>OZ010791.1:93100954-94423549 GCA_963932465.1 Maratus speciosus
CGGATGTTTGGTTACTGTTAGAGTGTTACTACTATGTTACTATGCTAGAGTGGAAAAAATTCCATCTCCGTGAGACGCAAAGCGACTTGCGTTCGCCTGTATATTTGAAACAGTTAAAATTCCATTTTTTTTTTTAAATCCTTGCACCATCGATTAGAAGAAGAACCCATCTTTAAACCATATTTTTGGTTGGTTGGTACCTTCAAAATTGCGCGATGGATGGGTGTTGCCATAAGGGGGGAAATGCGCTTACAAGAAAACAACTATTAAAAAAAAAAAAAAGAGAGAGAGCAATTTAACAAATTACAACGACCATTTGGGAAAGGATTTTTTCAAAGACTAAAATTTGAGACATAAAAAATCGCACGGAGTTCATCAGATTTCCTGAAACTTACGTATTATCCACCTGAAACTTACGTATTATCCAAACATTTCATTGGCTGTTCGGGAAAAGGCTTTTCAATCGTCAGATTTCTTGGAAATCTGACGACCAATTTTAAATGAAATTTCATTCTTAAACTCCTAAACATCCCACAATATTACTTTTTTCCCCGTCGTATAGAGAAAAAAATGTACTTTTAAATGCAATTTGTTTGAAAGCTGTATCTCAATTTGTTTCTGAGTTATTAGTTTTTTTTTGCAGTTTTTATTACTTTTTTGTCATAGTGGCAACAGAAGTATCAATCTCTGTTGAAAGTAAAGGGATTACTATATTAACAATAACAGATTACTGTATAGACCAATCAGAAAACGAATAAAATGCGGATTCAACCAATAAAAAGCTTCAGATATGCTTTTGATTTCCTACCCTGACGAGGACAATAACCATTTTTCCAAATGTTTAAAAAAAATCAAAGGGTTAACAATTCAAATTGATTATAGCATTTGACAAAAGAGAACGATGTTTAGGAATATGTCTGCGAAGTTTAACAGTACCTAGCGGTTTGGTATATTTAAAACAAAAATGTGAAATATCACAAATAAAAACGTGCGCTCAGTTCTTTATTCTCTTCCGAAGCGTAAATAAGAGCATGCGCGACCGCTTTGATCGTATCTGGATGCAATAGATGAGTTTTTGATGACTGTTCATAGTCGTTTTTAATTAATATCTATATTCATTCACAAAAATTGAAAATTCTGTGTCTCAGATGCGTCAGGAGAGAATTTGGACGACCCTCACCCAAATTTTCAGCCATGTACATGCGGTAGATTTTGCTAGCCATCACAATCAGATAGACAGCCACACACGGCGGAACTTTTTTTTTATAAGTATGCATGATAAAAAGACAAAAGTATTATAGTTTTCAATCATAATAAATGATCGTAAACCCATTTTAAATATTTTTTCAAAAGTAATTTGCAATAAATATTTTTTTAATGGGAAAAATATTTTGCAGTTATGAAAACTAATTATAGTACAAATAAAAAAAAAATATCCGTATTTGTCTGAATCAGAGTAAAACAGGTATTCAAAACGTTCACGTTCTTTGAACGTAATGTAAAATCCTTTAAAATGGGAAAACATGCAAACACTAGCACATCATTTCCTAAGTGGTCTTGACTGCAAATGATTTCCTTAACTTCAAATGATTTCTGTAACTGCAAAATGGTTTCACTATTAAAATTTAGTTTTGCTTAAAAACGCATACTTCAATTGCAAATAAAATTCCAGCAGTTTTCACTCATAGGCAGCACTGTAAACCAATAATTTTGTGTGTTGCTCCCTCATAGCATGCATGGTCACGGTGACGTCGTTGTGACGTCACTGTGAGTCACTGTGGTCACGTCACATCTGTGACCAAAATGCCACCACTCAGTGATGTCACATTGTGACTGAGATGTGAACTTCTTAGAAAACTTTAAAAAATTACAAAAAATATTCAAAACATGTTATTTATGTAAAATTATATTTTCTGGCAATTAAAAAAAAAAAAAAAATGTGACGTCACTGTTATGTAACTGCATGTAACGTACGTCATGTCACATATGTGACGAAAAAAACCACCATATTGTAAGTCACAGTGTGACAAAAATATGAACATCAAAAATCTTTGAAAATGAACAGAAATATTTTAAACATGCCCGAGTTACAGCAACATAAGGAATGAAAACATATTATTGGATAGGAAATAGTAAATTCGGACACAAAAAGAGGTGGGGGGGGGGGGTATAAAAAGGAAAATGCACGGTACAAGTATCAACAAATTAGATTTTCATGCTATATTTTATCAATTTGTTATCTAAGACAGTGAAAGTATACTTTTTTTTATGATTTCAATTTTATCTACCATTGCAATTTAATCCTTCACTGATTGTTATTATCATAAAAGTGTTTCTCGGAAAAATGGTACGTACTGGCGCAATTTGGATAACATATTCAGAATTAGGAATATTAAATCTGTACACTTTACATATTTACTTTGCAGGGAAGATTTTTTTTTTTTTTTTTTTTTTTTTTTTTTTTTTTTTTTTTTTTTTTTGTCGACTAGTGGTATTTAAAACACTTCTGTGGTTTCAAACTAAATTTTTCTATTACATTTAAATCTGTAGCTTTTAATGAGCACGTAGAAAGAGTATTCAGAGTTTAGTCATATATGCATTTCTTGCTTTAGAATTTGCATTCAAGTCATATTTTTTCCTGTTAGTGTTTAACTATTTTAAATAACTATTTTTCAAAAAATTCTACTTCTTTCAGACTTTTTAAATAAAATTAGCATTTTACGAAAAAATATTTATACAAATTTTATACAAAACCCATGATATAATGATTCATATTTTAAATTCGTATTTTAGAGATACGACTTTAAAAAAAGCTATTTTACAAATTGTTTTATTCTGCAGAAAATGAATATAAAAAAATGACAGATTGACAAAGAAATTTTTTTTTATCCTGTATACTCTCTTTTCATTTATTAAGAAGATGCCTAATTTTTATTTATTACGTGTAAAACAAACTTTACTTTAAAAAAAAAAGAAAAGAAAGAAAAAAGGCTGGTGTTTCATTCAAATAGAAAATTTTCATTACACTCGCATAAAGGTAAAATGATTGAGCATTTAAACTCTAAAAATCTGTTGTCTACAAAAAAAAATTATAATAATACAGTATAAGCACCTGCTTGCCAATATCGTCTGCGCTCGATTAAACCGCAGAATAAAATAAGGATCAGAACTTTTGACGCGGGAAGTATGTCTGACAATTTTGTCATTTTGTCAGAAATATGTCTGACAATTTAGGATAAAACACAGATATTATTAAACTATTTATGGAACTTAAAAGGTATGTCTTATTTAATTTAATTTTTTTATTTCCGTTTGATAGATTATTATCACGAGTTAAATAGTTGTAGTATGTTATATGCAATGAGACTGATCTGGAATTCTTTTCCGATTCGATGCTTTAAAATATCTTAATCTGCCATCGCTAGAAGAAAAAAAAGCTGATGCAGAGACTGATTCTAACACAGTCTTTATCGCCATTAATATTTTGGAGTTAAATATGATATTCGATTATAATGATATTGGGAAACTGTTTCGATTTTGAAATTAACATTATACTGGGAAAATGTCTTTTTACTTTTGAAAGAATTTGTTTTCATTGCTAATAATATTTTAAATTAGTATTTAAAATCTTAAATCTTCATACCAATGTTTTCAGATTTAACATTTGCCAAAATTATAAAATAATAGGAATTCCTTATAACATATGGAAAGATTTTTGAGAAATTGTTAAATGCATTTAATTCATCTATTGTAGTTTGTTGTTGTTTAATAGTACAATTATAAACACTAATTATTTAGTGTTTTTCAAATTGATATATTTATTTTTTTTAATTGTATTTAAGCATTTTTTTTGCTGTTTGTGATTTTAATCAAACATTTAATTCTAGACATTCAGAATCAGTTATTAAATTTTCTTTGATTGTAAACCCATTTTCTACGTTTTCGATACATTTATTTTATTGGCATTAAAAAATAAAAAAATAATATTTAAGCATTGAAATAAAGTGTTTTTCAGGCCCGATAAAGTTGAAAAGTGTTTATGACTAGTATTATGGTTTGTCTGGCCGTCTGTCCGCGCTCTAACTTGCGTAAATATATTCGGATTGACCTGAAATTTTTGGATGTTATTGACGTTTACCATAGCAAGGTCCCTATTTGTAATGAAGTTTGTAGCATGTTTAGTTCATTTACAGAGACAGTCAAAAGTATTCCATTACATTACGGCCTGTGGGGAAAAAATCGTTTCAAATGATTTTTAATGATTTTACACGCTTTCAAACAGAATAAAATTGATATGCATTTATGAAGCGCACTAAAATGTGCATTTCAAAGAATATGCGATGCAAAGAATAGTTATTGTTCATTTACAGGGCTAAAAAAGGAATTCCAATACATAATGATATAGGGGTGGAGGGAATTGTTTGCGGCGTACTTTATTTATGTTAATCTATTTGATATGTAATGAAATTGATATACGTCGTTTAAGTTTACATACTATGAATTATTTCCTGTATAATACGAAGTGTATATAGCATTTACAGGAACACACAAAATATTTCAGATACTATATTTTATCCGAAGTACTGTTCATTAGCGATGATTGCTGGAAATGCATTTTTAATTATGATATGCGCTTTTATGATTCACTACATTTATGCATAGTATATGGTGTATATATATATGCTATAATTCATATACAGAACTATACAAAAGTATTCGTAAGGGTTACTGGGTATTGCTTAAAGATGGTTTTTAAATAAGTTATGCGTTTTTACGCTGCACTGTATTTAATCTACTAAGAAATGTTTGTAGAATATAGATAAAATGATATACAGGGTCACGCAAAGAACTGGATACATTGCCGTCTATAAATTATAATTTCTGGAAATGTGATTTAAGCAGTTTTAAGAGTGTTTTAGTTTGAATTAAATTTTAACTAAATAGTGGCGCGTAATAAAGGTTCTAGGTAAACTACAGGGTTGTACAAAATTACTTAAGTATGTTTCCATATATTAGTATAAATTGCTGAAAGAGAATTTCAACCTGTTATGCGTTTCCTTGATAAACTAAATTTTTCCATGATATAGTATATATATCAATCTACAGATCAAATACAGGACTGTTTAAAAGAATTGGAAAAAATATTTGGCTATGGATGGTAACTGCTGAAATCAGTTTTTCAAATGTTTTATGTGTTTTCATGTTTAGTTAGTTATCTTGTTTACGTTATTTCCCCCGATGTCTTGTTAAAACATTCCGAAAGAGTTGGAAAGTGTTTTATAATCTATGCTTAACGCATGATATATCACTACATTTATGCATAGTATATGGTGTATATATATATGCTATAATTCATATACAGGACTATATAAAAGTATTCATAAGGGTTACTGGGTATTGCTTAAGGGGTCTCAGGACTCTTAAAATGGGAAAAATGAAAAAAAAGGACCATTTTTAACATTTAATATCTTAAATTTTTTTTGATATTAAGACACAATTTTTAATGGGAATGAAAGATACAAGTATGTTCTTTCATTTCCAATATTTGAAAAATTGCAAGATGCAGAATTAGCATTTACAGGGGGCCCAAAACTGTCAGACATTTGACGAGCAGAAAATTGGCTTAACATCTTATGCGCAATTACAAAATAAATTTCGCAACTAGAATGAAAATTTTGGTGCCTACTTATATCTCAGATTATAATAATTACACTGAACCTAAATAAATTTGTATTTAAAGCATTTTTATATTTTTAATACTAAGTTGTATTTAGCTAATGCAAAATTTAGAAAATTTCAACAATATAAACCCCTAAAAAATATTTTCTTATTACAATAAAAAGGAAATTTTAGGTTTAGTTTATACAGGCTAACATGAAACATATGTTTTGAAAATTTCATGAAAAAATATTCAGAAGTTTTTGAGATATCGTGCGCGTTATGCCCAAAAACGTCATTTGTAGAAAAATGACTTCAAAGTTTTGGAAACACCGCTTCAGCTACTGAGCGAGTATAATTCTAAATGCCATAACTTCTGTTCTAATGGGAATTTCAAGATAACAATTATATCAAAATGTTTAGAAAGCATAGAAGTTTAACATATAACATATAAAAAAATTTAAATTTCGAAAATTTTAGAGCTTTAAGAGTCCTGAGACCCCTTAAAGGTGGTTTTTAAATAAGTTATGCATTTTAAAGCTGCACTGTATTTAATTTACTAAGAAATGTTTGTAGTATATAGATAAAATGATATACAGGGTCACGCAAAGAATTGGATACGTTGCCGTCTATGAATTATAATTTCTGGAAATGTGATTACAGCAGTTTTAAGAGTGTTTTAGCTTGAATTAAATTTTAACTAAATAGTGGCGTGTAATAAAGGTTAAAGGTAAACTACAGGGTTGTACAAAATTATTTAAGTATGTTTCCATATATTAGTATAGATTGCGGAAAGAGAATTTCAACCTGTTATGCGTTTCCTTGATAAACTAAATTTTTCCATTATATAGTATATATATATCAATCTACACATCAAATACAGGACTGTTTAAAAGTATTAGAAAACATATTTGGCTGTGGATGGTAGGGTGTCAACGATTTTAATCGGTTGATTTAAATCAGCGATTAAATCATGATTTTAATCAACCGATTTTTAAAAAAAAATCATAGATTAAAATCAAAAATTTTCTAAATGTTTAAAATCTCAAAAAAAGTATTAAAATCTAACATGAACATAATTTGAAAGTTTCTACAGGTATTTTGACTTATGAATAAACAAAAAAAGAGCTTTAAATAATTGTTTCTAAGCTTAATTCATTAGTATTGTAAAAAATTAAAAACAGTTGAGTTTGTAAAAAGCATTGTTTTTAAGTTTTTATCCAAATTAAAACAGTTTCTTTTAAAAATGATATTTAAATCTAACATAATCTGCAATGTCATAATTTCTTTTAGGTAATCAATTTATGCATTATTTTATATAAAATACACATAGCAAGTGTAATTACATTTCTAGAAGTAAAAGAATAAATAGTAATTAATAGAATCTCAAGTTAAAGAAGAATGAAAGAATGACATCTGCTCAGCAGCTAAATTGTAAATGAATGCATAAGAGAAAAAGAAATAATTGGTATAAAAATGCTAAGCACAGCAAGAGCTTCTTTGGTATAGGTTGAATAAATGTTTATTATTATTATTATTATTATTTTTTTTTTTTTGTAACTCATATATACAAAAAAAAATGAACCATTGAAAGCTAATAGAAGTAATAATGCTGTTACTTAAATATTTTGAGGATTTCAGATATGAGTGACGAACTTATATTTATTCTATATGATTGGGTTTAACTCATTTTCATTTTTTTTTTTTTTTTTTTTTTTTTTTTTTTTTACGTTAGCATACACGTACGTGTGTGTAAGTATAGATTTTGGTGGTTTACAGAAATTTTCCTAAATACAAATGCAAAATGAGCTGCAAATAATATTTGTTAGTTTTGTTATTTGTGCTACTAACTAATGAAATTACTTATTTGCAGTTTTTATTAATTCTGTAATTACTTATACTGCTTCTTCTAGGCCCTTTTTTTAATGGTGCCACACCATGCCCCTTTTGAAATTGGCAAAATGCACCCTGCCTTAAAAAAAAAAAAAAAAAAAAAAAAAAAAAACTTTATTTCTTTAGAGAAAACAGGGTATTATTAAAATATGTTATTTAATTGTATTTTTCAATTTGTTATTCATAAAATCATTAAAAATTAAGGACACTTTACTTATAATGCTAAAAAAATATTCTTTTTTTTTTCTTACATCATTACTAAACACATTACTAATATATTTCCTCATGAAATAGTGCCCGTTTTTTGAACTAGCATCCTGTCCCTTTTTCTTTCTAAAATGAATTATTATCATTTTAGTAATTAAGGCTTAAAAATGTATAATGTGTTCCTAATTAGAGAGTTGATTGTTTAATAATTAATTTGAAGTAACGTTAGCTATTTAATATAAAATGCAGTTAATAATTTTAATAAATGTTAAGTGTCACTAGTATTTATAAGTTTTTACATAATTATTACAATATTAATGTATATAACATTATTGTATGATACTACCTAATGAAACTACTAATTTGCAGTTTTTATTTCTGTAATTACTAACTAACAATTATAATTTTATTAATTAAAGTGTAAAAACATAGATTATGTTAGCAATTAGTGGTGTAATTGTTTTGGAAACCTAAAACTCATGATAGCTATTCAGTATTTGAACGCTGGGAAAAAAATCACAAAAATCTGATTTAAATAAAAAAAAATCTGATTTAAATAAAAAAATCCGATTTTTTTTATTTATTTTTTTTTTAATTATGATTTTTTTAATGGATGGTAACTGCGTAAATCAGTTTTTTAAATGTTTTACGCGTTTTCATGTTTAGTTAGTTATCTTGTTTACATTATTTCCCCCGATGTCTTGTTAAAACATTTAGGAAGAGTTGGAAAGTGTTTTATAATCTATGCTTAACGCATGATATATCTTACTTGTTGTTTCTATTTCCCAGATCAGTCTTTTCATATAAAACATACCAAATCTAATTAGCTCATATTCACAAAATACAATATATACGGGAATAAAAAATTTAAATAAGTAGGGCTTATCATGTAGTTCTATAAGTAACAGTTGTATTAATGTCCGTTAGACTCCATGTTCGTATTTAATAAAGTAATGACAAATCATAACACATTAAAAAGCTTACACATTCTTAATATTAAGCATGAATTCAAGATCAAGCTTAGAACTTAATAAAAAAGATGTCAGTTAATAAGCATTGTTTTTTAAATGGAAAATTAAAAATATTTTAGAAGAATAGGACTCCAAAATAGCAATATCTTGCTAAAAAGTACGGTAAAAATATAAAATTTTATATTTCAAACAAAACTTTACTTTAAAATTATCGTAGTTTTTATGACAAGAATCATCACAGTATTAATACATGGACATTTTTCCAGAGAGAAACATTCGCCTTGCATACAATATTTCAAATGAAAATCAAATTTCAAATAAATTGCTTAAAAGGCGCAAAGGCCAACATAGTGAAAAATATCCACGCCGGGACTCGATCTCGGGTCATCAGTATAGCGCACTGGCATTCTACCGACTAAACCACATGGAACGATACCCAGCATGGAAATTTTCTCCCTATTACATGTTGGCAAGGCTACAAACGCAGCACAAGATGGGATATTTATCGTGAGCCACAGTCATGGGGCAAACATGAAACTTAATTAAATCCAGCATCGATTGAAACTATATTAATACTTGGAAATTTTTCCAGAGAGAAACATTCGCCTTGCATACAATATTTCAAATGAAAATCAAATTTCAAAGTGATTGCTTAAAAGGTGCAAAGGCCAACATCGTGAAAAAGATTCCAACCCGGGACTCGAACCCGGACCATCTGTATAGCGCACTGACGTTCTACCGACTAAACCACTTGGAACGATACCTAGCTCGGAAAATTTCTCACTATTATATGTTGGCAAGGCTACAAACGTAGCACAAGATGGAATATTTATCGTGAGCCACCGACCTGGGGCGAGCACGAAACATAATTAAATCCAGCATCGATAGAATGTATATTAATACATGGAAATTATTCAAGAGAGAAACATTTGCCTTGCATACAGTATTTCAAATGAAAATCAAATTTCAAATTAAAATTGCCTTTTAAGCTATTAATTTGAAATTTGATTTTCATTTGAAATATTGTATGCAAGGCGAATGGTTCTCTCTGAAAAAATTTCCAAGTATTAATATAGTTTCAATCGATGCTGGATTTAATTAAGTTTCGTGTTTGCGCCATGTCGGTGGCTCACGATAAATATTGCATCTTGTGCTGCGTTTGTAGCCTTGCCAACATGTAATAGTGAGAAATTTTCCAGGCTGGGTATTTCCATGTGGTTTAGTCGGTAGAATGTCAGTGCGCTATACTGATGGCCCGGGTTCCAGTTCCAGCATGGAATCTTTTTCACTAGTTCGCCTTTGCGCCTTTTAAGCAATTAATTTGAAATTTGATTTTCATTTGAAATCATCACAGAGTTTATGACAAGTTCGTCACAAATGACACATATTTCACAAATTGGTCACAGTAAGACTTCAAAATATTGTCACTTTCGTCACAGGTTCGTCACAAAGTTAATGCCAAAATAGTCACAAATGACACACTTTTCACAAATTTGTCACACCGTGACTTCACAGCGTGGTCACAATGTGACGTCACAAACGACCTCTAAAACGGCCATAACGACCTCGCATTCTAGTCACTATGACGTCACATCCACGTCACGTGACGTCACATCGACGGTCACAAAATCACAGTGTGACTTCACAACGACGTCGCCGTGACGTCACCATGCCTTACGGGCTGTAAATGAACGTACTTCATAATTTATAGAAAACTCGTTAGAACGCCCGTGAATAACTCATATCCTTTTCATTGAGTGTGGAGTGTAACTCTTTAAGCCCCAACGGTACTTTAAAGTACCATCGAAATAACTTGTTATAAAATGAATTTAATACATCGGTTAGTAGTAACACAGATTAGAATGAGTTATAGATACGTTATTTTATCTTATTCCACAAGCATTATTCCACAAGCATTCCACAAGCATTCCACAAGCACACAAAACAAAAATAATTTTTAAAGGATGATTTCTTTTGCCTTTTCAGCTTTTCAGCTTTCTTGACATTGAAAGATTGTGGGGGAAAAGTTTCTATATTTCTATTGTAAGAGTTTTTTCCTAATTCTAAAAAATACTAAAAATAATATTTTAAATAAATTATATGAGTGGAGTTATAAATATTGCACTAAACCCCTATAAATTCAAATTTAATTAATTAATTTCCATTGGCAAAATCATTCTAAACTTTATTAAATAATTGTGTAAATCTTCTAATGTAGTTTCAAAAATTCACGAAAAATGCCCCATGATTAAAATACACTCCAAACCTCTCTTACCCTGACACCATGAAGTAACGGAATTTCTTTTTGTGCGTCTGTAAACAAACTATAAAATTCTATACAATACATTTTAAATAGGAAATGTCATGTAACAAATCTTTCATAGATAAACTTAACTAAACCAGTGACTTTAAGGATAAGGGTCTAAGGCTGCGAACGAACCATCCTTCTAACTGTTATCAGTGTCGGCGTCGTTTTTTGTGGCCACGCGGTGTCTTTGATTTTTAACGATTTTAGCAGGAAAGGGACTGTCCTAAAAAGATGTCCTGCAAAAGAAGAACCTTCCTTCAAGTAGAGTCGAGCCCCTTATCTCCTGACCCATTGTTAATTCCCCTCATTCTTTTGTGAATAAACCGCAGAACAGTGCAGAATAAAAGATTTTCCAAGAAAACTGGAGAAGGAAGCAAAACACACGTCTGTACGCAGCCTAAAGGTCATAACACTATTTTCTTGACCGTATTCCCTGAGGTGCTATATAGATTAGCTTAAAGCTGCACACAGACGTGTGTTTTGCTGGACTTCTCCTGTTTTTGTGGAAATCTTTTCTTCTGAACCCATCTGCGGTTTATTCACAAAAGAATGAGGGGAATGAACAATGGGTCAAGAGATAAGGAGCTCGACTCTACTTGAAGGAAAGATTTTTCTTTTGCTGGACATCAGTCCCTTTCCTACTAAAGTTATTAAAAATCAAAAACACCGCGTGGCCACAACAATCGATGCCGACACTGATAATAGCTAGAAGGATGGTGCGTACGCAAAGTATTTAGTTCCCAGGAGAGCTTGGTCCTTATTTTATGGACCCTGAATAGATTAAAGCCTAGCCCGGAGGCAAACTCTGGACCTGCTACAAGGAAGTCAGACGAGCATATCACCGCGCTTTCCTTTCATAGATAATCCCTAAAGTACAGAAGATAAGCCACACCCTTTTTTAGACAGCAAATTCTCATGATTTTAAGGGGAGGGGCTTATAATTGGAACTTTTGTGGAAAGGATGAGAAAATTGGGAGTCTGGGGAGGTATACTTGGAATTTATGAAATTTCACAGGATTTATACAATCTGCAAAATAAAATCAGGTGAAATTAAATTCCGTTCCACAGAAGCTAAGTAGTTTCTATTAATAAAAACAGTAAATTAATGAAACAAATTTACATAAAACATTTAGATATGAAAGAAATATGAACAAAAATTATAAAACCTAAACTCAATATTAAATATCTGCAAAATCTTAGTGCATAAAATTAAACTTGAAAAGGAGGGCTTATAAATGACACTTTTACAGAAAGGGGAAAATCACATATATGGGAGGGCTTTTATTCGGAGGGGTCTGACTTTCGGTACTTTACGGTAAGTGTATTTACGAGAAACGAAGCGAAGACAGATTGACGGAGACATACAGATAGACGACGGACGAAGTAAATCATAAACATATTTCAACGATATTCGGAGATGTTAAAATGACACATTATCGTAAAAAATGTTTATGGAAACATGCAATCTCTCTTCCTCTCTCTTTTTACAATTCAAATTTTTTTCTAAAATATAGTTTCAAAACACATTCTTTTGATTTATGTGGTAAATGAATTATATGCCAAAGGTGAAGAAAAAAATCTGATATTTATGTATACCAACTCTTTCTAGAAAATATACTATGAACTTGTTGAACAGATTTAAAAAAATCTTTCATTCTGCGAGAACTGTTAAACAGAGTTCCCAATTAAATTGCATTCTAACTGTTTTTTGGATGATGGTTGCTTAAAATGGCATGGAATGAAGTAATTCTTATTAAATAAAATCTAACGTTTACCTAATCCCATACAAGGATTAATAATTATCAAAATGTAAATTATTTAACCTCTTCAACGATGATTTTTTCAGGGTGAGAAAAAAAAATGACATTTATTACGATTTATTCATTTTATATTAATAAGAATTCAAAAAGAAAAAAAAAATCGGAAAAACAATGAAAATTCACAAAAGAATAATAATATCCACATTTGTGGCCGCTGAACGTTAATGGTAATTTATGAGTGATATGATTTCTTATAAAATAAAAAAACTAACAGTGAATTTATTTCTTACATTTCTACAAATTATTAAAACGTAATATATTTAATATACCTGATATCATTTTTGTCAAATATTAATGATTTGTTAAAAAAAAAAAAAAAAAAAAAAAAAAAAAAAAAAAAAAAAAACGATAAAAGCTGATTGCCAAAAAATTACTTCACGCTTTTTTTACTAATTGTACATCGGAAATAACATCGTCAGTGCAGCCAAACCATACAAATTTTACTCCACTTGTTGAGGGATTAGTGAATATGTTATTATCATTTTTTTGTCCTTTTTATTATTTCCACTAATTATAATTATAACATAATTATAACTAAGTGTCCACATATGTGGCCAAGGGCGTGAAGAGGTAAATAATATTTAACCCTTTCGCTCTATTAATTGCACATGCTTTTCAGTGAGTCTTATTTTTTCTTAACAATATATTTTTTTAATATCAGCAACTAATAGTGATATTACATGCCAATACATTTTATATTATGTCTTAATTTATATTTTACCTTTAGTAATAAAAATAATAATAATAATAACATCTTCCTTAATTATGACTAATCCGTTGACGTTTCTTTTATTTCAAACCTATGTTTCACTATTTAAATTTGAAATAGCGGAAACTTTTCGGAACTAATAATTTGTGATAACACATAAAAAATACTAGTAAGTTTTTATGTCTGTTTAACCTTTTTTTAGTACGACATTTACAAAGCGTCTTCAAAATTTCTACATTGGACTATTGTCATATGAAAAGTCAAAATAACTAAATTCGTTATAGATATCTGTAAAAACCATATTCGTTAATTTTCAGTAAAAATTAACTCCTGTGATTTGGATAGCTACTTTTAATTATATTAGCGTAAAAGTTATCTTTTCTCACATTTAAACTAAGGATCGAAAAAAGAGGTTTTTATGACCTAAACCGAATTTCGATAACCTTCCTATTTTCGGCCGAAATCAAAACGAAAATGTCCAAAAAAATTAGTTAAGTCATTTATACTTAATATATATAAGCGTATATTCACCGCATACATAAATATAAATAATTATTAGTTAAATATAGGTGTTTATTAAATATACGTAATTATTAATTATTACGTGTGACTTAAGTTAGCTCTTTGTGCCTTTGGCCAAAACTTTTTATTTTCGCATAAAATGAATTAATTCAATAACGACATAGAATTTTTTTTTTATAATTATACGACTATAATCTAATTAAAAAAATTTTCAGGTATACATCTTCCATTTACTTTTATAAAGATTTTTATAACTGGTCATCTGTTATATTAGATCTTTCTCAAAGACTATTCCAAACATTTCTGCGGTTTCAAACTAAAAAAAATCGATTACTGTTAAGTCTGCAGCTTTTAATGAGCACTTGAAAAGCGTCTTCGAACATCTAACAAAGAAATATCTAAAACTATGCTAGATATATCTAAAACTATGTCTTATTGTTAGAAACTGTTCGAAATCAAACTAAAGTACATCTTAGGAAATTTTGAAGCAATTGAAATATGTAACAATTGTCAGATTTGAATGCTTACAATCTTCATTGCTTAAGATTAATATAAGCAATATTTTGTTTTTAACACAAAAATGTTTATTTTCAATAGAAAAGGAATGTTTCTGACATGATCGTTTATTAAAAGATAAGTCGATAAATTCCAAGCATATTATCAGTTTTCTTTACAAAGTTAAGCAATGCTTTAGGTCTTGTACGAATTGTCTTGAGAAATATGAGGTGGATTGAAATAAACATGTGGTTTGTTAAATCATTAGTTAGTCACATCTGTTTGCTTTATTATTTGCACTCACGTCTTGAGTCAGGCATTACTGAAAATTTTTAACATTAAAGTTCACAGCAATAAATAAAGAGCGTCACATTTCAGCCGATACGACTCAAATCAAGGAGTAACGTCGAACATTTCCGAAGGAAGAAACGAGATATTTTGGAATACAGATAGTTTCGATACGGTCGAATTTTAGGCCGCATTTTCGCTGAAAACGAATTTTCGGCGAAACTCAGATTTAGCGCCGAAAACGAAACCGAATATTCGGTCTATCTCTAGTGTAAACTATCCACAGCTGTATAAATTTCCTCAAGTAACAGTAGATACATAAATATTACTTGCCATATTTCAACAATCGCGCCTGGAAACCCGCGGGTTTTGTTAATACTGCTTTAGCTATTTATAAACATAAATAGCTAAAGCAAGCTATTTATAAACATAAATAGCTAAAGCAAGCTATTTATAAACATAAATAGCTAAAGCACAGCAGTACTAAAATATTAAAATATTTTACTTGTGTATTGTTATGTATAAAAATGTAATTAAAATGTCTTTAAATGAAATAAATTTCCCTTAAAATCTACACTTTTTTTATGATTTAACAAACCACATGTTTATTTCAATCCATCTCGTATTTCTCAAAACAATTTGTACAAGATCTGAGGCATTGTTTAACTTAGTAAAGAAAACTGATAAAACTTGGAATTTATCGACCTATCTTTTCATAAATGAGCATGTCAGAAACATTCCTTTTCTATTGAAAATACATTTTTGTGTTAAAAGCAAAATAATGATTATTAATCTTAAGCAGCAAAGTTTGTAAGCATTGAAATCTGACAATTGTTACATATTTCAATAGCTTCAATATTTCCTAAGATGTACTTTAATTTTATTTCGAATAGTTTCTAACAATAAGACATTATCTAGCATAGCTTTAGATATTTCTTTGAATGAGCTGTGTTTACGAAAGTGTTTATAATAGGTTACAGTGGGGTTTTTAAAGGTAAGGGAAAGTTCTTGTCTAAAACATAGAATTTTTTTTTAGCATTTTGAATACATTAAAACATATATTCAAATTGTTGAACTTCTGAAAATTATCAAGTTTTACCAAATTTTAAGTGTCAGCTCCACGTGTGTTTTTACCGGGCACTAGCTGAACCAAAAAACATGAAAAAGAAGAAACCGAGAAGCTATTTAAGTCTTAGAAGTTATGAAAGAATCGATTTATGGAATGGCAGATTATTATTAATATTTATTTATTTATTTTTACTTTTAACATATGAAACTCTTAATGTGATTTTCTAGAAATGTTATTTTTTGATTACGTGGTTGGAATATTTAAAAAACATACCGATTTATTTTAATATGTGTTTTCTAAATTATATTTTTCAGCAGGCAGTGAATCTTTAGTATACGCTCATGAAAATTTAGTAAATTTGAAGGTTTTAGGATTACGAAAAAAAAAGTTAAAAAATACTAAAAAAAATATGCTTTTTTTTTAAATATGTTTTTTTTCTATATATTATAAGTATAATATACGAGGGTGTATCAATAAATGATGACTCATGTGTCTTAAAAATATTATTAAAAAACATATAACAGCAGAAGTTATTATAGGTCATAGCCTGAAATGTCCTCTACTCGAAACTACTTTTTTCATAGCCACCATGCATTTGCACCCATTTATGCCATCTGTTAACCCAGGCATTTTGGAAAAATTCATGGTTCAGCTTTTTTCAGGGTTTCGCAATTAGTCCTAAGGTAGAGCCACGTGAGACATTCAATTCAGGGATGACAGATATGACCACCTCAGAAACTCAGCTTACGCTTTAGAGTGTCAGTGCAATACCGAGGGGCAGGCCAATCCACTAAGTGCTCGTGTTACAAATGGCTTTTACAATGGCTATTATACAGTTTTACAATTCCACATTACAATATAAATATCTGTGATCTGTTGAAAAATCAAACTGGCTTATAGTTAATTTCAGTTATAGTTGAGTTATTAAAGGGTATTATCAGATCATATTTGAGAAAATCAGTCATGTTTAAACTTAATTGACAACTATTTACATATGCTAGCAATGTATAATCATGCGAAACACGATACTATAAGGAGAACATGAAGTTACGATGCTATACACTTTTATAACATTTATAATTACTGCAACAATAACACACCTAGAATGGAGCATATATCTTCTTTCAAAGACAACATAGCATTTTGTAATAGCTGATATGAGGACTTATACTTTTACTGGGGTTTTCCAATTTTCTATTTATATATTTACAAGTTTGACAAAAAAAAATAAAATAAAAATAAAAATAAATAATAAAAAAAAAATTACATATACACTTTTATTGAGATAATGAGAAAATTTCAAAAGTTTCCTCGAATTAATATACAAGCAAGTTCGCGAAATGCGTCTGTGACTAATGTTGCCGGGACTCCGCTTCTCAGTTTATCTACAATTTCCGTTTCTCAGTTTCCAAAATTCTTTACCCAACGCCGCAGATTGCTGATGTCCATTACAGTGTCCCCATAAAAAATTTTCAAGCGATTATGGATTTTTTCATGTGCATAACCTTCTTTTGCCAGAACTTCAATGACGATTACTTTTAACTTCAAATCCATGGACCAAATCAGCCAATCTGAAAAGGAAAATACCATTTAAGTAGATTAAGTTTACTTCTATAATAATATGCATAGATAACCCAGAAGCTGTAAAAGAAATAAAATTTAGAGTCATGGAGGCAATACTTTTTGATTGCCTCCTTTGCTGCCCTGCCTTGATTGCTTTTGATTTATTTTTACCTTCGAATCTCTCTATTCTAAAAAAAGTAAGTAACACTGTCACCGCCACCGCCACCGCCACCGCCACCGCCGCCGCTGGTTTTGAATTGTGTTTAGAATTCTAAGACAGCGAAAATAATATTTCCTTTCTAACAACAAAAGTATTTTCACGCGAATATTAAAAATAGAAAAAAAAAACTGGTGAAAATTACGTCAGATTTAAAACGATTATTTAAAATGTCTTATTTTAAAAAACTTTCTTATAGCGTTGTTAAAAGATACCGGGAGACAAAGACTGTTTACTTAATTATTTTATATTAGCTTATTTTCACATGTTTCACTGATCTGATTTAATCAAAGACGAAAACAACCTGTTAACAGGGAGATAGCCATTTTTTTTTTTTTTTTTTTTTTTAATTTTACTTCATTCTTCCTAATTTTTTTAAAGCTGATTAAATTAGCGTGCTTTTAGAGTTTCCGGTGTCCGAATGACGGTTGGCTAGCGTAGCTCTTAGAGGGAAGAGCCCCCTAGTATATATAAATATATATAAGCTGCGATCGTCTCAGTTATTTACATAAAACAAAACACATTAAAATCATCCTATTATTTACCAATCTAGATCACCCCCCCCCCCTTAAGTTTATCTACATTGAACTACTTTCCATTCAAGCATGACTACACACCTAATACTAAAATACAGAAAAGTATTTCGATTAATACAGAAAATAAGGAAAATTTCATAGTAATATTTATTGACATTAGAAAATTAATTATGTCTCAGAATGTATTTTTTATATTATTGTTTCCATTAATTTATGATGATTATATAATTTTTGAAAAGCAAAATAAATGATTTGAACCAGTTCTTCATACAACATAATTGATTGTTCTTTATAAAATCGAAAACGATAACAGAGCTTAACAAAAACTGTTTTTTAATAGTGTTCCATCTTCTTTTAAATTTTTATAGTTATTTTTGCTTCACAAATAAGTTACACAAAACATTTTTCTTTCAAGTAATTTATCATTATTTTTGCATAAAGTAATTCATTCCTGTATGTATGTTTTACTTATGTAAAACTTCTACAAACTGCTGAATTTAAAGAGAAAGTTAATGAGATGATAATTGCTGAAGTTAATGAGAAACCATATTAACCCCTTCACGGTCGCTTAATATTTGGAAAAACCATCAAAAAAGTACCTATTTCTTTTATTACAGAAATTGAATAATTATAATGTTTCTAAATAAAACATGCATTTTTTTTTTTTTTTTTTTTTTTTTTTTTTTTAAGGCGAAAAATAAAGATGTTATAGAACAAATTCACATTTGTAGAAAAGCCATCGTGCGAGAATTCTGTGTCTTAATGTTTGTTTTACACCATACAAATTAATGCGAATAAAACCTTTATTTTTCACATCTTAGATCTTTATTTATCATCATCACTCAATTTTTTACAAATAATATATATACATTAAATTTTGATTATTAATAATTTTTTTGAGTGTTATATATTTCGAAACATGCAATACAAATCCCGGCATTACAATCAACGCCAAAAGCGAAACCCAAGCGGGGATATTCAAAAACTTCACACGGAAATGCCAGTTAATTTTTTCTGGTTTCATAAGTTTTTTACAGCAATTAAATCTCCAGCCCGGAAATATGACGGGCACGACAAATAACGAACGACACCTCAGCCCGTGATATTGACCTCTCAAATAGCAAGCGAAATAATTTCTCTTATCATCAGAAAGAAAATACGCCGAAGAGTTTTTACTCTTATGTACTTGCGGTGGCTTTTCTGACATTGTACCCTTACTGACATGTGTTTACATTGGCTGATCATGGGCTGTTACAATTTCCAGTTCGACACGCGTCCTATGTTCACTAAATTTTATGGTGATTTATACAAAGTTTTATTATTTCATTCCACATTGAACTACGTTTTATTCAAACATGATTACATACCAAATATTAAAATACAGAAGAGAATTTCGATTAACATAAGAAATAAGGAAAATTTCATAGTAATATTTATTGACATTAGCAAATGCATTATGGTTTAAAATGCATTTATTTATACTTTTGCTTGCATTAATTGGTGTTTATTATTTAATTTTCGAACAGCAAAATAAATGATTTGAGACATTTCGTCATACAAGATAGTTGATTTTTCTTTATAAAATCAAAAAAGGTAACAGAGTTTAACAAAACCTATTTTATAATAGTCTTCCATCAGCTTCTTTTAAATATTTATAGTCATTGTTGCTTTACAAATAAGTTATATGAAATATTTTTCTTTCAAATCATTTATCATTATTTTTGCATTAAGAAATTCATTCCTGGATGCCTGTTTTCCTTATGTAAAACTTCTGCAAACTGTTTTCGTTAATGAAAAACAATATTAAAGGTAAATCATCTGAGCGAAAGAATTTCTCTTATCACCAGAAAAAAAATACATGAAATAGTTTTTACTCTGCTGTACTTACGGTGGCTTTTCTTTCATTAGATACAGAAAACTGCATTAATTTTTTATTCTTGCCTAAGGTTTAAGCGAACTTAGAGTAATTTACAAGTCACTGATTGAATCTTTGCAGTGTTTGCAAAAATAATTTGTAGAATCAGGAAAAACTAAAAACGTAGAGAGCACGAAAATGCCAATGTTGAAAATAAATTAAAGATAAATTTACTTCCTTAGGTGTTATTTATAAAATAAGAAAAGTTTGAATATAAATAATTCTTTTTCGTATTTTGAAGCTAATTACAGTAAAAGTTTTTTAAAGTTTAATTATAATGTTTGTCTGAGATATTAAAAAAGAAATTTAGTTATAATTTTTGTAATGCTCTGTCAGATGGTAAATTTCTAAAATTTACATATTTAACATTAAATTGATATTTTCTTCCTTCCTTTTTTTATTATTTACTGTAGGATTTCTAATTCAATTATAAGTGCCTAATTTGAATTCCATATTTCATACAAAACATGAAAGGAGTTTGACATTTAATAAAAAATGATTCTCTATTAAAAGAAAAGAGTTTAATACCATTATAAAAATATTTTTATAATGGATTAAACACCATATATTAAAATACAGAAGAGAATTTCGATTAACATAACAAATAAAGAAAACTTCATAGTAATATTTATTGACATTAGCAAATGAATTATGGCTTAAAATGTATTTATTTATACTTTTACTTGAATTAATTGGTGTTTATTATTTAATTTTCGAACAGCAACATAAATGATTTGAGACATTTCGTCATACAAGATAGTTGATTTTTCTTTGTAAAATCAAAAACGATAACACAATTTAACAAAACCTATTTTATAATAGACTTTAATCAGATTCTTTTAAATATTTATAGTCATTGTTGCTTTACAAATAAGTTATATAAAATATTTTTCTTTCAAATAATTTATCATTATTTTTGCATTAAGAAATTCATTCCTGTATGTATGTTTTTCTTATGTAAAACTTCTGCAAACTGTGTTCGTTAATGGAAAACAATATAAAAGGTAAATCATCTCAGTGAAAGAATTTCTCTTATCATCAGAAAAAATATATATCAAATAGTTTTTCCTCTGCTGTACTTTCGGTAGCTTTTCTTTCATTAGGTACAGAAAACAGCATCATTTTTTTAAAATTCTTGCCTAAGGTCTAAGCGAACTTAGAGTACTAGATTAATTTTAACACAATTATTCTAATTGGTAAACAAATCATATTAGATATAAATTTCCAACTGGGCGAAAAATGTCCGGACCAGGATTCGAACCCGGGACCTCCTGGCTGAAGCCGCCAGTGCTCTGCCATCTGAGCTATCCCGGACGATTCTGGTCGAACTTTTTCACCCAGCTAACCTTGAAGATTCAAGTTTATCAATCTTCAAGGTTAGCTGGGTGAAAAAGTTCGACCAGAATCGTCCGGGATAGCTCAGATGGCAGAGCACTGGCGGCTTCAGCCAGGAGGTCCCGGGTTCGAATCCTGGTCCGGACATTTTTCGCTCAGTTGGAAATTTATATCTAATATGAACTTAGAGTAATTTACTGGTCCCTGATTGAATCTTTGCAGGGTTTGCAAAATTAATTTCTAGAATCAGGAAAAACTAAATACATATAGAGCACGAAATTGCCAATGTTGAAAATAAATTAAACATAACTTTACTTCCTTAGGTGTTATTTATAAAATAAGAAAAATTTGAATATAAATACTAATTCTTTTTCCGCATTTTGATGCTAATTAAATTAAAAGGTTTTTAAAGTTTTATTATAATGCTTGTCTGAGATATTAACCCCTTAACAGTAACATTTGTTTTCTTACAAAAAAATTAAAAATGGGCTGAACACCACTTTCTCCATTCTAAAATATTTACCTTACTTAATCGAAAAACATCTGACAATCAATAAAGATAAATTTACAGTTACAAATTAGTGGTATCAAAATGCTTTTAATAACGTAGCAAGCAAAGTGTTCTTGCCCGAATCGAGTTCGGGCCACACTGTTAAGGGGTTAAAAACAAATTTAGTTATAATTTTTTAATGTTCTGTCAGAATTAAATTTCTCAAAATTACATATTTAAGATTAAACTGATATTTTCTGTCTTCCTTTTTTATTATTTACTGTAGAAATTCTAACTCAATTACCTGTGCTTAATTTGAATTCCATATTTCATACAAAACATGAAAATCGTTCGACATTTAATAAAAAATGATTCTCTATTAAAAGGAAAGAGTTAATACCATTAGAAAAATATTTTTTTTTAGTTCCATCTTTTAAATAGTATTGTGCAAATAAATATATTCACGCATTATTTCATTAATGTTTAAAGGTAATATCTTTATAATGTGTGATTTAAATATACTGTTAAGAGGAAACTCCTAAAATATCTATCTTCAACCTAAATTTCAATGCACTGTCCTTACTTTGAATAAGTTTGAATGTTCATTCCAAATAATTAATTAAATGCAAAAGCAAAGTGCCGAAAACGGATTTCTCGAGAACTCGGATTCAAATTAATAGCTTTGAGTTTAGCAGAAATTGAATTTATAAACTATTAATGATAATAAGATTAAATTATATCAAACTCCTCCGTTTAACCTTAATGATTGGATTGTTGTGCTCCAGTAACAGATTAAAACGCGCGGCAGATACTTTAATTGTTTTCATATATCATTTAAAAATTTATTTAAATTAGGAATCTATATAATTCGGGAATCTATATATTGTATACATTGCAACTATTATATAATGTAATTGTTACATTTTCAATATTTCAGATTATTAATTTATCGTCTGCATTATTTCTCTATTTAAATTTAAATATTTAAGTTCAAAAACAACTTTAAAAACGTATTAAGTAAATAAATAAAAAGCATTCTAAATAATTTATATTCCGTTAATATTCCTATAATTAATAATTATTCAAAGTAATAAATATTATAATATGCAATTAAATATAATTCTAATAATGTACAGATCTTTTAAAATATAAACATTACGGAAAATCGTTCGTCAAAGTAACTTACAATGCTTTTCTTACAATCGCTAACTTCCGAAAATATAAATTTAAAAAGTTATTTAATATTAATTATTTTATTCCAAAACTATTTTTATTGGATGCTACTATTTATTTCTAAGCGATTGCCAAAATTTCATTAATTTTAAACCGTAATTTAGCGAGATATCCCCATTACAAAATTTAATCACTTCTGTCAGTTTTAAAAGACGCGCGATCCATTTTTTCTCCCCGACGCAGTTAGACATTTTTTATCTTTCTTCCTCGCAGAAAAGGACGTCGTGACGTCACTCTATCCTCCATCTTGTTTTGGTATCACGGCGTGACATCGCTGGTACTCAGGAATGCAAGGGGAATGCAACTTCGATTACGATACAAATCGTTATCGACATTTCGATTGCGATGAAAATCGCTATCGTGATGACTCAGATGTGCACGTGCCGGTCGCTGATTGGCGAATTTAAGTTGAGCGTCAGTTTTAACGTTCTTTTCGGGCCATCTGTTTTTACTCACTCTCTCTCGGGACGATGTAGCAGGAGGTTGTTGTCAGGCGGCTGGGGTTTTTCTGGCCTCAGTCGCTCTGTCAGAGTTCCGTGCGTAACGAGCAAAATTTTTAGGTAAAAAACTTTCGTCAGCTTCACGTCTAAGAACATCGATCCATTTATTTTATTTTATTTCAATATTTCTACAAGAGAATTCCAGCAACATCAGTGACGTGTTATGTTAAGGATGTGAGGACCTGTCTGCTGTTTTTCTTCATAAAACCTGCTTGAGGAGCTATCTGCTGCTCTCTCTATTATTCAAAGACGATGTCAACCAACAGCTGCTGTCACTTCCAATGATGCGGCAGAATGATGACAACTGTCCCCTGTAATTTCTTCATAATTTCTTAAGTACTTCTTCTCAACCTCATAAATTATCTACAGCCTCAACTGCAGGAAGGAAACCATCCCTTTATAAAATTCTTTTTTTCTCTGTGTGAATTCTCAAAGCATCTGAGTGCTACAACTTATCCAGAATCCTTCTCAACCAAAAACTTTTCGGAATACTGAACTTTTAAATAGAAAGAACTGTAGACATGAATTAAAATTCGGACAATATATCTCAAGCCTGTTTTAAATGAACAATCCAAACATCCTTCCACATTACCGCCAGCTAGTCAATGGAAATAAACACCTGTTTTTAATATAATCTAAAAATATATCCTCATCACTCTGTTATTTCCTGGCCAGGAAAATATTTTACTTCGTCATTATTAGTTTTATATATTATTTCAGTACATATAAAATAATTTTGCAATAAAATATGTGTCAACTGTACCTTCAATCTCCGGGTGAGTTATTTTACACTTTCTTACTTTTCAGCCTCCATTGTTGAATATTTTTATGGCAACATTTTCTAAATTATTTTTAATGCTTAACTTTAATTCTTAATATTTTCATTGGTTGCCAATCCATTTTAATTTTCAGACAACCACTACGGCGATCCACGGCCACACACAAATAATATAGCATTTGGCGCCTTTGACCAATTTTTAGGTTTTCGAACCTGGTCAATGTCTGAAAATCTTAACTTTAAATGTTTAACTTTTGGTAATTATAATGTGCAATATTATATTTCAAAGATCGTTTAACGATTTTTTTAACGGTTATTTTATTTTAACTTCATTAATATTTTCTGTTATTGCTGATAAATTTTAACTTGATTCAAATGATTAATTATAAAAAGAAATTCCTAAGATAAGCGTCCTTGTGAGCACCAAAAAAAAAAAAAAATAATAATAATAATATTTTGATATAAAGTGTATTTTATATATATTCTTATATTTTATATATATATTCTTATATTTTATTTGTTTCATTTCTTATATTTTATACAATAAATTTTGAAAAGATTTTATTATTATTTACCTATATTTGTTGATTGATAAATTTAAATTATGCAGATATAATTTTCTCAGTCTTTTGAAAAAAGAAATATTACTTTTTTAGTTGTATTTTCATATTTTGCTTATTAAAATTTTTATTTTATTTTGCTAAATCATCGCAAACAATCGCGCACTTTTTCGGTCGATGATGTCGGCGATTCCGCCTTTTCATGGCCACCCTAATGAAAATGTTAACATCTTTTTACAAAATTTAGAAGATGTATGCAACATTCAAAATATCACAGACGAAAACCGCATTACTCTGTTGAGACTCCTGTGTAGGGAAAAGGCTTCAGAATTTTTGTCAACTGACAAACGTGTAAGCGAAGAAAAAAGTTTTGGAAATGTAGCAAATTTGATGAAATTAAAATTTGAATACAAACAAAATTTCCAGGAAGCGTCGTATCAGTATGGGCGCATAACTCAACAGCCGAAACAGTCTGTGCTTGATTTAGCGGAGGAAGTCAGGGCGACGGTTAACAATATGGCTCCAGGTTCTGAGGATAATGCAGCATTAGACTCATTTAAGGCTAATTTAATGTCTTCCAAATTTTTAGAGGCCTTACGTACTGACATTAAAGTTGAAGTTCTTAAATTCGGGAAAAAAAATTTTGATGAAATTGTAGCTAAGGCCGTAGATATTGAAAAAGCGCTGGAACATAATACTTTTGATCTTAACACTTTACAAGTTGCACCATCCACCAGTAATCCAGACAGTTTGCTGGAAAAACTTTTGAAATGCCAGGAAGATCAGAATAAACAAATTGCTCAGCTGACAGAAACGGTGCAGAAGATGAAAGAGGAAAAGCTGTTATGTCAGATTTGCCGCAAGGCACACAGTGCCAAAGATTGCTGGTACTACCTAGAGTTTCAAAACTCGAATGGTAGAAACGGTACAAATTTTTCAAGAGGGGGCATGAATAACAGTGAGGCGAATTATTTTGTTAATGAAAATAGCAATTGGTATAATAACAATCAAAGGGGTTTTCAGGAAAATGGTGTAAGATATAACCGTGGAAGAGGTCGTAACAATTACAGACCATACAACCGTTCAAGAAGACATTTAAACGGGTAAAGGGTTCTGAAATTGATGTAAATAATTCCCCCCCTCATGATTGCAGGGCCCTAGATTCTTTTTTTTTTATAATGATGAGGGTATTAAATTAAGTCCTAATGTAAATAATGATAAAATTTTGATGAGCTGCAATATAGATAACTCAGAATTACCAATAATTAAACTTAAATTTGGAAAACTCGCTTTTGATGGGCTTTTAGACAGTGGAGCGAATTTGTCACTAATACAACCACATGCAATTAATCTTCTTAAAAAACAAAATAAATTAAATTTCTTATCACGCTCTGTAAACATAAAAACTATCAACAATTCTTCTATTCCTTTTTTTTTCAACGGTACAACTTAAATTTCGAATTCAGAACACTTGGTTCACTAACACATTTTTCATTACTCATGACAATTGGCACTCCAATTATCAAATTATTTTGGGCTACGATTTCCTCAATAGAAATAAAGTTCTTTTGGACTCAGCGAATCAGCAACTTATTATGGGTCACCTTACTTTTCCTTTTGCCAATAAAAACCCTGATTCTTTGCAACCTGTAAATAATAATGACAATAGTAACATTTCACCTGATGATAATTTTGATAATTCGAATTCTGTTATTAATCCTTCCCCTTCAGAGTTTAATGCTAATGTTTATAATAACCCAGTACTTTCAAATGACTTAAATTCTTCTCTAAATAATCCAGTATTTTCTAATGATTTAATTTCTTCTCAAAATAATTCTGAAATGTCAAAAAATTTTGTTAAACCAGCCAATCAAGTAACTCTAAGACCCAATCAAGGCAAAATTATTAAACTTAAACCTCTTCATAAAATTAGTAATTCCTTAAACTATTTATTTTGTCCAACATCAAATAAATTATCTTTAAAATTAAATTTCAGTCTACATCAACCTGATGCAAACAATGCCATTCTTTTATATGTCCACAACAATACTGATAAAAACATAATAATTAGAAAGAAAACTAAATTAGGATTTATAAAACCCATTTCAGAAGACCAAATTTCAACTCATGACAATACTCAAACATATCAAGTTAATTCTTTAATTACTCAGGAAATGCTAGAACTTAGAGAAAAAGAACTTACGTCTGATAAATTTAATATTGCCCACTTACCTGATGCTGAGAAAAAACGTGTTCTTAGTCTATTAATGGATAACTCCGCTGTATTTTCTTCGTCTTATGACACTCTTGGCTGCACTGATAAAGTAGTTCCTGAATTTAAATTGCTCCATGACTTTGCACTGCAAACAAAACCCTATCCCATTCCTAAAATAGCCAAAGATTTTGCTCGTAAAGAAATTTCTGATCTCTTAAAGGCAGGAATAATTCAAAACGCTTCCTCTAACTATTGCTTTCCAGTTCTTTTTGTACATAAAAAATCTCTTCCTACTGATGATCCAAGTAAATTAAAATTCCGTATGGTTATTGATTACCGTCTTTTAAATACAATTACTGAACCCTATAAAATTTGTCTTCCTAGAATTAATGAAGTAATTCAAAACATTTCAGGTAAAAAACTGTATACGGTATTAGACTTAAAATCAGCATTTTTTCAAATTCTTCTGCAGGAAAAGGACAGGGCAAAATTAGCGTTTGCAACTGAGTATGGAAATTTTGAACCTACCAGATCAGCCTTTGGCCTCGTTAATAGTACTTCTTATTTTCACACATTAATTAACGATTGTTTGGACCCATTAAGGGGCAAAAATGTTCAATATTTTCTTGACGATATTATTGTGGCTGCTGATTCTCTAGAGGAAATGTTGTCATGGCTCCAAAAAGTATTTGACAGACTTAAGGAATTTAATTTAACTTTAGACCCAGCAAAATTACAAATTTGTCAACAAGAGATAACTTACCTTGGTTTTAATTTGCATCAAAATGGTCATTCCCCATCGCCAGATAATGTAAATAAAATAAATAAATTTCCAAGACCCACTAATGTAAAAGAAGTACAAAGTTTTCTAGGAATGATCAACTATTTTAGACATTTAATTTTCAATTTTGCTGATATTGTCCAACCAATAGTTAATTTAACAAAAAAGAATGCTAAATTTTTTTGGAGTAAAGAATGTCAAGATACCTTCCTGAAAATTCAAAATATTCTCCTCAATAATCCTACAGTTAAGAACTTTGATGAAAATAAAGAGGTATGTTTGGTAACAGATGCGTCAAAAAATGCTATCTGTGGAATTTTGTTACAGCGTCATGACAATCAATTTTATCCCATAGAATTTTATTCCAAAAAACTTAACAAGGGCGAATCTAATTATCCATCCATTAAAAGAGAATTTTATGCAATTTATTCCTCCATTAAACATTTTCACGAATACTTATATGGTAGGCAATTCAAAATTTTAACTGATGCCAAAGCACTCACCTATCATATGAAATTAGAAAAACAATCTGAAATAATAATTAGATGGATAATGTATCTACAGGGCTTTAATTACAAAATTGATCATATCCCAGGTCTTGTAAACCCCGCAGATTTCCTTTCTCGTGTTGTTGACCCCCCTGACAACCCTAACTTAATTGTAAACGCATTAAATATTTTTATTCCCACTAATGACTCCCTAACGACCGAGAATATCCTAAAAGAACAACTTAAAGATGCTAAACTTAAAGATATAAGAGATAAATTAATTGCTAATAAAATACCTAATTCTGCTTATTCTATAAATCCAGATAACAATTTAATTATGATTGCCAGGAAAAAGCGTAATAGAGTTAATAAATCTAAGAAAATATATATTCCTAAAACTTTAATTAACAGCTGTATTGCTCTGGGACATCAAGTGCATTTTGGGATAAATAAAACTGTAGATACAATTTCAAAACTTTATTTTTGGGATGGTATGGTTAAAGATATACAGAATTTTGTAAATACTTGTGGACAGTGCTTACCTCACAAAAGTAAACAAACAAATACAAAACCTAGTTTTATTTCCAAATCTGATTTAGCGCCGGGAGAAATGATTGCTATTGATGTTGTGGGAAAACTTCCTAGATCACATGATGGAAATTTTTTTATTTTAACTATAGTTGATCATTATTCACGATTTTTAGAGGCTATTCCACTTGCTAATGTGACATCTCATTCTGTTATTAAATCTCTTAATGATTATTTTTCGAGGTATGGGATACCAAAAGTTTTGTTATCTGATAATGCTAAATATTTCACCTCTAACGAAATTAAACAATTCTTAAAATCATTAAAAATTAACCATAGAAATTCATCCATCTATTACCCGAAATCTAACGGTCTTGTTGAAAGAATTAATCGTTCACTTAAAGAGTCAGTTGCCTCTCTGTCTGATCAAGTCATTGAATGGTCAGACAGACTTAAATTTTTCGTTCTCCATTATAATAACTCTAAACATGCTGTAACAAATTTTACGCCAGCCAATTTATTCTTAGGTAGGGATTTAAATTTGCCAATCGATACTTTTCAACCGGCCAAAGAGGTTGAAGAACCAAGTATATATTTCAAAAAATTACAAGATCATATTTCAAAAACTAGAGAATTGGTTAAACAGAATGAGGAAAAATATTTCGCTCAGAATGAAAAATATTTAAAAGGTCGTCCGCCTCCAGTATTAAAGCTTGGTGATGTTGTGTATTTAAAGAATTTAATTCATACTCCTACTTTCATGCCAAAAAATACAGGACCTTTTAAAATTACAGGAGTCTTTAGGGGTCATAATTACTTAATTGAGCATGTTAATGAACCACTAAATTGTGCTAAATTACATGTTAGCAAATTGATTCCGACTGGACAAACAAAGTAAGGTTTTTCTGCCATTTCTAATATTGTTTCATCCTTTATGTACAATTTTAACTTTTATTATTATTCCAAATCATAGTATATTATCCTAACTTCATTTCAATTTTCATTTATTCATTTTTAAATTTAATTTTAAACTCAATAGTGTGACAACTTATCCGGTTTCACCCATTTGATACTAAACGGTTCATGAGGTAGCTTCTTTTGAATTACTCAATGCATATGTGTCTAGCTAACTCGTTATGTTTTGAGAAGTATCTTTTAATATTCTTTACGACTTAATTCATTTACAGTATCATTCTTTAATTTAACCTTTTTCAATAACTACCTATTTCAATATAAATCTTACTTAGTTGTCACAAGTCATATTTAACCTTTCAGTATTCTTTTATAAAGGATTGAACTTTATTTTGGCTTTTAACCTATACACTTTACTGCTGTTTGTAACTTGATGTGACATTATTTTATAATTTAGGATCCTAATTATTAATTTTCTTTAAAGAATATCAATCTATTAAGTTTAATTAAATATTGAGACAAAAAAGAAAAAAAAGAAATTAAATTAAATTGATTTCATAAATGTTATTTTGATTATCTCTACAATGCGCATGCCTTATGGTTCTAGAAGAGATTTAAATTCTATGTAAAAGATGGAGTTTCTGCTCTAAGCTTTTCTAAAAAAAATTTTCAATTTCTTTAAATTCTGGACCATTACACACAGAGGGTCAACTCGGCTTAGTTTGGGGTGTAAAATTTAGCACAAATTCTGCCCTTCCGACATTCCCTCACGGTATGGTCTCTGGTATAGTTTGGAGAATTTTGAAAATTTGTGTGAAATTGTGTCGATGACTTCCATGTATGGTTGTCAACAGGTTGGAATTATTCCTTTTCTTTTCGACACTTGTGCAATTCTTAAGTGATGTCTTCTCTTAAATTTCAATTGCATTATATTTACACACTTATATTGTTATATTTTTATAATGTATGTTTGTCTCACAATCACATCATTACTTCAGTAGTGTCCTGCTATATGTCATTGACTCTTGCTCAGTTCCATTGTACATAAAGTATAGCAATTTTAATCATGTGCAATAACTCATATTTTTTTTTTTTACAATGTGCAATTTCAACTCAGTTATGTATATGGTATATCTCTATCATTCGTTTGTTTATATTGCAATAAGAATTGTAATGGTGTTCACATGGATATTTACGTTTCAATTAAGTCGTAGGATTTTATTAATCTTTCACTCACCCAGAGAAGTGTTTGTATATTCTATGTATTGTTGTGTATCTGTTTCAAGTGTTTGTATATTCTATGTATTGTTGTGTATCTGTTTCAACATATTTAGTGTATTGTATTCAGTATTATTTCTATATTCATTTTGTTTTGCATTTGTTTAGTGTACTGTAATTGTTTGATTTTTTTTATTGGATTACTTACAGAGAAGTGCATCTCTGAAGATTTTCCAATCGTTTGAGTGCGTCACTTGAACGTTTAGTTTCTTTGTGCATTCAGTTATGCATTATTGAGATCCCAGTATCTCGAACTTTTTTTTTTCATAATTTTTTTTTCTATAGGCTGCAGGTAAATGTTACATTTTCAATATTTCAGATTATTAATTTATCGTCTGCATTATTTCTCTATTTAAATTTAAATATTTAAGTTCAAAAACAACTTTAAAAACGTATTAAGTAAATAAATAAAAAGCATTCTAAATAATTTATATTCCGTTAATATTCCTATAATTAATAATTATTCAAAGTAATAAATATTATAATATGCAATTAAATACAATTCTAATAATGTACAGATCTTTTAAAATATAAACATTACGGAAAATCGTTCGTTAAAGTAACTTACAATGCTTTTCTTACAATCGCTAACTTCCGAAAATATAAATTAAAAAAGTTATTTAATATTAATTATTTTATTCCAAAACTATTTTTATTGGATGCTACTATTTATTTCTAAGCGATTGCCAAAATTTCATTAATTTTAAACCGTAATTTAGCGAGATATCCCCATTACAAAATTTAATCACTTCTGTCAGTTTTAAAAGACGCGCGATCCATTTTTTCTCCCCGACGCAGTTAGACATTTTTTATCTTTCTTCCTCGCAGAAAAGGACGTCGTGACGTCACTCTATCCTCCATCTTGTTTTGGTATCACGGCGTGACATCGCTGGTACTCAGGAATGCAAGGGGAATGCAACTTCGATTACGATACAAATCGTTATCGACATTTCGATTGCGATGAAAATCGCTATCGTGATGACTCAGATGTGCACGTGCCGGTCGCTGATTGGCGAATTTAAGTTGAGCGTCAGTTTTAACGTTCTTTTCGGGCCATCTGTTTTTACTCACTCTCTCTCGGGACGATGTAGCAGGAGGTTGTTGTCGGGCGGCTGGGGTTTTTCTGGCCTCAGTCGCTCTGTCAGAGTTCCGTGCGTAACGAGCAAAATTTTTAGGTAAAAAACTTTCGTCAACTTCACGTCTAAGAACAGCGATCCATTTATTTTATTTTATTTCAATATTTCTACAAGAGAATTCCAGCAACATCAGTGACGTGTTATGTTAAGGATGTGAGGACCTGTCTGCTGTTTTTCTTCATAAAACCTGCTTGAGGAGCTATCTGCTGCTCTCTCTATTATTCAAAGACGATGTCAACCAACAGCTGCTGTCACTTCCAATGATGCGGCAGAATGATGACAACTGTCCCCTGTAATTTCTTCATAATTTCTTAAGTACTTCTTCTCAACCTCATAAATTATCTACAGCCTCAACTGCAGGAAGGAAACCGTCCCTTTATAAAATTCTTTTTTTCTCTGTGTGAATTCTCAAAGCATCTGAGTGCTACAACTTATCCAGAATCCTTCTCAACCAAAAACTTTTCGGAATACTGAACTTTTAAATAGAAAGAACTGTAGACATGAATTAAAATTCGGACAATATATCTCAAGCCTGTTTTAAATGAACAATCCAAACATCCTTCCACATTACCGCCAGCTAGTCAATGGAAATAAACACCTGTTTTTAATATAATCTAAAAATATATCCTCATCACTCTGTTATTTCCTGGCCAGGAAAATATTTTACTTCGTCATTATTAGTTTTATATATTATTTCAGTACATATAAAATAATTTTGCAATAAAATATGTGTCAACTGTACCTTCAATCTCCGGGTGAGTTATTTTACACTTTCTTACTTTTCAGCCTCCATTGTTGAATATTTTTATGGCAACATTTTCTAAATTATTTTTAATGCTTAACTTTAATTCTTAATATTTTCATTGGTTGCCAATCCATTTTAATTTTCAGACAACCACTACGGCGATCCACGGCCACACACAAATAATATAGCATTTGGCGCCTTTGACCAATTTTTAGGTTTTCGAACCTGGTCAATGTCTGAAAATCTTAACTTTAAATGTTTAACTTTTGGTAATTATAATGTGCAATATTATATTTCAAAGATCGTTTAACGATTTTTTTAACGGTTATTTTATTTTAACTTCATTAATATTTTCTGTTATTGCTGATAAATTTTAACTTGATTCAAATGATTAATTATAAAAAGAAATTCCTAAGATAAGCGTCCTTGTGAGCACCAAAAAAAAAAAAATAATAATAATAATATTTTGATATAAAGTGTATTTTATATATATTCTTATATTTTATATATATATTCTTATATTTTATTTGTTTCATTTCTTATATTTTATACAATAGATTTTGAAAAGATTTTATTATTATTTACCTATATTTGTTGATTGATAAATTTAATTTATGCAGATATAATTTTCTCAGTCTTTTGAAAAAAGAAATATTACTTTTTTAGTTGTATTTTCATATTTTGCTTATTAAAATTTTTATTTTATTTTGCTAAATCATCGCAAACAATCGCGCACTTTTTCGGTCGATGATGTCGGCGATTCCGCCTTTTCATGGCCACCCTAATGAAAATGTTAACATCTTTTTACAAAATTTAGAAGATGTATGCAACATTCAAAATATCACAGACGAAAACCGCATTACTCTGTTGAGACTCCTGTGTAGGGAAAAGGCTTCAGAATTTTTGTCAACTGACAAACGTGTAAGCGAAGAAAAAAGTTTTGGAAATGTAGCAAATTTGATGAAATTAAAATTTGAATACAAACAAAATTTCCAGGAAGCGTCGTATCAGTATGGGCGCATAACTCAACAGCCGAAACAGTCTGTGCTTGATTTAGCGGAGGAAGTCAGGGCGACGGTTAACAATATGGCTCCAGGTTCTGAGGATAATGCAGCATTAGACTCATTTAAGGCTAATTTAATGTCTTCCAAATTTTTAGAGGCCTTACGTACTGACATTAAAGTTGAAGTTCTTAAATTCGGGAAAAAAATTTTTGATGAAATTGTAGCTAAGGCCGTAGATATTGAAAAAGCGCTGGAACATAATACTTTTGATCTTAACACTTTACAAGTTGCACCATCCACCAGTAATCCAGACAGTTTGCTGGAAAAACTTTTGAAATGCCAGGAAGATCAGAATAAACAAATTGCTCAGCTGACAGAAACGGTGCAGAAGATGAAAGAGGAAAAGCTGTTATGTCAGATTTGCCGCAAGGCACACAGTGCCAAAGATTGCTGGTACTACCTAGAGTTTCAAAACTCGAATGGTAGAAACGGTACAAATTTTTCAAGAGGGGGCATGAATAACAGTGAGGCGAATTATTTTGTTAATGAAAATAGCAATTGGTATAATAACAATCAAAGGGGTTTTCAGGAAAATGGTGTAAGATATAACCGTGGAAGAGGTCGTAACAATTACAGACCATACAACCGTTCAAAAAGACATTTAAACGGGTAAAGGGTTCTGAAATTGATGTAAATAATTCCCCCCCTCATGATTGCAGGGCCCTAGATTCTTTTTTTTTTTATAATGATGAGGGTATTAAATTAAGTCCTAATGTAAATAATGATAAAATTTTGATGAGCTGCAATATAGATAACTCAGAATTACCAATAATTAAACTTAAATTTGGAAAACTCGCTTTTGATGGGCTTTTAGACAGTGGAGCGAATTTGTCACTAATACAACCACATGCAATTAATCTTCTTAAAAAACAAAATAAATTAAATTTCTTATCACGCTCTGTAAACATAAAAACTATCAACAATTCTTCTATTCCTTTTTTTTTCAACGGTACAACTTAAATTTCGAATTCAGAACACTTGGTTCACTAACACATTTTTCATTACTCATGACAATTGGCACTCCAATTATCAAATTATTTTGGGCTACGATTTCCTCAATAGAAATAAAGTTCTTTTGGACTCAGCGAATCAGCAACTTATTATGGGTCACCTTACTTTTCCTTTTGCCAATAAAAACCCTGATTCTTTGCAACCTGTAAATAATAATGACAATAGTAACATTTCACCTGATGATAATTTTGATAATTCGAATTCTGTTATTAATCCTTCCCCTTCAGAGTTTAATGCTAATGTTCATAATAACCCAGTACTTTCAAATGACTTAAATTCTTCTCTAAATAATCCAGTATTTTCTAATGATTTAATTTCTTCTCAAAATAATTCTGAAATGTCAAAAAATTTTGTTAAACCAGCCAATCAAGTAACTCTAAGACCCAATCAAGGCAAAATTATTAAACTTAAACCTCTTCATAAAATTAGTAATTCCTTAAACTATTTATTTTGTCCAACATCAAATAAATTATCTTTAAAATTAAATTTCAGTCTACATCAACCTGATGCAAACAATGCCATTCTTTTATATGTCCACAACAATACTGATAAAAACATAATAATTAGAAAGAAAACTAAATTAGGATTTATAAAACCCATTTCAGAAGACCAAATTTCAACTCATGACAATACTCAAACATATCAAGTTAATTCTTTAATTACTCAGGAAATGCTAGAACTTAGAGAAAAAGAACTTACGTCTGATAAATTTAATATTGCCCACTTACCTGATGCTGAGAAAAAACGTGTTCTTAGTCTATTAATGGATAACTCCGCTGTATTTTCTTCGTCTTATGACACTCTTGGCTGCACTGATAAAGTAGTTCCTGAATTTAAATTGCTCCATGACTTTGCACTGCAAACAAAACCCTATCCCATTCCTAAAATAGCCAAAGATTTTGCTCGTAAAGAAATTTCTGATCTCTTAAAGGCAGGAATAATTCAAAACGCTTCCTCTAACTATTGCTTTCCAGTTCTTTTTGTACATAAAAAATCTCTTCCTACTGATGATCCAAGTAAATTAAAATTCCGTATGGTTATTGATTACCGTCTTTTAAATACAATTACTGAACCCTATAAAATTTGTCTTCCTAGAATTAATGAAGTAATTCAAAACATTTCAGGTAAAAAACTGTATACGGTATTAGACTTAAAATCAGCATTTTTTCAAATTCTTCTGCAGGAAAAGGACAGGGCAAAATTAGCGTTTGCAACTGAGTATGGAAATTTTGAACCTACCAGATCAGCCTTTGGCCTCGTTAATAGTACTTCTTATTTTCACACATTAATTAACGATTGTTTGGACCCATTAAGGGGCAAAAATGTTCAATATTTTCTTGACGATATTATTGTGGCTGCTGATTCTCTAGAGGAAATGTTGTCATGGCTCCAAAAAGTATTTGACAGACTTAAGGAATTTAATTTAACTTTAGACCCAGCAAAATTACAAATTTGTCAACAAGAGATAACTTACCTTGGTTTTAATTTGCATCAAAATGGTCATTCCCCATCGCCAGATAATGTAAATAAAATAAATAAATTTCCAAGACCCACTAATGTAAAAGAAGTACAAAGTTTTCTAGGAATGATCAACTATTTTAGACATTTAATTTTCAATTTTGCTGATATTGTCCAACCAATAGTTAATTTAACAAAAAAGAATGCTAAATTTTTTTGGAGTAAAGAATGTCAAGATACCTTCCTGAAAATTCAAAATATTCTCCTCAATAATCCTACAGTTAAGAACTTTGATGAAAATAAAGAGGTATGTTTGGTAACAGATGCGTCAAAAAATGCTATCTGTGGAATTTTGTTACAGCGTCATGACAATCAATTTTATCCCATAGAATTTTATTCCAAAAAAACTTAACAAGGGCGAATCTAATTATCCATCCATTAAAAGAGAATTTTATGCAATTTATTCCTCCATTAAACATTTTCACGAATACTTATATGGTAGGCAATTCAAAATTTTAACTGATGCCAAAGCACTCACCTATCATATGAAATTAGAAAAACAATCTGAAATAATAATTAGATGGATAATGTATCTACAGGGCTTTAATTACAAAATTGATCATATCCCAGGTCTTGTAAACCCCGCAGATTTCCTTTCTCGTGTTGTTGACCCCCCTGACAACCCTAACTTAATTGTAAACGCATTAAATATTTTTATTCCCACTAATGACTCCCTAACGACCGAGAATATCCTAAAAGAACAACTTAAAGATGCTAAACTTAAAGATATAAGAGATAAATTAATTGCTAATAAAATACCTAATTCTGCTTATTCTATAAATCCAGATAACAATTTAATTATGATTGCCAGGAAAAAGCGTAATAGAGTTAATAAATCTAAGAAAATATATATTCCTAAAACTTTAATTAACAGCTGTATTGCTCTGGGACATCAAGTGCATTTTGGGATAAATAAAACTGTAGATACAATTTCAAAACTTTATTTTTGGGATGGTATGGTTAAAGATATACAGAATTTTGTAAATACTTGTGGACAGTGCTTACCTCACAAAAGTAAACAAACAAATACAAAACCTAGTTTTATTTCCAAATCTGATTTAGCGCCGGGAGAAATGATTGCTATTGCTGTTGTGGGAAAACTTCCTAGATCACATGATGGAAATTTTTTTATTTTAACTATAGTTGATCATTATTCACGATTTTTAGAGGCTATTCCACTTGCTAATGTGACATCTCATTCTGTTATTAAATCTCTTAATGATTATTTTTCGAGGTATGGGATACCAAAAGTTTTGTTATCTGATAATGCTAAATATTTCACCTCTAACGAAATTAAACAATTCTTAAAATCATTAAAAATTAACCATAGAAATTCATCCATCTATTACCCGAAATCTAACGGTCTTGTTGAAAGAATTAATCGTTCACTTAAAGAGTCAGTTGCCTCTCTGTCTGATCAAGTCATTGAATGGTCAGACAGACTTAAATTTTTCGTTCTCCATTATAATAACTCTAAACATGCTGTAACAAATTTTACGCCAGCCAATTTATTCTTAGGTAGGGATTTAAATTTGCCAATCGATACTTTTCAACCGGCCAAAGAGGTTGAAGAACCAAGTATATATTTCAAAAAATTACAAGATCATATTTCAAAAACTAGAGAATTGGTTAAACAGAATGAGGAAAAATATTTCGCTCAGAATGAAAAATATTTAAAAGGTCGTCCGCCTCCAGTATTAAAGCTTGGTGATGTTGTGTATTTAAAGAATTTAATTCATACTCCTACTTTCATGCCAAAAAATACAGGACCTTTTAAAATTACAGGAGTCTTTAGGGGTCATAATTACTTAATTGAGCATGTTAATGAACCACTAAATTGTGCTAAATTACATGTTAGCAAATTGATTCCGACTGGACAAACAAAGTAAGGTTTTTCTGCCATTTCTAATATTGTTTCATCCTTTATGTACAATTTTAACTTTTATTATTATTCCAAATCATAGTATATTATCCTAACTTCATTTCAATTTTCATTTATTCATTTTTAAATTTAATTTTAAACTCAATAGTGTGACAACTTATCCGGTTTCACCCATTTGATACTAAACGGTTCATGAGGTAGCTTCTTTTGAATTACTCAATGCATATGTGTCTAGCTAACTCGTTATGTTTTGAGAAGTATCTTTTAATATTCTTTACGACTTAATTCATTTACAGTATCATTCTTTAATTTAACCTTTTTCAATAACTACCTATTTCAATATAAATCTTACTTAGTTGTCACAAGTCATATTTAACCTTTCAGTATTCTTTTATAAAGGATTGAACTTTATTTTGGCTTTTAACCTATACACTTTACTGCTGTTTGTAACTTGATGTGACATTATTTTATAATTTAGGATCCTAATTATTAATTTTCTTTAAAGAATATCAATCTATTAAGTTTAATTAAATATTGAGACAAAAAAGAAAAAAAGAAATTAAATTAAATTGATTTCATAAATGTTATTTTGATTATCTCTACAATGCGCATGCCTTATGGTTCTAGAAGAGATTTAAATTCTATGTAAAAGATGGAGTTTCTGCTCTAAGCTTTTCTAAAAAAAATTTTCAATTTCTTTAAATTCTGGACCATTACACACAGAGGGTCAACTCGGCTTAGTTTGGGGTGTAAAATTTAGCACAAATTCTGCCCTTCCGACATTCCCTCACGGTATGGTCTCTGGTATAGTTTGGAGAATTTTGAAAATTTGTGTGAAATTGTGTCGATGACTTCCATGTATGGTTGTCAACAGGTTGGAATTATTCCTTTTCTTTTCGACACTTGTGCAATTCTTAAGTGATGTCTTCTCTTAAATTTCAATTGCATTATATTTACACACTTATATTGTTATATTTTTATAATGTATGTTTGTCTCACAATCACATCATTACTTCAGTAGTGTCCTGCTATATGTCATTGACTCTTGCTCAGTTCCATTGTACATAAAGTATAGCAATTTTAATCATGTGCAATAACTCATATTTTTTTTTTTTACAATGTGCAATTTCAACTCAGTTATGTATATGGTATATCTCTATCATTCGTTTGTTTATATTGCAATAAGAATTGTAATGGTGTTCACATGGATATTTACGTTTCAATTAAGTCGTAGGATTTTATTAATCTTTCACTCACCCAGAGAAGTGTTTGTATATTCTATGTATTGTTGTGTATCTGTTTCAAGTGTTTGTATATTCTATGTATTGTTGTGTATCTGTTTCAACATATTTAGTGTATTGTATTCAGTATTATTTCTATATTCATTTTGTTTTGCATTTGTTTAGTGTACTGTAATTGTTTGATTTTTTTTATTGGATTACTTACAGAGAAGTGCATCTCTGAAGATTTTCCAATCGTTTGAGTGCGTCACTTGAACGTTTAGTTTCTTTGTGCATTCAGTTATGCATTATTGAGAACCCAGTATCTCGAACTTTTTTTTTTCATAATTTTTTTTTCTATAGGCTGCAGGTAAATGTTACATTTTCAATATTTCAGATTATTAATTTATCGTCTGCATTATTTCTCTATTTAAATTTAAATATTTAAGTTCAAAAACAACTTTAAAAACGTATTAAGTAAATAAATAAAAAGCATTCTAAATAATTTATATTCCGTTAATATTCCTATAATTAATAATTATTCAAAGTAATAAATATTATAATATGCAATTAAATACAATTCTAATAATGTACAGATCTTTTAAAATATAAACATTACGGAAAATCGTTCGTTAAAGTAACTTACAATGCTTTTCTTACAATCGCTAACTTCCGAAAATATAAATTTAAAAAGTTATTTAATATTAATTATTTTATTCCAAAACTATTTTTATTGGATGCTACTATTTATTTCTAAGCGATTGCCAAAATTTCATTAATTTTAAACCGTAATTTAGCGAGATATCCCCATTACAAAATTTAATCACTTCTGTCAGTTTTAAAAGACGCGCGATCCATTTTTTCTCCCCGACGCAGTTAGACATTTTTTATCTTTCTTCCTCGCAGAAAAGGACGTCGTGACGTCACTCTATCCTCCATCTTGTTTTGGTATCACGGCGTGACATCGCTGGTACTCAGGAATGCAAGGGGAATGCAACTTCGATTACGATACAAATCGTTATCGACATTTCGATTGCGATGAAAATCGCTATCGTGATGACTCAGATGTGCACGTGCCGGTCGCTGATTGGCGAATTTAAGTTGATCGTCAGTTTTAACGTTCTTTTCGGGCCATCTGTTTTTACTCACTCTCTCTCGGGACGATGTAGCAGGAGGTTGTTGTCAGGCGGCTGGGGTTTTTCTGGCCTCAGTCGCTCTGTCAGAGTTCCGTGCGTAACGAGCAAAATTTTTAGGTAAAAAACTTTCGTCAGCTTCACGTCTAAGAACATCGATCCATTTATTTTATTTTATTTCAATATTTCTACAAGAGAATTCCAGCAACATCAGTGACGTGTTATGTTAAGGATGTGAGGACCTGTCTGCTGTTTTTCTTCATAAAACCTGCTTGAGGAGCTATCTGCTGCTCTCTCTATTATTCAAAGACGATGTCAACCAACAGCTGCTGTCACTTCCAATGATGCGGCAGAATGATGACAACTGTCCCCTGTAATTTCTTCATAATTTCTTAAGTACTTCTTCTCAACCTCATAAATTATCTACAGCCTCAACTGCAGGAAGGAAACCATCCCTTTATAAAATTCTTTTTTTCTCTGTGTGAATTCTCAAAGCATCTGAGTGCTACAACTTATCCAGAATCCTTCTCAACCAAAAACTTTTCGGAATACTGAACTTTTAAATAGAAAGAACTGTAGACATGAATTAAAATTCGGACAATATATCTCAAGCCTGTTTTAAATGAACAATCCAAACATCCTTCCACATTACCGCCAGCTAGTCAATGGAAATAAACACCTGTTTTTAATATAATCTAAAAATATATCCTCATCACTCTGTTATTTCCTGGCCAGGAAAATATTTTACTTCGTCATTATTAGTTTTATATATTATTTCAGTACATATAAAATAATTTTGCAATAAAATATGTGTCAACTGTACCTTCAATCTCCGGGTGAGTTATTTTACACTTTCTTACTTTTCAGCCTCCATTGTTGAATATTTTTATGGCAACATTTTCTAAATTATTTTTAATGCTTAACTTTAATTCTTAATATTTTCATTGGTTGCCAATCCATTTTAATTTTCAGACAACCACTACGGCGATCCACGGCCACACACAAATAATATAGCATTTGGCGCCTTTGACCAATTTTTAGGTTTTCGAACCTGGTCAATGTCTGAAAATCTTAACTTTAAATGTTTAACTTTTGGTAATTATAATGTGCAATATTATATTTCAAAGATCGTTTAACGATTTTTTTAACGGTTATTTTATTTTAACTTCATTAATATTTTCTGTTATTGCTGATAAATTTTAACTTGATTCAAATGATTAATTATAAAAAGAAATTCCTAAGATAAGCGTCCTTGTGAGCACCAAAAAAAAAAATAATAATATTTTGATATAAAGTGTATTTTATATATATTCTTATATTTTATATATATATTCTTATATTTTATTTGTTTCATTTCTTATATTTTATACAATAGATTTTGAAAAGATTTTATTATTATTTACCTATATTTGTTGATTGATAAATTTAATTTATGCAGATATAATTTTCTCAGTCTTTTGAAAAAAGAAATATTACTTTTTTAGTTGTATTTTCATATTTTGCTTATTAAAATTTTTATTTTATTTTGCTAAATCATCGCAAACAATCGCGCACTTTTTCGGTCGATGATGTCGGCGATTCCGCCTTTTCATGGCCACCCTAATGAAAATGTTAACATCTTTTTACAAAATTTAGAAGATGTATGCAACATTCAAAATATCACAGACGAAAACCGCATTACTCTGTTGAGACTCCTGTGTAGGGAAAAGGCTTCAGAATTTTTGTCAACTGACAAACGTGTAAGCGAAGAAAAAAGTTTTGGAAATGTAGCAAATTTGATGAAATTAAAATTTGAATACAAACAAAATTTCCAGGAAGCGTCGTATCAGTATGGGCGCATAACTCAACAGCCGAAACAGTCTGTGCTTGATTTAGCGGAGGAAGTCAGGGCGACGGTTAACAATATGGCTCCAGGTTCTGAGGATAATGCAGCATTAGACTCATTTAAGGCTAATTTAATGTCTTCCAAATTTTTAGAGGCCTTACGTACTGACATTAAAGTTGAAGTTCTTAAATTCGGGAAAAAAAATTTTGATGAAATTGTAGCTAAGGCCGTAGATATTGAAAAAGCGCTGGAACATAATACTTTTGATCTTAACACTTTACAAGTTGCACCATCCACCAGTAATCCAGACAGTTTGCTGGAAAAACTTTTGAAATGCCAGGAAGATCAGAATAAACAAATTGCTCAGCTGACAGAAACGGTGCAGAAGATGAAAGAGGAAAAGCTGTTATGTCAGATTTGCCGCAAGGCACACAGTGCCAAAGATTGCTGGTACTACCTAGAGTTTCAAAACTCGAATGGTAGAAACGGTACAAATTTTTCAAGAGGGGGCATGAATAACAGTGAGGCGAATTATTTTGTTAATGAAAATAGCAATTGGTATAATAACAATCAAAGGGGTTTTCAGGAAAATGGTGTAAGATATAACCGTGGAAGAGGTCGTAACAATTACAGACCATACAACCGTTCAAGAAGACATTTAAACGGGTAAAGGGTTCTGAAATTGATGTAAATAATTCCCCCCCTCATGATTGCAGGGCCCTAGATTCTTTTTTTTTTTATAATGATGAGGGTATTAAATTAAGTCCTAATGTAAATAATGATAAAATTTTGATGAGCTGCAATATAGATAACTCAGAATTACCAATAATTAAACTTAAATTTGGAAAACTCGCTTTTGATGGGCTTTTAGACAGTGGAGCGAATTTGTCACTAATACAACCACATGCAATTAATCTTCTTAAAAAACAAAATAAATTAAATTTCTTATCACGCTCTGTAAACATAAAAACTATCAACAATTCTTCTATTCCTTTTTTTTTCAACGGTACAACTTAAATTTCGAATTCAGAACACTTGGTTCACTAACACATTTTTCATTACTCATGACAATTGGCACTCCAATTATCAAATTATTTTGGGCTACGATTTCCTCAATAGAAATAAAGTTCTTTTGGACTCAGCGAATCAGCAACTTATTATGGGTCACCTTACTTTTCCTTTTGCCAATAAAAACCCTGATTCTTTGCAACCTGTAAATAATAATGACAATAGTAACATTTCACCTGATGATAATTTTGATAATTCGAATTCTGTTATTAATCCTTCCCCTTCAGAGTTTAATGCTAATGTTCATAATAACCCAGTACTTTCAAATGACTTAAATTCTTCTCTAAATAATCCAGTATTTTCTAATGATTTAATTTCTTCTCAAAATAATTCTGAAATGTCAAAAAATTTTGTTAAACCAGCCAATCAAGTAACTCTAAGACCCAATCAAGGCAAAATTATTAAACTTAAACCTCTTCATAAAATTAGTAATTCCTTAAACTATTTATTTTGTCCAACATCAAATAAATTATCTTTAAAATTAAATTTCAGTCTACATCAACCTGATGCAAACAATGTCATTCTTTTATATGTCCACAACAATACTGATAAAAACATAATAATTAGAAAGAAAACTAAATTAGGATTTATAAAACCCATTTCAGAAGACCAAATTTCAACTCATGACAATACTCAAACATATCAAGTTAATTCTTTAATTACTCAGGAAATGCTAGAACTTAGAGAAAAAGAACTTACGTCTGATAAATTTAATATTGCCCACTTACCTGATGCTGAGAAAAAACGTGTTCTTAGTCTATTAATGGATAACTCCGCTGTATTTTCTTCGTCTTATGACACTCTTGGCTGCACTGATAAAGTAGTTCCTGAATTTAAATTGCTCCATGACTTTGCACTGCAAACAAAACCCTATCCCATTCCTAAAATAGCCAAAGATTTTGCTCGTAAAGAAATTTCTGATCTCTTAAAGGCAGGAATAATTCAAAACGCTTCCTCTAACTATTGCTTTCCAGTTCTTTTTGTACATAAAAAATCTCTTCCTACTGATGATCCAAGTAAATTAAAATTCCGTATGGTTATTGATTACCGTCTTTTAAATACAATTACTGAACCCTATAAAATTTGTCTTCCTAGAATTAATGAAGTAATTCAAAACATTTCAGGTAAAAAACTGTATACGGTATTAGACTTAAAATCAGCATTTTTTCAAATTCTTCTGCAGGAAAAGGACAGGGCAAAATTAGCGTTTGCAACTGAGTATGGAAATTTTGAACCTACCAGATCAGCCTTTGGCCTCGTTAATAGTACTTCTTATTTTCACACATTAATTAACGATTGTTTGGACCCATTAAGGGGCAAAAATGTTCAATATTTTCTTGACGATATTATTGTGGCTGCTGATTCTCTAGAGGAAATGTTGTCATGGCTCCAAAAAGTATTTGACAGACTTAAGGAATTTAATTTAACTTTAGACCCAGCAAAATTACAAATTTGTCAACAAGAGATAACTTACCTTGGTTTTAATTTGCATCAAAATGGTCATTCCCCATCGCCAGATAATGTAAATAAAATAAATAAATTTCCAAGACCCACTAATGTAAAAGAAGTACAAAGTTTTCTAGGAATGATCAACTATTTTAGACATTTAATTTTCAATTTTGCTGATATTGTCCAACCAATAGTTAATTTAACAAAAAAGAATGCTAAATTTTTTTGGAGTAAAGAATGTCAAGATACCTTCCTGAAAATTCAAAATATTCTCCTCAATAATCCTACAGTTAAGAACTTTGATGAAAATAAAGAGGTATGTTTGGTAACAGATGCGTCAAAAAATGCTATCTGTGGAATTTTGTTACAGCGTCATGACAATCAATTTTATCCCATAGAATTTTATTCCAAAAAAACTTAACAAGGGCGAATCTAATTATCCATCCATTAAAAGAGAATTTTATGCAATTTATTCCTCCATTAAACATTTTCACGAATACTTATATGGTAGGCAATTCAAAATTTTAACTGATGCCAAAGCACTCACCTATCATATGAAATTAGAAAAACAATCTGAAATAATAATTAGATGGATAATGTATCTACAGGGCTTTAATTACAAAATTGATCATATCCCAGGTCTTGTAAACCCCGCAGATTTCCTTTCTCGTGTTGTTGACCCCCCTGACAACCCTAACTTAATTGTAAACGCATTAAATATTTTTATTCCCACTAATGACTCCCTAACGACCGAGAATATCCTAAAAGAACAACTTAAAGATGCTAAACTTAAAGATATAAGAGATAAATTAATTGCTAATAAAATACCTAATTCTGCTTATTCTATAAATCCAGATAACAATTTAATTATGATTGCCAGGAAAAAGCGTAATAGAGTTAATAAATCTAAGAAAATATATATTCCTAAAACTTTAATTAACAGCTGTATTGCTCTGGGACATCAAGTGCATTTTGGGATAAATAAAACTGTAGATACAATTTCAAAACTTTATTTTTGGGATGGTATGGTTAAAGATATACAGAATTTTGTAAATACTTGTGGACAGTGCTTACCTCACAAAAGTAAACAAACAAATACAAAACCTAGTTTTATTTCCAAATCTGATTTAGCGCCGGGAGAAATGATTGCTATTGCTGTTGTGGGAAAACTTCCTAGATCACATGATGGAAATTTTTTTATTTTAACTATAGTTGATCATTATTCACGATTTTTAGAGGCTATTCCACTTGCTAATGTGACATCTCATTCTGTTATTAAATCTCTTAATGATTATTTTTCGAGGTATGGGATACCAAAAGTTTTGTTATCTGATAATGCTAAATATTTCACCTCTAACGAAATTAAACAATTCTTAAAATCATTAAAAATTAACCATAGAAATTCATCCATCTATTACCCGAAATCTAACGGTCTTGTTGAAAGAATTAATCGTTCACTTAAAGAGTCAGTTGCCTCTCTGTCTGATCAAGTCATTGAATGGTCAGACAGACTTAAATTTTTCGTTCTCCATTATAATAACTCTAAACATGCTGTAACAAATTTTACGCCAGCCAATTTATTCTTAGGTAGGGATTTAAATTTGCCAATCGATACTTTTCAACCGGCCAAAGAGGTTGAAGAACCAAGTATATATTTCAAAAAATTACAAGATCATATTTCAAAAACTAGAGAATTGGTTAAACAGAATGAGGAAAAATATTTCGCTCAGAATGAAAAATATTTAAAAGGTCGTCCGCCTCCAGTATTAAAGCTTGGTGATGTTGTGTATTTAAAGAATTTAATTCATACTCCTACTTTCATGCCAAAAAATACAGGACCTTTTAAAATTACAGGAGTCTTTAGGGGTCATAATTACTTAATTGAGCATGTTAATGAACCACTAAATTGTGCTAAATTACATGTTAGCAAATTGATTCCGACTGGACAAACAAAGTAAGGTTTTTCTGCCATTTCTAATATTGTTTCATCCTTTATGTACAATTTTAACTTTTATTATTATTCCAAATCATAGTATATTATCCTAACTTCATTTCAATTTTCATTTATTCATTTTTAAATTTAATTTTAAACTCAATAGTGTGACAACTTATCCGGTTTCACCCATTTGATACTAAACGGTTCATGAGGTAGCTTCTTTTGAATTACTCAATGCATATGTGTCTAGCTAACTCGTTATGTTTTGAGAAGTATCTTTTAATATTCTTTACGACTTAATTCATTTACAGTATCATTCTTTAATTTAACCTTTTTCAATAACTACCTATTTCAATATAAATCTTACTTAGTTGTCACAAGTCATATTTAACCTTTCAGTATTCTTTTATAAAGGATTGAACTTTATTTTGGCTTTTAACCTATACACTTTACTGCTGTTTGTAACTTGATGTGACATTATTTTATAATTTAGGATCCTAATTATTAATTTTCTTTAAAGAATATCAATCTATTAAGTTTAATTAAATATTGAGACAAAAAAGAAAAAAAGAAATTAAATTAAATTGATTTCATAAATGTTATTTTGATTATCTCTACAATGCGCATGCCTTATGGTTCTAGAAGAGATTTAAATTCTATGTAAAAGATGGAGTTTCTGCTCTAAGCTTTTCTAAAAAAAATTTTCAATTTCTTTAAATTCTGGACCATTACACACAGAGGGTCAACTCGGCTTAGTTTGGGGTGTAAAATTTAGCACAAATTCTGCCCTTCCGACATTCCCTCACGGTATGGTCTCTGGTATAGTTTGGAGAATTTTGAAAATTTGTGTGAAATTGTGTCGATGACTTCCATGTATGGTTGTCAACAGGTTGGAATTATTCCTTTTCTTTTCGACACTTGTGCAATTCTTAAGTGATGTCTTCTCTTAAATTTCAATTGCATTATATTTACACACTTATATTGTTATATTTTTATAATGTATGTTTGTCTCACAATCACATCATTACTTCAGTAGTGTCCTGCTATATGTCATTGACTCTTGCTCAGTTCTATTGTACATAAAGTATAGCAATTTTAATCATGTGCAATAACTCATATTTTTTTTTTTTTACAATGTGCAATTTCAACCCAGTTATGTATATGGTATATCTCTATCATTCGTTTGTTTATATTGCAATAAGAATTGTAATGGTGTTCACATGGATATTTACGTTTCAATTAAGTCGTAGGATTTTATTAATCTTTCACTCACCCAGAGAAGTGTTTGTATATTCTATGTATTGTTGTGTATCTGTTTCAAGTGTTTGTATATTCTATGTATTGTTGTGTATCTGTTTCAACATATTTAGTGTATTGTATTCAGTATTATTTCTATATTCATTTTGTTTTGCATTTGTTTAGTGTACTGTAATTGTTTGATTTTTTTTATTGGATTACTTACAGAGAAGTGCATCTCTGAAGATTTTCCAATCGTTTGAGTGCGTCACTTGAACGTTTAGTTTCTTTGTGCATTCAGTTATGCATTATTGAGATCCCAGTATCTCGAACTTTTTTTTTCATAATTTTTTTTTCTATAGGCTGCAGGTAAATGTTACATTTTCAATATTTCAGATTATTAATTTATCGTCTGCATTATTTCTCTATTTAAATTTAAATATTTAAGTTCAAAAACAACTTTAAAAACGTATTAAGTAAATAAATAAAAAGCATTCTAAATAATTTATATTCCGTTAATATTCCTATAATTAATAATTATTCAAAGTAATAAATATTATAATATGCAATTAAATACAATTCTAATAATGTACAGATCTTTTAAAATATAAACATTACGGAAAATCGTTCGTTAAAGTAACTTACAATGCTTTTCTTACAATCGCTAACTTCCGAAAATATAAATTTAAAAAGTTATTTAATATTAATTATTTTATTCCAAAACTATTTTTATTGGATGCTACTATTTATTTCTAAGCGATTGCCAAAATTTCATTAATTTTAAACCGTAATTTAGCGAGATATCCCCATTACAAAATTTAATCACTTCTGTCAGTTTTAAAAGACGCGCGATCCATTTTTTCTCCCCGACGCAGTTAGACATTTTTTATCTTTCTTCCTCGCAGAAAAGGACGTCGTGACGTCACTCTATCCTCCATCTTGTTTTGGTATCACGGCGTGACATCGCTGGTACTCAGGAATGCAAGGGGAATGCAACTTCGATTACGATACAAATCGTTATCGACATTTCGATTGCGATGAAAATCGCTATCGTGATGACTCAGATGTGCACGTGCCGGTCGCTGATTGGCGAATTTAAGTTGAGCGTCAGTTTTAACGTTCTTTTCGGGCCATCTGTTTTTACTCACTCTCTCTCGGGACGATGTAGCAAGAGGTTGTTGTCAGGCGGCTGGGGTTTTTCTGGCCTCAGTCGCTCTGTCAGAGTTCCGTGCGTAACGAGCAAAATTTTTAGGTAAAAAACTTTCGTCAGCTTCACGTCTAAGAACATCGATCCATTTATTTTATTTTATTTCAATATTTCTACAAGAGAATTCCAGCAACATCAGTGACGTGTTATGTTAAGGATGTGAGGACCTGTCTGCTGTTTTTCTTCATAAAACCTGCTTGAGGAGCTATCTGCTGCTCTCTCTATTATTCAAAGACGATGTCAACCAACAGCTGCTGTCACTTCCAATGATGCGGCAGAATGATGACAACTGTCCCCTGTAATTTCTTCATAATTTCTTAAGTACTTCTTCTCAACCTCATAAATTATCTACAGCCTCAACTGCAGGAAGGAAACCATCCCTTTATAAAATTCTTTTTTTCTCTGTGTGAATTCTCAAAGCATCTGAGTGCTACAACTTATCCAGAATCCTTCTCAACCAAAAACTTTTCGGAATACTGAACTTTTAAATAGAAAGAACTGTAGACATGAATTAAAATTCGGACAATATATCTCAAGCCTGTTTTAAATGAACAATCCAAACATCCTTCCACATTACCGCCAGCTAGTCAATGGAAATAAACACCTGTTTTTAATATAATCTAAAAATATATCCTCATCACTCTGTTATTTCCTGGCCAGGAAAATATTTTACTTCGTCATTATTAGTTTTATATATTATTTCAGTACATATAAAATAATTTTGCAATAAAATATGTGTCAACTGTACCTTCAATCTCCGGGTGAGTTATTTTACACTTTCTTACTTTTCAGCCTCCATTGTTGAATATTTTTATGGCAACATTTTCTAAATTATTTTTAATGCTTAACTTTAATTCTTAATATTTTCATTGGTTGCCAATCCATTTTAATTTTCAGACAACCACTACGGCGATCCACGGCCACACACAAATAATATAGCATTTGGCGCCTTTGACCAATTTTTAGGTTTTCGAACCTGGTCAATGTCTGAAAATCTTAACTTTAAATGTTTAACTTTTGGTAATTATAATGTGCAATATTATATTTCAAAGATCGTTTAACGATTTTTTTAACGGTTATTTTATTTTAACTTCATTAATATTTTCTGTTATTGCTGATAAATTTTAACTTGATTCAAATGATTAATTATAAAAAGAAATTCCTAAGATAAGCGTCCTTGTGAGCACCAAAAAAAAAAATAATAATATTTTGATATAAAGTGTATTTTATATATATTCTTATATTTTATATATATATTCTTATATTTTATTTGTTTCATTTCTTATATTTTATACAATAGATTTTGAAAAGATTTTATTATTATTTACCTATATTTGTTGATTGATAAATTTAATTTATGCAGATATAATTTTCTCAGTCTTTTGAAAAAAGAAATATTACTTTTTTAGTTGTATTTTCATATTTTGCTTATTAAAATTTTTATTTTATTTTGCTAAATCATCGCAAACAATCGCGCACTTTTTCGGTCGATGATGTCGGCGATTCCGCCTTTTCATGGCCACCCTAATGAAAATGTTAACATCTTTTTACAAAATTTAGAAGATGTATGCAACATTCAAAATATCACAGACGAAAACCGCATTACTCTGTTGAGACTCCTGTGTAGGGAAAAGGCTTCAGAATTTTTGTCAACTGACAAACGTGTAAGCGAAGAAAAAAGTTTTGGAAATGTAGCAAATTTGATGAAATTAAAATTTGAATACAAACAAAATTTCCAGGAAGCGTCGTATCAGTATGGGCGCATAACTCAACAGCCGAAACAGTCTGTGCTTGATTTAGCGGAGGAAGTCAGGGCGACGGTTAACAATATGGCTCCAGGTTCTGAGGATAATGCAGCATTAGACTCATTTAAGGCTAATTTAATGTCTTCCAAATTTTTAGAGGCCTTACGTACTGACATTAAAGTTGAAGTTCTTAAATTCGGGAAAAAAAATTTTGATGAAATTGTAGCTAAGGCCGTAGATATTGAAAAAGCGCTGGAACATAATACTTTTGATCTTAACACTTTACAAGTTGCACCATCCACCAGTAATCCAGACAGTTTGCTGGAAAAACTTTTGAAATGCCAGGAAGATCAGAATAAACAAATTGCTCAGCTGACAGAAACGGTGCAGAAGATGAAAGAGGAAAAGCTGTTATGTCAGATTTGCCGCAAGGCACACAGTGCCAAAGATTGCTGGTACTACCTAGAGTTTCAAAACTCGAATGGTAGAAACGGTACAAATTTTTCAAGAGGGGGCATGAATAACAGTGAGGCGAATTATTTTGTTAATGAAAATAGCAATTGGTATAATAACAATCAAAGGGGTTTTCAGGAAAATGGTGTAAGATATAACCGTGGAAGAGGTCGTAACAATTACAGACCATACAACCGTTCAAGAAGACATTTAAACGGGTAAAGGGTTCTGAAATTGATGTAAATAATTCCCCCCCTCATGATTGCAGGGCCCTAGATTCTTTTTTTTTTATAATGATGAGGGTATTAAATTAAGTCCTAATGTAAATAATGATAAAATTTTGATGAGCTGCAATATAGATAACTCAGAATTACCAATAATTAAACTTAAATTTGGAAAACTCGCTTTTGATGGGCTTTTAGACAGTGGAGCGAATTTGTCACTAATACAACCACATGCAATTAATCTTCTTAAAAAACAAAATAAATTAAATTTCTTATCACGCTCTGTAAACATAAAAACTATCAACAATTCTTCTATTCCTTTTTTTTTCAACGGTACAACTTAAATTTCGAATTCAGAACACTTGGTTCACTAACACATTTTTCATTACTCATGACAATTGGCACTCCAATTATCAAATTATTTTGGGCTACGATTTCCTCAATAGAAATAAAGTTCTTTTGGACTCAGCGAATCAGCAACTTATTATGGGTCACCTTACTTTTCCTTTTGCCAATAAAAACCCTGATTCTTTGCAACCTGTAAATAATAATGACAATAGTAACATTTCACCTGATGATAATTTTGATAATTCGAATTCTGTTATTAATCCTTCCCCTTCAGAGTTTAATGCTAATGTTCATAATAACCCAGTACTTTCAAATGACTTAAATTCTTCTCTAAATAATCCAGTATTTTCTAATGATTTAATTTCTTCTCAAAATAATTCTGAAATGTCAAAAAATTTTGTTAAACCAGCCAATCAAGTAACTCTAAGACCCAATCAAGGCAAAATTATTAAACTTAAACCTCTTCATAAAATTAGTAATTCCTTAAACTATTTATTTTGTCCAACATCAAATAAATTATCTTTAAAATTAAATTTCAGTCTACATCAACCTGATGCAAACAATGCCATTCTTTTATATGTCCACAACAATACTGATAAAAACATAATAATTAGAAAGAAAACTAAATTAGGATTTATAAAACCCATTTCAGAAGACCAAATTTCAACTCATGACAATACTCAAACATATCAAGTTAATTCTTTAATTACTCAGGAAATGCTAGAACTTAGAGAAAAAGAACTTACGTCTGATAAATTTAATATTGCCCACTTACCTGATGCTGAGAAAAAACGTGTTCTTAGTCTATTAATGGATAACTCCGCTGTATTTTCTTCGTCTTATGACACTCTTGGCTGCACTGATAAAGTAGTTCCTGAATTTAAATTGCTCCATGACTTTGCACTGCAAACAAAACCCTATCCCATTCCTAAAATAGCCAAAGATTTTGCTCGTAAAGAAATTTCTGATCTCTTAAAGGCAGGAATAATTCAAAACGCTTCCTCTAACTATTGCTTTCCAGTTCTTTTTGTACATAAAAAATCTCTTCCTACTGATGATCCAAGTAAATTAAAATTCCGTATGGTTATTGATTACCGTCTTTTAAATACAATTACTGAACCCTATAAAATTTGTCTTCCTAGAATTAATGAAGTAATTCAAAACATTTCAGGTAAAAAACTGTATACGGTATTAGACTTAAAATCAGCATTTTTTCAAATTCTTCTGCAGGAAAAGGACAGGGCAAAATTAGCGTTTGCAACTGAGTATGGAAATTTTGAACCTACCAGATCAGCCTTTGGCCTCGTTAATAGTACTTCTTATTTTCACACATTAATTAACGATTGTTTGGACCCATTAAGGGGCAAAAATGTTCAATATTTTCTTGACGATATTATTGTGGCTGCTGATTCTCTAGAGGAAATGTTGTCATGGCTCCAAAAAGTATTTGACAGACTTAAGGAATTTAATTTAACTTTAGACCCAGCAAAATTACAAATTTGTCAACAAGAGATAACTTACCTTGGTTTTAATTTGCATCAAAATGGTCATTCCCCATCGCCAGATAATGTAAATAAAATAAATAAATTTCCAAGACCCACTAATGTAAAAGAAGTACAAAGTTTTCTAGGAATGATCAACTATTTTAGACATTTAATTTTCAATTTTGCTGATATTGTCCAACCAATAGTTAATTTAACAAAAAAGAATGCTAAATTTTTTTGGAGTAAAGAATGTCAAGATACCTTCCTGAAAATTCAAAATATTCTCCTCAATAATCCTACAGTTAAGAACTTTGATGAAAATAAAGAGGTATGTTTGGTAACAGATGCGTCAAAAAATGCTATCTGTGGAATTTTGTTACAGCGTCATGACAATCAATTTTATCCCATAGAATTTTATTCCAAAAAAACTTAACAAGGGCGAATCTAATTATCCATCCATTAAAAGAGAATTTTATGCAATTTATTCCTCCATTAAACATTTTCACGAATACTTATATGGTAGGCAATTCAAAATTTTAACTGATGCCAAAGCACTCACCTATCATATGAAATTAGAAAAACAATCTGAAATAATAATTAGATGGATAATGTATCTACAGGGCTTTAATTACAAAATTGATCATATCCCAGGTCTTGTAAACCCCGCAGATTTCCTTTCTCGTGTTGTTGACCCCCCTGACAACCCTAACTTAATTGTAAACGCATTAAATATTTTTATTCCCACTAATGACTCCCTAACGACCGAGAATATCCTAAAAGAACAACTTAAAGATGCTAAACTTAAAGATATAAGAGATAAATTAATTGCTAATAAAATACCTAATTCTGCTTATTCTATAAATCCAGATAACAATTTAATTATGATTGCCAGGAAAAAGCGTAATAGAGTTAATAAATCTAAGAAAATATATATTCCTAAAACTTTAATTAACAGCTGTATTGCTCTGGGACATCAAGTGCATTTTGGGATAAATAAAACTGTAGATACAATTTCAAAACTTTATTTTTGGGATGGTATGGTTAAAGATATACAGAATTTTGTAAATACTTGTGGACAGTGCTTACCTCACAAAAGTAAACAAACAAATACAAAACCTAGTTTTATTTCCAAATCTGATTTAGCGCCGGGAGAAATGATTGCTATTGCTGTTGTGGGAAAACTTCCTAGATCACATGATGGAAATTTTTTTATTTTAACTATAGTTGATCATTATTCACGATTTTTAGAGGCTATTCCACTTGCTAATGTGACATCTCATTCTGTTATTAAATCTCTTAATGATTATTTTTCGAGGTATGGGATACCAAAAGTTTTGTTATCTGATAATGCTAAATATTTCACCTCTAACGAAATTAAACAATTCTTAAAATCATTAAAAATTAACCATAGAAATTCATCCATCTATTACCCGAAATCTAACGGTCTTGTTGAAAGAATTAATCGTTCACTTAAAGAGTCAGTTGCCTCTCTGTCTGATCAAGTCATTGAATGGTCAGACAGACTTAAATTTTTCGTTCTCCATTATAATAACTCTAAACATGCTGTAACAAATTTTACGCCAGCCAATTTATTCTTAGGTAGGGATTTAAATTTGCCAATCGATACTTTTCAACCGGCCAAAGAGGTTGAAGAACCAAGTATATATTTCAAAAAATTACAAGATCATATTTCAAAAACTAGAGAATTGGTTAAACAGAATGAGGAAAAATATTTCGCTCAGAATGAAAAATATTTAAAAGGTCGTCCGCCTCCAGTATTAAAGCTTGGTGATGTTGTGTATTTAAAGAATTTAATTCATACTCCTACTTTCATGCCAAAAAATACAGGACCTTTTAAAATTACAGGAGTCTTTAGGGGTCATAATTACTTAATTGAGCATGTTAATGAACCACTAAATTGTGCTAAATTACATGTTAGCAAATTGATTCCGACTGGACAAACAAAGTAAGGTTTTTCTGCCATTTCTAATATTGTTTCATCCTTTATGTACAATTTTAACTTTTATTATTATTCCAAATCATAGTATATTATCCTAACTTCATTTCAATTTTCATTTATTCATTTTTAAATTTAATTTTAAACTCAATAGTGTGACAACTTATCCGGTTTCACCCATTTGATACTAAACGGTTCATGAGGTAGCTTCTTTTGAATTACTCAATGCATATGTGTCTAGCTAACTCGTTATGTTTTGAGAAGTATCTTTTAATATTCTTTACGACTTAATTCATTTACAGTATCATTCTTTAATTTAACCTTTTTCAATAACTACCTATTTCAATATAAATCTTACTTAGTTGTCACAAGTCATATTTAACCTTTCAGTATTCTTTTATAAAGGATTGAACTTTATTTTGGCTTTTAACCTATACACTTTACTGCTGTTTGTAACTTGATGTGACATTATTTTATAATTTAGGATCCTAATTATTAATTTTCTTTAAAGAATATCAATCTATTAAGTTTAATTAAATATTGAGACAAAAAAGAAAAAAAGAAATTAAATTAAATTGATTTCATAAATGTTATTTTGATTATCTCTACAATGCGCATGCCTTATGGTTCTAGAAGAGATTTAAATTCTATGTAAAAGATGGAGTTTCTGCTCTAAGCTTTTCTAAAAAAAATTTTCAATTTCTTTAAATTCTGGACCATTACACACAGAGGGTCAACTCGGCTTAGTTTGGGGTGTAAAATTTAGCACAAATTCTGCCCTTCCGACATTCCCTCACGGTATGGTCTCTGGTATAGTTTGGAGAATTTTGAAAATTTGTGTGAAATTGTGTCGATGACTTCCATGTATGGTTGTCAACAGGTTGGAATTATTCCTTTTCTTTTCGACACTTGTGCAATTCTTAAGTGATGTCTTCTCTTAAATTTCAATTGCATTATATTTACACACTTATATTGTTATATTTTTATAATGTATGTTTGTCTCACAATCACATCATTACTTCAGTAGTGTCCTGCTATATGTCATTGACTCTTGCTCAGTTCCATTGTACATAAAGTATAGCAATTTTAATCATGTGCAATAACTCATATTTTTTTTTTTTACAATGTGCAATTTCAACTCAGTTATGTATATGGTATATCTCTATCATTCGTTTGTTTATATTGCAATAAGAATTGTAATGGTGTTCACATGGATATTTACGTTTCAATTAAGTCGTAGGATTTTATTAATCTTTCACTCACCCAGAGAAGTGTTTGTATATTCTATGTATTGTTGTGTATCTGTTTCAAGTGTTTGTATATTCTATGTATTGTTGTGTATCTGTTTCAACATATTTAGTGTATTGTATTCAGTATTATTTCTATATTCATTTTGTTTTGCATTTGTTTAGTGTACTGTAATTGTTTGATTTTTTTTATTGGATTACTTACAGAGAAGTGCATCTCTGAAGATTTTCCAATCGTTTGAGTGCGTCACTTGAACGTTTAGTTTCTTTGTGCATTCAGTTATGCATTATTGAGAACCCAGTATCTCGAACTTTTTTTTTTCATAATTTTTTTTTCTATAGGCTGCAGGTAAATGTTACATTTTCAATATTTCAGATTATTAATTTATCGTCTGCATTATTTCTCTATTTAAATTTAAATATTTAAGTTCAAAAACAACTTTAAAAACGTATTAAGTAAATAAATAAAAAGCATTCTAAATAATTTATATTCCGTTAATATTCCTATAATTAATAATTATTCAAAGTAATAAATATTATAATATGCAATTAAATACAATTCTAATAATGTACAGATCTTTTAAAATATAAACATTACGGAAAATCGTTCGTTAAAGTAACTTACAATGCTTTTCTTACAATCGCTAACTTCCGAAAATATAAATTTAAAAAGTTATTTAATATTAATTATTTTATTCCAAAACTATTTTTATTGGATGCTACTATTTATTTCTAAGCGATTGCCAAAATTTCATTAATTTTAAACCGTAATTTAGCGAGATATCCCCATTACAAAATTTAATCACTTCTGTCAGTTTTAAAAGACGCGCGATCCATTTTTTCTCCCCGACGCAGTTAGACATTTTTTATCTTTCTTCCTCGCAGAAAAGGACGTCGTGACGTCACTCTATCCTCCATCTTGTTTTGGTATCACGGCGTGACATCGCTGGTACTCAGGAATGCAAGGGGAATGCAACTTCGATTACGATACAAATCGTTATCGACATTTCGATTGCGATGAAAATCGCTATCGTGATGACTCAGATGTGCACGTGCCGGTCGCTGATTGGCGAATTTAAGTTGATCGTCAGTTTTAACGTTCTTTTCGGGCCATCTGTTTTTACTCACTCTCTCTCGGGACGATGTAGCAGGAGGTTGTTGTCAGGCGGCTGGGGTTTTTCTGGCCTCAGTCGCTCTGTCAGAGTTCCGTGCGTAACGAGCAAAATTTTTAGGTAAAAAACTTTCGTCAGCTTCACGTCTAAGAACATCGATCCATTTATTTTATTTTATTTCAATATTTCTACAAGAGAATTCCAGCAACATCAGTGACGTGTTATGTTAAGGATGTGAGGACCTGTCTGCTGTTTTTCTTCATAAAACCTGCTTGAGGAGCTATCTGCTGCTCTCTCTATTATTCAAAGACGATGTCAACCAACAGCTGCTGTCACTTCCAATGATGCGGCAGAATGATGACAACTGTCCCCTGTAATTTCTTCATAATTTCTTAAGTACTTCTTCTCAACCTCATAAATTATCTACAGCCTCAACTGCAGGAAGGAAACCATCCCTTTATAAAATTCTTTTTTTCTCTGTGTGAATTCTCAAAGCATCTGAGTGCTACAACTTATCCAGAATCCTTCTCAACCAAAAACTTTTCGGAATACTGAACTTTTAAATAGAAAGAACTGTAGACATGAATTAAAATTCGGACAATATATCTCAAGCCTGTTTTAAATGAACAATCCAAACATCCTTCCACATTACCGCCAGCTAGTCAATGGAAATAAACACCTGTTTTTAATATAATCTAAAAATATATCCTCATCACTCTGTTATTTCCTGGCCAGGAAAATATTTTACTTCGTCATTATTAGTTTTATATATTATTTCAGTACATATAAAATAATTTTGCAATAAAATATGTGTCAACTGTACCTTCAATCTCCGGGTGAGTTATTTTACACTTTCTTACTTTTCAGCCTCCATTGTTGAATATTTTTATGGCAACATTTTCTAAATTATTTTTAATGCTTAACTTTAATTCTTAATATTTTCATTGGTTGCCAATCCATTTTAATTTTCAGACAACCACTACGGCGATCCACGGCCACACACAAATAATATAGCATTTGGCGCCTTTGACCAATTTTTAGGTTTTCGAACCTGGTCAATGTCTGAAAATCTTAACTTTAAATGTTTAACTTTTGGTAATTATAATGTGCAATATTATATTTCAAAGATCGTTTAACGATTTTTTTAACGGTTATTTTATTTTAACTTCATTAATATTTTCTGTTATTGCTGATAAATTTTAACTTGATTCAAATGATTAATTATAAAAAGAAATTCCTAAGATAAGCGTCCTTGTGAGCACCAAAAAAAAAATAATAATATTTTGATATAAAGTGTATTTTATATATATTCTTATATTTTATATATATATTCTTATATTTTATTTGTTTCATTTCTTATATTTTATACAATAGATTTTGAAAAGATTTTATTATTATTTACCTATATTTGTTGATTGATAAATTTAATTTATGCAGATATAATTTTCTCAGTCTTTTGAAAAAAGAAATATTACTTTTTTAGTTGTATTTTCATATTTTGCTTATTAAAATTTTTATTTTATTTTGCTAAATCATCGCAAACAATCGCGCACTTTTTCGGTCGATGATGTCGGCGATTCCGCCTTTTCATGGCCACCCTAATGAAAATGTTAACATCTTTTTACAAAATTTAGAAGATGTATGCAACATTCAAAATATCACAGACGAAAACCGCATTACTCTGTTGAGACTCCTGTGTAGGGAAAAGGCTTCAGAATTTTTGTCAACTGACAAACGTGTAAGCGAAGAAAAAAGTTTTGGAAATGTAGCAAATTTGATGAAATTAAAATTTGAATACAAACAAAATTTCCAGGAAGCGTCGTATCAGTATGGGCGCATAACTCAACAGCCGAAACAGTCTGTGCTTGATTTAGCGGAGGAAGTCAGGGCGACGGTTAACAATATGGCTCCAGGTTCTGAGGATAATGCAGCATTAGACTCATTTAAGGCTAATTTAATGTCTTCCAAATTTTTAGAGGCCTTACGTACTGACATTAAAGTTGAAGTTCTTAAATTCGGGAAAAAAAATTTTGATGAAATTGTAGCTAAGGCCGTAGATATTGAAAAAGCGCTGGAACATAATACTTTTGATCTTAACACTTTACAAGTTGCACCATCCACCAGTAATCCAGACAGTTTGCTGGAAAAACTTTTGAAATGCCAGGAAGATCAGAATAAACAAATTGCTCAGCTGACAGAAACGGTGCAGAAGATGAAAGAGGAAAAGCTGTTATGTCAGATTTGCCGCAAGGCACACAGTGCCAAAGATTGCTGGTACTACCTAGAGTTTCAAAACTCGAATGGTAGAAACGGTACAAATTTTTCAAGAGGGGGCATGAATAACAGTGAGGCGAATTATTTTGTTAATGAAAATAGCAATTGGTATAATAACAATCAAAGGGGTTTTCAGGAAAATGGTGTAAGATATAACCGTGGAAGAGGTCGTAACAATTACAGACCATACAACCGTTCAAGAAGACATTTAAACGGGTAAAGGGTTCTGAAATTGATGTAAATAATTCCCCCCCTCATGATTGCAGGGCCCTAGATTCTTTTTTTTTTATAATGATGAGGGTATTAAATTAAGTCCTAATGTAAATAATGATAAAATTTTGATGAGCTGCAATATAGATAACTCAGAATTACCAATAATTAAACTTAAATTTGGAAAACTCGCTTTTGATGGGCTTTTAGACAGTGGAGCGAATTTGTCACTAATACAACCACATGCAATTAATCTTCTTAAAAAACAAAATAAATTAAATTTCTTATCACGCTCTGTAAACATAAAAACTATCAACAATTCTTCTATTCCTTTTTTTTTCAACGGTACAACTTAAATTTCGAATTCAGAACACTTGGTTCACTAACACATTTTTCATTACTCATGACAATTGGCACTCCAATTATCAAATTATTTTGGGCTACGATTTCCTCAATAGAAATAAAGTTCTTTTGGACTCAGCGAATCAGCAACTTATTATGGGTCACCTTACTTTTCCTTTTGCCAATAAAAACCCTGATTCTTTGCAACCTGTAAATAATAATGACAATAGTAACATTTCACCTGATGATAATTTTGATAATTCGAATTCTGTTATTAATCCTTCCCCTTCAGAGTTTAATGCTAATGTTCATAATAACCCAGTACTTTCAAATGACTTAAATTCTTCTCTAAATAATCCAGTATTTTCTAATGATTTAATTTCTTCTCAAAATAATTCTGAAATGTCAAAAAATTTTGTTAAACCAGCCAATCAAGTAACTCTAAGACCCAATCAAGGCAAAATTATTAAACTTAAACCTCTTCATAAAATTAGTAATTCCTTAAACTATTTATTTTGTCCAACATCAAATAAATTATCTTTAAAATTAAATTTCAGTCTACATCAACCTGATGCAAACAATGCCATTCTTTTATATGTCCACAACAATACTGATAAAAACATAATAATTAGAAAGAAAACTAAATTAGGATTTATAAAACCCATTTCAGAAGACCAAATTTCAACTCATGACAATACTCAAACATATCAAGTTAATTCTTTAATTACTCAGGAAATGCTAGAACTTAGAGAAAAAGAACTTACGTCTGATAAATTTAATATTGCCCACTTACCTGATGCTGAGAAAAAACGTGTTCTTAGTCTATTAATGGATAACTCCGCTGTATTTTCTTCGTCTTATGACACTCTTGGCTGCACTGATAAAGTAGTTCCTGAATTTAAATTGCTCCATGACTTTGCACTGCAAACAAAACCCTATCCCATTCCTAAAATAGCCAAAGATTTTGCTCGTAAAGAAATTTCTGATCTCTTAAAGGCAGGAATAATTCAAAACGCTTCCTCTAACTATTGCTTTCCAGTTCTTTTTGTACATAAAAAATCTCTTCCTACTGATGATCCAAGTAAATTAAAATTCCGTATGGTTATTGATTACCGTCTTTTAAATACAATTACTGAACCCTATAAAATTTGTCTTCCTAGAATTAATGAAGTAATTCAAAACATTTCAGGTAAAAAACTGTATACGGTATTAGACTTAAAATCAGCATTTTTTCAAATTCTTCTGCAGGAAAAGGACAGGGCAAAATTAGCGTTTGCAACTGAGTATGGAAATTTTGAACCTACCAGATCAGCCTTTGGCCTCGTTAATAGTACTTCTTATTTTCACACATTAATTAACGATTGTTTGGACCCATTAAGGGGCAAAAATGTTCAATATTTTCTTGACGATATTATTGTGGCTGCTGATTCTCTAGAGGAAATGTTGTCATGGCTCCAAAAAGTATTTGACAGACTTAAGGAATTTAATTTAACTTTAGACCCAGCAAAATTACAAATTTGTCAACAAGAGATAACTTACCTTGGTTTTAATTTGCATCAAAATGGTCATTCCCCATCGCCAGATAATGTAAATAAAATAAATAAATTTCCAAGACCCACTAATGTAAAAGAAGTACAAAGTTTTCTAGGAATGATCAACTATTTTAGACATTTAATTTTCAATTTTGCTGATATTGTCCAACCAATAGTTAATTTAACAAAAAAGAATGCTAAATTTTTTTGGAGTAAAGAATGTCAAGATACCTTCCTGAAAATTCAAAATATTCTCCTCAATAATCCTACAGTTAAGAACTTTGATGAAAATAAAGAGGTATGTTTGGTAACAGATGCGTCAAAAAATGCTATCTGTGGAATTTTGTTACAGCGTCATGACAATCAATTTTATCCCATAGAATTTTATTCCAAAAAAACTTAACAAGGGCGAATCTAATTATCCATCCATTAAAAGAGAATTTTATGCAATTTATTCCTCCATTAAACATTTTCACGAATACTTATATGGTAGGCAATTCAAAATTTTAACTGATGCCAAAGCACTCACCTATCATATGAAATTAGAAAAACAATCTGAAATAATAATTAGATGGATAATGTATCTACAGGGCTTTAATTACAAAATTGATCATATCCCAGGTCTTGTAAACCCCGCAGATTTCCTTTCTCGTGTTGTTGACCCCCCTGACAACCCTAACTTAATTGTAAACGCATTAAATATTTTTATTCCCACTAATGACTCCCTAACGACCGAGAATATCCTAAAAGAACAACTTAAAGATGCTAAACTTAAAGATATAAGAGATAAATTAATTGCTAATAAAATACCTAATTCTGCTTATTCTATAAATCCAGATAACAATTTAATTATGATTGCCAGGAAAAAGCGTAATAGAGTTAATAAATCTAAGAAAATATATATTCCTAAAACTTTAATTAACAGCTGTATTGCTCTGGGACATCAAGTGCATTTTGGGATAAATAAAACTGTAGATACAATTTCAAAACTTTATTTTTGGGATGGTATGGTTAAAGATATACAGAATTTTGTAAATACTTGTGGACAGTGCTTACCTCACAAAAGTAAACAAACAAATACAAAACCTAGTTTTATTTCCAAATCTGATTTAGCGCCGGGAGAAATGATTGCTATTGATGTTGTGGGAAAACTTCCTAGATCACATGATGGAAAATTTTTTATTTTAACTATAGTTGATCATTATTCACGATTTTTAGAGGCTATTCCACTTGCTAATGTGACATCTCATTCTGTTATTAAATCTCTTAATGATTATTTTTCGAGGTATGGGATACCAAAAGTTTTGTTATCTGATAATGCTAAATATTTCACCTCTAACGAAATTAAACAATTCTTAAAATCATTAAAAATTAACCATAGAAATTCATCCATCTATTACCCGAAATCTAACGGTCTTGTTGAAAGAATTAATCGTTCACTTAAAGAGTCAGTTGCCTCTCTGTCTGATCAAGTCATTGAATGGTCAGACAGACTTAAATTTTTCGTTCTCCATTATAATAACTCTAAACATGCTGTAACAAATTTTACGCCAGCCAATTTATTCTTAGGTAGGGATTTAAATTTGCCAATCGATACTTTTCAACCGGCCAAAGAGGTTGAAGAACCAAGTATATATTTCAAAAAATTACAAGATCATATTTCAAAAACTAGAGAATTGGTTAAACAGAATGAGGAAAAATATTTCGCTCAGAATGAAAAATATTTAAAAGGTCGTCCGCCTCCAGTATTAAAGCTTGGTGATGTTGTGTATTTAAAGAATTTAATTCATACTCCTACTTTCATGCCAAAAAATACAGGACCTTTTAAAATTACAGGAGTCTTTAGGGGTCATAATTACTTAATTGAGCATGTTAATGAACCACTAAATTGTGCTAAATTACATGTTAGCAAATTGATTCCGACTGGACAAACAAAGTAAGGTTTTTCTGCCATTTCTAATATTGTTTCATCCTTTATGTACAATTTTAACTTTTATTATTATTCCAAATCATAGTATATTATCCTAACTTCATTTCAATTTTCATTTATTCATTTTTAAATTTAATTTTAAACTCAATAGTGTGACAACTTATCCGGTTTCACCCATTTGATACTAAACGGTTCATGAGGTAGCTTCTTTTGAATTACTCAATGCATATGTGTCTAGCTAACTCGTTATGTTTTGAGAAGTATCTTTTAATATTCTTTACGACTTAATTCATTTACAGTATCATTCTTTAATTTAACCTTTTTCAATAACTACCTATTTCAATATAAATCTTACTTAGTTGTCACAAGTCATATTTAACCTTTCAGTATTCTTTTATAAAGGATTGAACTTTATTTTGGCTTTTAACCTATACACTTTACTGCTGTTTGTAACTTGATGTGACATTATTTTATAATTTAGGATCCTAATTATTAATTTTCTTTAAAGAATATCAATCTATTAAGTTTAATTAAATATTGAGACAAAAAAGAAAAAAAGAAATTAAATTAAATTGATTTCATAAATGTTATTTTGATTATCTCTACAATGCGCATGCCTTATGGTTCTAGAAGAGATTTAAATTCTATGTAAAAGATGGAGTTTCTGCTCTAAGCTTTTCTAAAAAAAATTTTCAATTTCTTTAAATTCTGGACCATTACACACAGAGGGTCAACTCGGCTTAGTTTGGGGTGTAAAATTTAGCACAAATTCTGCCCTTCCGACATTCCCTCACGGTATGGTCTCTGGTATAGTTTGGAGAATTTTGAAAATTTGTGTGAAATTGTGTCGATGACTTCCATGTATGGTTGTCAACAGGTTGGAATTATTCCTTTTCTTTTCGACACTTGTGCAATTCTTAAGTGATGTCTTCTCTTAAATTTCAATTGCATTATATTTACACACTTATATTGTTATATTTTTATAATGTATGTTTGTCTCACAATCACATCATTACTTCAGTAGTGTCCTGCTATATGTCATTGACTCTTGCTCAGTTCCATTGTACATAAAGTATAGCAATTTTAATCATGTGCAATAACTCATATTTTTTTTTTTTACAATGTGCAATTTCAACTCAGTTATGTATATGGTATATCTCTATCATTCGTTTGTTTATATTGCAATAAGAATTGTAATGGTGTTCACATGGATATTTACGTTTCAATTAAGTCGTAGGATTTTATTAATCTTTCACTCACCCAGAGAAGTGTTTGTATATTCTATGTATTGTTGTGTATCTGTTTCAAGTGTTTGTATATTCTATGTATTGTTGTGTATCTGTTTCAACATATTTAGTGTATTGTATTCAGTATTATTTCTATATTCATTTTGTTTTGCATTTGTTTAGTGTACTGTAATTGTTTGATTTTTTTTATTGGATTACTTACAGAGAAGTGCATCTCTGAAGATTTTCCAATCGTTTGAGTGCGTCACTTGAACGTTTAGTTTCTTTGTGCATTCAGTTATGCATTATTGAGATCCCAGTATCTCGAACTTTTTTTTTTCATAATTTTTTTTTCTATAGGCTGCAGGTAAATGTTACATTTTCAATATTTCAGATTATTAATTTATCGTCTGCATTATTTCTCTATTTAAATTTAAATATTTAAGTTCAAAAACAACTTTAAAAACGTATTAAGTAAATAAATAAAAAGCATTCTAAATAATTTATATTCCGTTAATATTCCTATAATTAATAATTATTCAAAGTAATAAATATTATAATATGCAATTAAATACAATTCTAATAATGTACAGATCTTTTAAAATATAAACATTACGGAAAATCGTTCGTTAAAGTAACTTACAATGCTTTTCTTACAATCGCTAACTTCCGAAAATATAAATTTAAAAAGTTATTTAATATTAATTATTTTATTCCAAAACTATTTTTATTGGATGCTACTATTTATTTCTAAGCGATTGCCAAAATTTCATTAATTTTAAACCGTAATTTAGCGAGATATCCCCATTACAAAATTTAATCACTTCTGTCAGTTTTAAAAGACGCGCGATCCATTTTTTCTCCCCGACGCAGTTAGACATTTTTTATCTTTCTTCCTCGCAGAAAAGGACGTCGTGACGTCACTCTATCCTCCATCTTGTTTTGGTATCACGGCGTGACATCGCTGGTACTCAGGAATGCAAGGGGAATGCAACTTCGATTACGATACAAATCGTTATCGACATTTCGATTGCGATGAAAATCGCTATCGTGATGACTCAGATGTGCACGTGCCGGTCGCTGATTGGCGAATTTAAGTTGAGCGTCAGTTTTAACGTTCTTTTCGGGCCATCTGTTTTTACTCACTCTCTCTCGGGACGATGTAGCAGGAGGTTGTTGTCGGGCGGCTGGGGTTTTTCTGGCCTCAGTCGCTCTGTCAGAGTTCCGTGCGTAACGAGCAAAATTTTTAGGTAAAAAACTTTCGTCAACTTCACGTCTAAGAACAGCGATCCATTTATTTTATTTTATTTCAATATTTCTACAAGAGAATTCCAGCAACATCAGTGACGTGTTATGTTAAGGATGTGAGGACCTGTCTGCTGTTTTTCTTCATAAAACCTGCTTGAGGAGCTATCTGCTGCTCTCTCTATTATTCAAAGACGATGTCAACCAACAGCTGCTGTCACTTCCAATGATGCGGCAGAATGATGACAACTGTCCCCTGTAATTTCTTCATAATTTCTTAAGTACTTCTTCTCAACCTCATAAATTATCTACAGCCTCAACTGCAGGAAGGAAACCGTCCCTTTATAAAATTCTTTTTTTCTCTGTGTGAATTCTCAAAGCATCTGAGTGCTACAACTTATCCAGAATCCTTCTCAACCAAAAACTTTTCGGAATACTGAACTTTTAAATAGAAAGAACTGTAGACATGAATTAAAATTCGGACAATATATCTCAAGCCTGTTTTAAATGAACAATCCAAACATCCTTCCACATTACCGCCAGCTAGTCAATGGAAATAAACACCTGTTTTTAATATAATCTAAAAATATATCCTCATCACTCTGTTATTTCCTGGCCAGGAAATTATTTTACTTCGTCATTATTAGTTTTATATATTATTTCAGTACATATAAAATAATTTTGCAATAAAATATGTGTCAACTGTACCTTCAATCTCCGGGTGAGTTATTTTACACTTTCTTACTTTTCAGCCTCCATTGTTGAATATTTTTATGGCAACATTTTCTAAATTATTTTTAATGCTTAACTTTAATTCTTAATATTTTCATTGGTTGCCAATCCATTTTAATTTTCAGACAACCACTACGGCGATCCACGGCCACACACAAATAATATAGCATTTGGCGCCTTTGACCAATTTTTAGGTTTTCGAACCTGGTCAATGTCTGAAAATCTTAACTTTAAATGTTTAACTTTTGGTAATTATAATGTGCAATATTATATTTCAAAGATCGTTTAACGATTTTTTTAACGGTTATTTTATTTTAACTTCATTAATATTTTCTGTTATTGCTGATAAATTTTAACTTGATTCAAATGATTAATTATAAAAAGAAATTCCTAAGATAAGCGTCCTTGTGAGCACCAAAAAAAAAAATAATAATATTTTGATATAAAGTGTATTTTATATATATTCTTATATTTTATATATATATTCTTATATTTTATTTGTTTCATTTCTTATATTTTATACAATAGATTTTGAAAAGATTTTATTATTATTTACCTATATTTGTTGATTGATAAATTTAATTTATGCAGATATAATTTTCTCAGTCTTTTGAAAAAAGAAATATTACTTTTTTAGTTGTATTTTCATATTTTGCTTATTAAAATTTTTATTTTATTTTGCTAAATCATCGCAAACAATCGCGCACTTTTTCGGTCGATGATGTCGGCGATTCCGCCTTTTCATGGCCACCCTAATGAAAATGTTAACATCTTTTTACAAAATTTAGAAGATGTATGCAACATTCAAAATATCACAGACGAAAACCGCATTACTCTGTTGAGACTCCTGTGTAGGGAAAAGGCTTCAGAATTTTTGTCAACTGACAAACGTGTAAGCGAAGAAAAAAGTTTTGGAAATGTAGCAAATTTGATGAAATTAAAATTTGAATACAAACAAAATTTCCAGGAAGCGTCGTATCAGTATGGGCGCATAACTCAACAGCCGAAACAGTCTGTGCTTGATTTAGCGGAGGAAGTCAGGGCGACGGTTAACAATATGGCTCCAGGTTCTGAGGATAATGCAGCATTAGACTCATTTAAGGCTAATTTAATGTCTTCCAAATTTTTAGAGGCCTTACGTACTGACATTAAAGTTGAAGTTCTTAAATTCGGGAAAAAAATTTTTGATGAAATTGTAGCTAAGGCCGTAGATATTGAAAAAGCGCTGGAACATAATACTTTTGATCTTAACACTTTACAAGTTGCACCATCCACCAGTAATCCAGACAGTTTGCTGGAAAAACTTTTGAAATGCCAGGAAGATCAGAATAAACAAATTGCTCAGCTGACAGAAACGGTGCAGAAGATGAAAGAGGAAAAGCTGTTATGTCAGATTTGCCGCAAGGCACACAGTGCCAAAGATTGCTGGTACTACCTAGAGTTTCAAAACTCGAATGGTAGAAACGGTACAAATTTTTCAAGAGGGGGCATGAATAACAGTGAGGCGAATTATTTTGTTAATGAAAATAGCAATTGGTATAATAACAATCAAAGGGGTTTTCAGGAAAATGGTGTAAGATATAACCGTGGAAGAGGTCGTAACAATTACAGACCATACAACCGTTCAAGAAGACATTTAAACGGGTAAAGGGTTCTGAAATTGATGTAAATAATTCCCCCCCTCATGATTGCAGGGCCCTAGATTCTTTTTTTTTTATAATGATGAGGGTATTAAATTAAGTCCTAATGTAAATAATGATAAAATTTTGATGAGCTGCAATATAGATAACTCAGAATTACCAATAATTAAACTTAAATTTGGAAAACTCGCTTTTGATGGGCTTTTAGACAGTGGAGCGAATTTGTCACTAATACAACCACATGCAATTAATCTTCTTAAAAAACAAAATAAATTAAATTTCTTATCACGCTCTGTAAACATAAAAACTATCAACAATTCTTCTATTCCTTTTTTTTTCAACGGTACAACTTAAATTTCGAATTCAGAACACTTGGTTCACTAACACATTTTTCATTACTCATGACAATTGGCACTCCAATTATCAAATTATTTTGGGCTACGATTTCCTCAATAGAAATAAAGTTCTTTTGGACTCAGCGAATCAGCAACTTATTATGGGTCACCTTACTTTTCCTTTTGCCAATAAAAACCCTGATTCTTTGCAACCTGTAAATAATAATGACAATAGTAACATTTCACCTGATGATAATTTTGATAATTCGAATTCTGTTATTAATCCTTCCCCTTCAGAGTTTAATGCTAATGTTCATAATAACCCAGTACTTTCAAATGACTTAAATTCTTCTCTAAATAATCCAGTATTTTCTAATGATTTAATTTCTTCTCAAAATAATTCTGAAATGTCAAAAAATTTTGTTAAACCAGCCAATCAAGTAACTCTAAGACCCAATCAAGGCAAAATTATTAAACTTAAACCTCTTCATAAAATTAGTAATTCCTTAAACTATTTATTTTGTCCAACATCAAATAAATTATCTTTAAAATTAAATTTCAGTCTACATCAACCTGATGCAAACAATGCCATTCTTTTATATGTCCACAACAATACTGATAAAAACATAATAATTAGAAAGAAAACTAAATTAGGATTTATAAAACCCATTTCAGAAGACCAAATTTCAACTCATGACAATACTCAAACATATCAAGTTAATTCTTTAATTACTCAGGAAATGCTAGAACTTAGAGAAAAAGAACTTACGTCTGATAAATTTAATATTGCCCACTTACCTGATGCTGAGAAAAAACGTGTTCTTAGTCTATTAATGGATAACTCCGCTGTATTTTCTTCGTCTTATGACACTCTTGGCTGCACTGATAAAGTAGTTCCTGAATTTAAATTGCTCCATGACTTTGCACTGCAAACAAAACCCTATCCCATTCCTAAAATAGCCAAAGATTTTGCTCGTAAAGAAATTTCTGATCTCTTAAAGGCAGGAATAATTCAAAACGCTTCCTCTAACTATTGCTTTCCAGTTCTTTTTGTACATAAAAAATCTCTTCCTACTGATGATCCAAGTAAATTAAAATTCCGTATGGTTATTGATTACCGTCTTTTAAATACAATTACTGAACCCTATAAAATTTGTCTTCCTAGAATTAATGAAGTAATTCAAAACATTTCAGGTAAAAAACTGTATACGGTATTAGACTTAAAATCAGCATTTTTTCAAATTCTTCTGCAGGAAAAGGACAGGGCAAAATTAGCGTTTGCAACTGAGTATGGAAATTTTGAACCTACCAGATCAGCCTTTGGCCTCGTTAATAGTACTTCTTATTTTCACACATTAATTAACGATTGTTTGGACCCATTAAGGGGCAAAAATGTTCAATATTTTCTTGACGATATTATTGTGGCTGCTGATTCTCTAGAGGAAATGTTGTCATGGCTCCAAAAAGTATTTGACAGACTTAAGGAATTTAATTTAACTTTAGACCCAGCAAAATTACAAATTTGTCAACAAGAGATAACTTACCTTGGTTTTAATTTGCATCAAAATGGTCATTCCCCATCGCCAGATAATGTAAATAAAATAAATAAATTTCCAAGACCCACTAATGTAAAAGAAGTACAAAGTTTTCTAGGAATGATCAACTATTTTAGACATTTAATTTTCAATTTTGCTGATATTGTCCAACCAATAGTTAATTTAACAAAAAAGAATGCTAAATTTTTTTGGAGTAAAGAATGTCAAGATACCTTCCTGAAAATTCAAAATATTCTCCTCAATAATCCTACAGTTAAGAACTTTGATGAAAATAAAGAGGTATGTTTGGTAACAGATGCGTCAAAAAATGCTATCTGTGGAATTTTGTTACAGCGTCATGACAATCAATTTTATCCCATAGAATTTTATTCCAAAAAAACTTAACAAGGGCGAATCTAATTATCCATCCATTAAAAGAGAATTTTATGCAATTTATTCCTCCATTAAACATTTTCACGAATACTTATATGGTAGGCAATTCAAAATTTTAACTGATGCCAAAGCACTCACCTATCATATGAAATTAGAAAAACAATCTGAAATAATAATTAGATGGATAATGTATCTACAGGGCTTTAATTACAAAATTGATCATATCCCAGGTCTTGTAAACCCCGCAGATTTCCTTTCTCGTGTTGTTGACCCCCCTGACAACCCTAACTTAATTGTAAACGCATTAAATATTTTTATTCCCACTAATGACTCCCTAACGACCGAGAATATCCTAAAAGAACAACTTAAAGATGCTAAACTTAAAGATATAAGAGATAAATTAATTGCTAATAAAATACCTAATTCTGCTTATTCTATAAATCCAGATAACAATTTAATTATGATTGCCAGGAAAAAGCGTAATAGAGTTAATAAATCTAAGAAAATATATATTCCTAAAACTTTAATTAACAGCTGTATTGCTCTGGGACATCAAGTGCATTTTGGGATAAATAAAACTGTAGATACAATTTCAAAACTTTATTTTTGGGATGGTATGGTTAAAGATATACAGAATTTTGTAAATACTTGTGGACAGTGCTTACCTCACAAAAGTAAACAAACAAATACAAAACCTAGTTTTATTTCCAAATCTGATTTAGCGCCGGGAGAAATGATTGCTATTGATGTTGTGGGAAAACTTCCTAGATCACATGATGGAAAATTTTTTATTTTAACTATAGTTGATCATTATTCACGATTTTTAGAGGCTATTCCACTTGCTAATGTGACATCTCATTCTGTTATTAAATCTCTTAATGATTATTTTTCGAGGTATGGGATACCAAAAGTTTTGTTATCTGATAATGCTAAATATTTCACCTCTAACGAAATTAAACAATTCTTAAAATCATTAAAAATTAACCATAGAAATTCATCCATCTATTACCCGAAATCTAACGGTCTTGTTGAAAGAATTAATCGTTCACTTAAAGAGTCAGTTGCCTCTCTGTCTGATCAAGTCATTGAATGGTCAGACAGACTTAAATTTTTCGTTCTCCATTATAATAACTCTAAACATGCTGTAACAAATTTTACGCCAGCCAATTTATTCTTAGGTAGGGATTTAAATTTGCCAATCGATACTTTTCAACCGACCAAAGAGGTTGAAGAACCAAGTATATATTTCAAAAAATTACAAGATCATATTTCAAAAACTAGAGAATTGGTTAAACAGAATGAGGAAAAATATTTCGCTCAGAATGAAAAATATTTAAAAGGTCGTCCGCCTCCAGTATTAAAGCTTGGTGATGTTGTGTATTTAAAGAATTTAATTCATACTCCTACTTTCATGCCAAAAAATACAGGACCTTTTAAAATTACAGGAGTCTTTAGGGGTCATAATTACTTAATTGAGCATGTTAATGAACCACTAAATTGTGCTAAATTACATGTTAGCAAATTGATTCCGACTGGACAAACAAAGTAAGGTTTTTCTGCCATTTCTAATATTGTTTCATCCTTTATGTACAATTTTAACTTTTATTATTATTCCAAATCATAGTATATTATCCTAACTTCATTTCAATTTTCATTTATTCATTTTTAAATTTAATTTTAAACTCAATAGTGTGACAACTTATCCGGTTTCACCCATTTGATACTAAACGGTTCATGAGGTAGCTTCTTTTGAATTACTCAATGCATATGTGTCTAGCTAACTCGTTATGTTTTGAGAAGTATCTTTTAATATTCTTTACGACTTAATTCATTTACAGTATCATTCTTTAATTTAACCTTTTTCAATAACTACCTATTTCAATATAAATCTTACTTAGTTGTCACAAGTCATATTTAACCTTTCAGTATTCTTTTATAAAGGATTGAACTTTATTTTGGCTTTTAACCTATACACTTTACTGCTGTTTGTAACTTGATGTGACATTATTTTATAATTTAGGATCCTAATTATTAATTTTCTTTAAAGAATATCAATCTATTAAGTTTAATTAAATATTGAGACAAAAAAGAAAAAAAAGAAATTAAATTAAATTGATTTCATAAATGTTATTTTGATTATCTCTACAATGCGCATGCCTTATGGTTCTAGAAGAGATTTAAATTCTATGTAAAAGATGGAGTTTCTGCTCTAAGCTTTTCTAAAAAAAATTTTCAATTTCTTTAAATTCTGGACCATTACACACAGAGGGTCAACTCGGCTTAGTTTGGGGTGTAAAATTTAGCACAAATTCTGCCCTTCCGACATTCCCTCACGGTATGGTCTCTGGTATAGTTTGGAGAATTTTGAAAATTTGTGTGAAATTGTGTCGATGACTTCCATGTATGGTTGTCAACAGGTTGGAATTATTCCTTTTCTTTTCGACACTTGTGCAATTCTTAAGTGATGTCTTCTCTTAAATTTCAATTGCATTATATTTACACACTTATATTGTTATATTTTTATAATGTATGTTTGTCTCACAATCACATCATTACTTCAGTAGTGTCCTGCTATATGTCATTGACTCTTGCTCAGTTCCATTGTACATAAAGTATAGCAATTTTAATCATGTGCAATAACTCATATTTTTTTTTTACAATGTGCAATTTCAACTCAGTTATGTATATGGTATATCTCTATCATTCGTTTGTTTATATTGCAATAAGAATTGTAATGGTGTTCACATGGATATTTACGTTTCAATTAAGTCGTAGGATTTTATTAATCTTTCACTCATCCAGAGAAGTGTTTGTATATTCTATGTATTGTTGTGTATCTGTTTCAAGTGTTTGTATATTCTATGTATTGTTGTGTATCTGTTTCAACATATTTAGTGTATTGTATTCAGTATTATTTCTATATTCATTTTGTTTTGCATTTGTTTAGTGTACTGTAATTGTTTGATTTTTTTTATTGGATTACTTACAGAGAAGTGCATCTCTGAAGATTTTCCAATCGTTTGAGTGCGTCACTTGAACGTTTAGTTTCTTTGTGCATTCAGTTATGCATTATTGAGATCCCAGTATCTCGAACTTTTTTTTTCATAATTTTTTTTTCTATAGGCTGCAGGTAAATGTTACATTTTCAATATTTCAGATTATTAATTTATCGTCTGCATTATTTCTCTATTTAAATTTAAATATTTAAGTTCAAAAACAACTTTAAAAACGTATTAAGTAAATAAATAAAAAGCATTCTAAATAATTTATATTCCGTTAATATTCCTATAATTAATAATTATTCAAAGTAATAAATATTATAATATGCAATTAAATACAATTCTAATAATGTACAGATCTTTTAAAATATAAACATTACGGAAAATCGTTCGTTAAAGTAACTTACAATGCTTTTCTTACAATCGCTAACTTCCGAAAATATAAATTTAAAAAGTTATTTAATATCAATTATTTTATTCCAAAACTATTTTTATTGGATGCTACTATTTATTTCTAAGCGATTGCCAAAATTTCATTAATTTTAAACCGTAATTTAGCGAGATATCCCCATTACAAAATTTAATCACTTCTGTCAGTTTTAAAAGACGCGCGATCCATTTTTTCTCCCCGACGCAGTTAGACATTTTTTATCTTTCTTCCTCGCAGAAAAGGACGTCGTGACGTCACTCTATCCTCCATCTTGTTTTGGTATCACGGCGTGACATCGCTGGTACTCAGGAATGCAAGGGGAATGCAACTTCGATTACGATACAAATCGTTATCGACATTTCGATTGCGATGAAAATCGCTATCGTGATGACTCAGATGTGCACGTGCCGGTCGCTGATTGGCGAATTTAAGTTGAGCGTCAGTTTTAACGTTCTTTTCGGGCCATCTGTTTTTACTCACTCTCTCTCGGGACGATGTAGCAGGAGGTTGTTGTCGGGCGGCTGGGGTTTTTCTGGCCTCAGTCGCTCTGTCAGAGTTCCGTGCGTAACGAGCAAAATTTTTAGGTAAAAAACTTTCGTCAACTTCACGTCTAAGAACAGCGATCCATTTATTTTATTTTATTTCAATATTTCTACAAGAGAATTCCAGCAACATCAGTGACGTGTTATGTTAAGGATGTGAGGACCTGTCTGCTGTTTTTCTTCATAAAACCTGCTTGAGGAGCTATCTGCTGCTCTCTCTATTATTCAAAGACGATGCTGCTGCTGCAGCCAACAGCTGCTCCAACAGCTGCTGTCACTTCCAATGATGCGGCAGAATGATGACAACTGTCCCCTGTAATTTCTTCATAATTTCTTAAGTACTTCTTCTCAACCTCATAAATTATCTACAGCCTCAACTGCAGGAAGGAAACCATCCCTTTATAAAATTCTTTTTTTCTCTGTGTGAATTCTCAAAGCATCTGAGTGCTACAACTTATCCAGAATCCTTCTCAACCAAAAACTTTTCGGAATACTGAACTTTTAAATAGAAAGAACTGTAGACATGAATTAAAATTCGGACAATATATCTCAAGCCTGTTTTAAATGAACAATCCAAACATCCTTCCACATTACCGCCAGCTAGTCAATGGAAATAAACACCTGTTTTTAATATAATCTAAAAATATATCCTCATCACTCTGTTATTTCCTGGCCAGGAAAATATTTTACTTCGTCATTATTAGTTTTATATATTATTTCAGTACATATAAAATAATTTTGCAATAAAATATGTGTCAACTGTACCTTCAATCTCCGGGTGAGTTATTTTACACTTTCTTACTTTTCAGCCTCCATTGTTGAATATTTTTATGGCAACATTTTCTAAATTATTTTTAATGCTTAACTTTAATTCTTAATATTTTCATTGGTTGCCAATCCATTTTAATTTTCAGACAACCACTACGGCGATCCACGGCCACACACACAAATATAGCAGTAATATAATAATTGACAATAATTTTTAGTATTAGTTTTTTTTTTTTTTTTTTTTTTTTTTTTTTTTAGTTTTCGTTTTTTAAGTAATATTACGATAATAAATTTATTTACATACTATTTCATAACTGCTTAAAAATAACGTCTGTATAAAATGTGTTTTAAATATACTTCAAAGGAAAAACTCCTAAAATGTATTTCCCAACCGAATATTTAAATGCAGTGTCATTATATTTTGAATGAGTTTGAATGTTCTTTCCAAATAATTAATTGAATGGAATAGCAAAGTGCCGAAGATGGATTTCAGGAGAATTTGGATTTAAATTAATAGCTTAGAGTTTAGTAGAAATTGAGTTTACAAACTTTTGCTGTTAATATGATGAAATTGTAGCACATCTATTTAACATTAATGGTTGGATTGATATGCTCGACATACAGATTATAACGTGGAGCAGACTCATTAACTTTTTCATATATCGTTTAAAATTTGTTTAAATTAGGAATGCATATAATACAGGAATGTATGAAATACAGAAATGAATATTTTGTATATATTTCAATTATTACACAATGCAATATAATAATCGACAATAATAAAAAGTATTAAAAAAGTGACAATTATTTTCTTTTTAATTATTGTGTTTTAAGTAGTATTGTGAAAATAATTTTTTTCGCATACTATTCCATAACTGTTTTAACATAACGTCTTTATAAAGTGAGTTTAAAATATAGTGCAAACGGAAACCACCTAACATACAGGTCCTCAGCCGAAAATTTAAATTCAGTGTCATTATATTTTGAATGAGTTTGAGTGTTCATTCCAAATATTTAATTGAATGTAATAGCATAGTGCCTAAAATGGAATTTGGGCGAATTTGGATTTACGTTAATAGCTTAGAGATTAACAGAAATTGAATTTACAAACTTTTGCTGATAATATGATGAAATTGTAACAAACTCGTCCCTTTAATATTAATTATTGTATTGGTATGCCCGAGTAACAGATTATAACGTGGAATAGAGGCTTTAAATTTTTCATATATTATTTAAAAATTTCTTTAAATTAAAAATGCATATAATGCAGTAATATATATATTGTACATATTTCAATTATTATATAATAAAATATAATAAATGACAATAATGAAAAACTACTTTTTTTAGCTTTCGCCTTTTAAGCAGTATGTAAAAATAAATATATTCACATACTATTTCATCACTGTTTAAAAAATAACAACTTTGTAAGGTGAGTTTTAAATATACAGTAAAGGGAAAACTAAAATTCCGTATTTACTCAAGTATGATGCGAACTTTTTTCAAAAATTTTGAGCGAAAACCCTAGGTGCGTGTTATACATGGAATATATATATATATATATATATTTTTTTTTTTACTGTTGTATGTAATTACACGATATACACTATATTGACTTTAATAATGTTGACACTTTCAATTTTAGACATATTGTCTAATACAGGGTGTTTATAAAGTCCCGCACCCATTTTGATGTTTAATAACTCATAAAATAATGAAGATATAAACAAACTTATGGCATTTATTGATGGAATAACTCATATATTTTCCTTTTCAGGTTTAAATATCTTTACTTTTGTAAATATCGTCTGCGCGTGTGGTTAATTTCAGATAATTTCATTTTCCAGTCTAAATATTTGTACTTTTCTAAATATCGTCTGCTTATTAATTGCATTTTTCTGTCTTTTGTTTTTGGCAACTATTTCAATGTTATGTTTACTTTTGATGTGTTTCCCACGGTGACCGTTTTTAGCCTGTTGTATAAAATCTGGACTGTTGTATGAGATACAACAGGCTAAATCCGGCTAAAAACTCAGGCTAAAAGATAGTTGTCAGTCTATCGACTGGAAATTAACAGATTTTTTTAATACTCGTATAACGAAATTTAGAAACGATTGCGGATGATTAAAACAAAATACATGGGTGTTTATTGCTCCGGGAGGTTATCTTTCTCTGGATGTCTGTCTGTCTATCCTACAGCATGCAATTTTCTTGTAAAGGATGATATTATTATGCAGTAAAACCTCCATAACGGACACACCCGATTAGTGGACACCTCTATTTAGCGGACATTTTTTTCGATTACCAACCCTTAAATAACTGTACATAATTTACTCTCAGTAGCGGACACCTCCAAATAGAGGACAAATTCTGCCCTCCCGAGGTGTTCGCTATTCAGAGGTTTTACTGGTAAAACCTCCATAACGGACACACCCGATTATCCGATACCTCTATTTAGCGGACATTTTTTTTATTACCAACACTTAAGTTACTGTACATTTTTTACTCTCAGTAGCGGACACCTCAAAATAGAGGGCAAATTCTGCACTCTCGAGGTGACCGCTATTCAGAGGTTTTACTGTATATATTATTGGCAGTTATTTTACAGGGCCGCACAAAAGAATAAGAATATATGAAACGAATATAAACTATCTTCGGGATTGGTAGATCGCTGATGGTAATGTAATTTTAGGATGTTGTTGCAGTCACCCCCAGCATGTTTCCAGGGTTTCGTTCATCTGACGAAACACTACCTGTCCCACTCCTTTGTCTGTCTGTCTGTCACAGAGCCCGTCCTCAGAAACTATATATGTCGGAGACTCGAAATTTTGCATACTTATAGCTGAACACCACACATCAAATGGCAAATAATAAAAATTTGAAAAAGTCTAATATTTAACCCTCTGGGCTCTAACATGTGTATTTTAAACAATTTTTCTAATCAGCCCTTAGTTAAGTAGGAGACTTGAAAGCTTGCATACTTATACCTGAACACCACACATCAAACGACAAATCATAAAATTTTGAAAAAGGTCTAATATTTAACCCTCTGGGCTCTAACTTGTGTATTTTAAACAATTTTTCTAACTCAGACCCTAATTAAGTTGGACACTTGGAATTTTGCATACTTATAGCTGAACACCGCACATCAAATGGCAAATAATAAAAATTTGAAAAAGTCTAATATTTAACCCTCTGGGCTCTAACATGTGTATTTTAAACAATTTCTCTAACTCAGCCCCTAGTTAAGTAGGAGACTTGAAAGCTTGCATACTTATAGCTCAACACCACACATCAAACGACAAATCATAAAATTTTGAAAAAGGTCTAATATTTAACCCTCTGGGCTATAACATGTGTATTTTAAACAATTTTCCTAACTCAGCCCCTAGTTAAGTAGGAGACTTGAAAGCTTGCATACTTATAGCTGAACACCACACATCAAACGACAAATCATAAAATTTTGAAAAAGGTCTAATATTTAACCCTCTGGGCTCTAACTTGTGTATTTTAAACAATTTTTCTAACTCAGACCCTAATTAAGTTGGACACTTGGAATTTTGCATACTTATAGCTGAACACCGCACATCAAATGGCAAATAATAAAAATTTGAAAAAGTCTAATATTTAACCCTCTGGGCTCTAACATGTGTATTTTAAACAATTTCTCTAACTCAGCCCCTAGTTAAGTAGGAGACTTGAAAGCTTGCATACTTATAGCTGAACACCACACATCAAACGACAAATCATAAAATTTTGAAAAAGGTCTAATATTTAACCCTCTGGGCTATAACATGTGTATTTTAAACAATTTTCCTAACTCAGCCCCTAGTTAAGTAGGAGACTTGAAAGCTTGCATACTTATAGCTGAACACCACACATCAAACGACAAATCATAAAATTTTGAAAAAGGTCTAATATTTAACCCTCTGGGCTCTAACTTGTGTATTTTAAACAATTTTTCTAACTCAGCCCCTAATTAAGTTGGAGACTTGGAATTTCGCATACTTATAGCTGAACACTTGCGATAACACGACAAATCATAAAATTTTGAAAAAGTCATATTTAACCCTCCGGTCTCTAATTTCTGTATTTTAAGCAATTTTTCTAACTCAGCCCCTAATTAAGTTGGAGACATGAAATTTTGCATACTTATAGCTGAACACCTCGCATCAAATGACAAAAATAAAATTTTGAAAAAGTCTAATATTTAACCCTCTGGGCTCTAACTTGTGTATTTTAAACAATTTTTCTAACTCAGCCACTAATTAAGTTGGAGACATGAAAGTTTGCATACTTATAGCTGAACACTTGCGATAACACGACAAACCATAAAATTTCGAAAAAGTCATGTTTAACCCTCCGGTCTCTAACTTGAGTATTTTAAGCAATTTTTCTAACTCAGCCCCTAATTAAGTTGGAGATATGAAATTTTGCATACTTATAGCTGAAGACTTGCGATCCCACTACATATCATAAAAATTCAAAGAGTCTTATATTATTACAGCCCTTTGACCACTCTTTCTTATTGTGCACCACAGCTTTACATATTTTAGTTTCACTTTTTACCACCAGGTGACGCCTACCTATATCGAGTGCTATGGGCCTGATCCCCTCGACTAATATGTCTACGGATAGGTTGTAAAACGGAATTTCTTTCGGATATGGGTTTTATTTAGAATAGAGTGCGCCCCTGGTTGCAAAATGTGGAACTAACATATTTTTTCAAAAAGATAAATTGTTTTGAAAGGAATATTAAACGAAACCATCTGTGCGATCTGTGATCACACTTAACCAACTTGTTTCTTCAAGATGGTGCATTTAGCATTTATAATAGTTATTTTACAGGGTCCCACAAAAGAACACGGATGTATGAAACGAATATATCTTAAATACGGGGTTTGTAGATCACTGATGGTAATGAAACTTTAGCACGTTGTTACAGTCACACGCAGCATATTTTTTATTTTATTTTTATCAAGAGGGCGCAAATAGCATTTATAATAATTGTACAGGACCGTACAGTAGAATACTAATATATGTTATATGCGGGATTTTTAGATCGTTAATGTAATATAATTTTAGCGTGCTGTTACAGTCACCGCAGCATGTTTTACCTTCAAGAAGGTGCATACAGCAATTAGAGTTATTTTACAGGGCCGCACAAAAGAACACTAACGTATGAAGCGAATATGTGTTAAATGCAGGTTTTCTGGACCGCTGATGTTAGTGTAAGTTTAATATGTTTTTTCATTAGCATACAGAATGATTTTTCTTAAAGAGGATATATATAGCATTTATAATTATTGTACAGGGCCGCACAAAAGTATACGTACATATGTTAAATGCGGGATTGGTAGATCATTGATGGTTATGTAATTTTAGCATGTTGTTACAGTCACCCGCAGCCTGTGTTTTTTTTTTTTTTAAGCGGGTGCATGTAGCATTTATAGTTATTATACAGGGCCTTACAAAAGAATACGAAATACGAATACATGTTAAATGCGGGATTTGTAGATCACCGATTGTAATGTAATTTTATGATGTTGTTACAGTCATCTACAGCATGATTTTTCTTAGAGATGGTGCATATAACATTTATAGTTGCTTTACAGGGCCGCACAAAAGAATACGAATATATGTTAAATGCGGGTTTCGTAGATCGCCGATTATAATGCAATTTTAGGATGTTCTTACAGTCACCCACAGCATGTTTTTCTTCGACATAGTGCATATAGCATTTATAGTTATTTTACAAGGTCATACAAAAGAACATGTAAGTATCAAACTAATATATGTTAAATGCGGGGTTTGTAGAACGCTGACGGTAATGTAATTTTATCATGTTGTTACAGTCTCCTACAGAATAACTTTTCTTGAAGAGGATGTGTATAGCATTTAAAGTTATTGTACAAGGCCGTACAAAGGAATAAGATGGGAGGAAATGGGGTAACCAAATTTCGGTAAAATTAATTTTTTTGATTTTTCAATTTATGATAGATATATTAAAGTTAAAGTTCGCACGGATTCAACACAATTTTATCACGTGTTTATATATGCAGTGTCCCCTGGCTGGCAATAGAACAACTATTTTAAAATAAAATATTTTTATTAAAATAAATTTTCAGAATACGTTTCTGCCATCGTGAAATTTATGTTTTACTAAAATATTTTACACGAAACTTTTTTTTCGCTGATAGTACACCTGGTGGGAAGATTGTATAACTAAAATTTTAAAATTAATTTTTTTTACGTTTTCTTTTACGTCCTTAGCTTTAAGTATGCAAAATTTCATGTCTCCAACTTAATTAGGGGTGTGTTAGAAAAATTGCTTAAAATACACAAGTTAGAGACCGGAGGGTTAAATATGACGTTTTCAAAATTTTATGATATGTAGTGTGATCGCAAGTCTTCAGCTAGAAGTATGCAAAATTTGATGTCTCCAACTTAATTAGGGGCTGAGTTAGAAAAATTGTTTAAAATACACACAAGTTAGAGACCGGAGGATTAAATATTACACTTTTTCAAAGTTTTATGATTTGTCGTTTGATGTGAGGTGTTCAGCTTTAAGTATGCAAAATTTCATGTCTCCAACTTAATTAGGGGCTGTGTTAGAAAAATTTCTTAAAATACACAAGTTAGAGACCGGAGGATTAAACATGACTTTTTCAAAATTTTATGATTTGTGGTGTTATCGCAAGTGTTCAGCTATAAGTATGCAAAATTTCAAGTCTCTAACTTAATTAGGGGCTGAGTTAGAAAAATTGCTTAAAATACACAAGTTAGAGCACAGAGGGTTAAATATTACACTTTTTCAAAGTTTTATGATTTGTCGTTTGATGTGAGGTGTTCAGCTTTAAGTATGCAAAATTTCATGTCTCCAACTTAATTAGGGGCTGTGTTAGAAAAATTTCTTAAAATACACAAGTTAGAGACCGGAGGATTAAACATGACTTTTTCAAAATTTTATGATTTGTGGTGTTATCGCAAGTGTTCAGCTATAAGTATGCAAAATTTCAAGTCTCTAACTTAATTAGGGGCTGAGTTAGAAAAATTGCTTAAAATACACAAGTTAGAGCACAGAGGGTTAAATATTACACTTTTTCAAAATTTTATGATTTTTCGTTTGATGTGAGGTGTTCAGCCATATGTATGTAAAATTTCATGTCTCCAATTTAATTAGTGGCTGAATTAGAAAAACCGTTTAAAATACGCAAGTTAGAGCCCAGAGGGAGGGTTAAATATTAGACTTTTTCAAAATTTTATTTTTGTCGTTTGATGTGAAGTGTTCAGCTATAAGTATGCAAAATTTCATGTCTCCAACTTAATTAGGGGCTGAGTTAAAAAATTGCTTAAAATACAGAAGTTAGAGACCGGAGGGTTAAATATGACTTTTTCAAAATTTTATGATTTGTCGTGTTATCGCAAGTGTTCAGCTATAAGCATGCGAGCTTTCGAGTTTCCAACTTAATTAGGGGCTGAGTTAGAAAAATTGTTTAAAATACACAAGTTAGAGCCCAGAGGGTTAAATATTAGACTTTTTCAAAATTTTATATTTTGGCGTTTGATGCGTGGTGTTTAGCTATAAGTATGCAAAATTTCAAGTCTCCAACATTTATAGTTTTTTAAAATGGGCTCTGTGACAGACGGACAGACAGACAGACAAGTGAGACGAATAAGGTTTCGTCAGATATGAAACCCAAACAATATGTATGAAGTATGCATCTTTTGTTAAAAACATACAATAATGTATATGGACAAAGTATTTCAATTTCGCCAGTGTAGTGTAATATAATTCAAATACGATACTTCCAACAATTTACGCCTTTAGAATGTAATAGACCCGATGTTTTTTGTGGAGCCCTGTATATGAATAATAAATATTACGTTAATCGTTTTTGATTGAACCATGCTAGAGTGAACCTAAAGATCGTATATCGAATTTGTTTCTCAAAATATGATTTTTTTTGCATTTTTAATTATACAAACCGTCAATAGATAGCAGGACAATCGATTTTATTTTTAGCCTGTTGTCAGGCTAAATCTAGCCTGCATTTAGCTTGAAAAAATGGTCACACTGGTGTTTGCTCTATGTTACTTTTGTATGTGATGTTTTATTCGAGCGGATATTGCAACAAGATGGTGCACCACCTCATTGAGGTACCATCGTTCGTACTTCTTTGAATACCATTTTCCAGGAAGATGGATTGGGCGAGGAGGTTCAATTCCTTGACCACCCAGATCACCTGATATAACGCCGCTGGACTTTTTCCTTTGGGGATTTGTAAAGGACAATGTTTACAGGAGGAGAGTGTCGAACATTGATGACTTAAAAGCCAGAATTACAACCGCAATAGCCTCTGTGGATGCCGACATGCTTGCCGCTACCTGGCGTGAAATTGACAATCGAGTTGATATTCTCCGTGCGATGAAAGGGGAACCCGTGGAAGTTCATTGACAAGGGTCGTGAAACTTTTTGAGTTAATCTAACCATTTATGTTATTAATTTTAATCTATCTTTATTATTTTATGAGTTATTAAACATTAAAATGGGTCCGGGACTTTATAAACACCCTGTATTTAAAGATATATTTGTCGGATTTTCCTGGGACTTCAGTATTAGGAACAACATGTTTGACATCATATTTATCAATGGCGATTTGATCAGAAAGACAATTAGGGGACAATAAAAAGTCAAAGAAAAATAATAATTTTTGGGATCACGCTGCAAAATAAAATGCACGTAATGATATATGGCTATAGCTTACGAATGTATGGATATTGTACAATATATGTATTCATTTGTGGAAGAATACTACGTATGTTCATGGAGATATATCGATGTTTTAAAAAAAGTTAAAAAAATTTTTGCATATTTTTTGTTTGTATCATGCATACCGTTTTACGAAATTTAATGCCAGTTTCAGAAATTTTGACAAAATGTAGCAGGCATAATTTTGTACAATTGGAATGTAAATATATTAAATATTTGATGAAATATGGGCAGCTGTATGAAATATTTTTTATCTGCGCATGAGCGCACGATAATTTTTTTTTTCATGATTTGATAGACAACTCTATGGAGTAACTCATTAAAGAAATCCAGTGACATAGCGTGAAAATTCAGAAAGATACGGGCAATATATGAAGCGAATTTTTAGTTGCTCTGATAGTTTGCTGACTGATAAGGCATTTTCCACAAATTCTCATTTTTTTTATCTGGCTTTCAGCAAAGGAGTTTGTACTTAATGAATGTCAATGAGTAGGTTTAGAAGAAATGTTTAAATTTTGATACTTCTTTTTTGCTTGGAATAGCGTTCTTTTGGTGGTTTTTTAAGAAGAACTAAAGCATCAATAAAAATGAAACGTAAAAACAGTAAAACTTAAAAAACAACAATTTATAGAAATCCCCTTATCATTTAGATGTTTTTAGAGAACAACTAAAAATAAGCTCAGTCTATCAGCGATATCTTTCCGATTTTTCACGATATTTGACTGGTTTTTTTTATGAGTTGCTCCATAGAGTTGATTAGAAAATCATGAAAAAATATTTTATTCTGCGCGCATGCACAGATAAAAAATATTTTATGCCACTGCTCATATTACATCGAATGATAAATATATTTACATTCAATTACACCATATTATTTCTACTACATTTTGTGAAATTTGAAAATTTAAAAAATCCTGCATAATATAAACAAAAAACATGCAAGATTTTTGAGCTTTTTAAAAAATCGATATATTTTCATGAATATACGTGCTATTCGTCCAAAAATAAATACATATATTGTATACACATATCCATATATTCGTAAGGTATATAGCAATAGATCTTTTCTTGCATTTTTTTTTTTACAGGCAGATCCCAAACATTATTATTTTTCTTTGATTTTTTTTAATGTCCCCCTAATTGTCCTTCTGATCAAATCGTCACTGATAAATATGGTCGAACACATTCTTTATACCCTGAAGTTCCAGAATAATCTGACAAATATTATAGCTTTAAATATTCGACAAAACGTCTAAAATTGAAAGTTTTCGGTGATTAATGGTCATATAGTCTACATATGAACCCAAAAACCCAAGAAAGCCACAACTTGTGGGCCACTGAAAGCAACGTTCCCAAAGTATACGATATAGGCCCGCTTTTATTTATCGTAACGGCTTCTTTAAAAAGTGCCACGCTGGACACAATGAGGCCGCAAGAAAATTGGCCGTAAATACAAGAAATTACCCATAATTTAAACACAGTGTCATTATGCTTTGAAAAGAGTTTGAATGTTCATCCCAAATAATTAATTCAATCGAAAAGCAAAGTGCCGCAAATGGATTTCAGGAGAATTTGTTTTAAATTAATAGCTTAGAGTTTAGACGAAAATGAGTTTGAAAACTTTTACTGATAATATGATGACATTATATAAAACTAATATATTTAACATTAATGATTGTATGATATGCTCGACAAACAGATTATAACATTCTTTAACTTTTTCATGTGTCATTTAAAATTTTATTTAAATTAGGGATGCATATCGTGCATTTTTTACCCATCCACTTTTGTTTTAGGATAGACCTATCCAATACGCTTTCAGCTTCATAACATTACACTCTATTTTGTTTTTAAACTACTAATTTTCACGTAAACAAAAGTCAGACATGTCCTTTAAAGATTGGTTTAAGTCTCTCCTGTATTAATCTGTTCTCCTGGGGCGTATCTCAAAATGTATAATTTCTTTCAGAATAATAAATATATTTTTAAAACATTTCCCCTCCTCTGTTTTAATTTTCCATACTTTCCACTTGTTTTTCAACAGTATGGAGCTATTTATGCTGACTTTTTAAGTGCATATTAGTTAAGTCTTTTTCAAGTTGATAAATTTTCGTTTTCTATCCATCTTGGCTTTCTGTAATCGAATTGTAATATTTGTCTCTCCGTAGATTTGCTCTAAAAGTGTAAAGGTGTAAAACTTTACACTCAAAGGGATGTTATCCGTCTTTGAATAACGTTAAATGACAGATATCGAATATCTAAATTTAACAAAATTGTTTGACAAACAAAAAAATACATTAGAAAATATTAAAATATAAAATTTTACTTACTGCCTAACAGGGTTGGCACGGTTTAAACCAAGTGGTTTTAACCATGATTTAAACCACGGTTTAAACCAATTGGTTTTTTTGTCAAAAAAACCATTTGTTTTTTTTAGAAAAAAATCTAATAGGATAGATGTACCAGTTTTGGCCACATTTAGAGAAAATTTGAAATAGAAATTTTACATTTCTTGATCGATTGAAGCATATTAAATCATAATAACATCATTCTTTAGTAAATTTAATTGTCTTTCTGTTAACTATAATGACTTTCTGCAGAATATTTTAGGTTGTGAGTAATAACTCATCAAGTAATTTATTCCAATTTGTACCAGTTTTGGCCACCCCTACACCAGTTTTGGCCATCTCTATGCACCAGTTTTGGCCATCTCTATGCACCAGTTTTGGCCACTCCAATATCATGTAGTTTAACAAACATTTTAATTGATAATAAGTAAAAATAAAGCTATTTTATGCAACATCTATTTTACCACACATATATTTGTTTGCTGTATTAAGAGAATTTTGCAAATTTCTTTATGAATTGATAAAAACATCAAATAAAGTATACTTATGTTGATTTTAACTGAAAATTTCAATTAAAAAACAAAAAATATATTTAAATTTGATTAATAAAAGGGACAACAGTGCCTATAGGACATAAAGATTAACTATTTAATCAGTTTTATAATTATTCATGGATTGTGGCTTGTTTAGAACACTTGAATCTTCATCAAAGAGTTATATTTCTTGAAAGCATTTTCTGATTTTTGTTTGATTTTCATCAAAAAGTTATGAAATCATCTTTTGATTTATATTAGCTTGTGCCTTATTTAAATACCTTGCTTCTTTGCAAGTTATTTTAGGGTGTGATTTCAGAAGCAAATCATACCTGGTCTTCCATCTTGAAATGGAGTTTCTATCTTGCCGGCTACAATCTTCTGGGCAGAATCTTAAAAGTTATTCCATTTTTATAGGAAATAGTATTCTGACAATATCTAAAATTCACTTTTCTAATTGATTTTTAACTTCAATTCCTAGTACCTAGATCTATTACTTGAGATTCAACATTATTAGAGAAAAGTGGTGTCCATCCTGCAAACTTGTGATGTAAGGGAAGAACGGGTTACTCCAAAACTTTGCTAGCTTGTAGTGCTGGCATTAATTTTGAATGGCCTTAATTCTACTTCCTATCTTAGAGCAGTGTTCCCTCTAGGCCATTTGTTAATAGCACAGAATCTCTTTTAAACTTGGTAAAAGGAATCCTGTTCTTTTTAAATAATGTGAAATACATTCTTATTTGTATTTAGATATCTCTAGTAAAGATTTTCACAATATTTAGTATTTCTAAATCCGTGTGCCTGAAATATTGCAAAAATTATGGAACTTCTCCATTTCTTTAGGAAAAATACAAGCAATTAAATCATGCTATAATTTTATTAAACTTTTTACTTTATAAGTTGTAAAATCTTTCAAATTTTATGTTTTAGTTTATTTATCATATCTAAACATTACATATCGCCTCCCGTTTTGTTTTATCAATACTAAACACAATACTATATTTTCTTTAGCAATATCATTCTTTAGTGACTAGCACAATATCCTTCTTTCTAAAGTGAATTATCTATTGGACAGACAATAACAAAATCTCTTTTATAAGAACTGCCATTAGCAATTGCTTTTATTATTATTATTATTGAAGCCATTACTATATAAAACAAAATTAAATTGATTTTTCCAGATGTTCTTAAATTTATTAAATGGATAAAATTCCCTCTATAATGAATCATGTGGCCAAAAGTGGAACATATTGTTGTACCCTTTTTGGCCACCCCCATGGCCATAACTGGTACATATAGCAAATTTAATGCACCAGTTTTGACCACCCCCTATTAAACTGTTAACATAATTAAATTAAATGTAAAATTGCAGTAGAGAGAAAGCTTACCTCATAAAACCTAATAGCAATTTGTTTCAGAACAAATAGAACCCAATAAGTGCCTAATGTTGAAAGATTCTGAAAACTTGTCAGCTAAGCAAAAATCTTAATACATGTAAGCACACACTACAGTTTCACACATTTTTTTTTTTTTTTTTTTTTTTTTTTTGCAAGTCATATTTTATCAAAAAATAAACAAATGATATTGTAAATGATAAAAGAGAGTTTGCTTAAAATGTAAGAATGCCTATTATTTGTTAGCATTAATTCACAGGCTAAATATTGGACAAATTGATCCAATGTGGCCAAAACTGGTACAGTGGCCAAAACTGGTGCATCTACCCTATAATATTTTCTCTTTTATCTAAAATTGTTTTCAAGGTGTCAACGATTTAAATCAGCGATTTAAATCATGATTTTAATCAAGTGATTTAAAAAAAAAATCATTGATTAAAATCAAAAATTTTCTAAATGTTTAAAATGACATAAAAAAGTATTCAAATCTAAGATGAACATAATTTGGAAAGTATTGTGACTTATGAATACACAAAACAAAGCTTTAAATAATTGTTTCTAAGCGTAATTCCTGAGTATTGTGAAAAATTTAAGTACAGTAAGTTTGTAAAAAGCATGGTTTTTATCTAACAAACATAAAAAGCATTTAATTTAAAAATTATATTTAAATCTAATATAACTTACAGTGTCATAATTTCCTTTTAATAATCAAGTTATTCATTCTTTTATATATACAATAAACATAGCAAGAGAGTGTCAATGATTTTAATCAACTGATTTAAATCAGATGATAAAATCACATATTTTCTGATTTTTTTAAATAGTGTGAAAAAGCATTATAATCAGTAATGAAAATTATCACTAAATCAGTTGTAAAAAATATGTAATATTTGTTATTGTTAATTATAACAATGTTAAACTGTGTAAAAAGAAGTATTACACATTTAAAAAACATCTAACTAAATGTTAAATAACTTCAAAACATTATAATATTTAGTAGCTATTCAAATATTTTAATGTTGTGGGAAAAATCTGATTTAAATTTCAAAATACAATTTTTGTAATCCATTTATAAATTGTGTGCGAGTTTGCTGTATACATTGCTACAATTTTTGATCAATTTAATATACATATGCTTTAGAACCTGTGTAAAATTATTGGCCGCTTTATGAATTTATCAAACGATTATTTATCACCTTTTTTTTTCAACCATTTTTTCAAAAATGTAGATTGTGTTCTTAATTAAACAGTTAATTGTTTAATAATCACAAAATTTAATCTGTACCATCAATTTAAAATTAAATGCAATTTATCAATAACTTTAAAATATAAGCAGTATTTAATATTGGTTTATATAATTATTACAAAATATTAGTGCAAATAATGTTATATGTTACTAAAGTTTGCAGTTACATAATTAAAATTTTATTAATTAAAGCAAAAAAATATAGATTAAGTTAGTAATTGGAGGGTTATTCATTTTTGAAATGCTTAATTCTTGGTAGATGTGTAATATTTTAACACAGGGAAAAAAAAAATCTGATTTAAATAAAAAAAATTCCGATTTTTTTTATTTTTTTACACCTTGATTGTTTTAAATTATAGATAGAAGTAATTTCTACTTTTAACACTTCATCTGAGCAATCAACATAAGCCATACTGAGCCTAGGTCATGTTTCTATGCATGTAGAATGAAAATTAGCATGCGCTAATGAACATATCTGGTACCCTAAAGATTTTTCTTAAACCATGTGAAATTAGAAAAGATAAAATAGATAAAAAATATTCAATATTTAGCATACAATATTTTCATTTAAAAAATGCAGATTATTTACAGCAGTTAATAACAAAATACAACAATCTTTAAGATTTATGTTAAGTTGTAAAAGAAAATTTTCTGGATTGGGATTGGGGAAGATTATCCTTAAAGAATTTAAAAGAGTAACTTAAGATATCAAATTGCATAACACAGCTTGCAAAACCTGAGTGCTAGTTATAGCATTTCAATAATACCAATCAATCTTTTCTATTAATTGCTGAATCTAATGGCCGAAAATGTTGACTTGGACACTTGGAGTTTTCACTCAAAGTCAACAAAATAACCAGAAGTATTTGGATATTAAAAGAATAATAATAACAAGCACAGAATAATATATTATATTCATGAAACGGCATCAAATGTTTGACTGATTATATATTATTAATCAAAGGATTCTTCATATGATTTCCAAGATATCAATGTTTCACTGTGCGGAGCAGTTTACTTTGAACATAAGACATAGCTGTTACTAATAATGTTTAAATTAGAAGTGATTTCAATTTTCTAAATAATTTACTGTAATTATTTAATTTAAATATTTTCAAAATTTATATTACTTATATAATATCCAAAAATGTTTATTTTATCAACAGATATGCATCTGTGTGCAATAAGAAATTACATTTAAAAAAACCCGGTTTAAACCAAAAAAACCTGGTTTAAACCAAATAAACCGTTTTTTTTTTTTTTTTTTACAAAAAAACCCGGTTTTTTTCCAACCCTGCTGCCTAAGTTACATTTTAAATGTACAATACATTACCTAATGAATAAACGTTATTATAAACGTTATAAATTTAAATGAAGTAAAAAAGTCAAAGGAAATATTATATATTTAAATTGCATGAATTTTTTTCCCTAATTGAAAATCATTTATTTCTGAGAAACATATAATTAACACAAGATAAATAAATTTTCTGCATTCTAGAAATTTGTACATTTTTCACTCATCTTGTCAATGATTCTTATTTAATCGATTTGAATTATTCATTTTTTTTCGTGGATAACTCATCACTACGCTGTTGTTGAAATTATTTTCCAGTTTTAGTTAAATTTTAGTTTTTTCATTGTTGCATGAAGTAGGGAAATGAATGCAATTTATAATTCTGTTTAGAACATATATTTAAAATTCATTTAAACTTTATTCTCATTACGTAAGTAAAACTCTATAGGAATGACGTCGTTCTAACGGAATAACAGCAAAAATGTTTTAATTTCATGTGTAAAGATTATTTTTCTTTGAAACTTCAACAAGAAAAATATTATCTTAAATGAAAAGGAAACAATTCGTTCGATAGAGAGAAAAGTTATAAAGTTTTTGCATGTGAAAGATGTATCCATTTATGCAGGAAATAAGTTAAGCAAGAATGTATATATATATACGTGAAATTTTTATTTATTAATAAAACTAAAATTTCATGCTACAATTGAGTGAAATCACGTAATTTGTTTCATTCATTTTATTCTTAGACATTCCATTGCTTGAACTACCTGTATTTGAAAATCGTTGTTTAATTGTATTTTTTATTATATGCAGTCTTATTTTTTATTTCTTATAATTAGCTTTTGAACTTCTGATTTAGCCGAGTGCAGGTAATATATCACTAAGTATTCTTTCAATCCTTTCAATCCTCATCATTAACATTTGCACTAACTTGATTTAAAATACAAATATTTCACTCTTTCAATTAAAATATGATAAAAAGCGAAATATTTAATAACAAAAGATACCATAAACTAAAAAAAATAAACTAAACAAACTAAATTTTATTTAAACTAAAAAATATACATATTATTTCAACAATAGAGCATTGCTTCTTACGTACAAGCACGTAAACATAAAGGCTACTATTGTCAATAAAAAATTTGCTATTGATGTGATTTACACCAAGTAAAAGTACACATAACAAAAAATGGGTTTTTTTGACATTTACATAAAGTTTTTCTGTATTACTAACTCACAATTGAGCTTTAAGACCTAACTGTAATATCCGTGAGGATGGTCGAAACCCATACCTATTGTATTGCTTATTAAAATTGAAATTTTCTTTTAGTACCAGTCACCAATTATCGTAATGATGGCTTTAAGCTTCGCAATTTAAAATTTGTGTCCGGATACAATCCCTACCCAAGATGTATACTCTCTGAGTGCTTTTGCTCATAATGACAGTTTTCTTGGGCCTTGATGGAACGCTTTAGCTTTCCAACCACCGTTGTTACTTTTTTTTTTCAAAGTATAATAAAAATAATTACAATATTGAATAATTTATGATTCAGACTGTCATGTTTGATACTTATGAAACCTTCAATTGTATCAGCAATATATATTCAATAATAATACAATTTCGCAAGCAGTAATTATTTAATATATTTGTTTTCGTTAAGGATTGTCTATAATTCTACAAAGAATATTTTTCATCTGGCCTAGTGCATATTTATTGCCCTTAATAACAATCATACGCAAGGCCTTCGTTATAAGTTGGAATAAATTTACGACTGACTATGACTTATAGCAGTTTTCTGTCAGAATATTTATAATGACGCACGCAAGTCACTTAGGACCAACTTCAGCAGATTTTCCATCATATATGTGTGGTGATGAGATGAGTGACGAATGCTGTGGGTAACATACCTTTATTGTAATGATTTTACTTTTATTACTCCTTTTTTGTGTAATCATGTATATACGCAAATAAATTTTGTTTTATATTTTACTTAATTAGTATTTGTTTGACCTTAACTTTAAGTGTGTAATTCTCTAGCTTTGGAAATAATTGTGATCCAAACTATAAATTTTATGCACGTTTATATTTACCTTAATTTTTGTTTAAATTAATTTCGTCGGGTAACCTTAGAAGATGACATATGCTCTAATGTGTTTTGAAGTACAAAAACACGCAATGCGCCCTTTTATTTTTATTTATATAGGTAATATATTGTTTAATTAGACTTTTTAATAGTAATCTGTAACTTCGATTTTAAAAGATTTTCAAGAAACTGTGAAACAATTTTACAGAAAAATTCAAAAAAGATTTGCTTTTATTTAAAAAAAAAATCTTTGTAAAATTTCCTATCTTACATTTTTGTTTGATTATTATGGCATATATTAAGTAAAAAAATGCCTCGTGCATTTAAAACTTTTTCAAGATGCAGTAAAACAATTCTACACAGGAATCAGAAAAATAAAAAAAGGTTTGCACTCATATGCAAAGAATAACCGTTATAAAAATTCATATCTAAAATTTTACTTTCATTATTATAGCATATATTAAGTAAAAAATAAACCTTATTCTTCTAATAGATGTGCAAGATGCAATGAAACAATTTTACATAAAAATCAGAAAAAATCAAAGAAGGTTTTCAAGTTCAAAGAGTAATCATTATAGAAATCCATAAGTAATATTTATATTTGAATATTATGATATGGCATACGTTAAGTAAAAATTAAACCTTGTATTTTTATGATGAAGTGAAACAATTTTACATAAAAATCAGAAAGAAATCATAAAAAGTTTACAATTATGTGCAAACAGTATCCGCTATAAAATTTCATACTTAAAATCGATCTGTGATTATTATGGCATATACTTCGTAAAAAATAAACCGTATGCTTTTAAAAGATTTTCATGATGCAGTGAAACAATTTGCATAAAAAAAAATCAGTAAAAATTAAAAAATGTTTGCATTTACGTGCAAAGAGCAATCGTTAGAAAAATTCATATCTAAAATATTTATTTTATTATTTTGGCATATATTGAGTAAAAATTAAACTTTGTAGCTTTCAAAAGAAGTTTGATGCAGTTTAAACATTTTGCATAAACATTAGCAAAAATAAAAAATGTCAATTCTCATGTTTTTCACCCAAATCCTATATGTAAAAATATATGAACAGCATCATTATCTACTCTTTATCTGCTTTTTTGCTCTTACGTGCACCAAGTAATGTGATTGAATAACAATGTAAGTATGAAATTATAGTTTTATATTATTATTTTTTTTTTAATCTTCTTACTTGTTGTTTCAAATGGAGGAAATTATGTGAAATTTTGAAAAAAAAAATCAAACAATAGCAATACACAGTGTCCTGAATATAAAAGAGTTACTCAGTTTAAGATCTTTTACTCATTTATTTTATATTATAATGAGAAAAATCATTGAATGCTTAGAATTTCTTTAATCATGTAGGTTCTTGTAGTGGGATTTAATAACAATGTGAGTAAGTAATTAAAGTTTTATTTCACTTCTGTTTTTCGAACGGTTGAAATTATGCAAAATTTTGGAAAAAAAATTTAAACAATAAGAATTCACTGTGCTCTGTAGATAAAAAAGTGTTGATCTTTCACTCATTGCTTTTACATCATAACGAGCATGTTGTTTTTGCACGTAAATTGAGTGCTTAGACTTTCTTTAATTATGTATGTACTTGTAATGTGACTGAATAACAATGTAAGCATATATTTAAAGTTCTATTTTTTTTTTATTTAAGCTTCTTACCTTTTTTTTCGGATGGAGTCAAATTATGGGAAATTTTGAAAAAATATATTCACACAAGCGCAGTTTATTGTGTGCTGAGGATAGAAAAGTGTTGATAATTTAGCCTTTTATTTTATATTATAGTTTATTTTATATTAAGCCAAGTTATTCGACGCATAGATTTTTTTTAATTATGTATATTCTTGTAATATGATTGAATGACAATGTAATCATGTAATTAAAGTTTTATTTTACATTTTTAAGCATTTTACCTGTTGTTATGGACAAAGGAAATTATACAAAATTTCGAATTCAATATTTTTTACACTATAAAGTAATAAAGTTGTTTTTAACTTAGTAGAAAACTGTTTTTAAGTCTTTTGTATTTTCTACTATGTTAATGCTTCACAAATTTGTTTTGAAACCTTAAAAAAAAAAAAAAAAAAAAAAAAAAAAAAAAAAAAAAAAACTTTCATAATTAGAAATTTTGATTCCGACTCTCTTGACAAATTCTATGGAACTATCTAATTAAAGCTAACACGGTTTTATTTATTTATTTTGTTAAGTTTAGCCTTTCAAATAAGATATTGTTTCATGATGGTAAAATAATGCTTATCTGTTAGTTGTTTGTTTTACATCGGGTTGAATTGAGTTATTGAATGCTTGGATTTTTTTTAAATTATACTTTTAATGTGCATGAATAATAATGTAGACATGAAAATATGGGAAATGCTTAAACTTTTTACCCATTTTTTTCTCACGAAAGAGCTTATGTGGAATTTCCCTGTTATTATTTTTTACTTTATTCTATTTTTTTCGATAGAGTAAGAATTTTTTTAAAACTTCTGTAGTATACAAAAATTCAATTACACTTTCCTGGAATATCTTTATATTTGTATTATGATGGATATGCTTTGACTCGGATAGGGTTATGTTTTAAATATCGATTAGAAAATTGTATTTACTTTGTAAAGGACTTTTGAGAAAAGGATCATTTTCAGAAAAAAAGTTTCTCAAAAGAAATGTAGGAAAAGAGGGATTAAAACATAGAATAAAATAAATTAGAATGTAAATGTTAAGCTATACATCTTCTGCATAGGTGTTAATTTCATTCTTTTAAACGCAAAAATTGTATTATAGCTCATAAACTAAATCACTTAGGGATAAAAAATCTAATCAATGTAATAACGTGTAAAAATGGCTCAATAGTAATGAAAACCAAAGCAATGATTTTTATAGCTATGAATTACCGTCTTAAACTAATAAAGAATTATACTAAATTTCTTCAGGGAGAATTGTGTTTCTAAGATATACTTCACCGATAATTCGAATTGTTGTTTGGTTTTGATATAACATATAAAACTAAATCCTTTCGCTTGAAGATTATCCTTTCTCTAAAAATTTCATTTGTTGACTCAAAGAGTTCTTAATGGAAATACAGATATATTCCTTGACGAAATAGCTTTTACGATTCCAAGAAATAGAAAGACCGGAAAGGAAAGCATTTCCTGATATTTATTACATAAGCAAATTTTTAGATATTTTTTTCTTTATTTCCCTTTTATATTAAGAATTGATATTTTCATGCTCATTATTATATTCTTAACAAAAATTAATATCTAATGAATTTCGAATAAGTAAAAGCCGAAAATCTTGCGTAATTCGATTCATAGCTAATTGTGGTATGATATTTATTCAGCAAAGATGTTTGGAGTAAAATTAATCTCATTCTGGTTACGAAGTTTGTTGTTTCTGTAGAAAACAGGTAATGGAATAATGTTATCTGTCATGTTTTCACGCCAGTATAAGCTATCGACACGTTTACGAAAAATTAAAAGGATATAAATGCTTCATAAATATAAATTATCTTTGAAATAAATAAAAGAAAATGTGTGATTTATATATATATATAATTTAAAAAAGTGACCAGTTAAACTGATGGCATTGATCTCACAGGCTATTCACACTAATTGTATATTACACTCATATTTCAAAGAATAATGCCCCTCGAAAAATAAATTAAGGCGGGATTTCCCCCCGTTTTTCCTCTTTATACTTAACCAATGAGCCTCCAAATGTCCTCAGGGAAGCGCCTTATCGAAATAAACCAGTATACCAAATTTGAAGCAAATCAGATAAAAAAACCCCTTTATCTAAATTAAAGTTGGGGTATCAGCCCCTGCCCCCCCCCCTTTATAATTAACCAATGAATTCCAAATCTAATCAGGGAAGCTCGTATTCAGAATAAACCGGTATACCAAAGTTGAAGCAAATCGGATAAAAAAATCCTTTTATCTAAATTAAGGGGAGTATTAACCCCTCGTTCCCCATTTAGACTTAAACAATGAACCTTCAAATCTAATCAGGGAATCTACTTATCAGAATTAACCGGCATTCCTAATTTGAAGAAAATCTGATATTTCTGCATGAAAAACCCATTTATCTAAGTTAAGGGGGCGGATTAGCCTCCCCTTTCCCGTCTTTATACTTAACCAATGAATCCCTAAAACTAATCAGGGAAGCGCCTTATGAGAATGAACTTATAAAATTTTTCTGAAGCAAATCGGATATTTCTATCAAGAGTTATCGCGTTACGTACATACGTACGTACGTACAGAACCAGCGGGCACGTTAGCTCTAACGCTTCACACAGACGCGTATTTTGCCATCCTTCTCCAGTTTTCATGGAAATCTTTTGTTCAGGACACTTCTGTGGCTTATTCACAAAAGAAAAGGGGGAATCAAGAATGGGTCAGGAGATAAGAAGCTCAACCGTACTTGAAGGACATCAGTCCCTTTCCTTTTAAAGTCATTAAAAATCAAAAACTCTGCGTGGCCACATGAAACGACGCCGACACTGATAACAGTTAGAGGGACAGACGCGTATTTTGCCTTTCTTCTCCAGTTTTCATGGAAATATTTTGTTCAGGACTCTTCTGCGGTTTATTCACAAAAGAAAGAGGGGAATCAACAGTGGGTCAGGAGATAAGGAGCTCAACTCTACTTGAAGGAAAGGTTTCTCTTTTGCAGGACATCAGTCCCTTTCCTTTTAAAGTCATTAAAAATCAAAAACACCGCGTGGTCACATGAAATGACGCCGACACTGATAACAGTTAGAAGGATGGTGCGTTCTCAGCCTAAGGCTTTAGTAACCTGTGAGCTAAAAAGGAACAGAGACGCAGCGAAAATATATATATTATTTAAATTAAAATGGTGTTATTTTTTTAATTTAAAGAATATGATAAAAAATAACAACGCCATTTAATTAGTTCTTACATATAGGTGAATTGAAATTAAAAAATACATATCTGAAATCTTGCTTTTTTTTCGATTAGCGATTAGAACCTGAAATTATACCAAAATAATAGCGTTTAGTATATATTATTTTTTAAACCTAACATAATTTATCGATACAACTGATTGTTGAAAGTTTACATTTCGAAGAGTGTTTTATGAAATTGAGTTATTTAGATAAGTATTGAACTGTTTAATTTGTAAAGATAAACAACTTCTTAGTAAAACTATAAAATTAAGAAATCCACTAGGTCTTTCAAAAGAACTTCGTCTCTCTTCATCATGGGCAAAGAAGATGTGCTACCACATGGAAGACAGGATCAAGACTCTTTTGAAAGATGTAGCTCATTTCTGAATTGTATCGTGTTATTAAGAAGTTTTTTTTTTTTTTTTTTTTTTTTGTCTTCATGTTATCACATCAGTTTGTTTAACATTTTGATGTGATTTATTTTGTGACTTGCGCAAGTAATATTCATATGAAAAACTTTTGTGGGCTGTAATACCGGGTGAATGTGCCAGTTATAATTTTTAACTCTGGAACATTTTTTCTTATGATGATTTGAAATATGGCAAATTTAATGCATCGAGATCTGAGCTATTTTAACCGCTTATCTCCCTCCGGATTGAGGGTTGCGGTACATTTCATGATTTTTTACAAAATACTCGGAACTTCAAACAATTCTTATTCATCAGTAATCTATTTAAATGTACTAAAAATTAATATTTAATGAGAAGTTATTGAAAAAAGCATGTTTATATATATTTTTTTTTAAGTTCCGCATATGAAAAAAATATTTTTTAACGTAAAATTTTACATAGACTTGAATAAAAACTTACTCAAATGTTGTAAAAATATCTGAAAATAAGCTTTAATTGTATATAAACATTATTTAGTGAAATTTGCTTTTGTGAGGTACATTTCTATGCACAAAGAGTAATACCACAAGGTTCACAATAAGTTCGAATTTAGCTTTGAATTTAGATATTTTGATATACTTCTGTATATTTTTGCCACCTATTTTTCTTTTTCAAAATAAAGGATTCGTGGATAATATCTTAAAAGACCGAGACGTATATAGTAGGTACTTTTATAGCTCACAGATTTAAAAGTTGACCCCCAGAGACTCGTGAGCTTATTTCGTTTATGAAAATTGTATGAAATAATTATCTATAATTGTCTTTATCTGTTACCAAAAGACGACAGTATAAGATGGGCATTTATTTGCTTAAAATGAAGGCTTTTCTCGGAATTTATCGATTTTTCATTTATTAGGGTGTCGAAATGTAAAAAAGTAAGTTTATTTTTGTTTTTTTCGACCAAGGATCCAAATAAATAAGTCATAATCTTAGCTTCTAGACTTCTTCGAAATACGCATTTTTTAAAATTGTGATATTATTGATTCAAGCCTAATTTTTATGCATTTTTTTAACGTACAAATTATAGGACGCTAGGCAAGAATGGGTACATATTTTTGTTAGCCATTGAGGAGGCAGTTATTTATGTAAAGTCCTTTTCAATACGATTACGAAACAAATTGTTTTTAAGCCTTAAATACGGATATTCTTAGTTTATTATTACTAATGCTTATAGTGTTATTAGTCCCTGTAAATAATTAAATATATATTTTTTAAAATTCGTAAAAATACTAATTATAGTGTATTATAATATACATTTTAAAAGCATATTTTATATAAATATAGACAAAATATATAATTATGAATATTAAATCATAACAAATATTACGCACATTTTCATATATAGTACGTTTACATTTTATCAAATAATTACGCAAAATTTTTAGTGTTATTTTTTTTAGTATTTTTCCAGTTCATTTTGCAACATTTCAAAGTGATTGTACCAACAGAGTAAACAAAAATTTAGGCACAAATGAGTTAATGGTATTTTCAAGAAAAACTTTTTAGTTATGCTGCCTATAAGTTTATCTAAGGAGATAGACACAAAATTGAAACGAAAAATTATGCTTTTCGAATTTAAAAATGAATAATTTCGAATAATGTGTACGTGTACAAATTATTATCGAACAAGAAAATACAAAACACGAAGTCAGTGTAAAGTAATCTTAGAGTTTTACAAAAAATCTACTTTATTTTTCAAAAAATAATTTTCTTTTGTTTAATAGTTCAATACTCTAAATTCGTATTATAATCTCCATACGGAAATTTTATTTTCGGAGTTTTAAATTGAGCTAGCTAGTTATAATTGTTCTACATATGTATCGTATTAGCTTTTAAAGAAAAACAACCACAATTATATGTTAACAACTGGGCAATACTTCTGAAAAGTTTATAAAACTTTGATTTCCTTCATTTTATTTTCAATCCGCTCTACAGCGATTAAACTTTCGTCGTAAAGTCCTTTGGATTTTAAAAAGCTTTAGAGCCAAACCCTGTTGAATTTTGCCATTATAATACATTATTTCTTTCTTATATCCTTAAATGTAAAGAGAATTCGTTATCCTTTACGAGTTTTTTGTTGTTGTTGTTGTTTGTTTGTTTGTTTTAGCTGCGTTTGAATGATTTCATTTTCAATCTTGGCTAAAGATCAATGTGATGCTCTAAAAATTCCATTTGTTTGTAGTGAGTTGGCGCATGAAATTTGGTTTTGGGGTTTTTTAATGTGTTTGTTTTACGTTTTTATTTCATTAGAACATTTTTTTTTCTGCGAATTTATTGAAAATCCGTTATCTGTTTCACCTTGGAAATCTTAAATTTTTATTTCAATTACCTAAAAGTAATATTTTCACAAAATACACAATAACTTTAAAATGTTCATCGTTTTAATTTAAATGTGACAAAGATAATAATAATATAGATGTTAAAAGTTAAAAATATACATTTTATTGAAATTTCCTAGTACTTTCGTCATGCAATCTCGCGGCTATCTTCGGGGACTATTTTTAGTAATAGTTGTTCCATTTATTGAAATACGTCACTTCGTTTCAAATGGGAGAGTCTATTATTATTAGGGTATCTGAAAGCAGAAGTAGTAGTGCCTTGGATTGAACTTATGTAGAGGACAATATTTAACTGCCGTTCCATTTATTTTAATGTCATTTTGTTCACATACTTTACTTCCATTTTTAATGCGTAGCTGAACAATAATAGAAATAGCAGCGTTTCTGATTAAGCTAATTAATTAATCATAAACTCTCTCATAACAAAATAATGACGTATTGAAATGAATGGATCAGCAATTAATAAAAATATTTCCCGATGATGGCCGCGGTACTACAGACCGAAAGTACTGCGAAATTTAAATACAATTTATATTTTAAGTTGCAACATATATATTACTATTATCATTTTACACACCTTTTAAGTAAAACGGTGAACTTCCTAAAGTTCATACTGTGTATTTTCTGATTGAATCAAGGTTGAATATTGCATTTCGCCTTATAATTTTACTTATAACCTTTTTTCGTTTCAGAACTAAATATCATATATTTAACAGTCTCGATTAAAAAGCGTTAGTCAATTTTCATATAACATTCGGGTTTTTCCGGAAGTGAAGTGTTTTTTGAAAATTATTGTAAGATTACCATAATAAAATTATAATAATTTCTAAAAAAATCTGAAAGTTTTCATAACGTAATACTTGAGTTGTATACATATAAATAAAGTAGTGAGATTCCCAAAAGAACGTTTAAAAATATAATGTAGTTTTTTAATTTTTTTTAAAAAGTAGCTTTAAAATTTCTTCGAAATATTTTATTAAATCAGCCGACAAGGTATATGCACTGAAAAGAAATTTTATATGTATCCAATTAAGTATACATGCATTCCCATAATGTGAAGAAACTGCTGCAAAACTTGTTATTTGGCGTTTTCAAAGTATTAAATAAAGTAATTGTCGATAGAGAAACGTAATTTACATAGATAATTCTTTCCGTTAGGGAATTATTCAACTGAGGAAATAAAATTGTGATATGCATTAAGTAAGTGATACAAATATAAACTTTTATTATATTAATGGAATTCAAAAAGAAGTAATGAAAATGTGTCTTGATATTTGTTGCGAAATATATTTTTCCAGATACCATAAATGTATTAAATATAGGAAACGTTGCAAGATTTAGGAACTTCAATTAGTAACATTTTCCGAAGGGAATCGTCTTCGCTTCTTCGATAATAGCTTCCGATTACCAAATGCGTGTAGCTTATTTTTGAAATATCGTTATATTTTATTTTTATTTATATACTATTGAAGATGACGTAAGGAATGGGAAACTGCTTTCCATATGTTTACATTTTCAAATGTTTAATGGTTATACATTATTGTTTTATAAAACATAGGGTGCAATCCGGACACTCTATTATAACGTCCAGGTACACTATTAGGCATCCATGCAGATGCACAGACCAACAACTCATCGAACTGACGACTACAATTTTAGGATTAGTTAAAACATGATTCTTATATTAAAATTAAACTGGTCTGCCAAATCATATCATTATCTGTGTAGGTGGTAAAAACCACCTACACAGACCCGATTTTAGTGGTTGGTCGGTAGTTTTATCATTGTGTCTTCTTTCACGCAAAACTATGAAAACATGGAGGATTGGGAGAAGGAAATCACAATGGTAAATCTACCAGTGTACTCCTAAAATTGGGTTTGCAGGTGTTTTCCACCAAGATCTGAATTGTCAGTCCAATTTCATTTTAATATAAGTTCAGTTTCATTTTAACTAATCCTGGAATATCAGCCGTCAACTCGATGAGGCGATGATTTGGCATTGTGCCTCCTTGTCTATATTATAACGTTTGATTTCATAAAACAAGAATTGTGGAAAAAGTTTATTCTTTTTGTGAAACAATCATACCCTATCATATGAGGATGACTACAGTCTTCCTATCGTCAAAATTTGAAAGTTGTCGACAGTATCATGAACACTATATGAGGTGGCGTAGTAAAACAATTAAAAAAGCAGAGAGTATGTACGATTTAATATGAAATGATGACTTAAGCGTAAAATAACCTTAATCCTTCAGTTTTTGATATGCAATCACTATGACATCATAAATCGGATGCAAATGTGAGGTATCATAAAGCAGATGCAGTGTACTAAAACGTCACAATAAAAAGTCGGTAGGCCACAAATCAGGAGAATATGGGCGATGAGACATTAATTCGGTATTTTTAGCCTTCAAATAATAAATTGTTTCACGTCCTGTGTGGGAGCTGGCATTGTCGTGATGAAGAATGATTCGACGTTTTTTGTTGTTTTTCCAGATTTCGTTGATGTCTTTTGGCAAACTAATTTCTGTATACCATTTAGCGTTAATAGTTTGTCGATCCTCTAAAGGAATGGTCGCGATATGTCCTCTAAGGCCGAAAAAACAAGCAATAATTTTCTTGGAAATGCTTCGTAAACGAACAATTTTCGTAGGATTCGGTTTATCTGGAAATAACCAAATAAGTGGATTGTTGCTTAGTTTCCGGCTCATACGAATATATCCAAGTTTCGTCTACGGATTTTTCCGTTCAAAATTTAAGTTTTTTTAGCATTTCCTTACACCAATTTCCACGAGCCTCTTTCTGAGCTTCTATCAAATTGTGCGGAATCCATCTGGAAAGAATCTTTTTAGCAGCTATAATGTTCGTGCAAAATCGAATGTGTTGCAGTCTGGGATATGCCAAGTTATGCTTCTATCTCACGATACCTGACATGCCTATCTTCTTCAATCATCTTGCTGACAGCATCGATGTCGTTTGAATCACTACCGATTTTGATCATCCTTCACGAGATTCATCACTGACGGATGCACGACCACGACGAAATTCTGCAAACCGATTGTAAATCGTCGTTTCTGATGGTGCTTCACTACTAAAAGTTTCACGAAGCGGTACTAAACATTCTTGTCGAGTGAGGCCTTTCTTAAAATCATAAAAAATCATTCAACAAAAACCTTCGCGAGTTATTTCCATTTTCTTCACTCACTTGTTTCTTTAGAATACTCACTCTAAACAAAATACGCAGACGATTTCTAAAATGCCACTGATTCCAAGATTTAAAAAAATGAGAATTTTACGAATATCCTGAAGACAAATTTCAGTAGCGCCTTCTATTTTTCGTTTGTATAAACATAAAAGGCAACCCTCTTAAAAGTAGCAAAAGCAAGCAAGTATAATTTATTTGATAAGGGAACGAAGGTAAACATTCCTAGAAGTGTCCAACATCGGACACAATACATACTCACCTACATTTCTTGTTGAAATTCTGCTGCAAATTGCCCAGTCTTTCAACCGCTTTTTTTTTACATAGATAACGGTTTTTTAACCATGCACTGTTAAAAATTTGCAGCAAACTGTCCCGTCTTTGGCAGTATTTATAGAAAACTGCCACATAACCGTAATTTAGTTCTTTTCTGACATTATTGTTGTCCATATTATGGTCAAAATAAATTTAAATTACGGTTATGATCGTTTTCTATAAAAGCGGTTGAAAAAATAGGCAGTTTGCTGCAATCTTTTAACAGTGTGCTATGAAGCGTTCTCATTCACTTTTAGAAATCTGTAGCAAACAGATTTAGTCATTGAATCGTATCTTTATACAAAGCGATTACATAACCGTAAATTATCTGAATTCTGAGAAATGTGAGCGCTTCATAATATGGCCGATTTCTTTACAAACGATTGAATGAAGGCACAGTTTGATGCAATTTTTCAACAGTGTTGTCCAAAATAGAGATAGTTTTCGGCTATGTAACCGTTTTATATAAAAACAGTATAATGACTGAACACTGTTAAAAGCCTGCTGCAGACTGTCTAGTTATTAGACCGTTTTCAAAAATACCGTTTACTTGACTATATTGTGAAGCTTATCTGAGCATATAGGGGAGGTCGGGATAGTTCACCCATTTTTTACAAAATAATTATTATTTTTTTTAAATATTGAATTTAGAACAAAGTTTAATATATCATTTTATTCGTTATACAATCAGTTATCAAAATAATATTGCCACATAAGTGTAATATATAAAAAAAATGAAAAATGATTCATTTTAATCTTAAGAAAATTATGGGTCAAGGCTCCCCCCATATCCGAGGTTTGAACAAATTTATTTTATATTGTTATCTGTTAAGGGAAAAAATCCATTCGAAACTAGTATGTTGTGGCCATCACAAAACTTTCTTCTACATAAGTCACGTCAATTAAATCATTTAAATAGTACAAGAAATAACAACGATTTAGCACCAATTCATATCAAAGTATATCTGAATTTGAAGTTGGATGAAAATTCGTGCATTAGTTCTTGAGCTAGAGCTATAGCGGAAATTCTGAAAAAATGTAGCATAGCAGCGCCACCTGTTGAGCGATTTACACCAAAAGTAAACAGCACTAAACGATATAAAGGTATACCTGAATCTGAAGTTTGTTGAAAATCCAAGCATTAGTTCTTCAGATAAAGCTATTGCGGAAATCGCAAAAAATACAGCATAGCAGCGCCACCTGTTGAGCGATTTACACCAAAAATTAAACAGCACTAATTTATACGTCAATTAATGTCAAGGACTAACTAAATCTGAAGTTTGATGATAATCCGTGCAATAGTTCTTGAGATACAGATCTTGTGGAAATCGTGAAAATCCAGCACAGCAGCGCCACCTGTTGGGCGATTTACACCAAAAATTAAACAGCACTAATTTATATAAGGGACTAACTGAATCTGAAGTTTGATGAAAATTCGTGCATTTTTCTTGGGTTAGAGCTATTGCGATAATCATGAACAATGCAGCATACCAGCGCCACCTGTTGGGCGAATTTCACAAAAAAGTAATCAGCACAAACTATATCTTGGACTAACTGAATCTGAAGTTTTATGAAAATCCGTGCAGTAGTTCTTGAGGTATAGCTATTGCAGAAATCGTGAAAAATGCCGCATAGCAGCGCCACCCGTTGGGCGATTTTCACCAAAAACTAATCAGGTCCAGTTTATATCAAGGTCTAACTAAATATGAAGTTTCAAATGAAAATCAAATTTGAAAGTAATTGCTTAAAAGGCGCAAAGGCCAACATAGTGAAAAAGATTCCAAGCCGGGACTCAAACCCGGTCCATCAGTATAGCACACTGACGTTCTACGACTAAACCATTTGGAACGATACCCAGCAAGGAAAATTTCTCACTATTATATGTTGGCAAGGCTACAAGCGCAGCACAAGATGGAATATCGACTATCGATTGCTGGATTTAATTATGTTCCGTGTGTGCCCGGGTCGGTGGCTCACCATAATTATTCCATCTTTTGCTGCGTTTGTTGCCTTGCCAACATATAATAGTGAGAAATTTTCCTTGCTGGGTATCATTCCAAGTGGTTTAGTCGGTAGAACGTCAATGCGTTATAATGATGGCCCGGGTTCGAGTCCCGGCTTCGAATCTTTTTCACTGTGTTGGCCTTTGCGCCTTTTAAGAAATTACTTTGAAATTTGATTTTCATTTGAAATATTGTATGCAAGGCGAATGTTTTCCTCTGGAATAATTTTCATGTATTAAATATGAAGTTTTGTGAAATTCCATGCATTAGTTCTTGAGATAGAGCGCCCACAAAATTTTTGTCACATACAGACTCACAGAGTGACAGAGTGACAGACAGACTCACAGACAGACATTTTCTAAAAACCATCAAATCATGTTTTGGGCATTCTAAAATGTATAAATCCGTCGAAAACCGGAAGTCGAAATTTTTCACGAATTCAATACTTTCTTCTTGTAAAGATAGAAGAAAGTAAAATGGTAGAATACTTTTATGCTACATGGTTTCATTATTATTAAAAATTATTTGTAAAATGTGATGTGTAAAGAAACGTGCTTAGACGGAATTCAAGGCATAGGAGAAAAATTCCGTTTTAATCACCCACTTTTTGTGACACTTTATCTAGAAACACTAGTTTCCACATATTTTGTTTTCATCTCATTGTGTTTATCTTGTTGAAACTTGTCTACATACCTTCCTAAACCGTTTTTATTTTTATTTATTTATTTTGCAGAGGCATGAACACTTAAGGCTTCTACTTTAGTATTTTTTAGTCTTTCCCATCCATTCTATTTACCTACTATTTGTACTATTTAAATGAAATTAAAGTTTCTATCAATTTTCCCCGTTTGTATTTCATTAAGTGTTTTCTTCCTTCTATAGCAATTTTTCATATATTCTTTAATCAATTTTTTGAATTTAATTTTCTATCACTCCATTCTACTATATATTTACACAATAAATTGACATTATTTTAGAAATGTAACCATTAACCCTTAATTATGTACAGTGTTTAATAAAAAGATCTCCCAAAAACACTTAATTAAGGGAGCTTTGACCATGGTCAACCCTCTCTCACATTTATTGAATCGAGCTTCCCCACATACCTTTTTTTTAAAGTTATGTTTAGGTTAGGTTACATGGTTATGTTTAGCCTAATTTACTATACAATCTTTATGCCTGGAATGAAAGCTCAGTATTTCTGCAATACTTAAAACCTACTTTTTAAATTTATATGATATATTTTATCTGAATAGATCAGAATAGAAATAAATAACGGTTATATAAGCGTTTTCTATAAGCAGTCGAATTATACGACGCACAGTGAAGTATTTCACCCGAAATCGTGGCAAAAACTATTTTTCTATATAATATATAGTCCAATTGCCTTGAAATTGTTAGATGTTTTGGGTATCACTATGACATGTTTGGTATTGTAAATGAAGTCTATAGCATTTAGGGCACCAATACATTATGGTCTATGGGAAAAAATTGTTTGTTCTGTATTTTAATGATATCACAGTATTTTAAACGTACTGAAATTTATGTACATCACTGAGATGTACTAAGACACTTATTGTAGAATATGGTGTGCATAAAATATATCGTTCATTTAGAGGGATACTCAAAAGAATTTGGCTGAAGGATAAATTTAACTATTGAACTCTATGACCAATGATTATTGGAAGTGCAGTTGTAGTTGTAATATGCGTTTTTAAATTGAACTATTTTTTAAAAGTATTACTTGGTGTGGATACATTCTATAGATAATATACAGGGCTGCACAAAAGTCCTCAAGTACATTTCCGTTTATTCACTGTAATGGCTTAATGGAAAAGTTTAACTATGCTATGCGTTTCACTGAATTAACTTTTAGCATACTATGTATTATACATACAAATCGATAGCTCAGTTTAATATTTTATATCTCAAAAGCTGACGAAGTGTAAATAAGATTTTAACACTTCACATAATTAAGTAATACATTTTATAAATATTTTGACAACTAAGAAAAAAAAAAGAGACATAGTTTAAGAAGAACACAAAGAAAAAAGATAAAATAAAGTTAAAATATTAATTTACTAAGTGGATATTTTAAAAAAACGAATGCATCACATGCCCATAGACTTAACATTACCGTAGGGAGTTTGGAAGTTGAGTGCCTAGCAGCCTTAAATGTTTACGGTTTATAAAAGAAATGTAATTGTTGATAGATTTTTTTAATTACTAGTAATCTTTAATTAAATGTATTTAATTGTACTATCTATAAAATTTATTCTTTGCATTTAATTTATTTTAATAATAATTATTACATTTAATTCACATTTAATAAACATTATTTACATGTGATAAAGTTACATTTAATAATACATTTAATAAAGTGGAGTCTCTATAGTACAGGAATGCTAGTTTTTCAGTGTATTTAATAGATTACCAGTTTCAATCTGATTGTTCAAAATTCTGTTTTTCATCTTCTTCATCGCACTCTTCTTGGCTTTTATCAGGACTACCATCAGACCTAGCTGAAAGAAGAAGTTGTAGGGTCTCGCTACTTTATGGCTTGCTCTTTTCACATCTTTGTCTAGAGCAGTTTATAAAAGGATCACTGCTTAAAGGAAGCCAATTTGGAACATCTGTATTGCGCTTCTTGAGTACTTTGTACGGCACTGTCTAAAGTGTTTGTTTCTGCCCCCGGCAGCTTCTTCTGACTGTTGGCCAATGGGTACGACTGCTTTTTTAAGTACAGTGCCACCATGAATCAAAACCTTGTGCATTATTGGAATCATGGGGTACCAATTGTAAAGGTTCACATACAGTCTTGCTGTTTCATCAGCAGATGTTTGGAATTTTTTTTCGTCAATGCGATGGCCTCTTGCTATGACTTCCAATATTACTTTCAATCTTTTAATCATTTCTGCGTCTACTCGAGACAATGCCCTCTTTTCTCCACTTATTTTCTACCTATGAGACTCCGAAAGAAATCGGAGAAACTTTTTTCAGTAAATAAGTATTTACAATTTGAAGCCGATCTGTTATTTCTATCAAGAGGTATCGAGTTGCGTACATATTTACGTACTTACATGCGTACGAACATGCTTACATACAGAATCTGTAGGGGAAAAAGCTCTCAGGCAACATCCTGTAAGCTAAAAACCTGCAATATGAGAGTAAAAATATAGATTTTATCTCTTCAATTCGGTTGCCGCAAAAAAATTGGATTTAAGTAGTCCCCGAAAAAAAAAAAATATATATATAAAAATGGCAACAATATACGGAAGATTTTTTTTTTGTAGAAATTGGCACTCAATACTATAAATAATACAATTATAATTCAAACATGGCCCGGCAATACCCGGCACATATTTAAAAAGCTTTCGATATGTTTAAATTAGAGCCAAAAAAGCTTTAAAAACAACCCTTTTACACATTTAACGTTTTTTTTTTACATTAAAAACTAAACTATTTAAATTAATGCATAGTTAAATACTAAGCTCTGACCTTTGTTAAACACGTAAGCCCTGTTTAGATTCAATTCAACGATTCATTGAGCCACAAACAATTTATATTTAAACATAACAACAACGCCAAAGAGCAACAAAAACCCACGTCTTCTCACAAAGAAACGTCCTCTTCAACTGAGGCTAAGAGCCACCGGATATAACCCAGGTTCCTAAAATAGGCATAGACCGTCGCACCAATTAGTTAGCTGTTAAAAAATATGATTTTTACAATTGTTGACGAAATTTTAATTTTTGCATTTTTGGCCAGTTTTTTGTGTCAAATACCCCACTGTGGGACGGTTTGTTCAAATATGTATTGATGAAAATAATAGACAAATGTTGAATGCCTAATTTGATTTTTTTTATTAAAATAAATTTTCCCTTGCTTACATGCGTTTCATTACTACATATGCATTTTCTTCACAATTTCGCAATTTTGCACTCTTTCAGTGGTGTATTTAAAATGGCGACTGAATACAGAAACGCATACGTTTGAAGGCTTCTAATAAAGTTACTTTTATATGTAAGATATCATTTCATATTAAATCAAACACGATATCCACTTTTATAATTGATTTTGTTTCAATTTCTGTCACAGTTCACGGAATAGGATCAATAACTTAAAATTTCGCCGGTAGAAGACACCGAGGATATCTCATGCGACAGCGCATAATTCTTTTACTAGAGGTGGACACTTGCTCTGCAATATCAGCTTTATCTGTTCACACGTTAAATGAATCTTTACGCTTTGGGTTTTACTAGGTTGAGCAAAAAATTCTGGGAAATTTCTGAAAGCTGCGTTTTTGTGCGCAAATTAACAACAAAAGCAACAAGGACTATTCTTTAAAGTAGAAACCATCATAGTACGCGACTTTCTGCCACCTTTCTGCCAGATTCCCATTTTGGTGGCTAAGTTTATCGCCGTTACCAGCACCTTCATCCTCATTAATCTCATCGACGGCTTTCAGAATCGTTAGACCTTTTCTCTAATAATGCCGATCAACACACGCAAATCATACTGTTCAACAGGCATTTTAGAGCCAAAGTTCCTGAACTCCTATAAATATACCACTAGTATATACTATATACGATACTCCTATATACGATACAAATTCTGATAACTATTAGATTAAAATTTTCCCTGAACTTTTTGCTCAACTTAATAATTTACACCCAGTACACAGTAATAAAAATTGAAGCAAACTGTCCAGTCATTCGATATTCCAGTTATTTAGCAGTGATTTTAATCACTCTTGATCAATAACAACGCTTCATAATATAGTCAAGAAACCGTTATTTACACAAACAGTCGACCGGACGGACAGACTGTTTCTGATTTTTAATAGTCCATAACTGTATAAATGAATTGCCGATTTTTAACAATGTATAATTATTATATATATATTTGCATTGCCTATTCTATTTGATTTAGTTTAGATACATTCCAAACTAAATGATTGCAATGTATAGACTGAAGACTAAACTGATTTATTTTACGAGAAAATTCACTTTTTCTATTACCCTATTCTTCCCTAATAATTATCTCAATTCTCCTTATTAGTTATTTGCATGCTTGAGGAGCTTTTTAAAAAACATCGGCCCTTAATTTAAATCGATTTTAGAGACTGCTTTATTTATAACATCAGAACATCAAACAAAGTGACATGTTCCGGATTGCAGCTCGAGATTAACGCAATTTATTCTAACTTTTCCAATACAAATCAGTAAAAATTTGTAAATTTCACACACACACACTTCAACCCCGCCGTAGGGGTTATCCATTTATTTTTTCTAAAATATCATAATTATCCAGTAATATCTTTTAACGTTAGTTTATACTTTCTTGCATCTCGATTTTTTTAACCAATTTTACTAAAACATTTCTAAGTTACTTTCATATTTATGGTGTTTCCTTTATTTAGGAACTTCCTTTAAACCATTTCTTTTCAAAGACGATGTCATAAATTTACTTTGTAAACATCTAACAATAAATAATCGGAATCTATCTTATATAAATCACGAATTTTCAAATTCTTATGTACGAAAAAGAAAAGATTTATGTTTCTTTAGAATTTACCGTAGGATAAAATACAAATAAATAACGTGTGTTCTGTTTATAACACAAAATAAGTATTTATGAGAGAGACTAAATAGAATTAAACAGTTGTCAGAATAACCTTAATCAAAAAACGATGCTACAAAACTGAAGTAATCCAGTTACGTTACAAATCGAGATATAGTGGTTGCTTTGTTTGATAATCAAGTTGTTTTAAGCGTTGCATCTATTCTTGATGTAATCATGAAAATATCAAGAGACTCTTGTTATTCCTGTATAAATTATTAATTCAAGTTGTTGAGAAGTTACTTAGCCATCCTTATAATTTTTCAAAAAGTTACATATTTTCAAATATATATTCTAAGTTTTCTTTATTTCTTCAAAATTTTAAAAGCTTATAACACCTCTTCATTCTGTAAATCTGTAATTTTTTATTCAGAGACGTATTAGATCAAAAATGTATATTTCCTTTATCTACCGATATCGTTCTTTTCATGTAGATTTCATAAGAAATACTACCTATTATAATTTCCCTTATGCTAGAATTTCTGAAACATTTTTGCAGATCTACGCCGATCATTACCCCTAGAACCCCAAAACACACCTTCTTCATAAATTTATATGTATATATATCACTTTTTATGGACACGATAACTTCCTTAATCTTTTCCAAGCTGATACATAAAATCAAAGGGCAGAAAATTTCGGTCAAATTCGTTATTGGGCAAAATCGAAACAAAAAGGGCGGGGGGGATATTCTGGATTTTAGTGAAACAGGAAAAAACTTATAACTTCTTAATTTTAATGCATATCAAATCCGTTTAATGTTATTATTACTTGTAGGAAAAGCGCCAAAACATTATGTATAACACATTTTTGATATCATTAAAAATGGACTCAAGTAGCGAAAAAAATAAGGTTTTAAGAAGAAAAAAATTCATAACTTCGACAATTCATAAGATATCATATCCACATAACTTTATTTTAAATTTTCTTAATCTAATCTACAACTTTTATATTGACAAAATTTTGCTAATATCAACTCTTGCAGCAAAAACATAAAATAAATAAATGAAAACAAAAAAGAAGGGGCAGAGTGAAGAAGAAAAAATTCGTAACTTCGTCAATTCACAAGATATCAAATCCGCTTAAATGTATTATAAATCGTCATAATATTATATACAACTTTTATATTGACAAGTTTTTAACGGGAGCAATTCTTACAGAAAAAAATTCGTATGATTACGATTCTGATAAAACCAGTCTTACAGAAAAATGAAATTAAAACTCGTCAAAAGCGGCCAGATAAAATTGTTAAACTGTGTTTATCTCTAATCTTGATTTAGTTTTTGTTAGTGAAATTAGTACTTAACCAAATCTATCTGTGCCCGTAGGCTGAGCCGGCAGGGATTTTTTAATGTTAAAGTGAAAACTGTTGAAACTGAAAATAAAAACATATCTTTTTCTCATAAAAGATAATTTTGATAATTTTCTTTTTTAAAAATAAAATAAAGTCCGTGCATTTTAGAATCAAATTATGTCTGTATTTTTACACTTGTATAAAGCATAAAAGGATTAAAAATAAATACAGCGTATAGTCACTTACAACTAAATCCCATTTCTGACAGAAGAGTTTGAAATGTAAAGAAAAGAGGAGAGTTCAGGGGAAGAGATATACTATTATCTAAGACTCTTTTCAAAGAGAAAAAAAAATGGATCAAGAGAAATCATTTGAAATGGATTTTTTTTTTTTTTTAAAGACAGAAATATCCTATGACGAATAAAAGTTTATTTGCTGCATAACATATTTAAGGATTGCATCAGACTGAGTCGAATGTCGTTCAAATAACATAATAATTTCACAATCATACATATTTTAAGTCATAATTTACTATAGAATTTTCTAAAATAATACTTTGTAGCTTCCTGTTAGATTCGAAAATAATAATATAGAACGGAGTTAGGGTACAGTCGTGGAAAAAGAAAAAAAATAAATACCCCTACTAACTCTGCAACAAATTATCGTAGAATAAAGTCACTGGTACAAAACGATTTAAAATAAAGTCTACTTTTAAATGATGTAAATAAAATTTGCTTAGGGGGTCATCTACATACCAAAGCAAACCAAAACCTTTTTTTTTAATAGGAAGACCCAATTTGGATAGCATAAATAAATTCTACACCCTTCAATTAGCCTAAATATAAATTTGCATAAAAATTGGCAATATTTGTATACGAGAAATTAATTATTTTTTAAAATGGGATTATTTTAGGAATTGTATCTAAATTAAAGTTTGCTACCCGAAGGTTGTTGAAAAGCTATAGATTGACTAAGTCATTTCTATTAATGTGCTATTTCTTGCCAATATGACCATTTCACTCACTTAGAGTGATTCAGCTATTCTTATATGCCGTAAAATCCTTTTCAATATTCATTTTATAATGCTTGCATGTGTTGAATTATCCGATTTAAAATTATATACTTATCTGTAATTATAATAGTTTTCGAATATATGAATGTGATTGGGAATTTTAAAAAGTATTTTCGTAAAGCTTTTTTTCAAATTTTGAATTTTTAAAAATCACAGTTTTTTAAAAAATATGTTTGTTTAAATAAAAAAAAATATCGGCTAATGGAAATTTAGAATAAAAAATAGTATAAAGCATTATAAGTAATGAATGTAGAAAAAAACATACTAGTTGCTTTTTTGCCTGAAAATAAATCGCAAGGCGATTAATAATTCCATATTTTGAAAAAAATTACGTTTTTGAAGAGTGGTTGTGAGGGATTGATTCTTGTCAAATCTTTTCAGATATGTTCGCATGGCTTATAGTCAGATTTATTTGAAGAATTAAAACTAAATCTACTTTAAAAATACATCAGAATAACTTTACATTAGTTTATATCATTTGAAATAGTGTTAAGGATCCTATGATTAAACTTATTCTGCTATTTCATTTGAAATTTTGAAATTAACTCATTAAGGCTGGTTGGCAGAAAAACGTGTCATTCGAAGTTTCTTTTTTTTCATATTTTAGATTTTTTTGCACACTACTTCCGATTGTCAAGAAGACTTGCCTATCTGAAAGTCATAAAAATAACTTTTAGAATATTTTTGAATTAGCCTGTGCACTCGAAAAGATATAAATTTCAAGATATAAAGGAAAAGATTTAATTCTGTAAAGCTCTTTATTAATGTATAAAAACTTTACATCGGTACTTATTTCTAAAGATTACAAATTGTGATTGATACACAAAAGTTAATAAAAGACTAAATTAGCAGTTTTAACTAACAATAAAATACTTTCGTGGAAATATTTTATCTGACACATATTCAGTGTAATTCAGGAAACAACTTAACAAGATTTGAGTAAAATAAATTAATAAGTATGAGTGCCTCAATGACTATATTATGGATATAATAATGGTTTAAATGATGTAAATTCCTTTTGACCAAAGTTTTATTGATATTAAATACTAGAATTAGATTAAACATTTGCGGCAAATACATCGTCATCTCTTTAAAAAGATAAAAATTATTTCACGTGTACATTCATTTTGTGGAAATCTTTGAAATGAGTAATTTCGTGCTTACACTACCAATTAATCTTTTCTCTATGAAATTTCATGTTAATGTGATCATCACTGTTTCTTTCATTAAAATTAAACATCAACCAAACGCAAACATGTATACAAGGACAAATTGGCCCACAAAATGAAATTTTAAAAAATCCCTGCCGGCTCGGGCCTACAGGCGGAGGTAGATTTCGAAGTTAAGTACTAAATTAACCAACAAAATTTAAATCAAGGTTAGAGATAAACCCAGTTCCTCCACTAAGAATGAGCTCTAGGGAGCTAAACATTTTGTGAAAATTCTAATATACACGAATACACACACGCATGCATATGGAATAGGTTTAAAAATAGCTAAAGCAAATTCAGAGAACCTCAAAGTGATAAATAAGTTAATATTTCCATAGTCGGGTTTTTATCATGTTTTAATACGTTTCTTCAAACTCACATGACGTTACATATTCACCTGCTGAAGTCCATTTTATTTCCAATATGACGCAATATTTTGTTGTTGTTTTTTAATTCGTCAAACTATTTATTTCATTTTGAGTTTTCATGGGGAAATCTTGCTCTAGGAAACTTATGACGTAATATTCAATTTGTTTTCAATTCGTCAAACTATTTATTTTATTTAATTTTTCACGTGAAATTCTCGGAAAAGAAAAGCAATTGTTTTGGTGAGAATTTTATTGCTTTTATTTATTGTTGGCAACTGCAATAACGAAAAATATTTATTTTTTTCTGTTATTGTTGTGTAAGAGCTGATTTTATCGGAATCATGTTAAGATGGTATTCAAATTTTTGAACGCTCTCCATTTCCATTCCCTTGGTCCGATTTTACCCATTTTCAATCCCCGCCGAGATATTAGCCATCTGAAAGTTGTTGGCGAGTTTGAAGACGATCCGTGCATAATTGCGACTTTTATCGTGCGGACAAAATTTAGTACATACGTACATATATATATATATATATATATAAACTTTTTAGGTGGGTGTGGTTTTGGGTTCCTGGGGTCCTATAATGAAAAGTTATGAAGGAATTTTTCAAAAGTCGCACCATGGTAACGACTGCAATAGGTAGTTTTTCTTACGAAATCTACCTAAAAACAACAGTTGCAGCTACCAAAACTGTAAAATACTGAAATTTATGTAAATAAAAAAATATGTTTACGACAAATAAGAAAAAAATATTTCATATGATAGAACTTTAACGAAAGAGTAGCAGAAAATTATGGGTAGTTTAGCACACAAAAAATGAGAGCCCAAAAAATCTTCTTCTCCCCTCCCCCAATAAGCCACATGTTTTGATTAGATTTAAAAGAGAAGATCTGTAAATATGATGCATAGAAACCATTTTTATCAAAAATTTCTTGTAATCTCCATGTCATTGATTCAATGATACTGTCAGCAATATCAGGATGTCTTTTGATAATTTGCGTAGCATATGAAAGTAGAAAGGATTCAAGTTAACGTAAGATCATGAGGTACTGAAATAAGTTTTACGCTTTGTTTACATCGTAAGGCAGACATACGCTCTAAGTTGATCTTAAGCGAGGCCCGATAATCCCAGACCAAATGTTTCAATAATATAAGTAAACTATATATATATTCAAATTATGTTTTTCTGCACATCATAGACGGCCCCCTAAACCAGCATTTTGAAGTTTTTAAGCATAACTTGAAAACAACTTGAAAGAAAAATTTGAAATTTCGTGCATAATAAATAGAAATCCGTTAAAAAAATGTAGTTTTCAATTCACATTTTTTTCGAGAATTATTTCTTAATTCGTAATTCATATTATAAAATTCTTAAATTTAAAATTCAATGTCATTACGTTTTGTTTTTTTAGTACTATAACCACACACAAAAATTTTCACATTAAGATTATAATTTCAGGAGATATTAATAAAAATATGAAAATGTAAATTAACATTAGAAGCTCTAAATTAAGATAATTTATAATTTAAAAACTTATTATCCAAAAGACATGAAATTCGTTCATAGGCATAGTTTGATCCGAAGATTTAAAATATCTTGTCAATATTTGTGTTGCCATTGAAAAGAAACAAAGTTTGGTCTGGTTTTGATTTTTAAATTCCCCTCCACCCCTCCCCCCTCATAAGCAAATTTTATATACATCGATTTTAAATAGTCTTAATTTCGTATCGTTTGGGACTAGCAACTTTCTTCTACTATTGTTTGTTGCAGAGTTATTCGAGAGTGTTTATTTTTTTTCCACGACTGTCTTTTCCTACGTTGAGAGCGTTTTTTTTTTTTTTTGTTTTGTTTTGTGTGTGTTTTCTGTTTTCTGTTCTTTTTATGTATTATTTTGACATATTTTTAGTTCAGTTACAATACAGAATGATAGAAAAATACAAAATCCTAGCAATATCTTTATAACATTAAAAAAAACAGAGTTTGTTGACATTTTTTTAAACAAAATTCCATGTTTACTGCAGAAAGCGTACATTCAATTCAACTTAATATATTTTAGTTTCCTTTGTAGTACTTACTACTATTATACTTACCTGTGCACTAAACTAAGAGTTTTATAATATCTTCAAAATTAACTAAAAAAATTCAAAAAATATAAAAAATGCATATTTTGTATAACAAATTACCATTTTATTTATATCGGAGAACCAGTAAAACAACTACATTACCACATAGAGCTTAGAGAATAATATGAAAAGCATTCTTAAAAAATTTCATTGAAATACGTTTAAAGCATTTTATGTAATGAAGTTTATCGTACACGGAAATAACAGAATTTTTTTTTATAAAAATTGCATATAAAGATGTCTTACCTATGTTATTTCTTATCTATAGACTTAATCTGAAGTGTCAATTAAGATTATTTAGTGTTTTTAAATAAAAACGTAAGAAGTTCTGATTCCCACCTACCCCATCAGGGGCCAACTGCAAGAAGACAATGTTATTGTTGAATGCATTATGTAACGAAACGTTATTATTAAACACTTTCAACAGTAATTATCACTTTTACGTGTTATTTGATATAAATTTATTCTTATATAATAGTGATATTATATTGACATATTCTCTTTATTTGAATCGGTAAAGTGTATGAATAGAAACAATTAAATTTAAAAAATCAAAAAAACCCGAGCTAATTAACTAAACTAATTAATTAAGCGAACTAAATAATTATTTCTCACCAATGTGAAACTATTTTTTTTTCCATTCCTACTATTAATTCACACTCTCTCTATACATATATCTTGTTCAAATTTTCAATCGTTAATAAAATAATTATTATTCATCCAATCGAGCTCAAATAAATTTTTTAAAACTTGTAGTGGATGACATTTGATGTTAATCCAGTTTTTTTTTCAAATATTAATTCATTAATTAAATTTAATTAATTAATTTTCAATAATTCAGAGAGCCCTCTTCTTGATCAAGGCATTGACTTAAAATATTTTTTATATTACTTGTTTATATTACGTACCTATTTTTTTTTATTTACTTGTATTGATGACTTTTAACTTGTGTTTAATTGTTAGTTCCTATCTATAAACAATGTTTTGATGAGGTCTATCGATGTCTATGATGGTTAGAGTTGCAGTAAAGCCAGAGATCCTATCTACACAACTTCCAGGCTGTATAATATTTTAACGGAGCTTCTAACTGTAAAATAGTCAATGAAACATCGTCTTCATTTTGAAAGACCTATCCAATGATATGTCACTCAATAGGGTGCGTAAATTTTTTTTCGTCCCTACCGCCATTTTGTATTTTACGGCCGCCATTTTGTATTTATAAAAACAAAACCCAGCCTATAGCCATCGGGCCATTAAGACGAGTCGATAGAAACCTCATTCATTAAAATCCATCCAGCCGTTGAGATGTTTCGAGGGTATAAAGAAATCCACATACACAGATACGCGTGAAACACATAACCCTTCTTTTCAGTCGGGTAATAAATATATAACCATATTCTGTATATCGCTATAATCGCATAAAGAAAATAGGAAAAGCAACATTATTAATCAGACGTTGAGAACGTTATCAGTAAAGGGAATGGTGCAAAATTCCATATTTATATATAAAAACCAAATCAGATAATAAAAGAAGTCCAATATAAAACTTTCTAAATAAGTAAAATATAACATAATTTCTTATATTTCTCGTACTCTAGTATTTTCTCTTAAATTTCTCTATTATTCGTAACTTATATTTATGGCACCAAAATTTCATATATAATAAAACTTCTAATAATCTGCTTCTTTCGCTATTTTTGCTCCTGCATATTTATGTCTCTTAGCACGGGTTGCTTTCAACTTTAATAACTTACTCAGAATTCATGCTCATATAAACATTCATTAACCCTTTCTGTAAATTTTAATGAAATATTGTTTTAATTATGCTTTTGTTCTCTAAACATGAAGACATCCATCACCAGGGAAAGTAATTTAAGCATCATATTCTTGCCTGCAATTAAGGGATTTTCAACACAAAATTGATTAAACGTTTTAGCCTAATGTTAATGTTTATAACATCCATTAATTATAAGCATTTTAATAGGATAAGCTGCTCTACTGATTACATTAAATTTTAATAAATCTTTAATACTCTTTCTTCACATTTCCATTTATTTTTAAGTAGCTGACCCACCGGCGTGGCATTGCCCGGAGAGGTAAAAAAAAATACAAAAGAGAAAAAAATCGCAAAAAAAACTTGGAATGAAGACCAATTTTATTCTATAAAGCTAAAAGTTTATTTTGCGAATGTGATCAAATCGCCTCGGAATGCGAAAAAAAAGGGTGAAAATCGCATTAAAAATCGCTAAAAACTCAAAATGTATTGTATTAGATTAAAGGTTGGAAATTGTATTACTTTTATGAATGTTAAAAATTCATCGCAGAACACGAAAAAAGTCTAAAACTTACATAAAAATCAAGAAAAAATTAAAAATCAAGAAAAAATTAAAAATCGCGAATAAATTATACTGGAAAGAGAACAACATTTGTTGGGGATAAAAACTTAAAACCAAGTTTATTAGGCTATTTTGAAAAGCAAAAATAGCTGTGAAAAGTAAAAAAAAAAAAGAAAGAAAATAAAAAAATAAAGAAAAAATATTTCAAAAAAATGGTATGTTGGGCTACAACTTTTTAGTATTGATAATTGCTAACAATTTAAAAATAATGGAGAACAAAATGAACTATAAAAAGCTAAGAGTTTGGAACCGAATTTATTTTGCAAATGCAAATAACCTTCAAAGAACGCAAAAAACTTTCAAAATAGCATTAAAAAATCGCTGTGATAATTCCAAATAAACATTACTGAAAAAAAAATATTAACTGTATTGGACTATAGAATTAAACCTGGGTTCCTTTTAGTAATGTGGAAAAAATTATCGGAAACACAAAAAACCCACTAAAAGTTGAAAAAAAAATCAAACACTACAGGGGCAAATTTTACTGTAAGTCGGCCAAACATCGGTAACTGGAATTCTTTCCCGATATCAAAAAATCTCAGCGTAGCACAAAAAAATGCTAAAAATTTCACTAAAATTGTTAAAAGAAAAAATATCGCGGAAGAAAAAGTAAGCGGAAAGTTCGGAACCGAATTCCTTTTACGAATCAAAAAAATCGCCGCGAAACCAACCTTCCCCGACCCCCCAAAGAAAATACAGCAAAAAAAAAAAAAAAAAAAAAAAAAAAAAGAACAACTGCATTAAAAATAGCTTTAAAGAATCAAAAATAGCAATGGAGAAAATAACCTTTATTACGCTAAAAGTTTTAAACTGTTACCATTTTCGAGTGTCAAAAGTCGCCTTAGAACGCGAAAAAACGCACCGAAAATCGCATTAAAAATGCTAAAAACTCTAAAATACAGGTAGACAAAAATTAGTACGTTAAGACAAAATTTTTAAATCCAATTCCTTTTGCAATTATCAAAAAATTGACGCAAAATGTGAAAGAAGGCAAAAAATCTCATAAAATGGAATAAAGATAGCTAAACGTCAAAATATTGTGGAAGATAAAAATTTTTATTACTAGGCTAAAATTTTGAAACCGAATTCCTTTACGAATATCAAAAAGTCGCCGCAAATCACAAAAAAATGCGATACTTGAAAAATCGCAGAACAAATTCTGAATAAACATTGTTGAAAAGAAGAAGAAAATTACTTTATTGGGTTAAAAGTTTGAATACGAATCCTTTTACAAAAGTGGAAAAAACGCCATATTATGTACAAAACGCTAAAAATTGCATAAATATTTTTCAATAAAAACAAACTTCTACTTTTATTATTATAGACTAGCTGGCCCGACCAGCATTCTCCGAGTCCGTGCTAATAACCTTAAATTTACCTTAATTTTGTATAATTTTTTTGAATTTATATTTTTAAATGAAAAAATTGCTAAAAATATTGTGTTTTTTAATGGTAAAACCGTTTGTAAGAAAACTTTTTCATTTGAGTTACAGGATTTTACCTTTCATTATAAAAGTTATTTTTCAAGAAAAAGTAATGAATTTCACAAAAAATTTAGATGTCTTATATACAATGCGTGATCGCTGGCTGTGTGAAAAATCGGTAAAAAAAATAATAATAATAAGTAAATAAATCACTGATATTTAGCTGTAAAAGGGGTCGAAATAGCCTCAACGCGACGTTTTCCGTTGCAGTTGGGAGACATAGGATGGTTCAGCATTAAAAAAACACATTCCTTGTCGTCGGAAGATATTGTATAATTTTCATGCTAAGATATTATGGTGTATTATAAAGTATTACTGGCAGGGATAACCGAGCTAAGCGCAGTCAAAATTAGCGTTATGTTCAATTCGATATTTTATTCTCATTGTATCATTCTTGCTGTTTAGATACAATTGACATGATCCTGAGACACAGTGACCCAAAATGACCCACTAACCGAATTTTTTCGAAAATGCGACCTAACTAATACTCTTTTCGACCCGAAAACGATAGAATACAAAATTTAGTCAAAATCGTTAAAGTCTTTTTATAGATAGAATTAACTTGACCCACAGTAACCCATAAGTGACCCACTAATCTAAATTTATTGAAAATGTGACCTATCCCAATGGTCTTGTCGTGCTGGGAAACGATGTAATAAAATTTTTTTGTTAAAATCGTTTGAGCCGTTTTTTAGATACAATTAGCTTGACTGACAGTGACCCTAAAATGACCTACTAATCGAATTTTCTCGAACATGTGACTTAGCCCAATGGTCTTCTCATGCTCAGAAACGATATAACACAAAATTTTATCAAAATGTTTTGAGCCGTTTTTTAGATTAGCTTGACACACAGTGACACAAAAATGACCCAGTAATTTAATTTTCTCGAACATGTGACGTAAGCCACACATCTTCTCATGCGCAGAAACTGTATAATATGAATTTTTTTCAAAATTGTTTGAGTCGTTTTTTAGATACCCACCAAACACAGAGCTATCGGTAAGCAATCGACCGACAGTGGCTTGCCACTACCGGCGGTATTGGCACGATACCGGTTGCCGTTACTGGTACCGTATCTTTTGTTATACGTCGCGCGAATGCGGCTTGACTCATAAGGCACGCAGCCGGTCCGGTATCGGCAGAAAACTATGCCGACCGCACGCCGATAGCTATCCATACGAATGCCGGCCGCTGCCTGACACCAGCATAAAAATAAAATAAAAATCTGTTTTGATGGCACCATCTATGAAAGGAACGTGTTTCATACCACGTACCCAAGGACAGGAAGTAGACGCCTTAACCACTTGGCCATCCAGACTTGATCAGGGGAGGATTATATGAGGTAATAAGGGGAAGACATATCTATACGTAATGGTTTGTTGTTGAAGGTAAATGGTAGATGGAAAAATTAGAAATTTGAAGTGTTTTTATTTTATTTTTTATTTATATATTTATAATTGTCTTATGCGCATGTATTTAAAAGTTAATTTAATATTTAAATGAATGGAATAAATATCTTAGCGATTTCGTTAAAGCAAACGAATTTAAGAATAAATTTAAGAATAATTAAGATACAGATATAATTAAAATAATTAAGAACAGATATAAATTTAAGAATAATTAAGTATTTAAAAATATATTTTTAGAGGTTTTGTCAGTTAATCAAATTTTCGTATTAGGACTTATAATGTAATTACATGCGTAACTTTAATTTATAAAATGTATATTTTTAACACGGAAAAAAATAATTTTAATAAATAAAAAGTTGGTAATTAATAACTTTAATTAGAATGATAATTCATTTTATGTCGTTTTGGTGATTTAAAGTAGAACATATATTTAATGAGTATGTTGCAATATTAATTTGTTACTTATCAATATTTTTAATTTAAAAATAAAATAAAAATATTAATTTACATATTTTTTTCTTTTGGAAGATAATTTTTAAATGGGGGATATTTCTGAATCTTTCTTATAAATTTAAAAATGCTTATTAAATAAAATAAGTGAATTTCAGAGGTTTTTCTCTGAATACAATTTTCTCTTTAGGAATTATGATGTAATTAAATGTGTTAATTCAAGAAATATATATTTGTAACATAGAAAAACTAATTTTAATAAACGAAAATAAGTTGGGAACTAATCACTTTTAATTAGAATAAGAGTTCATTTTTGTCATTTGATGATTTAATGTAGAAGATATTTTTAGTGATTATGTAAAATAATCATTCTTTTACTTATCAACGTTTTTTAATCATCAAATAAAACAGAAATATTAATTTATCTTTTTTTTGGGGGGGGGGGGATAATTTTTTTGAAGCGGGAGATTTCTGGATCTTTCTTTTAAAGTTTAATGATAAAAAGTTGGGTAGATTTTCTTATATTTTTATAGCTTGTAAAATAATTTTAAACACGTTTTAAACACACACAAAAACTTGACTGAAAACTTTGTTGAATGTGGTTCTGGCTCTCATGGGTAGATGGCGACACTCGTGGTTTCTTCAATCGAGCTGTTGATTTATTTGGACTCATTTCATTATTAAGTATTTATTTTCACTGGATAGCACCACTGCATTTTTGTTTTCATATCTTTAGTCAATGTTCGGCAAATTATCCCTCGCACAGGAGGCCGTTATCTCTGAGCTTTTAGCCATTTAACCATAATATTTTCCTTGACGACGGCTGTAGAAACAGCTTGTAGCGTAGAATTTAACTTTTAGCTTATTAAATTTCGTGTTTTTTGTACCATTAAGCAAGGTTGCGTCTTTATTTAAGATATTTTTAGTTTGTCGGTAGCTGTAAAATTGCGCTTTGGAGGGGCGTTGCCATAAAGGGGAAAAACATTTTTAGGGAAAACGACTCTTTTTGAAAAAGTTTTTCAAAAGGTTAACATCAATATTTTTTTCGAATTGATTAAAACCTAAGAGTACGATTTTTTGGAATATATCATCCAATTTGAACTATACCTAGCAGTTTAGTCGATTTGCTTTTAAAGAAATCTATCAAATATCACAAAGAAAGACGCACGCACAGTTTTTCATGCCCTTCCAAATAGGGTTCTAGGCATGCTCGAGTGCTTTTACCGACTCTAGGTGAAAGAGATGATTTTTTGATGATAATTTCTTCACGTTTCTAATTAATATCTGGACTAATTAATAAAAATTCAATTTTTGAGTCTCTGATGCATCAGGAGAGGCGTTGGATGGATTTCGCTATCTATTGCAGATAGACAGACAGACAGCCACACATAGCGAAACTTTTTTTTATTAGTATACTTGATAAAATGACAAAAGATATTATTGTTTAAAATCATAAGAAATACTTTTCCAAAAGTAATTCCCAATAAATATTTTATAATGAGAAAAATATTGGGTAGGTAAGGAAATTAATTGTAGTTGAATGCGAATTAAAAAATATGTAGTTGTCTGAAGCAGAGCATAAACAAATATCCATAATGTTTACTTTCTTTGAAAGGAATGAAAAATTCTGTAAAAGGATAAAACTTGTAAACACAGCAGTTCCTAATTATTCTTAACTGCAAAATGTTTCCGCACACTCTAAAAAATAAATGTGTAAATTACGTAATTTTACACATATATGTGTGTAATTTTCTAAGATTACACACTTGTCATAAAATTTACACATTTGTTTCAAAAATTAACCTGTTTTTATGTGTATTTAGCCTCTGGCACTAAGTGTGTAATCTGTTATCGCTTGAAAAACACAAATAAATGTGTAAATGTAAATAAATGCCTCAATTTACACGAATTGGTATGTTATTGTAATTTCAACATAATTATATATACACAGATAAGTGTGTAAATTTCTAAAATCACCCACTGGTCATAGAAATTGCACATTTTTGTACAAAAAATTACCTGTTTTAATGTGTATTTAGTTTATGACATTAAGTCTGTCAGTTGTTATCGGTTGATAACTTCACATAATTGTGAAAATGTAGAAAAATCGTCAGCTCTGAACTGGCAAACAATGAAAAAAAAACATCTGAATGTCAAAAGGCTGCAATTTTTAGGAGATGCCGGAAGACAAGTCTGCTTTATCAGACGAAATTCTACAAAACAAATATATTAAGGTGATGATAATAATAAAAGTTGGCTGGATAATCATGATGAAGTATTTTTATAACTGTGTAGTGCTAATAATCAAAGAGTCTCATTGTGCTCTTAATTGGATTTTTACATTCTTTGTCGTTTATCGCGGGAAAACAGGTGAATAACCATTGCAAAGGTATGTAAATATTTGGATCTAATGAAAAACAAGTGGGTAAGTGTGATCACAGATCGCACAGAGGGTTTTATTTAATATTCCTTTCAAAACACTTTATCCTTTTGCAAAATCTGTTAGTTCCACATTTCACAACCAGGGGGGCGCACTCTATTCTACACAAACCTCTATCTGAACGAAACTCCATTTTTCAATATATCCGTAAGTTATATTAGTCAAGGGAATCGGTCCCATAGCCCACGAGGTAAGTAGGCACCCCCTGGCGATAAAAAATGAAACTAAAATATGTAAGTCTATGGTGCATAATATGAAAGAGTGGTCAAAGGGGTGTCGGAAAAAGTTTAAAAAGTGCCCCCCGGGTGAAATGGAGGGAGGATAAAAAATTGCTTAAAATACACAATTTAGAGCACAGAGGCGTAAATAATATAAGATTTTTGAAAATTTTATTATTTTTCATGATCGCAAGTGTTCTGATATACGTATGTAAAGTGCCATGTCTCCAACTTAATTAGGGCCTGAGTTAGAAAAATTACTTAAAATACACAAGTTAGAGACCGGAGAGATAAATATAAGAGTTTTTGAAACTTTTATGATTTGTCGTGTGATCGCAAGTGTTTAGCTATAATTATGCAGAATTTCAAGTCTTGAACTTAATTAGGGACAGAGTTAGAAAAAAAAAAGGTTAAAATACACAAGTTAGAGCCCAGAGTGTTAAATATAAGATTTTTTCGAAATTTTATGATTTGTCGTTTGATCGCAAGTGTTTAGCTATAATTATGCAAAATTTAAAATTCTCAACTTAATTAGGGGCTGAATTAGAAAAAAAGCTTAAAATACACAAGTTAGAGCCCAGATGGTTAAATATAAGATTTTTTCGAAATTTTATGATTTGTCGTTTGATCGCAAGTGTTTAACTATAATTATACAAAATTTCAAATCTTCAACTTAATTAGGGACTGAGTTAGAAAAAAAAGCTTAAAATACACAAGTTAGAGCCCAGATGATTAAATATAAGATTTTTTCGAAATTTTATGATTTGTCATGTGTTCGCAAGTCTTTAGCTACAATTATGCAAAATTTCATGTCTTCAACGTAATTAGGGGCTGAGTTAGAAAGAAAAGCTTAAAATACACAAGTTAGAGCCCAGAGGGTTAAATATAAAAAATTTTCGAAATTTTTGGATTTGTCGTTTGATGTGAGGTCTTCATGTGAGGTCTTTTATGCAAAATTTCAAGTATCTAACATATACAGTTTTTGAAAGCGGGCTCTGTGACGGACAGACAGACAGACAGTCAGAGGAGCGAGACGAATAGGTTTTCGTCAGATGAACGAAACCCTAAAAAATGGTGTTAAGTATTAAAGTTATTATTATTTAAAATTAATAGGATATGATTCGTATTTTTATAAAACTGGGTGCTTTTTCTATGCGAATATATAGGGTGGATGTGCCAGTAATGGACGTCCTTCACAGTTTTTTTTTTTTATAAAAAAAATAAACAATAAAAATTTAGCAGGGGTCGTACTTGCCCTGAGATTTCAAGACCAGGAAATTCTTTGGTACCAATATTTTCTTATGGAAAACCTTTTTTAAAATAAGGCGAAATGTTGCATGTTTAACTTAGATTTATTTTCTATTGAGATCTTAATTGTTAAATTTATTTGAAATTAATCTTTGAAAATAACTATTTTGTTTTCTTAATATGCTTTCATTAATTTCTTGTTCAAAATACAATAAAAAAGAACTATATATCTATTCTTTTGTAAGGTGTCCATTTCTCGATCAGAGAGTGGCCATTGCTGGAACAATGAGTGTCCAAGTTATTTCTATTATTTACAATTAAATTTAGGCTCACATGGGAAATGCGACTATGACATGAATAATTAAATATTGTTGATAGATTAATATAATATTGAAAGAACTAGAATATAATAATTATAACTATTAATAAAAAAAAAATCTTAAAGAAATGCATTAAGGGTGTCCATTACTGGCACACCTACTTTGTATGGTGTATCAATAATCTTGGTCTTTATTGCTTTCTGAATTCTTTTTTTATGATAGCAATTCTGCATTATTTTCGGTTTTGTATAATTTTTAAACGGTACGTTATGTCCAATGTTAAAAGGTAGTATGCTATAAGTGACAAAACTTCTCTAGTTGCAATTTCTCTTAGTTCGTAGTGTAGCATTCTGTTTTTTGAAAAAATGTAATGTAGCAAGTAGTGCGATACAAAAAAAAATAGTGATAGGCTTTACTTTTGGGTCGATGCGGGGTTTATTTTCTATGGCCCTATTTTGTGAAAAGTAAAATTTATTTTTTAGAATTTTTTTTTTTTTATATTTTTGTAAAAAATAACAAAAGTTGAAATCCAGTTACTGAAATTCGAAACAAATTTTAATTAATAATAACCTTTTCAAGCCCTTCTCATAAAGTTTAGCTTTCTGATAAACTTGTTTTATTAACAAAATATACGTTTTAAAATCTAACAAAATAAATTTTAAAAAAATAATGAAGAGTATGTTTTTATAAAATTGAATTTTGTGATGGGGATTATTTTATAAGGGGGAATTTTGTGAAGGGGTCTATTTTTATTCAGAGAAATTTTGTGAAGGGACCTGTTTTATTAAAAGTTGTTTTGTGAAGGAAGCTATTTTATTAAAATTAATTTTTACTTTCTTCTATCTTTACATGAAGAAAGTATTGGATTCGTAAAAATTTTCGACTTTCGGTTTTTGACGGATTTACACGCTATTTAGGGGTCAGAGATTCCGAAAAACATGTTTTTATGAAATGTCTGTCTGTGAGTCTCTGACTCTGTCTGTCCGTCTGTCTGTCTATCTCGCGTCTGTATTTGTGTGACACAAATTTTGTGGGCGCTCTATCGCAAGAACTAATGCACGGGATTTATAATAGGAGTTGAAATAAAAATTTATATTCAGTTAGTCTCTGATATGCATTGGTGCTGATCAGTTTTTTGTGTAATTCGTTCCACAGGTTGTGCTGCTATGCAGCCTTTTTCACAATTTCCACAATAGCTCAATCTCCAGAAATGATGCACGGATTTTCATCGAACTTCAGACTCAATTAGTTCTTGTCATGAATCGTCGTTTTATACATCTTGGTGTAAATCGCTCAACAGGTGGAGCTGTTATGCAGCATTTTTTACGATATCCACAATAGCTCAATCTCCAAAACTAATGTACGGATTTTCATCAAACTTCAGATTCAGTTAGTCTTTGATATCAATTGACGTTTCATACACTTTTGTGTAAATCGCTCAAGAGGTGGCGCTGATATGCTGCATTTTTTGCGATTTACGCAATAGCTCTACCTCAAGAACTAATGCACGGAATTTAAACTTGAGATTCAGGTATACCTGGATATGAGTTAGTGCTTTTATGTTTTGGTGTAAATCGCTCAACAGGTGGCGCAGCAGTACTACATTTTTCGGAATTTCCTCTATAGCTCCATCTCAAGAACTAATGCACGAATTTTCATTAAACTTCAAAATCAGATATACTTTAATATGAATTGGTGCTAAATTGGTGTAATTTTTTGTACTATTTAAATGATTTAATTAACGTGATTTATATAGAAGAACGTTTTGTGATGGCCACAACATGCTAGTTTTAAGGGGCTTTAGAAATAATTTAATTTCAAGCTATAATATCTAAGCAAAGCCGCAGTAACACTATTTGGGTACTGGAGCGAAATTTTCGTTAACTTTTGCGTTGATGATTGACACATCATTAAAGGTAATGGATGGCGCCGTTATACCTGCCAGGGCCTACTTCAATTGGGAATGCCTGATGCAGGGGCACCGTCCGCACCATCCTTCTTGCGGTTATGTATACAAATATAATAAATACTGTACGATGGGATTACTTTGTGACAGGTGGGGTAACTTTGTGGCACCTGGATTAGTTTGCGTGTTACGTGTTAGAGCTTATGGAAACGGTCGTTAGGTGATGTGGCACACCGTACTAGGAGATTGCGACGCTGTTTGCTTTTCTACCATACCGGATGGAGCGGGAGATTCGCATAGCCGACAGTACGTCAGCTATGGAGATTCGAAATACAAAAACTTGACCAGGTGTCACAAAATACTTCGTATTACGCAACTTCATATAAGTAGCTTGCATATTTCTTTCCGTTCTCTGAAAAAGCTTAAATTAAGTGTTCTGCAGACAAAAGATTTTTAATAGAATTGTCTTCCTAGAAATATTTCAGATTTAGTAATATTTATTTTAGCATCAAACAAAAATAAATAAATTTCAGTAATTTAGTCTGAGTTTCTGAAACATTTCTATAAAATGCAGGAGAATTTCTGAATACATTTGAAAAAATTTCTATTCCTAAATAATATTTTATGCAAGTTATAAATGCAGTTAAAGCTAGGTTATTTTCAGAGAGAGGGGGAGAGGGAGGAATGTATAAATATTTTTGAAAGAAAATGTTTTTTAAAATAATAAAAACAACAAGAGAGGTTATAGTTGTAAGGCTGCATGAAGGAAATTTTCTTTTTAACTTTAATTTGAAGACAGTCTCCACACTGTAAGTATATATTTATTCAGATCATACAGGTTCTATGCATAAATTGGACTATACGATTTTAGGACTAAACCAAATCAAACAGAAAGTTGACTTGTAGTAATTATGATTTTAGTTGATTTTGTTTGATGAAAAAATCAGGTATATTGATGATAGGGAAACCGTTTGTCTATATGTGGTGTGTAAATTACCTAAATACATTAGAGTACACAATTTGGTGGTCCTAAAACATACTATAAAGAAAAAAAAACACACCAACGTAAGAGTTTGTTCTTCATATTTTTTTCCGATCATAAAAAATATTTAGTTCACAATTCACACATACTAAAGTATAAAGATAAAGCTATGTAGCCAAAAACAAGTCTATTTTGAATATTACACAAAATTTTATATACTTTGAATATTATATTACAAATTTGTGTTTTGCGTATTATAAAGAAATATCTGTATGAACAGAATATTACACGAAAATCTCTATTTTGCGTATTACTCAAAAATATGTGTGTTACATATTACACGAAAAGATGTGTATTTTACATATTACTCAAAAATGTGCGTATTTTGCATAATACACAAAAATATGTGTAATCACAGAACATTACACAGATATATGTTGTATGTGAATACTGTGCGTAACTTTAAGATTGAAGACAAATAGTTTTCTTTTTCACATTTTTATATCACACAGCACACAAATGTTACAACAATCACAAACACTGAAAAACATATAGAATGAGGCGGTGACTTTGGCGTAATAACCCGCTGTTAGAACAAGTGGCGTTCGTAAAACATCTTTTGGGGAATACTCCCGCTATAAGCAACAGAATAATTGGGGATAAGACCCGCTATAGCATAATGTGCCACAATGGCAGCTCAAGAACAACATACTATACTTGGGGATAAGACCCGCTCGAATATACAACGTGCCGCAATGGCAGCTAAAGAACAACTGAACTGGGTCACATGACCGCAAAGCTGCGGAGCTCGTTCGGCATGCGCACAAGGTCCGAACATGCCGCCCCGCGTTGCAATGTGCGTAGCACATTCAAAATATTAAAATACACTATAAATACAAGAACTAAGTAAAATACCAATACCATAAAATAATATTACAATACAAATACAATAATAATAAGTTGCAATAACAAGGACTATACAATACAATAAAATTAAATTCTTTGTTACAAAATTTAAGCTATTTAGAGTTGAATGTAAAATAACATGTAAATCTTAGGTGCACTTTAAAATAAGTAGACAATGAGAAAAGGTATGTACATTAGGTTTCATTAATGGGCAAGACACACAATCTAGATATGGATCTAAGAAAGATATTTGAGGCTGTTTTAACCTTTGCAACCCTAACATTACCATCCTTTCCTGGTATAACCTCTAAGATTCGTCCTAGCATCCACTTACAGGGAGGTAAATTGTCCTCCTTTATGACTACCATCGCCCCTGGTTTGATGTTTTCCCCCTTTACCTGCCATTTTGAACGATTTTGGAGATGACTCAAGTAATTTAATTGCCAATTTCTCCAAATTAATTGGACGAATTTAGTGATTCTCTGCCACCTAGATAATCTCGATTCTGTGATATCAATCAACTGAGGTTCTGGAATGGCATCGATAGGCCGACCAATTAGGAAATGGCCTGGTGTCAATGCATTAAAATCATTTATATCGGTCGATAACGGAGTTAAGGGACGCGAATTTAGTACCCCTTCGATTTGGGTGGTGACTGTTTGGAATTCTTCCATAGTCAATCTAGCACCCTTTAATGTTCGTTTAAGATAATACTTGAAAGATTTTACACCAGCCTCCCATAAACCACCGAAGTTGGGCGATCTAGGAGGAATGAACTTCCATTCAATAGCTTCTGAAGTAAGGTAATTAGCTAATTTTTCATCCGGTCTACGAACTAACTCATGAAGTTTGTGCAATTCTGATTTAGCACCCCTAAAATTCGTAGCATTGTCTGTCATAATAGAAGCGCATTTTCCTCGCCTTGAAACAAAGCGTTTAAGTGCGGCGATAAACGCATCAGAAGTTAGATCCGTTACTATTTCTAAATGAATAGCCTTTGTTACTAAGCAAACGAAAATCGCGACATAAACCTTATGAAAAATCCCTTTTCTTTGATTTTTATATTTAATCTCAAAAGGGCCGCAAAAATCGGCTCCTGTATGGTTAAACGTAAAATTTGGAGTTACTCTTTCCGATGGGAGGTCACCCATGATTTGTTTAGCAGTAACTGGGTTGTTCCTAAAACAGACAACGCAATCATGCACTACTTTTCGCGCTAAATTTTTGCCACTTACGGGCCAAAACCGCATACGTACGTTTGGGGACCAATATGAAAATACTTCCTGTGAAAATGCTCAAATATGAGTTTTGTGAGCTTATGGCCTTTCGGCAAAATGATTTGATGCTTCTTATCAAAGTTTAAATCTGAATTTTCCAACCTACCGCCAACTCTTAAGATATTATCTTGATCCAAAAAGGGGGATAAACATTTAATTTTACTGGAAGGGGGAACCCTTGATTCCCGTTTTAAACCTTTAATCTCTTCCTGAAATTCTGCATTTTGTACTAATCTAATTAGAGAAACTTCTGAATTTTTTATTTCTGGGGTTGTGAGGCTGCCTCTGCGCCGGTCTGCTAACTTGCATTTGCAATTGTGAAAAAACCTATAAACATATGCCAGTATGCGAAGAATACTATAGTATTTACCACTTATGTTGAGAAAAAAATATACTTCTTCAGGATTCCTGAAAAGAGAAAGAGAAATATTAGAATTGAAATCATTACAGTTATTTTTATATTTTGATTTAGTCTCTGGAATGTAATCTGTTTCTGGCACAGAAATAGTTTCTTGCTCAGTCACTAAGTCATCAGCTGCTAGGAATTTTGGTCCCCTAAACCACATTGGATTCTCTACAAGAGAATTAACACTCGCACCTCTGGTCAAGAGATCGGCAGGATTGTCCTTGATAGAGCAGTGATACCAAGAATTCGAATCTGAAAGTGCATTAATCTCTATGACACGGTTAGCCACAAACTGCTTCCATCGCTTTGATGATCCTTTGATCCAGAATAAGGTTATTTTGGAATCCGTCCAATAGTACACTTTCGATGTGATTTTTTGATCTAGGATGGGTTTTACTTTATTGGTCAGTCTTGCACTTAGTAAGGCTCCGAGAAGTTCTAGCCGAGATAGAGTTATCTCCTTTATCGGTGCAACACGACTCTTTGAAGTCACGAGATTGACTTCCACACCACTCTCTCTTTTTATTCTCAGATAAATTGCAGATCCATACGCTATTTTACTAGCATCAGAAAAGGCATGTATGTCTACAGCTATTACTTGATTCAAGCTACCAAGAATTTTCCTCGGAATTTTTAATTCTGCTAAATTTGGAAGTTCTTCCAGCCACTTTAACCATTTTTCGTGCACATTAGTTGGTAACTGTTCATCCCATGCTGTCTTCTTTAGCCATAGTTCTTGGAACAGGCGTTTTATTCTAATGGTGAATGGCGTCAGCATGCCTAACGGATCGAAGATTTTACCAACTGCTTGCAATAGTAGACGCTTTGAGCTTTTTTGCGATGACAAGAATTCTATTAAACTTTTGACTTCGAATGTCAGACAATCTTCTTCTGTTTTCCAGGACATTCCTAATACCTTGCTTAGATTGCTTTCTAGGCTTATTGCAGCATGTTCTGCTTGAATATTTAAACCTTCCTTTTGCCAGCACTGCAGTAACGCTTCATCATTGGTTATCCATTTTCGAAGAATCATTCCTGCTTCAGACATTATTTTGTTAGCATTCAGGGAAACATCAAGAGCTTCTTGCAGCGTATCTTCGCCAGATATAAAATCGTCCACATAAATATATTTATCGAGTAGGTGAACAGTTCTTGGGTGTAGGTTCGTAAACCGCTTGATGTGCTCCTTTATGGTAGCAGATAGGAGGAATGGAGAGGCATTGACTCCAAAAATAACACGTTTGAATCTGAAGACCTTGAAAGATTTTAAACCATCATCATACCACAGAAAACGGACAGAATCCCGATCTTTTTCAGCTAGTGAGATTTGAAGGAACGCCTTCTCGATATCAGAAGAAAAGGCAATTTCGTATAATCTGAAGTGGATTAAAATATCAAATAGAAGTGGATTTAAGTTGGTGCCGGGCCATAAACAATCATTAAGGGACAAATCATTGTTATCGTGAGAGCTGGCATCGAAGACGATTCGGACCTTTGTAGTAAGTTTATCTTCTTTACAGACAGCATGATGGGGCAAATAATAAACTGCCCTGTCTAAAACAGGTTCATTTTCTTGTACCTGCTCTATAATTCCTTGCTTTAAATATTCCGTGATTATTTCAGAATATTGTCGAAAAAGCTCTGGGTTTCGATAAAATTTTCTTTTTAGACCTTCCAAACGCTGTTTCGCAACATTAAAATTATCGTTTAAATCCTTCCAGTCCTTTTTCCACGGTAACTGAACTTCATAACGATCACCTACAAATTTGACAGTTTTATCGAATATTTGTTGTGCTTGATCAGTTTCCGATATTTTCGGATCATCATGTTTAATGCCTAGAGACTCAAGCTCCCAAAATTGTTTTAAATTATCATTTATTTCATCGAAATCTCTAACGAAATTGCACATAGTAATATTGTTTGTTTGCGTGTTCTCCTCTAGCGCCCCAGTTGGGATCCATCCAAAAACAGTGTCTTGCAGAAAAAGTTTATCATTTATCTTAACTGAATTATGCTTTAAAATTCTATAAAATAATTCAGCGCCAACCAATGCGTGAATTTTTCCCGGATTGAAAAATGTGGGGTCTGCCAATTCCACAATATTCGGTAAATTAATGTCCGATACATTTAATTGCTTTGATGGAATTACATCCGTGATTTTGGGAACAATTAAGAAATCTATATTCTCCCTGAAAGAGCCATCTTCGTTTGTAATTACACTCGAAATTTTATTTTTTACATTATAAGTATAACCGTTTAATCCTGTAACGGGTACATTAATTATCCTTTTTTTAAATTTCAGCATGTCAGCGCAATCCTTAGTTAAAATATTGACATTGCTAGCATTATCCAAAATTACTCTAAACCTTCGTTTATTTCCGAAATTATCTTCTATAAAAACAAAGCATGTACTCAATAAAATTGATTTTCGAATCTTTCAGTAAGTGCTGTAAACAATGACTCAAAGGAATCGTCTGGGCTCTATAGTTGTTTTGCTTCATTTTTTAGCGATGCTCGCAAATAAAACAGCTTCTGAGCGTCATTTAACTGGGCATTATTGATAATTAAATTTGTAAATTGTACTTTAAAGATTGACCACTCTTCATATTTACCATTGAATGTTGGTAGTGGGATTTCAGGTAACTTAACTTTAATATTATTCAAACTTATAGATTCAATACTATCAGCATGCACATTTATTTCAGAAACTTTAAGATTTTTAAGAAATATGTTGAGACTTACCTCAAGTTTCTCGAGACGATCTTCGAGTTCATCTAACTCGTTTTCGATTTCTGGTAAGTCCTTAATCTCAGGGATATCATAATATTTATCCCGTATTTCCGATACTTTTGCTTGAAGCTCAGGTAATTTTCTAATCTTTATTTCGAGCTCGGTACTCGAGTAATTAATTTCGTCTGTGTTATCTTTTACGAAATTTTCTAATTTCGTTATAGCACCTTTTAGAGCACCTTTTGTTCTATTTAATTTTTCCATAGCAGCTATTTCGCTGCGAAATCGACGGACCACAAAAATGTATGTGAATACTGTGCGTAACTTTAAGATTGAAGACAAATAGTTTTCTTTTTCACATTTTTATATCACACAGCACACAAATGTTACAACAATCACAAACACTGAAAAACATATAGAATGAGGCGGTGACTTTGGGGTAATAACCCGCTGTTAGAACAAGTGGCGTTCGTAAAACATCTTTTGGGGAATACTCCCGCTATAAGCAACAGAATAATTGGGGATAAGACCCGCTATAGCATAATGTGCCACAATGGCAGCTCAAGAACAACATACTATACTTGGGGATAAGACCCGCTCGAATACACAACGTGCCGCAATGGCAGCTAAAGAACAACTGAACTGGGTCACATGACCGCAAAGCTGCGGAGCTCGTTCGGCATGCGCACAAGGTCCGAACATATGTGTTACACTATTACACAGAAATATGTGCTACACTATTACACAAAAATATGTGTATGCTTGCGCAATATACACATTAATGAGTGTATTTCAAGAAGGTAATGGTAAATTTTACACATTTAGTGTTCTCATCAAATTACACATTTAAATGTGCATTCTGAAATTTACACATTAGATGTGTATTTTGGCAATTTACACACCACTTTACATATATAGACAAGTCGTTTTTGTAGCATCGATATACCTGTTTTTATGAGTAAATTTATACATTTTTTTAGAGTGCACATTAAAGTTCAAATTTGCTTAAAAACGCATACCTCAAATGAAAATAAAATTCCAGCATATATATATATACATTTTTTATTGTGACTTAATTTATGTTTTACCCTTTAGTAATATTACTAATATATTTTCTTTAATTATGGTTAAAACATTGACGTTTTTAGGTAGCTTTCATTAGAAAAAGCTACCTATTACAGTCGTTCGGAGAAAAGCGATTTCAAAACATTTTGGTATATTTTCACCGATAATGACCCCAGACCCCGAAACCACACTCCGTTCAAATGTTTATATATATATATATATATATATATATATATATATATATATATATATATATATATATATATATATATACATATATATATACATATTATATATATAAATATATATATATATACATATATATCTGACATTTTTCACACCGTAACTATGATATTTATGAACCGATTTGGATGTAACTTCGTGTGTACTTCGTGAAAAATATTGTCACGCGATAACAAGCGTATTTATGAACCGATTTGGATGTTCATTGGTGTATTCATAGTACATACCAATGTCTCGACCGAGTTCGTTGGCCAGCTTCATCGGCCGTCTTGTTTCAAAATTTCGGCCATTTAAAAAAATTATAAAAATTTTAAATTTAAAATCAGGTACCAAAAAAATAGAAAATGAAAAATATTTTTTCCTTATGTGTTTGACCTTAATACAAAGATTCCGGAACAGTTTTTGTTTCGTCTATATCTAAAAAAATGGCTGAGTTATAGCATTTTGAATTTCTATTGTGGCTGACATTTTGAACGACCTGATTTTTGTCACGCGATAACAGGCCTATTTATGAATCGATTTGAATGTAACTTGGTAATTAACAAAAGATTTTTAATAGAATTATCTTCCTAGAAATATTTCAGATTTAGTAATATTTATTCTAGCATCAAACAAAAATAAATAAATTTAAATAATTTAGTCTGAGTTTCTGAAACATTTCTATAAAATGCAGGAAAAATTCTGAATACATTTGAAAAAATTTCTATTCCTAAATAATATTTTGAGCAAGTTATAAATGCAGTTAAAGCTAGGTAATTTTCAGAGAGAGGGGGAGAGGGAGGAATGTATAAATATTTTTGAAAGAAAATGTTTTTTAAAATAATAAAAACAACAAGAGAGGTTATAGTTGTAAGGCTGCATGAAGGAAATTTTCTTTTTAACTTTGATTTGAAGGCAGTCTCCACACTGTAAGTATATATTTATTGAGATCATACAGGTTCTATGCATAAATTGGACTATACAATTTTAGGACTAAACCAAATCAAACAGAAAGTTGACTTGTAGTAATTATGATTTTAGTTGATTTTGTTTGATGAAAAAATCAGGTATATTGAAGATAGGAAAACCATTTGTCTATATGTGTTGTGTAAATTACCTAAATACATTGGAGTACACAATTTGGTGGTCCTAAAACATACTATAAAGAAAAAAAAACCACACCAAGCGTAAGAGTTTGTTCTTCATATTTTTTTCCGATCATAAAAAACATTTAGTTCACAATTCACACATACTAAAGTATAAAGATAAAGCTATGTAGCCAAAAACAAGTCTATTTTGAATATTACACAAAATTTTATATACTTTGAATATTATATTACAAATTTGTGTTTTGCGTATTATAAAGAAATATCTATATGAACAGAATATTACACGAAAATCTCTATTTTGCGTATTACTCAAAAATATGTGTGTTACATATTACACGAAAAGATGTGTATTTTACATATTACTCAAAAATGTGCGTATTTTGCATATTACATCAAAAAATGTGTATTTTGTATAATACACAAAAATATGTGTAATCACAGAACATTACACAGATATATGTGTTACACTATTACACAGAAATATGTGCTACACTATTACACAGAAATATGTGTATGCTTGCGCAATATACACATTAATGAGTGTATTTCAAGAAGGAAAAGGTAACTTTTACACATTTAGTCTTCTCATCAAATTACACATTTAAATGTGCATTCTGAAATTTACACATTAGATGTGTATTTTGGCAATTTACACACCACTTTACATATATAGACACGTCGCTTTTGTACCATCGATATACCTGTTTTTATGTGTAAATTTACACTTTTTTTAGAGTGCACATTAAAGTTCAAATTTGCTTAAAAACGCATACCTCAATTGAAAATAAAATTCCAGCATATATATATATACATTTTTTATTGTGACTTAATTTATGTTTTACCATTTAGTAATAATACTAATATATTTTCCTTAATTATGGTAAAACCGTTGACGTTTTTAAGTAGCTTTCATTACAAAAAGCTACCTATTGCAGTCGTTCGGAGAAAAGCGATTTCAAAAAATTTTGGTATGTTTTCACCGGTCATGACCCCCAGACCCCGAAACCACACTCCGTTCAAATGTTTATATATATATATATATATATATATATATATATATCTGACATTTTTCACACTGTAACTATGGTATTTATGAACCGATTTGGATGTACATTGGTGTATTCATAGTACATACCAAAGTCTCGACCGAGTTCGTTGGCCAGCTTCATCCGCCGTCTTGTTTCAAAATTGCGGCCATTTAAAAAATTTATAAAAATTTTAAATTTAAAATCAGGTACCAAAAAAAATAGAAAATGAAAAATGTTTTTTTCTTATGTGTTTGACCTTAATACAAAGATTCCGGAACAGTTTTTGTTTCGTCTATATCTAAAAAAATGGCTGAGTTATAGCATTTTGAATTTCTATTGTGGCTGACATTTTGAACGACTGATCTTTTGTCACGCGATAACAGGCCTATTTATGAACCGATTTGAATGTAACTTGGTGTGTATATAGTACATACCAATGTCACGACCGTGTTCGTTGGCAAGCTTCATTCACCCTCTTGTTTCAAAAGGGCTGCCATTTAAAAAAAATTAAAATGAGGTATCAAAAAAATTGGAAAATGAAAAATATTTTTTTATGTGTTTGACCTTGATACAAAGATTCCGGAGCAGTATTTGTTTCATTTATATCTTAAAAATTGTTGAGTTATAGCACTTTGAATTTCTAGCATGACTAACATTTTGAAACGATCTGATATTTGTCACTCGATTACACGCGTATTTAATAACCTATTTGAATGTAAGAAGGCATGTGGATAGTATATAGCAATGTCTCGACCAAGTTCGTTGGCCAGCTTCTTCCACCATCTTGTTTCAAAATCGCGGCCATTAAATTGAAAGAAAAAATATATATTTAAAGTGAGGTGCAAAAAAATTAGAAATTGAAAAAGGTTTCTTTCTTAAGTATTTGACCTTGCTATAGGGATTCAGGAGAATTTTTTGTTTTGTCCTTATCTTAAAAAATGGCTCAGATATAGCAGTTTGAATTTTTAATGTAGGTGACTTTTTGAAAATTCTGATATTTTGCCTGAGACAGCACTCTTATATATCAAACGATTCCGATGTGAGTGAGCATGTGCACAGGAATTACTAAGGTCTCGACCAAATTCACTGGTTAGCCTCATCCACCATGTTGTCTTAAAATGGCAGGCACTTCAAGCTATCGCCGAATTTGGCAACCAAATATAAGTTACTTTAAATAAAAGCAGCTTGGATAAAGCTAATTTCGCGAAATTCTCATTCATAATGATTTAGTATTGATAAAAATTTGTATTGAATCTTCTATAATCGGTTTCCGCTAAATTGAGCTTCGTGTGTTTGAATAATATAAGCTGGCTTTTTAAAAATAAGGAACATGAAAGCTATCTCTTCCTCCCGGCACTGGCCGGAAGGACTTTTTCTTATTTCAAACAAATGTTTCATTCTTTAAATTTAAACTTGAGGCTACTTTTCCGAAAAAACAATTTGTTATAAAACATAAAAAATACTATAAAGGCACAAAAAATATAATATGAACTTTAAAATGTTCACTGTTTTACTTAAAAGGCGACTAAAATAATGAAAGAATTGTTAAAAGTTAAAAATGTATATTTTATTTAACTTCTTAGCAATTTCAAGCCATTCCAAGCTCTTCATCAGAGAATATTTTAATAAATAATTGTAGTTTATTTATACAAACAAGTCACTTCGTCTTGAAAATGAGAGAGCCAATAATTATTAGAGTCAAAAGTAGTAGTCGAACCAAGAAACTGCTACTTCTACTTTCGATTCTAATAAATATTGCTATTTCATTTTCAAAACGAAGTGACGTATTTGTATAAATATGCAACAATTTGTTATTAAGGTATTCTTTGATGAAGAGCTTGGAAAGGCTCGAAAGTTAAATAGAATACATATTATTAAATTGTAACAACTCTTTCATTATTTTAGTCGCCTTTTAAGTAAAACAGTGAACATTTTAAAGTTCATATTATATTTTTTATGTTTGAAGCAAGGTGAAAATTGCGTTTCGTCTTATAGTCCATGCAATAGGGGATTTTACGTGGCAAAATTAATGGTAGTTCTGAAAATCAGCTTACTATATGTTTTTTGGGTCGCTGAATCCGAATTTGTAACTTATTACCAAAATTAACCCCGGCAACCCCCCTCCCCCCCACAAATTTTGTTAAAATGCCACTAAAAATGGTTGTTATTAAAGAAAATCAATTTTTTTTATTTTTTTAGGGGGAAAATATCTAGAAATTCAGAAAGTAGACAAAATTTGCAACAAATAAGATATATCACATTATGACGTAGGATGAAAGGGGAGGGGGATCTGCCTCGGAACATGCGCCGCAGTGCTGCATGGACTAAGTTGCACAATTTCACTTAACTAATCACATCGTTTACATTCGCCCTCCCGTCTCCCCTCGAACTTTCCCTATAAGGTTTGCTTTAAATTTTTTGAGTTTCTGAATCCAATTTTTTAACTTCCCACCAAAATCCCCCCCCCCCCGCAACCCTCCCAAAATAGTTGTTTTTAAATTTATTTTTTTATTGTTCTTCAGGAAAAGGATCTAGAAATTCAGAAAGTAGACAAAATTTGCAACAAATAGGATATATGACATTATCACATAGGATAAACGGGGAGAGGGGAGGGGCTGCCTCGGAACATTCCCCGCGCGCTGTTCTCAAAAACCTGTTTTTTTTTTTTCAAAAATAATTTTTTTTTCGGGGGGGGGGGTTGCCGGGTGAAATTTTGGTGGAAAGTTACAAATTCGGATTCAGCGACCACAAAAACATAAATTGAGTCGAAATCCAGAACTAGTATTGATTTTGCCAGGTAAAATCCACTATTGCCTGGACTTACATAAGTTAGTGCACGTAGCACCGCAGTGCATGTTCAGAGGCAGCCCTTCCCCTCCCCGTTCATCCTACATCATAATGTCATACATCCTATTTGTTGCAAATTTTGTCTACTTTCTGAATTTCTACATAGTTTCCCCTTAAAACAATACAAAAATTAATTTAAAAACAACTATTTTCGGGGGGGGGGTGTCGGGGGGGGGGGGGTGGAGTTAAAAATTCGGATTCAGCGACCCAAAAAACTTAAAGTAAACCTTATACGGAAAGTTCGCAGTGGAGACGGGAGCGCGAATGTAAACGATGTGGGTGGTTAAGTGAAATTGCGCTACTTAGCCCACGCAGCCCCGCGGCGCATGTTCCAAGGCAGATCCCTCCTCCTCTCCATTCATCCTACGTCATAATGTCATTTGTCATAAAGTCATATCTTATTTGTTGCAAATTTTGTCTACTTTCTGAATTTCTAGATATTTCCCCCCTAAAACAATAAAAAAAATGAATTTTTTAATAAAAACCTTTTTGGGGGCATTTTACCAAAATTTGGGGCGGTTACCGGGGGAAATTTTGTTGGGAAGTTAAAAATTCGGATTCAGCGACCCAAAAAACATATAGTAAGCCTTTTTCCAGAACTACCATTAATTTTGGTAGGTAGAGTCCCTATACGGTCTCTATTGCCTGGACTATTATGATTTTATTTACTATTAATGTTTTATATTTGTTTTATCTTTTTTATGATACGACATTTTCTTAACGTCTTCATAAAATCTACATTGGACTATTGTCATATGAAGAGTATGTAAAATAACTAATTTCGGTAGGTTTCAGTAAATAATATCCTTAATTTTCAGTAAATTTTAACTGCTGTGATTTGAATTGCTACTTTTAATTTTATTACTGCAAATGTAATCTTTTCTCGAAAGTGGAAAGACATTCAGGGCCGAAAGGTTAAACTAAGGATTGACCGACCCCGAATTTCGGTAATATTCCTATTTTCGGCCGAAAACGAAAACTAAAATAACCAAAAAAAATATTTAAGTCATTAATACGTACATAAGTATACATAATTGTTAGTTAAATATGCGTGAGTATTAAATATATGTAATTATTAATTAATCATACGTGTGTTCCATGTTGGTTCTAATGTGCCTCTGACCATAATTTTTTTATTTTCACATAAAATAAAATAAAATAAATTCATTAACGACAGATGAGGATTTTATAATTATACGAATTTCATGCAATTTAAAATGTTTCAGGTGTACATACCTCCATTTACTTTTATGAAGATTTTTGCAATGGGTCATTTGTTATATTACAGCTTTCTCAAAGAGTATTCGAAACACTTCTGCATTTCTAAACTAAAAAAAAAAATCAATTACTGTTATGTCTGACAGCTTTTAATGAGCAGATGAAAATGTTTACAATGTTTAGTCACATATTCATTGCTTACTTTATAATTTGCATTCACGTCTTAAATCAGTAATGTCTGATAATTTTAACACTCTGAGCGTTTTGAGGGCTATCCTGCATTTTTATAAAAATTATTATAAAACTGATGTTAATTTAAATTTTGTTCCCTCTTTGTTTTTAATATCTAATCTTGTCCCTTTATTTGACATGAATCTTAAAATATTAATTCTGCTGGAATTATTTTTGCCTATAACCGATTTAAGTAGCTTTAGGGGAACGGAAGTTCATAGCAATAAATGAAGAGCATCTCATTCGAGCCGATACAACTCAAATCAATGAATTATGGTGAAAATTTCCGAAGGATAAAAAGAGATTTTTGGAATACATATAGTTTCGGTCCGGACGTACAACATTTTGGCCGAAAATTAGTTTTCTGCGGAACTTAGTTTTTGAGCCGAAAACGAAACCGAATATTCGGATGATCTCTAGTTTAAACTATTTGTAGCAGCATCAGTGGCGTAGCTAGGATGGGTGACACCCGGGGCGGATGTAAATGGTGTCACCCCCCCCCTCCCCCAATCCGTCATATTTTTTCAATCACAATTCTACGTTATTACAAATAAAATGTTAACTTTTTTTGGAGAACTTTTAAGAACTTTTAACAAAGTAATAATATTTTCAATAATAATAATTATTATAATAAGAAAAGAAATATTTTATTATTTTTTGATGCTCTATACTTTAATCAATCTATTCGGAAGTATCCTTCGGTAAAACGTATAAGTGAATCTAAGAATTTATTTGTATCGCATTATAAGTACATATTTTATCATTAGAAGCTGATGCGATTTAAGATTCAAAACATTTAAATATAAATTAGTCGAGTGCCAGTTACAAAACTTTCTTCTGTCTCATACCTGTTAATACTTCAAAATTCGGTATCACAGTTCGAAAATTAATTGACAATCTAGGGCCATTATGAGGATTCTAAAGGTATAGGTGCGTTTAAAAAGGAGCATCTTTGAAACAAATTCTTGAACCTAGGCACCCACCCTCTTAGATGTCTGCAAACAAAATTCACAACCCAAACTGCATAAAAACGACACCTGTTGGACAGTATACCCCCAAACCTGATAAGGATCTATTTATCTGGAAGTATAACAGAATATGAAGTTCGATTCAATTCTGTGCATTTGCTCGAGAGATACAAATATCGCGAAAAATGCAGCATGGAAGGGTAAATATCACAAAATGTAAGATTTTGAAGACAAATTTTTTAAAATTTAAATAGTTTCAAAGCTTCTGATTTTTTTTTAAATGTTGGTTGAACAGCTGAAAAAAGGAAATTATATGTAAAATTGTTAAAGTTTGACGAGCTTAAGTACATTTTTATGTAATTATAATTATGTGTCATTTTCTTGGCATATGTATGCCAGAATAATAACAATTTCATTCTAAAGCATTTTTCACATTCTTGTTTTTTTTTTAGATCTAACTTTTTAATTTTGTTTAAAGGATCATGTTTCCCCTATAGTACCTCAAATTCAGTGCAACTCAATCTTTACAAAGCCTTTAAACACATTATTTTTCAAAGAAACATCTAAAAGATCTTGCTGGTAGCAATGACTTTACTACTTCTGACTTAAACTATGTCTAGAACAAGAAGAATTACTCTGCAGCGCCATCTTTATACCTCATAAAGAACTAAAATGAGCAGACTAGGATAATGACATTCATTTTCAGTGACAATCATATTTTAATTATGGAAAATTATTTGTAAAATACAGAACATGTTACCTTCCGCATATATGTATTATATTTAAGTATTGCGCGGCAGCGCAATACTTATTTATTTCCAGTGTCACTTCTCAATGTTAATTTAACATAGAAAAGCCTATGGAGATCATAATTTTTTCATTTTTTCTTCCCACATTTTTGTCCCTGATTCCACTCATTTTTAATTCTTTGCTAATTCTAATAATATTATAAATTCAAAGTGTAAAAACATTCGCCAGACGTCAGGATCAAAACGGATCATAAAATGCCTTTGCATATAGGTGGATTATAATCTAGAGAGTAACATGGGCTAATTTTTATTTACATTATTCAAATATTTTTCTTAATAATTCCAAATTTCGCTTTTTTTCATTGAGAATCAACGGACATTTTCTAATAAAATTTAATATTTTTCCTTCATTGTTGTAAATAATTAAAAGCCGTAATAATAATTTGCCTATTTTTAGTTGAATGATTTTCACGTGAAACATAAAACTGAAATAGTTCTTTTTTTTTTTTTTTTTAAGAATTAAAAAGAAGATAAATATGACGTCAAAGTGGGAAAAAATGACATTTTCAAGCAGATTTTTTAAGTTCAGATTGTAATTTTTTGACCAAACTACAACAACCTGCATTACTGCATTGGTGAAACATTTTGAATTATACATAAGTAAATTGCATCACAAATTGTGATGCGATATCGCACAAATCAAAGCCTGATTATGATACCCTCCATTAATTTTGAAATGTGTTTGTCTGAATGCAGTAGTTATTAAAAAACTTGGCATATTAAACAAAAACCTAATTTGCAGAACAAATTAAAAAAACAAAATTTATTTCCTAAATTGTTTAAACCCGAGAAGGGGCAGATATTAAGATATTTCATTCAATTCGTTCTACATTTAATGTTAAATTTTTGTAACAAATAAGCTAAACCAATTGAACATTAAAAAATGAAAAGGAAATTCATACAATATAATGCTTTAAACACCTATATACTTAGATTCCGTTCAAATGAAATTGAAATAAATCTTAGACTTTTTCCATTTTTAAGTTGTAAATATTTGTACTGCAGGTTTTGCATTATGTTTATGACGATTGTACATAATATGATAAGGTACATGCAAAATATTTCGATTTCATTTGAACGGAATCTGTATATAGGTGTTTAAAGCATTATATTGTATGAATTTCCTTTTAATTTTTTAATTTTCAATTGGTTTAACTTATTTGTTACAAAAATTTAACATTAAATGTAGAACGAATTGAATGAAATATCTGAATATCTGCCCCTTCTCGGGCTTAAACAATTTAGGAAATAAATTTTGTTTTTTTAATTTGTTCTGAAAATTAGGTTTTTGTTTAATAAGGTATAATTATTAATTCGAAATTTAAAAACTAGAATATATCTGTACATGATAGCAGAAAGCCTTTTACTTTGTACACATCACAGTGTGACATGCCAGGAAAATGACAATCTGAAATTTTAAGTCTTTTAATTGCTTTATTTTTGTGTTATTATGAATAAAATATCTCTTGAAAATACTTCTAAGAAAGTTTTTATTAGAATATAAAAAAGAAAATTGTATTATATAACATTAAATATAAAGGTTAGTCCCTATTATAAGTTAGTCCTGATTAGTTTTTGGTATAAATCACCCAACAGTTCGCTCTGCTATGCAGAATTTTTACGATTTCCGCAATAGCTCTATCTCAAAAACTAATGCACGGATTTTCATCGAACTTCAGATTCAGTTAGAAGTTGTTGATGATTAGATTTTGGTATAAATCACCTAACCGGTAGAGATAATATGCTATATTTTTCAGGAAGTATTAATATGTGTGAGATAGAAGACAGTTTTGAGATTGCCACATCTGACTATTTAATTAATGTATCTGTTATAAAACAGTTAGGCGTCCCAGAAAATTTAGACGACATTCGTTTATGATGAGTTTTCCCTTTCGAAAAGCAATTTCTTTTCTAATAACAACGAAATAAAAATATTTTTAAGATAAATGTTATCGCTATCATCGTTTAAAATGCGTATTTATATTTTCTCTTAATCGAAATCTTGTAAACATAACGCATAATTTTATTTTCACTCTACATTAAAAAGGCGATAACTAACCAAATAAGGTTATCCTAAATCAAAGCGCTTTGTCGAAAAGTTCTCTTTCCACTCCCCTGTTCGCTAAATTGCTGAAATAAACTTTTCTGACCACACGTGACTCAAATGTCACAGACGTCTTCTCCTGATGGTTGAATATTAAGCCGCAATCAGATTCACCGACTTTTCGAGCAACCAACTTTACAGCCGATTTTAACACCAACTTTTCCCAGTTGAATGGGAGAAAAAGGTTACAATTGTCTTTGCTAAAGTTGGAGGAAAACAAGGGAAAACCAGTATTACTAGTACCAGCAGTCAATATTTATCGCATTTTCGTATCAATCGCTTATCTCTGATTCGCTGAAATGTTGAAAGGTGGGAGGAAAAGTTGCGGTTAGGACAGACTTTTTTGAGATGCGGATAAAAAGTTGGGGATATTGCTGTTTGCTATCACACTGGGTGTCGAGACAACATTTCGCGAAAAGTTGGAGGAAATCAAGAGTTGGCTCAAAAATTGCTCGAAAAGTTGGTGAATCTGATAGCGGCTTTACAATGATTGTGCATGAGGTCTACTAGTTTACAACCTAAAGTATATGCTAATTTGGAATTCAAGGGTGCAATCACAGACTAAAGTATAGCTTATATGAGGGACTCATTTTGAAATACAGTAGTCGAGTAGACATAAAAAAAAATTTAGAAGGTGCATAAAATGAGTTTTATCTACTTCCACAGTGAACGAAGCCCGTTTTTACATACTTTCTCATATATGACATATGTTTACAAACTTGGTTCATTGTTGGACTGAATAAAGCAGATTTTATCCACCATCTAAATGGACTATATAATTTTTTTTTCAAAATAGACTTGATCTACTGTGATTGTGAGCTCCCCATATTGTCTTTTAGTATAGATTATATTGTCTGTGGGTGCAATCTCTTTCGAAAAAAAGGGCAAAAGCACCTAAGGCAACAATAGCACAGAAAATAACCATACCAATCCTTATTTACTGTTATTCTCCCACGCAAGAAACCACAGGGGCGACTCATCACTCATCACATAGTCCGCGTAAGTCTATGCAGTGCCTGTATGTAGAAGAAAATTCTTTCTTTTAAAGTTTAGTTTTGTTACCCACTCGTTCTCTAGGTAGATTTTTGTTCCCTGGTGCATAGCTTATTTAGACACCCCATTCTGTAAAAAATTTCAGATTCTCCAAGAAAGGAAAATTAACTATGTTGTGTGGTGCGCTACAAATTTCATTTTATTTCGGAAATCTTTTCCAAAGTCTTATAAAATTATATATTTTTTTTTCAAATAAAGATTGGGTGACACCCCTTAGAGAGTGACACCCGGGGCGGACCGCCCCCTCCGCCCCCCGTTAGCTACGCCACTGAGCAGCATAAATTTCCTCAAATAACAGTAGATAAACGTCTATAACTTAGCATATTTCAACAATCGCGCCTGCACGCTTGCGGATTTTGCCAATATTTTATAAATATAAACCGTTAAAACACTGCAGTTGAAAATAATAACATATTTCACTTATGTATTGCCATATAAAAGAAAGTATTTAAAACAGTAATTAAAATTTCTTTAAACAAAATAAATTTCCCTCTCCATACACATTTTTTTACGGTTTAACAAACTACATGTTTATTTCAATCCATCTCATATTTCTCATTGCAATTTGTACAAGTTCCAAGGTATTGTTTAACATTGTAAAGAAAACTGATATAATGCTTGGAATTTATCGACCTATCTTTTCTAAATGAGCATGTCAGAAACATTCCTTTTCTATTGAAAATAAACATTTTTGTGTTAATAACAAAATATTGATTATTAATCTTAAGCAACGAAGTTTGTAAGCATTGAAATTGCACAATTGTTACACATTTTAATAGCTTCAAAATTTCATAAGATGTACTTAAATTTTATTTCGTATAGTTTCTATTATCTAGCATAGTTTTAGATGTTTCTTCGAATGAACTATGTTTATGATAGGTTACTATGGGTTTTTTTAAGTTAAGGGAAGATTCTGGTCTAAAACTTAAAAATATAATGTTTGTTTGTTTCATTTTTCGCATTTTGAATAGATTTAAAAAATACATTTAAAACGAAATCTTTAAATTCTGAAAAATATAAACGCTTACCAAATTTTAAGTGTCAGCTGACACTGCGTTTTTATCGGGCACTACCTGAGAAAAAAAAAAAAAAAGGAAAAAAGACGAAGGTAAGAAGTTATGAAAGGCTTGGAAGTTATAAAAAGATTGATTTACGGACATGGAATGACACATTAATTTTATTATTTATTTTATTTATTTATTCATTTTTACTTTTTAATGTGAAACTGTTACCAAGATTTTCTCAAAGTATTATTTTTTGATTAGTGGGTGGAATATTTCAAAAACTTATAGATCGATTTTAATATTTGTTTTCTAAATTATATTTTTCATCATGCTGTGAACCTTTAATATAGTAATGAACATTTAATATAGTATGAAAATTTAGTAAATTTGAAGGTTGTAGAATTACGAAAAAAAAATCACTAAAGATATTAAGAAAATTGATAATTTATTTTAAAATGATAGATATATATATATCTATATTTTAATTTAACTTTTTATAAATTCCTATAGGTTCACTTCTTCAACAATTCAATACATTTTATTTACTTTAAACACTTTTTAAAACAATTGAAAAGCGTTTATGTTTGGTTTAGCTGGCCAATTCTCCAACTCTCATATATACGAGGGCAGTATGATAAGTACCTGGCCTCGGCCAGAGATGGTGCTACTAGAATTTAAAAAAAAGTTTTATTTCGCAAAAGTGATCTTTCACATCAAATCTAGCCATTTGCCAAGTCACTAAGTTGTTTAGTTTGTGAGTGGAAGCCATTTTAATAAAACAACTTTAGTAATATTTGAAAAATGAAAAATAAATGAATATTGAGCAGTGATAGAAAACCTGTTTTTGAAATGAAAACAATTGATGAGATTAAAGCGGAACTCAGAAAAGTTTATGGGGACTCTGCACCTTCGTTACCAACCATAAAATATTGGACAGCTGAATTCAAACGCGCCGTACAAGCATTTTTGATGAAGAATGTCCAGGTCACCCAACTGAGATTACAACATCAGAAACGATTGTAAATATCCATGATATTGTGATAAGCGATCACAGAGTGAAAGTGCACGAAATTGCTGAGACTGTGGGCATCTCAATTGAATGACTGTAAAAAATTTTTAACAACAAATTTGGATATGAAAAAGCTTTCCGAAAAATGGGTGCCGCAGTTGCTCACTATTGACATTAAACACACTCGTAAGCCAATTTCAAAATAATGTTTGGTGAAGTTAAAGTGAAATCCAAATGACTTTTGGCATCGATTCATAACTGTTAACGAAACATGGATTTATCACTGCACACCAGAAACTAAAGAACAGTCCAAACAGTGGGTTTTTCGTGGCCAACTTGCGCCAAAAAAGGCTAAAGCGACTTTATCTGCAAACAAAGTCATGGCTACAGTAATTTGGGATTCATGCGGCATATTTCTCGTCGATTACCTTGAAAAAAATAAAACGATTAATGGAGAATATTATTCCAACTTATTGGATAGTTTCAACATTGTTGTGAATGAAAAACATCCGCATTTGGCGAAGAAAAAAATTCTCTTTCATCAAGACAATGCATGCGTGCACACCTGTGTCATCACCATGGCAAAATTCTATGAATTAGGATACGAACTGCTTCTGCATCCACCATATTCGCCAGATTTAGCCCCTGCAAATATTTTGTGTATCCGAATATAAAAAAACGGCTCGGTGGAAAAAATTTTGGCTCTAACTATAAGGTTATTGCTGAAAAAAAAAGCCTATTATGAAGGGTTGGAGAAATCGTATTTTTTAGAGGGGATAGAAAAAATAGAAAAACGTTGGGCTAAGTGAATCTAACTAAAAGGAGATTATGTTGAAAGTACATATAAAGAAAGTACATTTTTGACATAAAAATGTGTTTTTCTTGTCAAGGCCAGGTACTTATCATACAGCCCTCGTAAATTCAAATTGCCATGAAATTCATAAATATTACTGAGATTCAACATGGCATATTCCGTAATGAAATTGATGTGTGTAGTATTTTTATTTTATTTGCAGGGAGTGTCAAAAGAATTCTGAATTGTGGTCTACATAGTAAATTATTTGTAGTTTATTTTAATGATGTTACACTACTTCAAACATATTAAAATTTATATGAATCGAGGAATAGCACTACAAGATGCTTACTATCGACTAATGTGTGCATAGAATTTAGAGTTCATTTTCAAGAGCACACAAAAAACTTGGTTAGACTATTTTCTATGAGCAATTATTGCTCGAAGTGTATTCTCAACTATAGTATGCGTTTCCCTCTTTAACTTATTTTATGTATATTACTTGGTGTGTATCAATTCTATAGATCATATACAAGGCTGGACAAACAAAAAATCGAGTGTAAATCCGCTAATTGGCGGAAATTGCTGAAGGGGAATTTTCGACTTTGTTATGCATGTTTCCTAAATTAATTAAATTTTTGCAAACTATGAAGTACAAATACAAATCTACAGATAATATACAGGGCTGCACAGAAGAATTCTGATATTTCTTATGGTAATTTCAGAGATAGTGTTTTCAGATATCTTATACGAATTTTTAATCTACATAATAAAAGCCTAAGTCATGTGACTGTCATCAATAGTTCCGGCTTGACCGCTTCACTTTTTGTATGCCTAGCGGCCTATTTGGTAATTTAATATTAGCCGGGAGCAGGTGATAAATCGCCAAATATTGTCCCTTCGCCAACTATTGTAAATATCATGTCATCAGTATTATAATAGTCCATTTCATGCGACTGTCATAAACATTTTTTCGCGTGGTAAATTAAAACTAAAACAAAGCTTTGATGTTGAAATTAAATGTCATGGTTCATGGTATTATTTATTACTTTTCTGCTTTTTTTTCTTTTTTTTTTTAAAGCAATAATTGAAAGTCATAAATATTAAATATTTCAGTTTTAAAGTTATGCATTTTAAATAAAATGAGTGAAAGTACTATATTTAAATGAAATTAATAAAATACGAAAAAATTCGACTGGAACAACGTTTGGTAATTTATCACCTGTGCCCGGTTAACATAAAAATGCCGAGTTCAGGATTTTTGTATCAGAATCTTGAATTTGGTGAAGGATTGAGCAAATAAATTAAATTATGTATGAAAGTAACCATACAATGCTTAGCATATGTTTAAGGGAGACCAAACTGGTCGACAAGGGCGGCTAGTTGTTTAGATAGACATCATCTTTCACCTTATTAACACGTGACTACAATATTCTTAATGTGTTGTAAAGTATTACATAATCTATGCTTGGCGAATGATTTTTCTTCCTAGTTTATTTTCAGATTATTTGCTGAGGAGATAAGCCTGCCACCGTTTGAAAGGGAATTGTTTGTTATTACTATGTTACATTTAAAGACTTCATTCCGTTATTTCTTAAAACAACTAATTATTTCATGAAATATCTAACAAAGTCGGTTAAAACATGTAAAACTGTTGGATTTTACGATTGAGCTAATTATTTTTTAGAATAACGATTGCCTAATCGTTGACGCTACGCGAAAGCTGTTTGAACCGGTTATAGCTGTTTTTAGTCAGTTTCGAACCGGTTTTTGCTGGTTTGACTTCAATAAGTATGCTACATTTCTTAGATATTTTAGTCCGTTGCTAACTGTCATTTAGAGTCCATGTATTGTCGATATGAATATTGGGCTTGGATAATTTTGTAAACGGTTTAATCATGTTAGCGTTTTTCAATTTGGATTATTAACAAATAATTTTGGATTTTTTTTTTTTTTTTTTTTTTTTTTTTTTTTTTAACAATCAGTTCTACAGAAATGAGAGATCAACCTGGAAATAAGAAAGACTGCATGAGCTAATATTTGAGTCTTTATTAAATAAGCATAATACAAAGGAAAACGGTGCTATACTAACTTGTGAAAATTTATTAAATTTCACTACAGAAGTAAAAAATGCTAAAACGCCACAAAAAAATACCTTGTGACTTTTGCTTACTCCAAAATTAGGATGTCATTGAAGCTGGGGGAGTAAAAAATTGCCAGTAGCATATTTAGCGATTGGGCAATCGTTATTCTATAAAATAACTAAATAATTAGTTAAATCGTAGAATACAATAAATTTACGCACTTTAACAAACTTGGTTAGTTATTTCGTGAAATAACTAGGTATTTTATGAAATAACTGAATTATGCGTTTTAACGGTAACAGCTACGAAGAATAGCTTTCATTGCTTAAATATTTAAATGCCTTCAATACTTTTATCACTTTTTTCTGTACTTGATACATATATATAGCTGTAAATTTCGATCGTCTTCAGTTATTTACACCAATCAAAACACATTAAAATTTCCTATTAACAAATCTGGATCAGAAACTCCCTTAAGTTTACCTACATTGAACTATTTTTTATTCAAACATCATTACACACCTAATATTAAAATACAGAAATTAATTTCGATTACAATAAGAAGTAATAAAATTTTGATAGTAATATTTATTGACATAAGAAAAGGATTTATGTTTGAGAATGTGTTTTTTATATTTTTGCATTAATTGGTGCTTATTTAATATTCTAATAGCAGAATAAATGTAATAAAACACACATACTGCAATATATATTAAAACACACATACACACATAAATAACGCCTGCATTTAACAGTTAAAGGTATATATAAGTATTATACAGACATACACACAATAAATACAATAAACCCAACTGGAGTGAAAAATCGCCAGAGCCAGAAATCGAACCCGGGACTACAGTATACCACAGTATATTACAGTTAGAGCAGCAGTCTTGTATACTGTGATCCCGGTTTCAATTCCTGGCTCTGGCAAAATTTTCACTCCAGCTGGGTTTATTGTATTTATTGTGTGTATGTCTGTATAATATTTATATATACCTTTAGCAAAATAAATGATTTGAAAAAATTCGTCATACAAGATAATTGATTATTCATTATAAAATACAAAAAGAAAAAACACTGCCTAACAAAAACTTTTTTATAATAGTCTTCCAGCAGCTTCTTTGAAAATTTTTATAGTCATTGTTGCATCACAAATAAATTATATAAAATATTTTCTTTCAAGTAATTTATCATTAATTTTGCATAGAGAAATTCATTCCTGTATGTATGTTTTTCTTATGCTAAACTTCAGCTGCAAATTGTGTAAGTTAATGAAAAACAATATTAAGGGTAAATCATATCAATCAGAAAGAATTTCTCTTTCCATCACGAAAAAATACATCAAATAGTTTTTACTCTGCAGTACTTACGGTGGCTTTTCTTTCATTAAGCCGAGAAAACTGCTTCTATTTTTTTTTTTTTTTTTGGCCTAAAGTCTAAACGAACTTAGAGTAATTAACTAGTCACTGATTGAATCTTTGCAGTGTTTGCAAAAGTAATTCGTAGACTCAAGGAAAAAGAAAAAGAAAAAACCGTACAGAGTACGAAAACGCCAATGTTGAAAATAAATCAAACATGATTTTACTTCCTTAGCCGTTATTTATAAAATAAGAAAAAATGTAAAATAAATAATTCGTTTTCGTATTTTGATGCTAATTACATTAAAAGATTTTTCAACTTTTGTTATGATGTTTGTCTGAGATATTAAAAACAAATTTAATTATAATTTTTAAAAGTTCCGTTAGAAGGTAATCTTCTAAAATTTATATATTTAAGACTAAATTGACGTTATTTTTCTTGCTCATTTTTATTGTTTATTATAGGAATACCAATTTTATTACTGATGCTTGATTTGAATTTAATATTTCATCAATAACATGAAAGGCATTTTACAATTAATAATACAATGCTTTTCTTTTAAAATAAAAGTTTGACAACATTAAAAAATTATTTTGTTCTAATATTCATCTTTTAAAAAGTATAATGAAAAGAAGTATATTCACATACTAGCCTACCTGCACGTAATAATAACTTGAGTGATATGTGATAATAACGTGATATGAACCCCAAATTTGTATGATATATATTTAACTCTGTTTTGTCTGAATTTATATTTTTAAATGAAAAAAAAATCGCGGAAAGATGTTGAATTGAATATATATGCTATTTGGTATTTTATTTTCTGCGTAATTTGATTTTTTGGAGTCTATGCGTACAGAAAGCGAGCAAAACCGAGACGAAACATTCAAGTTCTTTACCGATTTCGTCGAAATTTTCATGCATTTTATTTTATAAAAAATATTTCTACTTGTTCGAAAGTTTACAGAAAAAATTAGATGATGTAAATCTCACCTAATAATATTCTCTAAAAAGATTGTGTTAAAATATGGACACTTAGTTACTTTTAGAGTGGAAAACCCTTAGCAAAAAATGACATAGGATTTTTTATGGAAACATATGGTTTTATATGGAAAATCATAAAAATGTTATGGCATTATAATGAAACATACTGTATCCATATGGTAAACATTCTTCATTCTATGGTATTCCATAGCAAAGTGTATGGTAAAATTATAGGGTAATGAAATTTACCATATATTCAATGGTGTTCCATAGCATGATGTATGGTAAAATCTTGTAATAATTGCTTGTGCCATAAACTGTATGGTATACCATAGCATGATGTATGGTAAAATCATGTGATAATTGCTTGTACCATAAACTGTATGGTATACCATAGCATGATGAATGGTAAAATCATATGGTAATTGCTTGTACCAAAATTATATGGTATTCCATAGCATGATGTATGGTAAAATCATATGGTAATTACTTGTACCATAAATTGTATGGTATTTCAAAGCATGGTGCATGGTAGAATCTTAAAATTAGGGATGCACCGAATATTCAGTATCCCGCCTATTGGGCCATGTTACCGAATATTCGGTTAGGCCGAATATCAAACTATTTGGTATGCCGAATATTTGGCTTGGCCGAATATAAGAGATTTCGGTATACCGAATATTCGGCCAGACCGAATATTTAAAAAGCCTTAAATTTTTTTTTTTTAAACCGTAAAACAACTTCTATTTTTAACTATCAGTTAATGATGATATTTAGAATAATTAGAAATAAAATTATATTTAAATAAAACAGAATGCTTTTACATTTTTTACTTGCTATTTAAAAAGTATCACGTAAGAAAATTAACCAATAATGACGATTTATTTAACTTTTTAATACTTTGAAACTCTGAAATTTAAACTTATTCGGCAAGCCGAATATTCGGAATTCAGTTTACATGTTGGCCGAATATTCGGTATTCGGCCAAAATCACTATTCGGTGCATCCCTACTTAAACTATACAATACCTTTTGAAAGTTGATAATATATTGATTTTTTGTAACTATAGTACAAAAAAAGTTGTGTTAAAAAGCCGTATGCTAATTCGGGACCTTGTATCTGATTTGGATAAACACCAGTGTTGAATTCAGGGGGTGGCCGGGGAGGACCCCCCCTCCCCCACCCCCCGGAGCAATGAGATGTCCGCTCCCACTCCCGGGAGATTTGAGATTTTGTGTTTTCAATGAAAAACACAAAATGAAATTTCCCCCTGGAACTGTATAATGCCCCCCTCCCCCGAAACCACAAAAATCCCTCCTGGAGAAAAGTGCCTGAATTCAACACTGATAAAAACCGCTACTCATACATTTAGATTTGGAGAATGGCAACGCTTGCCATCGCCATGCTTATTTTGTTTACCTCTCACACTGTACCGTCGCTTGTGCCGCGTCATGTTTACTAAGAGCGAATACGCAGTAATTCCATCAAAGCATCCTGGCTACATAATTACTGGACATATTCAGGTATTTATTTATGTGTTTTTTACCTTATTTGATCTTAATTTTACTTATATAACGTTTGTCATAACAATATTCTTATGTTTGTTAGATTGTTATACATTTTCCTACACGTGATACGAATAAAACTTTTTACATAAGCTTATGTAAAAAGGTTTTATTTTTATTGCAGAACCGCTTTATATGCCGAAACGCTAATCTTTATGTATGTACATATAGTGTATATATGAAGATTAGCGTTTCTGTAAAGTTCTGAAACTCTTAATTAATAGTATCAATTTTATTAATCTAATCTAATTTCATAAAAAAATTTTATTATCGAAGTTTATAAAAATAATTACAGAGAAACCACGATTTGAGCTGGAGTAACAGTTTTTTCAGTTTTGAATTAGATGATCTTCAATTTTGTCATATTGAAAAAAAAAAAAAAAAAAACATTCAGAATAGTGTTTTACCTATTAAGTTTTCATGTTATCTGCATTATGTTTTAGTTTCTAATTCATATAAAATATAATATATATCATCAAAACATATTCTTTATATTTTAAAAAAATATAATATTTACAAACCCTGAAACCTGAAACCTAAACTATATTTGGCAATTTATCGATTTATTACCTGTTACCGGCTAATGGAAACATGCCTTAAAAATGTATTAATTTAAAATGAAGTTCTAAGAATATTAAAATGATGTTGTGGGCATGTTCCTAATGTGTTGGAATTGTGTACATATTTTGTGTTATTCTAGCACGCAAGAAAGTGCAAAATTGATTGCAAAATTTCATCGTTACATACATAAGCCAAGTTAAATTAGAATGCAATTAAAATGTACTTATAATATTTATATTTACTTTGGTGAAGGTAGTTTAATTACACTCAGTAAATGGTTGTACTATAATTCCTTTTTCAATTATGAATGTCTACTCAAGGTTTTCTTTAGCATTTTGCTAAATGACTACTCACAGGTATTTTAGCCTTTTCTTTGGTGAAGAGGGAGGGGTGGGGGGGGGGTATTCTTATGAATTTTGATAATTTAAATTTAAAGCTGCAAATTCATGTTAGTGTAGGTATTACTTAACTACTAACATTTACATAAAAATTCAAAATTTACTTTTTCAGATTTTCTTTTCTGTTTGGATTTTTCGTTAAGTTTTATTGACATATTTTTGAAAACCTTTTGCAGTGTAAAAAAAAAAAAAAAAAGAGAGAGAAAGAAACACAGCTTAAAATCTGTATCAACTGTCAGTATCGGATATCTGATCATGTGTCAGTGAGGTTTGAAAAACGTCATTGCATTATGAATCAATTGTAATAGTATTAAATATGGGGAAAAAGGGCTGTCTGGTGGGAATTTAATAAAATAGGGGCACATTGCTTTCCGAAATGGCACTCTTTTGCCCTGTTCATAAAGCATATTTTGAGATGGTTTATTTAGTGTTCCTTTTAGTAGAATTTTATAATATTTTTCTGAACGACTGGTGAATTTTGCGACATATTCGTGCATACAATCGAAGAATTTCACGATATTTTCCTGTGAACATTCAACGAATTTTGCAATTTTTTTTTTCACAGTTGACAACACTTAAAATTTCTGGATTTGTCCCTGCGACTTACTGGTGAAATTTGCAGGATGCAATTGAAAATTGTGTGCATTTTTTAAACGATATATGGACAGATAGATTTTTCATTTTTTTTTTTTTTTTTTTTTTTTTTTTTTTTTACGACAATTTGATCTAAGAATTTCATTTTTTTCCCCTTGTGTTTGATTGACAAATTATTTTATTTTTTTCCCTCTTGCGACCAATTGACAAATTTCAGACCCCCCCCCCCCCCCCCCCCCACATTCTTCCTTAGCCGATTAGCAGATTTCATTATTTTTTTGCTCGCCCGATTGATGAAATTCATACTTTTTTTTCACATCCGAGATCGATGTATTTTGCTAAGAAATTAAACAGAAAAGGTGCATCAAAAAGAGCAGTAAGGATCAACGGGTGAATTGATTTTCTTCTGGTGAATTGATAAATGTCATGTAGATAACTGATTTCTTCATTAGTGCAATATAATTGTAGGCTTTAAAGTATAAATTTTATTTTAACGAAAGCAATTAGAACTTTTAAATGAAGCATTTTGTTTCAATAGAATGCAAAAGCAAAATAAGGTTAATTAAATACAACTTTTATATTGTGTGTTGAGTAAATTTATGTTTTTTGATAAATATGTGTTTTAGAAAAAAATTGTGAAAGTAAATTTGTTTTTTATAATGTTTGTCAGGTTTTACATTTTTTATTTGTAGCTGATGTCTGCTTTGGATATTCAGAAAATTAGTAAATGCCCCCCCCCCCCCCCCCGAAGAAACATTGATTAAGAAATGGAAAGCTGATGCTGTTGATTGTATGAGAGATTATTTAAAGAGGATTGAACGTTTTAGCCCCATGAAAAAATCATATGGTATGAGATTCTTATTTAATTTTTTCATTTGCATGTTGATTTATTTATGACAATATAATATATTAAGCTAAGTGATCCTGCTATATTTATCAAATCATTGGGACTGTAATAGCTCATAATTTGATTTTGGGGGGAGAAAAGGGAGGGTAGGGATGTGAACTTTTTTTGTAAGGTACTTTCAATTTGAATGAATAAAAACTTCAATTAGATGTACTTACAAAAATGTTTATTCAAGGGAAATAATGCCCTTTTAAAATACTTTACACTGCACCTTTTGGCAACAAATTATTTCAGTCGCACAATGCATTTTTGCCCCCTTTACATTTTTTTCCCCGCATTCTCATACCTTAGATTAAATAATGATACAGATGTGAAAACACGAGAAAATTTGAAAAAAACCCACAGTAGTTTTTTTTAAGTGGGCCCGTGATTTAAATCAATATGGGTTTTTTTTTTTTATCTTTGATTTAAATCAACTTAAAAAACATATTTCAAATTTATGTCAAGATATTTTGTGATAAATATTAAGTTTTGCCATATGAATGCATTGTAAATTTAAACGGTGGGAAAAGCTGAGAACTAAAAATCTATGTTTTTTTTTTTTTTTTTAATTTCACTTAAATGAAATATCGCATTTAAAAATAAAAATTCTAAATTAACAATAATCTCAGCTAACACGTTCTATTGTACACACTGAATACATTGTGAAAAATATTAAACAATTAATGTATATAATGTATATTTAGCTATTGGAAAACATTTAAACCTTATGTGATTTTTTTTAATACAAAAAAAAAAATGGAGATTTTCTGCAAGGATATGGAAAACTTTGGAATAATTAAATATATGTCCTTCAAAAGTATTTTTATTCATATTAATGTAGAGATTTCATTTTGTCCTTGTGAACATACAATTTGTTAAAATAATTTATTTATGGACAGATTTGGAAAACAAAAATAAGGATTTTACGGTTAGTAATCTGAAATATGTTTATATATTTTTGAAATATAAGTATAATTTTAAGTACTTATAAATGCAAACTAATTAATAACTAACTTCTTAAGTTTTTAAAATGTATATATATCTGATTTAAAATGTTTTAAATTAAAATCAAATAAATCCAATGTTGATATTCACACTAAATTCTGTAATCGCTTAGAAACTCATGAAACTAAAAAATTAGTGTGTGTGTTTTTTTTTTTTTTTTTTTTTTTTTTTTTTTTCGAACATTTTAATAACAAATATAATAATTTTTCAGACCCATTGAAATTTATAATACACTATATGGCCAAAGGTGACCGGTCACTTTCAATTTTAGATGTTTTGTTAAATATCTAGAAAAATACATACAAGAATTAACCTGAAACTGCAGATGTGTAAACAGTATAGTATAGGTCAGGGACGGCGAACCTATGGCACGCGTGCCACTTTTGGCACGGCCTTGCTTGTGGCTCTAAGTCAAAATAAAGTGAGATTACATAAAATTGCGACTGATCATTTCTAACTTTGATTAAATAGAAAGGGAAAAAATTTAACTGTGGCCATATTCCAATCTCATCAACTATCCAATCTCATTAACTATAGTCTCAAAAAATTTTCAATAAAAGACGATATTTGAAAACTATCGACAAGAATTGGCTATTAGACATTACTAAATCCTAATGATAAAATTATTATAACTTTGAATTTATTTCAGAGCTATTCGGAAAAACTGGTGATTGCGATTTAATAGTTTTTCTGCATATCTATGCTTCCAAACCACTGTTTTCATGAGTGAATAATATCTAAACTCATACTGAAAGCACTTAGCAGATAAATTCGGCATTTAGTTTGCATTAAAATTAAACTGATATTAAGATGCAGCAACAGAAATCAAATTACATAGCATTAATTTTTTTAAAATTAATTTCTAAAATATATTTGTTGCCATAATTATTACAGTGTAATATCTACATGTATGTTCCTCAAATTTTTTTTTTTTTCATCTTAATAGAAAATTTTAAGCAATTTTGATCCATTATTTTTCCAACTACAAAATTTGTTTTTTAGTTGGCACGTCATGGCCACGTAAAATATTTTTCGAGCAAATTTGGCACGCGGCAACAAAAAGGTTCGCCGACCCTGGTATAGGTCATATATTTCCATGAAGATTTTTTTCCCCAAAACCCTATAAGGGACCGTCAACAAATTGAAAAAGAACGAATATCTTTTGGATAACCCTGTAAAATATAATGTAGCAAAAGCGTTCAAACTCAAGATTATTAATAAGTGGCTTATTGTAATATACTGTGTTCATTTTTATGAGGATAGCATTTATACTCATAGAGAAATTAAGGTTTTTATAAAAACAGCCCCAAATTTCGCCAAGTTTTTTGCTTATAATTTGCAGAGTTCTTAATATAAAAAAAAGTTCTTTTTCAGAAAATATGACAAACAACATTGTATACAATACCCTGCAATCAGAATGAAAAAAAAAATAATTGTATGAAAAATGAGCAGGTTTACTAAATAATGCTTCACTGCGCATGCTCGAACGTAATAAAAATATAATTTGCATAATGTGTTAGCTAAATGTATAGAGCAACTTTTGTGAAAGTCTTAAAAACATAGTTTGAAAAGATTGATAATAATCGTTTATAGAATGAGCTCAAAATCCATTATTCTTAAAAGGAAGCAAAAAGATGAGGGGCTGTATCCAAATACAATAATACATACAATATTGTGTATGCTGTATTGGCACTAATCAATGAATATATGGATACAACCCCTCATCTTTTTGCTTCATTTTGATAACAACAGATTTTGAGCTTATTCTATAAACGATTATTATCAGACTTTTCAAACTATGTTTTTGAGACTGTTACAAAAGTTTCTCTATACATTTAAACTAACACAATATGCACATTATATTTTGATTCCAGTCGCGCAAGCGCAGTGAAACATTTTTTAGTAAACCTGTTCATTTTTCATCCAATTTCTATTATTTTTTTAATTCTGATTGCTGGTTATTGTGTACAATATCGTTCGTCATATTTTCTGAAAAGAACTTCTTTTTATATTAAGAACTCTGCAAATTATAAGCAAAAAAATTGGCGAAATTTGGGACTGTTTTTATAAAAACCTTAATTTCTCTATGAGTATACATGCTATCCTCATAAAAATGAACACAGTATATTACAATAAGCCACTTATTAATAATCTCGAGTTTAAACGCTTTTGTTCTATTAGTTTTTACAGGGTTATCCAAAATATATTCGTTCTTTTTCAATTTGTTGACGGTCCCCCATGGTGTTTCGGGAAAAAATCTTCGCGGAAATATATGACCTATGCTATACTGTTTATACACCTGCAGTTTCAGGTTAATTCCTCATGTATTTTTCTAGATATATAACAAAACGTCTAAAATCACAAGTGACCGGTCACTTTTGGCCAAATAGTGTATATAAATGATCATCTTTATGTGTGTGTAATACATGCTCCAGTTTCATTAAATAAATATTGTGGTATGTATTCCAGAATGTTGTATATAATCTAGAATAGATATGTTTAAAAGAATAAGTAGTACAAAAGTCCCAAATCCCCTGCCCCACGCTGACTGAAAAACATTGTTTTTTCCATTTTCCTCCCCCCCCCCCCCCTTTGGGTAACTGAAAGCTAAAAGAAAAAAATCAAGTAATTTTCAGTTTTTTTTTTTTTTTAACAATAATGTTGGCTAATTTGGCTGGGCACAGTGCCCGGCAGCCCTTTAAAAATATTTTATTTTAAAAGGATTAAATTAAAATCAAATAAATCCAACGTTGATTCACACTAAATTCTGTAATCGCTTAGAAACTCATAAAACTGAAAAATTAGTGTGTGTGTGTTTTTTCGACCATTTTAATAACAAACTTAATAATTTTTCAGACCCATTGAAATTTATAATATATAAATGATCATCTTTATGTGTGTGTAATACATGCTCCAGTTTCATTAAATAAATATTGTGGTATGTATTCCAGAATGTTGTATATAATCTAGAATAGATATGTTTAAAAGAATAAGTAGTGCAAAATTCCTGTATACTGTACAAAAGTCCCAAATCCCCTGTCCCACCCTGACTGAAAGACATTGTTTTTTCCATTGTCCCCCCCCCCCCTTTGGGTAACTGAAAGCTAAAAGAAAAAAAAATCAAGTAATTTTCAGTTTTTTTCTTCTTTTTTTTTTTTTTTTTTTACAATAATATTGACTGTTGGCTAATTTGGCTGGGCACAGTGCCCGGCAGCCCTTTAAAAATATTTTGTTTTAAAAGGATTAAATTAAAATCAAATAAATCCAACATTGATATTCACACTAAATTCTGTAATCGCTTAGAAACTCATAAAACTGAAAAATTAGTGTGTGTGTTTATTTTTTCGAACATTTTAATAACAAACATAATAATTTTTCAGACCCATTGAAATTTATAATATATAAATGATCATCTTTATGTGTGTGTAATACATGCTCCAGTTTCATTAAATAAATATTGTAGTATGTATTCCAGAATGTTGTATATAATCTAGAATAGATATGTTTAAAAGAATACTTTAGTACAAAATTCCTCTATACTGTACAAAAGTCCCAAATCCCCTGCCCCACCCTGACTGAAAAACATTGTTTTTTCCATTCTCCTCCTCCCCCCCCCCCTTTGTGTAACTCAAAGCTAAAAAAAAAAAAAAAAAAAAAAAAAAAAAAATTCAAGCAATTTTTAGTTTTTTACAATAATGTTGGCTAATTTAGCTGGGCACAGTGCTCGGCAGTCCTTTAAAAAAAAATTTATTTTGAAAGGAACCCCCCTCTCCCGTTTCTTGTACAACTGAAAGCTAAGGATTTTTTACTTCAAACTTTCAAACGATTTTCAGTGCTTTTTAAAAATAGTGACTGTTTCTAAAAATAGTTGACTGTAGACTGTTTTGGCAAGGCTTAGCACCTGGCAACCCTTATTAAATATTTTGCACATCCAACAACCCTTACTGCTCTTTTTGGCAACAAATTTTTTCAGTCGCACAAGGTAGGCTTTTTTTTTTTTTTTTTTTTTTTGTGACCGACTGATAAATTTTGAGATTTTTCTTTGCAACCGATTAATGAATTTCATGGTTTTATCCTGTGACAGATAGATAAAATTCACCATTCCTCCCCCTACCCATTCAGCTAAAAAGTTTTATTGTCTTTTCCTTTGCCCCTCACTCTCCTTTGTGCAGCTGAAAGCTTTTTTTTTTTTTTTTCAAAATTTCAAGCGATTTTCAATGTTTTTTTTTTTTTTAACAATACTGACTGTATCCAATTTGAACAATTTTTTGTACTTTTCAGTTAACCACGTGCCAGTGTTATATATAAATATAAAGCAGAGTCGAGTGTCAGTATTGTTGTTCCTGCATCTCTTAAGCCTGGCTGTTCGACCAGGAGGTTCCAAGTTCGCTCCCTGATGTGGACAGCGAGGACAATTTCGAGCTTAGCCCAAAGCATCTGAAATGGGCCTGGAGCTAGTGATGCGCCCAGTCCCTGCATGTAAATATATCAATTATTGCAGCCTGTTTTTTTTTTTTTTCTAGAAAAAACCTATGTTTATACACCACTATTTTCTGTTAATAATTAATTTTTTTCTTATTTTTATTCATTTCATTCCAATGTTTATTTATATATATCTCTGTGAATTTTATTTTTAAATAAATGTGTGCAGTAGCACTTTGAAAACTTAAAATTTGTTAGTTTATTTATTAATTAACAAATTTTTAATTTTCAGACTTTAATTGAGTTTTAGCTTGTAAAATATATTTAGTCTCCCTTAATGTATGTATCATGCTACTTTTATTCAAGAACTCTGTTTTTTTATGTTAGCCAAATGCAGGTAATAAATTGCCAAACATTTTTACCATCGCATTTTTTCGTATTTCATTAGTATAATTTAAAATATAATCCCTTCACTAATTTTATTTAAAATACATAACTTAAAGAGTGAAATATTTAAAATTCATGACTTTCACTTATTTCTTTAAAAAAAAAGAGAGAGAAAAAGTAGTAAATTTCATAAACCATGATATTTAATTTCAATATCAAAAGCATTGGTTTAATTTACCACACGAAAAATCTGGCAAGTTATAAAATTCCAGATATTATATATAAATATAAATTATTGGCGAGATTGGATATTATTGGCGAGATTTTCGCCTGCCTAACATAAAAGTACTAAGAATTCATTGCGATCATGGCAACTTTTATGTACTTTTATTCAAAAAAATATTTTTTATATTAGAAATAATCGCCTTGCACATGGAAAGCAAAAGGGTCAGCCTACTCCCGCTGGAGTCATGCGATGTTCGAATACACCAATGCAAGTGTATGAAAAGAGCATTACGTCACTCTAGCAGTCTGTAAAAAAAAGACACTTGGGATGCACTGCGGTAGTCTGTCTTTTTCATTTGACTCGGATAAAGGGCAGGGGGTCAATCCTGCTTTGACTGTAAATAGATCTCACACTTGAAAGCTGTAAATTGTGCATGTTTCGAGTGTGTCTGGAATCAAGTTCTGCTTAGTCAGGCGTAATTGAACCTCTAGTCATAGTATGTTTGTCATACGAATTGAATATTTCCAACTGAGTGAAAAAATGCCCAGGCCGGGAATCGAACCCAGATCCTTAGCTTACAAGACCAATGCTTTACCTTTTAAGCTAACTGGGCTAACAACCAGCCAGCATATTTCGCTCACAAAACTTTATTGGTAGTAACATCTGGTCTGTCATGTAGCTCAACAGAATAAACCGCAGGTATGGATCTCCATATAAACAATGGATATGTAGATGAACTATTATTTTAACACAATCAAACTTATTTGTAAAGTTATCACATGAATTGAATATTTCCAATTGAGTGAAAAAATGCCCAAGCCGTAAATTGAACACAGATCTTTGACTTGCAAACAAATGCCGGCCTGGGCATTTTTTCGCTCGGTTGGAAATATTCAATTTGTATGATAATTTTACTAATCAGTTTGATTGTGTAAAAATAATAGTTCATAATATGTTTGCTTTGCTTGCATAAAAACTGCTGAGCTGCTGCATAATGTCGCACAAGGCAGACTTTTTTTTTCTTTGTGACCAACTGATAAATTTGGAGATTTTTCTTTGCAACCGAGTAATAAATTTCATGGCTTTATCCTGTGGCAGATAGATACTTCCCCTTCAACTGATTTTTTTTTTTTTTTTGTTTTGTTTTTTTTGTTTTTTCCTTTGCCTTTTTGCGACTGAAAGCTAAGATTCTTTTTTTCTTCTGTTTTTCAAAATTTCAAATTATTTTCAGTTTTTTTTTTTATTAGCAATACTGTTGACTGTAGTCCAATTTGGCAGAGCGGATGGTACTTTTCTGTTATACGGAATCCATTGTCGCCAAGCATAATAGTTGGCGCAAAATGAAAATCACGTGAAGCATTGTCGATAGTAAAGTGAACCTGGCAGAGATGTCATATATGCACCGGGTACTTAACTGGTGCCAAAGTGTCGTTATTTTGCTTGATATGGTAACAGGATATAGATGATATGGTAACAAGTTTTTTCACCGGAAAAAAATCGTGCCAGTATGGGGCATATATGATATCTGTGGCGTGAGCCTTTTAATTATATAACATTTGAAAATTATAGACTTTTACGAACTATGGCATGTCTATATGTATATGGTGTATGGTATATGATGTCTATATATGTTTACGGTATATGATGGCATATATTACAAACTATGGCAATACGTCACATGGTTTACAATAAAAATCCTTTTCGCGATCAAGGTTGAAATAATTGGTGCATCCGTATAACGGAAAAGTTCCGAGCGGAGCGCTAGGCAGCTGTTTTTAAATATTTTACACATCTGATAACCGTTACCGCCCCTTTTTGGCAACAATTTTTGGTACTTTTCAGTTAACCAGGTGCCAGTGTTATATATACACATATATATGTGTATATATTTATATCTTTATGTGGTCGTTGTCGTCAATGAAGGATTTCTTATGCTGCTCAAAACATAAATTTAAATTAATAAACACATTTATTTGATGAAATTATTTAATAAAGTTATTGAAGCTATGGCATATTGGAATTTAGTTGATTACAAGATGTATTTTAATGTTTGTGCATGTACTAAATTTTAAAATTCATTTTTTTAATAAATTTCAACGGTATCGATTATTTCAAAATGCTCCATGTGCATAATTTTTTCCCTGATTCCTTTGAAAATTTCTATGGCTGTTTGTCCTTATATATTTCATAAAACTGTGCATGATTTTTTAAAACTAAATATAATTTCAAAAGTTAAAAGCAACTAATTGCAGCAATATGATGCAAAAATCCTGAAAATTTCATAAAACTAAGATTTTTTTAAAAACTTGTATATTAAAAATAGATAAAATTTGATGCACAGTTTCATTTATATGTATAAATCAATCTTGCATTAAAAATATTGGTGATTTTAATTGCTGTGAAATGTGCATAGAACAGTTCGAAAAATTCTTCGTCACACTACGAATTTTTTCATCAACGAATGATTTCTTATGTTCTTTATTTTTCTCAAAACAAATTTAAATTGTATAAACGCATTAATTTGATGAAATTATTGAATAAACTTATTGAAACTGTGGTGATATGTGAATTTAGTCAATTAGAAGGCATATTTTAATATTTCTGTCTTCATTAAGCCTTAAAATTAATTTTTCTCAGTATAAAAATTTAGTCAATATTATTAATTCAAAATGTTCCATGAGCATAATTTTTCCTCCAATTGCTTTGAAATTTTTTATAGCTATTTGTCATTATATATGTCATAAAACTGTGCATGATTTTTTGAAAATAAATATAATTGTAAAAGTTAAAGGTAGTTAATTATAGAAATATGGTGCAAAAATGCTCAAAATTAAAAAAAAATTCAGAAAATATTTTTTTCTAACCTTTATATTCAAATATATAAAATTTGATGCACAGTTTTATTTATGTGTATAAACCAAACTTGTATAAAAAATATTGGGGATTTTCATTGATATGGAATGGGCATGGGGCATTTTGAAAAGTTCTCCATAACATCTAAAATATTACAAAAAATTCCTTTTTTTTTTTTTTTAAATAAAATTGTTTTTTAATTTATTTTTTTTTTGTGATAAATGTATCCCATAATGCATATAATGTACCCTTGAATAATATTTAAAGGGAAATTTACAAAAAATAAAAAAAGGATTTAAAAGAATTAGCTTCAAAAGTTCCTGACTGTTTTTTACCGTTTTCTTGAGTGTAACTCTCTTAATTTTACTTGGAATTTCATAAATGAGACATCATTTTAAAGCATTAATTGCATACTAACTAATTACTTCCGCACTCCCTCCTATATTGCTCCCTTTTTATTTGATAATTATCAATACCATATGATTTTATTCTAAAACACCATAGATTATGCTATATAAATGCCATAAGATTTCACTTTAAAAACACCATAGATTCCACCAATTCCATAAGATTTCATTCAGAAACCCCATACAAATGCCATAGGATTTCATCCCTAAATCTCCTCAGACGTTTACCGTACAGTGCCATAAAAATTACCATACAAATGCCATCCCACTAACTCCTTAGACATTTACCATACAGTGTCATAAAAATTACCATACGTACCATTTCCATGCCATTGTTTCTATGGTTTTCCATAAGATATTTTGTACCTTAGGCAAAAAGCCATAAGATTTCACTTATGGTTTTTTGTATGGTTTTTTTTATGGTAATTCTATGTCATTTAAATATCGTCTCCTCGATACGCGAAGTGACATGCATTCTCCGGTATAATTGAAAGGGTTAAAATTTACATTTTTAAAAGCGGATTGCACCATCGATTAAAGGAATGTACATATCAAATTGCGTCTTGGAAAAACGCATATTTCAAACTTATGACGTCACATGCATAGTATCGGTTAGTGAAGATGCCGCGAGCAAGAAATTTTCAGTCAGATGAAGTAATTAAAGCATGGAAGCTGAAATCGAAAGGGAAGACTGTTGCAGAAATTTCAGCTACTTTGAATCGGCCAAAGAAGTCTGTCTATTAAGTACTGTCTAAAGGTGACTCTTTCAAGGCAAAACATAGATCTGGAAGGACTCGTGTGGCCAGAAAACGAGATTATAGAGGGATCCATAAACTGGCATCTAGACAAATGATGACTGCTAATCGCATTAAAAGTGAGTCAGAGCTTTCTGTGTCAACGGATAATTTCGTGGATGCATTAAAGAAAGATGTACATTAGTTTACATAAAAATGATAAAACAACCAGCCTTGAAATCTTACAACAAATTGACCCTTTTCTTGTCGCGGAGTAATTCATTTTATAAACTGATGAAATAATGGACTGATACCAGAATTTATAAACGAAGTTATTAGAAAATATGAAATTGCTTATTTTCACGTATATTATAAAAGGAAAATTTTAATTAAATATTCTTGTCACTTTTGGAATTAAAATTAGGTGTTCTTTGCCCTCGAAAGTGTTGATGATTTGGGCCTCACCTTGTTTTAATTCTCAAGTATCTCTGGAGTTTCTCAATGGTCGCCAAGCTGCGTAAAACTACATACATACATTGGAAAACAATTTATAGCCATTTGGTGAACTTTTACCTCTTCCAAAGTATGTGAGCAAGATAATGCGTCTATTCATGTTACATATAAATCAAAAAATTGGTTTAACTCTCAAAATATTACTATTTTCGACTGGCCCGCGTGTAGCCCTGATCTGAACCCAATCGAAAGCTTTTGTGGCATCATATCTCACACGGTTTATGCAATTTTTTAACAATACGCCTCTGTAAATGAACTTCGATCAGATGTTGAACGTGTTTGGTACGAAATAGACCCCCAAGTAATGCAGGATTTAGTTTCTTCGATGGAAAGTCACATTTTTGCATTAATAGCAGACATTGTAGGTGCAGTTCGATTTTAATTTATGGATATATTTCTATTAACAGACAGATTGTCTATTTTGCAACAATGTTAAATTTGTTTTTTTTTTTTTGTCATTATATATTATGTAAAGTGTGTAAATTAAAATTTATTGTTTGTGTATGAAAGATAAGTCCTCAGTAATATATGACAGCTGAATTACAACAATTCGTTACATACTTCTCAGCGCAGAAGCATAATAGATCATTGTCTAAACTTTTGCTGAGCACTGTAATAATTGGCAATAATAAAAAAGTACTTGTTTGGGTTTTTTTTTAGTTATCGTCTGTTAAGTAGTATTGTGAAAACAAATTTATTCATATACTATCTCATCACTATTTCAAAATACCTTTATAAGGTATGATTTAAATATACTGTGAAGTGGAAACTCCTAAAATATATCTCCTCAACCGAAAATTTAAATGTAGTGTTATTATATTTTAATGATAATGAGGTGAAATTGCAGCAAAGTCACCCATTTATTATTGATTCTTTACTTTTTTCCATGTGTCATTTAAAAATGTATTTAAATTAGGAATGTGTATAATGCAGGAATGCACATATTGTACATATTGTAATTATTATATAATGCAATATAATAACTGACAATAATAAAAAACTATTTTTTTTAGTTATTGTCTTTTAAGTAGTATTGTCAAAAGAAATTTAGTCACATACAATTTCATCCCAGCTTAAAAATAACATCTTCATATGATGTGTTTTAAATAAACATGCAAAGGGAAAACTCCTAAAATATATTTCCTCAACCGAAAATTTAAGTGCAGCGTCATTATATTTTGAATGAATTTGAATGTTCATTCCCAATAATTAATTGAGTGGAATAGCAAAGTACCGAAAATGGATTTCAGGAGAATTTGGATTCAAATTAATAGCTTTGAGTTTAGCAGAAATTTTGTTTACAAATCTTTACTGATAAAATGATGAAATTTAAAAAAATTTATCTATTTAACATTAACGATTGGGTTGGTATATCAAGTAACAGATTAAAAAGTGCGGTAGATTCTTTAAATTTTTTCATATATCATTTAAAAATTTATTTAAATTAGGTATGTATATAATGTGGGAATGTATGTATTGTAAATGTTATATTTCAATTATTTTGTAATGCAATGTAATAATTGACAATAATAATTAACAAAAAGTAATATATATATATATATATATATATATATATATGTGTATATATTTCGTTTTTCTAACTAGTATTGTGGAAATAAATTTATTCACATATTATTTCATTACTGTTTAAAAATAGTATCTTTATAAGTTCTGTTTTAAATATAACGCAAAGGGAAAATGCCGAAAATATATTTCTTCAACCGAAAATTTAAAGGCAGTGTCATAATATTTTGAATAAGTTTGAATGTTCATTTCAAATAATTAATTGAATGGAATAGCAAATTGCCGAAAATGGATTTCAGGAGAATTTGGATTTAAATTAAGAGCTTAGAGTTTAGCAGAAATTGAGTTTACAGACTTTTACTGATAATATGATGAAATTGTAGAAAACTCGTCCATTTAACATTAATGATTGGATTAGTATGCTCGACAAACAGATTATAACGTGTAGCAGATTCTATGTTTTCTCATATATCATTTAAAATTGTATTTAAATTGGGAATGCCTATCATGCAATTTTTACCCATTTCCTTTTTTTTTTTTTTTTTTTTTTCTTTTTGATAGACATATGCAATGCACTTTCAACTTCATTACATTATACTGTATTTTGTGTTTTAACTACTAATTTTCACATAAAAAAATCATGAATGTCTTTTAAAGATTGGTTTCAATATCTTGTGGATCAGCCAGTTCTCCTGGATTAAATCTCAAAATGTATCAGTTTCGTTCAGTTTAATGATTATATTTTTGAAAAACTTTAAACTTTCTCCTGTTTTTTAACTTTCTAAAAATTTCCTTTGTTTTTCAACAGTATGGGGCTCTTTTTTTTTACTTTTATGTTTATAGATTTTTAGGTAGATTTCGTAAGAAATACTACCTATTGGGATCGTTCCTATGTTGGAATTTCTGAAATTTTTTTGCAGATCTACACCGATCATGACTCCTAGAACCCAAAACCACCCTCAGTAAAAAACTTTATCTATCTATCTATCTATCTATCTATCTATATATATATATATATCACTTTCTTCTGGACACGATAACTTTCGTAATTATGCACCAATCTCTTCCAAACTGATATATAAAATCAAAGGGCATAAAATCTCGGTCAAGTTCGTTAATGGGCAAAATCGGACCAAGGGGATGGAAATAGGGAGGGGTTTTGTGAAAACCGAAAACCCCCCCATAACTTCTTAATTTTTGTACATATCAAATCAGTTTAAAGTTTTTATTACTTCTAAAAATAGGGCCAAAAATATATGTATCATAAATTTTTGATAAAGTTAAAAATGGGCTCAAGGGGCGCAAAAAATAGGGTTTTTGGGAGAAAAAAATTCATAACTTCGTCAATTCTCAAGATATCAATTCCAATTAATTTCATTATAAATCTCCTTAATATTATCTACAACTTTTATATTCACATGTTTTCGATAGGACCAATTCGTACCGCAAAAAAAATTAAAAACTAAAACAAAAAGGGGGTTTGAAGAAGTAAAAAATCCATAACTCCTTCAATTCAAAAGATATAAAATTCCCATGAATTTATCATATATCTTCTTAATATTGTCTACAACATCTATATAGACAAGTTTTGGATAGGACCAATTCTTACAGCAAAAACAAATTAAAAATACATAGCGGTTGAAGAAAAAAATCATCTAAGTAGTGTATTCAAATCCAAACTGCGTATTTTCTGACTCATTTTACAATTCATTTTTGCTCTCAAAGGCTTCCAATTGGTACGTTTTCTTACTCAGAAACTATATAATGTACTGTAATGGTCGATTTTTTGATAGAGACAGAATATATTAAAAAAAATGCTGTTAAAGTGGGCATTTTGAACCGAATTTCCCGAAGGGGATTGTGTTGGAAAAAATCATTGCATTAAGGATGCACTCAAATCCAAACTGCTTATTTTCTGACTCATTTTTAAATTCATTTTTGCTCTCAAACGCATTTAATTGGTAGATTCGCTTATTCAGAAACTATATGATGTACCGCAATGATCGATTTTTTGATAGAGGCAGAATATATTTCAAGAAATTATGTCAAAGTGGGCATTTTGAACGGAATTTCCCGAAGCAATTATGTTATCACTTTCTTCTGGACACAATAACTTCCGCAATTCTGCACAAATCTATTCCAAACTGATACATAAAATCAAGGGACATAAAATCTCGGTCAAGTTCGTTAATGGGCAAAAGCAGACAAAGGGGATGGAAATAGGGAGGGGTTTTGTGAAAACCGAAAAACCCCCATAACTTCTTAATTTTTGTACATATCAAATCAGTTTAAAGTTTTTATTACTTCTAAAAATAGCGCCAAAAATTCATGCATCACACATTTTTGATAAAATTTAAAATAGGCTCAAGGGGCGCAAAAAAATAAGGTTTTTGGGAGAAAAAAATTCCTTACTTCGTCAATTCTCAAAATATCAAATCGAATAATTTTATTATACATCTCCTTAATATTATCTACAACTTTTATATTCACAAGTTTTTGATAGGACCAATTCGTACCGCAAAAAAATTAAAAACGAAAACAAAAAAGGTGGGTTGAAGTAGAAAAATTTTCATAACTGCGTCAATTCACAAGATATAAAATCTCCATGAATTTATCATATATCTTCTTAATATTGTCTTCAACATTTCTATAGACAAGTTTTTGATAGGGCCAATTCTTAAAGCAAAAACAAATTAAAAATACATAGCGGTTGAAGAAAAAAATCATCTTATTATGGGTGCATTCAAATTCAAACTGTCTATTTTCTTACTCATTTTTAAGTTCATTTTTGCTCTCAAACGCATCCAATTGCTAGATTCTCTTATTCAGAAACTATATAATGTACAGTAATGATCGATTTTTTGATAGAGGCAGAATATATTTCAAGAAATGATGTCAAAGTGGGCATTTTGAACAGAATTTCCCGAAACGATTGTGTTAGAAACGAAAAATATTGCCCTACTGAGAAAATAATTGTTTATTAATCAAGTTTTAATTAATTGAAAGAAAAATAAAAACACAGGTCGCTTATAAATCTTTTCAAAAATTATGTCAGGCATGTTTCATATTTTTTTTATTAAAAATTAATCTGAAAATGTGCCAGAAAATTTCGAGTTGTTGAGTATGGAAAAATATTTTTTTAATATCGCCTTAACATGATTCTGATAAAACCAGCTATTTTATAAAAAGGAAATAAAAACTCGTCAAAAGCAGACAGATGAAACTGTTAAAGTGGATTTATATCTAATAATGATTTAGTTTTTGTTGGTGAAATTAGTCTACTTAACTTCGAAATCTACCTCTGCCTGTAGGCCGGGCCAGCAGGGATTTTTTTTAAGTATATAATATTTATATCTTTTTTCAAGTTGATAAATGTTCGTTTTCTGTTTGTCTTTGTTTTATTTAGTTGAACTCTAATATGTGTGTTCCAGTGAACTTGCTGTAAAGGTATAAAGGTTAAAGGTGTAAAACTTTACACCCGAGGGAGGTTATCCATTTATCCATTTGTCTTAGAAAAGCATTAAATGATAGATACCGAATATATAACTTTAAAAACATTATAAGACACATAAATACATTAGAAAATATTTTTATATATAGATTTCATTACAGCTAAAGTTACATTTTAAATGTACTAAGTCGCCTAACGAAGAAGTATTATAAACATTACAAATTTAAATGAAGGGAAAAAGTCCCGGGGAAAATTAAATACAAAATCAAAGAATGCGTTTAATGCTTGAAATTTTTGTTCCCATTTAAAATCTTTCATTTCTCAGAAACATATAATTAACAAGAGAGAAATAAGTTTTCTGCATTGTAGAAATTTGTACGTATTTAAGTCATCTCGTCAGTGATTCTTACTTAATCGAGTTGATTTATTCAATTATTTTAATTGAAAAGTCTTTTTTGTGGCTAAATAGTCACTACATTGTTAATGAAAGCGTTTTCTAGTTTTAATTAAATTTTAGTTTTTCTCCTCGTTGGATGAAATATGGAAATAAACGCAATTCATATTACTGTTTAGAACAGAATTTTTAACATCGATTTAAAAAGAATGAAGATACTCAGTCACATTATGTCAGTACTTGTCTATGCAACTAATCTAATTTTCAAGGAATAACAGCAAAGTATTTTAATTTAACGAATAATGAATATTTTTCGTACGAAAATGGCATAATTTTCAACATGAAAAACATTTTCGTTAGATAAAGAGAATAGTTTTTAAGTTTTTGTATGCAAAAGTTATATCAATTTAAGCAGGAAATAAGTTAAGCAAGAATGTTTATGTATAGATGAAACTTATGTTTATTGATAAAACTAAAATTTCACGCTACAATTCAGTCAAATCATGTAATTTGTTTCTTTCATTTTATTCTTAGATATTTCACTGCCTGAACTGGCTGTATTTGAAAATCATTGTTTAACTGCATTTCTTGTTATATGCAGTCTTATGTTTAATTCAGTATAATTTCTTTTTGCACTTTTTCTTTTAACCGAGCGCAGGTGATAAATCACTAAATATTATTAAAATCTTTTCACTCATCAACATTCTCATCTGCACTAACTTAATTGAAAATACGAATATTTCACACATTTCAGTTAAAATACCAGAAAAAATTAAATATGTAATATCAAATAATACAAAAAACTAAAAACTTTAATTAATCTAAACAATCTAAATTTTAATTAAACTAAAAAAAATATATATATATTTTTTCAACAACAAAGATTTGCTTCTTATATCAAGCACACAAATATAAAAGCTACTATTTCCAAGGAAAAATTTGCTATTTATAAGATTTTCACACTGCTAACAGATATATATATATATATATATTAACATTTACAAGAAAGTAATCTGTACCACTAACTCATAATTGCCTTATAAAGACCTAACTGTAACAGCCCTTAAGATTGTCAAAAGCACTACTTGTTGTATTTTATTAAAATTGAAATTTTCTTTTAGTACCCCTCCCCCCCCCCCCCCCCCCCACACACACACACACCAATGATCGTAGTGGTACCTTTTAGCATGGCAGTTTAAAATTTTGCAGCCAGATACCATCTCTGCACAAGATTTTTAGTCTCTGAGTGCTTTTGTTTTGGTTACATTATTGACAGCTTTATTGGGTCTTGATGGAAAGATTCAGCTTTCGATCGGTATCTTTTTTAACAGTAAAAATAATTACAATGTTATATAACTGATATATCAGATTGTCATGTTTAATATCTATGAACTCAGAACTGTGTCAGCAATGTAGATTCAAAAATAATATTTGCAATTTCTAAAATAGTAATTAGTTAATGCATACAATTTCGTTAAGGACTGCCTATAATTCTAGACAGAACATTTTTCATATGACTTAAGTGCATTTTTATTACCCTTACTAACAGGCATATGTAATGCCTGCCATATAAGACAGAATAAATTTACGACTGGGCTATTGCTTAAAGTGGTTTTGTGGCATCAGGTTTATAATGACGTACGCGGATCACTCAGAACTTGACCCCAGCAGACTTTCCATTACATATGTGTGGTGATGAGATAATTGTCAAATGCTGTGGGTAACATCCCTTTATCGCAATGTTTTCACTTTAATTATTCTTTTTTTTTTGTGTAATCATGTATATACGTAAATAATTTTTTTTAATATTTACGTAATTAGTATTTATTCTTTTTTTTTGTGTAATCATGTATATACGCAAATAATTTTTTTTAATATTTACGTAATTAGTATTTATTTGATCTTAGCATTAAGTGTGTAATTATTTAGGTTCAGAAATATTTGTGATCAAAACTATAAAATTTATGCCCATATTCTTTTAGCTTAATTTATATTTAAACTAATTTCACTGTGTAGCCTTAGACGAACACATTTGCTCGGATGGGTTTAGAACTACGAAGTCAACTAAGAAGTCACACAACTGCGCTCTTTTAATTTATTTATATGGGTAATCTATTAACTAATTAGACTTGTTAATAGTCATCTATAACTTTGATTTTAAAAGATTTTCAAGATGCAGTGAAACAATTTTATATAAAAAATAGAAAAAATCAAAAAAGTTTTGCATTTATGAGGAAAAATTTTTTTATAAAATTCTATAGCTCAGATTTATATTTCATTATTATTATGGCATATATTGAGTGAAAAATAAGCCTTATTCATTTAAAACATATTCTAGATGCAGTGAAACAATTTTACATAAGAATGAAAAAAAAATCAAAAAAGTTTTGTACTTGTGTGCAACGAGTAATCATTATAAAAAATCATATCTAAATTTATCTTTGATTATTATGGCATATATTGAGTAAAAAAAAAAACCTTGTGCATTTAAAACATTTTCAACGTGTAGTGAAATAATTTTATATAATAAAACATCAAAGAAGGTTTGCAATTAAGTGCAAAGAGTAATCGTTATAGAAATCCATATCTAAAATTTATCTTTGAATATTATGAGCGCATATGTGGTGTAGAAAATAAACCTCATGATTTTAAAAGGTTTTTGAGATGGATTGAAACAGTTTTACATAAAAATTAGAAAAAAAATCATAGAAGGTTTACAGTTATGTGCAAACAGAATCGTTATAAAAATTCATATCTAAAATTCGTCTTTAATTATTATGACATATACAGAGAAAAATAAACAATGTGATTTTAAAAGAAATAATCAAAAATGGTTTGCATTTTCTCGCAAATAGTAATCTGTAAAAATGTAAAATTTATCTTTCATTTTTTTTTTGGCATAAATTGAGGACAACATAAACTTTGTAACTTTCAAAAGGTTGAAGAATGCAGTTGAAGAATTTTACATAAACTTTAGCAATAAAACGCATCAATTAACAGGTTTGTGATCCGAACTGAATACGTAAAACTATATGAACAGCATCATCAGCTAGTCTTTAAATGCATTTTTGCACTTATGCGCAAAAAGCAATCGTTATAAAAATTCCTATCTAAAATTATATTTTATTATTTCGGCATATATTGAAAAAAAATAAACTCTTTAACTTTTAAAATGTTGTCAGAATGGAATTAAGCAATTTTACATAAAACATAAAAGATAAAAAAAAAAAAAAAAAAAAGGCAGATATCATGTTCGTCACCTGAACGCAATATACAAACATATATGAACAACATCATAGGCTAGTTTTTAACTGCTTAATAATATTTTTGTCGGCCACTTTAAGTAGTTCAAACTTATATGATTTCATATTTTTTTTTTTTTTTTTTTTTTTTTTTTTTTTTTTTTTTTTTTTTTTTTACATGGTATAATTTATTAGGGTATAACTGTTGATGTTAAGCGATATATCTTCCCCATAGGTGTTAATTTTAATCTTTTAAACACAAAAATTGTATTGCTCATAAACTGAATCAGTTAGGGATAAAAAAAAATCTAATCTAAGTAATAGCGTGTAACAATGGCTCAGTAGCAATAAAAATCAAATCTAAAATGATTGTTTTCTGAAAAAAAAGGCACTCAAAAGTAATGTAGAAAAGGAAGAGTTTAAACAAGGAAAATCATACCTTAGAATGTGATGTTAAGTGATATATTTTCATCAGTTTAGATGTTAATTTTATTCTTTTAAACGCAAAAAAAAAAAAATAAATAAATAAATCTCATAAACTGAATCAGTTAGAGATCAAAAATCTAATCTATGTAATAGCGTGTAATAATGGCTCAATAGTAATAAAAATCAAAGCAATGATTTTTATAGCTATGAATTACCGACTTAAACTAATAAAGAACTTTCCAATAAAAAATTTTTTATTATACCAAATTTCTTCAGGGAGAATTGTGTTTCTAAGATATACTTGGCCGATAATTCGAATTGCTATTTGGTTTTGATATGACATATATAACTAAATTCTTTCGCATGAAGATTATCCTTTCGCTAAAAATTTCATTTGTTGACTCAAAGAGTTCTTAATGGAAATACAGATATATTCCTTGGCGAAATAGCTTTTACGCTTCGACGAAGGAGAAAGATCGGAAAGCAAAGCATTTTCTAATATTTACTAGATAAACACTTATATAGATCTTTTTCTTTTCTTTTTTTATTGAGAAGTTATATTTTCATGTTCATTATTATCTTCTTAAAAAAATTTAATGACTAATGAAATTCAAATGTGTAAAAGCCGAGAATCTTGCGTAATTCGATTCATAGCTAATTGTGGTATTTATTTAGTAAAGGAGTTTGGCGTAAAGTTAATTTCATTCTGGTAACCAAGTTTGTTCTTTTTTTGTAGAAACTATGTAATGGAATAATTTTATTGCTCATGTTTGACGCTACTATCAGCTATCGACTCGTTTACGAAAGATTATCTTTCAAGGATGTAAATATCTTATAATTATAAATTATCTTTGAAATAATCTAAGAAAATGTATGATTTATATGAAGACCCCAGAAGCCAAGGCGTATAGCTGACAAAATGAAAAAAATTGAACTAAGTGCACAGACAACCTGGAAATATGCTTTTTTCTTTTCAGGTAATGAAATATAAGGGATTTTCTAATTATGTGTTGTGTTTTAGAGATCAACCACTTTTGCCTAATAAGGATCAATATTGATTAATTATAAAGTTAAAGAAAATTGCACTCTACTTTTTTCACATTTATTGAAATAAGAGTTCAAAGACCACTGTGAAATAAGCAGCAGTTTCCTATTTCAATTCAGTCACTTATTATTGATGCTCAACTTTAACGTGAATTATTTTTTATCTCAATTTACTCCAAATCGAAATTTTGTCACTTGTACTCCCTTAGCTTCTGATGTCCTCATATATATATATATATATATATATGTGTGTGTGTGTGTGTGTGTGTGTGTGTACCACATGACCTCCAGAATATTCTACGACACATTTGTTGTCCTGTTCATTGTGCTTCGGGTCGTCAGCGCCCTCTACATGTGATTGTTTTTAACTAATTTTTTTTTTACTGCTAAACAAAAATCCGACTACCTTGTGAACACTTTCTTGCAAACCGCACTCCTTTATCATAATTTCTTCCTATTTTATGAGTTTTAAAAGTTGTAACGAACTTTTGGCTCACCCGGTATATATGTACATTAGTTAAAATGGTATAATTCTTTATTTTTCAAAATGAGATAAAAAATAATAACGCCATACATTAGTTCTTATATATTGTTAAATTGCAATTGCAAAAGAAATACCTGAAATCTCTTTTTTTCTGTTTTAATCAACGATTAGTAGCTGATATTATAGAGGAATGATAGCGCTTAGCATGTACACTTTTAAAAATTAAATTAATTTATTCATCGCACTGATTGTTGAAAATTTACATTTCGAATAGTGTTTTATGAAATTGTATTTGTTTAGATAAGTACTGAATGATTTAATTTATAAAGACAAAGAACTTCTTAATAAAACTATATAATTAAGGAATGCGCTAGGTTTTTCGAAAAATCTTTGTTTTTCTTCACCAGTCTCAAAGAAGCTCTGCTATCACATGGAAAGCAGGAGCTAGACTCTTTTGAAAGGCCCAGCGCATTTCTGAATTGTATCGTGTTATTAATTTTTTGTTCTCTTTATTTCATCACCCCAGTATGTATAATATTTTAATGTGGTTTATTCTGTGACTTACACAAGCAATACTCATATGAATAAGTTTTATGGTCTTCCGTACAGGTCTTCCATAAAATAATGTTCCAGTTATAAATTTAATAGCATCAACTGTAAGCATTTAGTGCTCGTTCAGGTTCACAAATAAAGAATAACTCAAACAATTTTAAGTAAGCGCATGCGCGATTACTGCCTTGTGTTACTACTCGCTTGCAGTGCCACATGCGCAAAAAGGCGACTCCTGGGCGAAAAGCGTTTTCGCTGTGCTGAAGATTTAAAAGCCGTTAGAGCCATGCGAATTTTTCCTTTGGGGATTTATAAAATATCGCGTCAACGTTTCGCCACTACCTAATAATTTGCCAGATTTGCGACAGATCACTGATAAATAAGGTTTCTGTTTCTGACTAAGTATGTGATGACTTTTATATTTTAGGTGGTGCTGTGAAAGAATATGCCATTAAAAAGTTTCCATCACCCACAGATTTTTAAAAAATTCAAAATCTTGAAAATCTGAATTTTGTAGTATTTATTCAACACATATACCTTATGAAATTTATCATTTGGTATTTTAGTAATGGCAAACATTTAAATAAACACTTATAAAGCTTAAAATTAATATTTAAAACACTGAAAATATGCAATGTTTATAAAGATTCAGAAAAATGTAGAAGAATTTTCGTAAAAAGAAATGATATTAATAAGAAATTCCATACTTTATATAGCGGTAAATGTCTTATCTGTGGATGCTCTCTTATGCAGTGGTAGTCAAAATTATAAAGACAAGGGAAAAATCGCCAAATCTTTGCTACATTTGGCGGGAAACTTATGCAAATTTAATGGATGTAAACTAAAAGAAAAATGAAGAATATTTTTATAAGTTTTTATGGAAATATGTGGAAAATTCATATTCATAAAATGTATTATGGATTTATACAGCCATCTGATATGGACAAAATTATAATAACAACTGTATTTATGACCATCTTCTGTTTTTGTACGAGAGAAAAGAATGATAATAAGGCGAGCTTGCTCCAAAAAACAAACGTCAACAGAAATAAAACGTGAATTGAACTTAGAATGCAGTGCTCGAACTGTTCGACGTATTTTATAAAAAGAAAAAAATGTTCGCTATGGTAAACATATGTCACGACCGCCTCTTACAAAAGCTCATAAGAGACTGCGGATGGAGTTAGCCAAAAAATGCATTACTATGGGAAAAAAGGTGGATGATGTTGTCTTTTCAGATGAGAAAAAATTTAATTTGGATGGACCAGATGGTTTCTTCTGGTATGTCCTCCGTAGAGAATTTTTTTCCTCAAAGCGTGCATTTGGAGGTGGCTACGTAATGGTCTGGGGAGGTTTCGCAACTGGTGAAACAACTCCAATAGTTTTTGTGCAGGGTAGAATGAATTCTGAGAGTTATGTTGATGTATTCGGCAATAATCTTTTACCTGAAGCACCGTTAATAACGAGTGGAGACTTTCCAGAAGGACAGTGTCTCAATATATGTTTCCCAAACTTCAAAATCGTGGTTTGATGCTAATTTCGTGAAACTACTTCATTGGCCGGCCAGAAGCCCTGATCTGAATCCAATGAAAAATCTGTGTGGTATTCTGGCACACGAAGTATACAAAAATGTTATACAATATGAAAACAAGCAAGAACTCATGTCCTCCATCGAAAAAGCCTGGCCAAAATTTTCCAAGAACGTTCTTAAGGAACTGTCATACTCTATGACGTCAAGACTGATCAAAGTGATTGAGAAGAAGGGGGATGGTTGGTTGTGTTTATGACGGCCAATTATCAACACGAGGGATATAGGCCCTAAAGGGGAGGGTGCCCTTCGTGGGGTTCTTTCTAAGGGAACCTAACTTGTATTAACGCTTGGAAATCCAAGGTTCGACGAAAACCACGAAAACGCCGAACGATTTGGCCGACGGGCGCGATTGGGTTCGAACCCAGCACTTCCCGTCTACCAGCTTCGAGAGCAGAACCTCTCGGCCACTGGTGGGGCGAGAAGAAGGGGCAGATTATTAATTATTAGTGTGTTTCAGGCAAAAACATTCATTGTCCTTATAAGTTTTACAATGGCATATTTTGTTAATTATGGCAAAACATTCATATTTTGCAATTTGCAATGTTTTGCATTCTATAATGATTTATAGCATGAAAAAAGCATTTTTTGCATAAATTTTACTTTATTTAGTTCAGAAATTAATTTTTTCTGTGCAATTTTCAATTGTTCTTATAATTCTGATCACCACTGTAGGCACAATCACTAGCTTCCCTAATAATGTTCCAACAGTAATCTCCGAGCATATTAGGGGTCCACCTGCCTTGATATCGGTTTTCCATTGCATAAATATCCTGATGGAAGCGCTCTCCATGCCCATCGCTCACAGCTTCCATATTTTCGGGGGACAATTTAGATGAGATGCTAAAAAGTGAATTTTCAACGACATTGAACATCCTAAATCTTTGTAACTTTTTAACATGTCTTTAATTAATGTTTCATAGTTAGGACTTCGACGATTTCCTAAGAAATGTGTCACAACATTTTAAAAATCGATTCATGCTGGTTTTTCTAGATCACTTAATGTATCATCAAAATTTTTGTCCTTCATAAGGTGTCTAATTTGTGGGCCAACAAAAATACCCTCCTTAATTTTTGCATAGCTTAGCGATGGAAATTGTTCTTGCAGATATTGAAATACACGACCTTCTTTATTCGTAGCTTAACGAAATTCTTCATCAATCCCAACTTATGTGTAAAAGTGGAAGAATAACTTTATTGTTATCGATTAAAGGAAAATTTTGGATACTTTTTTCACCTGCAATATATTGTTTGCGCTCTGGCCACTTCTTTTTGATAAGATGCTCATGCTTTGCTCTGCTATCCCACTCGCATAGGAAACAGCAATATTTTGTATAACCTTGTTGCATACCAATAAGAATGGCAATTACTTTAAAATCCACACATATATTCCAATCATGATGTGAGTAATCAATTTCATGAAGCAGTATCTTCATATTTTCATAAGACTCTTTCAATATGCAAGAATATGCTACTGGAACAGACGGCAGGGCATTTCCATCATGCAGAACCTTCAAGCTCGTTTTCGAACCATCGATGAACAATCGCCATTGTTCCGAGTTATATTGACAATTTAAAGCAGACACTTATAACATTACAATAGCATAAATCACCTTTTCTTGAAAAAAATATCGAGTATTTCTTATGTCGATCTCAATAAACAGATATCGGTACTTTTCGGTTAGCCGGGAACCAGTCTTATATGTATATTATACATATACATATAAATTCATAAATATGTATATATAAATACATATATGTGCATATATACTCATATATGTATATATATATACATACAAATGTATACATATGCATATATATCTAATAGATATATATGTATATATAACACTGGCGCCCGGCTAACCGAAAAGTACCCAGATATCTTTGTATTGTTTTTCAGGAGATTCCAACCTTGCAATCTTGATCCAAGTAATTCTGAGTTTTTCTTTGATAAATTTAAGACTCTCACAAGATCATTTAATTTATCTTGAGTAATTAGGTGTGGTTCTTCCTTTATACCAGGAGAATAGTTTATATCAGATGTAGAGGAAGTTTCAGAATCATCAATTTCCATTTCTACTGCTGCATCGTTATATGTAAAAATCTCTGGAGGTTTCGGTATTGGTAAATCATCATTATGTAATACTGGTCGCACTGCTGAATCTAAGTTCGGGTACTTAATTTTATGTTTACATCTTGCAGAGAATCCTTTAATTTTTGTAATACAAAAGTGGCAGTCAGTTATATGATCCTTCGGCTCGCGCCATATCATGGGTATATCAAAGGGCGCACTCTTTCTTGTACCTTCCATCCAAGCTCGGAGGTTTATAGCACATCGTGTACAACAAGAAAAAGGTGCCCATTTCTTATCTTGTTCACCTACTTTACATCCAAAGTACATGTGATAGGCAGTCTTTATTAGCGGCGTGAAAGCGCATTGATGCTTTTTTCTAATTTGGCTCCCCGCACACATAGCAAAAAGAATCGGGTTCATTAACGCATCTTCTAGACATTTTCACATATTTTAGAGAAAAATAGGATAATTATAATCAAAATTTAAGTAAAAATTCTTACAGAACAAAGAAATAGCAGTACACTCGCCCCGAAAGTTAAGTTTCAAATGTCACGGATTTGCGTTAAAGCTAAATACTGTGGGGGCGGTTAGCGTTCTCTGTTCAAGGTCGCTAATATAAAATTTATTAGGGGGACATCTGTTTCTACTCTCTTGCTGTATCTTCTATCGTTGTAATAAGAAAAAATAATGTTTGTGTGAATCAAACGCATGTAAGAGAATAATGTAATATAATTAGAATGTCTATACGATGCCTACATACTCCGAAACGTATAAATGAAATTTCTCAAAATTGGAGGGTGATAGAAAATTTTTACAAACCTATTCTTTTTCAGCAGCTTGAAATCTATAAGAAACACTCAATGTATATAGAGAAACAGAAAATTCGTTAAAATTTTTTTATCAGTGAATTGAATAGGCTATTGCTTCCATTACTCCGGGATTGTTGAGCAAAGTGTGGGAAGAAGTAGACTTTAGGTTGGATGTGCACCGTATAACAAAAGGTGCACACACTGAACATTTGGAAGAAAAACAGTGTGTTTTGTCGTCTGCGTTCTATTTTTCAATGAGGCAGTTGTAAAATGGATCAGTTACGGGAGGTAGCAATGTTCGGTGCCTTCTTGTTATTGTAAATAAAAGTGAATATAATAGTCCATTGGAATGTGCATTTATTGAGTAAGCTATGTTTAAATTATTAAGCGTTCTTGACATGTCTGGATGCAGTCATATCTCTGGATGCAGTCATTTCTTTTTAGGCCCCATTCTGTTTAAAAATTACTTTTGGTGTTAAGGAAAATTCAGCGTGTGTAATCATGATCAAATTATCTTTTATTTTTTATCAAGAAATGTACAGATAATCTTTGTATTAACCACAATAATCAGGTCAATATACCATCAGAAGTTCAACAAATTGCAAAAAAAAAAACTGTGTGTAGTTTCAGTCATTACTAGTTGTAATCGACAGAAAAATGTCTTCTACACTGTAAAAAAAAATCTGTAAAGTTACTAAAGTTTTTCAAGGAAACTGGGATTCCTAAAACTTTTTATGTAACGGCAACAACAAAAATTCCTGTAACAGACGCACTTTTGCGCCGAAAATCAAAAAATCTGTAAGGTTACTAGAAAGTTTTTAGGAAACTGGGATGCCTAGAGCTTTTCATGTAACTGCAACCCAGGTTACAGATAAAGTTTTAGTAAGATTACTGTAATTTTAGCAGATTCATTTGTACAGTTACAGATTTCTGTAGCTTTACAAAAACTAGTTTTGTAGATTTGCAGATTTTTTTGTACAGTTACAGATGAAAGTTTAGTAAGCATGTAACTTTACATCTGTAGAACTACAGATTTTTTTTTACAGTGTAGAAACTTTTATTAATAATACAAAAGTACTAAAACTTTAATTGGACAATATTTTGCATCAAAATGTATTATAGTTTACTAGAATATACAATACACATTATTGCTAGTTAATTTTTGTACTATTTGAAATTATTTTTAAAAATAAAATTTTTGGATTGATATGAACAGATTATTATAGGTAAATATTGCATGGTGATTTTGGAATTTATTCACCACTTAAGGCCTTCACTAAGGTCACATCAAAATTTAATAGAATCTTTTAAATAGTACTTCTAAAATATTATTGCATAATGATTTAGCAAACATATAAACTCACATTTTAAAATTTCTTTTAAATAACTATAGTACTATTTTCTAACTGCCAAAAGGTTTAAAGAAAAATCATGTTGAGTTGCCGTTAGCAAATTAATTATTCTATTGTCTAGATTCTAGAATATACAAGATATTTGAAATACTAAATATAATTAATTTTCCTATTTATATAAGTATCCTACTATCTAATACAGTAAGTTCTAAATCAATAATTATACAAAGACAGATTACTGAATTTACACCGAGAAAATAAAATAAACATATCCATTTGAAGATGCTTGAAATCCTCTCTTTATCCAAAAGTGATGTTTGTAAAATACTCGAATCGCCTGAAAATAGAAATTAATGATCCATTATTTAATATGACACATTAGTATTCATTAATTTACTTTAAAAATATGAATGAAAACAACAGTGTTTTTGATTTAATGCTAGATAATACAAAAACTCAAAGATGTTGTAATAATTTTCAATCAGAGTAAAATGCTCATTTTTAAATGTGTATTTGTTCTAATCTTAAAACTTTTACCTTCAAGTGACAATACTATGGAACATTCTTTCCTATGATGATTTGAATATGGCAAATTTAATTGTATTTTCCGGAAAAATCATTTAGTTAACCGAATGCTGCCTATAAGCTTATCTTAGGAGATAGACAGAAAATTGAAACTAAAAATTATGCTTTCCGGATTTAAAAATTAGTAATTTTTTGATAATATTTGAAAACATAAATAGAATATTTCACATATTTATATGCTCAAAATAGAAAATATCTTTTTTTATCCTCCTCTTTCAAAACTATCGTTGTAAAATTCCGAGTTGAAATTAGAGTTAAACTATTTTTTCTGTGTATTTTTTGCTGCACTCTTTTTGACAAAGCAAACACACTTAAATAGACTAAAAAATTAAACTTTGAAATTTGCATTTAAAAGTTTTTCAGCCTCACTGGACAAAATGTACTTGAAAGTAAAACCTAAATTAGCAACTTCAGTAAAATAATGCTGTCTTTTTTAAAGAAAACACCTTTAAATCTTTATTTTAAAGTTAACAGTTTTAAGTAAATTATTTCAGTAATTTTTATTTAAGACAAACGATGCAGAGCACTTGGTAAATTAGTAAAAAATCTCAAAAGACATATGCGAGTGAATATATTTAATTATTTTAAGAAGTATTTAACAAAAGTTTTTTTTTTTTGTTTCTGCATGTATTATTAATAAAACGTAGGGTAATTAAAACTCATACAAGTTATATTTTATCTGACTTTCTGTAACATTGCAAATGTTCGCTTTATTTCAAATTCTTTTTTTTTATTCAAAATTAGTTTTAATAATCCTAAATATGTATAAAATTTTTAAAAATTATCATTTCAGTATGCTAAATTAGGTTATCTTCACAGCAGGTTTATTGTTGCAATTTAGGCAAGTGTGTGTTCTGTAAAGTTATATGAATATGTAATGGAAGAAACAAAACTGTTCTGTCTCGTGTTATCTGTTTATGTGTGTATAAATAAGGATCATTCTAGGCGACTGTCAAGTTGCTATAGGCCTCAAAACAGTCTGCAACATGGAGGATGGCAAATGTCAAAAGGCAGGTTTTAGGAATGAGCGATAAAGTATCGATCCCAGCACGGCAAAATTTTAAGGTTCGGTAACTGAAGTTTTCCGATGTTGTATGTTTTTCACAGTTAAAAATGTGATAAAAATTGCAAAAGCAGAATTTATAAATATTTATCGTCACAAAGAAACAAAAAGTTAAATATTGGAGAAATATTTCTTAGAATGTTCTTGTATTAAGTAATAATCGGCTATGGTCGCGCGGAAATGGAATGTTCAGCTTGGTAAATAACGGAAACCTTGTGATAATTCTTAGAACGTATTGCAGAATCTTATTTTTTTCTAAAACATTTGTCAGACTAAACAAAATCTATACTAAAATCAAGATGTATTATATTTCTTATTGAATGGTCAGCTACCAAATTTATGGATGTATGTTACTGATTCCATTTTTTAAAAGCATAATTTTCAGTAATTTTAATTAGACGACACTTTAACTGTTGCCTGAAAGGAAAAGCATATCGGGGGCTAATAAGATTTCCATATGGAGATCGAATAATGTACACTAATTATTATTGTACAGAAAAATTCAATACACGAATCAGTGTAAAGTAATCATAGAGTTAAAAAAAATCTGCTTTATTTCTTAAAAGATGCTTTTTTTAGTTTAATACTCTAAATTCGTAGTCTGATCTCCATATGGAAATCTTCTTAGCCCCCAATATGCTTTTTGTTTCAGATCACAGTTAAAGTATAGTCTAATTAAAATTCTGGAAAATTATGCTTTTAAAAAATGGAATCAGTAACATATATCCATAAATTTGCTAGATGACCATACAATAAGAAAAATAATTAATCTTGATTTAAGCATAGATTTTGCTTAGTCTAACAAATGTTTAAGAAAAAAATAAGTTTCTGCAATATGTTCTAAGCAATATCACAAGGTTTTCGTTATTTGGCAAGCTGAACACTACATTCCCGTGTGACCATAGGCGATTATTACTTAATACAAGAACATTCTAAGAAATATTTCTCAAATATTTAACTTTTTGTTATTTTGTGACGATAAATATTTATCAATTCTGCTTTTGGAATTTTCGTCATAGTTTCAACAGCGAAAAACAAACAACATCGGAAAACTTCAGTTCCGAAACTTAAATTTTACAGTGCTGGGATCGGGTATTTATCGCTGATGCATAAAACTGCCCATGACTTTTGGCATTTGACATCAACCGTCGTGTTGTGAAGATTATTTTGAGGCAAATAGCAACTTGGCTGTCGCATCGAATGATCCTTTTTCATAGACAGAAACCGATAACAGCAGACAAAACAATTTTATTTCTGCCATTATATATTTATATAACTTTACATAAAAATAATTACATCCATGCTTTACCTGAGATTCGGACCAAAACCCTCAGTGTCACAATGGCGTACACTCTTAATCACGACACCGGACGAAAACTGGCCTCATATGTGTGACAATAACCTAATTGTTTATAAACATACTAAATTAATTGTTTTGGATAACTTTAAACGCTTTTAAAGTCATTAAAACTAATTAAAAAAATACAATACTTTGAATTAAACTAACATTTCAATGATACAGAAAGTGAGTGAAATTATAACTTGTAAGAGCTTTAATTACCCTATTTTTTATTAATAATACATGCTAAAACAAAAAAAAATCTTTTGTTAAATACTTCTTAGAATAATTAATTCAATTCCTTCTCATACGTCTTGTAAGACATTTTACTATTTTACCAAGTACTCGGCATTGTCTGTCTTAAATAAAAATTATTGAAATAATTTACTTAAAATTGTTAACTTTAAAGTAAAGATTTGAAGGTATTGTCTTTAAAAAAGACAGCATTATTTTCCTGAAGTTGCTAATTTACGCTTTACATTCGAGTATATTTTGGTCCACTGAGGCTGAAAAACCTTTAAATGGAAATTTCAAAGTTTAATTTTTTAGTTAATTTTAGTTATTTTAGTTATTATTTTTAGTTGAACTTTTTTGTTAATTTTTTAGTTTACTTAAATGATTTACTTTGTCAAAAAGAGTGCAGTATTATTTTATACACAAAAAAATAGTTTAACTCTAACTTCAACTCGGAATTTTCAACAATAGTTTTGAATGAGGAGGATAAAAAAAGATATTTTCTATTTTGAGAATATAAATATATTATATAAATAATTCTATATGAAAATATTCTATTTAGGTTTTCAAATTTAATCAAAAAATAGGTTTTTTGTTTTTAAACAGAATTATAAATAATATATAAATATTTTTGTTATACTTCACGTGGCAAACTACACAAAACATTAGGCATTCTTGTTAACCGGGTTCGTTAGCCAGATTCATCTGCCATCTTTCCCTTGATACAAGGATTCAGGACCATTTTTTGTTTTGCCTCTATATTAAAAGATGGATTAGATATAGCAGATTGAAATTCTAGCGAGACTGACATTTTGAAACAAGACAACAGATTATAATGCTGTAACACTCATATTTATGAACCGATTTGGATGTGACTGAGATTTAGGACATACGTAGGGCTCGATCGAGTTCGTTAGACAGCTTAATCTACAACCTTGTTTCAAAATGGCGGCCACTTAAAAATTCCAGATTCAAAAGGATGTATAAGAAAATTAGAAATTCAAAAGTGTTTCTTCATATAAGTGTTCAGCCTTTATACGGGAATTCCGAAGCATTACTTGTTTCGCCTTTATCCTGAAAAATGGCTGAGATATAGTAGTTTCAAATTCGAAATTTTAACGCCATAAATGCAAAAAAGTTTAATATAACTAATAATTTGGCGACATTCTGATTCAAATTCAGTATTGGCGAAAACTGTGATTCAGTTACCTATAACTCCGATTCACGCGTTTTAGCTTTATGTAATGGAGTAAAATTAGAAAACAAGGAATATGGAAGCGATCCTTTTCTCCTGGTACAGACTGGAAAGAGTTTTTAATTTTTTTTGTTTTCATTTTTATAAGAACAAAACGCATACCAAAAGTAATATTCCTTATACATTGATGTCCTCTTTACATACAACGACCGTAATAAAACAAACAAACCGATTGTTCAAACAGATAATTAAGAATGTGAATGCATCAGCTTTAGGGATATATTCATGCAGAAGTTTAAAATGAAGTTAAAAAGAACAGTCGTAAAAATCTTTTAACCTTATAACTTTCAGTATAATGGACTGACACTACACGTCTTTAGTTCGCCAAGCAGTTTTCATAAGCCAGCAGTTTCCAGAGCATTTGAAACAGTTATGAATAGTGAGGATTTTCAGACTGTATTCACATGAAATATCGCTATTTAGCACTTTCCAATATAGTTGAAAAGTATATTTATGAATTCGGTTTATCCGTCTATCTCTCCGTCTGTTTGTCTGTCTGTCTGATTGTTATGTCTGTCCGTGCTCTAACCCGCGTAAATATAGTCCGATTGCCATAAAATGGCTTGTTATTGGGTTTTACCATGATATCTGCGGTATTGAAAATGATGTGTATAACATTTTCGATTTTTTTACAGGGACACTCAAAAGAATTACATTACATTACGGTCTATGGAGAAAAGCGTTTGCTGCGTATTTTAATGATGTTACAGTAATTTAAACATACTGAAATTAATATGCATCACTGAGGTTAGCTTTGCTATAGTAAAAAATGAGCAATATTTGAAATATTGAAGCCTACGAACAATAACTGTTGTAAGTGTGTTTTCATTTGTGATATGCGTGTTTAAATTAAACTTTATTTTAAATGTTACTTGGTGTGTGTAAATTACATGGATCACACACAGGGTCGCACAAAAGTTCTCAACGGCATCCGTTAATTGGTGGTAATTGTTGAGTGGAAATTTCCAACTGTGTTATACGTTTAACTGAACTAACTTTTAGCATACTATTTATTTCTGTAGATCATACACACGGCAAAAAAAAAAAAAAAAAAAAAAAAAAAAAAACAATCGTATATTTTAACGACTATTCGAAAAAATTGTGTTTTCAAATCTGTTATGCGTTTGCCAAATTGTTCCTTTAGACGTCACCTTTCACCTTAGTAAAATGTGAAATTTAATTATAGCATTCTGAATGTGTTGGAAAGCGTTTTCATAATCTATACTATATGTATGATTTTTTGATCTTGTTATATGTTATGGACGTTTACTACAGCTATGCTCTATTGAAAATGAAGTATATAGCATGTATAGTTTACAGTCAACGATATTTCGTTACATTTCGACCAATAAGGAAAAATGTTTCAAGTATATCTTTAAGATGTTACATCATTTAAAACATGATGAAATCGACATTCATTTATGAAGTGCACCTAAACATACTTTCTGTAAAGTATGGGTATAAAGCATTTATTATTCTTTTACAGGTTCAAAGAAACGAGTTGTGTTACATAATGGGTTACGAGGAAAAATGGTTTGCAGTATATGTTAATGATGTATTGTTATGGTAATGATGACTATTTCAAACATAATGAAATATATATGCATTACTGGCATGCTCTATATGCTGGTTATTGATAAGTATGGTATGCATTGCATTTATCATTCATTTACAAGGACACACAAAAGGGTTCGATTATTGTATTGTCTATTAACGATATTTTTTGCAAGGACGTTTCAACTTTAGTTTATGTTTTAAAACTTAGATTTTTTTCATATGTAATACATACTGTGCATAAATGCTTTTGAAAATATACAGGGCTAAATTAAATAATTAGTAAGTATTACTGATTATGGGAGTAAATATCTGATGGGTATTTTTTTAATTATGTTACGCATTTTCTTGCTGCAAAGTACTTAGTATACTAATAGAAGTTTGTGAAATATAAAAGCAAAATCTATAACACTGCTACGTAAAGAACAAGATACATTGCTGTTTATTGTTAGTAATTGCTATAATTGCTTTTTATTTGAGCCATGCATTTTTACTTGAAATATAATTTAGCTTACTATATGTTGTATACAAATTCTGTTGAAAATATACATTGCCTTACAAAAGAATTCTAGTGCATTTCCATCTATTGGCAAAAGTTGCTAAAAATAATTTCCTAACTTAACAAAATTTTAACATGCTACATAATATGTATTGAAATCTGCAGATCATATACAGAGCTGCACAGAATAATTAGATTAATTTTTTACTATCGAAAATAATTGCTAAAACTGGATTTTTAAGTGCGATTTCTAAACTGCCTACTTACACTTACATTCTTTTACCTTATTCAATGGTAAAATTTCTTGTTTTTATTGCTGACGTTGTAAATTTTATGGCTAGGCGAGTCTATTTACAAAGTTTCGTGTTTTGATAAGATACAATATGTATCAACAGTAGGAAAAAAAGTTACTTTTATGTTAACAAAATCCATTGATTCTGTGTGCAAATAGTGAAATTTAAAATTTCTTTAAAATTATGTGTTTAATTTGAACAAAAAGTACCTTAAAATGTATTTTGGCTGATTGCCTACCTATAAACCACGTTTCAAAGGAATAGGAGAATAATTTTATACACTTATAGAGTTGAATGGCATTAAAAAAATGCACTTTGAATACTGTATATACAGGGTGTCCATTCTCAGCGGTGTCCAATGTCTAATTTGTAAACCGTTAGTCATAGACATATAGTTCAAATTATAAAAATGTTTTAAATGAGGTAAAGAAATATTTGAAAAGCGATTTAGGTCAATAAAAACATTTTCTAAAAAAATAGGAGATTTAAATTTTTATACGGTCCCCCGATCCTATAAGTTATATTTAATAAAAATTTTCCTGTTACGCTGACAAGTAAGACAAAAAAAATCCCGTTCATATAATACTAAAATCGACCGAGCTATGAAACTTTATAAATGCATAACTTATGCCACTTTTCTGCATCTGGAGACAGATGAGTTCAGTCATTCTTTGAGGGGTCATATACCAAGTCCTATAGTATTCGAAGAACTTATTCATTGTGTATCTGCGCTTTGAAAAAAATCGTACAAGTATAACTATTGAGTTAACTTTTATTAAGTTTCAGATTGGCTAAAATAATTGTATTTTAACACGTTTTTTTATGTAAGGATTTGAGACTGTTTCTTTTAACAAAAGTCATGTTATTTTTATAAGTTTTATTTAACTTCAACGGCCGTATGTATGTTTTTCCAGTTCAAAATTTGTACTCGGACTTTAACTAATGTTCAAATATCCAAATATAGTAGTATGTACAATATTGTGTACGCTATCTTGGCACTAATTAACAGATATTTGATACAACCCCTCATATTTTTGCATCTTTTTGGGAACAACGGATTTCGAGCTTATTCTATCGACGATAATTTTCAGAATTTTCAAGCTATGATTTTGAGACTCTCACAAAAGTTGCTCTATATACTTAGCTAATACATTATGTATATTATATTTTGATTGCATTCGCGCATGCGCAGTGAAACATTTTTTAGTAAACCTGCTCATTTTTCATTTATTTTTTAATTCTGATTGCAGAGTATTATTTAGAATGTTATTTGTCATATTTTCTGAAAAGTAATTTTCTTTATATTAAGAACTCTGTAAATTATAAGCTAAAACTTGGCGAAATTTGGGACTGTTTTTATAAAAACCTTAATTTCTCTACGAGTATACATCCCATCCTCATAAAAATGAACACAGTAAATTACATTAAGCCATTTATTAATAATCTCGAGTTTGAAAGCTTTTGCTACATTAGGTTTTACATGGTTATTCAAACGATATTCGTTCTTTTTCAATTTGTTGACGGTCCCCTATGGGGTTTCGGGAAAAAATCTTCGCGGAAATATATGACCTATTCTATACTATTTACACAACTGCAGTTACTGGTTAATTCCCCATGTATTTTTCTAGACAATTTACAAAACGTATAAATTTGCAAGTGACGGGTCACCTTTGGCCATATAGCGTATTATTGGTTTATCAGTACCTCTAAAATTTTGCCCTGGAGGGGCGAAACCGCGACCAAACTGACTTCGTCGAATTCTTACCATAATTTATTTTGTAAAAAATATTTTTTCGTGTCCAAACATTTCAAAAATTTTGTAGGTAATGTAAATCTGGTGTATTGAGATGCTCTAAAATATTGTATTAAAATACGGGCGTTTAGTTACTTTTAACATAGAAAAAATATCGTCTCTGTGAGACTCTAAGTGACCTGAGTTGGCTGGTGCATTTGAAAGTGTTAAAATTCATATTTTTTAAAGCAAATTACATTATAGATTAGAAGAAGGTTACAGCTTTAATTAAATAGATTTGATTGCTCGATACATTAAAATTGCGCATTTGAGGGATGTTGCAATAAGGGAGACATTTTTTTTTTCAGAAAAACGATACTTTTTAATTTTTTTTTTCAAAGGGTTAACTGCAATATATTTTCTAATTGACTGCTGCTGTAAGAGTAAGTTGGTCTTTCAGAATAAGTCTTTCGTTTTTAACTTTAGTAAGTTGTTTGGCCGATGCATGTTAATAAATAGTGACAAAATACTCGCCGAATTTCATTCTTTTCCAACTTCTTTTTCAACTGATACGTAAATAAGGCTCCTGCACGTGTGCCAGCGCTTTTTCTATCTCGCAAGGACCTAAATCCGTTTTAATCAGAGTGAGTTGCAATTTTTAATTAATAACACAACTAATTACTAGAATAATAAAATTCTTGGTCTCAGGGGTATCAAGAGACACTTTGGGCTAGCCTCACAAAACTTTTCAGCCTCGTATATCCCATAGATTTTGCTATCCATTGCACAAAGGCACACAGACTCACAGACACAGCGAAACTTTCTTTTATTAGCGCTGATGAAAAAGATATACAAAACTTTTATATTTTAAATATTATCAGTTTTAAATTGTATTTTTATCACATTCATTTCTATCTCAAAATTGAAGTGAATTATGAAAAAAATAATATAAAAGTCATTTATAACATTTAATTGCAAATTTAGAATTTTCTTATATTCTATTATAGATTTAAATTTAAATTATTTACAAAAAATTTAGTCATCATCTTTCAAAACATATGTGAAATTAATAAAGAGAAATTAATAAAGATAAAATAATAATATTACAAATATACTGCTTTATTATACAAAAGGAACTGTGAAATATGAATATGTTCCATGTTAATAATTATAAGCATGTGTTTATTTATTATTTAATAGCGAAGGTGTTGTAATAGACTAACGACTCACTTATAAAGGGTCGCTAGCATTTTGAATGTCAAGCATTTATCCTGTGTGGCACAACAGAGACCTCTCTATTATATTTTAATTTTCGAAGGTATGTGTGAATCTCTTGGAGTCTACGGTTACGTGTTTTTGCTGTTATTTTAAGCAAATTAGGAGTAGAGTATATACGGCAATCTGTAGAGTATATAAGGAGAAGCGAGAGTATGTGTCTTCTGATTTGGGTCGTATTTCGCTCTTTGCGTTATCAAGACCTGGCATTGAAGGATTTGCATCGAGTCCTGCCTTTGAAAGTATTTTAGGCCTGCATGAACTAGGGAGGGAGTTTCTCGCCACGTCCATTGCATTTGGAGCATCTTCGTTGGTAATACGTTATTGATTCATAGTTTGAATACAGTTATGTTTGACAACCACGGATTGTCTTAGATCGTAGAGAAAATTTTAAATTGTATTTAAGGAAGTCTCAAGTCTCTTAAAATTGGAAAAAATGAAAAAAAAAAGACCACTTTCAACATTTAATATCTTAAAATGTATGTGATTTAAAGACACAATTTTAATTGGGATGAAAGATCTAAGTATGTTCTTTCATTTCAGGTATTTCAAAAAATGCAAGATGCAGAATTAGCATTTATAGAAGGCTCCGAACTGTCAGATATTTGACGAGCAGAAAATTGGTATGCACACGATTACAAAATAAATATTGCAAATAGAATGAAATTTTTGGTGCCTACTTATACTTATACCTACTTATATTATAGATTGTAATACTTACCTTGAACCTAAATAAATTTGTATTTGAAACATTTTTATTTTTTTTAATACAAAGTTGTATTTAGCTAACACAAAATTTTGATAATTTCAACAGTATAATCACCTAAAATGTTTTTTTTCAACAATAAAAAGTAAATTTTAGGTTCCGTTTATACAGACTAACATAAACATATGTTTCGAAAATTTCACGAAAAACTATTCCCAAGTTTTTGAGATATCCTGCGAGTTATGCCCAAAAATATCATATGGAGAAAAATAACTTCATAGTTTCGGAAACGCTGCTTAAGCTATTGAGCGGGTATAATTCTAATAGCTGTAGCTTCTGTTCTAATGGGAATTTTAAAGAAACAATTATGCCAAAATGTTTAGAAAAGATTTAACATCTAAAAAAATAAAAATTTCGAAACTTTTGTAGCTTTAAGTGTCCTGAGACCCCTTAAGTTCCAGCTGAATTTCCTTTAGTTATTTTTATTCATCCCTACAATATAAGTTTCAAATACAAAGATCCCCTAAATTTTTGCACTATTTTGATTTCACACTTCTATTGCTTTTTTATGATGTTAAAACTGTGAAAAAATTATATCAATTTTTTCAAAAAGTTCTTGGAAAAATCATAAGCAAAACAATAAGAATTTTAATATTAAAAATAGCTGTTTCATTATACTTAAAGTTAAATGCTCGAAATTTTTATTCTCATGAAAAATGTTATGCTATTATTATTTTAACGGATTTCATAGTGTAATTTTTTGAAATCATTGGCTTAAAAAATTTATTATAGTAGTATTTTATATGCTAAAAACTACATTTTGAATTTAAATAAAAATAACTAGAAATCGACCGAAAATTCGACCGGACAGAAACTAATGTGTATTCTAAAAATTTCGTTTCTTCATTCGGAAATTTTCAGCATTACTCTTTGATTCCAGCTGTATCGGCTCAAATGATATACTATTTTTTGCTATGAACTTCGCTGTTTACAAGTATTATTCATTACTGACTCAAGTCGTGAGTGCAAATTTTAAAGCAAGCAATGCATATAAGACTAAACATTGAAGACGGTTTTCTTGTGCTGAGAAAAGCTGCAGACTTAACAGTAATAGAAAATTTTTAAATTGAAACCAACTTTCGAGTACTCTTTGAAAAAGTTCTAGTATAGCAGATGATGAAATACAAAAATCATTATAAATGATAAATCGGGGTATGTATACCTAAAATATTTTTTAATTGTATGAAACTCGTATAATTAGAAAATCATTTTGTGTCGTTGATGAATTAATTACATTTATTTTATATGAAGATAAAAATTTTGGGGCAGAGGCACTTGGGCCATTGGTAGAATTAATTAATTATCATGTCTATTTGATAAACAAGTATAATTAATTAATATTTATGTATGTATTAATTACTTTAAAAAATGGACATTTTCGTTTTTGGCCAAAAATAGAAGTTTACCGAAATTTGGTTTCGTTCTCAAAACCTGTTTTGGACGATCCTTACATAAAAAAATCATTTTAAATACATTTATTAAAAATTATGCCCGTGGCGTACATGAATGAAAAAAAAAATTATGAGACATTTCTAAAACATTTTCGTATTTGTAATCGTTAAAAATATATGTAACAAAACAATTCCAAGCAAAAATGTTTAGCTTCTTTTACTTTATTAGTTGTTTATTTTTTCAAAATATACAGGGTGTCCCTTTCTACCTTTGAACAAAATTTAATTTCTGAACTGTTACTTTCAAAGGGGCACAGTTATAATTGCAAAAGTGTTTGAAGTATTATTACTCTGCATAATAATTTCGTATAGAAATCCAATTACGTCAAAACAATTAATTTTGTAACAATTAATTTTGTCAAAACAATTAATAAAGTTATGAAATTTTTAATGTAATATTGTCCCTCGATCCTATCTATCTATACTAATATTATAAAAAAGTAAAATTTGTTTGTTTGTTTGTTCGAGGTAATTTCTGGAACTACGGAACTAATTCCAAAAGTAATGGTATCACAATGATGGTGTTAATCCCTGTTCCAACATAGGCTATGTCTTATGTCCATGCCACTATACCAATGGGAGTGCAGTAGCAACACAATTTATAAAAATTCGATTTTTGTGTTACTAAAGGCCTAGAAACATGAAATTTGGCACGGTAGTTACTTATAAGATATAAAGGATCTCTAAGAACATTTCTTAAAACATTCAAAATTTAAAAGGGGTGAAAATGCGCAAAAAGCATTCTAAAAAACGTTTTAAACGGCGATTTCTACGCAATCTCAGGAAGCACCGAACAGATTTAAAAAATAATGGTGTGAAAATGATGGGGATAGCCTTTTCTCCAACATAGGCTATATTTTATGTCCATGCCACTACCCCAAAGTGGGTGCAGGAGCAAAAAAGTTCTAAAAATGCCATTTTTTTGTTACTGCAAAGGTTAGCAACTTGAAATTATGCATAGTGGTTACTTATAAGGTATAAATAATCTCTAAGAACATTTCCTAAAAAATTCGAAATTGTAAAAGATGTAAAAATGTGCGAAAAACGTTCTAAAAATGTACTAAATTTCAATTTTTATTTAATCTTAGTAATTAGCAATATTTCAAAAGTATCAATTTCAAAAGTAATGATTGAATATTGATGGTGACAGTCTCTTCTCCAACATATAGGCTATACTTTATGTTGTTGTCACTACCACCTGGGTGTTTCAGGAGCAAAAAAAATGACTAAATTGCGACTTTTATGACACTGAGGTGTCTTACATTCTTAAATTTGGCACTTAAAACATGTAAATGTTTTCTAAGAACCTTCGAACGAAAATTACAAATTTAAAAGATGAGTTAAGCGACCTTCGACGATGAAGTAAGTCGTTCTAAACATTCTAAATTACGATTATTTTTATGCAATCTTATGAAACACGAAACCGATTTAAAAAAAAAAAAAGTCTGCAAATTGGTAATAATAGTACCTGCTCAAACATAAGCTATATTTTATGTGGGTGACACTACCACCAGATGGTCGCAGAAGTAAAAAACTTTCTAAATTGCGATATCTGTGATACTAAAGAGGCTAGAAACATTAAATTTAGCACGGTAGTTACTTATAAAATATAAATGCCTTCTAAGTGGTGTCTGAAGTAAATTAAAAATTACAAAGGGGTGAATCGAAGGGAAGGAGTAAAAAGCATTTTCAAAACGTCCTAAATTACAATTTCTAAGCAATCTCAGGAAATAATAAACAGATTACAAAACTAATGGTTGCCAATCAATAGTAACAGTCTCTGATGCTAGACAGACTATATTTTTTGCCGACGCCAATACCACCTCAATTGGGAAGAACAAAACGTTCTATAAAAGAAAGTCTTTAGAAACTTTCTCAATTACGTTTTCTATGGAACATTAGGAAATACCTAATCGATTTCAAAACTAATGGTAGCAAATTAATGGTGATAATCTCCGTTTCAACATAGGCATTTCATGTTAGTGTTACTACCATTAGATAAGTGGTAGACTGTTAGACAAGAAGCGTGGAATTTGACATTATATTTAATTTAAGATTTAAATGAGTACTAAGAACGATTTCTTAAAAATGCAAAACTTCAAATCAATACTGAAATGAGCATAAAAGCTTTAAAATACTTTTTAAATTAACATTTATTTAGAATTAGTTTTAGTTCTCCTTATATATTTTACTCTCATTTCTGCCTGATGCAGTGTAATAATGAAGTTCAGTCAAACTGTGGCTTAGTTAGTAATTTTTGAATTATTCCAAAAAGTAGAATTTCTTCAAATAAAACCTAGGAATACAAATATCACTTGGCAATATTTCAACTATTATGCGAGCAAAGCCAGTAAGTCATATTTTAGTACAGATAAAAGAGACCAAAAATTGAGTAAAATACAACGGCCTATGCCATTCAGAAAAATTTGAGAAAAACATCGCTTTGGCTCTAGAAATGAAGATCCGATGAGCCCCCCCCCCCAAAAAAAAAAAAAAAAAAAAAATTGTGTTACCCTGTTTTTGTTTTTGTTTTTTTTTTTTTGGGGGGGGGGGGGGGGCGGCTCATCGGATCTTCATTTCTAGGGAGCAGAGGAAATTTAAATTTTTAATTTGGTCATGTGGGATATCGTTTACTATGTTCTTTTTAATTCTGATTCGAATGCTTCCATTGGCAAGTCGATAAGATCGTTCGTTATAAAGTTAGTTGGGTTTTATGAATACAAAATCATGAATAATTTTATAAATAAAAATTATGAATGCACGGATTTGGACAACTTTACTCACCTTGAAGAAGACTCAGACGGTTCGGATTTTGATTATTAATATTTTGGGGACATTTAATAAGCGTGCAATTATTTGATGTGATATAAAGAACATATTTTAAACGTAAAATACATGTAACAATGTTGTGCTCAATAACAAAGTGTCATTTTGGACTTTATATTCATAAAACCTATCATAACTTTGTAATGAACGATCCTATCGACTTGCGGATGGTGAAGTTTGATTCAAAATTTAAAAATACTTACGAATCAAAAACCAGATTGACATACATAAGATTTTTGAATTTTTCCCAGCCCCTGAGTTAAAAATCTCCCCCTTTCACCAACGCCCCCCCCCCCAAAAAAAAAACCTACAACATCGTAAAACAACTTCACGTTTTGGGGATTCATCGGATCTTCATTTCTGGTGCTAAAACGAAGTTCTTCCCAAATTTTGGAGAATGATCTGTCTGTACTATTTAGAAAAACGTTTATTGTTCTGTAACAAATGAGATATTGTGTAGAACCAAAATTTACGGGCTTACCATACTTATAATTTTAACACTAGAACCGAGCAGCGGGTCAATTTGACCCGAATCCATGTTTAATTTATCACCGCGTCGAAAATAATAATTGAAAAAGCATTTCCTTTTGTGACTTTTAATATTTTAAGGTAAGCAACAACATATCAAAAGTGAAACCGCATATTATAAATAAATTCCCAATTATAACTATTTATACTTAAAACCGCGACGCGGATCAGTTTGACCCGTTACATGTTTTATGCCTAAATGAGGAAAAAAGAGTGCATTTTCTCAGAAGTAACGACATATACAGAGGTCGGATCACATAGATTTGTCCCATGAGCTCCGAGTCCTGCATATATCCTCAATGTAAAGGAGTAGTCGAATGTAACGGAAAATTACAACAGATATTTAGAAATATATTATATTAAGAATTCTTAAAGTTGGTTTTATTCCTCTTTTATGATAAGTATAGATAAGATGTCACGACGACGTCGTAATCTTACAGTTCCAAAAGACAAATTTCGTGAAATAACGGGAATCTGGTAGTTAGATATAGTATCAAACCGATCAATTCATCTAGAGACAGACCAATTTGCCCTGATTTCTGATATCGTTATCATTTCATTGAAAATTGAAAAACTAACTATACACCAAGGCTTATAAAGCTCGCACAGGTATTGTAATCCAAATCACCAACTTTGTAGGAACTGTAAAACGCTCAAGAAAAGAAATACATGTCTCTGAAAAAATGTCAAAATCGGAATTGAGGGTATCTACTGCACTAATTCCTAAATACTTCAGCCTAACTGTTTACCAGCGAAAAAAATATGTAAATATGTTTTGTTGCTGAGCAGTATACTGCATCCAAAGATTGGTTTCAGTTAATTCTAAAAAACTACCTGATACATGTGTTTACTATAACGCAACTATATTGTATGTAGATGTGATTGACCAGATTGACCAGGATGTATACTGTCAAGTCTACTTCACATAGGTGGCCAGTGCATGCATTTTTTAATATTTTGAATCTTGCAGCTATCAATTCTTGGGTTCTATACAAAGTCGTAACTAGAAATTCTGTTAGTAGACGGCGATTTATTCAGGACTTAATTGAAGAATTAGGAGAAAAGTGTGTTCTCTCTCGGCAAAAAAAAGGTGTCATTTGATGCGGAGCAACCACTGAAAGCGACGGAAAACCTCAAACTTAGCGTAAACGCGTCCGGTGTCACACTTTAAAATGTGAAAATGAAACTCAAGATATTTGTTCATAATTCAATGCACCCATTTGTGGTAAACCTACAAAACATATTGCCAAATTTTGCATGCAATGCACATAATAAATTGCATTAAATAAATCTGTAAAACTAGTAATTAACTCCTATATTTTTTAGTTTTATTTTAATCATTCTTAGAAATTATGTCTAAGCTTATTTGAAGGAGATAATCTATTTCCTGTTAAAGTTAAGAAGTCTAATTTTATTTTTGCTTAAATTATATGTTATTACACTTCAGAAATACAATGTCGAATAAATCACCCTCTAAAATGTTTGGTAATCTCTGCTGATTTTCATATCAAATGTAATGTAAATGTATTGGAAAATTGATTAATATATGAAAATATACTGCTTTAGTTAGTTAAATTAAACATTTATGCATATTTATGTTTTTTTTTTTCTATCTTGGGTCAAACTGACCCGCTCCGCTGTTCTAGGTATACCGAAAGTTCCGCTGTTCTAGTGTTAAGAATTTTCAATATTTTCTAGGACTAAACATTTTTTTTTTTTTTTTTTTTTTTTTTACAGCACTTAGATTAGTCCGTTTGTTTTTTAATAGTATTTTTATGCGATTTCCTTGGTAGGTTTGTTGAAACAATAGCAATCCTTTACAAAAGTTCTGTTCAAAAAAGAATCTAGTGCGAGACCTGATTTTAGCTTGATGTTTTGATGGTTTCTTTGTTAATAGCAATGCTTATGTATTATAAATCAAATAAGTATTACAGAAAAACAAGATAAATATTATTAATAATATTTTATGGCACTAAATATGTGTATTGGACATTTAAAAAGGCCTTAAGATAGGTCAACGGTGTAACAAAATCTCCATGGATTAGCTAAGAGAATGCCTAGAAAACAAATATTGTTTTAGAATTTTATAATTTTTCAGAATTTTTATACCTATTACATTTATATGTTCAAGAATGAAAATATTATTCCATAAAAATATAACATGTTGTTTAAATACACACAGTTCCCTGCAAATGTATACTTGAAACTGTTGTCTTAATTCTAACCCAGCAGCATTAGGAATTATTACAGTATTCCAAATTAAAAATGTACATATTTATGTCTCTTTTGAAACAATTAATAAATCCACCAAACTGTAATAAATTTTAACGACACTTTCTAAAACATATTAATGTTATACTCCGAAAATATATTTCATTTGAATTTTCTTGACGTAGCAAATTATTATTTCTAAAATATGCAACTGTTGCTGAAAGGCATAATTTATTAGACGATAAGTCTTATGAGGTTAACCAAAATAAGAACTGAAAAAAAATTATAGCTCATTTTTTTTTAACTTCATTGATTGCATTTGCCAGAGTACTTTTTATAGCTATTAATTATTTCTTCCAATAAATTTACTGAAGGTGATATTATAAATTATTCTAACTCCCTTGAAACAAATATTTTAAATTTTGTTTTGAACCATTAGAAATGAAACGGAGAACACAAGATTAGATTTCTTTAGTTAAATGTTAGATTTAGGAAAAATAATTATTTGAATAAATACTAAAAATCTTTTTATATTCCGAAAAACTCTCGAATAAATAATGACTGCTTGAATAATAAATATTCATTTTAAAGTATATATTTCATACGGTTATTTATTAATTTTATATTTCTTGTAAAAGATATTATTGGACATCTTACTTCTATTTTTACAGGCTTTTAACCTAACATGTTTCAAGTGTATAAAGATGTAATTTAGTAATTGATTTCTTACTCATTTCTTGGTTTAGTAGAATTATAAAAATTGTGTACACAAATGTGCTTCCGATGAAATGCAACATTTTCATGCATTCATAATCTAATTTTGAATTAATAGATTGATTTTATTTGTATTTTGGAAAAATTCTTTAAAAACTTTAGTAAGTTTAAATAATTTGGTATGAAATAATTTTAAAATATGTCACCTCGTGACTGAACAGTATATAGTACAAGGAGCTAGCTAAAAGCTTATCGATCCCCATTAACTTTAGAAGGGCGACAGCTGCAGTCATTTTCGAAGCGTCTAGATATAAGTAAAGTATCTATGGCCAACGTGATGAGATTGGTTTCTTGCAGCATATTATGGAGATTGCCGGAAAACGGTACACGATACGAAAAAAATTACCAAATACAAAGTGGTAGAGGGTCTTTGATTTAGTATGAAATGATATCTTACATTTAAAAATAGCTTTATTAGAAGTCATGAAATGTACATTTTTCATATCGTATCATTAACTTAAAGGTCCAATAATTGCACGCAGGAGTTCATTATTATAATGCAGATGTACATTTACTAGTAAACTTACACATGTAGCAAGGTAGAATTTTGTTTTTACAGGGAATTTAAGTTAAGCATACTCAATATGTCAAACATCGGGACACATTCAAAATGAATGTTGCGTTGCTGCCAACACTTTGAGCATTCCTTAACTTGATCATACTGAGCCGGTGACATCGAAAGTCCCGCGATCGTGGAATTAAAAACTGTTTATGTAAACAGATTGTAAAAAGCCATGCGAACAAAATGAGCTAGGTATGACAAGTAGAAATGTAAAAATATCAACGTTAAAAGCACCAATAATTTTAAATTTTAAGCATACCGGTTTACGTAGCATATAGCTGATATTTTTACATTTCTATTACATTACACCAAAATCCATCTAAATAATTAGGTATGACTAGGTTTGACAAGCCAAAAATATGTTTAATTAAATTAATTAGGTAGCATTTAGTTATCCATCTGAGTATCGTCCATATTAGTTTTTACCATCTGATTATTGGTTTTAATATTTTAAAACCTGTTAATTGTATTTTTAGCACCTATTTTAGTAATAAAAACTGAGAATCATTTTAATGTATTCATGTTTTAACTTTAGTTATCCCGTCGACCAATTTCGCCAAATTATATATATCGCCAAACCACTCTCCAAATTATACAAATTGACATAATTTTTATTTTAAATAACAAAAGAGCAAATACATTAGTATAACATTAATAAATAAAGTAAAAATAAAGTAAATAATAAAGTAATAATAAATAAAGTAAGTAAAATAATAAAGTAATAATAAAGTAAAAATAAGAATAAATCGTCGAAATAAAAATCGCTTGATGACGTAAGCAAGTGCAACTTGCTTAAAATGGAGTGAATGTGACATTTGCGATCAACTATTATTGGCATTTAATCTTATAGTTTGGCAATAGATTTTTGGTCGATGGGATAACTAAGTAGCACCATTAAATATTATTAAAACGCTATAATGTTTTACCGTTATCGCGCATATTGATCACTCTTAGAGCATTTTATAGAAAATTTTGTGCTCCTTCAGAAAACTTGGAATGACTAACTTTACTCTGCCGGAAAATTCTGTCATACCTACTTTAACCCTTTCGCTGTGCCACCCGAGAAATACTCGGGCATGCATTTTACCGTCTAATTAATACTATTTGTTTATTCCCACCAGTTAAGTTTTCGCGAAAACTTTGTGTGATTTAATCAGGATATTTTCCCTCATTACGATAGTCCAAAATTTCTGCTTTAAAGAACCGGTGATAAAAGATTAAAAATTCTGTAAAAGACGCTCATCGCGAAGAATTACTTACCCAGTGAGAGAGTTAGGAAAGCGGCCGGTGATAAAAAATTCCTGTTATTTTGCTTGTAATTTATACCGGTGGCCACTTTATTTCGAGTCTGGAAGCTGGTCAAGTGTCGGTAAAGGTGTATGGGGACTAGGGTGGTCACAAGAAATCAATTTTCGAATTTTTTCGGGGGGACCCCCCAAAAAGTTGCCAATTGACTAGAAAATGAGATTGGCTAAGTTTCAGCTCATTTGGATAATATTAACCCGTGCCTCATTGAGGTTTAAGTTTGAAAAAAAACGTGATTTTTCGCAAAAAAATGCTGTTTTTCCTTCATGAAATGAATACAGTTGAACCTAGAAACATAATGCAGGTCTCATTTTATAAAAAAAAAGTTTTGCTTTGAAGAACCACACACCATTTTTTCTAAAAATGTATAGATTTAAAAATATGCGCATTTTTCAGGACCAGACTTCACCTGAATCCTAAAAATTGACTTTTTTTGAAAAAGCGAAAAAAAAATTGTAACATTCCATTTCATCTGCTTTCCACCTTTTTTCTTTCTTTTTTTCATTTTGTGAAGTCCAATAAAGTGTTTGATTAAAAAAAATTTCAAAGAAAAGGAAAAAAATCGAATTTTAAACTGAAAGAATTTTTTAAAAAAAGGGAGGGTAAAGGAAGTATAGAAATGAGAGCAAATAATGCTCAATTGCATTTTATTATTAAGAAAGGAGGCATAATAAAGAAAATAAATTATTTTCCCTTACAACTGTCACGTTAACTCTTTCCGGCACAGAAAAATTCTGTTCGTAAAAGGATGAAATGATGGTCTACCCCGGAATTTACAATAGGACACTTTTAGAAATTAAAATCACATTACTTTAACCTTTCATTGTAAAAGCAAAATTTTATTAAAATATTCTTCGTGCCGTTTGTAAGTTTGGAATTAAAATTAGGTGGTCCCTGCGTGGGACACTGCTCCGAAAAGGATTGAAGTGGTAATGGTTTAGGTAAGGTGGCTTATGTTGGCTTTTTTTACCAAAGTATTATCTAAAAATGAAAATGCAACTTGATCCGAGTTAAGATACCAAAGGCGGTTTGTCATTTTAGCAAGTGCTTTGTCTGTAACCTATTTATCAAATTTTCTGTAGTGAACAAGTGATTTTATTATTTGCAGGTCTTGAATTGGGGGCTAAAGTGGCAGTGGAAGTATTGAAGCACGCTTTTGCATAAATATTGATTAAAAATAAGAAAAATCTCTAATACCTTCTTTTTCTAAATTTGTTATTGAAAGATGATCCCTGAAACAATATATTTTAAGAGAATGAATGGCCTGTGCCTCCATCCATCTGACATGATTAAAAGTACCAGGTGCTTTGAAAAAAAGTCTTTTGCCGGAAGGAGTTCTATAAAAATTAAACAAAGTTGGATAAACTCTTTGTAAGCATCCCTGAGCTGTTAATTTTTAAGAGTTCCTGTAAGAAAATTTGAAATTTCTTCTGAATTAACTATTTATACCTAGTATTTCATCTTCAGTAACATTTGTATACTTACTCTGGTTTAATTTAGACCACCAAATTAGAATTGGTTTTTTTTTTAAATATCTGGCTGAGGGGCAGTGATTGTGCCCATTTTACAATCAAGAACAGCTTTCTAAATTATGCTGGTGGCATGGTAAATACAGAAGACTTTTCCTTTAACAATTGCTATAGAAAAATGCAGGTTAACTCTGAGGCGACCTGTGTTTACTGCAGTTGTATCATAAAATATTGCCTGGATTTTACCAACTTCCTCCCACTCTTCAATTGCTGAAAATACAGCTTTCGCCTGAATTATTCCGATACTATTTTCAAGTTGAGGAACTCGTAGTAACTGTTCTTCATCCCCACAACTAATTAAAACTTTTATCCACTCTACATTTTCTTTATTCAAAAAATGGTGCAGCAGTTTTCCACCCCAGTGAACAACAGTTCTCTCTAAACGGGTATTTTAAAATCTGTTTTTGATGAGCTCAGTTTTTTGTTTTCGAAACAGTTATTTGCAGAGTCGATATCTGTGGTTAGCTAGTGGATGTATTCTAAGTCTATCAGCTTCTCTGGCGTTCAGCTCCTTTTGCGAATATTATAAAGCAAAATACATAAAACTTGACAATTACTTAGCTGCTTACTGTCGTTGATTTGATGAGACATGTGGCCAATTTAAAAAATCTTACATTTCTGCCATCATATCAAGAGGGGCAAGGGGTTTTACGGAATGTTTTGTCAATTCTAAAAATAGATAACCATAACAGATAACAAAAACAGCCTTGTAATAAAAAGAGAAATTCAGAGGTTCAACTGCAACACAAATCGAGAATCTCTTTCTTACTAGACACAGAACTAGATAACTAATAATCAATTATAATTCGTGAAATATTTTTAAAGTTACAAAAATTGTTCACTTATTTTTGCCTATTAATAAAAATGATACAAAAAAATTATCAAAAGTAATAAAATTTTTAATTTGTCATTTTTTACCTATGTTTCAAAAAGGCAGATTTTGAGGGTATGGTTCACTAGATGTCCTGAAAAATACTAAATGTTCATTAAATATAAGTTTTCATGAGAGTAAAAGTTCAAGGCAACAACAGTTTCTATGAAATAAAACAAGAATCAGGTTTCTAAGACAAATATTTTTCACGTAAGGAAAGAAAAACGACAATTTTTTGCCAAAAATTGCAAATTTTCAAGAATTCAACCTCGATGAGGCACGGGTTAATATTATTTATTTGAGCTGAAACTTTGCCAATCTCATTTTTTAACTAATTGGCAACTTTTAGGAGGGTCCCCCCGAAGAAAACGTTAAAAATTTTTTTTTCCCATGTTGCTTGTGACCACTCTAATGGGGACGTTTGATGTACGCTCGGCTGCCTTCTCCGCGAATTCCAGCGGTGTTGTAATAAAGTTTGTCAGACCAAACTTTTCTGTAAGAGCACAAAATTTTCTATAAAACTCTCTATCAATATCCGCGATAACCGCACAACATTATATATTTTTAAAAATTAGTAATTTAATTAAACATATTTTCGACTTCTCAAACCTAGTAATACCTAGCTCATTTTTTTCCGTATGACTTTTTACTATCAATTTACATAAAGAAAATTTCAATTTCACGATTACGGTACTTTAGATGTCACCTGTTCCCGGACTATAACTTTCGTTGCATGTAGTAGTTTCATTATAAAATGTGCCTTATAATGCCATTGTTATGCATGTGATTAGATGCGTATTTAACCCCTTAACGGTCGCATTAAATTACGGTTTAAAAATTGAAATTGTTTATTGGTACCACTATCCTGAAAAATAAATATTCATCTTATTTAATGACAGGTGCAATGATAAGATAATAAAGCCAATTGCACTATTTTATAAAACTGGTGGGTATCAAACAATCTGAATATAATACACAGTCCATGAATATCACAGGGGCGAGAATTAAAGGGTTAAGCTGGTAATTCGATGGTAAGAGAAATAAAATACTGGGTCTCCGAATAAAGTTATTTTTACATGAAAGACATCATATCGTAATAAATCTTTACAACTTTGTATATGATTTTTTTTTTCTTGTACCTCCTACCATTTTCTAGATAAGAACGCTAGGCTCACTTGGCAGTTTACTACTACGTAATACTGTAATTTTGCTTAGCGTGTAGCGAAAAGGCACTTTATTCTATATAGACACTACGTTCAAGATTATTATTTATATGAGGACCCTAAAACGCCCCTAAATATAAGTATAGGGACCAGGGGGCTGTATAAAAATTTAGATTCTGTAATTCTTCACTAAATTGTTTTTTCGCTTCAAACTTTTTTTTAAATCTTTACTTTGCACCTAATTTTGACCACTTTTGTAATTGGAAGTATGCTTCTAGGACCAACGGTTGCGAAACTAATGGTCGGTCAGGTTATACGAGAACCCCGTATATGTATGTGTGTGTAAAAATCGTGAAATTTAAGATGAAATAAAAAAAGTACAAATTGTGTGTGTGTGTGCGTCATAACCAACAACGGTCCTGCTTGAGAAAGATCAGCCAGATTAGTTTAGGATAGCTCAATTGGCAGAGTATTGGGAATATACGCCAAAGTTTCCTATTTCGAATCTTTACCTGGATACATTTTAAACTCAGTTGAAAATTTACAATTCGTATAGGTGTTACTTTTTATAAATTTCAGAATTTTGTTAGTTTAACCATAAACGTGGAAGCTCGGGGTCTTTTCTTCTCACATTCTCGAATGCATACTCTAAAATAACAAAATATAAATTTTCATTCTTATTTCGTGAACATTCCGGAAGTTAAGGCTTCGTATATTTAAAAAAAAAAAGTTCAAAGATACTATATATTGCTTGTGCCTTAATTCATATTCAGTGTGATGAATTTCTTTTGCGTGGTCGTATAAAAAAATATTATCTAGCATTTTTTTCACTAACTTATTAGTTTATATTCACAAAAGATTCTTTGTGGTTATTTGAAATTATTTTAGTAATTAATTTTATATTATACATTGTATATAATTTTGAACAATAAAAGCTACATTTACAAATTAGTTTGAAAATGAATATCGCCCAAAATAATGGCATTCATTATTAAATACTTTACTAATTTTCTGGAAAATTTATAAAATCTTATTAATTTTCTTGCGGTGCAATTTGTACCGCATTAACATCACCATTTAGTATTAATGTAAACTGACTTGTTTTATTATTCCTTCAAATAAAAACACAGTATTAATCATTTTATCTATAGACACACAAAAATTTCCAAAACAATATCTATTTGATGTAAATGGTAAATTTAAACGTTTTCTTAAATTTAATTAACAGACTGAATACATTAATTCTAATTGTCTTCTGAAGTACAGATATTTCGGTTTACTCCATTACATTTTCTTTTCATTAAATCTTTAAACAATTAATCATGAGAGAAGTATTTTAATTCAATAACATGTTTACCAATTTATATCTACTTTTTATTGCCTTTTGCAATTCCTGCGTGAGGTTTAGAAATATTTTGCAATAATTACTATTTGAGTACTGATATTAAAATGATAGGTGGTATTTATTTTTAAAATAAATAAATGTTATTGTAAAACAGAATAAATATAGAAGATTAACAGGAACAAATGTGACATGTTAGAAATTTATTTCAATGTAAAAGCATTAATTTTGGAAGATGTATTTTTAATTTTGAGCAGCAAACAAAAATCTTATATTTCATTCTAAAAAAAAAAAAAATATTACTTATTAATGAAGTTCTGTTAAAAGAAATAAAAAAGACATGATTTTTATGATTTGTTTAATTGCATAAATGCATGGCATGAATACATGAATGAATCCATGGCATGAAATAATATATACATGAATGAAAGATGAAGGATTTAATGAATATATGAAATGTGTACGTGACATGAATACATGAAAACGAGGGGGTATCTTAAAGTTTCAGTTACAGGCGAATATTTTTGAATACTAACTCTCACCACTTTTTCAAAACAAAAATCTTACAAACGCTTTGTGAACATTTGCAAAAGAACTATACTAAAAACTATATTTTCTAAAAATAGTAGTATGAATAGAATACAAAAATTGTGGCTTGTAATTGAAATTTTACGATATCCCTTCATACATGAAATTTAGGATTTCTTTTTCGAAAGGAATCAACTCATACAAAGTTGCTAAATTCTTTGTACCAATAAAAAAACATATTTAGTGCCCAATTTTAGACACCCCCTCTTTTTTAACTTTTCTGACTAGGCTAAGCAAACCGCTACATTTTTTTTTTTCAACGTTGTCTTTCTTTTATTTTTTTTCTCTCACTTGATTCAATTGTGGACTGTTATTATGAAAGTTACATGAAAACGAAAGGTAAAACTTTACAGTAAAAATAAGATCCCTCCTTTACTCGTATAATGCGCATTTATTTCGAAATTTTACACACAAAAATGAGCTGTGCATTAAGCACGAAGTAATTTTGGAAGCTATACGAAGCCTCTTATGTTTTCATTAGGACATTATTGATCATTAACAAATATATTCGCCTTTTCAAAACTGTCAATTTTTATATTATTTTCAACTTCTGTATTGTAAATTATAGCATTATCAACTTCAATCAATGTAAAATTAAAAAATAACAATAATCTTGCCTTATTTTAAAGCAGAATCTTTTATTAAATAAGGGGAATATTTTTTAATATGAGAGCAAAAAAGATCATTAAAAAAAGTTATTCCTAATTAAATTGACTTTGGACAATGTCGTAGTAAAATTGTCCGAATACAGAAACGGTAAGTAATCTAATTTAAACATAAGTCTTACTTATCGTAGTTTGTGACTTATGGGAAAATGTACGTATCGACTTCTAATGTCGGTAAAAGTTGTTAAATAAGTTTTCCAATTCGTTAAAAGTACATATCGCAAAAGCTAAATTTTATGGTGTATTATAAAATGACAATATATTCGTGGGTGCATAGATTTTATTGTTTAATTGTTTTCCGCATCAAAAATAGGATGCGCATTATACATTAGTAAATACGTTAATCTACCTTGACTAAACTATTCAAAAGACTAAAAGCACGATATCTTTATCTTCAAGTACTCCAATAATAATAAATTTTTATGTAAATAAAATTTTATAATGTTTTCAATTTGCTATAAGAAGAGGTAAAGCTGGGTTCGCTTTTTATAAGGTTATTTTTGCAACAATGATGGGTTGGCTTTAAGTATTTCTTCACAACCATTTGGAGACAATGCTTATGAAACCCGAAGTATCATTCGAAATTGTTGTTTCAAGACTGAAAATGTAGAGTTTTTCTCATCTTGTCAATACCAAGTCTGTATCTGAGAATAGATTGATGAGAGATGTAGTTCTTTAATGCAAAAAAGGGTGATATGTTCCACCTATTCACCGCGATATCTCACTTAGCAACAGATTTCATTCCGCATCACAACGGTTTCTGCCATATTTTCGTGCATAGCATCTTTAATTGCATCACTTAGCATTAACTTAATGCTTTCAAAATTGAGGTGTGTCTTATTAAGGAGTGGGGAAATTGCCATGGTATAAGTTCTGGCAGATAATACAGCAGTAATTCGGTTCTCTGATATAATTCGTTCCAAAGAATTGTCCGAGAGCGTAATTAAATGTTGCCGCTAAACTAATGAAAATATTAATTCGTTTTCATCTCCCAAACAAAGCACCGCACAGAATACAATAAAATATTAAAATTCAAAACACCACTGTATAGTAGGGTGTGTGTGTCGAAAAAAATCGAAAATGTTCAGATCATTTTCTAATAGGGAGCAGTACTTGCTTTTTGTAATTAGAAGAATAACGCAGAATTCTTCTTATTACAATTTTTTTTCCATTATTTTTCATATTGGTTAATATCTTAAGTATATCTTATATATGTCGCGCATTGCATTTGAAGTTTGGCAATAATGATCAAAAATGACAATTTTTGGAATTGAACAGGAAATTTAAAAAAAGGTTATACTTAGTTCAATTAGTGCGTAAAACTCGCTCTTCGGGAATTGAAGAATAACGTAAAAACAGACACTGCAAACCGTTGAACTCTTTAGTTCTCGGATCGCCATAAATTTTCGGAAAATATTATCAAAATTGATAAAATTTCATACAATCAGGGATGAGAGTACTCCGACCCAAATGACGGATTGCTACCACTAAATTTTAATAGTATTTCTCGCCGCATTTAATAACGGAATTTCTGAGATTTAATAAAGCAAAGAATACTGTTAAAATTTAGTGGTGAAAATCAACCATTTGGGTCGGAGCGCACTCATCCCTGTATAAAGGATGAAAATTAATTTTTTTGGCCTCAACGTCTAATAATGCAAGAGTGTTGCTTTGTGTGCATAGAAACGTAACATAGAGCTAATCTTAAATTAGATTAATATATTTTGGTTGTGTTTGTTTTATGTATATAAAATTATTACAAAACCCTATTTTTTAATTATTTATTTTAAATTAAACAATATTATTTAACATAAAATAAAGCACTACTTATTAAAGCAATTTTGAGCAGTATTGGTTGAAACAATTTTAAATAATGTGCATTATCGCAATTTTATAGAATTGTTATAGTTCTCTCTTATCTACATTTTATACAACAAAAAAGAACTTGTACTGAGATTTATTATCAAACTTTGGCATTAGTGATTGCGAAAGCAAAGCTAATCTATCATAGCCGTCTGTGCTATTTCGACCACATAGTTTTTTACAAGCTTCAGTCACAAGTTTCATACATCGTTCCTCAGATTGTGTGTGCTCGGATTCGACCACATAGTTTTTTACAAGCTTCAGTCACAAGTTTCACACACCGTTCCTCAGATTGTGTGTGCTCGGATTCGACCACATAGTTTTTTAGAAGCTTCAGTCACAAGTTTCATACATCGTTCCTCAGATTGTGTGTGCTCGGATTCGACCACATAGTTTTTTAGAAGCTTCAGTCACAAGTTTCACACATCGTTCCTCAGATTGTGTGTGCTCGGATTCGACCACATAGTTTTTTAAAAGCATCAGTCACAAGTTTCACACATCGTTCCTCAGATTGTGTGTGCTCGGATTCGACCACATAGTTTTTTAAAAGCTTCAGTCACAAGTTTCATACATCGTTCCTCAGATTGTGTGTGCTCGGATTCGACCACATAGTTTTTTAGAAGCTTCAGTCACAAGTTTCACACATCGTTCCTCAGATTGTGTGTGTTCGGATTCGACCACATAGTTTTTTAAAAGCTTCAGTCACAAGTTCCATACATCGTTCCTCAGATTGTGTGTGCTCGGATTCGACCACATAGTTTTTTAAAAGCTTCAGTCACAAGTTTCATACATCGTTCCTCAGATTGTGTGTGCTCGGATTTGACCACATAGTTTTTTAAAAGCTTCAGTCACAAGTTTCATACATCGTTCCTCAGATTGTGTGTGCTCGGATTCGACCACATAGTTTTTTAGAAGCTTCAGTCACAAGTTTCACACATCGTTCCTCAGATTGTGTGTGCTCGGATTCGACCACATAGTTTTTTAGAAGCTTCAGTCACAAGTTTCATACATCGTTCCTCAGATTGTGTGTGCTCGGATTCGACCACATAGTTTTTTAAAAGCTTCAGTCACAAGTTTCATACATCGTTCCTCAGATTGTGTGTGCTCGGATTCGACCACATAGTTTTTTAGAAGCTTCAGTCACAAGTTTCACACATCGTTCCTCAGATTGTGTGTGCTCGAATTCGACCACATAGTTTTTTAAAAGCTTCAGTCACAAGTTTCATACATCGTTCCTCAGATTGTGTGTGCTCGGATTCGGCCACATAGTTTTTTAGAAGCTTCAGTCACAAGTTTCACACATCGTTCCTCAGATTGTGTTCCTCAGGAAACGCCTTTATAGATTTTAGTTCCAACTCTGAGAGAGCTTTTGAAGCTATGAGAGATAAAATATTCTCTGTGATGAGTTTATGCAATGTAGGAGTTGAAGTAACTACCATTATGTTATAAGAAATCCTGAGCATTAAAACTTTTCTCACTCTTTCAGTCACATATTGCATTGTTTTACAAAAGTGTCTGAATTCCAATTCCCGTATATGTTCCCTTCATCTTTGATCATTCACAGTAACAGGATTTTGGGATTAGCAAAGAAGCCATTACGCTCGGTAACAGAATCTATCACCTCCGTCTTTTTCTTCTTTTTTTGTAACTGGCGCAATGTTGTATGCATTCCTTCTACAATAATAAAATGATTCCCCTTAGTGACAAACCATACAGACACATACGTCTTCATGTAGAACAAAACTGTTTCAATTCAGTTCTAGGGCTTGCATTTTATACATACAATCAAAGTATTATGTTTGTCAGCTTTAGTGATAAATCAGCCCTCGATTACGGACAGCAAACTCTCCAGGGCAGATTCCGATCGCACAAGCATTGCATATTTCAATAAGATAAAACTTTTACCCCTTAAATGCCGGGTGTTGCTTTTCGGCAACATACCCAATTTAGGCTCTAAAATACTATTAGAATAATATTGAAGCTATAATGCCAAATGTTGCCAATAAAATACATTCTGAAAATATTAATCAATCGATTTTCAACATGTGGATGGCAACACTTGTGCTATTTAAGAATAAAGATAGATTCATTTTTTCAATTGTTGCTACTTGTTCTTTTTGTTTTGTTTGGAAGCTTGCGAAATACCCTATTTTGTTCTGTATTAAGCAAGTAAAATTTATTTCTTATTATAGTTCCTAAAATTCTTGTGTGTTTAATGTTATAGAATTTTATCAAGTAAAATAATTTTTTCAATTAAACACCAGTATTGCCGATTAGTAACAAACTTTTTTTAGCCGCAAAGCATACTTAAAACAAAATATGATTTATTAAAGTATTTTTCCTATGATTTATTTAAAAAATGAAAGCCAAAAAACGTTATTACAATGATTTTTGAACAAATCAGGCATTTAAGGGTTAAAATCTTTCCTGGAGCAATTTGATTATTTAACAATCGTTATATGTACATTGAAATTAGACAACAGATAGTGTTACACAAGCAGATAGTTGCTTACACTGTTCAAAATCGGCAGGAAACTGGGTAGTAGTTTGGCCGTTTTAAAAAATAATGGTTACTTGGCCATATTGCGAGGCATTATGATTGTATTATTGTCCGGTCATATAAAATTGCGGCTGATAACAGTTATCTGTAAAAGCGGTCGAATGACTGGACAGTTTGCTGCTAATTTTGAACAGTATATTTACAGGTGAAGAAAATAATGCCGATCATATGCTTTTCCATCAATATGTTGAAATAAGTGCCTAAAAGGCAGTTCAATGAAATGCACACGACAAATACAACATTGCAAGGGTTTCTCAATCGTCTTATCTAAATTTCGAATAAGTCGTTCTTCCAATTCTGTATCGATAATAGTGCCTTCACATCCAACTGCAACAACCTCATCTAAGGAGATGTTTTTGTCAGATATTATATCAGATTTAAAACAACTCTTTTAAAACTATCTCTCCCGGTTCCAGTTGTAGTAGTAATATGACCAATATATGTTATGTATTTTGAACATTTCTCTTTAATTATAGAAATCTCCTCTTTGCAACAATATTTTCCAAAAATCAAGTGTGAACCTAAAGATATTAACTGCTATTAAATAATTTATGCGGTTTTTTTCTGATTACAGAAATAGATATTTACGCATTATTAGAAACTTATATGAATTTTTTTTTCATTATTAAATTCAAAAATCACCAATTTTCATCATGTTTTCCAAAATTCAAGTGCAAAGCGCGACCGATTTCAAGAATCTTTTTGCGTCATTCTTATAATTACGAAATGCAGATTCTCCCCACTTTTAGAAATTGATCTGAAAAAAATCACTTTTTTCGAGTTATAATTTTTGAACTGGGTTAAAAAGTGCCAAGGCCAGAACAGGTGAGACAACTTTAATTACTCTTGTGATTTATTTATCAATTAGAATAATTGTGTTAAAATTAATCAAGTATTGTATAGTATATGACACAATGAAAATTTTATAACATTTTAATAATAGTGTAACAGAAAACGTGTCCATTCTCTTACAAGTGAAAAACTGGATGATTTGAGATTGAATATAAGGAGGTGTTTTTATTCATGTTTTTATATTAAATTAATATGATCACTTAGTTAAGTCGTCGTTCTTGAATCTCAAAATGACTGTAATTCTTTACCACGAGGATATGTGTTTTATGCTCTGAAGACAACAAAAAAAAAAAAGAAAAAGAAAATAGGAAGAAAGAAATGAAAAGGAAAACAAAATAAGTAGATTCAGCAACGTTTCTGTACAGCAGTCACAAAATGTATTAAATGCGTTATCATAGTGAACATTATAGTTTATGTATATGCGTTTAAGTCTAAAAAATAAATTCCATCAATACTGGTTGGGTTATCTTTTCAATTGATCGATTTAGCTACTTTACTCTCACTGCTCATAAATTGAATATTTGCACGACATTCGAATTAAACTGCTCTCCGATTTCTTGTTCCAGAGACAAATAGATTGACAATTCGAGGAAGCAAGAATTAAGGTTCTGCTGCATTTCGATTTTTCTTTTGTGCCACAATATGTACAGAACAACTTTAATCAAAACTGACAAAGAAATGAGGAACACTAAATAACATCATATATATTTGCATATTCTTTTTTACATGTGCAGAATATCTCTGATGTATTTTACATTTTTACACATTTCTAGTTCAGACCCCAAATAAACAAACCTACAATCTTTCTTAGCAGGAAACCTTGTTATAAAAAAAGATAATCACTATAATTTTTTTAACTGTATTATTTTGATAAGTTATTATAATTTATCGGTAGTAGTTTTATCTATCAGTTTAATTTCATTTGCCTTTGTTTTGTTTGTAAGTATTTTTTTATTTCTGCGGTTTGAAAAATATACATAAACTATGATTCCTAACTATCATGGCATGCCTAACAGTCTAGTGGGATATTTCATTACTTTTATTATTGATTATTCTAGATTAGAAAGTAATGTTTATAGAATATTTTATATCTCCATGGAAAAGTACAAATTCTCCATTTCAAGTTTTAAATATATAATAATATATACTATATAAAAGGATGTATTCTAAAATTCTCCTAACATTAAGTTTTTGTGAATTGGTACTTAGTCTTGTAAGTTTCTTGTACCCATATATTATAAAACACACCTTAGTTTTATTAAAAAGGGTCGGTCCTGGAAAAAGAAATACTTTTTGATTGGTTAAAAGATGTTTCAGTATTTTTTTTTAAATACTAAAAGAAGGATTTTGATTTCAGCGAAAGTTCGATAACATGTAAATTGGGCACCATTATAAATTACAGTCGAACATTCTTATAAGTTATATTTCTGCATAAGAATCTTTTACGAATAAATAGCTATTAATATTTTTGTTTTTCTTGATTTCAGAAAACATTTAACTTGAAAATAACCAGCGGCTAAAATTAAGGATTTTTTTTTTTTACGATGGCGATTTACTATGTATGATGGATGCATTACAGTTTGAAAACTAAAATATATTAAGCGGTGGTTCTGCTGATACTGCTTCTTTTTTAAAAAATTTTATCGTACTTCCCACGAAATATTTCACTGTTTTCTATCAAAATTATGACATGTTAATATATATAAATGCTGCCAAATATTACTGCGCGCGGTTCTCACAGTAAATTGGTATTGGTTTTCCTGCATTCTAATAATCATCGAAAACAAAAACTATCACATGGATTCTTAAAATATATTAAATTAGTTGAATATCGACTATCAAATTGGTAAGATAAATCAAAATTTCATAAAATGACATCTCTTTGAAATTTGAGGTCAGTTTGGCAATAATTTTTAATTTTCAGAAATTTTTAAAAAACCGAAATAATTAAAAATATTAATTTTTTTAAAGGTTCTCTTTCCAATTAAAAAAGTAAAAACTTTACAGTTGATTACCTTTAATTTATTTTGATAAAGATATTTATGCATAAGAATCTTTTATTGACGAATGGTTATAAAAATATGTTTTAGTTCTGAGGAAACATTCAATTTAAAAACAATTACAGAGTGAAATTAAGTTTTATTTTCAATTAATCTTTTGACTGTTAACTATTACCCTTTCAATAGTACAATATATTAAAGTAGGTTCTTTCAGATTCAAAGACTAAGTATTATACAGGGTGTTTCAAAGTTATATGTCAGGAATGTAAAACCAGTTAGAGGGGACCTAAATAAGCAGATTTCGTGTAGAAATATGGGTGCGGAAATGAAGCGTTGAGGCAGTTGGGGGCACTGTTGAGTGCGACGGATGAATGCTATTTTCTGACTTGAATCGTCATTTCCCGCACGGATTTCGAGCAAGATGTCTCGTTACACCAATGTGGAGCTTGCCGACACGCATTTCATGTATGGGGTTGCGCAAGGAAATGGATTGGGTGCTCAAAGTATGTACATGGAACGATTCCATGTAGGATTCTGTTGATCCCCTAACATTTGAGCGTCTTCATTAGGAGTTGTGCGTGAGTGGATTGTTTTATGCTTCTAGGCGTGACACGGGCACAGTAAGATATCGCGGGTTCCTGCAATAAAAGAAGCAGTATTACGCACAGTAGAGGATAGTCCTTCGACAAGCTGGAGAGCTTTTGGACGTGCGTCAGGTGTGGGACATTCCCTTGCTTAGCCCGATACGTGAATAGCATGTCGGCAATCTTCGCATTGATGCAACGATGTATCTTACTCGAAATCACGGAGGGAATAACATTTTAAGCCGGTGAAGCGCTTTCATCCGCCGAACTTAACAGCGCCCTATACTGCCTCAACGCCGCATTTCTGCACCCACATTCCCAAACGAAATCTGCTTATTTAGATCCCTTCTACCTGCCTTTACATTTCTGACACATAATTTTCACACACACTGTATATAGAAAAACTCTTTTGAAAATTTTTCTATAACCGAATATATGAATACAGCAATGCCAAAAAAAATGAAACTGTATGAACTGTGTTACATCATAAAGTGTTTCTGAAAATTAATTTTTTACAAAGTTATGCATAATAGACTTGGCGGCCAGCATAAAAAAAATGCAAATGAAAAGCTTCAAATGTTTCCTGAAGAAACAATTTTAATTACGTACTTGGGTGCTCAGAAGTATACGTAAAGATGGTCGCCAAACCCAACCTGAAAAATTAAAAGTATAAATTTTCAGAAACACGTTATAATGTATTTAATACAGAGGAATAGGTGTCTATCAATATGCAATACGTAGACACTTAACATACGTATGGTAACTTAGTTAATGGAAAATGCTAAATGAGTTGCAGAATATAAACTTGAAATTTGATATCAGACTATTTTTTAGACACTTACCCTGTGTTCATTTCTTTGTCCTTTTTTAAAATAAAAAAAGTTGTTTTTTACAGATTTTTTTTTCAACATTTTATATAATTTAAATAATCTACTAATTGAAATTACCATAAGCTTTCGTAGAACTTTTTTCAGCAGGAGGCTAACACAATATAGATACATTTTGTATATACATAATTTATTTCTTAATCAATTATTTAAAAGCAGTAAACAATCTTTTTCTTATATGCTACTGAATTTTTATAACTAACAGAAATTGAGTAAAAAGCTGATGCAATCGATATAAAATAACGATCTGTGCTTTGCATGTTAGTTAGTTGTTCGGTATATTTTTTTTTCTGCAACATTTTGCAGAATTCCTTTTCTTTTTGCAAACAACCACGACTAATCGAAGACTCGAGCACGGCAGGCATCCGGAAAATCGAAGACTTGATTAAAAATGGATGGTTTCACCAATTTCATCAATAATGGGTTGTCTAAAACGCGAAAGGAGAAAAATGTTTTTAATAAAAAATCAATAATAAAAATTTTTTAATTTATAGATATAAATTACACATAAAACTACTATATTGTTGACATCGAGTTGTATCGAAGAAAGTTTAAATACGTAATTTTACTCCACTGTTATTATACTTTCATTACCCATACTTTTTAATAGTAGGTGAATATTTTGTCATATAAAAATAATACTAAATTTACTCTCTTCAACAAAGCTATCAAGTCATATATGATATCTGAATTAGTTTTTACGGGTAGAAAATTGCCCAATCTGTTTATGATATTTTTGGATTTCCCTGGCACGTTCCCTAAACTTTGACGAAAAATCTCAGACTTAAAAAATGAACTAAATATCTTAATTAAATATTTTTATTTTCCTATCGTGTCGACGTTTTTTTAACCGGGAGGGGGGGGGGGGGGGGGGCAAGAAATTAATCTTGTTCGTAGATTTCTTCATTAAAAATTCAAAAGATTTCTATTCGTAATTTACATTAGTTAATAGTTTCATCAATGTTACTTGCATAATGGGAATCAATTTATAGGATTTAAAAAAAAAGACAAATTAAGCATCTTTAATATTTTTAGAACTTCTACTTTTAAACTCGAGAGTCACTTGCCATTATCAACAAAGTTTTAATACAAATTAATAATTTATAATGATTAGATTGTACACCTTTAACTTCATGAAATATTTTTAATTGAATTTTAAAGTTTTGATTGTTTGAGTGAGAAGTAATACTTTTGGGTATACTACTGACTGACCTTGTTATGACAATTTTTAGGACTATTTCAAATGTTAAAATACTCAAGAATGCTTTTTTTTTAACTATGAATTTATTATAAAAACAGTATGAGTTTAAAATTATTTTAACTCAAAGTAGATAACATAAACTATTTTCTATTTTTAAAGGTCGTTTATATTTTTTTTTGAATATTTATACATATTGTTATTAAGCAACATATACTTTAAAGATAATTTTTAATGTATCCGTGAAATCTTAATCTTTTATAATTATCCCACCCGTTACCTTCTTAGTACTTCTGTTATCTAGGTAAGAAATCTTATTACTAAATAATTTAAATTTTTAAATGAAAAATATTTAATGTCGTAAAAAATTTTAATTCTAAAATCGCTGAAACTAATGGATTCTTGTCCAATCTTTAAAATCACCGAGATTGAAAATAATGTCCAATATAAACGAAAAGTTAAAAAAATAATGTAAAAGTTTTAAAATCGGTTCGAATTTTAAATTGTAGATGGCATGTTTGGTTGATTTAAGATAGATAATTCTCCAAGTGACCAGTAAGCGGTCTTATGTTTAATTTCTAGCGTTTGTTCGTTTGGCAGGCTAAGTATTCTTTTACGCTTGGTTTGTAATAACCATCGTCCTGCTTGATATATATTTTTTTTATCGGAAACATTATTGAGTACAGTCTTTAGAAAATTTCTGGTTGCCAAACACTATCCAAAATAGTCGAAACAGACACGCATCAGAAAATATGTTTACACAACACAATGCAGGATTCTAATACACAACCATTTTAAATCAAAAAAACTTTTTGGAAGAGTGAGCTGAAATTTTGGATTTCTTCGCTTGAGCTTCTGTAAAAATTATTTTAATTAAAAAATTACATTTAATATTTTTCTCGAAAATAGTTTTCGAAATATTATATACGAGGGTCGGCTGAAAAAATTTTTTGAATTTTTTTTTCCAACATAATCTTTAGAAAAACTAATGCAGTGGTGTTCATATTGGTGTTCTAATTTAATTAAACCATCTGTATAAAGCGATTCGTCGTGCTCTTCAAAATAGTTGTTTTCGTCATCAAGAACCTCCTCGTTGCTCTAAAATCTTCGTTTACCAAAGAATTTTTTGAAGTTAGGGAATAGGTAGTAGTCACTGGGGGCTGACTCTGGCGAATAATGTGGATGTTCAAGCAATTCGAACTTAATTCGTAGATTTTTCCCATTGCAATGACTGACCGGTGTGCTGGAACATTGTCATGATGAAAAAGATATTTTTCTCCAAATGAGGGCGTTTTTTCTTTACCTCGTCACTGAAACGTTGCAGTAAACTTGCGTAGTACTCACCAGTGATACTTTTACCCTTTTCCAAGTAATCAATAAAAATAATTCCCTTTACGTTCGAGAAAACACTCGCCATAATCTTGTTAGCTGACGAAGTTGACATTGCCTTTTTTGGAGCTGGTTCTTCCTGCGCAATCCTCTGTTTTGACTGTAATTTGCTTTCAGGAGTGTAGTGGTGAAACCAATTTTCATCCATACTTATATGCCGTCTCAAAAAATTTTTGAGATTTTTACGGTAGAGCTCCAAATTCTTAATTGAAACGGTTTTCCGATGCAACATTTGGTCAGCTTTTAGCAAACGCGGCACGCGCCTCACACAGACCTTGTGGAAGCCCAAAATAGTAGTTTAAATATTCCCTGAACGTTCTTTTGATATATTCGCAGTCTCTTCTATCTCGAAAAACTTTAATCTGCAGTCTTTCAGGGCTATTCAATAAATTTTTTCAACAATTTCATAAGTTGTCATTTCCACAGGGCGTCTGGAGTAAGGCTCATCACTCGTGCTCGTCCGTCCCATTTTAAACTCTGCAACCCATTTTTTAACCATTTAGTATGGTGATTCAGAGTCACTCAGTGCGCTGTCCATCTTCTCCTTGATTTCTTTAGGCGTTAAACCCTTCAAATGGAAGTATTTGATTACCGCTCGTTTTTCCAAATCTTCGATTTTCGTAAAAACTCTAAAATAGTCTTGTTTTAAATGCTGTCAATCAAACAATAACCAAGCTACTGATACGAAACTGTGCGTCTAAGCTAGTCAGGGATAGTACTATGAAATGCTAGCGTGTAACTGGCCTAATGGCGCCATTCTGTGTCGGGCCGTAACTTTTCATCCGACCCTCGTAATTCGAATTTATTTTTCAAAAAACAAATGAATGTCAACCCATTATTTCTTCATCAGAAATCTATTTCTTGAAGCTTCTAGTATAAAAATCCAAAATTAGAGCTCATTCCGCCAAACCAGTTTTACAGTTATGCTTCAAACATTAACTGCATTGCAGTCTATTTTGGGCCAATTGAAAATGAAATTAACCTTTGGAATTCCAAACTTTAAATCTGCATGATTTCTACAATATTTGACTGAATGACTTATAATTTGGTGTTTGGTATTATTTGGAGAGATACATATGCAGAAGAATCCAAATGTGACGTCAAAATTAGGTGTTACTATTGAAAAGTTTCAAGTTCAGATTTTTTTTTTCATCTAGAAGACCCCTAAAAATTATATGTAGCATGAATTTGTAAACGTTATTTCTAATCCATTGGTACCAGTCAGATATGCATAAGACAGAAATTGTCAAAGGTTGCTGCGCTTTTTTTTTTTACTCTAGGACTATATATTCACTATATTCTACGAGTATGTTACACAGAATTTTCAATCTTAAATTAATTATCTTTGGATTAAGAAATATAATTTATACAAACGTTTAATAACGTATGGAAACGAGAAAAAAAAAATATGCTATCCATTAAGTAAATGATGTAAAGACGATACGACGTTAATGGAATTGAAAAGCAAGTAATCTAACGGTCCATTGATAATTGCTGCGGGAAGAAATATCAAAATATATGCTTCTTAAAATATATTAAACGATGGAAGATTTAGAATCTTCAATTAGTAGTAGATTCCAATGGGAATATTTTGCGCTTATTTAATAATAGCTGATTATTATATCGTGTGAAAAAGTCATGTTTAAAATACATTTTTTTTTAAATATATATATTTATTTATTTATTTAATTTTGTGAGCTGTGGAATATGATACAAAAATTATGAAAAGACGAAATTGTGTTCTAGTTTCTTTTTATCATCTTTAATGAAATTAACTACTGCTTAATAAAACAAAGAGATAAAATAGCTATTAGCAAAATGTAGACATTCAGTTTTTCTTATTTAGCCCGATTTAAAAAAAAAATCAAAATATTTACCACAATTTCCGAAATACGTACTGTACATCTGTCAACATATTGCTAATTACATAGTGTTTGAAATTTACCTTTGAAAAATCGTTATCTATATTTTCTGATGTGATGAAAGAACATGATGCAAGAATTAACAAATTATGAAATTGCTTTCAATTTGTTTTCATTTTTCTCATCTTTAAAGAAAATTTAATACTGTTTGAAAACTCATTAAGTTTATTTTTTTGTACGCTATGGAGCATAATGAGAGAATTGTAAAATTCAGAAAATGTTCTCCACAGTTTTTTATTTCTCTCATCTTTAATCCTTTAAGACCGGGAGGTTTTTGTTTGTAGTAATTGAAAATTTGGGTGGTTTCCTCGTATTTGATCGAAAACAATATTTAAAAAAATACCCGATGTCAGGTTATGCCAAGGGAGAACCCACACAATTGTGTGGGCTTGTCCTTAATGGAGCCGTTTTTGGACTAAATCTACACGATTGTGTAGTTTGGGATTATGTGTGCAAATATCGAAAAATAAAAGTTTAACAAAAAAAGTTGTTGTTTATTGAGATAATTTTCATCAGCCACAATGAAAATGTTTGCAACAATATTTGTTTTTGGACAGACCACTACAATTTCATGTTCTGAGACGTGCTCAGTGCTCGCACCCCTCTTAAGACCCGTTGACAAAAGGTTTATCCTTCACTTCGTTTGGATTGTGCCTGATCCTTCAAATTTCATTTTTTTTTCTTTTTTTTTTTTTTATAAAAATAAAACCATAAGACGAAACGCAATTTTTCAACTTGATTCAACATAAAATATATAAAAACATTAAAAAGTTCCCAATCTTACTTAACCCTTTCATTCCCAGTGAGTCCAAATGGCATCATGAAGTTAGTGGATTTTTTAATTCGGATATTCCAAGTTCATACCAGAAAATTAAAATAGCAATATTTGGTTTATTTAATAACAGACCATTCCGTATTTAAATAAAGCGAAATTTAAAATTGAAATTTTCTCGTGTAAATTCAGATTCTCTGAACTACTTAATTTCTAGAACGTGTTCTACCTTGCGAATGAAAGGGTTAAAATGTGACTAAAGTAATGAAATAGATGTTACAAATTTAAAAAATACATTTTGATTTAAAATTTCTTAGTACTTTCCAGTATTGCCAGAATGGGGACATTTTTTATTCAGAATTTTTGACTGTCACCACTTTTTTAAATTTGTATAATTCGCCTTATTTTTCAGAATTTTTAATCTATTTTTAAATAGGCCGAATATTTCTATTTAAAAAAAGCGGTGACAATGAACAATCTAGGGACAAAAAAGTCCCCAATCTGACAAAGCCTTCCAAGCTCATCGTCAGAGAATATCTTAATAACTGAATGTTGTTCATTCATACAAATACGTCACTTTGTTTTGAAAATGAGAGAGCTACTTTCAACTCTAGTAATTATTGGATCTCTCATTTTCAAAACAAAATGACGTATTTGTATAAATAAACAACCTTTAGTTGTTAATATATTGTCTGATGATGAGCTTGGAAGGCTTGAAAGTACTAAGAAGTTTTAAATAAATATATATTTTAAACTTGTAACATCTGTTTCATTACTTTAGTCACTTTTTAAGTAAGATTATGAACTTTTTAATGTTCACATTATACAGTGTGTCCACGTATAACCTGACCGACCTTTATTTTCGCAGCCATTGGTCCTAAATGCATACTTCTAATTACAAAAATGGTATAAATACGGTAAATAATTATTTTTAAAGCGATTTGGGTCAAGAGAGACATTTATTAAAAAATTACGAAATTTAAATTTTTATACGGTCCCCCGGTCCTATAAGTTATATTTAGTAAAATTTTCCTGTGACACTGACAAGTAAGACAAAAAAAGTCCCGTTATTCTGCGATTAAAAATGACCGAGTAATAGCTGTTTAAAGTTGGAGCATACTTTTTGCTGCAAATTAGGGGTCATTCACAAATTTAGTAGAAATATAATTCCGTCAGATATATTACAAAAATGCTTGAGAGTAAAATTCACATTGCAATATAAATTTGAAATTTGTAATCATTCTGAAATATTACTGCAAAATATACAATTTGTAATAAACATATAATAAGAAAGAAAAAAAACAGAATTTTTGTTAAATAAAAGCATCAAAAACAACAGCTTCAGTTCTTTACAAAATGATACATATTTTTTTTAAATGCTGTTCAGATTAAACTGTCTTTCAAATTTTGGGTTGTGGCATGTTTTTTAGCTTTTGAAAACTGATCCTCATGTATTTTTTAGCGCTGAATCCCAAAATGAGCTTCATTTTAAACCATCACGTAAAGATTTTTCTCAAATCGTAAATTTCAAAGTTTAAAAGCTTGATCCCCCTCCCGCTCCTCCCCTTCGAACCTCATCAGACCCCTGAGCTATTTAGCTGTAAGAAACCCAATATAAGCCAAAAAATTGAATAAATTATTGAATTAAATATAATTAAACTGAATTAAAAAGTCATATCTATTTTATAGTACTAGATTTTTTGCTATTTTTTAACCTTGAAATTTACGATTTGCGAAAAATCATGTCATGATGGTTAAAAGTGAAGGTAATTTTTTTATTCACCGCTAAAAAATACATAAAACGTAATTATAAAAGTTAAAAAACACAACCATCGCAGGTTTATGTTATCTAATCAAAAGTTCATTCTTAAACTTGTTGACGGTAATCTATCCGATTTTTTTTTTGTTATCATCTAATATAAGGATGTATAGGATGGTAAGTGTCGAAAATCATACTAATATAGCTTTGTCATCGGATTTAAGTCACTATGTAAAATTTAACTTCGATCGGACATTTGAAAGTGAGTTAATGTTTGAGTATAAAATTTAAACTGGAAAGATGATCGTTGCAAGTTAAATAAAAGCTTATGAAAATAACATAATTTTTGCTAAAAGAAAATCATTGCCTCAAATCCTTACAAAATACAACATATGTTAAAATACAATTATTGTAACTAATCTGAAACTTAACTAATAAAAGTTAATCGTAATATTTGTACGATTTCTTTCAAAGTGCAGATACCTTGAAATAAGTTTAAGCACTTTATATACGATCCCTGAAAGCATGGAAGAAATAATCTGTTTTGAGCTGCAAAAAAGTGGTATAAGTCATGCATTTCAAAGTTTCATAATTCGGACAATTTTAATGTTAGATGAATGGGACTTTTTTTGTCTTACTTGTTAGAGTCACAGTAAATTTTTATTAAATATCACTTATAGGACCTGGGGACCGTATAAAAATTTAAATTTTGTAATTTTTTAATAAATGCTTCGCTTGTCCCAAATCGCTTTAAAAAATAATTCTTTACTTTATTTAAACCATTTTCATAATTGAAAGTATGCACCTAGGACCAACGGTTGCGAAAATAAAGGTCGGTCAGGTTATACGTGGACACACTGTATATTTTATATTCTTTTATTTTTTAGTTTTCCAGCAGCGGTATTTTGTTGAAATACCGATCGATGTACATAAAACTAGGTCTGAACCAGAGTAAGGACTACAGCCTAGATCCTTGTGGACCAGGTCTGTACTTTCACACTGGTAAACCACAAAATTTAAAACTATCCCAGATGATGACCACAGAGTGTGGTTTGTTTTTTACATACTGCTTTACTAATGTCCTAAAAAAAGGAATCATCTGCTCATCTACGGAAAATTGTCTCTGATCTACTGGTAATTTCAAGCAGACACTATGGAATCTGTCGAGCATTTGCTGAACTTTCTATAATATATTATTCATTACCGGTGGTTTACTTGCTGTATCAACAAAATGGAATGAATTTATCAAATTTAAAAATCTATCTCGTAGTATGCATATAACTTATATAAAACTTATAAATCATATATGGCATCTATAACTCAGATTAGAAACATACAGTTCGTTACATGCACATATTATGTATCTAATACTACCCATTTTAAATATAAATCATGAATAATGCAAACCTATTAATTTAAAATTAATCCGCTTTAAAAATGTAATTAATAAAAAATAAATTGCTACAAACATAAATTTAAAAAAAATTACTTAAAATTACTTAAATGGATTGCAGATAAAATCTTATTCATAGCCAATTTCAATAATAAGATTTTGAAAACAAATATCAATAATATTATAGTCTACACTCCACCAAGTATTTTCATTTTAACTTACCGATGACGCATGGAAGTTATATTTTAAAATGAAATACTCCATAAGTCACTGGCAAACAATAAATTTACTATGTAGGACCACTCAAAAGACATTTTGTAATACTTACTAGCGTCTGGAATTTACCCCGAAGGCTGTCCAATAATTACCCCGGTGTTTCTGAAAAGCTGCACTTTTTAAAAAACTATATTTTCTGCCAGGTGGACATCCAAATAATGTTACTTCTTTGCTTACAGGAAGATAACATACCCTAGTATCCAAACAAGAAGTAGCACTTGGGCTAGTGTTGCTACAACCATGAAATTGAAATTTGAAATCAGTAAAGCAAAAAAAGTTAAACAATAATTTTTTATAGCATTTGTGAAATTAATTTTGTACAAGATAGAGAAAGCTGTCAAGTATATTGATTGCTTTAACCAAATGTATTCAAATAAATAATATTCATTTTTTGCTTTTTCGTTATCAAAGTGACTCGGCCCATTTTTACAAGTTTAAATAGTTATGTACACACAGACAAATTATAGCTATAAAAACTTTTAAAAGACGTGAAAAATTATACAAATTTTTCATTTTTTACTGTCATTGTTTTCACAAATACTGGAAAATATCGGCTGGTCATAAGTTCATTTGTTTAAAATTTAGATTTCTTTAATTCTTCTCTTGTTAGAGGTTCACAAACGCTTATGATTTCATAATAATTGGTAAATCTGAGAAAGATACTTTATTTAAAATATTGGTTAGTTTTAAATATATTGTACATATGGTAATTAAAATTAAACCCTTTTTAGTAGACTGACGGGTATCAAAAGTAATTTATTTTATATTTTACGTATACATAAATGACAATTCTGATAATAAGGAAATCACCTAAAAACTGAATGATTTTTGCCAGTGATTTGACATCACGTTACAACATGTAATTTGGTTAAGATTTTTCACAGTATTGATTCACTCTACTTCAAGAGAGGCACTGCTCAGGACAGGAAACCGTGTGTATAGAGCATGGATGTCTCTCACAGTTTCCCTTTTGTTGAGGTATTAAAAAATATACAAAATTCAGACAAAGCTGAGCCTGCCGGTAACAGACAGCGGGGGGGATGAACAGTAGATAAATACTGGGTAGATGATGAATAAAAAGTGATAGTAATACAACGACAAATGACGTACCGACAGTTTCTAGTACTAAACTGTCAGAACTAGAAAATGAACTAGAAAATGATATACTATGAACACAAATGAAAGGATAGGGACACTGGCTAAAAGTAAACATATATAAAACTTAAAATAATGTAGTATGGCGACACATTGATGAATATGAACAAAACTCAGATGCCAAAGAGTATATAGTGGAGAACAAATGATGGCGCAATACTGGGCAGAGGAAATTAAAACCAATGACGAAAACACAGCTGCAGAGGCGAACATGGGCTTAAAGCTGTCATGAATAAACCTCAGAAGACTAGGGGAGAAAGGTTAAGAAAACAATGTACAGGGTACATGAAATATGTTGAATATCAGATGATAATACAGGAAAACGAACAAGTTTCTTTAATGAAATAAATTTGAAGAAAGCTAAATACATTTTAGAGCAATAACATATTAACGGTTGCTCCATCAAGACCGAACCCTTCCAAGCGCGGATATATAAGCCGTGCAGTACAAACTTAAGAGGTATGTTTAAGTGTTGAATCAGATTGCTACTACTCCTGCGAGTGTTCAGTACTTTCTTTCATAGTTTTGGGTGTATTTACTGTTCAAACCTTAAGATATGGTATGGCATACAACAAAAAATATATTTTGAACTGGTAACCAAGGTCATAATAGATTAATTACTTCAAGAATATACGATATCTTACCCAAAACCAAACTCTTAACTTAGCTCAAAACAATAACAATAATTTAATGGAATTTGTATGCGAATTATCTTTTAGGGTGAAATGCAATAATATCACAAAAAGAAGTAGAAATGACAACTATCCACTTCCAAAAAGAGCAGAACGAGGTGCTCTATATTTTCAAATATAATTGGCCTTACATACAATTTTATTCATGGGAATGCGGTAAACATGCACTACTTTTCAGAATATCGTTGAAATTCATTCAAAACAAAATATGACTGTTAAAATTTTACTAAAATATCTTTATATTTATTAAAGTTATGATTATTTTTTAAGATTGTATTAGAGTGACACACACTCTATTTTTGACTGATGAAATTGTTTGCGACACTCTGTTATGATTTTCTTTGTAAAATGTTTTTTGTAAAATGTTTCGCCCTGCGTTAAGTATTAATTATCAATTCGGATTTATTCCCTGCATAGAAAGGAAATAAATCACATTAACTAACTGGAAAAATGAACTACTGATGAAATTGTTTGCGACATTGTTTTTGTTAATTTTTATAACTCTAAGAGAATTAACTTAAAAATTAAAACTGTAACAAGTGTAAATATTTAAACATTATTTCGGTTGATAGGTAGCAGCAATAATCGGCATCTCCTCATTCCTGTCATGCGCATTATCCATAGTTCTTCGTTGCAGTCGTCACTTAATTCTCAGATGTAGAGGCTGTCAAATACGGTATGTTTTCGCACGGGATGTTTTTCCAGAAGAGATATTTTTTTTTAATTAATCCATTTGTAAATAGTAAAACATATAAATTTTGTAAATAAATAAGTGTTTTACATCATGTATTCAAGAACTGTAGATGAAAGGTTTTCTAACGAAATCCCCTATTGCTACTTTATCTAATGTCTCAATATTTAAAAGTGCGCAGCCTGATAAAATATTTTAGAAGTGGGTTTCCTAAAACTATAACATCAATTATACTAAAGATATAAAGATAAATCTCTATTTCATTATTGGAATTGGAAGTCAAGTAATCAAAAAATTCTTTAATATCCAATGCATAATTTAAATGAATTTTTTATATAAAAGTATTACGACACTGGAAACAGTGCAAGATTAAAAAACTTCAATTAATATCCTTTCCTGATGATAATCGCTTTCGCTTGTTTCATAATAGCTTATGATTTTCTGCACGCGAAAAACTCATTTTTGAAATACTGTTCTCATTTTTAGTAGTCTACGAAGCATGTTGCAAGAACACAAAAATTTATTTTTGTTTCTTATCTTTTATGAGAAGGTAATATTGTTTCGGGTCTCACAGAATAGCGTGCTTCATTTATTCAGTTGATATTTGTCTTCTAAAAGCGAAAATGAAATTATCATATCTATTATATAAATGATATAAACATAAATCTATATTTCATTAGTGGAATTGAAAGTCAAATATTCAATAGAATTCTTAATATCCAATTATTTATAAAATATGTTGAGCATTTATTTGTCTTTTAAGATAGAACTATTACTACGCAAGAAAAAAACGCTTGATTAAAAAGACAAATTAATAACATGCATAATTTAAATGGATTATTTTTCTTTTAATATAAAAGTTTACAACACTAAAATACAACGATGTGGAACAGTGCAAGATTCAGAATCTTCGATTAGTATCACTTATAGTTGGTTATCCCTTTCGCTTGCTTTTTTAATAAACAAAATGACCCGCCTGTTGCCTGGGCCTGTTATAATAACCTTATAAAAGCTCAAGTTTGTATGATTATATACCTGGGAAGATCTTTTGAATGAACTTAGTTTCGAGGACCCTAATACGCCCGGAAGCATATTATCTGCTTCCAACAAATCTCTTTCTGAATGAACTTGGGATTTGGAATCCGCTGCCTAAGGCAGCGTATACCACGAATGATCCTCACGAACCTGAGACAGTTGAAAACCCAGTTGAATGAGCTAAACCCCGTAGTAACCGAGCACACACAAACCGAGATAAGAATTCGCCCCCTGACGGTGGAAGGTGGAAATAAAATCTGAAAAACAATCGGAAGGTAAGTTCAATGAGCCAATTTCCATTGAAATCTATCCTAAAGAAACTGAGAAAAGTATGCGCAGTTAAAGCTCGAAAATGGTAGTAACAGTAGTCTAATATAACTTTTCAATATGCAGAAAGAAACTAAATCGTAAGCTAAGTTGAATGAACCAATTCTCCTGAAAATCGGGCACATAGAATAAGAGAAACGCTAACGTTCGAAAAGATGGTAAATGAAATCTAAAATGAATTTTCAATATACAGAAAGTAGCTGAATCGCAATCTAAGAATGGACCAATTCCCGTTCAAATCGAGCTCATAAAAACCAAGGAATGAATGTGACCAAAAGCGGTGGAAGGTGCTCTTTCACCCCCACGTGTAGATTTAACGGATTGCCTTTAATATTAACCCCTTGTGTACATATTTGTTTCAGGCCTGCCACTTGCCTAGTTTTATTTTTTTTTTATTCCGTCTCGCAGCACTTTCTCAAAATAAAAATTTTCATATATACTTTAACAACATGTGCAAGAGAAATATACTACATTTTTTTCCTCTAAATAGTGGTGTGAATAGAATAGAATAATAGGTGCCAGTGGCGTGACCAAATGCATGACGAGTCTCGGTTGTCATATGTGCCCAAGGGGTTAACTTGATATTTAATTGATGGCATCCTCTTCCCTGTAAAGTTAAACACTTATCTTTAGCAGTAATGAGATTTTTAATTTGCGGCTGTAGGTAGTAAATATAAACGGATGCCGAAAAAGAAGATTAATATTCAAAAAAGGTGGTAACTGGGGTATAAAGAATTTTTATATTATCTCATAAAGTAGCCATGTGACCCAAGTACTATGTTGAAGAATCCGATGATTTCTTAAGAAGATGCACAAAGGACCCCAAGAAGGCGATAAATATTCGAAAATTGTGGGAGCTGAAGTCTGAGAAAGTTCTTTTTCATTCATGTAGTAGCTGGTGGGCCTAAGAAGTTGTTAGAAAAAAAGCTAGGGAATCAGACTATTTTTAAGGGAGCTATAATTGAGTGCCTAAAAGGAAGCAACCGGTGGTAGTCTAGAGCAGAGCCCTTAGATCAAAACATGTTAAAAGGTCCTAATTCTTAGCTTTTAAGATCTTTAATTAGTTGAAATTAATCATTATGGTCTGAGTTAATCATTAGATTATAACTATAAAGAAATGAGCAAAAAAGGACAGAAGGCAAGGCATAAAAAGAGGCACTAGGCCCTCGATAAAAATATAAGAGTTTTGAACCAGCGAGAGTTGTCCAAGACTCAACTTTAAAGTTGGATAACACAGTTAGTGAGAAAAAATTCAAGGGGCAAAGGACTGAGCACTAGAAGTTCAGTGTCTTAACTAGAATGTAGAAACGGGTGAATATATAAATGGAAAAATGACCCCAAAAACGAAGATCAGATTAAAAGCGGGCAATTTCTTAACAATTTCAGTCACAAAAATTTCAAGTGGTCCTGTATCGGGGACTACGAGGCCTGGATCTTAACTAGAATATAAAAACCGGCGAGATAGCAAAAGGGGAAAAGGGTCCTAAAAAGGAAGAAGATCTGATAAAAAGAAGGCAACTTAATAACAATTTAGGGCATTAAAACTCAAAACAGACCAGAGGGCCCGGGTCTTAAAAAAATAAAAAGTCTGAGACTCAGTTGCATCAGTTCCTGACTTTGACTATCGTTGGCCAAATAAGTGAGGTAGATTTCGCTAGTCAGGCATGCATACACACATACACACAAAGGGAAACTTTCTTTTTTAGGAATAGATTATGATTATTCGCGCACAAGAAATTTGTTTTTTTAATATTGTTATATTTTTATTACCGGTAGTCAAGGGATAATGCAATAGAGATTTATCTTTATATCATTTATATATTAGATAGTTCAATTTTATTTTCTTCCATTGAAAAAGAAATGCCAATTGAAACAATCAAGTCCCTTAATCAGACCTGGAGCAATATCGCCTGCTCATAAAAGATAAGAAACTAAAAATCAATTTCTGGGTTCTTGCATTATCGGAATTCAAAATATACTATTCAAAATAATTCTTTATATACTATGCATCAGATATATCGAGCTTTTGTCTTTTAATATAAAAGTATTAGGACATACGAAATAGTGCTAGATTCGGCACAGCTTAAATTAATATAATTTTGCAGTAAGGTCTCTTTTGCGTGTTTGATCATAGCTTATGATTCGATCATGCTGATCGATCATTTGAATTTTAATATAAAATTATTATGACAAAAAATAACGAAAGTTTCAGAAACTTGCATTTTTATTACATTCCTATGAGAAAATGTTTTCCTTGTTTGATAATAGCTTCTGATTATTCACACGATCAATGAACATTATTCAAATTGATCTTTCTTCTTCTAAAAGAGAAATAAAAATTATGATATCTATTGTATAAAGGATTTAAAGATAAATCTGCATTGCATTAGCGGAATTGGAAATCAAATATTCCAAAATTATCCTAATATCTAATGCATAATAGATATCGAGAAGTTAGCTTTTAATATTAAAGTACCGGGTAATTATAAAGAACTAGCCGACATATGATCCCCTAGCTATCAAACCGTTCACAGAACCTGAATGAAATTTTTGCTTAAAGATTTTTGAGGTATACGCTCACGAATCTTATGGAAAACAACCGTTAAAATCTAACAGTTACTGTTACAGTCACAAAATATCGAAATTTTCGAATGGCAACACCTATTTTTTTTATTGGAATGTGATTTCCATAGTGTAAAACAATAGATAGCGTTGGAACGGCACCTGTAGCACGAAAATTTCCGGCGATAGACATACTAAGATGAAAAATGAAAACATCCAATAAGGACAGAGAAGAAACAGAAAGCAAAACATTTTATTGTGTTTTACAAATTTTCCACGTGACCTCCTTCACACACGATGACACTTTCCATGCAGCCGATGGTGGATAACACGTGACATAACGCAAAATTCAGAAGATTTAATTAATACCATTTTCCGATGAGAATCTCTTTCGCTTGTTTCATAACAGTTTATGATTATTCCGCACGCAAAAATCGCTCTTTTGAAATATAGTTAAGGTTTTTTTTTTACGGTAGTTTAAGAAACTTGATGTAAGATCCCAAAAACTTCTTTTTGAGATTTTTATTTTTTATGACCTGACAATATTGTGTCATACCTTACAGATTATTGAGCTTGATTTTTTTCAATTGATTTTTCTTTTTCTAAAAAAGAAACTAAAATTAAACTATCTATTATATAAGTTATATAAAAATAAATTTCCATTGGATTATCGGAAGTGAAAGTCAACTATTCAAAATAACTCTTAATGTCCTCTGCATAATATTTATCGAGCACTTGTCTTTTAATATAAAAGTATTACGGTACAGGAAATAACACAAAATTCAGAAATTAAAATTAGCATCATATTCTGATGAAGATCCTTTTCCTTTTTGGGTGCGTTCGTAATTATATAAATACGTAGCACCTATAATCGTCGTTCAGTCCGTCCCTCCATCCGTCCGCATATAACAGAGCAAAAACTACCCAACCGAATGGTCTGAAATTTTAAATATATAATTGTTGCAAAATTTTGTCGTGTCATTTCAAATTTTATGAAAATCGGATGCATAGTTTAATTACAGGGACAGTCAAAAGTTTTCCGTTACATTAAGGCCAATGGGAAAAAAATATTTCAAGTGCATTTTAATGATGTTACAGCCTTTCAAACAGAATGAAATTGGTATGCACTGATGAATTGCTCTAAAATATACATTCAGTATAATATGTGGTACAAAAAATATTTATAAAATTAGTTATATTACGAACGCTTCTCATTTGCCACGTTTGACGGGCAATTTCCAACTTGTTAACACTTTCCGACATAGTTGAAAAGTATTTATTAATTGGGTTTGTCTGTCGGTGTTCTAACTCGCTGAAATATGCTCGTATTGCGATGTAATTGGTATATGCTACTGATGCTCACTTTGGCAGTTTCGGTAATCTAAATGAAATGTGCACCAGTCATTTACATGGGCACTCAAAAGTGTTCCGGTACATTATGGTCTATGCGAGAAAAATCATTTGCGGTGTATTTTAATAGTATTACATTATTTTAAACATAATGGAATTTGTATTACTTATTCCGGAGCACAAGAACATGGTTTCTATAGAATATGTTATATGTAACGCTTACAGTTCTTGTACAGGGGATATCAAAAGTATTCTTTTATATTATGGTATATGAAGAAAAATCGATTGCGGACGTATTTTTATGATGTTACTCTGTTTCAAACATAATGAAATATGAATTTCTGGGGTGCGCTAATGCATGCTTTCTGTAGAATATGGGGTTTCATTATTCATTTACAGGGTCACGCAAAATAGTTCTGTTATATAATGGTCTAAAAGGAAAAACTGTTCACAGCGTATTTCAATTATGCTGCACTATTTCAAACATGATGAAACTGATATATTACTGGGGTTTACTACAAGATGCACGCAGTAGATTATGATGTGCATTGCATTTATCGTTCATTTACAGGGAAACATAAAATTTCTGGAGACATTAATCTATCCCAAGTGTTGTCGATTAAGGATGATTACTGAAAGTGCCTTTCCAATTATGGTATATGTTAAATTTAACTAAATTTTTGCATACTACATGTGTGCATAATTTTAATACAACATATACAGGACGACACAAAAGAATTCGGAAACATAACTGAGAATGCGCGTAAATTTCTTTAAAATGTTTTTTTTAATGTGAGTTATGCAACTTCAAGTTGATTTTAAAGCACAACTATTTTTAGTATAATACTAAGACACGTTTGTAACATTTAAATAAAATCATATACCGGGCCATGCAAAGAACTGGATAAATGGTCGCCTATGGATAGTAAAACTTGGAAGAGTGATTTCAGTAATTTTAAGCACATTTTTGCCTGAATTAAAATTCAGCTTAATATATGACGTGTATAAAAATATGTATGTAGTATTCAGAACTGTGCAATTCAAGTACTTATGGGTACTTATGGGTATATTACGCCCATTGGTAAAAATAGCTGAAGGGGAATTTTCAACTGTGTTGTACGTTTTCTTACTAACTGCATTTTAGCATTCTATGTGGAACCGGCACAGATTTATAGATTACTAGCAAACCTCGCGGCTTTGCTCGCGTAAAAGTTGAAATACGGCAAGTGATATTTGCATGAGTATTTTTTATTAGAAGAACACTTTTTGGAATAATTCAAAAATTACAAATTAAGCCACAGTTTGACTAAACTTCGTTATAAAACTGTAATAGACAAAAATGAGATTTTAATTAATAAGAAGAACTAAAACTAATTCCAAATGAATCATAATTTAGAAAGTTTTTTGAAACTTATATGCTCATTTCAGTATTCATTAGAAGTTTTAAATTTTTTTAGAAACCATCTTAACAGATTTGCATCTTAAAATTAACCATCATGTCAAATTCCAAGCTTCTTGTCTAACAGTCTACCATCTTTATGGTGTTAGAGGCAACAACATAAAATGCCGAAACAAAATTCAAATAGAATGTCTCGAAAAATATTGAAACAGAGACTGTCATCATTTATATGCTAACATTAACCTTGAAATCGGTTGGTATTTCTTAATATTCTATAGAAAACGGAAGTTAGATGTTTTTAAAGGCTTTCTTGTTGTTCCTGCCAACCAGGTGTATTGACACCGTATAGGATCAGGGACTATCGCTCTTGATTCTCAACCAACAACTTCTGTAATCGGTTTATTATTTCCTGAGATTTCTTAGAAATCGTAATTTTGAACTTTTTTAGAATGCTTTTCGCTCCTTCCCTTCGCTTCATCCCTTTTTAATTTCGTATTTATTTTCGACTGTTTTTAGAGGACATTTATATTTTATAAGTAACTACTGTGCTATATTTAAAGTTTTTAGCCTCTTCAGTACCGCAGAAATCGCAATTTAGAAAGCTTTTTGCTCCTGCAACCCTCTGGTGGTAGTGGCACGAACATAACTTATATTTGAGCAGGTTCTGTCGCCACCAATTTGCAAGCATTATTTTAAAAATCAGTTTGGTATTTTATAAGATTGCATAAAAATCGTAATTTAGAACGCTTATAGAACGCTTTTCGCTCACTTCATCCTTTTAAATTTGAAATTTTCTTTCGACAATTCTTAGAAAGCATTTGCATCTTTGAAGTAATTACCATTCCAAATTTAAAATGTTAGACACTCCTCAGTAACAGAGAAACGCAATTTAGAACATTTTTAGCTCCTGTAACCCCAGGTGGTAGTGACAACAACGTAAAAAAAGGCTATGTTGGAGCGGGGACTGTCCTCATAAATTCTAAACCATTACTTCTAAAATCGGCTTATATTTACTGAGATTGCGTAGAAATCGCTATTTAGAACGTTTTTAGAACGCTTTTCGTTCATTTTCACCCCTTTTAAATTTCGAATTTTTAAAGAACTCTTCTAAGAGAGCATTTACATCTTATAATAAATTACCATGCCAAATTTCAAGTTGCTAGACCCTTTAGTATCACAAAATCCCAATTTAGAGCATTTTTTTTAAATGGAACCGAAAGGTGGTAGCTGACAGGAAATAGACACTATATTGGAGCAAGGGCTGTGATCATCAATTTCCAACCATTACTTTTGAAATCAGTTGGGTACCTTTCTCAGATTGCGTAGAAATCGCAATTTAGAATGTTTTTTAGAACGTTTATCTCCATTTTCACCCCTTTTAAGTTTCGAATTAAATAGGAAATGTTCTTAGAGATCATTTATATCTTATAAATAACTACCATGCCTAGTTTCAAGTTGCTATTCTCTGCAGTATTACAAAAAACGCAATTTAGATCGTTTTTTGCTCCTTCACCCCTTTGGGGTAGTGGCACCTACATGAAATACAGACTATGTTGGAGCGAGGGCTGTCATCATCATTTTCACACCATTATTTTTTAAATCGGCTCGGTATTTCCTGAGATTGCGTTCAAATCGCAATTTAGAAAGTTTTTCAGGACGCTCTTCGCTCAATTTCACCCCTTTTAAATTTCGATTTTTTAGGAAACGTTCTTAGAGATAATTTGTATCTTATAAATAACTGCCCTGCCTAATTTCAGGATTCTAGGCCCTTCAGTAACAAGACAATTGCAATTTAGAACGTTTTTTGCATCTGCAACCCCTAGGTGGTAGTGACACCGACATGAAATAGAGCCTCTGTTGGAGGTTGGAGCAAGGTCTGTCATCATCAATTTCCAACCGTTACTTTTGAAATAGGTTGGGTACGTTCTGAGATTGCGTAGAAATCGACATTTAGAACGTTTTTTAGAATCCTTTTCGCATATTTTGACCCCTTTTAAATTTCTAATTTTTTAATAAATGTTCTTAGAGATCATTTATATCTTATAAGTAACTACCATTCCTAATTTCATGTTTCTGGGCCCTTCAGTAACTCAAAAAATCGCAACTTCGAACGTTTTTTTGCACCTGCACCCCCTTTAGGCATAATGGCACCGACTTTACATGTAGCCCATGTTGGAGCAAGAGTTGTCACCATCATTTTGACATGATTATTTTTTAAATTGGTTTAGTACTTCCTGAAATTGAGTAAAAATCGAAATTTTGAACGTTTTTTAGAACGCATTTCGCGCATTTTCACCCTTTTTTAATTTCTTTTTTTTTTTTTAAGAAATGCCCTGAAAGATCATTAGTACCTTATAAGTAACTACCATTCCAAATTTCATGTTTCTGGGCCCTTCAGTAACACAAAAATCGCATTTTTAGAAAGTTTTTTGCTCCTGCACCCCTTTCTGGCCAGTGGCACGGACATAAGATATAGCCTATGTTCTAAGTTGGACTAACACCATCATTTTGATACCATTACTTATGGAATCGGTTCGGTAGTTCCAGAGCTTACCTCCTACAAATAAACAATTTTTACCTCTTTATAATATTAGTATAGATAGATAGATTACAGAGCTGACAAAGAAATTGGAGTATTTTTACTCCCATGGGCGGTAAATATTAAAATCTGGTTTTAAATGTGTTATATGTTTTCTAAAACGGTTACTTAGGTTTCTTCTTTGCCTTATTAAAAGGCAAATTTTGTTAAAGCATTCTGGAAGTGTTGGAAAATGTTTCATAATCAATGCTTGACGCATGATTTTTCTTTCTTGTTTTGATAATAGCTTATGATTACTCGCACGGGAGGGAATCGTTTTTGAAATATTTTTTTTATGTAGTTTAAGAAACTTGATGCTTATATCCAGAAACTTCTTTTTAGTTTTTTATCTTTTATCAGCAGGCAATATTGCTTAAGATTTTACAGATTAATGAACTTGATTCTTCCAATTAATAGTTCTTTTTCTAAGGAAGAAAATATAATTGAACGATCTATTATATAGATGATATAAAGATAAATCTATATTCCATTATAGTCCACCAGCCGACAGCACAAAAATCTATGTTATCAAGCACAAGAAATAACCTTTATTTTATGGAAGAGTAGTAGTAGGGGAATCTAATAATCCATGTCTACTGGAAGTGAAGTGATGCATAAGCCAAAAATTATAACCCCCCGTGGTTGACACGTTGGTTTATCATTGTGTTTGTCCTACAAACAAAGGTATGAAAACATGGAGGATATTTGTACGACAAACACAATGATAAACCTGCGAGTCAATCACTGATGGTATTAATTTTTTCTTATGCGCCACTTCACTTCCGGAAGATATAGATCATTACATTCCCCTACTCTACTCTCCCATAAAATAAAGGTTTTTTTCTTGTGCTTGATAACAAAGGATTTTGTGCTGTCGGCTTTTGACTATTATAAGAATTGTAAGTAAAATATTCTAAAGAATTCTCGATATCATATGCATCAAATCAACCAACAATTTGCCGTTAGTATAAAAGTCTTATGACACAACAAAATGACGCAAGATTATTCGCTCGCGAAGAACTCATTTTTTGAGGAACAAATTTTATTTATCACCGGTTGTTTAAGAAACTTGATGCAACAACCCTGAATATATTTTCGGTTTCTTATCTTTTATGAGCAATATTATTGCGTCTTAGGAGTTGTGGAACTTGATTCATTCAATTAAAAGTTCTTTTTTTAAAGAAGAAAATGAACTATCTATTATATAAATGATGTAAAGATAAATCTCTATTTCCTTATCGGAATTGAAAGTCAAATGCTCAAAAGATTTCCTGATGTTCTATGCATAAAATATATCGAACACTTGTCATTTAATATAAAAGTTATATAAAATATTAAAACGTCATAGAGATTATTGAACTTGATTCTTCTAAAAGAGAAAATAAAATAAAATTATTATTTATATTATATAAATAATAGAAAGATAAATCGCCATTACAGTATCGTAAGTAAAACTCAGATATTCAAAAGATTTCTTAATATACTATGCATAAGATAGATGGAGCATTTATTTTTGAATATAAAGTATTATGACAATGAAGTTATGAATAAAGAGGGGGGCAGATTTAGTGTACTGTCTAACAGTTGCGAGTGAAGTAACTAAGGAGGTTGTCACAAGATAGCTGTTGCTTTTTTTAAAAATCGGATCTTCAGTTTCTGATAACCGCCAGGCCAAACTTCCCACCAGTATAATAGAATAGAAAATTTCGTCTTAATTACGCGTCTTATTCATGAAAATTTTTCTCAAAAATGTTGTAAAAATTTCTATTTGTTTTCACTGGTGTTAGTATGTCAGTGTATGCCTTGTAAAACTGTCAGTTTGTTTCCCTGGTTGTCACAATATGGCGGAAACGCAGGGCTTAACTACCGCCAAAGTCAATTCCTACCAGTAAAAATAAAAATCTGTTTCTGCCATTATTTATGACTGACATTTTGTAATAATACGGCCTCTAAAAAAGTTTAAAATTTCTATATAAATCTACTGATGGAAGTCTCTACCGGCGGTAAACCATTCTTACGAAAGCGGTTATAGTTGTAGCTTCACTATTTTAAAGATATGTCAGTTCTTCTTTATTAATAGTTCCATGATTATGACACAAGAATTAACGCAAGAGTCAAAAATTTAAATTAATATCATTTTACGATACTTTCCTTGTTTGACTACAGCGTATGACTGTTCGCATAGGAGAAACTCATTTTTGAAATAATGTTAAGTGTTTTTACTGTATTTTAAGAAACTTGATACAAGAATCAAGAAACTTCGTTTCAGTTTCTTATATTTTATGAGCAGGCATTATTTCTCTATGACATAGATTAATAAACGTGATTCTTTCAATTGATATTTATTTTTCTATGAAAGAATATAAAATTGAGATACCTATTAAATAAATGATATAAAGATAAATCACTATAGTACTATCAAAATTTAGTGTCAAATATTCAAAAGAATTCATGATATTCTATGCATCAAATATATCGAACACTTTTCTTTTAAAATAAAAGTCTTCAAACACAACAGATAGCGCAAGATTCAGAAAATTAATATCATTTTCCGGGAGAATCCCTTTCGTTTGCTTTATAAGAGTTTATGGTTATTCGCACGAAAATAACTGTTTTTTTTTTTAAATAGCGCTTTATTTTTCTTTTCCCGGTTGTTTAAGAAACTTTGTGCAAGCACCCAGAAAATTATTCTTGTTTTTTTATCTTTTATGAACAGGCAAAATTACTGCGTCATAGATGATATTGAATTTGATTCTTTTATTTGAACTCTGAAAATAAAATTTTTACATCTATTTTATATATGGTATCAAGATAAATCTCCATTGCAGTATCATAATTGAAACTGGAATATTAAACAGAATTCTTAATATCATATTCATAAGATATATCGAGCGTTTGTCTTTGAATATAACAGTATTATCACACAAGAAACAACGCAAGATTCAGAAACTTAAATTAATATCATTTTCCGATGAATATCCCCTTTCCTTGTTTTATAATAGCTTCTGACTATTAGCATGGGAGGAACTAATTTTTAATGTACCATTAATATAGTTATTCGCTAATTTATGAACCTTCCTGCAAGAATCAAGAAACTTCGTTTCTCTTTCCTATCTTTTATGAGCATGCAATATTGTGCCAGATACTACAGATTAATGAACTTGATTGTTTAAATTGATATGTCTGTCTATGGAAGAAAATAAAACTGAGATACCTATTAAATAAATGATATAAAGATAAACCTCTATTGCATTATCGGAATTGAAAGTCAAATATTCAAATGAATTCTTGGTATCCTACGTAAAAAAATCCATCGAAAACTTGTCTTCTAATATAAAAGTCTTACGACACAACATATGACGCAAGATTCAGAAACTTAAATTAATATCATTTTCCGATAAAATTCCCCTTTCCTTGTTTGATAATAGCTTCTGACTATTCACATGGGAGGAACTCATTTTTAATGTACCGTTAATAGTTATTCGCCAGTTTAAGAAACTTCCAACAAGAATCAAGAAACTTCGTTTCTCTTTCTTATCTTTCATGAGCAGGCAATATTGCACCAGGTATTACAGATTAATGAACTTGATTGTTTCAATTGATATGTCTGTCTATGAAAGAAAATAAAATTGAGATACCTATTAAATAAATGATATAAATCTCTATTGTATTATCGGAATTGAAAGTCAAACATTCAAATGAATTTTTGGTATCCTATGTAAGAAATATATCGAACACTTGTCTTCTAATATAAAAGTCTTACGACACATTAAATAACGCAAGATTCAGAAACTTAAATTAATATCATTTTCCGATAAAATTCCCCTTTCCTTGTTTTATAATAGCTTCTGATTATTCATATGGAAAGAACTCATTTTTAAAGTACCGTTAATAGTTATTCGCCAGTTTAAGAAACTTCCAGCAAGAATCAAGAAATTTCATTTCTCTTTCTTATCTTTTATGAGCAAGCATTACTGCCCCAGGTGTTATAGATTAACTGTTTGACGGTTATGCAGCACTATCGTGCTTCCAGATTTCAAATCCAAAATAGCTAAGCGGTGCTATCGCGCTGCCATTTCAGTACGGGTCTGTATCTCTGCGCGTGAGCAAATATTTTGCCCCTCTTGCGTTTTCGTAACGAAACTGTGTCTTTTAAAGCATAAATAGCGTTTTTAATCAGTTTTCATTCCAAAATAAAAATTAGGGGAGACCGGGGCTAGTTGGCTACAGGGGTAAGTAGGCGCAGTCCACATAAATCGCCTGTTTGTGGATAGATTGCGCAACCAGTCACCTTTCTTCTTGATTTTTACAATCCCCATTGTAGTTTTGCAGCGTTACCTACGTGCAGTGGACATTTATTAAGATTTTTCTGTTTTTTGTACTCATAAGTAATTTTTTTGTTGCTTCATTCCTTTTCTAATTTCTAATAATTTTCTTAATAATTGCGATTTAACTTGTGCAGTTTGTCTTAGTGTATGATTAACTGTACCTACCCCATTTGTGATTTACTTGGATTATTTATGTTTAGAAGGTTACGTGTCCCTTTTGTGAAGAAATTTATTGTGGGGCTAGTAGGCGCATGGAACACGAGGCAAGTTGGCTCGGTGTCTGGTGTGTGCTGGTAGCTTGAAAAACAGCAAACACCGAGAAAAGCGGTTGCAACGCAAGACTTTGGGCACATGAGGCTTGCCCAAACGGAGACAGTCGAACTTTTATTTGTGACAACTGTAACTCTGATGATGACATCGAGTAGGATAGCATTTACTCAATGTTAATGTTTTATTCATTATTTTTATGTCTGTATAATTTAGAATTTATATTGTACGTCGATAACGCCTTTGTTTAAACTTACTGGTAATATTGAAATTGATTTCTCTTAACTGCGTGTCTTATTTGAGATTTATTTAAATTTTTATAAAGCTTGTGCCAATTTACTCCGTAGGTATAGGCAACTTGCCCCGTGATGGGGTAGGTTGGCGCACAATTTTCCTTTTACTTTAGGCTTCCGCTAATCATAAACTACAAAAGGTACAAACTCAAAACTTCGGGGTATTTATAGCCAAATGCCTGTTCTTTAAAAGTGCAGTTAAAGTTTGTTAAAAAACTTAAATAAAAAATTAATAAAAATTAATAACTAAAACTGCGCCTACTAGCCCCTGTCTCCCCTATATATAAAATTTTCAGTAAAATCACATTTTTTTAAATTTTGAAATATCCAAATTATCTATAACACTTTTGGAATGTATGAGGATTTTGATGGATAGCTGCCAAACGGTTAATGGACTTGATTATTTCAATTGATATGTCTTTGTCTATGGAAGAAAATAAAATTGAGATACCTATTAAATAAATGATATAAAGATAAAACTCTATTGTATTATCGGAATTGAAAGTCAAATATACAAATGAATTTTTGGTATCCTATGTAAGAAATATATCGAACACTTGTCTTCTAATATAAAAGTCTTACGACACAACATATAACGCAAGATTCAGAAACTTAAATTAATATCATTTTCCGATAAAATTCCCCTTTCCTTGTTTGATAATAGCTTCTGACTATTCACATGGGAGGAACTCATTTTTAATGTATCGTTAATAGTTATTCGCCAGTTTAAGAAACTTCCTGCAAGAATCAAGAAACTTCGTTTCTCTTTCTTATCTTTTATGAGCAGGCAATATTGCTCCAGGTATTACAGATTAATGAACTTGATTGTTTCAACTGATATGTCTTTGTCTACAGAAGAAAATAAAATTGAGAAACCTATTAAATAAATAATATGAAGATAAATCTCTATTGTATTATCGGAATTGAAAGTCAAATATTCAAATGAATTCTTGGTATCCTATGTAAAAAGTACATAGAACACTTGTCTTCTACTATAAAAGTCTTACGACGCAACAAACAACGCAAGATTCAGAAACTTTAATTAATATTAATTCCCGATAAATTTCCCCTTTTTTACTTGTTTGATAATAGCTTCTGACTATTCACATGGGAGGAACTCTTTTTTAAAGTACCGTTAATAGTTATTCGCCAGTTTAAGAAATTTCCAGCAAGAATCAAGAAACTTCATTTCTCTTTCTTATCTTTTATGAGCAGGCAATATTGCACCAGGTATTACAGATTAACTTTTTGACGGCTGTGCAGCGCATTCGCGCTTCCAGATTTCAAGTCCAAAAAAGCTAAGCGGTGCTATCGCGCTGTCATTTCAGTACGATTCTGTATCTTTGCGCGTGAGCCGCTCTTTATTTTACTCTCTTACGCTCTTTATTCTTTTATTTTACCGCTTTGTAACGAAACTGTGTCTTTCAAAGCATAAATAGCGTTTTTAATTAGTTTTCATTCAAAAAAAAATTGTATATATAATTTCCAGTAAAAACACATTTTTTTTTTCTTTTTTAGGATTTTGATGGATAGCTGTCAAACGGTTAATGAACTTGATTATTTCAATTGATATGTCTTTGTCTCTGGAAGAAAATAAAATTGAGATACCTATTAAACAAATGATATAAAGATAAATCTCTATTGCATTATCGGAAATGAAAGTCAAATATTCAAATGAATTTTTAGTATCCTATGTAAGAAATATATCGAACACTTTTCTAATATAAAAGTCTTACGACACAACAAATAACGCAAGATTCAGAAACTGAAATTAATATCATTTTCCTATGAGAATCTCTTTCGCCTGTTCTAAAACAGCTTATGATTTATCCGCTCGAGAATAAATCATTTTTGAAATATCTCTTTCATTTCTTTCCTCTGTTGTTTAAGAAACTTGATGCAAGAACCCAGAAAATTATTTTCGGTTTCTTATCTCTTATGAGCACGCAATATTACTGCGTCTTAGAGATTATTGAACTTGATTATTTTAATAGATCTTTATTCTTCTAAAAGAGAAAATAAAATTATCATATCTATTATATAAATAATATCAAGATAAATTTCCGTTGCAGAATTAGAATTAAAACGCAAATATTCAAATGAATTCTTAATATAATATGCATATAATATATATTGAGCATTTGTCTTTGAATATATTATGACACAAGAAAAAACGCAAGTTTCAGAAACTTAATATCATTTTACGATGCAAATCTAATTTCCTTGTTTGATAATAGCTTATGACTATTCGCATGGGAGGAACTCATTGTTGAAATACTGTTAATTGTTTATTCAGTAGTTCAACACAAAAAGACCGTGAGGGGTCATCTTGACAACTGCCATATGAATATATTCTGGTTCAACCCAGAAATTTCTTTGTAAAATAAGTTTAAAGGACACAAAGAAGAAAAATAAATGAATATATATATATAGATATAGATATAGATATATATAGATATATATAGATATATATATATACATATATATATATACACACATATATATATATATATATATGTATATATATTTATATATATTAATCACAACAGTTTTAAATAGAAATTTTTGTGTAAAATATATTTTTAAAACTAGAGTAAAATTTCCGGTTTTTTTGTAGTGTTAAGAAACTTGATGCAATAGCCCATAAACTTTGTTTAATTTCTTATTTTTTTAAATGAGCAGGGAATATTTCTTCAAGTCTTGCAGATTAAGGAACTTGATCGTTTCAATTGATATTTATTTTTCCAACGCGGAAAATAAAATTAACATATCTACTATATAAATGTTATAAAGATAAATCTCTGTTTGCATTATCAGAATTGAAAGTGAAATATTATAAAGATTTCTTCATATATTTTGCATAAAATTTATTGATCATTTGCCTTTTAATATAAAAGCACTGCGACACAAGAAAAAAAAGCAAGATTAAAAAAACTTCAGTTAATATATTTTTATGAAAATTGCTTTCGCTTGTTTGATAGTAAATTATTGTTATTCGCGCGCGAGAAACTCATTTTTGATACCTCGTTTTCATTTTCTTACCGATAGTTTAGGAAGCTAGATGCAAGAACCCAGTAACTCTTCAGTTTCTTATTTTTTATAAGCAGGCAATATTGCTCCATGACTTACAGATTAATGAACTTGATTGTTTCAATTTATATTTATATTTATATTGAGAAAAATAAAATTGAGATACCTTTTAAATAAATGCTAAAAATATAAATCTCGTTTGCATTATCGGAATACAAAATATAACATTCAAAACAATTCCTATTATACTATGCATAAGATATAGGAGCATTTGTTTTTTAATATGACACAAGAAGTATTATGACACAAGAAATAATGCAAGATTCAGAAATTTAAATAAATATAATTTTGCGATATCTTTCGCGTGTTTGATCTTAGCTTATAATTCGATCATACGTATCGAACATTTGTTTTTTAATATAAAATTATTATGATTCAAAGAATAACGCAAGTTTCAGAAACTTACATTAATGTTATATTCCGATGAGAATCTTTTTTTTTTTTTGTTTGATAATAGTTTATGATTATTTCCACGCGAAAAATTCAATTACCGTTATAATTTTTTTTCCGTTGTTTTCAGAATTTTGATTTTAGAATCCCGAAAATTCTGTTCAGTTTCTAATTTTCTATGAGCGGCCAATAATGCTTCAGGTCTTATATATCATATAACTTGATTTTTTCAATAACTATTTCTTTTCAAAAGAAGAAAATAAGATTAAGATATCTATTCTAAAAAGGATATAGATAAATCTTATCGAAATCTAAAGCCAAATATCCAAATGTCTTATAAATATCTGATGCATAAAATATATAAAGCCTTTCAATTTTAATATAAAAGTACTGCGGCACAAAAAATAACGAAAAATTCTGAAACTTAAATTAATATTATATTCCGATGAGAATCATTTTGTTTTGTTTGATAACAGCTTATGATTAATCCCATGCCTGAAAAGTATTATGAAATACCGTTATATATTTTTTTTCTTTTCTCGTAGTTTAAGAAAGTTGATGAAATAGCTCATAAACTTCGTTTCAGTTTCTTAAATTTTAAATGAGCAGGGAATATTTCTTCACGGCTTGCAGCTTAATGAACTTGAATGTTTCAATTTATATTTATATTTCTATTGCAAAAAAATAAAATTGAGATACCTGTTAAATAAATGCTATAAATGTAAATCTCTATTGCATTATCGGAATTCAAAATATAATATTCAAAAGAATTCTTAATATCCTATGTATAAGATATATGGAGCATTTGTCTTTTAATATAAAAGCATTACGACACAAGAAATAATGCAAGTTTCAGAAACTTAAATAAATATCATTTTATGATAAGATATCTTTCGCATGTTTGATCACATATTATAATTCGATCATGCTTATCGAACATTTGTTTTTTAATGTAAAATTATTATGAAACAAAAAATAACGCAAAATCAGAAACTTACATTAATGTTATATTCCGATGGAAATCTTTTTTCCTTGTTTGATAATACTTTATGATTATTTGAAAAATTCAATCACCGTTGTCATTTTTTTCCTGTTGTTTTCAGAACTTTGATGTGAGAATCTCGAAAATACTTTTCAGTTTCTTATTTTCTATGTTCGGCCAATAATGCTTCAGCTCTTACACATCATATAACTTGATTTTTTCTAAAATCATTTCTTTTCAAAGGAAGAAAATAAGATTAAGATATCAATTCTTAAATGATATATAGTTAAATCGTATCGAAATCTAAGGCCAAATATTTAAAAGTCTTATAAATATCTCATGCATAAAATATATCAAGCCTTTGTCTTTTAATATAAAAATAGTACGGCATAAGAAATAACACAAGATTCTGAAACTTAAATTAATATTACATTTCGATGAGCATCCTTTTATTTTGTTTGATAAAAGCTTATGATTAACCGCATGCAAGAAACGCATGATGAAATACTGTTTTCATTTTTTTTTTCTTTTCTCGTAGTTTAAGAAACTTGATGCAATAGCCCATAAACTTCGTTTCAATTTCTTATTGTTTAAATGAGCAGGCAATATTGCTTCAAGTCTTGCAGATTAATTAACTTGATTGTTTCAATTGATATTTATTTTTCCAAAATAGAAAATAAAATTAAGATATATATTATGTAAATGTTATAAAGATAAATATCTATTGTATTATCCGAATTGAAAGTCAAATATTCAAATGAATTCTTGGTATCCTGTGTATCAAATATATTGTCTATCAACACTTGTCTTCTAATATAAAAGTCTTACAATACAACAAATAACGTAAGAATCAGAAACTTAAATTAATATCTTTTTTCCGATGAGAATCTCATTCGCCTGTTTTATAACAGCTTATGATTCTTCCGCACGAGAATAAATCATTTTAAAAATACCACTTTCATTTCTTTCCCTTATTGTTTAAGAAACTTGATGCAAGAACCCAGAAAATTATTTTCGATTTCTTATCTTTTATGAGCACACAATATTACTGCGTCTCAGAGATTATTGAACTTTATTCTTTTAATTGATCTTTGTTCGTCTAAAAGAGAAAATAGAATTATCATATCTATTATATAAATGATATCAAGATAAATCTCCATTGCAGTATTGGATTTAAATTCAAATATTCAAAAGAATTCGTAATATAATATGCATAACATATATGGAGCATTTGTCTTTGAATATATTATGACGCGAAAAATAACGCAAGATTCAGAAACTTTTCCGATGCAAAAACCCTTTCCTTGTTTGATAATAGCTTATGACTATTCGCATGGCAGGAACTCATTATTGAAATACCCTTAATTGTTTTTTTCGGTAGTTTAACAAACTTGATGCAATAGCCCATAAACTTAGTTCCAATTTCTTATTTTTTAAATGAACAGGCACTATTGCTTCAAGTCTTGTAGATTAATGAACTTGATTGTTTCAATTGATATTTATATTTCTACTAGCTAAAGTAACCCGGCGTTGCCCGGAATTTTAAGAATGTTTGTTTTGAAAAATCAATTTCAAAAGTTAACATACAAATAAAAAAAAACAGTCGAAGTGTTGTACACATGAATCAAATGAAAAGCCAATATAAAAATGTATAAATTTATGTAACAGACGCAAAATTATACAGCTATAAATGAACTTATTTCTATTCATCATTGGATCAATAATGTCAAAATACGCCAATATTTCCATAATCGAGTTTTTATTATGCTTCAATAAAAAAAATTTCACACTTGTATTACGTTATTTTCACCACGTTCTTTATATTTCGAATATAACGTAATATTCCATTTTTTTTATTCGTCAACTTAATTAAATAATTATAATTTTCAACATGGAAATCATAAAACAGAAAAATTATGACGTAACATTCACTTTTGTTTTTAATTCATCAAACTATTTATTTTATTTTCATTTTTTCACGTGGATATCTTGAGGTAGAAAAGTTATGATGTAATATCCCCCTTTTTTAAATTCGTCAAACCATTTATTTCATTTTTTTCACGTGGAAATCTTGCAATAGAAAATTAATTGTTGTGGTAAGAATTTTATTGTGGATTTCTAATTTTTGGCAAAAGCTATATAACGAAAAATGTATAAATTTGATTGGAAATTGATGTTAAATTGGTACTTTTTTATTAATTTAAAATTAACTATAAGTTATTCCGATTCCTGATAACTTTAGTTGCCTCGGCCTTGTTTTAATACACATGTACGTAACATTTCACAATTCTGGCTTCCAAACTGTGGATTTGTATAGCATTAGAGACAGACAGACAGACAAATTTTAATTTTTATATATTAGATTTAAAAATTTTTGAGATACCTATTAAATAAATGATATAAATATATTGCATTATCGGAATACAAAATATAATATTCAAAAGAATTCTTAATATCCTATGCATAAGATATACGGAGCATTTCTCTTTTAATAAAAAAGAATTATGACACAAGAAATAATAAAAAATTCAGAAACTTAAATAAATATCATTTTTTGATAAGATCTTTTTCACGCATTTGCTCATAACTTATAATTCGATCATGCTTATCGAACATTTGTTTTTTAATATAAAATTATTATGAAACAAAAAATAACGCAAGTTTCAGAAACTTACATTAATGTTACATTCCGATGGAAATCTTTTTTACTCGTTTGATAATAGTTTATGATTATTTGCACGCGAAAAATTCAATTACAGTTGTCATTTTTTTTCCTGGTGTTTTCAGAATTTTGATATGAGAATCCCGAAAATTCTTCCAGTTTCTTATTTTCTATCAGCGGCCAATAATGCTACAGATCTTACAGATCATATAACTTGATTTTTTCAATAACTATTTCTTTTCAAAAGAAGAAAATAAGATTAAGATATCTATTCTAAAAATTATATATAGATAAACCTTATCGAAATCTCAAGCTAAATATCCAAATGTCTTATAAATATCTGATGCATAAAATATATCAAGCCTTTGTCTTCTAATATAAAAGTACTACAGCACAAGAAATAAAGCAATATTCTGAAACTTAAATTAATATTATATTCCGATGAGAGAATCCTTTTAATTTGTTTGATAATAGCTTATGATTAATCGCATGGAAGAAACGCATTATGAAATACCGTTATCATTTTTTTTTCTTTTCTTGTAGTTTAAGAAACTTGATGTAATAGTTCATAAACTTCGTTTCAGTTTCTTATTGTTTAAATGAGCAGGCAATATTGCTTGAAGTATTGCAGATTAATTAACTTGATTGTTTCAAATTATATTTCTTTGTCCAAAGAAGAAAATAAAATTAAGATATCTATTATATAAATGTTATAAAGATAAATCTCTGTCCAATTATCGGAATTGAAAGTCAAATATTATAAAGATTTCTTAATATATTTTACATAAAACTTACCGATCATTTAACTTTTAATATAACAAGGGGATAAACACGGATTTTTCCGGTTTACAGAATATAGGTGGAAGCCGTTATATATAGTATTTCTGATGTTAAAATCCTTTTTTCTCTGCACACACTAAAGGCACAGTGATAAATGAGGCATTTTTCGAAAGATTCTGCAAGCGACTTTAACAGTGATGGACCAGTGTAGCGCCAGAGAATTTATTGACACCGCTAAATTTTAATTGTATTTTCCTTCTTATTTCAGGATAGAATTTCTGAGATTTTTTAAGCCGATGAATACTATTAAAATTTAGTGGTGACAATCGCATAAGTGTTGCTCCAACGTTCCATCACTGCTTTAATTATAGTATACAGGGTTGTTATAATTAAAGTTCGCCTATTCAGACGTCTCTAGAGCCGTTTCTATGGCTCCAAACGAAACAAAATTTCAATAGTACGTTGTTGAAGAGATGCGTTCTGCGAAAATCGAAAAAAAAATTAGTTAAAATTTTTGCCAATAGGTGACGCTGCGCCAATATTTAAGCCGATATCTGCAGATTCATTATATCAATTTCAGTCAATCCAGACGAAGCACACAAATTTAAAAGTTGCAACAAACTTCGAGGAACTGCGAATTGTTATAATTAAAGGTCACCTAATCAGACCGCTCCAGAGCCTGACCTATGACTCCAAACAATACAGAAAAATTAATATAATTTCATGTGATGTAATCTGCATCAACAAAAATAAAACATGTCGCTTGACAACGAGGAAATAATGAAGAATAACATTACGCATGCTCAATGAATCCTCCACCATTTTCAATAACGCATTCCATTCTCAGAATTGTGCTTTCTACAGCATTGTGTAAACTGTCCTGTGAGATTGAGCGAATATGAAGTCTAATACTGTCTTTCAGATCAGAGATTGCCTGACATCTGTCTTTAGATACAGAATCTTTCAAAAATCCCCACAACCAAAAATCACATGGTGTTAGATCAGGCGATCGTGGTGGCCAGACTGTTTGAAAATAACGACTTATGATGCGGTCTTCTGTAAAATGGCTTGTTAAGAAAGTCTGAACTGCTCTAGTAATGTGCGGTGGTGCACCGTCTTGCATAAACACGATATTATGAAGGCAGCCTCACTGTTGCAGCTCGGGAATCAGAAAATTTGACAACATATTGGGATACCTTCTCCCATTTACGGAACATGTAATGGGTCCTGTGGATGTTAGTTCCTCAAAAAAATATGGCCCTATCATAAACGTAGCTGTGAAACTGCACCACACCGTCACTTTAGCTGCATACAATGGAACTTCTTGGACAACATTTGGATTCTCTTTCGCCCAAATTCGACAGATGTGTGTGTTCACTTGTCCGTTTAACAAAAAATGCGCTTCATCAGTTCATAGAATATTCCAGAGTCAAGAATTGTCCACATTCATTCGTGCAAGAAACTGTAGTGAAAATGATAGCCGACTTTCGGTATCATCCTGTATTAGTTGTGGCACCCTCTGAATCTTGTATGGATATTAGTAGCGCAAATTTTGACGCATCACTTTTCTCACAATGGAAATCGGCATATCGACTTCATTCGCAATAGCTGCACACTTGCATTACCAAATGATGACTGGCTTGCTAAATCCACGGCAGCAGTAGCAATATTTTCAATACTAGAAATGTCTACCTTTTTTCGTCCTCTGCCAGGAGGAATGTCGAGTTTGCCTGTTTCCTCGAACTTTTTAATCATTTTGTGAACTCCACGATCCGACAATGGTCCACGTCTAACATCTTTTAGTTTCCGGAATTCTCGAAGAGTTGCAGCTGCGTTGCTGTTATTTTGATAAAATAACTTTACAAGAAGTGCCTTTTCTTTCAAAGTTACCATTCTCCACAAAGCGTAGATTCAAATGCTTTTCAGAAACAATCAACCGTTCCAGTGTCAAAGGAATCACACACTTTATCAGCAAGTTTTAAATCGTCAGGTGGTTAGAAGGGTATTTCAAGTTTTCAAAGTTGCGACGTCACTTTGACGTCGTTCGTCAAAAATTTGAATAAAATGTGATCTTTTTCAAGCGTTGGGTGAAATTTTGTGATTTTGTGTGTTTCATCTGGATTGACCGAAATTGATATAATGAATCTGAAAAAGTTTACTTTTACCATCTGTGAAATAAAATTTCCTGTATTTTGTTTTTTACAAAATAAAGTAATCTGAAAATATCGGCTAAAATATTGGCGCAACGCCACCTATTGACAAAAATTTTAACTAATTTTTTTTTTTTTGCGATTTTTGCAGAGAGCATCTCTTCAACTACGTACAAGTGAAATTTTGTTTCGTTTGGAGCCATAGAGCCGGCTCTAGAGCCTTCTGAATAGGCGAACTTTAATTATAACAACCCTGTATTTAAATATTATTAAAATGCGTTGTTTGATTAAAAAATTGCAGTTAATCAAAAATTATGGAAAAGTGTCAAAAAATAACCTCAACGATTGTGGCGCGAAAGCTTCGCAGGTTTTTTTTTTTTTTTTTTTTTTTGGTTTTTTTTTTTTTGTTTTTTTGTTTTTTTTTTTTTTTTTTTTTTTTTTTTTTGTTTTTTTTTTGTTGTTTTTTTTGGTAACTCTAATAGATTTTTTACATTCAATATGTATATATTTTCAAAGAAACCGCCGAAGATCGCTTTTTGCAATGGACACTTTGATTCTGTACATTTCAGAGTTTCCCGAAATTCCATTACATGTCTTATATTTGAGTTTTATTTATATTTTAATGTGTTATTTATTGGTTGATGAAAGTTTTAATTTTGTTATGGAATATAAGCTGGAAACAAATGATGAGCTATTTATATTAAATTAAGTGCAAACGGATTTCTCTTTCGCAATCGTCTGCACGCGACAGAGATAGATTTAAAATAAATTTATGCTTGAAAATTATTTTAAAAACAATACATATTGCGATACTGTTTTGAAACAAATTGAGATATAGTTTTTAAACAAACTGATATATAGTTTTCAAACAAATGGCATTTGAAAGTGTATATTTATTCCTATTTAACGGTTTAAAAATTGAGAATGCGCGGTATTTAGAAGTTTAAAAGATTGTAATTAAAGTTAATAAAAGTTAAACTTAATAGTCTGTTGTTGCCACAGTCAAAATGACTTCAGCGTTACGCACAGACATGTTTGTCCAGAAAGTACTACGACATAAGATAAAAAGCAAGATTAAGAAACTTATATTAATGTATTTTTACGGGAATAGCTTTCGCTAGTTTGATAGTAGATGATGGCTATTCGCACGCGAGAAACTAATTTTTAATATCTCGTTATCATTTTCTTATCGATAGTTTAGGGAGCTTGATGCAAGAGCCCAGAAACTCTTCGGTTTCTTATCTTTCATAAGCAGGCAATATTGCCCCAGATTAGTGACTTTCAGAATAGTAATCTTACAGATTAGTAATCTTCATTAATTTAACTTTACCTGCAAGAGATTTTTTTCTTTGGGTAATTTCCTTACAAATATTCAAAAGAATATCGTTATCTGACAAACGTACATAGTCTCGTGCCATTCAAAACTTCTTTGTTAATGGAAAACAACCATTATTTGTAGTTCATCTATTTATTATATAATCACATATTACGGATACATTACACCGGAATCTAACAGATATGGTACCCGCGTTTTATTTCCTTGTTTGTAATAGTACTCATGATTACTACAATTAAGATAATAAGTGTTATGGGAAATCGTTATCTCACATTTTGTGTACTTTATTAACTCAACCAATACGAATTTTTAACAAAAAATTAAACTTTTTTTTTTAAAACATTAACTCACATGTGATGTGCACATATTCTAATTTTTTAAAAATATTAAAATGTTTAGCATAAATATTTTTATATATCTCTGAATTCTATAAATGTTATTAAATTTTACTGCCGACAACATTTACAATAGCATTACACAAAACAGTTTAAATAAAACCTAAACACGGATAAAAAGCTGAAAATGTTATTGTAGCACTTAAAATAAAAATAAAATACCCCTTACACTGAAAAAGCTATGTAAATTTAAATTTTTTTTCATCTCATAAAGAAACGTTTATGTATTCATCTAAACTTAAGAATTTGTTGATGTTGAGTAAATCCATTCATCCCATTAAAAAAAAGCATATTTGTCTACTTATCATTTTTCCTTGAAAATCCAATTCTCGTTTCTTTCAATTTATACAATAGGTTTTGAATTATTTATCAGAGGTAAGAAAATAAAATCTGTAACAGATTCCTCTGTTTTTTATATACATTTCATTTTTACCCTGCTGAAGAAAGCCATTTTCAATAAATATTAAATGAAACAAGAAAGAAAAATTATCCATTTGGCATTGGATATCAGACGCTTTCCAACACCAACCGGCTACTATTAGGAAATTTCATTTTCTCATATAACGAAATAGTAAATGTAAGTAAGTAATTTAAAAAACAAATAACTCAGCAAATAAATAAACAGAATGCTAAATTCATCTTTAAAAAGTTAAACTAAAAGTTACACTATGTGCAAATTACTTAAAAGATGGCAAAATATTAGTGAAAACAAAAGAAAAAAAAAGTGTTAAATTACTTTAACCCATTAACCACCAAAACTATAAGGGGTTAAAATTTTTGTATACAAATGATATTGGTTATTCATTTGAACATATATAATAGTAATTTATAGTGGAAATAACAAAATTTGTGTTAGCTTACGAAAAATGGAGTGTTGCGTTCACGCAACGTCAGCGGAATAAGAGTACTGATGTTTATCGAGCCCAATTGAGCATCAGCAGGGTTTTCTTGCATATTTGGGCACTGTGAGATTTTTCTTTTTTACCTTTGTTACAATTTAGACAGCGAGCTGTCCCTTTAATGTAATTAATTTATTATCAAAATTTAACTTATTTTTCTATTCTAAATTACTGATCATATTCAGAAAACAGTTTCAAGTATCAAAATATTCGCTACACTTATGATGTAAATCAACATAAAAAATGTACTGCAGCGATAAACATTCTGGCTATGGCATTGTTTACGACGCAGTCTTCTGCTGTGTTTCGACTTGACAATTAACCCTTTCAGAGGCGGTAGTATGTTTATGAAACCAATTAATTTTATTTCCCAAATGTCCCAATGACACCAGAATTGTGGTAAAGTAATTGTCCTTTATTATGTCACTATTCGTAAATACTGGTGGGGTCAATCCATTTCAAGTTGTCCAGCACTGGTTTCTCGACCATTTTTAAAAAATCTGAATTTTTTTGTACAACAACCCTAACATGATGGAAGTTCAAAATGACTATTATTTTAATTTTATTAATTTTTGTTTGTGCATGGCGGCCATCTTTGTTTCATCGTCTGCAGCAATTTTCTCACAAGAAGTGTTTACGGAATTGTAAATAATTCATCGTTTATTTATCCAATTCAAGTGCGGATTAAAGCAATTTGTACAGAATACATTGGGCTAAAAATATGGTAATGGAGTAGTTTCCGAAATTAACTGCTTATTGGTAAAATTTAAGCATAACGTTTCAGTTTTTTTCCAAAATTTGTCCGTTTACAAGAGGAAATTTTTCTAGCAGAGAATGCAGTCAACATGACATAATTTTTTTAACAAATAGGCCGAAAGTACTTGTACTCACACGCCGAGTTCCAGATCTGGGACTTGCTTTCTCTTCGCTAAAAACAATCCCAAATTTTTCAAAAATGACAAAAATCGCACTTTTCAGGCTTTGATATCTCTGTTGGGGCATGAGATAAAAATCTGATTTTTTTTTTTTTATAAGAGTATTGTATGGTAGTGTCATGCACAAGAAATTTCAGGATGGAGATTTGACTACAAGCTGAGATATGGCAAAGGCAACATGTCAAAACAATACTGCCAAACTATTGTTTTGTTCTAGTCACAGCTAAGTATTTATCCCAGAGTATCATTTAAATTTATTTTTTAGATATCTTTAAATAATAGTAACAGAAAATAAAGCCGTTTGCAATTAATTAACAAAATAATTATGCCTAAGGCCTACATTTTTTATGGTTTCAGTAATTTTTGTTATAATTTTAGTAACTAAAAGAAACCTTAGCACTTTTATATATATATATATATATACAAGACCTGATACAAAAACAGAATAGGGAAAGAGAAAAGCTGTTAATGTTGGTATACTTGTTGAGACATGATCAAACGTGTCAAAACACATTCCTGCTTGTTGGTTTAAAAACCACAATTTTAATGCTGCTTGCTAGTCCCTGAAATTTGTTCCTACTATAAGTATGTTCCTGTAAATGAAACATTATGCGATGTTACCATGCATCAGCCTCAAATAATTTTCAGAAAGTAAAGATACCCAAAGCCTTTTCAAAATTTATACTGCAGAAAAATCACATTTTTGCATAAGTAAGCTAGAAATTATTAATGAATTGAAAATTGCACATAGTGATTTCAAAGTATATTTCTATGAGCCAGCAGGGCCAAGATCTTCAATCAAGTTATCAAGAGATGACGAGACTTGGTTCCTACAAAAAAAAAATTGAAGAAGATCAAAATTGTGGTTTTTGAACCAACAAGCAAGAATGTATTTTGAGACGTTTGATCATGTTTCTACAAGTATGACAACATTAACAGCTTTTCTTTTTCCCTATGTTGTTTTTGTCTCAGGTCTTGTATAAAAATATTTTTTTTCCTTATGTAAAAGTGCTGAGGTTTCTTTTAGTTACTAAAGTTACAACAAAAATTACTGAAACCATACAAAATGTAGGCCTTAGGCATAATTATTTTGTTAATTAATTGAAAAAGGCTTTATTTTCTGTTACTATTATTTAAAGATAATCTAAAAAATAAATTTAAATGATACTCTAAGATAAATACTTAGCTGTGACTAGACCAAAACAATAGTTTGCCAGTATTATTTTGACATGTTGCACTTGCCATATCTCAGCTTGTAGTCAAATCTCCACCCTGAAATTTCTTGTGCATAACACTACCATACAATACTCTTATATAAGAAAAAAAATCAGATTTTTATCTCGTGCCCCACCAGAGATATCAAAGCCTGAAAAGTGCGATTTTTGTCATTTTTGAAAAATTTGGGATTTTTTTTAGCGAAGAGAAAGCAAGTCCCAGATCTGGAACTCGGTGTGTGAGTACAAGTACTTTCGGCCTATCTGTAAAAAACAAATATGTCATGTTGACAGCATTCCCTGCTAGAAACATTTCCTCTTGTAAATGGACAAATTTTGGAAAAAAACTGAAACTTTATGCTTAAATTTTACCAATAAGCAGTTAGTTTCGAAAACTACTCCATTACCAAATTTTTAGCCCAATGTATTCTGTACAAATTGCTTTAATCCGCAGTTGAATTAGATAAATAAACGATGAATTATTTACAATTCCGTAAACCCTTCTTGTGAGAAAATTGCTGCAGACGATGAAACAAAGATGGCCGCCATGCACAAACAAAAATTAATAAAATTAAAATAATAGTCATTTTGAACTTCCATTATGTTAGGGTTGTTGTACAAAAAATTTCAGATTTTTTAAAAATGGTCAAGCAACGAATTGATGATTTTCTGGACCACTTGAAATGGATTGACCCGGTGTCATTCGTTAATTTCAACATGTTAGAAATTTAAGTGCTTTTGTCCCGGAAAGGTTTAAGTTTCCTCGTTCTGTCTGTGATGGCTTTTGCATGGAGAACTTAATATGCATTCTTCTGGCTGATTTGTTTATGGCTAACTCTTTACTTTCAAAGGGTGTTTGCAAAAGGTATAATGCAACTTTATGTCTGAAATCTAAGTGATAGTTTTTATTTTCGAACATAATCTTTATACCTTCTTGCATTGGTAGTTTTTTTTTCTTCATTTTTTGGCTGAGCCATAATCAAATTTTGGACCTTTATCCTCTTCAAGTCTCCAGTTTTTTTTGGGTTTTTTTTGTATGCGTGACTTGCACTACTTTTAGAGGTACAAACTTCTTTTTCACGAACACTTCAATTTCGGCAGCAGTATCGAAAGGTAAAATATCATTATCACTTTTTGATATATTATCATTTCCTTCTTCATCAATAATTTCTGCTATTTCTGATGAAATAACGATAATATCTGTTTCGTTCTCGTCATAATTATTTGAATCTTTATTAAAAATTCTTCGAAGACCTTTCTCGAACGTAAAATATCTATTTGAAGCATTTCTATGGGCACAGATTAAGAAAAAAATGCACAGAGTCGAACGATACCAGTGAGTATTGGAACTACCCCTTTCCCGCTGACGATGCGTAAACGCAACACCTATTGTCTCTTCCTCCCCCATTAAAATAAAAGCAACTGATTCGTTGAATGTTCTGATGTACTTTGACCTTGTCTAAAAATAGATTTTCTCTAAAGCTTACGTTTGTCTAACTATATTTCTTCTGCGAAAACGACAACGTGAAAGCTTTCGTTTAAAAATGCTTTATGTTTCGAACGTGTTATAAAACAGAAAAAAAAATGTTGGAAGAAAATATTTTTCTATTGAATTAGTAACCATAATATACCCTACTTAAAAATTACTATTAATATAAAATTCATTTGATAGCTATTTTTTATATGCTTTTATTTTGATTGTTGCGTGAACGCAACACCAGCGGTTAATGGGTTTGCTTCTTAGTACTTTCAACTATATACACAGAGACTATACATTTCAACTATATACACCTTCGTCAGAGAATACAAAAATATTGTTATTAGCGTCTTATTTTCAAATTTCACGTAGTTGGTGTTGAAAGGAGTGAAAGTGAAAGTCAATTTTTAGATCCGAAAAACATTGGGAAAATAAAAATTAATATTCCTCTTAAAGACTTCTCATGATTTAATTATCCGTGAATCGATAGAAATTATTACTAAGAAAATACTGTTTGTAATGACGTTTTATCATACAATATACCCCTAATTTGGCTTAGTTTGAATAAAGAATCATAAAAAACGTAATATTCCACTTCCTCTATATCGATATGTTTATTTTCCCAATGTTTTCCGGATCTAAACATTGACTTTCACTTTCACTCCTTTCAACACCAGCAGCGTGAAATTTGAAAATAAGACGCTAATAACTGTATTTTTGTATTCTCTGATGAAGGCTGTGTATATAGTTGAAAGTTCTAAGAAGTATTAAAGTAATTTAACACCTTTTTAAATATTTTGTCAACTTTTAAGTAATTTGCACATAGTGTAATTTAAAATTTAACAAATAACTCTATAAATATCGATTTTCATCAATTTATATTCATATGCAGAAATCTGAGTGAATCCTTTCGTGTAACTGTATATTATTTATAGAATTTATACACGCCACGTAATACAATAAAAATAAGACAACTTTAAAAATGCATACCACAGTGGAAAACGCACTTCCAGCGATTATCGATAGTCAGGGCTGTAACCTAATTAGTTTGATAAATAAGATTTATGCGTTAAAAATCATAAACATCCTTAATGGTACACATGAACGTGTATAAATAAAATTAACGATAAAACATAATATCGACGTTTCGAACTACTTCTGCAGTCGTATTCAGGATAAATATGATGTTGAAATGCTTAATAGTCTAGAGACGAAACCTTCCTGTCGGCTCTTGATCAATTATATGAATGGACAACTGCAGCGAGTATATCCGAAAAATTTTTAATTATTTAAATTTTGAATTAACGAATTATTTTGTGCATCTCTATAAATAAACCATTAATGCCACTCCTCCATAATCTATAGAAAGCGTTATGTAGTGCAACTGATTGGTACTTTCAAATTAATTATGTTTGAAATATGAAAGCCCTGTAAAATTCTCGGGAAACGATTTTTCCCCCATAGATAATCCTTTTATGGAATTATTAAGTGCATTCTTGTACGTGAATTATAATTACTATTTATTATATATTCCTGAGAATATATGTTGTAGTTCTTTTCAGTGACACATATCAATCTCCTCATGTTTGAATGATCATAATATCAATAAAATACATAGCAAACGATTTTCCCTATAGACCATAATATAACAGAAGTATTTTGCGTGTCCTTGTAAATAACTATAAATGCTACATATTTTAATTTTAATAGTGAACATTTTATAGGGAACCTCGTTAATATATAAAAATTACATGTTCAGTACGAGCACATTTTAGACATTTAGAGTAAGGAGAAGCGGACAGACAGACATACTGAATTCATAAACCTTTTTTCAACTTTGTTAGAAAGCGTTGAAAAAAGAGGAAAACAATTATTGGAGTTGGGTTGAATTGAGTTGGGTTGATTTTTGACGGCCGATTATCTACTCGAGGGATATAGGCCCTAGGGTGAGTGCCCTCCGTGGGGGTCTTTCTAAGGGAACCTAACCCGTATTTACGCATGGAAAATCCAAGGTTTCGAAGAAAACCACGAAAACTCCGAAACGGTTAGGCCGACGGGCACGACTGGGTTCGAACCCAGCACGTCCCGTCTACCAGCTTCGAGAGCAAAACCTCTCAGCCACTGGTGGGGCAACAATCGTTGGAACCACTAAGTCATTCTGTGTGATAGCAATTTATCTATAGATATATATATACATATATATGAATAGATAATATCTAATTTTTAACAAAAAATAAATAGAATCGATTTCAAGGGACTGTTTCTCAACTTCGTGGCTTTCCGGCAAATATATTTAAATCTACGTTACATTCCTGCATAGGTAAGATTATACCCTATCCCAACTCGAAACAGACTCGAAACTCAAGATGACACAAAAATAATCCATAATTTAATACAATTAGGAAGAAACACACTGCAATTATATCTATAATTATTATTATATTACTAATTATTCATATATGGATATAAATAGTATAAAAATAAGTATAGAAATAAGTATAGTAAAATAAGTATTGTATAAAAATAGTATAAAAATAGTATAAAATAAATAAAGGACGACATTTTAATTTTATTTTGTTGTTGAAAATGTTTTGGATTAGACGATCTTTTAGTAACAACACAACCAGTTATTGTTCGAATTTCTTTTACCCAAGATTGTTTTATTTTCGGAAAATATTTTTATTATGCGTTGCCTTCCTATTATATTAATTCATATATGAATCAGATATAAATAATAATACTAGTTTGAATTATTTACGAGAAAGACAATTTTATAATGAAAAATTCTAATTATATTCATGATTCTAATGTGTAACTATCTATCTCAAAATTCTCCTAATTGTAATCCTAATAAAGTCTAGTATTGAAATTGTTAAGTCATTACTAACTGTTTATACGAGAAACGTTTTATGATAAATAAATTATTTTTTTATCCACACAATCTTTAATGATTCCAAACAAATAAAGATAAATCGAACGAAAATTAAACTAAAGATTAATTAAATGAATTTTTTATTATAATTTCTTGATAAATAGAATATTAAAGAATGCTCTTAATTATACTAGTAGCCTCTAAATATTTTAAAATGTCATTTCTTAAAATAATTATAATGACGTACGCCTAATATTCTGAAGTTATTCTGTTTGCTTTTAAATATCACTGTAGCGGAATTTAATTGTTAATATCAACTTTATATTAAATTTTATTATTGCTATTCATTGGCAGTATTAATAAAATTGCCATTAATAATGTAAAAATTATTATTTTTATTAAATGTTAAATTTGTCATTAGTTATTCTGTTTGCTTTTAATTATCATTGTAATCGAATTTTAACTGCTAATATCAACTTTATTCGAAATTCTATTATTGCTATTCATTGGAAGTATTAATAAAATTGTCATTAATAATGTAGAAATTGTTGTTTTATTAAATATTAAATCTTAAAAATATAAGTTTAACTTTTAACAGTTGTTCTTTCCAGAGGCAGATTGGACGCTATTACTTATATTTGTTGAAAAAAGCATTGCTTAAAAAAATTATAGGCGTATCTGCAGGGCTTCTAGATGGTCTGTTTTTTGAATAACACTTTTTTCAAATAAAGATTTTCTTAAAGTTTCTTGCAAATTTTCTAAAAACCTGTCCTAGAGGTTATTACTATTGCAAATGTTGTAGAAAGTTACCATGGATTTTTTTCTTAAAATTTCCGGTACTCCAAAAGCATGAAAATTATCCGCCGTGTATCTGGTATATGTAATTAGATAGTAAATCAATTTAAAGGTATGTTTATTAATGTATATAGTTACGCAAATGCGTAGATGTCGATGTAAATCTATATCTGTAGATGCAATTGTATAGATAAAGATCTGTAAAAGTAGATTCGTAGATAATTAAAATGTAGGTGTGCGGGTTTATAAGTTGGGTTAGAGGTGTAAATAGACATCTGAAGATGCAAATTTACATATTCGGAATTTGAAAACAGGAAAATAATGGCAATTCTTGTACGATTAATTTTTATTTTTTTGTTTCTAGTAAAACGGGAAATGTGATTTTTAAAGACAAAAGATTATTAATAACATACCAAATTTACTAATAAAAATGTCCAATCTACATGTTTAAAGAGCTGTTGGTATCTTTTAAACTATTTTTTAAAACTTTACAAAACAATTGAAAAAGGTTTATGAATTCGGTTTATATTGCCTTCTGTCAATGTATGTGTCTATACCCTTACTCTCGTGAATATAATTTGATTTACACGACAATGATATATGGTATTGAGGTTTATTATAGATTGTTCCCTATTGGATGAGAAGTATGTAGCTGTTAAATGTTTCTTCATGGACACGCAAAAGCATTCAGTTATATTATGCTCTATGAGCTATTGTGTTCTATTATACTATTATGTATATGGTTCGGGGTGCATTTACTACTATTACGATACGCAGTGGAGCAGCCAAGGGGCGGGGGTCCAGGGGGTCCGGAATCCCCCCCCCCCCCCGAAAGTAGACCTGGTTTACTGAATCATGTATACAAATACAACACTAAAAACTGCTAAGACAGAATCACAAAGGATCTATGAAAAATTCCGCTTTAGACAGGCATTCGTCTTAGAAGGTATAATTCGAAGGTATGTCTTTTTTCGGGACTATGAACTTTTCCGTTTTAGGCAGGTTTCCGTTATAAACACTTTCCTTTTTCACAGTATCTCTTAAAACTGCTAAAACGTACTTTACTCACTTCCCAAACTTTTTTCTTTCATGTACCCCTTTCTTAGGTTTTTCATTTCGGAGTACCCCCATTTCTCATAAACACGCCCCCCTTCCCCCCCTCCACTCAAGGAGATAACATAAACATGCTTTTTTCATTAGTAATCTTCTTATCGCAACCATATAATAAATAGATGCAAATTACATTGATATTCCTAACATTTTGCAACTTCCGCCATTACAGATATTATTTTCACATACCCCCAGCAGACCCGCCATGTACCCCCAGGGGTACGCTACCCCAGGTTGGAAACCGCTGCTATAACATCACCTCGGAAGAGCATAAATCTATTACAGAAAAATATGTGAACATGACCTATCTCAAAGGAAAACAATTCAAGGTTCGACGAAAACAACACTATATATTTGTGCTTGCTAACGTTTGAAACCTATCTGAAATGAAACTTGTTCCAATTGTGAATCCTTCTTGGCAGGTTTTCAAAAAACATGGAATCTTCTCATAAACAAAAACATTTTAATGTCCCGAGACGGAAGGGTAACTATGCATGTATACCTGCTATTCCTTTTACACAAATTTACTGTAACTAGATTAAACGTAAAACTTCTTTATCTTGGACTTCGATGGGGTTCTGTTGTCGACACTTAAGGGAAAGAACGAGTTTATACGAACGCAGAACGGTACATTGGTTGAGTTTCATGACCGTTACCTTTGTTCACTTTATAACGGACAATATTAACAATTATTTTCAATCTGCTGCCTGCAATTAATAAAGGTTATTTTTGGACTGGTTATTTGTTACCACTTTCAAAATACACTGGCGAGAAAAATTAAAGGAACAACCATAAAAAGGTGCTTTATGTTAATTCTATTAAGGAACTTCCAGAAAGTAACTCGATGTCAACGTTATCACGTAGTCCAATGGGATTAACATTCGCTACAGAAATATATGCAAATTTTTCAGCTTCAGCCCGTTCTTTCGGTTCACGTGTGAAAAGGGGCGCATGTGGGTAATTTGAAGTCTAATTTTAAGGATAGTGCGTGTAATTAGGTAAAACTAGAATGGAAGCAGGAGAGACACTCTTAGCGGTCTGTAAAGACTTAAAATAGCCAAAAGCGTCATGTCAAGAATCTGGAAACGGTTTAAAGACACTGGTATAATGTCCACAGACAACCAAGTCAAGGTAGAAAATGCACCACAATAGGCTATCAGGACTGTAATTTGCCAACGATTGCTAAATGAAATAGACAAGTGACGTCAGTTCAGATTGCAGGGAGTTTGCTGCAGCAACAAGAACTTGACTATCCTGGTTTACTGTGAGTGACAGTCTGTTTTGTGTTCCACTAACTGAACCCATGATTTGTGTTCCACTAACTTCGGTAGCGAAATGCGCCCGGTTAAAGTGGTTCAGAGATCATCGTCATTGGAGTACCACGGACTGGAGCCGAGTTCTCTTTACCGATGAATCCCGATTTTATTGAGAGAGTTACTACAGACGTGTATGGAGGGAGAAAATCACACGCAATAAGGCTGCAAACATCCGTGAAAGGCATCGATACAAAGGTCGTGGAATCATGGTATGGACGGACATAACTTTGAATGACTGCAGTGACCGACACATTTTTACCAGTGCAACTGTGAATGCTGAAATATACAGAGATGAGGTTCTTGATCTTCCTGTCAAGTTGTTTAAGGATGCAATCGGAAGATTCGGAATTTTATGATTATTAATGGTCTAGAAGGGCGCTACTCCCTTCCACGGAACTCCTAAGTGTCCCTTCCAGAGCTGCATAAATCCGACCCGTTCGAAGCTTACTGCTGAACTTGGAGAATGTTCTAAAACTGTTTCGAGCCATCTAAAATAAATTAGCTGAGAAGTACAAAAACAGAAACCACTATGAACCATTTTTTACACATTCTAATACTTCCAAAAAAAGTGCTAAACTATTACAAATAAACTTATTACAAAAATTTAACTTCCTTAAAGACTTTTTCCAGCATGAACTATATTTGATGTGTGTGCTTCTTACATAACTAGTTTCTGTAGCTGAAAATGCAAGATCTTTTCTTTTAAAGTTAAAACCTTCCCACATAGTATTTTTAGTTGCAGAAAATTTGCAACAGTCTTGGTCTGAAGACCTGCAAAGTTGCAGTGAGCTCAGCATGACAAGACTGAAAGTTCATAACAAGACTGCAGCAAGATAATGCAAACGCCGAAGTCACCACACTTTGAACTTGCAGCTAACTTTTCGTGAAAGTTAAATTCATACTATATCAAATTTATTGCAAACTAACGGCAAACAAGTAATCGAAAATACTGCAAAGTAGTAATCTTTCCATGTCACACTATAAGTTTAACCCCTTCGAAGGGGTTCATAGACCTGATCAAGTCTATTGATGCGAAAGCGCCGTCAGAAGGTGCATGCATTGGTTTTATCACTATAAACAAGTTTAGGTAATATTTGTACTTTTCATTTCGAGCATTTTTTGGTATTTAATAAGCATAGCGTTTAGAAAAAGCGGTGCCTACCGAATAAAATTTCTGCAATTTCTGCGTATGTGCTGATTGTCTATTCTCTCAACAGAGGGGTTTTTTGCTTTCGTCACTTTCGTGAATTAAAGACAGTCTTGGATCAGTTTCACAACAAACTAATCATGGAAGTGGGTGATGGTATACCTTGCGGAAGATTTACTGCGAATTTCTCAATTCAGATTTGTCACGGCAAGATAATATCAGAAAAAATCAAACTTGCTGCCAATGTTCATGCTATGTGGGTTATCTCAAAAACTCCCATGCGAAGCACGGCGGATCGCATGAATGGCTCATGCGATTGACACTTATGTGAAATCATTATCCAATATCTATTACAACACAAGTTCTTAATTCAATGGCAAGAAACTAAACATGGAAATTGCTGTTTTAAACTTAACCACTTGATGCTAACATTATTGTAGACAAATGTTACGTAATATGAAACTTGATTTAACCCATTCGCTGCCAAAACTATAAAGTAAGAATTTTCAATTTTTTTGTTAAAAGTCGTTTGCTACCACAAATTTAAAAAGGTAAATTTCGCTTTACTAATACAGCGAAATTTTTGCCAATAAATGAGGCAATTTCTTTAATTCTAAAATATGACAAAGTGACTAATAAATTAAAGCCACGAGTATACTCGTAGATGACAGCGAATGGGTTAATTAAATTTAACTCTTCAGTATACGCTCAGCTTTTTACATCATAGTGAATCTTTTTCATTGTTAAATATTAATATAACTTCAATGTATCATTAGTTGAGGTTATAGAGATTGGCCTTACATTTTTTATCCATTCTTTTTTTTTTAAATTAAGAAATTAAATAAGGATATACTTAAATTCTTAAAGTTACTGGAAATACTTCTATTATACATACACAGTCAAGACAAGATTGCAAGGGACTTGTAAAAAGTTCCAATTTAGACAGGCTGCCATAGAAAGAAGTGTAATTAATTATGCTTCAAAGATACACTACCTCAATAAGATCTATTGTTCGTTTCTCAGGGATTCTGAAACTCTTCCGTTTGAGACAGGATTCCGTTATAGAAAGATTCCGCTTTCACAGGTTTCACTAAAGAAAGATGAAAATCCCCTTTCAGCCAGGTTTTCAGCAAATTTAATTGTATCGCAATTCATATTAAAACCATGCCCGCTAAAGACAGGATTCTGTTATAGACAATTACTATTTTGACAAGTTTTATTCTATTCATATGACATAAATAAGTATATTTATATAAATACACAAAACTTGTAAAACAGGAACCTGCTTATAACGGAATTCTGTCTTAAACAGAAATGTTCCATAGTGCTACGGAAAAGAATACTATACAGATACACCTGATAACACGAACAGTTGTGTAAAACGGAATTTTTCAGCAATATTTACGATTTCATCTTGACAGGTTTTACTATATATATAACCCGAAGGAAAAATTCTGGAAACCCCCCCCCCCCCCCCACCGAAACGAAATCCTGGCTAAGCCACTGACGATACGCCAAACATAATGAACTTAATATGCATTACTTAGGTGGACTACAATAGATGTTTTCAATAGAAATGTATTTTTGAGCTCGGCTTTGCAAAAGCTTTACAGAAGCCTTATCAGTTCGCTTACAGGGACACACAAAACAATTTCATCGGGTTAAATCTATGAAACATTACCGGTCAGGTGCAAATATTACTCGCGCTCAGAGAGTTTCGTAAAATATTGTATTACACAAATATATAGCTAAAAGTTGTTATCTAAGCTTTAAAAGCCGATGGCGTATAGAGTACGTCGCCCGTGTCTTTATGCATGTCCAAACCGTCCGTATCTTTAAGGGTTAAATCTCTGTTAATGACCAACATATTTTTTCGAAAATCATTATCAACGATCCTTTTATACTTCTGTGAATGTAGGTACAGTCGTGGGAAAAAAAGGAAACACCCCTACTAACGCCTCAACAAATTATGGTAAACAAAAGTTACTGGTACCGAACGATTGGAAATAAAGTGTACTTTTAAATGATGTATATAAAATTTGCTTAGGAGGCCATCTACATATTAAAACGAATCCAAACTTCATTTTTTTTCAATGGCAATACCCAATTTTAACGAGACATTTCAAAACTTTGGTTCGAACTATGAGAAGATACCAAATTTCAAGTCATTTGAATCATAAGTTTTTGAATTATGAACATTCAAAATTTAGTGCTTCTAATGTTAAATTACATTTTCATATTTTTATTGATATCTCCTGAAATTATGCTGCTAATGTGCTAATTTTTTGTGTAATGATAATTCTAATATACCCAAACATAAATACGCTGAATTTGCAATTTTCATAATTTTATGATATGAATTATGAATTATGAAATTAATATTCGAAAAAATTATGAATTGCAACCTACAATTTTTTGATGGAATTAGATTTATTAAGTCTTGCTTTATGGAAATCCAAAATTTCACATTTTTCTTCCAAGTAGTTTTCAAATTATGCTTAAAAAATGGCAAAATGGTGGTTTAAGGGGCCGTCTATGATAGAAGTGAGTAGATATTTTGAAAATTCTTCTGCTGTCCTGTAATCTAACGGGCTTCATTGGCTGCTTGAGTGGTGCTTAAGGTGCCTTGATCAAGAAAGGGGCTCTCTCGGTTAACAATCGAGTACCGAACTTCAATTTGGATGCAGCCCTTAAAATACGCTCGTTTTAAAATAATTAATTTCTCAGAAACTTATGGTACGAATCGCATAAAAATTTATTTTTAGGCTAATTGAAGGGTGTAGAGTTAATTTATGCTGTCAGAATTGTGTACTGCTATTAAAAAAACAAAGTTATGGTTCGTTTTAATATGTAGATGGGCCCTAAGCAAATTTTATACACATTATTTAAAAGTAGGCTTTATTTCCAATCGTTCGGTACCAGTAAATTTTTTCTACGATAATTTGTTGAGGAGTTAGTAGGGGTGTTTACCTTTTTTTCCACGACTGCACTTCCAGCGCTCCTCATACCCGTTGCTGAACACCCGGAAATTTGTGTGTAACGGAAAAATGCGATCTTCTCAAAAGATGTGACCTACGGTAATCGTTACAGTTTTCCTGCAGGGTTTTAATTAACTTCTACTACACCTAATATTTTCATAAATTTAGTTTTAGTAGATTCGGAAATAGAGGTGAGAGGGATATGTTTTTGCGTTAATTTTTCTACGATATCTCTGAAAATATAATACCTAAAACAAAAAGAAATATATTTTTGAGTTCGGCTTTAAAAAATCTTTCCCACGACACCCCTCACGATACACAAAGAAAATATTTTCTTTTCAAGTAACTTAATTAACCCCTCTAAAATTTTCCTAAATATATTTGTGAATTGTTAATAATGTATAAATATGTGGGTCAATACCCTTTATAACTTCTGACAAATCTGAACTTTCCACATTGCATATTTTACGAGTAAAATGGATTTGACAGATGTACAGAGAGACACAGGAGTGATCCTATAATGGTTCCGTTTTTACTTTATATGTACGAAATCCTAAAAATTGTTTGGTAACCATGTGTTACACTACTTGAATTATAATGAAATTGATATGCATCACTGAGGTGCTTTATTACAACATGCTTTCTTTAAATGATGGAGTTTGTAGCATTTATTTATTGTTCATTTACTGAGAAGCACCAAAATAAGTATATTGCAAGACGGACTGTAAGCAATATTAGCTGTCTTATGCGGTGTGCATGATTTCTAAATCTCACGTACAGGGCTCCACAAAACAATGAGTAAGCATTACCATCTATGACTCTGTATTGCCTAGAGACCATTTTTAACTGTATTATGCATTTTCCAGCTGAACCAGGTCTCGAAATGTACCGGAAAAAAACGAAAAGATATGCTTGTTCGTGAAATTGTGACCAATTTTGCCCCAGTTCGTGAAATTATGATAAATATCTTTCCGCCTCGTGCCATTATTAAAACATATTATTACATTTTTAGTATAGATTATTGTGTTCTCTGTTATTTTTTTAAATTATTTAGAAACTTCCGTATATTTTTTAAACTGTCTTTGTATGGGTGTAAATTTGTCTATACTTAAAAAAAAAGCTTTTAGGCAACAATAATTTTGAAACAGAGTTACTGTTCGTGGATTTTTCCATTTCGAGCACCGAGATGAACTATATTCAGGGTAATAAGACATAATATTGAAAAAAAAAATACATACATTGTTGTCCATGGATGGTAACTGGTGGAATTGGGTTTTATTTTATTTGAGTATTTTATAATATCTCTTTGACGTATTAGCAAAGGGTTTTATGAAGGAAAATAATTTTATCAAGAAGAAAAAAATTCTTGTAATAAAATAACTAAGAATATTTTTAATGCAAGACAATTTTTAAATAACACGTATTTTAAATTTTTGAACTTTCGTATATTTTTGTATACTTTTTCTAACAAATGTGCTCCAAAAGCCTAATTATTATAAGAAAAAAATAGCAAAACAAATGTAAAAAACAGAAAAATGACTGATTTACTTAACCTTTTTATTCTTCAGAAATCAACTATTTAAATTACTGATTATGCGGTTATTAATTTTATGATATTGATCTTCAGAATCGTTCATGAAATATAGAGAATCAATTCGAAAATATTTGAGGAAGTTTCGCCACTTAGAACATACTGAAAAAAAGCAAACTGAGAACAAATGAATTTAAAGATTACAATCCTGATTCATTTAAAAGAAAATGGAAGCAGTCAAAGCATTATTTCGCATATTTAAAATTATCAGATCTTTACTACTCTTTGTTAAACTACTATACTACGGATTTCTAAATTCACTTGAAGCAAAAAATTGGTGCATTAAGATGTGCCTTATTTATGTCGTTTACTTCTCCATAAAAAGACAGTTTGGTTCATTAAAGTTATGGTTAATGTGCAAGAAGAAAACTTACAGAAATTTTTCAGACACGTTTCAACCGAGTTACTTTATAAAGAAATATTTTTCTAGTACATATTGGAATGAATAATTATTTTTTTCATGGAATGCATAAGGAATATTTTTAAATATAAAAGGCGAGTGAAATATTGGAAATTTGTATATGTAGGCTATTACTGTATTTCTGATCCATGCTGGCATAAAACATTTTTAAAAATTAAAAAAAAAAAACAATATTACTCTTTTCGCGTATTTATCCGTACTAATAAAAGAAAGTTTCACTTTATCTGTGTGCCTGTATGTTGGTTATGGCTAGTGACATTTAGTGCACCCAGAATTCAGGAAATTTGGGTGAGAACAGTCCAAAGCAGGTCCTGGTATACATAAAATTCCGAGTTTTAATTTTTTGATAATTAGCCGATATATTAATTAAAAGCTCAAAAAAGCTATCTTTGTGAACAATAAGCGGCGGAAGCACGCGTGTATGCCCAGAAACTGGGAAGAAAGGAAGAAAGATTCAATGGCTAGTTTTTTTTTTTTTTTTTTTTTTTTTTTTTTGTCCTTTGTTTGAACATTGATCAGCCAAATTGTATCCGATACTTAAGATATATTCTTAATCTTGTATTTTTACGTATGAAGCACCGCAAACTGCTTGAAATAATACCTTTGTTAACACTTTAATATAAAAATATTCTAAAAAGATCGTTTTCGCGGTGGGTGTTTTCTCCCTTACGGCAACGGCCCCTCATGGTCAACATTTCCATTACCGATAAATAAAAAATATGCTTTTAAATCTGAGGCCATTTTTCTAACTGAAAATGAAATAGTGAATTTTATTTGTAAAATTCACGCCTCCTGAAGACGATATTGTTTCTACGATAGAAGTAATGAATCTCTGGCACTTTGACATAATTGCTACAACACACATCGCAGACCAAATATCTGTAACCTATAAAAATTCTGAATTCTTCAGGTCAGTAGAAATCCATTTTTAAAACAAAATCCGAGAAATTTTCTATGAAAGTGCGAGCGAGCAGTTCTGGCACGGTTTCAGTGGAGTTCAGCTCATGTGTTTATTACTAAATATGCACATTTGTTTACGAAATTTTAAAAAGTGTTTGGTTATAGTTACATATAATCGATATAGTTATAAGCGATTGGCATTTCAAAGAGTTCGGACAAAAAGAACTATTTTCTTATTCTGTTAAAAGACTCCTGACGCGAAAACAACAGCAACAATAAAAAGGTAAGAAAATATATTTCTTTTACTACTAGATATAAGTATTTTTCCTCAAAAGTTTTACACGTTTACACTGGCTACAAAACCGTTTTATTTATAAACAAAAAAAATTTCAAAGGGTTCGGACAAAAAGAACTATTTTTTCTTTTAGTTATGAAACGACCATAGACCATACGTAAACAAAAGAAGAAAATATCATCTTATGAGAGCTTTTACCACTATATATCAATATTGTTTAGTGAATTTTTCATTTTAAAATATAAATCCGTACAACATCGAATAAACAATATAAAATACTACAATATGAGATTTGTTTACGGTTTTTATTATGAGGCCGGACAACACAAGGCGGGAAAGCTAGTCGCCTGTAAAATAATTTGAAATAACACTTAAAGAAATGTGAGTATAATCACATTAAACAGATTATATCTAACTGTTATTTACTCTATAATTAAAAAGAATTGATTACTTAAAAATGGTACTTACAGAAACTTATTATTTAAGTATTATATTTCTAATAAATCTTACAGTATACACTAAATGAGTACAGTGAAACCTCCCTGTACGACCACCTTCCTGAACGACCATTTTTTCATGGCACGAAATTTATTCCCATAGGCTCAATACTTATTTTACAGACCATCCCAATTGAAATCCCTCCATGAGCGACCCATTTCTTTGAAGAAAATGAAACAAATTCTGTTTTTCCTGATCACTTGAAGAAGGTTTTATTAGAAAAATAATTCCGGAGAGTGCATTATTCATCAAAATTCTTAACTAAGTTTAGATTTTTTTTTATTCCGGTAATTTTTTTTAACTCCTTTGTGCCTTTTTAGGCAATGAATTTAACTATGATGACAAATTAAGAATCGCGGTCCATAAACTCCCCTGCCCTATTCTGTCAGGAAACTCTCAAAGAAAACGATAAATTAATGAAATCGTCACTATTTGTACTCCCCCACTTTTTTTCCCCCACTTCCTCCCTTTTGAACTTGCTTTCATGATTATTCTTGACAAAACCCTATTGGAATGATAACAGAATAGAAGTACATACACTAGCGGTATACAAAGAAATAATAAAACGATCCAAAATTTGAATTATAACAACCACTTTGATGCCGAGACTTTGTTACTAAGCTACGGGTTCCATCATCAGGAGACCCGGCGAAAACTCCATTATGGCCATGGTATTTGCAAAGCACTGGTGTATGGCATGAATGCATTACGATATAAAACAAAAGAGTACTTCCTTGTGTTTTCACTGCTGCATCCAAACACAAATATCGAAACATAAATATAGTTTTATTTAAATGAAGTTTTCTTAACATAGATGCTCCGATATAGATGCTTCCGAACATAGATGCTTCGATACTCCGAGATAACCAACAGTGCATAACACAATAAATAGTAACATAAATTAGTTAAGCAATGCTAATTAGACTAAATATAACTTAAATGCGATATCTGATATTTTTTCAATAATTTGGTTAATACGGAATGTCTGACATACGATACATGTCTCACAACAAGCTCTCGTGTTTCAGATGACTAGGCATCCCGGTTTTATATTTAGCCTCCCAATTTCAGCACTTTTCCTAAAAATGTTCCGGTTTTTAAGAAAAATTATTTTCCTCAGTTTTTAATCTTAAAAATATTAAAAAACTATGATTATTTCAAATACAGAAAAATACCAAAATTGCGTTTCTCTAATGGCAAACTATTAAAACCCACACTGTTAAAAATTTTGCTGCATTGTGGCAGGTCATTCGACCGTTTTTTGAAAAAAGCAGTTTCATAACCATAATTTAACTATATTTTGACATAAAATGGCTAATAATATGGTCAGAATAGTGTTAAATTACGGTTGTGTAACCGTTTTCGGGAAAAACTTACAAATGACCTGCCAGAATGCTTCAATTTTTTAACAGTGCATCACTCTATATCTTACGGAATTAAACAATTCCTATTCGAAATTTGTTTCAAAATACGAATGCTGTAGAGTAGAAAAATAAATTTCTTTTGTTTCTGTATGCGTTTTGAATTTTACTAATATTTTGAATATTACTTGGCGTGTATAAATTTTATAGATTATATTGACCGCTGCATAAAAGATTTCGAGTACATTTTCATTTATTCTCGGAGTTTTCAACTGTGTTATGCGTTTCCGATCTGAACTAACTTTTAGCATACTATATAGTATATATATACTATATAGTATATATACTCATTTTTAGATCATAACAAGGCTGCACAAAAAAAATCGGGAACTTTTCTGTCTATAGAGGGTGTGACGTCTTTACGACTTCCGTATATACAGGCTACTTCAAAGCGAGCACTCCTTGTTTATCACAAATAATTGTTTATTAACACAGTACAGGATGAAGACATATACGATGATAACATAAATGACGACACAAACTATGTACAACTAAGTATAAATTTCACATGGGTGCACAACACTACTTTCATATTATTCATACTCAATAATCCTCACTTCACTATACTATTAAATTTTATGACATTCTAATAATCGACAGACTAATAATAACCTAAAAGCAGCAGGAGTCGTTCGGTAGCTTCATCGCCCCTTTTTGAAAAAACAGTTTCATAACCATAATTTAACTATATTTTGACCATAAAATGGCTAATAATATGGTCAGAATAGTGTTAAATTACGGTTGTGTAACGGTTTTCGGAAAAAACCGTTTTCGCCCCGAGCCCTACCTTCCCGGTTTTCGGTGTCTTTAATTTGAGTAATTTCCCTTTTAAATTTGTCCGGTTTCAATTTTTGATTTTTTTTTCAATCTGGCTTTCGCTAGAGTGTCTTTCACTCGGGACGTGGCCGGGGACCTAAGAACCTAGCTTCCGCAAAAGAGTCGGACTAAGTGGAAGAGTAAAGGGCAGCGGACGAAGAGAGGCCGTTCGCCGCGGCGGTAGCACCTGAAAACATTTTTATAACGACTTTTCGGTTTCGCAAAAGTCCGTAAAGCACACAGGCAGGCATACTACCTCTACCTTTCACTCTCAAATCTAATTCCTTCTCTCCCACGCCCGCCTGTCACGTGACCGACGGCGCGTCAGATCAGGCTAAATAAGTCTCCAGACATCACAGAGGGTAATTCCAGACGTTTTCAAGTGTATTATGCGTTTTCAGATTTCACGGATGATTTTTATCTCTTTCTTGTTTTCCATATTAAACTTTAATTTTTTTTGATTGATCTTATAAAAAAATCCTTCCATTTTTTACTATTGTAATATCAAAGTTAATAACTATCTGAAATTTCTCGAATTAATGAAATTAATTACAGTTCAGATTATCTTTTAAGAATTATTGCTCATTTAAATTAAACTTGAACATAAAATATTACAAGGAAAGGAATTTTCACTATCACAGTTTCTGATAGAATATTCCAGTTACTTTCTCAGATAAAAATTTATTTTAAAGAAATTTATCATTGAAATTTTAGAATCTGTATAGATGTTTTCTACAATTCAAAGGAAATAGTTGTCCAAACATTCTCAAATGCTTTTAACCAAAATGAAAAAAAAAAAAAAAAAAAAAAAAAAAAACCGAGAATAACGCATTAATACGTATGTTCAATATTAAAGAATGTTTTTGACGTTCTCAATTACGAAAAGAGAAGTCAATAAATTCTCGGCAATTCATTGGTTTTCTTCGAAAACAACAATAGCCTTGAACGAAAACCAATTATTTATTATAAGAGTTAAAATGACTCAATGGACAAAGCATATTCCGATCAAACAATAGTTTGTGGTACAATAAAAAAAAAAAAAATGCTTGAAATAATTGCAAAAGTTTTCTTTATCTTTCTGTTTTTTATTGGAAATAAAAATAAAAACTAGCCTTTTCTAATTATTTACACAGTATTTCTAATTAACTTATAAATGAAAGAGATTTTGCGTCATGTACATTAAAAAATATTTTTTTCAGGCTATATATGTACAAAGAAAGGCAAGGAATAAACCTATTTGTTTTTGCAATTTTAATGACATACTTGGATTGATAAAAAAACATACAATAAACCTGAAAGAATATTCTTAGCTTTAATAATATAAATGCATTCTGAAAATGGCATACCGAAGTTTATATATATAAAGCTAAATTTATTAATTTAATTTTAATAATTGGAAATAGATGATGAATTGTAATTATACAATGGTTATACATATAAATAGATAGATAGATATAAAAATAACTATGAACTTGTTATAAGTATCTGTTTGAGTGATTTTTATAATGGTTTATAGATAAATTTTAAATTATCCAAAATTTATAAAATTGTGTGTTGCCTATCAATGTATTCTATTGGTGACTTTTATCGTGCGGACAAAATTTACATATACACACACACATATATATATATATATACATACATATATATATATATATATATATATATATATATATATATATATATAAATATATATATAAATATATATATATATATATATATATATATATATATATATATATATATATATATATATATATATATATATATAAATATATATAAATATATATATATATATATATATATATATATATAAATAAATATATATATATATATAAATATATATATAAATAAATATATATATATATATATATATATATATATATATATATATATATATATATATATATATATAAATATATATATATATATATATATATATATATATATATATAAATATATATAAATATATATATATATATATATACATATATACACACATATATATATATATATATATATATACACCGTAATATCTACCCGAAGCTATATACATTAAAGTATAATGCAGCCTCGTAGTTTCTGATGATTGCGGAGATTCGTTTATTACATTCAAGTGCTTTCAATATAAGAACCAGTTTAAAAGATCAAAAAACAAAATTTTTCGGAATTTAACGAAAATCTCGTTTATAAAATTTGCAAACAACAAAAGAGCTGTTTTGTTTCAAAAACATTTCCCCCTCCGACTGTCTTGGAAAAGGGCAAAATTGTAATGTTGTTTTCTCTGCAATTTGTTTTAAATGCTAAAAAAATTATTCTTTGAACATTTTATAAAAAAACTTAATAACGAATATGAATGCAATCCTTGGAAGTATTAATCCTTGTTCAATGTATTAAAAATACATTAAATCAATAGAATTATATTACTTTAAATATTGCTTGTATTGCAGTGAAACCTGGAGCTTAGTGAACGTATTAACACGGGCTTGTCAGTGAGGGGGTAACTCAAGGAAAATTATAGTTAGTTTTGCGAGGTTTCTGATTGGTCCTTCTTCAAATGTTTTGTACAATTTGGGCAAGTTGTTTGGAATCGTCAGGAGTTCGAGAGCACATTGATAATTTATAAATATTGCTATTCATTTTGTAACAAAATAAGGTTTCAAGTTGGCCGGAACTTTCAATAATCTTCATGTACTTAAGAAGATTTAAAACAATTAATTTAACACATAGACATGCCAAAATTTTACTCGAGTTTTATAAAATATTCCACTCCAAGAACACATTCATATTTGCAAAAATAGCAACATCATAAAGGAATGACGCGAATGAGCTAAAAATTTCAGAGGATGCAAAGTATAATGTGTTATGCAAATTATTCCAATTTCAGAGTCATCACGTATGGGACAGCTGAGCAACGCCTTCTGATCTGCTGCTGAAACAGTATAAATATAGTGGAACATTGGACGTTGGACGTTTCAACGTTGCAGGACGTTGAAATTTGTCTATGTTTATCCGCTAGTGGTAAATGTTAGGTAAGACGTAACTATACCTCTTCGACGAATGAGGGCGACATTTCAACATCTGACGGAGTTTGAACGGGGAGAACCATTGGCCTTCATAAAGAAGGATTTTTCTATAGTGCAATAACAGCTCGTGTGCGCGTAACAGCAGCAGAGTGATCCTAGTTTGGAAGCAGTGGACCGGTGGGGATTGGACAACTCGTAGTGGACCCCGAACGGTGATGTCAATGCGCAATGATAGGCACATGATTTGCACGGCGCTGAGGAACCGTACAGCTTCATCTAGAGAGTTGGCAGCCCATTGGTCAACTGCTACAAGTATATCAGTGTCTACTGCGTGAATTCGTCGACGTCTGCTGCACCGTAGACTGCGTGCAAGAACTCCTTTATACAGGATCCCTCTCACTGAAAGACTAAAACGCCTGCAGCGCTCATGAACGCCTGCAGCGTACATGGCTCATGAACATCGAGACACGCGTGCCGATTTGCAACAAGTGTCTTTTCTCATGAATCCCGCTTTAATTTGTGATACAATGATGGCCCTATTCATGTTAGACGCTAAGTCGGTAAACGCCACCTTCCGGAGTGCTTTATCGAACGTCATAGAGAATGAACACGCGTAGTTGTGGTCTGAGGTGTGATTCCATATCATGGACGATCCCAGCTTCTACGAATTTTAGGTATTCTGAACAACAACAGGTGCATCAGTGAAGTGCTGGAGCCGAACTCGTTCCTTTCATTCAAGGCATTCCTGCATCTAACCTTCAACTGGATAATGCCCGCCCACATCTTGCAAGGTATGTTTTCTTGTAGGCAAAAAACATACAGTTTTCTCCGTGGCCTGCATGTTAGCCGGATATGTCTCCTATTGAAATTGTGTGGGATGTCGTTGCTCGGAGTCTCGCTCATGATCCTCGTCCTACAGATTCTACAGATGAACCTTCGGTGCACGTTCAAAGAATAAGAAATGCTTGGAAGACATTCAAAATCTGTTCCTGTCCATGGCACGTCGTATAGCAGCATTTATTGCCGCGCATGTCGGCTACACCAAATACTGATTTCAGACACTTAATATTGTTTTTTTTTTTTTGCTTTCAAAATGTAATCATTCGTTTATTCCAATACCAGTCGTTTGTGTATTAACTTCCATTTAATTCTGATGATTCCTTCATAGTGTTACAATTTTCACAAAAATGAGTGTATTACTCAGAACATTGATTTTTTGTTAATATTTTTTCTATGTTATTTATTTTTCGAATATCTGTTTCGAATCAATATAATTTTATTTGGTCATGTCAATTGGCAACAGTAGTAAATATCAGTGGCTTCTTAAATTCAAGAAAAGCTAATAAGAAAAAAAAACATGTGTATCAAATGAAAGAACATGGTTCAAAATACCTTCTATACGCCTTAACCGCTTCATGAACAATTTTTTGTGGTGAGGAAAAAAATGAATTTTTACGATTTTTTTTCATATTATATTAATAGGACTTCAAGAAGGAAAAAAAAGGAGGAGGGACAATAAAAACTCACGAAAAAAGATAACGTCCACATTTCTGGCCACAGAGCGTTATTAATAATTTATGAGTGAAATTTTTTCTTATAAAATGAAGAAACTAAATTGTAAAATTCTTTCTTACATTTCAGCAAATTATTAACACTTAATATATTTAATATATCTAATATCATTTTTATCAAATATTAACGATTTGTTCAAATAACACTGACATCCGAAGAATTACTTCATGCTTTTTTATATTCTTAACTGTACATAGGTGCAGCCAAACCTTAAAATTTCTACTTCTCTTGTTGAAGGATTCTGTAGTGAATAAGTTATTATCAAATTTTTGTTATTTTTATCGCAGCAATTATAAAACGTCCACATATGTGGCCAAGGACGTGAAGAGGTTAAATGTGACTCTTATTTTATGTCAAAAAGCTATAATTGACTTAATATATTTAATATATCTGATATCATTTTTATCAAATATTAACAATTTGTTCAAACAACACTGACATCCGAAGAATTACTTCATGCTTTTTTATATTCTTAACTGCATATAGCTGAAGCCAAACCTTAAAATTTCTACTTCTCTTGTTGAAGGATTCTGTAGTGAATAAGTTATTATCAAATTTTTGTTATTTTTATCGCAGTAATTATAAAACGTCCACATATGTGGCCAAGGACGTGAAGAGGTTAAATGTGACTCTTATCTTATGTCAAAAAGCTATACTTGATACGATGTTTTTCGAAAGAAATATATTCTTCAGCCTCTAGTTTCTTTAAATTATCAAACAGATTCAACAATTTCAAATAAATTCTTTTAGACTCTATTTGGCGAAAATTTGTGATAATACTAGTTAGATAGTTTTATCAGATACAATTAATGTTTCTACATGCTTAATCAGAACACTACGCAGAATATTTCTTTAGTACAGTAGAACTTTTATTCTCCAACGTAAAATTCGAGTAAATTTTCAGTCGGTTCTCGAAGAGAAATTCATTTCATTCTGTTCCTAATTGTGTCATGTATTTTATTCCGTAGGCATAAAGTGTTATACAATAATTCAGTTTCATAAATACTACTGTTTTTGCAAATATTATGCAGTTTTTAAGTCTGGCAAAAGGAAATACAGTAACCCTTCTGTGATGTAGAATCACATATATTTTTGCTTAAATTATTCTTTTTTATAAATTGCACTTAAAAACTAACATTTAACTACTTATTCATTTTATCCTAACTTTTATTTGAGTTCCCATTATATTTTTCCTCCAAAAGGAAAGAAAGAAAAAATATTTAACCTATGACTTTATCAGCAAAACGGCTCCCAGATAAAAAGAATACGTTTAGGTGATTATTCACCCTCATTAGATATATATATATAAAAAGAATTAGGATCAATTTTGCTTTCGATCAGTAGAAATAACTCTTTGCTCTGCTTAATTTTTGAGATCAACTTCCTCATTAAATACTAAACATTCCCAGTACATGCGGAGTATATTTCTAGTACCCAGCCACGAAATTGAAAATTCTCCTAATTGCTTAAAGGTAATTTTTGCTCATGTGATATCATTCAGTTTCATGTACTCTTTCTTTTAGCCAAATGTGTGAATTACAGAATGATTAATTATGTTGCTGGCTCTCGATTCACGACCTCAGTGATGTGAAAAACGTTTCTTGAAATTCTCTCAGGCACCATCTCTGTCCATTTCTGTATGAAATGCCTTAATTTTATATTTCTACTCCAAATAAACAGATTTTGTAAAAAGCAATTTAAAAGCTTTTATTTTTATAATTTATCACAGGCTACAGCTATTTATAAACTTCAGCGAGCGCATAACAACAGAACCTGGTCAACATTTACGATCGTCAAATATTTTTAAGTGCAGAACTACAGTAGCGCTCAAAAGTATTTTGACAACCTTATATTCTCTCTTATTTTATTTAATATAAAAATATAAAAGAAAATATATTCCCTATAATTGAGACTTTATTACTATGACTGCAGTTATTCAAATGTATCAAGTTTTAACTTGTTTGTTAACATTCGGCGCCACCGAAGAAATATGACTCCTCCTTAGCTCAAAAGTATTTTGACAATTGGTTTGCATTTAATTGTTGAAGGTGTCAGTGGCGCTATAGCTTCCATTTGTGCTTATATTGACTTATTGTGATGAATTTTAAGGATCAGAAATGCCGAAATGTAAAAAATATTGAAGTTATTCTAGAAAAGCCGCTGTAAATGCACTTAAGAAAGGTAGACTGCAAGCAGAATTAGCTCGTTCTTTTAACGTGTCTCGGCAACTTGTTATTACATGGAATAAAGTTTTTAATAAACAGAAATACATCGAAAATAAGCCTAAAAGTGGCCATCCGAAAAAAACAAATTGCAATGTTGACTGTATTATAAAAATGATATCTACAAGTGATTGTCGTAAGTCCGCTGTAATAATAAAAAATGAATTGAAAGAAAATTACGGCATAGACATACACGTTTCATCAGTCAAACGACGCCTAAACCTCTATGGTTTACATGGCAGAAGACCAGCAAAAACACGTTTCTAATCTACTAAGAATAGGAAGGCTAGAGTTGCATTTGTAAAACGGGATAACCCTTTCAGGTGCAAAGCAATGCTATTGCTGAAGTGTTGAAATTAATGACTGACACCAGAATTTTGGTTTAAAAAAAATTCGGTTTATTATGTGTGTGAAATATAGCTTTTTCTTATTTTAAAATAAATTTGTTTTCAAATTCCGGTGTCAATCATTAATTTCAACACTTTAGCAATGGAATTGTTTTGCTCCTGAAAGGGTTATGCCGTTTTACAAATGCAACTCTAGCCTTCCTATTCTTAGTAGATAACAAACGTGTTTTGGCTGGTCTTCTACCATGTAAACCACAGAGGTTTAGGCGTCGTTTGGCTGATGAAACGTGTATGTCTATGCCGTAATTTTCTTTCAATTAATTTTTTATTATTATAGCTGACTTACGACAATCACTTGGAGATATCATTTTTATAATATAATCAACATTTCAAGTTGTTTTTTTCGGATGGCTACTTTGAGGCTTATTTTCGATGTATTTCTGTTTATTAAAAACTTTATTCCATGTAAATAACAAGTTGCCCAGACACGTTAAATGAACGAGCTAGTTCTGCTTGCAGTCTACCTTTCTTAAGGGCATTTACAGCGGCTTTACTAAAATCACTTCAATATTTTTTACTTTTCGGCATTCCTGATCCTTAAAAATAATCACAATAACTCAATATAAACACTAATCGAAGCTATAACGCCACTGACACCTTCAACAACTAAATGCAAACTAATTGTCAAAATACTTTTGAGCTAAGGAGGAGTCATATTTCTTCGGTGGCGCCGATTGTGAACAAACAAGTTGAAACTTTATACATTTAAATAACTGCAGTCAAAGTGTTCTCAATTATAGGGAATATATTTTCTTTTACATTTTTATATTAAATAAAATAAGAGAGAATATAAGGATGCCAAAATACTTTTGAGCGCTACTGTATATTATACCTTCGTTATATCACGACTCTGTATTTCGGCTATTTCGCTATTTTTCAGTCGCCCCCCTATAAATTTCCGGTTTGCTGATAAATGTATATACGGAATAGTCAACGGCATTTCTTTACATACATTTTGATGACAATGAATCTATATTTCCAAATTTTACTGATGCGGAAATTATTTCTGCAGCTCAAGGAGATACTAGTTTTATGATTGTATGGAGAGAGCGACAAAGAGTAATCATCTGAAGAGGGATTAGTATCTTCCATGCTGTTCAGTTTCTCAAAAAAGCATATAAAACTTTAGAAATCTCAAAATCTAAGCATATATCTGAAATGCAATTTGTTCATTTTCGTTTTTTAATTTCAGTTGCAAGCAGATTATCAAAGAAATTAAAAAACAAACAATACTGAGTAGTCCTTATATTCAGAAAATGTAAAATGTAAGTAAACATGCATTCTGTATATAGTGTGGACCTCTAGGACACTTTTTCAGACGATGATTTATGATTTCTTTTGTTTATCTTCTTTGTTTCCATCTTAAATAGTTTTCATATATATTAATTAATTAATTATTATTATTATTATTATTATTATTATTGGTATTATAATTATTACAAGTAGTCTTTTTGTTACCAATATTTGTATTTATTATAAATAGTCATGTTTTGAAGCAGGCAGCTATATTGAAAATCTTAGAGGTTCTTTTTTTTTTTTTTTTTGAGTTACAAAAGCATAATTATAAACATTGACCAATTTATTTAAAAAAAAAAAAAAAAAACCTCCTGTCAAAAGGATGGGCTAACTGATTTTTTTCTGAAGATGTAGCAAAAATGTTCCATCGAAATGTAAACCAGCAAAAAGAGAAAAAAAAAATCTCTGCCGGCGCGGCCTACAGGCGGACGTAGATTTCGAAGTTAAGTGCTAAAATCACTAACAAAATTTAAATCAAGATTAGAGATAAACACGGCTTCTTCACTAAGAATGAGCTCTAGGGAGCTAAACTTTTTGTGAAAATTCTAATATACACGAATACACACACGGGTATATATGGAATATGTTTAAAAATGACTAAAGCAAATTCAGAGAACCTCAAAGCGTTAAAATATGTTAATATTTACATTATCGGGTTTTTATCAAGTTTTAATACGTTTCTTCAAACTCACATGACGTTACATATTTACCTGCTGAGATCCATTATATTTCCAATATGACGCAATATTTTGTTTTTGTTTTTTATTCGTCAAACTATTTATTTCATTTTGAGTTTTCATGCGGAAATCTTACTCTAGAAAACTTACGACGTAATAATCAACTTGTTTTCAATTCATCAAACTATTTAATTTAATTTTTCACGTGAAAATCTTGAAATAGAAAAGCAATTGTTGTGGTGAGAATTTTATTGCTTTTTTTTAATTGTTAGCAAGTGCTATAATGAAAATTATTTATTTCTTCCTGTCATTGTTGTGTAAGAGCTGGTTTTATCAGAACCATGTTAAGACGTCATTCAAAAATATTAACCCTCCCCATTTCCATTCCCTTGAACATTTTCAATATCCGCCGAGATATTAGCCATCTCAAAGTTGTTGGCAAGTTTGAAGACGATCCGTGCATAATTGCGACTTTTATCGTGCGGACAAAATTTACATACATATATATATATATATATATATATAAACTTTTTAGATGGGGGTGGTTTTGCGTTCCTGGGGTCATATAATGAAAAGTTATGAAGGAATTTTTCAAAAGTCGCACCATGGTAACGACTGAAATAGGTAGTATTTCTTACGAAATCTACCTGAAAAGTAGATTTGTAGATTTGCATTATGATAGGAACTACTTATTAGGATAACTAATAACTTTTGTTATTAAACTTTACTTACTTTCAAACTATTACATAAAATTTAATATTTTGCGACCACATTTTTTTGTGTTTCAAATATTTATTCAAGCATTATGATTTTTTTAACATTCACACAAAACAGTATGCATTAATAAATAATAAAAATAGCCTGTCAAGTGCGAGTATTATTCGTGCACAGAAGACACCGTACAATAAATAGTAACTGGCATTGTATTACAGAAATATATCATTAAAAGTTGTTATCTAGGCTTTAAAAGCCAATTGCGAATAGAGTACGCCGCCCATGTCCAAACATTCCGTGTCTTTAAGATTTAATATATCGGCTAATTAGCTACCGTATTTTCGAAAATCCTTATCAACAAACCTTTTATAGTTCTGTGACGATAAATATCTCCAGCTCTCTTCAATTCCTTTACTGAACGCCTGCAAATCGAAATTTGTGTGTAACGGAAAATGCGATTTTCTCAAAATCTATGTGACCTAATGTAATCTCTATAGTTTTCATATAAGGTTTAAATTAACTTCTACCATCCCTAACTTCAGTTTCCGTAGGTTTTCAAAATTTTAGGTTCCGTAAATTTGGAAATAGAGGGGGAATATATTTCTGCATTACATTTTCGACGATATTTCTGAAAATATAATACCTAAAATTAAAAGAAATGTATTTTTCAGTTTTGAATTACGAAAATTCTCGATATACAAAGAAAACTTTTTTTTAAGTAACTTAATTACCTCCTCTACAAATTTCTTAAATAAATTTGTGAATGGTTCATAGTCTATATTAGCCTTTATTACTTCAGTCAATTTGATCTTTCCACGTTTCATAGTTTACTAGTAAAACGGCTCTGACAGCCGGACAGACAGACACAGAAGTGATCTTATAATGATTCCGTTTTTACTTTTTAAGTACGGAATCCTAAAAATAAAGTTTTCATCATAAAGTTAAAATCTAAGTTTTTAAAAATATATATATAATCAGAATTTTGTTTTCTCTATGGCCAGATTTCTCCATTTTGGCTGACATACATTTTGTAATTATTTCGCATGATTTTTTTCAAAAAAATATTTTCTTAAGTTTACACAGAAATATTTAACATGATTTAAATTATTCAGTCTTTCTATTCTTACATCCAAGGTAAAACTATCAAAAAATTATAATAAATACTAAAAAAATTTATAAAAAAAAATACATTTATAGATGAATAATATATATTTTTTAAATGTATAATCACATTGAAGATTGAATCAATACAAGGTATTCAACCGTTTTATAGATAAAGCTGTGAAACCTCGAATATTTAATTGAAATGGACAGTTGATAAGAATAGGGAAAACAATCGCTTTATTGAACTAGGAAAAGTAATTCATTTTATCCTAGCTAATACAAATTACCAAGAATTTAGAAACTGTGAAATGGTTCTAAACATCTCGAGACAGTGAAATTGATCCCGATAGATTTGCGCTCTTGCTAATTGAACTCTAGAGACCTCAACATAACGAATTCTTATAATTTGCGGCTACAGCACAAAATTTCTAGAATTCTTTTTTGTATCTTTGAATAGAACTTATGTTAATGTAATAAAAAATGAACTACGTTACATTAATAATAATTTGCATATATATTTGTCCGTAGAGTATTATAAATTCTGCATCTTAAAGCTAATGCTTCCGTTTTGTTATAACATATGCTGCATATGTTAAAATGTATAAATAATAATTTAAAAATAATTTTGGTATCGAAAATTCAGAAAATGATGATTTGTGAAGGTAATTATTTAATACGAGGTCTTCCGGTGTCAAATGGTATCTTTTAAAGTATTTCGATTTGTGGTTAGTTTATTTGTAATTTTTAGATTAAATCAATCAAAAATTGTTTTTTGTATATTCAAGACTTAGTTTTGTACCTGTTAGATTAAAAAATTACAAGGAAAATATACATAATTTAAGAGTTTAAAAGGTGTCATTTGACACCTTTTAAACTTAGTAGAAATAGTGTTCACACTTCCTGGCTCAAAGTACTTCTGTTGCTAAAATGTTAAAATAATTGTATGACGCCAGCATTTGCGAACAATTTCTTAGAAAATAAGTAAACCTTTTTTTCACGTACAATCTATAAGCCAAAAATTCATTTCAAAACACTGGTGCCGGCGTATCGTTTGAGATTAAAATTAAGTGGGACAGAATTTAATCCACAATGCTGGAAAGTTTTAAATAAATAAACAAACTAAATTAACAAAATTTGGATATTTTTCAAGAATTTGGCAGTGTTTTTAAAGAGCTGTTAAAAATATTTTCAAATGTACAAATAACGTATATTTCTAACGTTATTGGTAAATTCTTCTTTGAAAATATTTCGTTCGCATTTTGTCTTCTTTTTTAATGACAAACATTTTTTTTAAATTCTATATTTTTACTGAATACAACATTGAACTTTTCTTTTCTGTAAATACATATGTAACGCTTTTATGCTTTTATTACTACATAAAAGAACAAAAGAACAAAAAGTTTTTTTAAACATTAAATTATTACTACGGTTATAAAAAATTACGTTTTTCTATCACAATATAATAATAATAAATGTTTCAGAAAAATCTAGGCTTTCACCTCACTGTGTGTCGGCTTGAGTTTATAGTTCTCCTGCAGAATCGCCTAATTTTTGCTGTGTTAAACATGGGGAATTTAAATGCAAAATAAACAAATATGTACCATCTTAAAACTGTTGCTATCACGATAACGGACCTCTGTGCGTTTGCACACATACATCATTAAAACGACAATTTATATACATATATATAAATTCGGTTATACATGCCGCTACACGAAAAATCTGCAAGAGTCTATTCGAGTTCTTCCTGTCAATTGTCCATTCATCTTTCAGACCTCTGTCACTCATCGCCTTTTCAATATCATCCACCCAGTTCCTGTTTCCTTTTTAGGTGTGTTTTTAATTATATAAATACGTAGCACCTATAGTCGTCGTTTCGTACGTCCGCCTGTCCGCATATAAAAGAGCAAAAACTAGCCAACCGATTGGTCTAAAATTTTAAATATATAATTATTGAAAAATTTTGTCGAGTCATTTAAAATTTTGTGAAATTCGGATGCATAGTTCAATTACAGGGACAGTCAAAAGTTTTCCGTAAAATTATTGCAAGTGCATTTTAATGATGCTACAGACCTCCAAATGGTGTGAAATCTTAAATATATATTTGTAGCAAAATTTTGTCGAGGCATTTCAAATTTTATACGGAAATAATATGACCTTAACATACAATATAATCCATCGTAAATATAACGTAATCACATTAGCAACCTAGAATCATTTCCTATCACAAAACATTATTGAATTAATTACGCATGATAGGATTTAATAAAACGAAGAAAACTTTTATTAATATTTTTTTAAGTTTTGATTCAATTTTCATAAGATTTGAAATAACTCGACAAAATTCTGAAACGATTATATATATCAAATTCAAAACAACTCAGCTGGGTAGTTTGTGCGCTGTTATATTCGGACAGACGGACAGAGAGTCAAACGTACCAGTCGGCGTTTAAAGGTGCTGCGTGTTTATGCAATTATGACATTTCCCCATAGATCATAATGCAATGGAATAATTTTGAGTGCCTCTGTAAATAAACTGTGAACGCTGCATATATTACTTTTAATACCGAACACGGTGTAATAAATCTCAATAACATACTATATCAATTACAGATTAATCAGACTTTATTAACGTAAGTTAGTGTTCGGACAAACAGACAGACGGACAGACAAACACTTTTTAACTATGTTGGAAAATGTTAAAAACCAATAATAGGTTGAACTGACACATTCAGGAATTTATATCAATAGACGGAAACATACTTGAATACTTTTGTAAAGCTCTGTATTCTATCAACTATCTGTAAATACACGCCTTACATTGTTTACCTTACATTTAATTAAGACTAAAAACGCTTAAAACTACTGAAATCAAACTCCCAGAGATTATCATGCATAGACGGCCATATATCCAATTCTTTGCGTCGCCTTGTATATCATTTTATCTTTATTATACAAACGTATCTTAGTATACTAAATGTAGTTCAGCGTAAAAATGCATAACTCATTAAAAAACCAGCTTTTAACTATTTTATCTCATACTCAGTAACCCTTACGAATTCTTTTGTCGATCTACAGCATTTATACACAGAACGTAATACGCAAAAATTTAGATAAACTTAAAAACTCATATCACAACTAAAAATGCACTTCCAGCAATCATCGCTAACATGCAGCACTTCTTACACAATATAGTATCCAACATCTTTTGTAAGTCCCTGTATATACTATGCGCTTTCTATTATACAGGAAGTAAATTCTAGGAAACTTCAGAAACATACATAAATTTCATTATACGTGAAATAGTTTAACATAATTAAAATACGCCGTAAACAATTTCCCCCCCTATGCCATTATGTAATGGAATTCGCTTAGGTGACCTTGTAAATAAATACTAAATATTCTTTGCACTGCATATTCCGCAGAATGTACATTTTCGTGCACTTCATAAATGCATTTCAATTTCGTTCTGTTCGAAAAGGTGTAACATCCTTAAAATGCACTTGAAACTATTTTTCCCATTGGTCGTAATGTAACAGAATACTTTTGAGTGTCCCTGTAATTGAACTAAACACGCCATTTTTATAAAACTTGAAGTGACTCGACAAAATTCTGCACTGATTATATATTTTAAATTTCGAACTATTCAGTTGGATAGTTTTTGCGCTGTTATACGCGGAGAAACGGACAGACAGACAGATGGACGGACCAGATAACGACGATAGGTGCTACATATTCATATAATTATGATATTTTCCATTTGACCATAATATAATGGAATGTTTTTGAGAGTCTTTGTAAATGAACTATGAACATTATATACTTTATTTTCAATACCGAACATGGCATACTTATATGTTAATAACATATATCAGTTACAGATCATTCCAACTATATTAACGCAAGTTAGAGTTCGGACAGACAGAGAGACAAACCAAATTCATAAACACTTTCCAACATAGTTGGAAAGTATTAAAATCGCATAATAGGTTGAAATTCATTCAATCAGCAATTTATACCAATAGACGGAAGCATACTTGAATACGTTTGTACAGCCCTGCATTTTACGTAATATCTTTATATAAACGCTACCATTTATCTAAAATTCATTTAAGACTAAAAACTCTTAAAACTATTGAAATAACACGTCCAAAGATTATCATCCATAGACGGCCATGTATCCAATTCTTTGCTTGGACCAGTATACAGTGCGTCTCAAAAGTATATAGACAAGCGATTTTTTGAAATAGCAGCTCAAAAAATTAAACCATAATCACGAATAAAAAATAATAAGCATTTTGAATCATAATATATGTTTATTACAACATCGAAATACAGTATAGGTTTTACAGAATTCTTATAAAAAAAAATAAAACTCAAAATAAGTTGTCCCAAAAATATATGGGCAATGAAACGAACTGCTTTTATTTCCACAGTATCAAAGAAAATTGCATTTTATGCGTTCTGTACTTGTAAAGTAACCAGTTCGAAATATAAAATCACTGCTCGTTCTTCAATTGTCGAATAGTGGGAAAATGCTTCGCAAATTTCAATTCTCTGTTACTGATTTAGCTAAAATTTGGCGTTTAAAGGCTCAAAATGTTAAAATTTCTAATATTTCTAAACAAATTAAGAGTAGCAGATCCGGAATTTATGAAATCTTATCAAAAAATGTCAACGTGATTGCAAAACAACGTTCATGTCGACCAATAAAAACATCTCTATGACAAGACAGCGAGCAGTTTCAACCCAAAAGAAGTCTGTTCGTGAAATTTCAAAGAGTTTAGCGTTTCCTATTACGAGATCTACTGTTCACCGTTGCATACACTCAAGAAAAATTCATAAATATTGCAGAATGTGTCAAACACCTATGCTGAAAGTGCACCACAGAAATGCACGCATTCTTTGAACTAAAAAACACATGCCTTGGGAAGATTAATTGTTAAGTGTTTATTCAGTGACTAAAACGAAATCAATTTGGATGGCCCTGAAAGCTGGGCATACAATTGGCATGATCTGCGACAAGAATCTCGCGGGATCTTTAGTCGACAACAAGGAGGGCATTCTCTCATGGTGTGGGGCGCGACTTGTTTCAATGGAACAACGGATATTGCTTTTCTTAATGGTCGACAGTGCTCTGAGGATTAATAAAATGTCCTTAAAAGCAATCTACTTCCATTTGGAAACATTTTAGGAAGGAAAAACTAAAAACCCCAAGAGAACAATGCGTCGATTCACACCTGCCACGCAACAACAGATTGGTTTACGCAGAATCAAGTGATTGTTATAGACTGGCCACCCAACAACCCAGGCCTAAATCCATATGAAAACCTTTGGGGAGTACTTACACGAAATTTGTATGCTCATGGTCGTCAGTTTTCTACTATTCAGGAATTAAAGCAACAAGTAGAGCAGAATTGGGTCTCTTTACAGCCACAAATTCTCCAAACATTAGTTTGAAGCATACTTGATAAGGTTTTCAAGATAATTCAAAGGAACGGATCCAAAATTTGAATTTAAATGCAAAATTCTGGAAAATTTCATATATTTTTGAGACAGCCTATTTTGATTTTGATTTTTTTTTATAAAAATTCTGTAAAACCTATACTGTATTTCTTTGTTATCATAAACTTGTATTATGATTACATATCCTTATTATTTTTTTCGTGACTATGGCTTTATTTTTTTTTAACTCTTATTTAAAAAAATCGCATGTCCATATACTTTTGGGACGCACTATATCATTTTATCTTTTTTCTACAAACATACCTTAGTATATCAAATATAGTTCAGGGTAAAAATGCATAACTCATTTAATAACCATCTTCCCATTGATCGTAATGTAACGGAATAATTTTGACTGTCCTTGTAATTCAACCATACATCCGATTTCATAAAATTTGTGATGACAAATTTCTGTAATGATTATACATTTTAAATTTCAAACCATTCGGTTGGGTAGTTTGTGCGCTGTTGTACGCGGACAGAGGGACAGACAGTCAGACTGACAGATCAGAAGACGAATATATGCGCTAAGTTTTTATGTAATTACGAATGCACCTAAAAATAATAAAAATTTTATACCTAATCATAATTATAAGACGAAATCATAAAAATAATAAACTTTATATGTATAAAATTAAATATAATAAAAGAGTTCTGCGTATCCGGTATTGCAAATTCAATATAAAATTTCACATCTGACAGAGATGTGAATTGATACAGAAATAACCGAAGTTTGTTCCTATAGCTCCAGACTCTGAAAGTTATAGAACTGTCATCTTGTATCAGTTAGTTCTTCCGAAGTTATTACTTCGGACAACTTATGTGACTTTTCTTCCAATAAATCCTGCCTTTTAGCGACAACACTTTATTTTCAGACTACTGAAATCCTGCGCCCGGTGGAACTGCAAAATACGCCATTTCTTTCAGTTTAAAAACAAATCACGCATCCTTCATGCAATAAGAAGGTTTTGATTGATAGAAATAGAAGTTCTTATATTTGAATCTTTCGATATTTTTATTATATTCATTGGCACATTTTATTCGAATATCCTTTTAAGTGCTATTCGCCACTCCCTTCAAGATTTTTAATAATTTTTAGTAAAATTTTATTCTTTACTAAAACATTTCATTTCACCGAAAATGAAAATAAAATGATTTGTATTTATTTAATTTGTTAAAATACAGAAAGTTTGAAATTAATACTATTTCCGTATTTAGTCGGATTTTTTTCTATCAATTTTAGTCACAAGTTTCCAAATATACATCTACAACAAGAGATGAAAATACCTATTTAATTGAATCTACAGTAAACAAGCAATACTTTCCCAAACGAGATACGAACTGAGGAATCGGAACTTTCCAAAGTAGCACCTTGACCATTCCTCTACTATTTCACACGCCTAAATTTCAAGTATCGATATTTCTACTGTTCATATAAGTACATATATTTATGTGTAATATTCTGCACTTACGCATATATCTGTGTAAAATTCTTACACATATTTCGGTGCAATATGCAAAGTACACAGATATTTGTGCAACATGTAAAATTTGGTAAATTTACATTAACACAGCAAATTTGGATAAATCCATAAATTTTTTTACGTTTACACTAGAGTTCTGAAAGAAGAAATTTTAGACCCCAGTCCGGCCTGAACAAAAGGTATCTTGGCCCGGCCCGGTGTAAAAATAAAAAATTGGGGTCAAGCCTGGCCAGGTTCGTTCATATTTTCAACGTCCACGGCGCAGCCCATACAAAAATCCTTGGAAACAGACCCGGCCCAGCCCGTGCAAAAATCAATTAAATCAGGCCCGATCCGACCGTCTCCATTCCTACAACAAATTCAAATTTTTCTTAACATACAATTAAGATTCTTTTAAAGAATACTGCATGCCTATTTATGGGATAATTTTACAATAATGTTTTAAAATTTCTGTGTGTTAACAAGACAGAAAATACACAAAAACAACATGAATGTTTACTCAGAGTCTTAGACGTTTCAATATTTTAATAAGGATTCATTAAAAAACTAATGACATTTAGAATAAAAGAAAAAATGGAGGGTTAAAAACATGATAACTTTTGAAGCTGGTTAATAAAAGAAAATTCGTGAAAATATTTCTGTATCATCTATTAAGGCATTTCTCAAATCCAAAGGAGCTGTTTTCTGATATATTTCTGAATTAATTTCTTTTGGGAAACGCATAAGACTGGCAGTTGTTTTTATTCAGAAAATATGTAATCGAATGGCGTTATCCATTTTTTGATAAAGGCAATAAAAATAATAATTTGAGAGAATACGGCTAAATTCAGCGTTTTGAATCGAATTTCTAGAAGCGATAGCACGGGAAAGTAGAAAAACCCGAAGTCACGCGACAAGAATCTCTTATATGTCGATAAGTAATTTATATATAAAAAATGGAAAAAGTTCAAATCCCTTCAATAATCAGGCCTGTCAATTTTGTGCATTTACAGTTGACAATTAGTCAGAAAATGTGTCAGAAAATTTTGCATTGTTGAGCAGTGAATTTGAGAACCACCTTAAGTTATATTTCTTAGTCAACCTTAAGTTATTATTCCTTTAATAGAAGTTCATTATCGCATCTCGACGTTGGACATGTTACATCTGAGTATTGATGTTATCAAACTTGCATCGGCTCGTGGCGCACATTTATACTTATTCTCGCGAAATTCACATTCATTGAAAGTGTCTCATATGTTATCGGCTTCATTTAAATTTTTACATCTGTCCGGCAGGCCCGCTTAATTTCTTTTATTGGCTCGGCCGGACCGTTGAAAAAATTATCCGAAATCAGCCGGTGACAAATGTACTCATTTATGTTTTAGATTGCATAAATATGAAATACATACATGAACTGTCATGGATTGAGTCGCTACATATATGAATATAATAATGTGTATACATGAATCACCATGAAGTGAGTTGGAAATAGAGGCACTTGGGATGGGTAACTGGTTAGAAAATTTTGAGATTGATTTTGTTCTTGAAGGAATCGAGGCGCAGATTTAAAATGAAAACAAACTTACTACATTACTATGTTCTGAAATTTATGATCCAGCAACATTTGTAAGTTCCATATACAGAGACTGTTCACAAATATTTGTAATGATTTTCAACATCTCTATGATTTAAGTTTAAGAAAATATATATGGCATCAATTCGGAATAGGTTTTAATTATCGTCTAAATCGTTAAAGATATTCTTGGCTTTTAACTGTCTTTGTAAAACAAACAATGGATCAAAGACTGAAAATTTCCAAAGAGAAATAATCTTTTCGATTATTAAAAATAAGGTGTGAAAAGCATAGTTTTAATATGTCTACACTTAAAATAAGTAACCTAATTGATAAGAAAGGAAACTGTAAAGTTTACATTTGACTGGAAAAATAGTAATGCATACCCAACACAGATACCTTCAGAGGAGAATAATACTTAAAATGCTGATCAAGAAAAAATAAGAAATGTTTTTCTGAAGGTTTTTTCGTTATTGCTGGTTTTTCTTCTAATAGAAAACTTAAAATAAGGAAAGTAAGAAAAGGTGTTAAATCAATTCGTATTGCTATGGAAAATACTTTTTAACATTTGTTTACAAGGAAGGCATTGCTTCTCTTCATTCAAACAATCTTCGTTGCGTTAAGTTTCATCAGGATAAGGCTACAGGGATGACCTCCTCGGGAACTCAGCTTATGCTTTAGAGTGATAGTGCAATCCCGACGGGCAGACCAATCCACTAACTGCTCGTATTATAAATGGCTTTTAGAATGTTTATTATACAGTTTTAAAATTCGAAATTCCACATTACAACAAAAATATCTGTGATCTGTCGAAAAATTAAACTGGCTTATAGTTAATTTAGGTTACAGTTGACTTTTTATAGGGTATTGCTTCATCAAATCCTATTTGAGAAAATCAGTCAAGTTTAAACTGAAATGAAAACTGTTTACATATGCAAGCAATGTATAATCATACAAAACACAATACTATAAAGACAACATCAAGTTACGATATTGTACACTTATATGACATTTACAATTACTGCTACAATAATATACCTGGAATGGACATATGCATATATCCTTTTTCATGAAAACATAGTATTTTGTAATAGCTGATATGATAACTTATGCTTTTTCTATGTTTTTCCAATCTTCTATTGACATACTTACAGTTTTGACAAAAAAAAAATATATATATATACAGGGTCATCGAAAAATAATGCCTAGATTTTAAAAAATCATAACATCGAAACCTTTTATGTTAAATGAGTAATTCTTTCACTACACGATAACTGGTGAACTCAAGTTTGGTTTTAGTTCACCAGAATTCGTTTGCGTGTCTGTGTTATGCACTGATTAGTTGCGAAGTTGTAAAGGTCAGCCAACGTACCAGACTGCAGATGCTCAGTACGATGTTGACCGTGCAACAAAAAGCACAGTGCATGATTTGGTATTTGGAGTCAAAGTCAATAGTCAGTGTACAGCGGCTTTTTCGGAGCTTTTTGTTGCACGGTCACTATCGTACTGAGCAGCTGCAGTCTGGTGCGTCGGCTGACCTTCACGACTGCGCAACTAATCCCCGCATAAGACAGACACGCAACTGAATTCTGGTGAACTAAAACCAAACTTGCGTTCACCAGTTATCGTGTAGTGTACGAATTACTCATTTAACATAAAAGGTTTCGATGTTAGGATTTTTTTAAATCTAGGCATTATTTTTCGATGACCCTGTATTACATATATACTCTCATTGAGATAATGAGAACATTTCAATAGTTATTACAATGGAAATCTCTCTAAATATACTGCTATATTTGTGTAAAAATGATTTTTCCCTAGAGGCATTTATTTACCCTTCACCACGCCTCGCGCCATATCTGACACATACCTAAAAGCATTACGTTATTAATTATGTGCTATGAATTCAGCGGGCATGATCGCTGTCCCTGATCAGAAACAGTCCAAAGAATGGAATAACACTCATATTGTCCATATTATCTGTGTACACTAGATATAGACAACAGATTAGAATTTGTTCTTCGGAAACAAAGGAATTTTCGATCAAGCTAATAACGGTAAAATTTGCTTTCATTATTTTTACTGAATATTTAAAAATATTAATATAAAAAAGATGCAGAGTGTTAGATAGACAAAATTGATTAATTTAAACCCATTTTTATACAAAATATTACAATATAATATTTTAAAACCGTAATTTTGTATGCAGGGCACACACCATAAAATATCCAATTTTAGATGTAAATTTAAAATTTAATTTTTTTACTATTTTTCTCATTATTAGGCCGATATATAGATGCCAAATAATTTTTTCATAAACAAAGAAGAATTCGTGCAGTGAAGGGTTAGATCAACAAATTGGTATCATACTTAAAAATAACTGCCTTATCTTTATTTATTTGTTTTTACAAAATCGTTATAAAAATGTATGATCACCATCTGTAGATTATGCAATACAGATTTCCCAAAAAAGGGGATCAACGACTGAATTAAGAAAATCTCCATAGCGCAAGCTCATATTTTGAAACTCACCACATCGAACACAATTATTTTTATGCAATTAAATAGAATTTTTGAAATATTTTACGTATTTACATCCTCAAAATAATTTTATCTAACTTAATTAAGTCAAATATGCCTGCTGAAATTTTCAGAAAAGAATGGATTTCATATATCATTTTTATTCGTTTTGCAATATGTTGCAAAAATATCGTCAAAGAATCAAACTTGTGTATCAGATACTCGTTTATAAATCAACAGACTTTACGCTGTTCTGATTCAAAATTCAAAAATGCGTCCGAAAGTCATATATAATCATATCAAAACCAGGACAAGCATACATAATTTTGGAAAGTATATGACAATATACAAATATATCTAACAATTCTTCGAGTGTATAACAAATTCTTTAAATGACAAAGAAAAAAAAAACGTGATCGATTTATCGATCATAATATTGAATGGCACATAAAACATAGCATATATCAGTAAAGTAAAAGCTGGGAAAAAATGAAGTAGACATTGTAATCGGACAAAATCCAATAATTTAAAAAGAAAGATGCATTGAAAATCGAATGAGGTAAAAAGATATATTCATAATTTTTCAATATTTATGTATTTGTCATGAAGCTATTATTGATCTTGTAATTTTTTTTCTTTCTTATTAAGATTTCAAATATGCTATACTTTAGCGCTAAAAGAAATCAAAGTTAATTAATCAAATAAAATAGCCTTAATTACGTTTGTATTAATATTAATAATCATTTACACCTCATTTCCCACATAGAATTAACAGGAGCAGTTTGCATTTTTAAAATTATTTATGTAGCTCTTAAATAGGACAAATGCATATTTATACGTATGCAAATCTAATGAGTTTTTTTTTCTTTTATTTGGTTTCTATAGTTTTGTTAGTTTCTTCAATTACAGTGCTGCGTGCATTGGACACTGGATGTGACATTCCTTGACACTTTTCATAAACATGATTAACGGAGTTCTAGATCCTGTTTTATGGTTTATATTATCCTGAAACGGGTGTTTGCACATTCAGATTGTCTCGAATCAACCTGGCTTCGACGCAGGTGGATGACTGATATCCTGGCTGAGGACGCCGTAGCTATTCTTTCCAATTTCGGGACAAGATTAAATCGAGCTCCCTGACGGCTGCAGGTTACTGGTGGTTCTCAAGTCCAGTCTGGTGACGATGTTTTCAGATCACGTGCATCTGCATTTGCAGTAGCGTCGTGCGAACACCAGCTACCCACTCAGCGATTTGGAAGCCGATTGGATAAAGCCAATCTCCTCTCGTGGATGAAAGCCGGTGGTTACTCTGATTGCAGAAGAACGAACTATGAACAGACGATATCACAAGGTCCGTCCGGACCATCCTTTATGTTGTCATCGCCTACCCGGTTACCAGAGTCCGATTAATGTTGTCTAGGGTAGTCGCAGAAAAAAAAAATTGTCGGTCACCAAATTCAAAGAAATTATTTAACGATAAAAAATATAATTATTTTTTTGTTGTCAATTTGACATGCCCTCCACATGCTCTCTGTTTTTATTCATATGCAACTTTGGCCGGTCTGACGTGTTGTAGGGGCCATCTTTGCAACACCTTTTTCAATTTAGGAGCCCCTCCTTCCTTCTATTTAGTCTTTTTACTGTAAACATATCCCGGACGTGCTCTGCTTTCCCTTTATGTGCCAGTAGTTCGGTTATACTGCTTCTTATAGAATCATTCAAGTGCATTCTATAATTTTGTTTATGTGCGGCTTTTGTTAATTGGATATTGTTATTGTAACTAATTACATTAAAAGCTACAGACTAAACATTCGGGTTTTTTTTTCGATACTGTGTAATTCGATGTGTTTTCTCTATGATACATTATTAATACATACCGAAGTTAGATGGCGCTTACGTGGTAAAATACTGCGACGTATTATTGATCTGAGAAATGAAGTTTACATTTTTTGGGTAGAAAATAAACACATGTTGGCAAGTTTATTCATTAATGGATATTGGCTTGGAAAATCTCACATACATGATTGACATTTTCAAAAAACTTAACGATTTTAATATAAGAAGATAGTACAAACATTTTAACATCGAGAACTAAAAAGAAAGCTTTTAAAATAGGATGGTAATTTGGCAAAGAAACCTAATTAATGATAAAGAACACAGACAGGTTCCTGTACTTTTCAGAATTTATAAAAGAAAATAATATATATTTGTTATTATTTAAATGCATCAGTTCCCGCAATATAATAAAACTGAAAAAAAGACTTTCCATAATTGTTGTAAGAACATCCAGATCGTGAATTAGGTTGAATAAGTGGTTCATTTTCACATGATATTATTTTTAATTCACCATCCCCTTAAAAAACAACTGTTAATTAATGCTTCACGCGAAGAAACAAGCGCATTCAGTTTATGTCACTGACTTGCCAAAAAAATGTTGACAATGGATTTGAAACGAATATGCCTATTCGGAAAAAAAAATAAAATACGTTTATGTATTCAGACGTTTATGTAAAACCGGCTTTCAAAATTAGTTGTCATCAAAGCAAAATATCGAACTCAATTGGATTCAGAGAATGACTTACGGCTAACGATTTCCATTACAGATCCGAACATAGAAGCAATCATGAACTCTTTTAAGAGCATACCTCATATTTAATTATTGTATGTTAAATTTCTTTGAAGAGTTTTTCATTAAAAAAATATTTATATTCATATGTCGTGCATAAATAAAACCAGCCTTTCATAAAATTATGTGTTTTATTTAAATAAGGGAGAGACATAAGCGCAAATCTAAAAAAGAATTTCACTTTAAGTACTTTGTCGATTAAAACGAGTCTATTGTCTATCCAGGGTTTGCGACAAAATTTTATACAAAATTGGGGCTCAGAATGAAAATGGTTTGCACATAACTGGTCTAAAGACCCAAGGTCCTGCATCTTTTTAGCCTTTCCCCTCTCACCCCTCAAGTCAAAATAGTTGAGTTTTTTTTCAGTATTCGAAGATTTTCTTTCATTTAATAAAATACTTTCGAAACTCGTGTTAACTTAAATTTTCTTTTGGTGTATGGTCATACACATTAATTATGTCTACATCTTAAGAATTTCTTAAATAATTTTAATGAAGACAAACTTGTCTATTCCTAATTTAAGTTTTTTTTTTTTTTTTCAGAGAAAGGAATGTATACCCAAGGTGCTTATGCAGGTGATATCGATGTTTGAAATTAAATTTTGTTTCTAGGAGATTTTATCTAATCTTGCATTTACTTTAACAGATTATTTAACTTAACCCTAAATATTGACATGGGACAAAACACTATTGAAAGAAGAATAGAAATGAAGAATAGCAACGTTAAATGTCATAAAGACATAAAAATCAATCTTTATATACAGATTGTTTTCATTTTTAACCAAAAGTTATATGCCCTTCAATGTTAAATTAAACAAATTTAAAAATCTTCAAATAGCTTATTTTGTCTATCAAGTATAATACTTGCTGTTTAATGCAACAGAAGCAAAACAAAAAGTTAAATGCTTGTACATTTAAATCTAAGGGCTGTGAATTAGAGCAAAGTACTCGCAAGTGGCGAATATGATTATCAAACATTTCGAATCACGTTTTAGACTGTCTTCTTGAAACTGCAGAATATAAAAACTAGTTGAATATGCCAATCTTATAACTTTCTTCTAATACATCTTAATATTTCAAAATAAAATTACAAATGTCAATAATTTAATATTATTAGTACAATATTATACAAACTTTGACTTTCATCTTAAATTTTTGCTTCAATGAATGAATCGGAGTAGAAACGAATTAATATGGGTCATGATATTTATTAAAATCAATATTTTTCCGTTATTCCGTTGTGAATCAGCTGTTCGCGAATACCCGGCTTATCATGATGCAAAGTTTCCGTTGCTTTACGAGTCGCCGGTTACAATAGAACTACGAAAAATCAAGCAAATTGTGCAAAAATCGCTATTACAGTGCTCGCTTTTGGTGGAATATTTCAAAATTCAAATAGGACCTGCTTGAGATAGCCAAAAACATACACAAAAAATTTGGTTCAATTCTATGCATACTTCATACACTTATCGATAGTGCAATAATGAAAATGGCACAAGAATAGCTATTACAGCACCCCCTTCGGTCGGAATTTTTCAAAATTTAAAAAATTATCCAAAAACTCAAAGCAAAATTTGGTTCAATTCTATGCATAACTTCATACACTTTTTTTGATGGTACAGTGGTGACATACGGACATACGGACAGACAGATATTTTCTATAAACATGTTTTGGGGGATCTCTGACCCCTAAAATATGTAAATCCGTCGAAAACTGGAAGTCGATAAAAATTTCGATTACAATACTTTATTCTATTGCAGATAGAAGAAAGTTTCTACTGTAAAAACATTAAATTTGTGCATTTCCTAATTCTACAAAATACTAAGTAAAATATTTAAAATAAAAGATTTGAGAGGAGTTATAAAAATTGCACAAAATCCATATAAATTCAAATTTCATTAACCCTTTTTGAATCCTTCAATCCTTCTAAAATCCTTCTAAAATTTATTAAATGATTATGTAAATCTTCTAATGTAGTTTAAACAATTCCCGAAAAATGCTTTATAAGATAAAATTTTCCCGAATTCATAATTCAGTACATAACGGGTTACATATTCATTATTTAGCACAGTTAAAATTAAAAATAAAAATAAAGTTTATCATAATAAACTTAATTGTTATCTTAAAAACATTATAGCCCAGAAACGAAAACTCACCAAATAATGTTAGACATTATGCGAAAAATGTAACATAAGCATGTTTTTAATTATCAGTTATTCAAAATTTAATCTGTTATTTCATTTGAACTTAAAAATGAAATCTTAAGCAATTTTTCACCTTTTATTTTATTTTATTTATTTATTTTTTAAACTTATGCATACTATTCATTCAATTTTTCCTTTTTTATCGGTTTTAAAAATATTGCAGAATACAGTAAAACAAATACATTACAATAGTTTCAAAACAGTAAAACAAAGGACTAAACAGAGGATCCTTAAAAATGGGGAAAATATTAAGCAAAATACAATAATAAAAAAAAATCTAAATTTTTAAAAGATTTTACTAAACAGGCAACTTTTATCTTAAACTAAATACGAAACATTAGACAGACTTGAATACATTTAAAAAGCAATTAAATTTAAACGATATACATAAAAACATTTAATTGCTTTTTATATTCAAGTCTGTCTAATATTTCAAATTTATTTTAAATAATATTTTAATTCAGAAGTTAAAATGTACGTGTATCTTAAAACTTTTATCTTAATTGTTATTTAAAATAACAAATATATTATCTCAAACTAAAACTCTAAATCGGCGCTTTTTTTTTTTTGATTATTTAAAAAAAAAAATCAGAAATAATATGATTAAAATTCCATTGTGATGTCATGCCCTTTTCAATTGATAACATAGAACATGACTGCAAATTTGTTAGGCTTAGGGAATTTTTCATTTGTTTTTTGTTTTTATTATTATTATTATTATTATTTTCAAACTAAAAGAAGGTCTTTCACTTGAACTGTTGCTCACAGGTACTGTTAAAAGATTTCCAAAAGCAATTTCAGTATTGAGAAATGTATGAAAAATATTCAATTTTCATATTTATTTTTTAATAAATATAATGGGGAATTATATTGTTTCAAAAAATGCGAAATATTCTAAAATTCATCTGAGAAATTTCCTTCAATGTCGGCAGAATATCATTCTTTAAATTAGAAAGAAAACCAAATTTTTGTTCCAACTTGGAATAAACTCCATTGTTTTAAAAAGTTGCACTAAAGCGATTCACAAATTGCATTATGACAACTGATTATAAATGCATATTTTGGCGAGAAATGACATGAAGTTTCACAATCTCCTACACAAAAAAGTGAAGTTTCACAATGTAATCTCCTTCATGCTTTTTTCTTTTAACGCCGAATGTTTCTCCATTGACTAATGTTTTCGCTACCACTTCATATTCCGTAAAGTTTACTCTAACAACATTAATAAATTGAATCATAGAATCGATAAAAGCATTAGAGAAGAAATATCAATCGAACTGCTTTGAAATGCTTGCTTATCCTATTAATACATTCCAAGACAGTGTCCCATATAACGGTCAGTAATGGAGTTTCAACTTTCTACAACTTTAAGTATAAACTTCATGTCGAGTTGCTGCATTTTTTTCATAATTTAAATTGATAATATACAAAAAACTGAGAAATTAGCAGATAACTTTTGAGGCAAGGATTTTGTGGCAACTGCTTCTTCAGATCCTCTGGTACCACATAAAGATTTAATACTTAATGCATCACCATAATTACAAGATTCCAAGAGGTCCTTGAAAATTTGCCATGTGTGAGTAGATGTAGAAAATAAAATTCGTCACGTTCAGAATAACCGCAAAGAATCCTACTGCCTGTTGACAACAGTCAATGACATTAGTTCCAACATGATTCAGCGAATGTAAAAACATGGCACAAACTTTCCTAAGGGAAAAATTTCTTTAATTCTGGATTATAATCCAGAATATTGCCAAGCCATATTTCTGGCATTGTCATATGATTGCCCTCTGCAATTTGCAATGTCTCAATTTCCGTTTTCAAGCATGCCAAAATGACAATGAAAGTGATTTGTAGTTAGGAGCAAAAACTTATATGAAACTTTGATGTTCCTTTGGTTTAGCATCTTTATTCTCATATCTTAACACAGTTTAAAGTTGGTCTAAATGGGTAATAACAGGAGATGAGTCTACAATTAATCCAAAATATTTTTCTTTCGTTACTTCGCATAAAATATGCTATAATACATGTTCTGACATCAGTTGTAAAAGTTCCACCACAATAGTAAAATAGAGATAATTTGTTCGACCTTTCCAGGATAACCTTTCCAGGCTAAGTGGTCAGCAGAAATAGAATTAAATCTTTCTATTAATTCTAAGCTTTTTAGAAAGTTTCCTTACAGATCCATAGTTTCATTTTCACCAAAAGGTGATTGTTCGCTCTCTACCAAATGTTGTACCGTTATCACAATTCTTTCAAGAACATATCTGAAGTACTTGCATTCACTCTGATATTCACTGACTGTTTTCTTATCAGTGCGATTCAACGAAACTGCTTGCACAGATATTACACAGACACTACCTCTGGATGTTTGGGAATTGTTCATGTTCTTTCAGGTTTCCAGCTATGAATATTCTTTCAGTCTGCAAATATTTCATCACAAAAAGCTTGACGGCTTGATGAATGTATCTTACAGCCATAACAACTAACTGTTGATTTGGATGGGGAATATATTAGCCAATACATCTTCTTCTTTTTTTATTGTTTTCAGTATACCTATAAAAACTGTATTCTGTCAAAACACGACTTTTATCTTTACATTTTTTTCTCTTTTGTCAATATTTTGCTTTGGTTTTCTTTCAGTAAGATAATCCCGCGTCCAGTAGTTATAGAAGGCTAAATGGCAATATCGTCTGAATATGTTTAAAAAGAACTGTTTTCAATATTTAAAGATATTTCACTTTAATTGGCTGATATTTTTTCAAATACCGATACACAAAATATATTGTACGTGGGTCAATCCATTTCCAGTGGTTCAGCATTGGTTGTTCGACCATTTTTAAAAAATCTGAATTTTTTTGTACAACAACCCTAACATGATGGAAGTTCAAAATGACTGTTATTTTAATTTTATTACTTTTTCTTTGTGCATGGTGGCCATCTTTGTTCCATTGTCTGCAGCAATTTTCTCACAAGAAGGGTTTACGGAATTGTAAATAATTCATCGTTATTTGCTCCAATTCAAGTGCGGATTACAGCAATTTGTACTTAATTTGTTGGGCTAAAAATTTGGTAATAGAATAGTTTCCAAAACTAACTGCTTATTGGTGAAAAATAAGCAGAAAGTTTCAGTTTTTTTCCAAAATTTGTCCGTTTACAAGAGAAATATTTTCTAGCAAGGAAAACTGTCAACATGACATAATTTTTTTTACAAATAGGCCGAAAGAACTTATACTCATACACCAAGTTCCAGATCTGGGACTTGCCTTCTCTTCGCTAAAAAAAATCCCAAATTTTTCAAAAGAATCAAAAATTGCACTTTTGAGGCTTTGATATCTCTGGTGGGGCACAAGATAAAAATCTGAAGTTCTGGTTTCTGAGAGTAATGTATGGTAGTGTTATGCACAAGAAATTTCAGGATGGAGATTTGACTACAAGCTGAGATATGGCAAGGGCAACATGTAAAAAGAATACTGCCGAACTATTGATTTGTTGTTGTCAAAGGTAAGCATTTATCTCATAGTGTCATTTAAATTATTTTTTTTATTATCTTTAAATAATAGTAACAGAAAATAAAGCCTTTCGCAAAGCTTAGAAATTAATTGTCTGAGCGAAGCGAAGGCTAATACTCAGCGAAATATTACTGTCCGGACACTTTACTACTACGATGGATATTAACGCCATGTCCTACTAAAAAAAAAAGCCTAATAAAAACCTTTCGTCAAGCATAACTCAAAAAATATTTGTCGGATTTCGTTTCTGATTGCACCAGAAGGTACCTATGAGGGTCGCCTACTGAATGCACCTACTATGAAAAATAAGTTCCAAACCGTTTAAAAATTATATAGAAAAAACTCTTTAAAAAGCACAATTTATCTGCATACGTCGCAGAAATTTGGTGTGCGTCACTTTCACCGGTTGATGTTTTCGTAGACAACTGGTTTGAACACATGGAGCAAATAAAAAAAAATACGCACGCAGTAATATTGAATAGATCAGTTTCAACCACGTGATCACAAACCTTGCAACAACCCGTGGCAACCAGTTTTGGTGGGCAAACAAAATAATAATACAGTATTCCGTACCACGGTGACCGTTTTTAGCCTGTTGTATAAAATCTGGCATGTTGTATGACATACAATTGTGGATGATTAAAACAAAAGACATGAGTGTTTATTGAACCGGGAGGTTATCTTTCTCTGGATGTCTGTCTGTCTATCATACAGCGTGCAATTTTGTTGTAAAGGATGATATTATTATGCAGTAAAACCTCCATAACGGACACACCCGATTAGTGGACCTCTATTTAGCGGGCATTTTTTTCGATTACCAACCCTTAAATAACTGTACATGTTTTACTCTCAGTAGCGGTCACCACTAAATAGAGGACAAATTCTGCATTCTCGGGGTGTCCGCTATTCAGAGGTTTTACTGTATATAATATTGATAATTAATTTACAGGGCCGCACAAAAGAATAAGAATATATGAAACGAATATAAACTAAATTCGGAATTGGTAGATCGCTGATGGTAATGCAATTTTAGGATGTTGTTACAATCATCCGCAGCATGTTTTTAGAGTTTCGTTCATCTAACGAAACCCTACCTGTCTCCCTCCTTTGTCTGTCTGTTTGCCCGTCTGTCACAGAGCCCGTTCTCAGAAACTATATATGTCGGAGACTTGAAAATTTGCATACTTATAGCTGAACACCACACATCAAACGGGAAATAATAAAATTTTGAAAAAGTCTAATATTTAACCCTCTGGGCTCTAACTTGTGTATTTTAAGCAATTTTTCTAACTCAGCGACTAATTTAATTAAGTTGGAGGCTTGAAATTTTGCATACTTATAGCTGAACATCTCACATCAAACGACAAACAATAAAATTTTGAAAAATGCTTAATATTTAACCCTTTGGGCTCTAACATGTGTATTTAAAGCAATTTTTCTAACTCAGCCCCTAATTAAGTTCGAGACATGCAAGTTTGCATACTTATAGCTGAACACTTGCGATAACACGATAAATCATAAAATTTTGAAAAAGTCATATTTAACCCTCCGGTCTCTAACTTCTGTATTTTAAGCAATTTTTCTAACTCAGCCCCTAATTAAGTTGGAGACATGAAATTTTGCATACTTATAGCTGAACACCTCTCATCAAACGACAAATAATAAAATTTTGAAAAAGGTCTAATATTTAACCCTCTGGGCTCTAACTTATGTATTTTAAACAATTTTTCTAACTCAGCCCCTAATTAAGTTGGAGACATGAAATTTCGCATACTTATAGCTGAATCCTCACATCAAACGACAAATAATAAAATTTTGAAAAATGTCTGATATTTAACCCTCTGGGCTCTAACTTATGTATTTTAAGCAATTTTTCTAACTCATCCCCTAACTAAATTGGAGACTTGAAAGTTTGCATACTTATAGCTGAACACTTGTGATAACACGATAAATCATAAAATTTTGAAAAAGTCATATTTAACCCTCCAGTCTCTAACTTCTGTATTTTAAGCAATTTTTCTAACTCAGCCCCTAATTAAGTTGGAGACATGAAATTTTGCATACTTATAGCTGAACACCTCACATCAAACAGCAAATAATAAAATTTTGAAAAAGTCTAACATTTAACCCTCTGGGCTCTAACTTGTGTATTTAAAGCAATTTTTCTAACTCAGCCCCTAATTATGTTGCAAACATAAAAATTTGCATACTTATAGCTGAACACCTCACATCAAACGACAAATAATAAAATTTCGAAAAAATCTAATATTTAGCTTCTAATATTTTGTCTCGCGCAATTTTTAAATTTAAACTGTTTTGCAATACTATCTTTTGTTCATTTTGCATAATAAGTGTAATGTGACGTAATTTGTTCTATTTCAGATTTCTAACGCATGTTAATGAATTTATTTTACAATATCCTTTCTCTTTTAAAATTCACATGTAAATATAGTTTTTATGGAGTAATTTCCAATAAGTGCCTGCTTTTTATACCTAATTATTTAATTCTAATTTGAAGGTTTTTTCCTGTTTATAATAGTAACGTGTAAATATTTTTTTTATTTGAAGCAAACATTATTGTTTGCGCTGTTTATACAGTTGGCAACAGTTTAAATTAATACCATTTTCTAAAATATGTAAAACATATCTGTCAAAATGCTGAATATTTGAATTTAAAATAGAAATAAAACCTCAAAAAATGAGTCAAATTAAAAAAATTAATGAAATCTGCAGACCGGGATCTTCTATTGAATAAAATGATCTAAAAATGATTAAATTCCCATGTATAGCTTTTGCTCTTATAAATTTTTTTAATGGAACGATTTTGTCCACCCTTAGCATTAAATTTCTCTTAAAATAATTCTTCTATTTGAAAACTGTATGCATTAGTATATTGATCAAACATTTCGCTATAATACCACTGATTTTCATATATTTGTATGCAATAGTTTTCTTAATATTAACGAAGAAAGACCTCCGGTCACAAAAAATTCAAAACCGGCAGCGGCGGCGGTGACAGCGTTAGTTACTTTTTATAGAATAGAGAGATATATAAAAATGAAAACTTGTCTATCTGTCTGTTTGTAATTCTATAAAAAATCCACAATTTGGAAGCCAAAATTGTGAAGAGATACGTACATGTGTATTAAAACATGGCCGAGACAACTAAAATAATCCGGAATCGAAATAACTTATAGTTAATTTTTAATTACTAAAAAACCACCAATTTAACAGCAATTTATTATCAAATTTAAACATTTTTCGTTATAGCAGTTGCCAACAATTAAAAAACACAATAAAATTATTACTACAACAATTAATTTTTCTACTGCAAGATTTCCACGTGAAAAATGAAAATGAAATAAATAGTTTGCCGAATTTAAAAAAAGGGTGAAAATTACGTCATAACTTTTCTATTGCAAGATATTCACGTGAAATATGAATATGAAATAAACGGTTTGACGAATTTAAATGAAAGTGAATATAACTTCATAACTTTTCTATTTCAAGGTTTCCACGTAAAAGAGGAAAATATTACGTCATATTGGAAATATAAAGGGCATGGTGGATATAGTATAACGTCATATGAGTGTGAAAAATGTATTGAAGCATGATAAAAACCCGATTAGGGAAATATTGGCGTATTTTAACATTATTGTTCCAATTATAAATTGAAATAAGTTCATTTATAGCTGTATTCTTTTGCGTCTGTTATATACATTTATACATTTTTATATAGCGTTTTCATATGATTCATTCAACAACATTTCGACTGCTTTTTTTAATGTTTGTTTTGTGTTGTATGTTAAATTTTGAAATTGATTTTTCAGAACAAACATCCATCAAATTCTGGGCAACGCCGGCACTGTAGTTTGTAACAGATAAATGGCTTTTGTATCTGTACATCTAATGCTAATATTATAAAGCGTTATAATATTATAAAGTATATAATATTATTAATGCTTGTACGTTTGTGAGGTGTTATCTCTGAAACTACATAGCCAACTTAAAAAAATGTTGGTGGCCATCTCTGCTCCGAAAAAAAGACTATTTTATGTCAGTACAAGAACCTACATCGCTGCAGGAGCAAAAAAGTTCTAAAATTGTGATTTCTGCGATATTGATTGGGTTAGAAACTTTAAATTTGGTGCGGTAGTTACTTTTAAGATGTAAATACTCGTAATGAACGCTCTCTAAAAGGTTCAATTTGACGGATAAACGTAAAAATTTCTAGAAAGGTTCTAAACTATGATTTATTTGTAATACTGAAATTTTTGGGATACTGTTGGAGTTGCAAACTAGAACTTTGGCATGGTAGTAATTAATAAGATGTAAATGCTCGTTGTAGAACGAATTCTAAAAAATAGAATGACTAAACAAAGCTGAAAAAGATCTAAAGATGATCTAAGTAACGAAGAACGTGGAACTGTTAGGAATATAAATATGGAAATTGACATGGCTGTATTTATCATGACGTAAATTCTCGCAATAGAACAATTTCTAAAGATGTCGTTATATAAAACAGTGCAGAAACAAAAAACTTTCAAAAATTTTCTATTTCTCTGTTACTGCTGAGCCCAAAATCTTGAAATTTTGCTTCGGGTTAGTTTTAAAATATACAATTGTCTCTATGAATGGTTTCTAAAAAAATTAAAATTTAAAAAGATGAAATGAACGGAAAGCGATCTTATTTACCATTAATTTGGATTTATTAGGTACAGCAACTTTAAATATTTCATAATGCTGCATTTCCTCCGCAAAACATGCAATTTAAATGCAACAAAACTGATAGATACCCACCTAGCATTAAATAAATTGTGTAAATATTGAATAAACCTGTATGAAACAATGAGTAGGTTGCCCGAAAGTACTTGTTAAAGTGTTCCTTCTTTAGGCTTTTCTCTCTCTCGCCAAGGCCACTAACAGAGGGAAGTGCCGTTTTAAATGTGATATGAATTTTTTATCCGATTCATTTTTCTAGACATTTTATCATAAGGTCATATTCTCAATTATCATTAGTAGATTTTTTATATATTAACTTATTCTGGTGAAATTTTGTAATCGGGTTCATATTGGCGTATGTTTAGCTTGCGTGATTTGCTGAATAAATATGTATGGATTTGTAAATTACTTCAAATGACACTTTGACAGCTCAAAAGTTATGCAGACGATATATTCAGATCTTGTGTCATACTTTATGTTGTAATCATTGCCGATTTCTTTTATTTAATACATGCTAAATACAGCACAACTTGTGCAGAATATGTTTGAAAACAAAACAATACAGCGTATGTAGTGGCCAGCATACACTCATCATTTCAATCCGATCGAGCATATCTAAAACACACTCTAACGAAGCATTGCATGCCACTTTTTATGTATTCGGTACTTTGATACTATATTAGATTTTGAGAAGATAATTCCTTAAATGTTATCGACAACCTCATTGCATCCGTGGAAAACATATATTGTACAATATTAACTATTCCGGGGGAGCATACACCATATAAAGTATAGTCCATTCTTTTTAAACTTCATATATTTGTCATTTAAAGTTACTCAAATTGGTGCGGAGCGTCTGATTATGCTCTTGACATCATTTTATACAGTTAAAATTCCGATATAAGTAAATTAGTGTTTCATTTTCTATTTTACTTTTAATATATTGCGTACTTTCAATTTTATATCCATGCATGGCTGTCTTGAATGGTTTGATTTCCCATTTTTTTTAAACAGTGTATACGAATTTATATATAAGATTTTGTAATTCTACAATTGGTTTATTTTCATCATTTCAATTTTTCGCAGTATATGGACAATTAAGGATAACATCTCATTTTCTTTGCTTCCTCATGTTATTATTAAATCTATTTTCTCAGTAATATCGCTCAGACTAATCCCTCTGAGGGAAGTTCTAGTTTAAAAAATGATTATGCCTAAGGCCTACATTTTGTATGATTTCAGTAATTTTTGTTGTAATTTTAGTAACTAAAAGACACCTCAGCACTTTTACATAAAGAAAAAAATATTTTTATACAGGACCTGGACAAAAACAGAATAGGGAAGGAGAAAAGCTGTTAATGTTGGCATACTTGTTGAGACATGATCAAACGTGTCAAAACACATTCCTGCTTCTTAGTTTCAAAACCACAATTTTAATGCTGCATGTCAGTCCGTGAAATTTGTTCCTAGCTTAATTATGTTCCTATAAATGAAACATTATACAATGTTACCATCAATCAGCCTCAAGTAATTTTCAGAAAGTAAAGATATCCACATCTCTTTCAAAATTTATACTGCAGAAAAATGACATTTTTGCATAAGAAGTAAGCTAGGAATTATTAATGAAGTGAGACTTGCACATAACGATTTCAAAGTTGATTTCTATGAGCCAGCAGGGCCAAGATCTTCAATCAAGTTATCAAGAGATGGCAAGACTTGGTTCGTACAAATTAAATTTTGAGAAAGGTAAAATTTTGTAAACCAACAAGCAAGAATGTGTTTTGACACGTTTGATCATGTTTCATCAAGTATGACAACATTAACAGCTTTTCTCTTTCCCCATTTTGTTTTTATCTCAGGTATTGTATAATATTTTTCTTTATGCAAAAGTGTTGAGGTTTCTTTTAGTTACTAAAATTACTTACAAAAAATAATGAAACCATACGAAATGTATGGCCTTAAGCATAATTATATTTTTAATTAATTGCTAAGCTTTGCAAAGGGCTTTATTTTCTGTTACTATTATTTAAAGATAATCAAAAACATAAATTTAAGTGACAATCTGAGGTACATACTTGGCTGTGACTGCAACAAAACAATAGTTTGGCAGTATTATTTTGACACGTTTCCCTTTCTATATCTCAGCTTGTAGTCAAATCTCCATCCTGAAATTTCTTGTGCATAACACTACCATAAAATACTGCTAGAAATCAGAACTTCAGATTTTTATCTCGTGCCCCACCAGAGATATCAAAGCCTCAAAAGTGCAATTTTTGACATTTTTGAAGAATTTGGGATTTTTTTAGCGAAGAGAAAGCAAGTCCCAGATCTGGAACTTGGCGTGTGAGTACAAGTACTTTCGGCCTATTTGTAAAAAAAATTATGTCACGTTGACAGTTTTTCTTGCTAGAAAAATTTCCTTTTGTAAACGGACAAATTTGGGGAAAAAATTAAACTTTATGCTTAAATTTCACCAACAAGGATTTATTTTCGGAAACTAACTACTCTATTACCGTATTTTTAGCCCCATGTATTCTGTACAAATTGCTTTAATCCGCACTTGAATTGGAGAAATAAACGATGAATTATTTGCAATTCCGTATACCCTTCATTTGAGAAAATTGCTGCAGACGATGAAACAAAGATGGCTGCCATGCACAAACAAAAATTAATAAAATTAAAATAATAGTCATGAACTTCCATCATGTTAGGGTTGTTGTAAAAAAAAAATTCAGATTTTTTAAAAATGGTCAAGCAACGAATATCTGATTTTCTGGACCACTTGAAATGGATTGACCCACATATCTCTTGTTTCATCGTACATGCTTTTCTTTTGGAGGAGATCCGAATCCGATTTTTTTGAGGATACTTATTTTCTGAATAGCTGAATTGTATACTACCACCAGTAACATTAACATTGTTAGTTATAGTAATTTTAGCTTCAGTACATTGACTAACATCGGAAAATAAGGAATCATACATGGCTTTTTTCCTTCTTTTTTTGCGTCTCGTTCATCATTTTTTCTTTTAAGGTTATTTTTCCATCCAGATAACTGATTTGAGGTGACATCATTAATCAAAAGCAATGAAGACTAAAACCGATTTGCTTGCACAACTCTTTCGTATAAATAAAAAATCCCTGCCGGCCAGGCCTACAGGCAGAGGTAGATTTCGAAGTTAAGTATACTTATTTCACCAACAAAAACTAAATCATGATTAGATATAAACCCAATTTAACAATTTTATCTGGCCACTTTTGACAAGTTTTTATTTCATTTTTATGTAATAGCTGGTTTTTTCAGAATCATGTTAAGGTGGTATTAAAAAAAAAATACTCATTTTTAAAAGAAAAATTATGAAACTTGCTGACGTGGTTTTTGAAGAGATTTATAAGCGACCTGTGTTTTTATTTTTCTTTCAATTAATTAAAACTTGATTAATAAACAATTATTTTCTCCGTAAGGCAATATTTTTCGTTTCTAACACAATCGTTTCGGGAAATTCTGTTCAAAATGCCCCCTTTGACATCATTTTCTGAAATATATTCTGCCTATATAAAAAAATCGATCATTACTGTACATTATATAGTTTCTGAATAAGAGAATCTACGAATTGGATGCGTTTGAGAGTAAAAATGAATTTAAAAATGAGTAAGAAAATAAGCAGTTTGGATTTTAATACACCCTTAATAAGATGATTTTTTTCTTCAACCGCTATGTATTTTTAATTTGTTTTTGCAGTAAGAATGGGTCCTATCAAAAACTTGCCTACATAAGTGTTAAGGACAATATTAAGAAGATATATGATGAATTCATGGGGATTTTATATCTTGTGAATTGACAGAGTTATGGATTTTTTTCTTCTTCACCCCCCCCTCCCCTCCCTTTTTGTTTTCGTTTTATTTTCGGTACGAATTGGTCCTATCAAAAACTTGAGAATATAAAAGTTATAGATAATATTAAGGAGATTTATAATAAAATTAATTGGATTTGACATCTTGAGAATTAACGAAGTTATGAATTTTTTTCTCCCAAAAACTCTACTTTTTGCGCCCCTTGAGTGCATTTTTAATTTTATTAAAAATCTGTGATACATAAATTTTTGGCCCTATTTTTAGAAGTAATAAAAACTTTAAACTGATTTGATATGTACAAAAATTAAGAAGTTATGGGGTTTTTTCGGTTTTCACAACCCCTTCCTATTTCCATCCTCTTGATCCGATTTTGCCCATCAACGAACTTGACCGAGATTTTATGCCCCTTGATTTTATGTATCAGTTTGGAAGAGATTTGTGCAGATTTGTGGAAGTTATCGTGTCCAGAAGAAAGTGATATAGATAGATAGATAGATACATAGATAGATAGATAGATAGATAGATAAAGTTTTTTACTGAGGGTGGTTTTGGGTTTTAGGGGTCATGATCGGTGTAGATCTGCAAAAATATTTCAGAAATTCCAACATAGGGGTGAATGTACTTCATACGAAATCTACCTAAAATCAAATAGCATAATAATGTTTCGTGTCTGTAATTCTGAATACATTTGAGAAAGATCTTTCATTCATTCAACGGAACAGAACAACTAAAAGAAGATCAGGTGACCTTTTCTGTTGCGATCTCGGAATATACAGTTATATCTCCCTAGGTTGCAATGTATTTCTAAATACCATGTAGCGAACGGAAATGTAAGATATTATCTGCTTTTTAAAATATTATCTGCTTTTTAAAATATTATCTACTTCGTAAAGTAACTTTCTGAGAAAATAGTTTATTGGAAATGTATGAATGAAAAAGTCACACAAGGAAAAAAATAATATTCTATTTTTTTCTTTGTAGTTTATTATATTTTTATCTTACGTTATGCAACGTCTTTCTTGAAAATTTACTTATACTGTTAGTTTTCTAAAGCAGCGCCTAGTGCTCTGAGCCGATTCTACTATCCAAAGGGGTGTTTTGCTGAAACGAGTATTTTTTTTTAAGTTCTACTTCGGCGTTCATTTTCACGTTGTCACTGAGATTGGCGGTCAGCCAAATGCAGTTAAACAAACTCCACTCATTCCTATTTTGATAAATTTAAAGCAGACCTGACGCATGCACGAAAGCACGAAGGATTTTGCTTTCCGGAAACAAACAGTACCTGTTTCACAGAAACGTAAATATTTAGAAACATGCTTTTTTAGAAAACAGTGTGTTTTTCTTAGTTAACACTAAATATATTTCTATAGTATAAATATACAAATAAATATACCATTCAGATACAATATCACAATTCATCTAGAAATGAAACTTCCGATATATATCAATTTATTTGCTGAACTACTGTAAATGTATTATTTCAGGTAATATACTTCTTCCCAGATGCCAATGTTTAGTGAATGAAGCAAAATGAACTTGATATATTAAATCTTTCTGGAGTTATTGATTTGCTGCCTTCTTAGATATTAATTAATGATATAGGAACGGTAATTGCTTCTAGAATAAGATAATCGAATATATTGGTGGAACTTTATAAAATTACTGTATAATCAAATAAAGTTTAACTTAAAAAAGCATCCTAGTTTGAACTCTTTTGTATAATACATTTATTTTGTAATTTGTGTAAGTAAGTAATGTAATTGAAATGGTAGATCATGTTAAAATAAAGTAACTATATGCACCTATATTCCATTAAGATGTTTCCATCGGGTTGGATTTACCATCAAATTACATTTAATCAACTTAAATATTTAATTTAAATGTGATGTTTAAACTTTGTTTGAGTTAAACGCACAATGTGGAGCGAAACCAGTTTCTCTAAACATGAATAAGAAACTTAAAAAAAGCATATAAATTTCTCAAACAATTTCTATAAAACTATTTATATAAAATATGGGAAATAAAGCACTTTTTATCTTGTTCAGATATAAATTTTCTTAACGTTTACCATTTTTTTTATCGATATCATATATGGTTACTATAGAACTTTATAAAAACACAAATTATATACGTTTTCCAGCACAACATCATAACTTAAAGTTTAATTATGATTTAGATAATACTTGATTAGATATAACTTGTATAAGTAGAGATAAAATTCACTGATAACATAAAAATGCTCCATTGTGTGATACATCTATAGGAAAATAAATTAATAGAACTTCGAAATAGATGTATTGTTCAGGGTTTCTGTGTTTATCTAACCAGAAAATCTATTTCATTTCGTAATATTATAAAGGAAAATTCAATCGATTTATTTTATCACTAATTTTGAGAAGATTTGCAGTTTGAAGTTCTTGTCATATTTACACACTCTAATACTTTCTGAATGTACACTTCTCTTCGAAATACTAAATCTAATTCATAATGAAACTGACATTTAAACACGAAGTAGCGATGTTTCGTATTTTGAATGTATGTTCATTGTTTGATGTTTCACGATACTGTCGTATTGGTTAACTTTGATAGAAACTGAATGAATGATGTTAGATTATTCCAAGAATAATAAATAGAGAAATACAGTTGAAGTGCCAGTAGATATAACGGCATGGAAAATATAATAATATTATTTTAGTTTTAATTTAAAGAAAAAATTCTACTACTATTTCAAACTAGTAATCATGAATAATTTAATCGCACAAATCTAAGTCAAAGATTACAATTTGTAAAATGTAATGATAGAAAATTGTAACATTTGGCAGCTAATACCTCCTTTGTAACCCTCCTTTATTTGAGTTTTTAGGATTATTTCAGACCACAAAAGTATGTAGTTTATAAAAATTTTCTTACATTTTCAGTGAATATTGTAATTAATATTTCAATTAGATTTTTTTATAGCTTTTAATCTACATTACTATCATCAGCACTTCTTCAAATTCACAATTACGGTTAAAAGATGCTATGAAAAGTACGATTATGATTTCACTGATTACAATAGCAGCCATCACGTCACAAATGAAATGAATGTTCCATTGTACTGTTATGTTATTCCAATCGTACTAATTGAACAACTACATAAAAGTACTTATGTAATAACGTTCACAACTGCAGTTTTTAAAATTGCACAGTTTTGCACAATTATGCGAAACTAAAGAACATATATAAAAATCATTCCAAGATGTTCTTTAAATCTATCTACAGTATTTTAATCTAGGCAGAGAGTAGTTTGACAATAACAGATCACAATCAGTGCTGTAGTCGTAAAGAAACTAGATTGGTCACAATTTATAGTATAAGTTACAGCTTCATTTCAAAATAAAAGGGAATTCCTATTGTTCTCTAATTTCTTTACAAAATCATGCGGGTAGTCGGTGTGTCGCCACGTATACATTTCACTACAACCATAGTCACAGTTCAGAATCTAGATCATTGTCGATCTCTCTAACCGGCAGGAGCGTATAGTTAAACTGCTCGATTGAAATTAATGGTAACAATGGACAATATTTAAATATACTTTTTTATTTAGTTCGAGTACACTGTAAAAAAACTACATTTTTACAGTACAAAGTACTGTTCATCTCGCGCACAAACTCGATCACAGTGAATGTGCTGTATCTTTCTTTAGTTTCCTGACTATATTAACATGGAAAATACAGTAGTTGAGTAAAATTAACAGCACAATGTGCTGGCAATTTGGACGCCAGCAGTTTGAGCTGTAAAAAATGCGTCCAAATTGCCAGCACATTGTGCTGTTAATTTTACGCAACTACTGTGTTTTCCATGGTAATATAATCAGAAAACCAAAGAAAGATACAGCACATTCACTGTGATCGAGTTTGCTCTGGCAAATTTACAGTGGTTTTTTTTACAGTGTATGTTTGTATATTGTTTTACATAATTATTTTTTTAGTATCTGTTGCAACACAAAGAAGAACGAAAATTCATGCGTCAAGCATAGATTATTAAACATTTTATAACATATTCAGATTACAGTAACAAAACCTCAGAGTTTAATATGGTGAAAGATGAAGTCTTAGTAAACAATTTGGAAAACATATAACACATTCGAAAACCTAATTTCACCAGTTACCATCAATACTCAGAAAAATATCATATTCTTTTGTTCAGCAATGCATATGTGCTATATATTTGTACATGTACTATATAGTATGCTAAAAATACAGTTCACTTAGGCAACGCATATCACAGTTGAAAATTCTCCTTCAACAATTTTCGTCAGTAAACATACATGTACGCGGTATCTTCTGTGCAGCCGTGTACATGATTTATGGAATTTGTACACAGCAAGTAATATGCAAAAAATAAATTACAATTTAAAAATGCATACCATAGCTGAAAATGCACTTCAAAAAATTATTGTTCATAGACAGTACTCTAACAGATTTCATTTGTGTGTTCCTGTAGAAGAACGATTAAAGCTATGTGCACCCTATTCTATAATAACCATCTTGTAGTGAACCTCAGTGTCATATACGAATTTTGATATGTTTTAACTAGCGTAACCTCAGATATACAACAAACAAATTTTGTCATAGATTTAATTTTCTAGGCTTCGTTATATGGAGATGTAATCATGGAAAAAAGTGACCATTCCTACTAAAAATTCGTTATATAGAAAATTTGTTATATGGAAGTCCGGTAAAGGTAAACTGGACCGTATATACATCACTTTGTTGCAAAAAAATATATGTATGCAAAAAAAAGAGCACGAAACTTGGCGTGATTTGATGAGTTATGTAAATGATTAACATTTCAGCACCAATGACGAATGAAAACTTGTGTAACGAGCATTTAAATTTTGCAGCAGGGTGCAATTAAAAAAGCTTGTCCTCAATTTAACGGATATATTAGAACTGGAATACCATTATTGATACACGGGATATTGAAAGAAAGATGTCTCTAACATGTACTGGACGGTGCTACAAACAGTTGCCCGACTTTTAAATGGGTCGCATCAGAGAGCGCAGAGAAACAGGTTGTAGTTACTATCGCTTATGTTGTTGATATTGATGAAATTTCATTTTAAGGATTTTTTTAAGTTTTGAAAGGTGGAGGAGTTTTATAAACCACAATAAACACTTTAACAGTTTAGTTATTTTATGGGCATCCTAATTGACGTCAACTTTAAGGTTCTGTCTAAAGCCCAGAGTGGTATTTAAAAAAATCGTATTATTTTACAACCGAAATTTACCAAGTTAAGATACATACAACTTTATGAATTCACAAGGGATTTCCGGCACTAAATAAACTTGTTTTCATTTTTATTGCCACGAAACTCTGAAAAATCATAAAATTAAAAATATGTTAACACGATTAATTTTATTTGCAAAAGAATGGGACTTTATTGAACTGTAACGTTTAGACGAAAGGCGTCATTTCTCTAAATATAATTTACAGGAAACGGGGAATTGTTAACAATCAACAATATATAAAAAAATATCATTGAATATTCTATATGGAAATGGACACAACTTTGTACTAAAAAAATCATCAATAATTTACATATGCAGTTTTTAAGACTTTTAATAGTATATATACATTTTATAACTACAATTAATAAAAAAGACACAGATTTTATATATGGAGTTTTTCAAGTCTAAAAAACATTTGAAAATTATTTAAACCAGTTTCATTTTAACCTTTTGTGTCCTCTTTTATTCTCTAGTATAAAAAAAATTACATTTTATGGATAAAATGTCTTAAAAAACCATTTTGAATAAAAGCTTCTTCCGCATAATGCTTATCCAGGCATGTTTTGAAAACCCAGTCGTACAAATAACAGAAGGGATAATGTTTTTACTTTTAGTTGAATATGTAAAAGCTTTTCTATTCAAGTAATGTTGAATTCGGAATGAATATCCTGTTTTCATTCAAAACTTCTAACTAAAGTAGGTTCTCATTTGTTTGGTAAATAAAGCAATACAACTCTAAAAATTCAGGAGAAAAAGGTTAATATCGGAATCCTCGTTTCGAAAATTCTTTTACCAGAAAAGACTAAAATATTTCTTTTTTAGTGGGATCAAACTTCAGGTTTTAGTACATTTTTTTTGTGCACTTTATTTAATTTTTTTTACGAAATAAAGATTTGGATAGTTAACCCTTTATGTCTCGAATTATAAATGAGAAATTTACTCCCATTCAATAATTAAACTGTAAAAAAAGATATAATTCTACAGATATAAAGCTACAGAAATCTGCATGCTTACTAAGATTTTATGTGTACACTGAAAAGAAAAATATGCAAATCTACAAAACTAATTTTTCTAAAACTACAAAAATCTGTGTGCTTACTAAAGTATTATCTGTAACACGGGGAAATTATATGAATTTATTTTGTTGCAGTTACATATAAAGTCTAGGAATCCCAGTTTCCTAGAAAATTCTTAGTAAGCTTAAAGATTTCTGTTTTATGGTGTAGACATGAATCTGTTACATGATTTCTTTTTGTTGCAGTTACATAAAAGTTCTAGGCATCCGAGTTTCCTAGAACATTCTTAGTAACGTTATAGATATTTTTTTCTACATTGTATATTCGTTAATGTCTGAAGATATCGAAAACAACTTACATAATAACAATTTGATTTTTAGATCGATTTTTAAATAAAACTGATTTAATAAATCGGTAGTTAGAGAAGGTTTTTTTGTAAACTTATTTACAAGAATAATTAGATGAATTGACAAAAAATACTGTTATGTAAACCTTACAGTTATTACAAGAACAATGTAAATGAACGGATTGCGATCTTATCTACAAGTGAGAAGTGTTTTGTAGTTGCGAAATTTTCGTAAAGTATTTTTTAATAGGAGAAAAGCTAAATCCATGTAAATGGTTGAGAAAAAAACCATATTAAAAGAGGGTTAGCTCTGACTGAATCGCTGTGTTAACTGAATATAATACATCAAAGTATTTTGTAGGAAAAGCGACATATACTTTTATTAGTAAACGAATTAAACAAATTTTATACTGTATTTTCTTTAATGGGATTTAAAAGTCCCATCAGGACATTAAGGGTTAAACTTATAAGTATAAATTCTAAATAAAAATAGTTTCTATATTTCTCTTTCTTTATTCATTCATTCGGCATTATACTGTAGAAATGTAGGGAATAATATTTTGTTAGATAATAAAATTTCATAAAACAGTGAATGCAATGTTTTTTATGTAATTTTTAAAAAGTATTTGGAAAACAAAACGAAGAATAAGGACAAAATGTATTTTGTGTACACCTTATATCAAACTACACTGAAAATAAATTGCAGCTATCTTTGCCTTTTCATTTTATTTTTTAAGGGGGGGGGGGTATGTGTAGCAAAACTTAGAAGATGTGTATAAATTAGATTTTGATTATAAAACTTCACATACTTCCTATTCCTGCTTTTTACCTTTTGTTTTTCTTCTTATTAGAATATTTGTTTGTTGTCGTTCAAAACTAAAGCGGCTGTCAAACGGATTATATACTTTTATGTCAGAAACATAACTGAAAAGATAGAGTTTGCGGCAGCCATTTATCTTACAGAATAGCATTCAATATCTAAAGAAGCATGAATCCACACGTGATTAAAGAGAGAATAATACATTTTCCTATAACATACCACTTTTACTGACTAAAAAATGGTTTGAAACTTGCTGCAGCATCAAGATTTATCAGAGTATTACAAATTCTAAAGCACGAGACATGCAAATACAAAAAATCACTTTATTGGGTGAATGAGGATTGGGTCGTATTGCGGAAACACGAAGTAGAATCATCGTATTAACCATAATTTTGAAACACTCTTCTAGCATATGCCATTTTTAAACCTACTTTATGTACTGTTACTTAAGTGACTATTTCTGACGAATTGTTTTTCATTGAAAAAGAATACTTCCAAAGACTTTCTGCACGAATTTATATTCTTGCATAAACAAAATCATTCCAACGGAATTTGCTTAAAACTCATCACTGACTAAATCTATCATTCCAATTGATCGGTTAGAGATGTAAAAGATTAGTTTATTTTTTAATCCTGCGCGTAAGCTTTTATACCAATTTTCTTCTCAACAAATGTCTGAAAGTTTGGAGCCCCTTATGAATTCTAATTCCGCATCTTGTAATTTTTTAAATACATGAAATGAAAGACCATACTTACATCTTTCTTCTCTATAAAAATTGTGTTTTAACATCATATACATTTTAAGATATTAAATATTGAAAATGGTCTTTTTTTTTCTTTTTTCCAATTTTAAGAGTCTGGAGACTCCTTAAAATATGCTTATTAGAAATTTAATATATTTCACTGTAAATAGTTCCTAATAATACTTAAACACTCTCTGAAATTTTAAACTTCTACTTATCTGAGCATCATCACTGTAAGAACATCAAAGCAAAATTAAAGTTTACTCATATATTTAGTTTGTGCTAGCGCTTACTATCATGTCTTTAAGTTGGAATAACTAAATCATACAATGACTTATGAGATTTTAAATGATGTCATAAAGTAAATAATATAAAGGACAAAATAAGCTATAAGTAACTACTTAAACAGAATAAAACTGTAACGTCAATTAAACATAAATTTACAAATTGAATTTTACACTAGCTAGAGACACTTGTTATATATTTTTTAAAAGATGTTATCACTGTAAAGTAAATTGCAAAAGTTAGATGTATATACATATAAAGTATCTTTTTTGATTAAAATAAGCTTATTTCAAATTTCAGTATACATAGTTCGCAGTAATACTTAAACACTCTCTGAAATTTCATCTTCTACTTATCTGAGTAGCATCACAGTAACAACATCAAAGCAATATCAAAGTTTTCTCATATATTAAGTTTGCGCCACTACTTATTATCATGTGTTTATTTAAGTTGTAATAGCTAAATCATACAATTATTTATAAGATTTTAGATGATATCAATGTAAATAATATAAAGGTCAACAAATCTTAAATTTAATTGAATTTGATGCAAACTAGTAGACATTTGTTATATATTTTTCTGACCTTTTATCAATGTAAAATAAAAGGCAAAGTGTTAAAGAAATTTCACTATTAAATGGTAACTTCAGTTTCAATGATTGTAATACACTTTTAGGTTATGTCCGAAAACAATATTTAACTAGAAAGTACTTTTAATCGAAAACGTTAAAAAGTGCGTTTATTTTCTACCTATGGTTATAAAATAAGAGTTAAATAATAATAAAAAATATCTTTTTGAATTTTAGAAAAGTAAAAATGATATTCAGTTGAAATAACGCCAGCTGGCAAAGACATTCAATATTTTTTCCCTTTATATATAACGTTTTACGAAAGAAACTGGAGAATTTTCTTTGATCACTTTCTCGTAAAAACAATTTCAGGTTTCTTTAAGTTTGTAATACAAATTTAGTATTTATAATGATTTGAAAGAAATAAAATAAAATGAAATGTATATAAGGTAACTTTTAATAAGTTATTTACTGAGGTATTGTTTAGTCATGTTATCAAAGGGTTACTTTAAATTTGTTATACTCTTTTTCTTAAATGAATTTTTTCTAAGTGTCAAAATTCAGAGTCCCACTGAAAATTTATTTTAGGCAATTGCGGAGTTTTCGGATTGGAAAATTGAAAATGAAACCTCATGAAATGAAACCTGACAGTTTTATATTTTTAATAAACAATGAAATATTAACAACTACACACACTTTTTGCATTTATTCGTTTTGAACTTATATGTAATTTTTAATTATAAAATAAATTTTTACTATCAGAATTAGGTTAAATAAAAGTATATTTTATTTTATCAATTTGTAATTCCTTTTATCTTCAAAAGAGGAAAATATTGTAATAGAATTTTTTTTTCAACTTTCGGTTTTCGACGGATTTACACGTTTTAGGGGTCAGATATCCCAAACAAATATCTTTATACTCGTGCAAAATGTCCGTGTGTCGCCATCGGAAACTGTATGAAATTACGCACAGAATTTAATATTTTTTTTATGTATATATCTGGATATGGCAAGCAGGTCCTGTTTGAATTTGGAAAAATTCCGCCGGAAGGAGGCGCTGTAATAGTATTTTTTCTGCCATTTCCATTATTGTACATTTGAAAAGTGAATGAAGTTATGCATAGAATTGAACCAAAATTTTTGTCTATATTTTTGGCTACGGCAAGTAGGTCCTTTTTGCTTTTGGAAATATTTCGCCGGAAGGGGAGCTGTAATAGTTATTTTTGAGCCATTTTCGTTATTGTACCATCGAAAAGCGCCTGAATTTATGCATAGAATAGCCAATAGATAGCCAAGGTTTCTGGTTATCTTTTTGACTGTATCAAGTAGTTTCTGAATTTGGAAATGTTCCGCTGGAAAGGGGCGCCGTAATAGCGATTTTTGAGCCATTTTGATTACTGCACCATCGAAAAGTGCATGAAGTTATAAATAGAATTGAACCAAATTTAATCTTTATATTTTTGTCTATGGAAAGCAGGTCCTCCTTGAATATCGAAGAAGGGTGCGCGAAGGGAAATAGCGATTTTTATATAATTTTCTCGTTTTTTTTTCTACTTATATTGTACATTGGCAACTGGTGCAGCGATGGAAACTTTGCATCCTATTAAGCCGACTATTTCCAAACAGCTGATTGTACAATAGAATAACGAAAAACAATATTTTTTAATAAATGTTATGATCGATATTAACTCATTTTTAATCCAATTAATTGACTGAAGCAGAAATTCAAGATGAAAATCAAAATTGCCATAGTATTGCACTAATAATATTGAAGTATTAACATTTTAAAGTTCTTTTTGAAATATTAAGATGCATGAGGTAGAACAAAATTTTGGGATTGGCATATTCAATTAGTTTTTTGAATTATTTAAATATCTGACGAATTTTTTAAAGAAGCATTTTCCATCTTTTCTAATAATAAAAGAAACGACAACAGTTTGTGAAGCAGTTGATATCCCTTTATGTTCTGAATTATGAATTCATGAAAATTTCATCTTCTAAAGCATTTTCCGTGAATTGTTTAAACTACATTACAAGATTTACACAATCATTTAATAAATTTTAGAAGCATTTTAGAAGGATTGAAGAATTTAGTAGGATTAATTAAATTTGAATTTATAGGGATTTTGCGCAAGAATTATGAACCCACTCAAATCTTTTATTTTAAATATTTTTCTTAGTATTTTGTAGAATTGGGAAACGTACACATATAATGATCTTACAATAGAAATATAGAAATATTTTCTAATTGAAAAATTCCCCTTCCACGCCCCAACGCCAAAAAAGCTGTAAAGATGCAAAGGCAAAAGAAATCATCCTTTTAAGAATATTTTTGTTTTGTGTAATCAATAATGCTTTTAGAACAAAGTAAAGTAATGCATTTATAACTCATTCTAAACTGTATTACTACTAATCGATGCATTAAGTGAATTTTATAACAAGTTATTTTAATAGTACTTATAAATACCGTCAGTAGATAAAGGGTTAAACAGCACTTTGCAAAACAGAAGCTTTCGAATAGTTATATTAGATTTAGTATATTTTATATTTAGAACTACGTTTGTATGATCCATGGTTTAAAAGATAACCGACAGTAACTTCAATTTAAAACTCATTTAAGTTTTTACTTTTTCTCTCTTAACTTCTTTTTTTCTTTTTTTCATTTTCTGTATTTCTTATTTAAAAGTACCCTCGAATGGAGACTTTAATTTAAAGTCCTGCGGTGAGAATTCCATCGAACAAAAAATATTTTAACGATACAGATAAAAAAAAAGATCAGTTTTAAAGTTTAAGTGAAAGATACAGTACTCGCCATTTTCTATTCCTTTAAAATTTGCTCAAGCGCAAAAACAAATGTTAACAGAAATATATCTTTATAAAATTAGTGTTCAATGATGATTTATTGTATTTTATTAGAAAAAAAACCACGTATTTTCTGGTTTATACTTATTACATATCATTACATATTTCACATTTATTCTTTTAACTCCTTTTTAGGTGCGTTCGTAATTATATAAATAAGTAACACTACAGCCGTCATCTGGCCCGTCTGTTTGTCCATCCGTCCGCATATAACAGTGGACAAACTACGCAACCAAATGCTTAGAAATTTATTTTATATAAATCCTATCATACGTAATTAATTCAGTGATATCCCATGATAGATAGTAATTCTAGGTTGTCATGGTTATTATTCTATTAAATCCTATCATACGTAAGGAATTCAATGATATCCCATATAGTTAATGAATCTAGGTTGTCAGGGTGATTATTATATTAAATACTATCATACGGAATTAATTCACTGATATCCCATGATAAGTAATTATTATAGGTTGCCATGGTGAGTATATCTTATTTAAAATGAAGTACTACTATTTCCGTATTACTGAATTTTATATGTATAATCGTAATAAATTTTGTATTCATGCATTTTTGCATAAGTGTTCAACTGCTTTTGCACCAAGATCTGAATATTTATAAAAATAGTTATATTACGAACGCTCCTCATTTGCCACGTTTGACGTACAATCTCCGACTTGTACTATTTTCAATGATTTAAAGTATACTGGATGAAACAATACCAAAATAAATTATTCCTTTTTATGAGACGGTAAAGTTTTTTAATTTTCAATTTAATAAAAATAACATTAGAATGGAATTTAAAAAAAAATCAAATTTCATTTTAAAACTTTCTTTTTTCCTTTCTTTTAACAAATAAAAATTATATCAGAAGTTATGATATGCTAATCCTGTTAAGAATTAAAACATATATTCAAATTTTAGTGCATTATAATATCCTTCCTTTTGATTTTTTTCTTTATGATATATTTTATGAAACAGATATTGAAACAGATATATGTAGAAAATTATTTATATTCACTGTAAATTACATTGTTATAATATGTTCTAACAAAATACAATTCACTGAACAATTTATTTTCTTAACAGATGTCACTAAAGATATATATTATGTATTTTTTAAAATTAGTATACGCACATAAATTCAATCCTATGTAAATCTTTAACATTATAGACTTGGAAATTTAATGAACAATTAATTTATAAACACTCGTCATCTGTTATATAAAGGATGATTATATATGAATATCCCAAGTTTACAGGTCTATGAACAGAAAAATTAAAAAAAAATGTAGAACCTTGTTGTTGATCGGAAATCAAAAATAACAGTTGAAAGTTTAAATTCAACAGTGTATTAATTAAGTGTTCAATATGAGACCCTCCAGAAACTGGAACAATATGCAGGCCATCCGATAACTCATCCCACTATTTTCTCAGCATGATTTTTTTCACCTGTCAACTGTTTTCAACTTTCAACTGTTATTTTTCATTTCCGATTAACAACAGGGTATTAATTTTTTGTTTTTTTGTTTTTTGTTTTCTTCTAATAGCACTGAAAAGTTGGGACATTCATTTATACCCTGTATTTTAAATGCAAATGAGAATTTCGTTCCGGCCACTTATAACTTGAGTTATACTAAACATATTTTGATAGGGCTTGCAATGTTATTTATACATTTTTAGGAAAGTTTTTTACACAACATACCATTCTACGTTGCGTAGTTATAGAATTATAGGAGAAAGTTCCGTAATCATTTGAAGTCGAATACGAAAGATCACACTGTTTAAAAAGTTGTACTTGACAGATTTTGATGAGACTTGCATTGTTCGTTAGATAATATTTTAGAGAAGGTTTTAGTATATTGTATATAGATTTACGTTGCTTTGTTATAGAATTATAGTAGGAAGTTCCATCATCAGGTGAACCCGATTATAAAAGATCAGCTTTTTAGAAAAAATCCAGTAGACTTTATTTTCATCAGACTTGCATAGTTAGGTGCCTCTTGAGGAATCGTTTTAGTTTATAACATACCATTTTATCAAATCCTAATGTAAATGTTCAACTGAAAGAGTTGGTGCTTAACAGTCGGAATTTTGTCTAACATATTATAAATATAATATAGCAATGTCCTTCGTATCATTTTGACCAATGGAGTGGGATATTCCAAGTAAAGTGTTGAAAGGAAGGGAAATACGAACCATAGGTCCTAGCTGTAAAACTGATGGAATGTTTTCTTACGAACCGAAGAACCCCATTTGTTAGTCCATACTTCTGACGTTAGTTTTTAAAAGATTTTTTTTGTTTAGCTGCCTGGTTCAAAATATGACAATTTTTAATAAATGATAAATATTAGTAACAAAAGCACAACTAGAGTATAAGTATAATAATAATAATTAACGAACATAAATAAAAACTATTTACAATGGAAACAGAGAAGATGACAAAAAAAATCACAAATCATCGTCTGAAGAAGTGTCTGAAAGGTATGTATAATTATTTCTTTTAATAACATTATTTTTCTCTATAAACCTCATTAGGGCTGATATTCTGTTCATAAAAACAGGACTTTCATTAATATAATTAATCAAGTCCGTAATCGCCACACTTCTGTGCTTTTTAACACAATAATATGTTGTCAGAAGATAATCCAGTACTTATTACAGTGAGGTGGAGTGGAGACTGCATACACAAAAAGGGAGGGGTACTGCATTTTCTTATGTCACAAAGATATTTCTGGAAAGTGCCGTGATTTTTGAAGGAAAGGAAAAGATAACGATTATTTACGATAAATTCAATGGGAACACTTGGTAATAAGTTATATGTGTCTTTATTGTCTCACCCTGTGTCTTTATTGTCTCACCTTTGCTGCTTAGTTTTTAATTTATGTTTTATGTTTTAAATAAGAAGCCAGATATGGAAAGAAATATGATCTGATACTGATATTAGTGTCCTCTACCGACTTTTTTACTACACTGTTAAAACTTTGCAGCATTCTGGTAGGTCATTTGACCGTTTTTTCCGAAAACGGTTGCACAACCGTAATTTTAACACTATTCTGTCCATATTATTGGCCATTTTATGGTCAGAATATAGTTAAATTATGGTTATGAAACCGTTTTTTCAAAAAAACAGTCGAATGACCTACCAGAATGCTGCAAAATTTTTAACAGTGTGTGGTATCAGCTAATTCATTCCCTGTGACTCTTGAGTGTCCTTTAACTCATTTAAAGTGTAAAGTTTTGCTGGATTTGTGTATTAAACTTAGAATATCTGAAATCATATAGTCAGCTGTATCTGTATTTTGCAGAGCCATTAAACCTCAGAGGCTAATCCATATCACAGCCGTTATAAAAGGGAAGTGCTCAGCATGAAAAATAGAATTCTCTACGGAAAGACGAACATTTCAAGCGTGTATTAAGGAGTTCTCTTTGAATGCACAAAAGGCGTGTCCTGACCCCTAATCAGATTTTGAACCGTCTGTGAACATATGTATTGTGTCGTTGTATTGAGATAAATATCCTTCAAGTAAAGGTCCATATATTTCAAACCACCATATCACATTCACCGATATATTTCGTTTGAGCAAAAATTTTGTTTCAAGTAACCGAACAGCATTGTGAGCTAAACCTTCTAGTGAAACAATAAAAAGAGTGAGAACAATCATGACTTCCATAAAAAACGACGTAACATTAATATAATTAAATAAAGACCTGCTGCGAAATACTGTAATAAATTGCTGATATTTATGTATAGTAGGCTAAAAAAAGAAGAAGAAAGAAGCACACATATTAATCGTCGAATTGTAGAGCAGAAAAACGAAATTAGCCATTAGATAGAGTTTGTTTTTTATTTTCAATTTATGCTTTAAAATTAGCCTAAGGAACCGGCTTCATAATGAAATTGCAGCATAATTCAAAAATCTCGATACAAACACCTAATTATGACATCATAAGTGTATATTTGCGGAAAATTTTACGCTGTAGTGCCAAACAGAATATCCATCGTAAAATAGTTTAGGAAATAGGCTGATTTAAAATTACCGGGACATTCTCTGATCGGAAAATTCTCCCCAACCTCCAACTCTCATTTGAGAAAACCTAGGTTAGTGAATCTAATAGTGGGTAAAAATTTCGAACTTATCGTTGACTTCAGAATCGTAATTACTCGGGTTTATGTTACTGAACCTAAAATTTAAATGTACATAGCTTATTGATGAAATCACATGATTAAGTAATCACCTTGTATGATTTCGAACCTCGCTTATGGAACTTTCGGAATTACCAGTTTGATTTCATGGTTTTGTCTTTTTTTTATATCATTATGTGAATTTAATTTCCCAAAACATATGTTCCCCATTTAACTGACGTTAATTTAGAATCGCAAAAAGATACTTGGAAACTGCACAAAAAATGTCCATCGAAAAAAGAAATCCGGCAGATATTACATCTCTGAAAACTTGTATAGAAATTGTTCAACTGTAATAAACTTTTCTAGAAAAAGTAGGCAACAGCTTGTTTTAAAATAGCTTTTCCTTGTATCTAGTATCTAAAACAAGGAATTCCGAGTATCACTATACTTTTTTGAATCCTGCAGAGATTTCTCCGCATATTCTAAATTCTAATTTTCTTGTAAAAAAAACGACTTTAACGTAATTTTGTAAATTCATTCCCAAACTTACACTCTTTTCTTCTTATTTAATTTATTACAATTAAAATCATTCAATTATTTCCTTTTCTTTCTTATGGTTTTTCTTAATTTAGCTGGTATATTTCATGACAGAGCTTGTATATGTGAATAATAATAGATTGAGATTCATGTAATTGGAAAAAGGTAATCATCAATAAAAAGAGAGACGAATAAGAGGACTGATAATTTTGCCTAATGATAAGTATTTATATTGATAAAGAGATATAATTAAAATTATTAGGAAATAAATGAAGGAAAACCTGTTTTCTGTAGTTTTATTTATTTTGTTTGTGTGTGTGTGTGTGTGTGTGGGGGGGGGGTTAGGAAACATATTTAAACTTTAGAAGAGCAGGCATAAAAAAGTTAATATAACAACTAAATAATCATCTTGTATTTTCTATAGTGATATTTACTAGATCTATAGATTAGAAAGACCCTAAAAACTCTGTTAAGTATGAATTATATTTTGAAAATTTTGTTCTGTGATAAACCAACATTTGGTATTCGCAGTAACTTCAATTTGTGTTTTAACTGAACCTTAACTTGTAGACTCAATCAAGAACTGGTAAAATGTTGAACTATAAAATTTCTACCGTCATCCTTAGTAATCAATGGCTAATCAGACAGGAGCGCCGGTTGAAAATGAATCATTTAATATCAAAATCATAACATTTAATTTGTACCATTATCGGAAATGACAGCTTCATTTAGGAAAAATCCGTCATATTCATATGAGGACGTGTGTTTCAAAACTCGCCTTATCCAAAATTTAAAAAATCGAGTTTTCTCTATCAATCTATTCTATTGGTGCATCTGCATAAAAAAAAACACTACAATTTAAAGAAAAATAGTTTTATCGTGTATTTCTGCATTGTGAAAGCTTGTTTTATAATTTAAACCAATAAGCGCAGTCAGAGGTTTTTCGCGATTTCCTAAAATTTAATTTTCTGGATATGGTGAATTTTGAAACTCACGTCCTCATATATTTAGGATAGATTAGGAAGACCTCATAAATTCTGTTACGAGCGAATTGTACTTTGAAAATTTTGTGTTGTGTTAAACCAACATTTGGGATTGGCGGTGACTTCAATTTGTATTGTGACTTAACCGTAACTTGCAAATCCAACCAAGAACTGATAAAATGCTGAACTATAAAGTTTCTACCGTCATAAATGGTTAATCAGACCGGAGCATCTGTTAAAAGTGAATCCTGTCACACTGTGAACTTCTAAGTAGGAATCGAACCTGACGGCTCTTGACTTCTAACCAAAAAAAGAAGCTGACGCATACAGCAGCTTATTGAGAGCGCATAGTATTACTTGTTTTAGATGGTTATTAAATATAGTCCATTTTTTAGTGAAGTTTAAAGTATTTTTCAAGAATAAAGAGGAAAGAAGTTTTTTTTAACCATTTGGAAATGGTTGTTGTTGTTTTCGGTCGAGGATGGGGGTCAAATGATGCTCGCATTTTATTGTATTTTTTTAACAAAATTCAACGATGTTCTTTACTTTTAGAAGAATTTTTATTTGAAAGGCATAAAATCGTTAAAAATTGTTTGAATAGGCAATCGAAAGGCATAAAATCGTTAAAAATTGAAAAAGTTACAAAATGGGTAGGCTCAAATTATCAGATATGGAAAAATCCACAGCCAAAGAACGACGCCGAAATGAAAATCGTCTTGCAAAGCAAAAATCGAGGTCTACAACTCATTACATAAGCCATGAAAATCGAGGTCTTCAACTGATTATGTAGCCCATGAAAATCGAGGTCTTCAACTGATTATGTAGCCCATGCAAATCGATTACAGAATAAAAGACGAAGGCGAAAAAGGAAACAATCTAATGTTTAATCGATTGATAGTAAAATGCCAGGTCTCGAGGGGCTCCAATCCACTAGCCATGACATTTTACAATGAGTCGATTTTAACCGGGAAAAATTGAGCTCAACGTAGGTAATTTGTCGCAATCTGTGGATGATTCGATGGAACTGCTATGGATTTGTAAACTGTTTCTCTTCTCGAAACAGGATTTGGAGAGTTTATCGATGAAGGTTTTGGTCGTCTGAAGTTTGATCTTTGCGATCTGTTGTTGAAGAGGATGTGACGGAATTAGGTGGACGAATATTTTTTGGTTTTTCGATTAAATTTTTTTACGAAGGTGATTTGTCGCGATCTGTGGATTCGGTGGAACTGCTTTCGATTTTTAACACCTTATCTTCCACGGCTTCTCTGCCCAAAAATGCCCAAAAATTAAAACTAAGTAAATATTAAGTAAAAAAAAAAAAAAAAAAAAAAAAATTCCAAATGGTCGTTGAAATCTATTAAATTACATATTTTTTTTTCCTTTTTTTTTTTTTTTTTTTTTTTTTTTTTTTTTTTTTTTTAAACATTGAAGTCATTTTAAAGCTTGAACCATGAAGAAAATTGTTTTAAAGCTAAGAAGAATTCTTGGATGTTTTTATTCTTTTAATTATGTTACACCATATATTGATTCAATATTGCTATAAATTTGTTAAACAAAGTAAGATTGCAGGTCCATAAAAAATGCCATTTTTACATGCTATATAATTTTCGTGTAAAATATCAAAAACAAAATATGAAGTTCCATCTAGTGTGCGAAATAAGCTTTGGTCAAAAGATGCAAATATGCCAAGCGACTTATTGTAAAATAAACTTCTATGCACGTATACATTATTAGATTATATTTTGTACAGATTTGTCATGCTATATATCAAGCAACGTGAATTCGGATTTCGTTTTTCATAGCCATTCTGCCGTTAAGACACGTCTCAGCCATATTTTCTTTTTCATTTTGATAGTACTCAGCATATTTTCCATAAATAAAATGTCATTTTTAATACAACATTGTGAATAATATTATTATCCCTAAATTACGGGATGCATTACAGGAAATACTGAAATTTTCTATTAATATGACATTTGTAATGTTTTAATTTTTAGAACATTGCACAAAGAAAATTTTGTCTAAATACAACAAAATTCAGTATTTCCTTTTAAGTTAACAATTTTGGCGTACATAGATTTTTATATGATGAAGAATATTTTCAATACTTTTGCAAATAAACTGCAACTCTAAAAAATTTTTTTAGAAAAGAAAAATGTTAAGTGGAAATACACCCAGCATAAATACAAATCATCATGTTTTTAACAAAGCTTATTTCGTGTCTAACAGGTGGGATGTCTTAACTTTTCCTTCTTCTTTTCCTAGAAAACTTTGGAGCGAAGTGGTATGTTTGTTGAATTTTATTTTTATATACTTGGAATCACTTTCCTTGAAATACACAATTTATGCATTCTTGGCAGGACAGCTAAAGCAGCAGTATGTACTAGAGTTTATTTTCGGCCCATCTGATGTGATGTCAAACTTTACCTTCTTGTTTTCTTGAAAACTTTGGGTCGAAGGGTTGTGATTTTTTAATTTTTTTCTATATGTGGTTGATTTATTGAGATTTTTTTATGTATTAGATTATGCATATATTGGAAAATTTAAACTTTTTAAAAAAGCTTACTCTAATATCGATTATTGATTAATTGCTAATGTACCGGCGGAGGGAATAAAATAACGTGTTGAGCCCGCTTGTGAGATTTCTGTCAGGTGAAATGTCACATAATTTGGCGTACATGTACACTGAAATATGCGGTTTCGATTTTTAAAGGAAAAAATATTAATACCAAATGTCGTCAGCAGGGACATTCTTAGTGCTTCCAGAATAAAAACTGTGATATGGTCGCTAAATAATAGAGATTTAAAACAATTTTATTTTGCATTTATAGGGCTCCCCGACAGAAAATAGGGTAACTAAATTTATATAAAATTCAATTTGTTTATTTTTTAACAAATCTTCCGACGTGTTAATTTTATGTTTTAAAGCAAAATTCCACATGCTCTATTAGCTTCAAGGTTAGCAAAATTCTGAACGAGTTTTTAAAATAGACATTTTGATACGAGGGTCACTCTGAAATTTTTGAGATACAACTAGGTTTTGAAAGTTATACTTACAAAATTTTAGGTGTGTTCAAAGTAGTCTCCTTCAGCATCAATGCACTTTAGTAGACGAATTTTCCACAGATTAAATGCCTCAAGCCATTCATTTCTTGGAATAGATGAAAAAAATGTGCATTTATAGCCACATCAATCTCTTCTTCTGAATGAAAACGACGTCCACGTAAGTTCTTTTTTCGATTAAAGAATAACCAAAAGTCACACATAGCTAGATCAGGTGAATACGGCGGATGTTCTGTCACTTTAATTCGTTTTTGTTTAAGAAACTCAACTGTTAATCCGGCTGTGTGTGAAGATGCATTGTCATGGTGAAGCATTAGTCCCCTAACATTCACTTGTAGAATTTCTGGAAGACATTTAGTGGTATACCAGTTTGCTGTTACTGTCTTCTGTCCCTCCAACTTGATGGCTTTGACCAATTCCGTACTTCTGAAGAAAACGGCATACATCACTTTTTTCAGTGCGCGTTGTCTTTTCACCGTTGTCGGCGTGGGATCATCTTCAAAGACCCATATTTTGCTTTCTTGACGTGTTGGAACGTCAAAAAACGGTATGTACGTTTCATCACCCGTTACAATTTTAGAAATGATGCGGTGGCAACCATCATTTAGAAATTTAAGAGTTTCTTTACTGATTCTGACACGCTCCTCTTTTTGGTGCTCAGTTAGATTATGGGGAACCCAACGGCTAACTACTTTTTTCATATGCAATTCTTCATGAATAATTTTGTGTATGGCTGCGGATCCAATGTTAAGTTCCTTCTGTATCATTTTACAGGTACACCGATTATCATCCATTAACATTTTTCGTATAGCAGACACATTATCCGGGATTACTGCCGACGGCGGCCTTCCTGTGTGTTTTTCATCCTGAAGAAAATTGCGACCTCTACTAAATTCTTTAAACCATCTGAATACAGTAGCACGAGCTGGAGATTCATCACCAAATGCTAATTTCAAGCGTTGAACGCATTCTTCTTGATTTAATCTTGCTTTAAAATCGTAGAAAATCATAGCGCGAAAATGTTCTCGCGTCAACTCCATTTTCTCTTCTGTTTAAAATTTATTCTACGCTAAACAAGTTGAAGTAAGTCAGTAAAAAACCGTCTGCTGTGTTAAAATACTTTTAATTTTAAAATTAAACCGTCATTTTTATTTTGTAAATTCTCGTCTGCGCGTATCTCAATAATTTCAGAGTAACCCTCGTATTTTCTCATGTGACAACCATACTTCAAGTAAAACTATGAAATACAGAATCAAAAAATCTTTATTTTGCGTTAAGATCAATTCTTGGTGGAAAAAGACTAACCAAATTTAGTTAAAATTGATGTTCTTGCGTTTTTTTTTTGTTTGTTTGTTTGTTTTTTAAATACATCCTCGGAAAAAGCTTCTACGTTGGTCAAATTTATGTTTTGATTAAAAAAAGAAATACATGATAGGTTTTTTTTTCCTTTTCTTTTCTTTTTTTTTTACGATGTTAGAGCTACTGGTTGTAAATTACATAACTAAAACTTTAAAACTGTTTTTCAAATTAAACTTAGGTAATACAGATTCAAAACAATTTTGCTTTATTGCTTCCACTGGCTGGGAATAGGTAAATAAATTAAAATGGATTTTTATGTTTTCTTTATAAATCTTATTAAAAAGCGTCTGTCACGTTTGTTTTATGTTTGATAAAACAATGTCCACGCTAGGTTTTTTTACACTGGTGGTGCCTTTAGTAGGAAATTGCAAAACTAATCTTTTAACATGGATTTTTTTTTTCTTGTGTCAACCGTACTCCAAATTAATATGAGATAAGATAATTTAAACTTAAATTTATTTAACGCTCATAACGCCTCCTAGCGAAAAATAAATAAACAAATTTAAATTAAAGCGGTTATTTTTTTGTGGTTGTTGTTGTTGTTTCTGTTTTCTCTCTATATTAGTCGTACTCAAGCTGGAAATAGGTACTAATGTTCCAAAAGAATTTTTTTTTGCGTTTGTAACATTTAACCGGAAGGGTGGTTTTGGAATCTAAAGGTCATGATGGAAAAAAATTTCCTGAAATTCTTTCGAACTGCTTATTTCCAGACTACCTACTACGTACTTTAAAACGAACTCTAATTTATTTTTAATTTTGTATGCGCTTATACAAAAATGTGTTAAAAAATTATGTAAAAAAAAGCGTTTGAAGACAGATTATTTCTGCACCACAGATATGTATAAAGTAAGCCTAGCTACAATCTTCACTTCTGTTTTGTTAGTTGAACCAAGCAAATATTGTTTATTGTTGTTAGGATGTACTTATGTATCACGTTACAAAACACGTTTTAGGTCATTAATGAAAATATTTTGTTATGATATCTATTAAAACAAAATATTTTTAAAACTATTCACTCCTAACTATGGTTGTGATAAAACCGCAAAATGTATAATAAACAGGTTGTTTCAATATTATTTGGACGTTAATTACTTTATCTTATTTATCTTATCAGTAGCACAATACAAAAAGATCTATATAATTACTGTATTTACAAATCTTTATCAGTTTTGAAGTTTAAAAGAAAAATTGTGGTTTTTAAAATTTTATTAATATTTTTAAATGTTTAAATAAAAAAAAAAAACCATCAAAATATTTTAATTTAAACAGGATACAAATTATAATTGATAATACGGATTTTTACTGACATTAATTAAATTTTTAATTTGCATGCATTTTTCACAAAATGTGTTTTTAATATTTGCACGCGCTAAACAATATTTAGAGATAGATAACTTCTTTTCAACAGACAAGTATAATATGATTATATGTATAATCTGAAAATAATTATTTGCCATTTTGAACGCTATAAAATTATTTTTATGTGATAAGAATGTGTTTTGACTGCAGTATTTATTAAAATATAAACATCAAAGCGTCTGGCACTAATATATTTTGCATGGTAGCTAATTAAACTAGGAAGTTTATGTCTTATGTATTTAATAAAAAAAAATGTTATTTTATTTGTAAAATAAAATAAATCTGCGCGCAAGTAATGTATTAAAATTTTATTTTTTTATATACATTTTATATATCCCAGCTGTTTTAAATAATTTTATTATTAATTGATATTAAAATAATAATATAATATAATATTCAGACTGTAAGGAAATAATTCTCAAGAATTATTTTTAATAATATATAGAATAAATGTAAAGAAATTATGTCACATGAAAAACTGTAAAAGAAAATCATAAAACTTAAGCATTTTTAAAATAATCTCCCCTTTAAATTATTCAATAAAATAAAATAAAATCCAAAGAAAAAAATATTTTATATATATCTCTATTCATATATATTTGTACAAAGAATCAAAGGAAAAAAAAACATTGAATTCCATTTTATGAAATTAAATTGCCAAAAGTTGCGAGCAACAGCTGTTTTTACGCAATGCTATGGAATAAAATAATCTGCTTCTGCAGCAAAACTATTTTTCATTCCGCGAAATAAAATGTGAATTTAAACTGGAGTCATTTTTAGGAAATATACTTTATTGGCACGCCGTCTGAATAAACTGGATCATTTATATATATTCAAATATTCGTTCTTAAATTATTGTCTTTTTTTTTCAGATATTTTATAAAAAAGTAATTTTTTCTCTTTGAAAAAATCGCATATATATATATATCTATATATATATTACGAACATTAAATTTATTAAAAATATTCTTTAATTTTTTTTTTTTTTTTTTTTTAAATCTAGCGTAATTTTATAACTTTAGTTTATATAATTCGTTCCTGACTTATAAAATATTCCCATCATTCATTTTACTTAAATTCACTTCTATCTAAGTTCGTATATTAATATTTTATTTCTTATATATATATATATATATATATATATATATATATATATTTCCTTTTAAGGATTTCGGGTTTTTCTATTTTTGTTTCAAAATCTTATCATTTTTATTTCAAACTTAAATGCTCATATGAATTATATTAAAATTATCAGTTCTGAAATTGTCGTTTTTTACCATTTTCTTTTTTTCTTTTCTTTTTTTTTTTTTTAAGCCTATTTTGCGTACTTTAGGGCAAAGAGGGTTTACTCTATTTTTCTTCCGCGATTAAGAAATTAGAGTCTGCACTTTTACGTGATCCTTTGGTTCAATGGTCTACCTTATGCTTTATCTATTGCCGTAGAAATACTTCACCCGGTAAGTATTTATTGACAGACATGAAATCTGGAGCCAATGTTTTGTGTTTTTCAGTGTTTTTCACCATTTTATTTTTTTTTTTTTAATTCTAAAAGCCTATTTTGTGAACTTTGGGTAAAAGTGAGTTTACTCCACTTTTCTTCCGCGATTAGGAAATTAGAGTCTGCATTTTTACGTACATCCTTTACATCCTCATTTTCATTGGTTTATCTTATGCTTTATCTATTGCCATAGAAAAACCTCCGCCGGCTAGCATTTATTGACTGACATGAGATCTGGAGCCAAGGTTTTGTGTACTTTACTTGCTGAAAAATCTACATAGGTCAACAGAAAGTGAGAGCATCTTACTATCAAGGAAGAGCTTAATAAGCATCGTTCAATAATGTAAAGTATGCCGGAGAATTAAATAAAAGCTGAAGTTGTATACTATCATAATTATTCGTATTCTATGAGATGGATTCGAAGTTGTGACGGAAACTCTAATTATGTACGGTGTTCGGATGAGCTAATAAATATGGTTCCATGATGAATAAATGTCTCCTAGTAATTTTAATTAGAAACACCACAATATTATGATCCTGTGACAAATTTAATAGTCCCAGTTGGAAAGTTTTACGAAAATATGCTGCTAGCGAGATTTTTACCTGTAAGAACTTCTATTTAATGGAATGGAAGAGAGTATTAAGTAGAATCTTCGTTAATAAATCCTGAGAGAAGAAGCTATTATGACAACCAGAGAGGTTTAAATCTCCCATAAATGATTACCCAGAGCTTACCCCCAAACATATAGTATATATATATACATATATCTGAAGTCACATTTTCGACAAATATGGTTGCAAAATGTGAAATAATTATTTTAAATTTTGTGTAATAAAACATCATTATAATCTACTATTTGGGTGATTTGTGTTGAATACAGAAAATCGTCTGTAATTTTTGGAAAGGAATAGTTTCTATGCATAAATTTTGTGTTTCTTGCATTGTTTTAACTTTTTTGTATAGTCTTCAGTCTTGGTTATAGCTCTGACCTTGAAATTTATATGATAGTAATCTCTTTCCAAACACAGTGACATTAATATTTTCCGACTCTCCCTCCTATAGAGGTGTCCTTCCAAAGTATTTTCTGTCTTTGTGGGCAGAGTTTCAAAGACCAGAAAAAACTCTGTTTAAACCCGGGAATAACCCGGTTTTTTTTTCAGGAATAAACCATGTTTTTGAGAATAAACAAGGTGTTTTCGGAATAAACCTCGCAATAAACCAGGTCTATTGGAAATAAACCCGGCAACATACCGGTTTTTTGCAACTCTATTTGTGGGTTATGTAATCCAAACGTTCAATTTAACAACTCAAATCCACAGAAGTTTATGTACAGTTTATGCACAGTATGAAGTTTATCACAGTGCTCATCAGGTGATTTTACAGATGCTTAAATTGGATTAATTTTAGACGCATTTGTTATTCTTACTTTTCTAAATATGCGGCATCTGATTTAGAGGTTTCAGTCCGAACACCACACCATCATATCTAATATCATCGGTCCATCATATAATGGGGTGCTTTTTTAAGACTGTTATCACGGAATAGATATATAAACACTAAAATGATTTATTCTGTCTACCGTGAGTGCCTCGAGTGCTGTTTCGATAACCATGCGGTGGGGCAGCATAATTAGTGTTGAATGAAGTTAATGTCATGTACCGCTGGCAACCAGTTTATCGTACCATTTTAAACATTATGGGAGATGCGGGATGAATGGGACATTTTGATAAAAATATTTATTGTAAATACTTTTTTTTAAGTTATTATCAACATTGTATATTACATTTCATACAATAGGTTTTCGGCTACATATATGCACAATATTTATTACAGCTTATTACTATACAGTAAAATATTATAAAATAAAAAAAAAATTCTTCTCTGTCCCAATCATCCCCATAGCAGGGATGAATGGGACACAAATATTTTCCTCTCTCTATTCAATGTTGCCTAATTAAAATTTATAATTATAAACTTATATGTAATTATATTTTTAATATATTGTCTTATAATATGTCTGTTATATATTAGCGAAGGTAATCATGTTTTTTATTGCAGTTGCGGTCTATAATTTCCTTTCTCCCACTTACGAGACATTTTAGATATGAAATGAAAGTACAAAATTCCTTTTAAATACGACATACCTAATAATTCTCATTCACAAGTTATTAATTATTATTGATTAAATGTATCTTAGATATCATGCAAAATTAAAATTATGTTAGGAGGAATGCGAGCGAAGTTTTATTTAAGCAAAACTTCAAAATTCAATATAATTTCCCAGATTTGATCAATAAACATATACTATAACATATACTATTTTTAACAATTTTGCCTAATTTGATAAAGTTTCAAAAGCAAATTTTTGATAAACTGTTTAACCATTATCATAATACAATAACTAAGATGCAATATTATTTTTAATAATGAACAACTTATATAATATGAGAACTGGTTAATACTAATAATTAACGTAAATTATAAATTTATCAACCTATGTAGTATTATTAAGTTAATAAATGAATTTTTCAACGTCTCCAGGGATGAATGAGACAGTCCCATTCATCCCCGGTTGAAATGTTCCAATCATCCCATGATGCATACATTCAATTGTTAACCATTTTCCCTCAGAAATTATTTTACCACAATGGTTAATATTCATTCACTTTAATTACCAATATAGATCCTTCAAATAAATAACTACAACATATCTTAATTTTTTATATATCGTATAACATATTTGACAACTTCAAATGTACGTAAAGAAAAATTACTTTAAAACAGAATTTCAGGAACTTTTAAGAAAAATGAAAACAGCCATGTGGTTTTTCACTTGGTTCTAACGTACACTATGGTAGTGCCATATATGAGAATAGAAAGCAACAAAAAAAAATATTTTCTGAAATATTCAGACACAAAATTCGTAATCGCCTCATGTAATTTGGAGCATATTTTTGCTGCATAAAGCGAAAACTCTGTTAAATATGTGCTAAAACTGTATGCATCCTGTTACCGCAATAGTCTAATTTAAGTAAATTTAGACGAATATAAATTTTCGAAATCTTGTTAGTCAATATAAGATTTTATTTTACAAATATAACCATACGCACATGCACACACACACACCTACCCTATATATATAAAATCTTAATGAAACGACTGAATTGAAACGAATTTATGTAACGATTCTATGAAACGACTGATTAAACAACTGATTACGTTTCACGGCGAATTCTCCTAAAATATGGAATACTTTGCGATGAAATTAAAACCAAAAATCGGTATTGATCCACAGATCTCAAAACTGGTATTAGAATTTTAAAATTAGAATTAGTTTTCGAAATATTAATTTTTTTTCTAATTTTAAATATTTTTTTTTTAATGATGGCAACTCAAATTTTAATCATAACAGATTTTTTTTTCATATTTTAGAAAAGGTTATTTTAAATTAATTTGGCGACGAGTTTGGCCTCCCTTAAATATATGCTGAGAAATGCATCATGTTACTTTTATTCATAATTCAATTTGTATTTCATTATCATTTTATTTAATACAAAACTTTCATTTAAAATTGAAACCTTTAAAATAAATGGCTTTTACTTCATTCTTTTTTTAAAACGAAACGAAAAGAAAAATATTAGACACAGATGTCATATACGCAACGGGGTACCTAATTGGCGCCAAAATGGCGTTATTTTGCCTGACATGGTAACCCGGCTGTTGTTGCTTATTTATTAATAAATGTTTATTTGAATTTATTTTCTTTTTATTTACACAAAATGTTATAAATTGTTTTGTTCTATAGTTATTAATTATTTTTTTTTGTTATTTAAAAAAAAATTAACAGAAAATAGTTAAAAAATACATATGTAACAGGTATTTGAAAACGAGGTTTTCGCCAAATTGTCGTAAAAAAAAATCACGCCAAACCCGGTGCGTATGTGACAATGCAACAAATCATGAGATTTAATTTCCAGTTCAAAGCAACGTTTTAATGTTATTACTTCTCCCGTCGACCAATTTCGCCAAATTATATAAATAGCCAAATTATACAAATTAACATATTTTTTTTCAAATTTTAAATAACAAAAGAACAAATAAATTAGTATAACATTAATAAAAATACAAATAAAACGTCGAAATAAAAATCACTTGATGGCGTGAACATGTGTAACTTCCTTATAGTCAAGTGAATGTGACATTTACGACCAGCCATTATTGGCATTTAATCTTATAGTTTGGCGACAGATTTTTGGTCGATGGGATAACCAAGTAGCACCGTTTTAATTTACCACTCGAAAAATAAAAAATGCTAACTGGCGAGTTAAAAAAAAAAGCTATTGGCGAGATTTTCACCCGACTAACATAAAAGTACCAGGAATTCTTTGCGATCATGGCAACTTTTATGTAGTTTTATTCGAAAATATAATTTTGATTCTTTAATTAAAATGGAAACCTTTCTTATGAAGAGCGAAGGAATCAGCCCGTTGTTTATGGCAGTTACATGACTTGGACTATTATAATATAAACGAAATAATGGCGATAGAATAATATTTGGCGACTTATCACACCTGGGGCTGGTTAACATTAAAGTACCAAAATGGCCGCCTGGAATATAAAAAGCGAAGGGATCCGCCTGGAGATGTTGATGATAGTCACATGACTTAGGCTATTATTATAGAGATTGTTTTCAATTCTAAAAACAGCGCAAAGAATAAGATTTCCTAACGATTAAAGATTTATTTTCACGTGACTATTAAAAACAGAAAAAAAAACTTTAAAATTACTATTAAATGAGTATGTGTTAAAAGCAGGAAAATGTTGAAAATTATGTCTTGAAAATTGTATTTACACGTGAATATTAAAAGGGAAAGGAAACTTTAAAATAATAAATACATTAATATGCGTTTAACCCTTTCACGAACAAGGCACTTCTATTCGTAAAATCTTGAAATCAGTGAATGGCACCAGAATTTACAAACAAATTTCGAAATACAAAAATGCTTTTGTTCACTTACTTAATAAAAGGGAAATTTCCATCCCAATATTCTGGTGCTAATGTGGCAGTAAAGAATTAAAATTAAGTGGTCCAAAAATGAACCACCGCCCTTGAAGGGTTAAAGCAGCAAATTTTAGTAATTGTAGTAAATTGTATTATGTCAATCGTTTTATAACGCTGCTAAAAATACCGAGAGACAAAGACTCTGTTTACTTAATTCATTTTACTTTAGCTTCTTTTCAAATGTTTAACTGATCTTCTTTAACCAAACACGAAAACAACCATTGGATGTCTTAACAGCAACTGATTCTACCTTAATTTTTTGCAATCAAAGGGAATTGAATGGAAACCCGTTTACAGGGAGATCGTACAGGTTTTTTCAGTATAATTCAATCTTCTCTAATCTTTTTAAAACCGATCAGATTAGCGTGCTTTTAGATTCTGCAGTGTCTGAACGGGGGTTGGCGAGCGTAGCTTGCAGGGGGCAGAGCTTCCTAGTATATATATATATATAAACAAATATAAGTCAAATGTTTTGTACTAATTAAGATTGAGTTTGTGAGGAATACCTTTGAAAAAAGATTTATTATGTGGAAATAGATTTCTGTTTCGTGTTTCTAAACCAATTTACTTTTAACTTATGTAACAATTGATAAGATACAATGAAAAACGCATTCATATCAAACTTTATTTAACTAAAATATTCATGAACAATGAACATTTCATTTAAAAAACTATTCATTCATTAATTGATTTTTAACTTAAGTAACAAATTATAAAATACAATGAAAAACTTCCTCATATCAGGCATTATTTGGCTAAAACATTTGATGCACATTTCATTGAAAAAGATTTTGTTTGTTTATTTACTCAATCAAATTTATTAACCAGGAATAAAAGTCCACTTTGATGTGTTTTACAAGGCTTAAGAACATTATTTTTTAGGTGTTTTTTTATATTTTTATCTCATTCGACTTCATTTGTTTTGCTATTACGTACATCAATAAACAATCTTATTAATAAAACCAATGTTTCTCTTGAAAAAGAAAAAAAATCTCCTACAAACTTATAACCTGCAAAACGCAAATCTTCAGTTTCATCCGAATCTTTACTTTTCATTCTCTGGGCTTTAAAAATTTTTATCTAGCGGCTTTTTTTAGACTGCTTCAAACGTATATTTTCTTTCTCCGAGAAACCTGCATTTTGTGTTCTATATTCAATACCATTTTATTTCTACAGAAAGATTTGGACATGAAATTTATTTTAAAATCTCAAGAGAACAGCATGGATCTTACAATTCAAGATGCTCATACACTGACAAGATTCCAATTTCTTTCGTTTCTTGAGAGTGCCTTCAGATAGACAAGTTACCTTCAGATATTTTCTTTTGCAATAGAACACCAGTCTGAATATTTTTAAAAACTCAGATTTTGATTTTTTATATTTACATGTCGGTTAGAAATTTAATATATTAAATATCTGGCTGCGTATTACTATTTTTAGTGCTAAGTGAGGAAATATAGTCTATTCTAATTCCCCTCCTAAACGACATCTATATGCTTAATCCATAAAAAAAAGTTTACAACTCGATAGAAATTAAATACAATCGAGTTATCTAATAAATATCTAAGAAGATTTATATATCTACTTGTCTCTAAGCAATGGCGGAGGGCCAAGGAAATCTATCGCACGTAGGAATCTACCAACTCTCATTACGAAATATCAATTGCCGTTTCGATAATCATGCGCTAGGCCGCATAATTAGTGCTGAAGTTAATGTCATGTACCGCTACTAAACAATTTCTCGTACCATTTTAAAGCTTACTTAAATACGGAATTTCAAAGAAGTCGAACACCACTCTTTCAGATTAGAAAACTTCAACTTAATATTTTAATCATAAAATTCGTAATCACTTCATTTAGATTGCAGCATATTTCTGCAAGTAAATATAGCGAAACCCTATGTTAAAAAATACGGTAAAACCATACGCATCCTGTTATCAATAGTCAAATTTATAAATTTATATAGATTTTCGAAAAATCTTATTAATCAATATCGGATTTTTATTTTACAAATACATACATACATACTCACATACATACATACACAGATGCATATGTATATATGTTAATATATATATGTAATAATAAAAATTTTCCCCCTTTTATCTTAGTCAAACTATTCCAATTTCTTAATAGCTACCCTTTTTACCTATCTTTAATAATATCTTAAATACCTTTTGTCTTTTATTTCATGCTTTTAAACCTGCGTATTCTTTATTTATTATTCTGAAAACTTTAATCTGTTCGTATCTATACTTCTTATAAAACCCACTAAAATTACTTTACTTTCTTTCATTTTATTCTGAGACTAAATTCTTTTCTTTCGAATGTTTTTAATATCATTTGTTCTTTTTTGTTCCATATCCCATAATTCCTTTCAGGCTTTCCGCCAGCATTCTGATTCGTTATAAAACTAACGCCGAGAGTATTATGTTCGATCATAGACGTCGCGTGTACTCCTCCCTCCTCCCGGATCTAATCGTGTCGCTGCCAGTTCTGCTGTCTCGTTTCCCCCCTCTCTCTGCAGGAATTGGTTCTTTACTTGTAATGTAACCGTTCGCGTATTTTTTTTTTTTTGAAGTATTTATATCGTTGCATTGGTTGGGAGTCCAGATTTTATACGTTTTCGTTTGTTTAATAAAACCCCGTCACTTGATGGTTTGGCATTTGATTTGTGAGATTATGATACCTTTAATACCATATAGTTTATTACGGAGTAGTATAGCTATCATTCAAGAGCCGATGGATTATCTACTGGAAATGTTATGGAATATGTTTGCAAATAAATAACGTTAAGTTCATGATGCCTATATTATTTATTGAAGGGGAAATTCTTCCAATGTTTCATAAGTCTGCCTTCTATTTGCCACCACGACTGCGCTCTAGTAGTTCTCATGCATGACGGAGGGTTGGCAAAGTTTTTAACATGTATTCCCATACTACTTTTACGTAAATATACAGAAGTGTCACCGGAATTTCACATATATATAAATAAATTTTAAGTCGAAAACTTTGTACTAATTAAGACTGAGTTCGTAAGGTACACCTTTTTAAAGAGATTTATTATCTATAAATAGATTTCTATTTCATGTCTCTAAACCAATTGATCATTGACTTAAGTAAAAATTGAAGAACTAAGTGGAAGAACATGTTAAGTAACAAAATTTACATTTGAAGAAATTTGATGTGAAAGTTTTTGTTATCAATTTTAATGATTTATTTTCTGTTTGATACCATGTGTTTAAAATATTAACAGGTGTGGTACTAAGCTATATCAAAAAACTTATTCATATTTAATTTTTAAATATTAAAAAATATGAATATTATTTGCATTATTAAATATTAAATTAACAAAAATATTAATGAATAATGTCTTAAATCGTCAAAGCTAAATAGAACTTTAGTATTTTAGCTTTACCATGTGATAGAATACCTGATAACACCTTCGTCCAAAAGATAAAATAATTTTTAAGAAAATGTAGCATAACATGTTCTTCCACTCAGCTCTTCAATTGATAAGATACAATGAAAATCTCTCTCATATCAGACTTAATTTGACTAAAATAATTCCTGCGCATTTCATAAAAAAAATTGTTTCTATATATACTCAATTAAATTTATCAACAAGGAGTAAAATTCCATTTTGATGTGTTTTACAAGGATTAAGAGCATTGCTAAAAAATGCGTCTTTTTACATTTTTATCTTATTCGACTCGACCCGTTCTGTTATTACTCACTTCAATAAACAATCTTATTAACAGGACAATAAGTTTGTTCTTTTAAAAGTTAAAAAAACCCTCCTAAAACCGTATAGCTTGCAAAATGTGAAATTCCAATTTTTTCTGAAACTTTACTTTTCATCCACTGCGCATTGAAAATATTTATCCAGTGGGGTTTTTTAGACTGCTTCAAGCGTATATTTTCTTTCTACGAGAAACTTGCATTTTTCGTTCTATATTCAATACCAGTTTATTTCTACCGAAAGGTTCGGACATGAAATTTATTTTAAAATCTCAAGAGAACAGCATGGATCTTACAAATCAAAGTACTCATACTATGACAAGATTCCAATTTCTTTCCTTTCTTCACAGTGCCTTCAGATAGACAAGTACTTTCAGATATTTTATTTTCTAACAGAACACCAGTCTGAAAATTTAAGGTAATAAAAATAAAAAATTCAATTCTTGATATTTTATTTTTTACACATTGGTTGGAAATATAATATTTTAAATGCTTGACTAAGAATCACTATTTTTAGAGCTGAATGCTAAAATATAATCTATCCTAATTCCTCTCTTAAATGACATCGATATCCTTATTTCATGAAAAAAAGGTTTACAACACCATCAAAATGAAATACAGTCGAATTACCGAATAAAAAGAACGTTTGTGTATATACTTGTCTCTGTGTGCTGGCAGCGTGCCAAATAAATCTATCGTACGTAGATGTCTGTAAATTTGATTCCACAAAGACGAATACAGATTTCATTGCATCTAGGACACACATTTTTTACTTTTTCCATTATTTTTCGAATGAATTAGGTTTTTACTTGTATCCATGCGATATTCTGACACTCGTTAAATTAAACCAATTTCAATCTTTTAGCCCAATATAGTTTTTTTTTTCAGTTAACTTTATTAAGAGTAATTTGTCAAATTCCAGGAATTATTTTTCTTTAATGTCAGTTTTTGCTACTTTTTCGAAAAAAAAATTCAGATATTTCCATTTTATTTCATGAATTCTATTTTAAATCTTTGCCATCTAATCTTTATTTTAACGCATCGTATACGAAGGAAATGTAAAAGAAAAAGTATGACGTCACACACTGTAAAAAAAAAGGACTAAAATACGGAAATTTTACTGGCAATCGAGACGCCAGTACTATTTCCGTGGAAATTTTTCTCCCGCAAATTCTAGAATTTTTCCGTTTTCCTGCAATTTGCTGAGGAAAACTTCCGTTAAAATACGGAAATAGCAGTGGCGTCTCGATTGTCAGTACAATTTCCATATTTTGATTCCTTTTTTTACAGTGCATCTGGTGCACCAAAAATAAAATTGATCGGAAACATGAAAATGAAAATAAGCACTTGCATTATGATACTGATGACATTATGTTTGCATGAGTATGCATTCGAAGCAGCATCTACACACATCGAAACATACTAGCGTGAATCATTCAATGATTACACAAAATTTGATTTAAGAGTAACATGTTTTATTAGTACGGACAGCACGATGACAGATTTATCATTGCGATCAAAAATCTCTCGATAGGTGGAAGTGATACAGATAATAATCTCACGTGACCATCTTGTGATATCTGATAAATCCGTATCCATAATTCTGCTAAAATTCAATTAAAGTTCCCCTGAAGTGATGTCAAAAATTTTTTTTTTTCAAAAGCTTATAGGTCATATACCTATATAATGATCGTAGAAGTTCGCACGAATTCTCGAGTTTATATGCTCTTGACATTAGCACCCTTTATATTAATCAATATTTGTTGTAATATTTATTATATACAGTTATTATCCCCTTATAGCACTATTCATTGTCAGTACATTAAAGTGTATAGTATTCGTTATTAATCGTTTATGTAGAAAAAAAAACGCGCTATTCCATGTTGTTTTGAAGCCTGTTTGTGACCGAAGAAAAAGAAAGGCAATAAGAAATAAATGTGTACTATTATTTCAGGTGCATTAGTTGATCTTTAGGGTCCTTAAAATTCGAAACTAGTTACACATTTTCTAAAATAGCATTCAATTTTGACTAAGGATATTTATTTTGAGATTAAATTTATGCCTGGATATCAAATTTTAAGTTATTTAGACCAAAATTTTGTAATTACATTTATTCAAAATTCTGTCGTGCTAATGTTAAATTACTTTTACATATTTTTTTTTTACTAAACATAAATATCTTATTTTTATAATTACCATAATTTTATGATATAAAATAGGAACTATTAAGAAAATATTACAGAAAATTTTGAATTATATCTTACAAATATTTTTATTGCAGTCGACTGAAAAATGGTTATTATACACCCATAGAAAGCTTTAGCCTTTTTCTTCGAGATATTATTTAGTTATGCTTAACAACTATCATATTACGATATTAGGAAACTGTATATGAGAAACGAGAGTTTCACGAATGTTTGTATGCAACCATTAAGAGGAGATGGAACACACGACAACAAACATTTTTGTGTAACACATAAAGGTCGCAATCCTCTCATTCGAATATAAATATCGGAACTACCACTCCAATTCGAACTTTGATTGTCTCTCATAATTCTTTACAGACAAAGTTGATATAATCGTCAGAAAATGTACAGATTCGACGAATCCGAAAGTAATTATGGGCGCTAAAAATAAATATTTAAGATATTGTGAGGGACAGAAGATTTTTAAAAATTAAAAATAATTATGCATATTAAATGTGAAATTATTATCTGCAATTAAAAAATAAATTTTATTACTCCATTATTGCAGTATACGTTGGGCACCGCTAACTTTTTTGTCAGGACTCCACAGGACGTTGCGTAGGTCCTGCACCCAGTTTATAAAATTACAAATCATAATATAATCTCATCTTCGTAAAATATTAAAATTATGAGTTTTCAGAAAATATTTCCTACGACTGTTTGAACGTTAAGTCGGTATTAGTTTTTTTTTTTTTTTTTTTGTTATTCGAAGAATTTATACTATGGGAAATATATTTCTGAGAAAACATGCCAATTGATCCTGTGTTTGACTAGTTTCTTTGCTTTACATATTTCATTTATAATTTCATTAACAAAAGTGTTAAACAGATATATTACTTACAAAACTAAAGTTTTCCTGGAGAAATATCTGTCAAAAGAAATATATAAATATATATTAGGGTGGTGCGAAAAAAGTCAAGTTGATATTTCCGAGTTGCTATAGTGCGGAAAAGTTGCGATTGGTAAATACAAGAAAAACAAAAAAAAAATTATTTAAATCGGACTTTATCTTCCGATCCCGCAAACCGCCTAAAAATTTAAAAAAAATTGAAAATTTCCGATTTTTACAGAATTTTTTTCTTTTTCTACGTATATATATATTTTATCGCTATAGTGAAAAATATTTGCAGATTGTAATGTTTAATAATAATAAAAATAAACAGTTGCGTTTAAAGAATAGCTTCCGATCACGCAAGCTCAATAAAAATCGGCAAAAATTCAATTTTCAGTGATTTTGATGAATAAAGAAAATAATCACCTGAGATCAGTTTGCGTTCCAATATTAACATTTGCATATAAATTGTACGATGTACAACTCTTTGCTTGTTTAGATATTTGATAATGTTTAAACAAACCAGAACTCACCACGGGAAGGTAGCTGAACTTCGAGTTCAAACCACACCCTATCCTCCATCCAACCAATGAGGGTGTTTGCTATTTACATTACTTAAATACATAATTTGTTATAATAGAATCAAAACACTGTATTAAAAAACTAGTGTCGTGACAGTATAAGATATACAATTTGTTATGTCATCTGTTTAAGTCTGACTTTTAGACGCAACTTTGTACTGCGATTTGGTGGTAATGTCTGGTATTATGGACATTGATTTCAGTGTGGCCCTGATGCTCTCTTGATTGGGGCCAACATACCTTAAATGATGCTTCCGTTACCGATTTAATGCACCGCTGGACATCTTACGTGTGGTTGAAAAACTTTTTATCATCCTAGACTGAGATATGACCTGATTGAACGAAGAAATGTATTTCTTCATGGGTTAATCTCCGAAAAAGCGGTGGAAATGTTAATTTTGCTACATTACAATCAATTAATTTTGGATTGTAGGAGTGATAAAGATTCAGATGCCTTTACACTTTGAAACATTCTGCCTGGCTTTTAACAGCCCTAGCTCTCTTATGTGCCTCCTTTTATAAAAGACCATTGCCATCAGTAGGTTTTCCGGGTGAGCAAAGAACGAGTTTCATTCAGTTTCAAAGACTACACTTTCTTCAGGTTGTCACGAAAGTATCGATATGTTTCAATTGCTCTGTACAGATGAATAGGCCCGTCTGTAATGTACTTACAGCATTTTATTTCAAAACAAACTGGCAAGTAAGATTTTAAAATAAATGTCAATATGGCTTTAAGGCATCCGGTGGGTTTTCCACGCTCGCGTAAAGTCGAAGGGCTCTATTTGCACAAGTGAGCAATCTGGCATGTGAAATTGGACCGGAGTCACACTTTAATAAGTCATTTGGAAAGTTGTAACTGTTAATTGCTTGACTTACGCCAAGAAGATATCTTTGGTCCTTGCTCAACAGTTGCCTGTCCACTTCTGGAATTTCACAATCAGTCAATTGAAAATTTATCACCGATAGCTTTACACAACAATGATATTGTGTCCAAATGGTGTATTAAATGATCTTGGGCCAGTAGTTTCAACATTCAAATGTTGAAAAAGATGGCGGGAAGGTAATTCAACAAAATGGAATATACAAACAACCCACTGCAGTGGTCGTCAGAGATAAACTTCAAACTTTCTGATAGCACCACCTTTCTATCCAGTATTGGTATTTGTACCATCACAGCCTACCAAATCTAAGTATTCTAGTGAAACCCCTTGTTCAGTAAGACATGATACTATGAACGCTACAATGTCCTTAGCAGGCCCGGAGTTTGGAGGCACATGGCCTAAATAAACTGAGTCACGTTCTTTTATGACAGGAAAGTGTTCCTCTTTAATAGTTCGACGAACCTGTTTATATGCAATACTTTCTTTAACTGGGGTATCGTCCTTTCTTCCGTCAAAATAGTATATGCCATGTAGTTCATCTGAATCCAGTTGACTTTTCTGTAAATTTTATGGAGTTAGGTGAGACTAGGTGGGAGCGCGTACGCCGACTTCAGCGCTGTTTTCCAACGTGGCTAACGGCAGTTGGGTGCACTACTAAACTTTTCAGACCTGAAACGAACACTTCGTGGTAAGTTCTAGGTTGTTTAAAAATAACTTAATATGCTCAATAGTATCAATTAACATTTAAATCTTAACCTGAGACTGCAAACTGACCTCAGTTGATAATATTCTTAATGCATGAAAATCACTCAAAATTGAATTTTTGCCGATTTTTATTGAGCTTGCGCGATCGGAAGATATTTTCTAAACACAGTTATTATTATTATTATTATTAAACAGTACAAACTGCAAATATTTTTTCCTATAGCGATAAAAAATATATAAACGTAAAAAAAAAGAAAAATTTTGAAAAAATCGGAAATTTTCAATTTTTTGGAATTTTTAGGCGGTTTGCGGGATCGGAAGATAAAGTCCGATTTGAAGAATTTTTTTTTTTTTTGTCTTTCTTGTATTTACCAATCGCAACTTTTCCGCACTATAGCGACTCGGAAATATCAACTTGACTTTTTTCGCACCACCCTAATATATATATATAGATGCATAGTATGATCGATATAGTTAAAAATGTGTAAGATTTAGATTGATGCACTTATTTCTGCCTGTCAAACGCTTTATAAATAATGGAGGCTGCATGTTCTTTTTTGGAAGCAAGAACATATTTTACACATTTTTACTTGACGTCGCATTTCATTATTCTTAAAATAACTGTCTGTCGCTGAAAGGCAGGATTTATTCCAAGAAAAGTCACATATAGTTGACCGAAGTAATAATTTTGAAAGATCTTAACTGAGATAAAATGACGCATCATTTTTCTTTTTAACCTGTAGCTAGCTGTGGAAAGAAAATGCCGTTACTATCGCCACTCTCACTTTAGAGATGCGAATTTTTTAATTGGATTGAAAATGTTGCTATGTGAAACTGATTGATTTATTCAATTTTCGTGCTTTTTTTTCTTTCTTCTTCTTCTTCTTCTTCTTTTTTTTTTTTTTTTTTTTTTTGATAGCTTGCCTTACAGTACATGTTTCCCCCGATGAGTGCAGTTAATTCATCCTGTACTTTAAAAAAAAAAAAAAAAAAAAAAAAAAAAAAAAAAAAAAAAAAAAAGGTTAAAATACGGAAACTGTACTAGCAATCGAGATGCCAGTACTATTTCCGTATTTTAACGGAAGGTTTTTCCGTACATTTCAGAAAAATGTCCGTGTTTTCACAAATTTTTCCTTTTTTTATTGCATGTTTAAAATTTTCCGTTTTAAAAACAAAATATAATTTTTCAAGGACTAACTTACATCGTTACGTATTTCACTCTTCATGGACGCGATTACAGCAAGATCAGAATATCTCTATTTAATTCAAACAATAATAAATAAATAATACTTTCCAGCCACAGGATTCGAACTATGGAACTGTTCTCTTCCAGCTTAGTGCCCTTGATTATTAAGCCACGATTACTCAAGCTACTTTTTCATATATCGTTACTTATTTCGGATGTCTTTTGTCAACTAAGGGCAAGATACAAGAAACGTGTTTTCGTAGAGATAATTTTTCCAATTGAGCATGCAATTTTTAACCCTCTCGCTGCGTAAGTAATTCTTCGCGATGAGCCTCTTTTACAGAATTTTTAATCTTTTATCACCTATTCTTTAAAGCAGAAATTTTTTACTGCCGTAATAGAGTAAAATGTCCTGATTAAATCAAACAAAGTTTTCGCTAAAAAATAACTGGTGGGAATAACCAAATAGTATTAATTAGACGGAAAAATACATGCCCGAGCATATGTCGGGCGCAGCGAGAGAGTTAATGTTTTACCCCCCCCCCCCATAATTTTGAATATTTGTTTTTTTTTAATTTCGTGCTTTATAAAAGATAAATTTTAGTCTTTAAAAGATTACATGCATGAATATGTGTATTCAGAGTTGATTTGCTTCTTTTTTGAAAGATTTTTAAAATTTCACTGTAATATTATTTTTATTTATTTATTTATTTTTGCAAGAATACCAACATATTTTTTTCAAACATGTACTTTTCAGATTTTTCAAATTATTTGCGTGATGATCTAATGTAAACTGAAATAAATAGTACTAAATGATATTAAAATAAATTTCCTTTATTGCTTAATATAATTATTATTATACTTATTATAACTTAGATAAACGTAAATTAAAAAAAAAAATAATATATTTCAGATATGTTGAAAATTTTGGGTACGGATCTGTTAAGGCGAATAGATTAGAAAACATTAAAATTAAAAACAGATTTTTACATTTTAAAATATACTACGGAGACTTTTTAAACTATAATAATAGCTTGCTACAAATCAGTCAAACATTATTTTAAAATCACAATAAAAATAAACTGTTTTATTTCCTTTTCCTGTCTGTAACTTAAAAAGAAGTAATAAGATTTTACACTGTAAATAGAGGTGTTTTAAATTTAGACACAAATGTGACTGAAAAAGAATTTTAGACACTTAAGTGTCTTAATCTGAAAATTAAGACACTATAGACGGCTTAATTTAAGATACATAAGTGTCTTACAATGATCATGGTGTAATCGAACTGAGAATAGCGTCTAAAATATCCGCAAACGTCTTATTTCAAGACACTTCGTTGTTTCAAACGTGTCTTAATTTAAGACGTTTTGATTCTTCCGACACAATAACCACCAGGGGGCACTCTCAGCTGCGTATGCGTGTTAGATGTCGTTCATTCGAATTAGTATGCGTTGTGATTCAAACTGAAAGTTTGTTTTTATGTAAGCGTGTATTTTAATTCGTTTTCTGCAGAATGTGTAGTTCTGCGATTTTAATTCATATTTACTTAGTTTATTTATAAATTGAATACATACATCTGACGTATGTGCTTGACACCAAATGCCTCTTATAAGCTGTCGTCGATATAAGGGCGTGATAGACACGGAAGTAAGCAACACTTGAAGATTACACCCGGGAACTCTACAAAGTGTGTGCAATGGACTTAATGCTAATTTGTATTATATCAATGATATTGTGTTATTCGTCTTCGTCCTGTCAAAGCTGGCAAAAAAAATGTCTGGCGGGTTATGTTTTGAGGATGAAACATTTCATTCTTTAAATATGGCTAGTCGGATATATTATGGGATTTTCTTCTAAACTGATGCAAGTCTTTCTCCCGCACTGTGGTAGATTTTAAAATTCCAAATCGAGGAATTTTTCTTACCTCTTGCAAACAGCGATTGAATTAAGTGCGATAATTTCTTTATAGTACAAAAATTTATTATTACTCTTTTATGAATTTATGATACTCTTTTATGATTTTATTTATTGTACTAAACAAAATCTTGCATGAAATTCAATTAGCTTTCGTAGAAAAAACTGTTCGCAAAAGAAATAAAAAAAACACTAATTCTAGAAGTATATATTTTTAAACTTATGGCGTTGTCTTTTATTACAAATTATATATTCAATCGCAGATTTTAGTTTCAATGGCTAATTCTTATCTCACAGTAAACGACGGCCACAAGTAAATAAAAGAAAAAAAAACCTTTGAAAGATCACCTAATGCCTTATTACTTCCTGGCATAAAACCGTAGATTAAAAAATGATATATAAAGTACATTAGACTCGTCTATTATGTGAAGCTGCCAGTGAGAATATACATATGTATTTGATTTGCAATCAACTCTAATATTGATTTTTTGATTATTTAAAAAAAAAAAGTAATTTGAAATTTATAATGGGAAAAGTAAAAAATTATAACTAGATTTTGCACTTAAAATAACTTTATTTATATGCACTTATACAAAAAATACAAAAATGACAGTTAGATGTTACTATATATATTTAAGACGAAAGAAGTTTGGAAACTATAAGTTATTTTTTCTTCATGTTATTAATATAGAATAATGTATTTATTTATTTTTATTGATAGTTGAATAGCTTTCGTGATTACCATCTGATCTACATATAAACTTGCCCATGTGGCAATATATATATATTTTTTTTTTATCTAATTTTTAAATGATAAGGATTTTCATTTTTTCTTCGGGGGGGGGGGGGGATTTTGTATTAAATTTTCGTAATGCTGATATTTTAAATCTTGCACTGTTTATAATGAAAGTTTTGAACTTTTAGAGTAGGACAAGATTAAAAACGCAAAAATGTTTAACAAAATACCGAAGTAATTTTTTCTCAATGTTATTAAAGTAGAATATTTATTTTTATTATTATTATTCATAGTTAAATAGCTGTTATGATTATCATCTGATATATATGTAAAATTGCCTATGCGCAAAATAATTTTTTTTAAATCTATTTTTTAAATTATATGAATTTTCTTTTTTTTTGGGGGGGGGGGGGGATTTTTGCAATTTTCGTGTATATAATAAATATTTTGAACTTTTACAGTAGGACAAGATTATAAAATATATATATATATATATATATATATATCCATGTACCTTAAGAGCCCTTAATAGCGTACACTTCCTGACCGCGGAATTTGTCCGATAAACGGAGATGTCTGCTTTTGTGAGGTAAAAATATACAAATATATATGTCTTGCGGATTTAAAAAGTATTCGTTAAATAGAGGTGTCCGCTATTCGGGAATGTCCATGAAGCTCCACAACGGATACTCTCGAATACCGGACGTCTCAATTTAGATAACCATAATGCAGGGTTGCATTTTTTGCAAAAATAACTTCTTGATTAAAGCCTGGGCATACTGGGCAGTGCCCCATCCCCCTACAATTATAGTGCCCCCAAATTTAATGTGCAATATTTGTAAAGCTTATATTTTAAGTTTGTTTCGAAATTGTACATTTTATAATCAATATTTTGAACTTTTAATGTAAAATAATATTACAAAAAAATGAATTTAAGAAAATCTAATATTTAGATAAATATTTTTTGTTTTAATTCTTGTTCTACTCCGGAAGTTCAAGATATTGATTATAATCAATAAAATGACGTAAAAGATTTAAATTATCAGCTTAACGAAAATTGCATACCAAAATTGGGAGCACCAAAAAAATCAGGATGTATGGGGGTGGAAGGGGCCACAGCCAAATATTTTTCCAAGATTCAACGTGGTCAAACATGGCTACGTATGATGCTTACAAAAAATGGATGCGATTCAGACGTTTGAAATGTCTGAAATTTAGAAGCAAAAAGTGTCTGAAAAAATTAAGACATTTTAAAATGTCTGAAAGTTGAACACTCCGTGTCAGACACTTAAGTATTTGAATTTCAGAAATTTTAATTTACAGTGTAATCCCATAAAATGCCGTAAAAATATCTTCGCTTTTTATTTGTTAAAAAAGAAAATTATTATAGCGAGTTGTTTAAATATGCATGCTGAAGATGGCGCGCCGTAAATGTTATCGGTTTTTCTTGAAAAGCTACGTAAAACCAGCATTTGACCAATCTTGGGTAATCATTGGACATATTTTGAGTATAGAGCCACATTCAGCCAACATCGGAGTGTCATTGAAAATAATATCACTGTAAGAGAAGTACAGTAGAACCTCTTTTATCCGAAACTCTTTTAACCGAAACTCTCGGTTAATCGAAATCTATTTTTAAAGTTTTTTTTTTTTTTCATTTCTTTTCTTTTCTTTTTTTTTTACATTCTTTGTGTGCAAAATCCATTTTGAAAGATTCTTTCGTTCTTTTTTTTAAACTATCATATTCCTCGTGTGCAAGCGATCCTTTAAAAATACTTTCCATCCCCTTTCTTAGAGTTCTTTTGAATTAAACTTGAGTTCCCGTAAACTGCGGAGTGGAACGAAGAAAAAAGAACAAATTGGCATTCCGAAGCTTTTAAATGTTTTACAAAAAATTTGGCATAGCTGGAGTAGTAGAAAGACTATGATACTGGTGAACTAATAATATTAAAAAACTCCGTGATTGAGCTTCAAAACAAAGGCAATCGAAACTGCGACAAACAAAACATTGTGAAATATGTAAAAGGTACTTAGTTTCAAAATTAAATTCAGGTAATTTATTCCTGCTTCTACTTTGCTATTGCTTTATTTTTACTAAGCAATTGTTACCATAATAAGAAATAGCGCATATATTTCTCCTTAATCTTAAAATTGAAGTATTCTCGATTATCCGAAAATTTCGATTTTCCGAAAGAGGGTCGGTCCCAATTACTTCGGATAATCGAGGTTCTACTGTATATACAATTAATTACTTCGCTTTCCAAATACAGAAATTATTTCTAAACATCATTTACGGAACTTGTAGTGCTTTGAAAGAAATACAGAAATATTCCGTAAAAATTATGGAAAACTTACTGGATTTATACGGATTTGTAATCTGAAAATGTCAGTTAAGGAAATTGTATTGTTTTCTTAGATAAATGAAACTATTTCGTTAAATTTTGCGGAACAATTTGTGTATATTGACGGATTTCTTCAACAGTGTGCGGTATTATTGTACTAATCGAAGTATACAATGAATGGTAAAAATTCCAATAAATCCACAGCCACACTGTTAAAACACTATTCTTAAAAGTAAGTAAATTGTACTAATTATTGAGCACTTCCCGATCTTAAAATAGCTCCGTGTATTTAACTCTTAAACTTGAAAAACGTATGTACTCATTTTTTTTAGTACATACAGGGACTCGAAAATAAGTATGTATGCACACATACACTATAAGAAAAAAAAAAGCGAAATTACAGAAAACCGACAAATCACCATTTTTAATTACGGTAATTTTGAATTGCGAAGAACTACAATTTTTGGAGTAAAGAACAACGAATTTACTATTTTAATTTTTGAAATTTTGTGTATGAGCCGCCCCGTGATTTGAATCCGAGTCCTCTAGGTGGAAGATCAATATTGTACTGACTGTGTTATAAGAGCAGTTACCAGCTGCTTCCAAATGACACCTTTTATGAATCAGCGATGGAAGATCGCTAACAGCAGAGATGAATTTTCCCTTTCTTAAATATTCTAATTTCTAATAAAACAATTTTTAAACTAAATTTTCTTCTTTAACATTTCTAATGAAATTGTAAATAAATTTGAAAAGTGTGTATTGTAAATTAAAAATTATAACAAAGATAGACATATCTTTAAATAAAAGCTTGGAAATCCCTACAGGGTTCGTACGGGTACCGTTATTTTCAAGGCCCAATATCAGAATTTTTTTATATAAAAATAAATCTAGTTTAAACGGTCGAAATTTCGCCTTATTTCTGGAGACATTTTCCAAAAGAAAATACTGGTACTTAAGAATATCTTAGACTGGAAATTCAAGCACCCGTACGAACCCTGCCCTACTGTAAATTCGGTATAAGAAAAGGGTTTATCAGAAAACTCATATTTTTGAGCACATAGGATTTAAACATGAATATTAAGACTTTAAAATACAAAATATATTTATTCATTTCTGCATACATTTATAAATCAAGTATAAGTATACACAACTTCAAAATATCATGTTGTCGTTTCTGAATTAATTGCACTTAGAAATGCTCATTTTTAAGTAGATTATTTTTTACAATATACTTCTTTTTGAAACAATTGTACTTAAAGAAATACGAGTACATGGAAGTTCTCATTTTTAAGTAAATTATTTTTGAGAGTGCACTTTTCCAAAAATATAATATGCATAAACAGATCACATAATAATGTACTAGGTTATTGTTTTCGTTGTTCTATTGTTAGAAATTATAATTACAGCTTCATTTGAAACTTTAAAAAGAGTTTATCTAATTTTCCTGAATTTCGATTAACTTAAATATATAAGCTAATTTAATTACTAACAGTCTAGAAACATTGAAAAGTTAATTTTTATTTTATTAGGTTGAGCAAAAAGTTCTGGGAAATTTTTTATCTAATAGTTACCAGAATTTGTATCATATATAGGAGTACTAGTGGTATATCTATAGGAGTTCAGGAATTGCGGCTCCAAAATGCCTATTGAACAGTATGATTTGCGTGTATTGATCAGGCATTATTGGAGAAAAGGTCTAACGATTCTGAATACCGATGAGATTAATGAGTTTGAAGGTTCTGGTACGGCGACAAACTTCGTACTTCCAGCAAATCCGGAATCTGGCAGAACGGTGGCAGAAAATCGTGTACTATGATAGTCTCTACTTTGAAGAATAGTCCTTGTTGCTTTTGTTGTTAATTTGCGCATAACAACGCAACTTTCACAAATTTTCCTGAACTTTTTGCTCAATCTAGTATATCTGCATTACTCTAATTCTTTAGGTTATTTATGTTAACTCATCATTTTCCTCGAAGCAGCAGCGGTCGTGCGATAGCTTCAGATTTAATTTTAGAGATTAGAACAATTGAAAAATATAATCTGCTTCATGGACTACCTAGTTGCGTGGTATAGAGATAAAATGTAACAGATTTCTTTATTTAACCAATTTTTCTTTTAAATGTGTCCGGTTTCAATTTTCCGGGTTTTTTCTTTCTTTTCTTTTTTTCTTTTTTTTTTTTAAAACCTGGCTTCCGCAAGAGTCTCCGCTAAAGGAGCGCAGGAAAGGACGCTGGACGGAAACGCGGAATGCCGCGCTCCGCGATTTCTCCGGCGGTACCATTTGATCGAGTACCATTAGGCAATTTTTTAAGCGCATAATTTGATTTAAATCACTTATTACTTTACATTTACTAAAATAAAATTTTATTTTAGAGAAAACTTATGAATTGTTTTATCAGTTAAAATATGATTTTTTTTTTTTTCTTTTTCGAGCACATCTTACACACGCGATAACCCGAAGTTTTATTTTTTTATATTCAGTGCACATGCAATATTTCACTGATATCTGTGTTTATATTTATTAAATATTGTCTTAGGAATTCTAATTTTTGAAAAGATGCTTAGAATTCCACAGTGTCATATCATTTCCTTGGCAAATATCATTTTCAAAAATTTGTCGACTTCGTGTTAGAAAAAAAAAGCAATATATATTTCGTGCTTAGTGCACTAATCCAAATTTTGCCCACACTAATCGTAGGAGCATATGTAAAAAGTACATCAGTAAGTAAAAATCGCACTAAGTGATACACTGTAAAAAAAATTCCGCAACGTTCCTGGGAAAAAATGGGCAGCTGAGTTGCCCATTATTTCCAAGAAACATTTCTTGAAAATGACTGGAACTTTACTGTATATGTTAAAAACTTTCTACAGAAATGCCAGTAAGTTTCATGCGAAATACCAGGAATATTTCTTTTCAAATGAAAATCAAATTTCGAAGTAATTGCTTAAAAGGCGCAAAGGCCAACATAGTGAAAAAGATTCCAAGCCGGGACTCGAACCCGGGCCATCAGTATAGCGCACTGACGTTCTACCGACTAAACCACTTGAAACGACACACAGCTCGGAAAATTTCTCACTATTGTATGTTGGCAAGGCTACAAACGCAGCACAAGATGTAATATTTATTTATTATAATTTCCATGTATAATTTCCATTATTATATATTATAATTTCCATGTATTAATATAGGAATATTTCTGTTGACAGCAAAACATTACTGACATTTCACAGCATGCGGGATCCGCAGACGATTTTTACATTTCCAGTTGACAATTTTCGCTTTATTATCATTATTTGTTAGAATGAAAAAATATTTTGAAATTGACATCAAAATTATTATTTATAATTTACACGAAAAAATAAATTTTCAGTTAAAATTCAATAAAGTAAATATATATATGATATATTGTTTCTGAACTTTGCTTATAAAAATATATAAATGTAAATAATAATTAGAAAAAAAATCTAGACATAAAATATTTTGGAATTTCGTTAGTAATTATGTTAGTTTACAAGTTAGATAAAATACATATAAATTTTCATGAAAAAAAAAAAAAAAAACCTAAACGTAATTGTATATTTTTTCCGAAAATAAAAAAAAAATTCAAATTTGCAGCAATTCAAAGTATCAAATATATATCAAATTTAAATCAAATTGTAATAAAGTGTTAAAATATAAAATTAATAAAAAAAGAAAAAAAAAGTCCAGATGTAGCATCGAACTCGGGCCGTACGGGTGGCGTGCGAGCTTTCTGCATCCACACCACGAAAGACACGTTGAGAGCTACAAACTAATGGATATTTGAAACGTATGCTAAACCTCGGCATCTTATTTCTGAAAATCTAAGTCCCATTTGAAGAAATCCTTTCACAAGAATAATTAGAGATAAGAACTCTAAAACATACTTTAAATTAATCAAAATCGGTGAGAATCATGTTTGATGGTCCCCTGGTTAATGGAGATCCAAAAAATAGGTGTATTTTTTTTACACGGTCTGCTCGTTAAACATTCCACAGACAAGTACGAGAGATAATCTCTTAGCGATGTCACGGAGGTATTGTATTTTCATATGAATTGTCTTGACAATAGAGACGTAAAGGATTATGTCGTCTATTGATTTATTTGCATTCCATATTGATTTTTTTTTTACATTCATTTAAGGAATTCTTTTTCGACACTCGCGCGCGAGCAACGGATTATAGCAAAAAAATAATAAATGGCGGCCGCAGCGTTTTGCTGTTTCCAACTTTTGTTCAGGAACGTTTCAGATAAGAAAACCAGAATTTCACAGGAAAGAGCTAAATTATTCTGAAAACCTGAGAAAAGGCGAAACGTTCCTGGATTTTACATGGAAAGTTACCATTTTTTTTTTACAGTGTAGACACCTGTACAATGTTATTCTGAAAACTGCTTAATAATTTACACAGAATTATATCATACTAAAACAAAGAATTTTTGTATTCGGAACTAGGGTCACAATAAAATTATTCAGTCAAAAATGCAAGAAGTCTCACTGTCATTTAGCAGTACAGTACAAAGTCTAAAGTCCGGAATCGTCGGGACTTTACCAAGTACGAAATTCGGATTTTTCCGAACTTTGGGTCATCGAAAATATTGCTTTTCCAATAAAAAGGAAAAGAAAATTCACTACATAAAAAGGCAAAATATGACGTTCATATATTAAAAATTCCATATAACAACTATTAATAATAAATTAAACAATCATTTTCATTAAATAAATCATAGCAAAATAAAAGGTAAAACAAAAACATTTATATAAGTCTGTTCTCAAATCCAAAAGGGCAACTTTATGACATAAGTTTTAATTTATTTTTGTTCGGAGACGCATGAAACTAGCTGCTGTTGTTGTTCAGAAACTAATGTAATAGAACTGTGTTCTATTCCATCGTTTTGCAAACGCAATAGATCTTTCAGAAAATAGTGTCAAAGTGCGCGTTTTGAACCCAATTCCCACGCGAAAGAAGAATAGGATGAAAAACGTCTTTGTCGCGCGATCAAAATTGCTTATAAATCAGTAGATAATTTATTAATAAAAAAACTGGAAAACACAGTTCGATTCCAATTATCTTCCATAGCCAGGCCTTCCAATTTTATGACTTCCCGTTAAAAAATGAATTTGTAAATGTGTCAAAACGTTTTGCGCTTGTTGAGCAGAGCAGTTAAGAACAGCTTTAGGGCAACAAACAATTTAAGACGAAATTGTAACTTTCTAAACTATCGAACATTTTGTTAATGTGGGCTACGTTATTTACTTAGGTATATCATTAAGAAGTTTTTCTTTTATTCTGTACGTAAACATGAGTTAAGATTCAGTAATAAAGCTTCTTTGCTCTAGACCTTTTTTTTTCAACAATTTTGTTTTTTCACTTTTTTCTTGAATACTGCCGCTTGAAAGTCCGAACTTTGGAGAATTCGGAACTATGGGTGTCCGAACTTTAGACTTTGTACTATACCATTTTTCCAGCACTTTTCATAATGTTCATAATCGTATTCTACTCATAGGCAGATGGATCTGTTTAGACTTTTGTTAAATTATAATAATTAGTTCAATTTGCGAAGAAAAAACAGGATTCGCAATGCGTTTCTAATTTCTTATAAAAAAATTTGTTTAATGAAACGCACTGTAAAAAAATTTCGTGTACATACGTGTAATTTTGTGTAAATTTTTTTTTTGTTAACGGAATTTTATTAATTTTGCAATTTTCATTGCTAAAATTTTTATTCCCGGTATCTCAAACGGTAGAGCATTGGCGCATAATGCTAATAACCCTGGTTCGAGTTCCGGTTTATACATTTTTTCACTGTGTCGGATTTTATGGTTTTAAGCCACGTTGAATAAAAAATTCTGCAGTAAAATATTTTCTAAATTACTAAGAAATTTACAGGCGCGTCAAATTTTCAACAAGAAAATCGAAAAATTATGTATGCATATTCAATTAAATCGAGGCTGGATATTTTTATTTTGAATGGAAATAATACATTTTGGTGGAAATTAACGGAAAACTTCCTTTTATCGTTAGTCGTTGAATATTAAAAACAAACTTGTTCCTCCCACTTGTTCTACACATAGGCAGATAGATCTGTTGACACTTATGTTAAATTATAATACACTGTCGGAAAAAAAAATCCCAACACCAAGAAAGACTTGTGTTAGATAAACGAAATTTGGTAGGCGTGTTTATACATCTGAAAGATGACATCGATTGAAATTTCGCGCTTCGCGCATAAGTGTGGCGCTAGTAGCGCTACTCAGAACTGGCAGATCAGGTTTACTTTAAATGCGTGCTGTAAAGTTCGTAGGCGTTATTTAGCTTCGAAATGTGACGTATTGAGTTGATGTTAGCCAAGAATGCCTTTAACAAGACGAAGAAGCCACTGTCAACAGCTCACCGAGTTGGAACGAGGTCGCATATTCGGGCTACGAGAAGATGGATTTTCTTTCCGCGATATTGCAGAAAGAGTTGGCTGGAATTTATCCACTGTGCATGAGTGCTGGAAGCAGTGGTCAAGAGATGGTACTACCTCAAGAAGACCAGGTTCCAAGCGGCCACGTGGTACTCCTGAGAGATAGGATCGCCGTATTCGGCGTACGACTGTGGCGCATCGTACTGCGTCTGCGGCAGAAATTCGAGCTGCAGTTGATACCACAGTGACACAACGAACTGTTAGAAATCGATTACTTCAAGGACAGCTCCGAGCCAGGCACCCTGTAGCATGCATTCTACTGACTCCAAGCCATTGCCGTTTGCGACGCTATTCGTGTCAAGCCAGAGCTCATTGGTGGGCGGAGTGGAGATGTGTTGTGTTTCTTTTTCATCAGAAAACTTCTTGCTTCATCTGCTTTCTTCTTGCAAAATAAAGTTGTAGCTAAGCGCCCTCGGCTCAAATTTTGAATTATTGAAAAACAACAAAACTGCGCTTTTTGAAAATTTTCTTCTAAAATATTGACCGTTTATTCGACTTATTTTACCGGTTATTTATACGACTTATTGGAAAAATATAAAAGTTATTTTTTTCAAAAAATGGCCAAGTTGAAAAATGTAGTTTCCAGGAAATCGAGTTTAAAGGTTTAGAAGAATATATATATATATATATATATACTTACACTTAATCTGCAATTCCTGCAGCACACTGAGAACTCTCTTGAATCTCAAATTCCTCATTTAAAATGTTTTCATTACACCTATGTTGAAAATAGATAAAGAGACAAAAAGGCGAGGCAAAAGCGGAAAAAGCCAAAATTGTTTACCAAAAAAATAATTAAAGTAAACCCATGAAGAGAAAAAACTGAATATGTCCAAGCTGCAATCAGAAAGGTACAGAAAACCAATCGTATAGGACTGAATCGAGTACATTTCTTACACAGAATGGTGGCACGAAGGTTGCACAGCCACTACGTGGCCACTGCAAATGTGACGTTTGTAAGTCAAATACTTCCTTTCTTATATTGAGCTCTCTTGTCCTCAATGGTTGTACAAGTGTGCGCATTTAGGAGGATAATTTTTCTGCAATTAATATCTAAAGTGTTTTTTATAAGTTGATGAATAGGTTTTTTTGTTGTTGTTGTTAATTTAGTAACCCATGATTATAAATAAAATATAGTATCCTACATTGAATCTATTGGTTTATTGTTATGTAATGAAATATTAAATTTATTTGCAATGAAATTGTTATTTAATGAAAATGTTAAGTGCGCATTATTGCATGACCTTACCCTATTTTTTTATTTATTTTTTCTGTTTGCGTGTATTTGCTAATAAAATAGATAGGACTTTCTATTTTCTGACCGATTAAAAATTAATTGACTACATTAAATAAACATTTCTTAAATTTTATTCAGAATTTTTATTTTTATAAATTTCCAAGTCAAAAAATAAGATTAAATAAATTTGTTTGACTCATAGACTTTTTATTGCATACTTATTTTTAGGTTAATCTCAAGAGAAACTAGTATGTTGTGGTCATCACAAAACTTTCTTCTATATAAATTACGTCAGTTCCTATCAGTTACGTCAGTTACGTAGCACCAATTCATATCAAAGTATATCTGAATTTGAAGTTTGATGAAAATTCGTGCATTAGTTCTTGAGATAGAGCTATAGAGGAAATTCTGAAAAAAGTAGCATAGCAGTGTTACCTGTTGAGCGATTTGCACCAAAATGTAAAGAGCACTAATTCATATCGAGGTATACCTGAATCTCAAGTTTGTTGAAAATCAAGCATTAGTTCTTTAGATAGAGCTATTGCGGAGATCGCAAAAATGCAGCATAGCAGCGCCACCTGTTGAGCAATTTATACCAAAACATAAACAGCACTAATTCATATCCAGGTATATCTGAATCTGAAGTTTCTTGAAAACCAAAGCATTAGTTCTTGAGATAGATCTTGAGATAGATTGCGGAAATCGCTAAAAAATGCAGCATAGCAGCACCACCTGTTGAGCGATTTATACCAAAATGTACAAAACGTATAATCATATCAAGGAATAACTAAATCTGAAGTCTGATGAAAATCCGTGCATTATTTCTTGAGATACAGCTATTGCAAAAATCGTGTAAATCCTGCAAAATGCAGCGTAGCAGCATCATCTGTTGGGCGATTTACACCAAAACATTACCAGCATCATTTTATATCAAGGAATAATTAAATCTGAAGTTTGATGAAAATCCGTGCATTAGTTCTTGGGATAGATCTATTACAGAAATCGTGAAAAATGCAGCATAGCAGCGCCACTTGTTGGGCGATTTACACCAAAAACTAATCAGCACCAATTTATATTAGGGAATACTATAATATAAATTTTTATTAAATTCCGTGCGTTAGTTCTTCAGATAGAGCGCCCTCAAAATTTGTGTCACACACAGACAGACAGACTCACAGACTCACAGAACCACAGAACCCCAGACTCACAGACAGACATTTTGTGAAAACATGTTTTTCGGAATCTCTGACCCCTAAAATGTGTAAATCCGTCGAAAACCGGAAGGCAAAATTTTCATGAATCCAATACTTTCTTCTTGTAAAGATGGAAGAAAGTAAAAACATATAAGAGATTGATATTCAGGAGATGGTGATAGCCATTCCACAAAACCACTGTACTTAAGAATGTAATTTTCCTAAAGTATACACTTTGAAAACAAAATGTTGATTAAAATTAGATTATTCAAGTTAATATATAAGATTTTGCTGTATGATCCTAATTAATAGACCACGTTTTATGTGATTTCTGAGCGTGTACGCCATTGCTTTCAAATTGTTTTTATAATAAAATTCTATTTCAGAATTTGTCCAATCCATGCAGTTGGGTGTGGCTGTAAATAATTTATACTTTTACACCTAAATTAATTTAATACTTTAAGGCTCGAAACATCAAAATTAAATATTTTTATATTTAACTAACATTCAATTATTCTATCGTGATACAGCAGCACTGATTTTGTAAGCCATCATTTTCATACTTGAAAGAAAACAAATTCTGTTGGATTCACAAATCCATGTGTAACGTAAAAGAAATACTATTTTTATTTAGTATGAAACCTAATTCAAAAATATGGATCAACATGTAACGTGCTTTTGATTTTAAGGTTATTCTTCGATTTTTATAAAATTTACTTTAAGTATATATTTGAAAGGATCATTAAGTATCAGAATAATACTTAATTTAATTTTGTGAAAAGGAAAACATAATGATCATATTTTCCACATTATTCGAAAGATTTATTATTAAAAATACAAGTAAAATGGATATGAAAGAACTATTAAATATCAAAGTAATAATTATTACAAATATTTTTGAAACAATTATTATACTCCACACATTATTGGAAATTTTTGTTTTAAAAGTACGAATATGCATATTAAAACATTTAAAATTTATTAAATTTTAATTTCTAAAGTTAATTTACGAGATTGTGCAATATAACTTTTATTCTGATTAATGAACCCATAATTTCAATATTCGATACCCATGAAGAATTTATCTTATCTTACAATAACAATGTATATGAAAGAAATATTAAATTTTAGTACAATTGTGTTAGAAACAATAATTATACTTTACACATTATTCGAAACGCATTAACTTTACATATTATTCTTTAGTTATTTAAGATTTTATTCACTAATATTTAAATTATATAAAGAAGTTGGAGCATCACATCTTGAAAGCTAGTTTTGGAGGATAATATATTTGCATTTGCAAATTTACTAAATATACAATATGTTCTAGACGAAATCAATTTAGTTTTCGGAAAACTACAGGAAAAGTCTGGAAAGAAAGGTAAACAGTTAACAATAGAGGCAGAAATGTTTTCTTTACTAGTAAAACATTTCGGTCGCTGTCGACTTAGTTCAGTAAAATTAAATTAAGAAACATAAGTTTGTGTTAACATTGACAAACCCGTTTGGCTTAAACTTATAATATGGTGATGTTAAAATTATAGCAGTGTTGCCAGTGGGCTACTAATTCAGATTTCTTGATTGCCACCACTTTTTTGAAACGGTAAAATTACCTTTGTTTTCGCCTTAATTAATATGTCATTAAATTAAGCACATTTTACCATTTCAAAAAAGTGGTGCCAATCAAGAATCTGAATTTTTTTAAAAAAAAGTCGCCCATCTGGCAACACTGAATTATAGTCAAAACATTCAGAAACAGAAAAATCGCAAATTATTGAATTATGTTTCAAAACAAATTTTGAAATATACAGAAATTAACTAACACTATAGTCGTAAATAGAGTATATATTTGGAAAAATAGATGATATTGTATATTTATTAATTAGATTTAGAAATATTGTGCTTCAGAATGAGATCGATTATTATAAAACTCAACCTTCATATTTCTTCCAGTTTAACAAAGCAATTATTAGATTATATGCAACATGAAAACAGAGATCACTCACTAAATCAATACTATCATAAATACAAACGAAACACTTGATTTTTTACATAAATATCAAAATAAATTTTAAACTATCCCTTTAAAGAACTTAGTATGTAAAACAATTTCATTGTTAAAGATTTAAATCATACATAAGAAATTAGAAAAAAAAGATGTAAAAAAAATTATATTTCCGAAAATATATAAAATATTTGTAGTTGAAGAGCGATCAGGCGATAAAAGAGCACAATAACATAGTAGTGTGAAGTATTTTGGTAAATTTATTGTGTTTCGAGTGTGGTCAACGCAGATGTGTGCCTAAAAAAAAATGTGATTGCATTAAAAATAGACAAAATTGGTGAACACCAAATTTCTAATTATTTTTCATATTATTTTTCTACGATTTCTATTTGCTACTGTATTAAAAATTTTAAATCAAACATAACAAAATTAGTGAAAACGAATTTATTAAAAAAAGAAGTATATTTTCGAAAATACATAAAATGTTTGTAGTTGAAGTGTGCTGAGACTATAAAAGAGTACAGTTACATACTACTGTGAAGTATTTGGATAAATTAATTGTGTTTCAATTGCGGTCGAGTCTGGTGTGCGCCACAGAAAAAATGTGACTGCATTAGAAACTAACAAAATTAAAGGTCACAAATTTTCTAATTATTTTTATGTTATTTTTCTACAATTTTTATTTGTTACTATATTAAAATGTTTAAATCACACATAACAAAATTAGTGAAAACGAAATTATTAAATAATGAAATATATTTTCGAAAATGCATAAAATGTTCGTAGTTCAAGGGTGCTAAGACTATAAAAGAGCACAATAACATACTAGTGTACGAGTGTTAAGCTCTTTGAGAAATTAATTCTGTTTTGGGTGCGGTCGAGGCTGGTTTGTGCCACAGAAAAAAAATGGCGTTGCATTAAAAACTTATAAAAGTGGTGAGCACAATGTTTCTAATTACAGTTCGTATTATTTTTCTACAATTTAAATTTGCTACTGTATAAAAATTCCTCGAATCCCCCTCCCCCTACTAATAACGTTATCAGTGTCTAAAAATACTTTTTATTTTTACAATTTTTTCCTTTTTTCTTCTTTTTATACATTTGTAATAATATACTGATACGGTTTTACATTTTTTATTCGCATATTTTACTGATACAATATTCCAGGCAAAAGAGACGGTATAGGGGCTCTACCTAGCAAAATTCATGGTAGTTCTGGAAAAAGGCTTACTATATGTTTTTTGGGTAGCTGAATCCGAATTTTTAACTTCCCACCAAAATTTATCCAGGCAACCCCCCAAATTTTTGGTAAAAAGCCCCCAAAAAGGTTTAAATTAAAAAAATCAATTTCTTTTATTATTTTAGGGAAAAAGTATCTAGAAATTCAGAAAGTAGACAAAATTTCCAACAAATTAGATGTATGACATTATGACTTAGGATGAAGGGGAAGGGGGATCTGCTTCGGAACATGCGTGCGGTGCTGCGTGAACTAAGTCGCGCAATTCCACTTAACCACTCACACGTTTACATTCGCCCTCCCATCTCCCCTCCGAACTTTCTCTATAAGGTTTACTTTAAGTTTTTTGGGTCGCTGAATCCGAATTTTTAACTTCCTCCCAAAATCCCCCCCCCCCAAATAGTTGTGTTTAACTTAAATTTCTTATTGTTTTAGAGGAAAAGCATTACAAAATTCAGAAACTAGACAAAATTTGCAACAAATAGGATATATGACATTATGACGTAGGATGAACGGGGAGGGGGGGGGGGGGCTGCCTCTGAACATGCACTAAATTATGAAGTCCAGGCAATAGGGGATTTTACCTGGAAAAATTAATACTATTTCTGGATTTCGACTCACATTACGTTTTTTGGGTCGCTGAATCCGAATTTGTAACTTTCCACCAAAATTTCACCCGGCAACCCCCCCCCCACCCCCACCCCCAAAAAATGGATTTTTTGAAAAAATTTGGTTTTTGAGAAAAGCGCGCGAGGTTGTTCCGAGGCAGCCCCCTCTCTCCCCGTTTATCCTACGTCATGATGTCATATATCCTATTTGTTGCAAATTTTGTCTGGTTTCTGAATTTTGTATTGCTTTTAACCTAAAACAATAAGAAATTTAAGTTAATAACAACTATTTTGGGGGGTTTCGGAGGGGTAATTTTGGTGTTAAGTTTAAAATTCGGAATCAGCGACCCAAAAAACTTAAAGTAAACCTTATAAGGAAAGTTCGGATGGGAGATGGGAGGGCGAATATAAACGTGTGAGTGGTTAAGTGGAATTGCGCAACTTAGTCAACATAACACCGCGCGCATATTCCGAAGCAGATCCCCCCTTCCCCTTTTTTTGGAGGGGGCTTTTTAGAAAAATTTGGAGGGTGCCGGGGGAAATTTTGGTGGGAAATTAGAAATTCCGATTCAGCGACCCAAAAAACATAAAGTAAGCCGATTTCCAGAACTATCATTAATTTTGCTATCTAAAATTCCCTATTGCCTGAACTATAAATGAAGAGAAGAAATTCATAAAATATCACTGTTATATAAGAAATAACTTTATATCAAATAACATTTTAAAGAAGTACTTATTATTTAAAAGATTTTAATAACAGCTCTTTGTTACATAATGCATTGAACAGTAATATTGTCTTCTTGCACTTCGCCTTTGCACACAGCTAAAGAGAACTTCTTGTAAACAAAACAGGTGGACAACATTCTTCCTTATTTTTTACTATAAAATAACAAGTCTGGTTCCTCTAACAACGAATTATATACGCATATGGCAGGAGAATAAATAGTGAACGTCGGATTATTCTATTATTTTTGAATGAAATGTTTTACAGTCATTCAATGGTTTTAATAATAACTTTGCATTTTGATAAAATGAAGAAAGACTTAAAAATTTAAGATAACAGATGTAAAGAAAAAGATACCAAAAAAGTAAATTTTGGTTTGATTAAAAATGATAACGATATCATATGACAGATCCCCTCCCCCTAGAGGTATCTTCCGATGTCAAGTGTCAGACCCCCTCCCTTCCCACACAGACTCACCCCCCCCCTAAAGTAACACATTATATATGTAAACTGTACAGCTCTATAGCGTTCTTCTATGTGAAAATCATGGTAGGCAAATCTTACCATTTTACTTGTCAGTTATTGATATTATTACGCGAAAAGGATAAGCACAAAGCCAAAATAACAGAATATTTACAAATACGAAACAAACCTATAGGGAAGTGGTATGTATTGAAACATTCCCTTATTTTCGATCACATCCTGCCCGAGTGGAAATGTCACGAATCGATAAATGCATTGATATGAGCGTATTTCTGCAAATACAAAGAGGGAAAGTTACAAATGCCTTAGCAAGTTGCTAGCATTATTTTTGTTAAAAAACAAAAAGCGCATCTTCGATTTTAAAGAATTTATTTTCTTAAAAGTGCATACTTTGAGCATTATTCTGTAATTTTTTGGTTGGTGTAAATATAAAAGTATTACATAAAAAAAATTTTTAAATATTTTTGTTTATTTTTCTATGTTAAAATTTGTGAAAAAATATGAAAAAAATATATTCTTCAATAAATGACATTGGTTTAATTTTTTTAACTTTTGTACTTTTTGAGAAAAAAGTATTTGAAAAACAGTAGCACTGGCGCATACTTCCCTGATTATCTCACTGACAGTTGTAGGTCAAGAGCTAAAAATACACTAGATTGCATTCTCAGGGTGAGCCTTTTACCACACATATTATTTCAAACATCGACCATGGTGGTCGTTTCGCTATGCTTATCTAACTAGACCCTTCGAGATTAAATCAGCTAAAATTAAAATATTAACGGAAAACGAAAATCAATTATAAGTCTATGGGTAAAACAATGAAAGCTTAACACATTTCTTATTAAATACAGCAAGTAATGGAGTATAAAATACCTTATTTTAAAGGTAGCAAAGAGTAATATGTAAGGTAATCAACATTATGAGGTACATTTACCTCATTAGGAAGTTAGCCCCTGGTTACGAAGCAAAAAATAACTATTAGCACATGAGTAGGCGGAGCTAAAAGAACAAAACTATTCGGTCTTTTCTTCGACAAACAGAGACAATAGCTCCGGCCAACGTGTAGGCTTAGAATACTTTGTTTTTTAGCTTATTTTGAATGTTATTTTTCTTTCACACGTTGAATGCAGAAATATAAAAATAAAGTGCTTGGAACAAGAAATGCTACATAGAAATTGAAAATACGTAAAAATGTAAAATTTTCCACAGTATGTAATAGCATATATTATAATAATTTTCAATCCAGTAATAAAAGCAGTTATTTTTGGCGCAATAAAATTCCTAAGCTATTTATTACGAAAAATCCTTGTTTGCAATATACAAAGCTTTCATATTTTAGGGACTCCGCAGAGCACAGTTTGGGAATCTCTGTTATATGTAATCTTTACTCGACCTCCCACCTCCGCTAATCATATCGTTATCAGCGTGTAAAAATTATCCTAATTGCAATAATATAGAAGTACGGTTATACATTTATTATTCGAATACTTTACTAATTTAAGTGAAAAGAATATATGAATAAAATGCGTCTATTATTATTAATATAACTTTATACCATAACAACATGTATAATAATCACTTATAGACAGATTAAGCTAAATAATGCTGTAAAAAGTGATAAAATATCTTTATTTAGATTGACTGATATAATAAAACTACATTGTTTAACATATGTTTGATATAAGTATGACAAGCAGGAGACTTAAAACTATAATCAAAGGACATATAGCAGATATCAAATACAACAGGTTAACCGCAACTTTGGCCTGATTATGCAGCAAAGAACCTTTACAGATCAATTTTAAAAATAGCAGAATAATTTATCCATGAAGAATTTATTTGCCATCTACTATCCGGGAATCAGTAGAGATATTTTTACTCAACGAGAATATTTGCAATGATTCAGTGTCCCCTGATTTACCTAAAATTTGGAAAGAGATGCTATGCATTTTTAGTAATAAGAGTAAAAATTAATCCACGCTCACAAATATCCAATTTCATTTTACTTTATGTTTGCACTTATTTTCATTACGAATGATGTCTCTTGACATTATTTACCAAGTTATTGTTTTTTAAATTTTGTGAAAATATTTCTATCTAGAATGATTTTGAAAATGTCGCCGTTTGTCCGATGAAACGTTCGTCAATCTAAATAAAGATATTTTATGACTTTTTATCGCATCATTTATCTCAACTTTATACCATGTAACACTTTAAAGAGATACTTGCTATTTAAAAGTATTTAATATTAACTTTTGTTACATAATAGTCGTATAGTCTTCTTGCACTTGCCCCCTGAACAAGGGTTAACAGCAGAACTTATAATCAAAACAGTGAGTTGTAAAGTGAATAACGTGGAATTTTGTGGCTTGAAATTTCTTTTCTTTTTGTTCTTCAAGCTCTTAATTAATTTTTCTATGGTGCTTTCTTTGTATCCATTGTTTCTTGCAATCTATACTCCTATTATAAAGAGGAAAAAATTGTTTATTTGTAGCAGGTAAGCTCTGGAACTACCGAATCGATTCCAAAACTAATGGTATCAAAATGATGCTGTTAGTCCAACTTAGAAAATAGGCTATATCTTATGTCGGTGCCACTACCCCAAAGGGGGTGTAGGAGCAAAAAACGTTCTAAAAATGCAATTTTAGCGTTACTGAAGGGCCTAGAAATATGAAATTTTGAATATTAGTTACTTATAATATATAAATGATGTCTAAGAACAGTTCCTAAACAATTCGAAATTTAAAAGGGGTGAAAATGCACAAAAAGCGTTCTAAATGGTAGTTTCTACACAATCTCAGGAAATACCGAATCGATTCCAAAAGTAATGGTATCAAACTGATGGTGTTAGTCAAACTTAGAACATAGGCTATATCTTATGTCGGTGCCACTACCCCAAAGGGGGTGTAGGAGCAAAAAACGTTCTAAAAATGCGATTTTAGCGTTACTGAAGGGCCTAGAAATATGAAATTTTGAATATTAGTTACTTATAAGATATAAATGATGTCTAAGAACAGTTCTTAAACAATTCGAAATTTAAAAGGGCTGAAAATGCACAAAAAGCGTTCTAATAAACGTTCTAAATGGTAGTTTCTACACAATCTCAGGAAATACTAAACCGATTTAAAAAATATTGGTGTCAAAATGATGGTGACAACGCTTTCTCCAAGATAGGCTATGTTTTATGTCGGTGTCACTACCCCAAAGGGGTTTGCAGGAGCAAAAAACGTTCTAAAAATGCGATTTATGTGTTACTGAAGGGCCTAGAAATATGAAATTTGAAACATTAGCTACTTATTAGATATAAAGGATTTCTAAGAACAGTTCTTAAACAATTCGAAATTTGAAAGGGGTGAAGATGCGCGAAAATCGTTCTAAAAAACATTCTAAATGGTGGTTTTCACACAATCTCAGAAAATACCAAATCGATTTAAAAAATAATGGTGTCAAAATGACGGTGACAACCCTTGCTCCATCATAGGCTATGTTTTATGTCGGTGCCACTACCCGAAAGGGGGTGCAGGAGCAAAAAACGTTCTAAAAATGCAATTTTTGCGTTTCCGAAGGGCCTATAAATATGAAATTTGAAATATTAGCTACTTATTAGATATAAAGGATTTCTAAGAACAGTCCTTAAACAATTCGAAATTTAAAAGGGGTGAAAATGCGCGAAAAGCGTTCAAAAAAACGTTCTAATGGTGGTTCCTACACGATCTCAGGAAATACCAAACAGATCTAAAAAATAATGGCGTCAAAATGATGGTGACAACCCTTGCTCTATCATAGGCTATGTTTTATGTGGTGCCACTACCCGAAAGGGGGTGCAGGAGCAAAAAACGTTCTAAAAATGCGATTTTTGCATTACCGAAGGGCCTAGAAATATGAAATTTGAAATATTAGCTACTTATTAGATATAAAGGATTTCTAAGAACAGTCCTTAAACAATTCGAAATTTAAAAGGGGTGAAAATGCGCGAAAAGCGTTCTAAAAAACGTTCTAATGGTGGTTTCTACACAATCTCAGGAAATACCAAACAGATCTAAAAAATAATGGTGTCAAAATGATGGTGACATCCCTTGGCCCAACATAGGCGATGTTTTATGTCGGTGCCACTAACCCAAAAGGGATGCAGGAGAAAAAAGTTCTAAATTGCGGCTTTCGCATTACGGAAGGGCCTAAAATCGTGAAATTTGGAATGGTAGTTAGTTATAAGATATCAAAGGACATTTCCTAAAAAAATCGAAATTTAAAAGAGGGTCAAAATGCTCAAAAAGCGTTGTGAAAAACTTTCTAAATTGCGATTTCTATGCAATCTCAGGAAGAACTGAACCGATTTCAAATATAATGGTGTAAAAATGATAGTGACAGATCTTGCTCCAAGATAGGCTATATTTTATATCTGTTTCCACTAACCCAGAGGAGATGCAGGAGCAAAATGCACGAAAAGCGTTCTAAAAACGTTCTAAATGCCAATTTGTCGGCAATATCTCAGGAAGAATGAATCTGATTTCAAACATAATGGTAGGAAATTGATGCTGATAGCTTCTGCTCTAACATAAACGCTATTTTATGTCGGTATCACTATCACCAAGACGTTGCAGGAGCAAAAAAGCGTTCTAAATTTCGATTTTTAAGATCGGTAGGGGCTAGCAACTTAAAATTAGGCAAGGTACATTTTTATTAGATATAAATTATCTTTAAGAACAGTTTCGAAAAAATTGGAAATTTAAAAAGGGGTGAAAATGCGCGAAAAGTGTCATAAAACGTTCTAAATTGCGATTTCTACTCAATCTACGGAAATACCAAAGCTATTTCAAAAGTAATGGTTACAGATCAATGGTGACAGTCCCTGCTATAACATAGGTTATATTTTATGTTGCTGTCACTACAATCTGAGGGTTGCAAAAGCAAAACATGATCTCATTTGCGTTTTTTGCACAACTGAGGGGTCTAACACTTTGAAGTATGGTATGGTATTTACTTACAAGATGCAACTGCTTTCTAAGAACAGTTGAAAGAAAATTCCAAATTTAAAAAAATGAAGTGAGTGAAAAGCGTTATAAATTACAATTTTCAAGCAAACTTATAAATTACCAAACCTATTAAAACTAGTATGTTGTGGCCATCACAAAACTTTCTTCTATCTTATACATGTCAATACTTCAAAATTCACTATCTCAGTGCCAAATTAAATGGCAATCTGTGTTCATCATAAGAATTCTAAAAATATGAAATTCCGTGCATTAGTTCTCGAGGTATGACCGTCACTGAAATCATGTAAATCCAGCTAAATGCAGCATAGGAGCGCCACCTATTGTGTTATTTACACCAGAACTTAATTATCACCAACTTATGTCAACGTCTAACTGAATATGAAGTTTGAGGAAAATTCGTGCATTAGTTCTTGAGATAGAGGTATCGCGCAAATCATGACAAATGCAGCATAGAAGCACCACCTGTTGAGCGATTTGCAACAACACATAATCAGCAGCAATATTAATCAAGTTATACTTAAATCTGAAGTTTGATGAAAATTCGTGCATTAGTTCTTGAGATAGAGCTATTGAGGAAATAGTTAAAAATGCAGCACAGCAGCGCCACCTATTAGGCGATTTACACCAACACATAGCCATCACCAACACATAACATGATTTCATATGCATCATCATTTCATATGAAGGATTAACTAAATCCCGATTTACACGAAAAGGTACAAAACATCAATTCATGTCAAGGACTAACTGAATCTGAAGTTTGATGAAAATCCGTGCATTAGTTCTGGAGATTGAGCTATTTGAGAAATCGTGGAAAATGCTGCACAACAGCGCCACCTATTGAGCGATTTACACCAAAATGCATGAAACATCAATTCATGTCAAGGACTAACTGAATCTGAAATTTGATGAAAATCCGTGCATTAGTTCTTGAGATTGAGCTATTGCAGAAATCGTGAAAAATGCTGCATAGCAGCGCCACCTGTTGAGCGATTTACACCAAAAACTAATCAGCACCAATTTATATCACGGTCTAACTGAATATCATTTTTTATTAAATTCCGTGCATTAGTTCTTGAGATAGAGCGCCCACAGAATTTGTGTCACATACAGACAGACAGACGGACGGACAGACAGACAGACGGACAGACAGACAGACAGACAGACAGACTCACAGACAGACATTTTGTAAAAACATGTTTTTTGGAATCTCTGACCCCTAAAACGTGTAAATCCGTCGAAAACTGGAATTCGAAAATTTTCACGAAACCAATACTTTCTTCTTGTAAGGATAGAAGAAAGTAAAAATAATGGTGACAAATTTTGGTGATAGAACCTGCTCAAACATAAGCTATATTTTATGTCTTTTCCGCTACCACCAGAGGGTTGCAGGAGCTAAAAACTTTCTAAATTGCGATTTCTGTGATACAGAAAACGCTAGAAACTTTAAATATGACATGGTAGTTATTTATAAAATATAAATGCCCTCGAAGGAACGTCGAAAATAAATTCGAATTAAAAATGGGAGGTGCGAAAAGCATTCTAAAAAAGTTCTAAATTACTATTCTATGCAATTTCAGGGAATATAAACCGATTATAAAAGTAATAATTGCGAATCAATGGTAACAGTCTCTGATCCTACACCGGCTATATTTTATGTCGGTGATTCTACCACCTGGGGTTCACAAGAACAACAAACGTTCTAAAAAAGGGCTTTAAAAGCTTTTTAAATTACGTTTCTGTGGAATATTAGGAAATAACAAACCGATTTCAAAATTAATGTTGGCAAATTAATGCTGACAGTTCCTGTTTCAACATAGCCCTTTATGTTGAGAGACTTGGTAGGACTTGGAATTTGACATGATGGTTAATTTTAAGATGTAAGATGGTTTCTAAAAAATTCAAAACATCAAATGAATACTGAAATGAGCGTATTAATTGAGCATAAAAGTTTCAAAATATTTTCTAAATTATCATTAATTTAGTTTTATTTCATTTTATTAATTTAAGTCTCATTTCTGCCTAATGCAGTGTAATAATGATGCTTAATCAAACTGTGTTTTAAATAGTAATTTTTGAATTATTCCTAAAAGTAATAAGTGCCTTTTAATAAAATAAAAATTTAGTTAGTACCTTTTAATAAAAATTAGACATATAAATATCACTTGGCATATTTGAAATATTACGCGAGCGAGGCCGCGGGGTTTGCTAGTATCATATATTTTATTTATTTCATTATTTAAATGTTCAGGGGTACAAACTGTGAAAGCTCTCTGAATAGAATGTCTAAATGCATTTAAATAATGATATAATGATAATTAATAAAAAACATTTAAATAATGAAATAAATAAAATATATGATATTGCAAGAAACAATGGATACAATGAAAGCACCATAGAAAAATTAATTAAGAGCTTGAAGAACAAAAAGAAAAGAAATTTCAAGCCACAAAATTCCGCGTTATTCACTTTACAATATTTTCCTGGTATATTCGAACGTTTAAAATATAAACTCAATAAATTCAATATCTTCCTAGTCGCAAAACCATCCATGAAAATAAAAAATATAGTATGCAAGAAAATGGATCAAATTGAGTCCAACCAATTAGCAGGAGTATACGAAATACCTTTCACCAAAGAAGATGGAACAAAGCAGTTTTATATAGGTATGACAAGCAGAAAACTTAAAACTAGAATCAAAGAACATATAGCAGACATCAAATACAATAGAAGAACCACAGCTTTGGCCAGATTATGCAGCGAAGAACCTTTACAGATTGAATTTAAAAATAGCAAGTTAATTTACCCATCAAGATTTTATTTACCATCAATAGTCCGAGAATCAATAGAAATATTTTTACGCAACGAGAATATTTGCAATGATTCTGTGTCCCTTGATTTACCTAGAATTTGGAAAGAGATACTAAGTAATTGTAGAAACAATAGTAAAAATTAATCCACACTCGCAAATAGCCAAATTAATTTTATTTTATTTTATGTTTTGCAATGTTTTTCAATATGCTTGATGTCTCGTGACATTGTTTACCATGTTGTTTTTAAATTATGTGAAAATTAATCCACGCTCGCAAATAGCTAATTTAATTTTTATTTTATTTTATGGTTGCAATATTTTCATTATGCTTCATGTCTCGTGACATTGTTTACTATATTATTGTGTTTATGTTATGTGAAAATATTTTCTATTATGATTGATTTTGAAAATGTCGCCGATTGTGCGATGAAACGATCGTAAGTCTTAATAAAGATATTCTATCACTTTTTATAGCATTATTTAACTTAATTTGTTAATAAATTTTCTTCTTTAACATTTCTAATGAAATTGTAAATAAATTTGAAAAGTGTGTATTATAAATTAAAAATTATAACAAAGATAAACATATCTTTAAATAACAGTTTGGAAATCCCTACTGTCAATTCGGTATAAAAAAAGGGTTTATCAGAAAACTCATATTTTTGAGCACATAGGATTTAAACATGAATATTAAGACTTTAAAATACAAAATATATGTATTCATTTCTGCATACATTTATAAATCAAGTATAAGTATACACAACTTCAAAATATCATGTTCTCGTTTCTGAATGAATTGTACTTAAAAAAATCGAGTACAAAGAAATTTTAATTTTTTAAGTAGATTAATGCTCCTTTTTGAAGCAATTGTACTTAAAAAATATGAGTACATAGAAATGCTCATTTTTAAGTAGATTATTTTTTACAATATATTTCTTTTTGAAACAATTGTACTTAAAGAAATACGAGTACATGGAAGTTCTCATTTTTAAGTAAATTATTTTTCAGAGTGCACTTTTCCAAAAATATAATATGCATAAACAGATCACATAATAATGTACTAGGTTATTGTTTTCGCTGTTCTATTGTTAGAAATTAATATTACAGCTTCATTTGAAACTTTAAAAAGAGTTTATCTAATTTTCCTGAATTTCGATTAACTTAAATATATAAGCTAATTTAATTACTAACAGTCTAGAAACATTGAAAAGTTAATTTTTATTTTATTAGATTGAGCAAAAAGTTCTGGGAAATTTTTTATCTAATGGTTACCAGAATTTGTATCGTATATAGGAGTACCAGTGGTATATCTATAGGAGTTCAGGAATTGCGGCTCCAAAATGCCTATTGAACAGTATGATTTGCGTGTATTGATCCGGCATTATTGGAGAAAAGGTCTAACAATTCTGAATACCGATGGAATTAATGAGTTTGAAGGTTCTGGTACTGCGACAAACTTCGTACTTCCAGCAAATCCGGAATCTGGCAGAAAATCGTGTACTATGATATTCTCTACTTTGGAAATTAGTCCTTGTTGCTTTTGTTGTTAATTTGCGCATAACAACGCAACTTTCACAAATTTCCCTGAACTTTTTGCTCAACCTAGTATATCTGCATTACTCTAATTCTTTAGGTTATTTATGTTAACTCATCATTTTCCTCGAAGCTGCAGCGGTCGTGCGATAGCTTCAGATTTAATTTTAGAGATTAAAACAATTGAAAAATATAATCTGCTTTATGGACTACCTAGTTACGTGGTATAGAGATAAAATGTAACAGATTTCTTAATTTAACCAATTTTTCTTTTAAATTTGTCCGGATTCAATTTTCCGGTTTTTTTCTTTCTTTTCTTCTTTTCTTTTTTTTTTCAACCTGGCTTCCGCAATAGTCTCCGCTAAAGGAGCGCAGGAAAGGACGCTGGACGGAAACGCGGAATGCCGAGCTCCGCGATTTCTGCGGCGGTACCATTTGATCGAGTACCATTAGGCAATTTTTTTAAGCCACATAATTTGATTTAAATCACTTATTACTTTACATTTACTAAAATAAAATAAAATTTTAGAGAAAACTTATGAATTGTTTTATCAGTTAAAATATATGATTTTTTTTTTTTCTTTTTCGAGCACATCTTACACACGCGATAACCCGAAATTTTATTTTTTATATTCGGTGCACTTGCAAAATTTCACTGATATCTGTGTTTATATTTATTAAATATTGTCTTAGGAATTCTAATTTTTGAAAAGATGCTTAGAATTCTCCAGTGTCATATCATTTCCTTGGCAAATATCATTTTCAAAAATTTGTCGACTTCGTGTTAGAAAAAAAAAAGCAATATATATTTCGTGCTTAGTGCACTAATCCAAATTTTGCTCACACTAATCGTAGGAGCATATGTAAAAAGTACCTCAGTAAGTAAAAATCGCACTAAGTGATAGACACCTGTACAATGTTATTCTGAAAACTGCTTAATAATTTACACAGAATTATATCGTACTAAAACAAAGAATTTTTGTATTCGGAACTAGGGTCACAATAAAATTTTTCAGTCAAAAATGCAAGAAGTCTCACTGTCATTTACCAGTACAGTACAAAGTCTAAAGTCCGGAATCGTCGGGACTTTACCAAGTCCGAACTTCGGATTTTTCCGAACTTTGGGTCATCAAAAATATTGCTTTTCCAATAAAAAGGAAAAGAAAATTCACTACATAAAAAGGCAAAATATGACGTTCATATATTAAAAATTGCATATAACAACTATTAATACTAAATTAAACAATCATTTTCATTAAATAAATCATAGCAAAATAAAAAGTAAAACAAAAACATTTATATAAGTCTGTTCTCAAATCCAAAAGGGCAACTTTATGACATAAGTTTTAATTTATTTTTGTTCGGAGACGCATGAAACTAGCTGGTGTTGTTGTTCAGAAACTATGTGATAGAACTGAGTTTTCCATCGTTTTGCAAACGCAATAGATCTTTCAGAAAATAGGGTCAACGTGGGCGTTTTGAACCGAATCCCCACGCGAAAGAAGAATATGATGAAAAACGTCTTTGTCGCGTGATCAAAATTGCTTATAAATCAGTAGGTAATTTATTAATAAAAAAAAACTGGAAAACACAGTTTGATTCCAATTCTTTTCCATAGTCAGGCCTTCCATTTTTATGACTTCCCGTTAAAAAATGAATTTGTAAATGTGTCAAAACGTTTTGCGCTTGTTGAGCAGAGCAGTTAAGAACAGCTTTAGGGCAATAAACAATTTAAGACGAAATTGTAACTTTCTGAACTATCGAACATTTTGTTAATGTGGGCTACTTTATTTACTTAGGTATATCATTAAGAAGTTTTTCTTTTATTCTGTACATAGACATGAGTTAAGATTCAGTAATAAAGCTTCTTTGCTCTAGACCTTCTTTTGTTTCAACAATTTTGTTTTTCCACTTTTTTCTTGAATACTGCCGCTTGAAAGTCCGAACTTTGGAGAATTACGAACTATGGGTGTCCGAACTTTAGACTTCGTACTGTACCATTTTTCCAGCACTTTTCATAATGTTCATAATCGTATTCTACTCATAGGTAGATGGATCTGTTCAGACTTTTGTTAAATTATAATAATTAGTTCAATTTGCGAAGAAAAAACAGGATTCGCAATGCGTTTCTAATTTTTATAAAAAAAAAATTTGTTTAATGAAACGCACTGTAAAAAAATTTCGTGTATATACGTGTAATTTTGTGTAAACTTTTTTTTTTAACGGAATTTTATTAATTTTGCAATTTTCATTGCTAAAATTTTTATTCCCGGTATCTCAAATGGTAGAGCATTGGCGCATAATGCTAATAACCCTGGTTCGAGTTCGGGTTTATACATTTCACTGTGTCGGATTTTACGGTTTTAAGCCACGTTGAATAAAAAATTCTGCAGTAAAATATTTTCTAAATTACTAAGAAATTTACAGGTGCGTGAAATTTTCAACAAGAAAATCGAAAAATTATGTATGCATATTCAATCAAATCGAGGCTGGATATTTTTATTTTGAATGGAAATAATACATTTTGGTGGAAATTAACGGAAAACTTCCTTTTATCGTTAGTCGTTGAATATTAAAAAGAAACTTGTTCCTCCCACTTGTTCTACACATAGGCAGATAGATCTGTTCACACTTTTGTTAAATTATAATACACTGACGGAAAAAAAAATCCCAACACCAAGAAAGACTTGTGTTAGATAAACGAAATTTGGCAGGCGTGTTTATACATCTGAAAGATGACATCGATTGAAATTTCGCGCTTCGCGCATAAGTGTGGCGCTAGTAGCGCTACTCAGAACTTGCAGATCAGGTTTACTTTAAATGCGTGCTGTAAAGTTCGTAGGCGTTATTTAGCTTCGAAATGTGACGTATTGAGTTGATGTTAGCCAGGAATGCCTTTAACAAGACGAAGAAGCCACTGTCAACAGTTCACCGAGTTGGAACGAGGTCGCATATTCGGGCTACGAGAAGATGGATTTTCTTACCGCGATATTGCAGAAAGAGTTGGCTGGAATTTATCCACTGTGCATGACTGCTGGAAGCAGTGGTCAAGAGATGGTACTACCTCAAGAAGACCAGGTTCCAGGCGGCCACGTGGCACTCCTGAGAGATAGGAACGCCGTATTCGGCGTACGACTATGGCGCATCTTACTGCGTCTGCGGCAGAAATTCGAGCTGCAGTTGATACCACAGTGACACAACGAACTGTTAGAAATCGATTACTTCAAGGACAGCTCCAAGCCAGGCACCCTGTAGCGTGCATTCTACTGACTCCAAGCCATTGCCGTTTGCGACGCTATTCGTGTCAAGCCAGAGCTCATTTTTGGGCGGAGTGGAGATGTGTAGTGTTTCTTTTTCATCAGAAAACTTCTTGCTTCATCTGCTTTCTTCTTGCAAAATAAAGTTGTAGCTAAGCGCCCTCGGCTGAAATTTTGAATTATTGAAAAACAACAAAACTGCGCTTTTTGAAAATTTTCTTCTAAAATTTTGACCGTTTATTCGACTTATTTTACCGGTTATTTATACGACTTATTGGGAAAATATAAAAGTTATTTTTTTTCAAAAAATGGCCATGTTGAAAAATGTAGTTTCCAAGAAATCGAGTTTAAAGGTTTAGAAGAATATATATATATATACTTACACTTAATCTGGAATTCCTGCAGCACACTGAGAACTCTCTTGTATCTCAAATTCCTCATTTAAAATGTTTTCATTACACCTATGTTGAAAATAGATAAAGAGACAAAAAGGCGAGGCAAAAGCGGAAAAAGCCAAAAATGTTTACCAAAAAAAGAATTAAAGTAAACCCATGAAGAGAAAAAACTGAATATGTCCAAGCTGCAATCAGAAAGGTACAGAAAACCAATCGTATAGGACTGAATCGAGTACATTTCTTACACAGAATGGTGGCACGAAGGGTGCACAGCCACTTCGTGGTCACTACAAATGTGACGTTTGTAAGTCAAATGCTTCCTTTCTTATATTGAGCTATCTTGTCCTCAATGGTTGTACAAGTGTGCGCATTTAGGAGGATAATTTTTTTGCAATTAATATCTAAAGTGTTTTTTATAAGTTGATGAATAGGTTTTTTGTTGTTGTTGTCAATTTAGTAACCCATGATTATAAATAAAATATAGTATCCTACATTGAATCTATTGGTTTATTGATATGTAAGGAAATATTAAATTTATTTGCAATGAAATTGTTACTTAATGAAAATGTTAAGTGCGCATTATTGCATGACCTTACCCTATTTTTTTATTTATTTTTTCTGTTTGCGTGTATTTGCTAATAAAATAGATAGGACTTTCTATTTTCTGACCGACTAAAAATTAATTGACTACATTAAATAAACATTTCTTAAATTTTATTCAGAATTTTTATTTTTACAAATTTCCAAGTCAAAAAATAAGATTAAATAAATTTGTTTGACTCATAGACTTTTTATTGCATACTTATTTTTAGGTTAATCTCAAGAGAAACCTGTATGTTGTGGTCATCACAAAACTTTCTTCTATATAAATTACGTCAGTTCCTATCAGTTACGTCAGTTACGTAGCACCAATTCATAATAAAGTATATCTGAATTTGAAGTTTGATGAAAATTCGTGCATTAGTTCTTGAGATAGAGCTATAGAGGAAATTCTGAAAAAAGTCGCATAGCAGTGTTACCTGTTGAGCGATTTGCACCAAAATGTAAAGAGCACTAATTCATATCGAGGTATACCTGAATCTCAAGTTTGTTGAAAATCAAGCATTAGTTCTTTAGATAGAGCTATTGCGGAAATCGCAAAAATGCAGCATAGCAGCGCCACCTGTTGAGCAATTTATACCAAAACTTAAACAGCACTAATTCATATCCAGGTATATCTGAATCTGAAGTTTCTAGAAAACCAAAGCATTAGTTCTTGAGATAGATTGCGGAAATCGCTAAAAAATGCAGTATAGCAGCACCACCTGTTAAGCGATTTACACCAAAATGTGCAAAACGTATAATCATATCAAGGAATAACTAAATCTGAAGTCTGATGAAAATCCGTGCATTATTTCTTGAGATACAGCTATTGCAAAAATCGTGTAAATCCTGCAAAATGCAGCGTAGCAGCACCATCTGTTGGGCGATTTACACCAAAACATTAGCAGCACCATTTTATATCAAGGAATAATTAAATCTGAAGTTTGATGAAAATCCATGCGTTAGTTCTTGGGATAGATCTATTACAGAAATCGTGAAAAATGAAGCATAGCAGCGCCACCTGTTGGGAGATTTACACCAAAAACTAATCAGCACCAATTTATATTAGGGACTACTATAATATACATTTTTATTAAATTCCGTGCGTTAATTCTTGAGATAGAGCGCCCTCAAAATTTGTGTCACACAGAGACAGACAGACTCACTGACTCACAGAACCACAGAACCCCAGACTCACAGACAGACATTTTGTAAAAACATGTTTTTCGGAATCTCTGACCCCTAAAACGTGTAAATCCGTCGATAACCGGAAGGCGAAAATTTCCATGAATCCAATACTTTCTTCTTGTAAAGATGGAAGACAGTAAAAACATATAAGAGATTGATATTCAGGAGATGGTGATAGCCATTCCACAAAACCACTGTACTTAAGAATGTAATTTTCCTAAAGTATACACTTTGAAAACAAAATGTTGATTAAAATTAGATTATTCAAGTTAATATATAAGATTTTGCTGTATGATCCTAATTAATAGACCACGTTTTATGTGACTTCTGAGCGTGTACGCCATTGCTTTCAAATTGTTTTTATAATAAAATTCTATTTCAGAATTTGTCCAATCCATGCAGTTGGGTGTGGCTGTAAATAATTTATACTTTTACACCTAAATTAATTTAATACTTTAAGGCTCGAAACATCAAAATTAAATATTTTTATATTTAACTAACATTCAATTATTCTATCGTGATACAGCAGCACTGATTTTGTAAGCCATCATTTTCATACTTGAAAGAAAACAAATTCTGTTGGATTCACAAATTCATGTTTAACGTAAAAGAAATACTATTTTTATTTAGTATGAAACCTAATTCAAAAATATGGATCAACATGTAACGTGCTTTTGATTTTAAGCTTATTCTTCGATTTCCATAAAATTTATTTTAAGTATATATTTGAAAGGATCATTAAGTATCAGAATAATACTTAATTTAATTTTGTGAAAAGGAAAACATAATGATCATATTTTCCACATTATTCGAAAGATTTATTATTAAAAATACAAGTAAAATGGATATGAAAGAACTATTAAATATCAAAGTAATAATTATTACAAATATTTTTGAAACAATTATTATACTCCACACATTATTGGAAATTTTTTTTTAAAGTACGAATATGCATATTAAAACATTTAAAATTTATTAAATTTTAATTTCTAAAGTTAATTTACGAGATTGTGCAATATAACTTTTATTCTAATTAATGAAACCATAATTTCAATATTCGATACCCATAAAGAATTTATCTTATCTTACAATAACAATGTATATGAAAGAAATATTAAATTTTAGTACAATTGTGTTAGAAACAATAATTATACTTTACACATTATTCGAAACACCTTAACTTTAGATATTATTCTTTAGTTATTTAAGATTTTATTCAGTAATATTTAAATTATATTAAGAAGTTGGAGCATCACATCTTGAAAGCTAGTTTTGGAGGATAATATATTTGCATTTGCAAATTTACTAAATATACAATATGTTCTAGACGAAATCAATTTAGTTTTCGGAAAACTACAGGAAAAGTCTGGAAAGAAAGATAAACAGTTAACAATAGGGATAGAAATGTTTTCTTTACTGGTAAAACATTTCGGTCGCTGTCGACTTAGTTAAGTAAAATTAAATTAAGAAACATAAGTTTGTGTTAACATTGACAAACCCGTTTAGCTTAAACTTATAATATGGTGATGTTAAAATTATAGCAGTGTTGCCAGTGGGCTACTTTTTTAAATTCAGATTTCTTGATTGCCACCACTTTTTTGAAACGGTAAAATTACCTTTGTTTTCTCCTTAATTAATATGTCATTAAATAAAGCACATTTTACCATTTCAAAAAAGTGGTGCCAATCAAGAATCTGAATTTAAAAAAAGTAGCCCATCTGGCAACACTGAATTATAGACAAAACATTCAGAAACAGGAAAATCTCAAATTATTGAATTATGTTTCAAAACAAATTTTGAAATATATAGAAATTAACTAACACTATAGTCGTAAATAGAGTATATATTTGGAAAAATAGATGATATTGTATATTTATTAATTAGATTTAGAAATATTGTGCTTCAGAATGAGATCGATTATTATAAAACTCAATCTTCATATTTCTTCCAGTTCAACTAAGCAATTATTAGATTATATGCAACATAAAAACAGAGATCACTCACTAAATCAATATTATCATAAATACAAACGAAACACTTGATTTTTTACATAAATATCAAAATAAATTTTAAACTATCCCTTTAAAGAACTTGGTATGTAAATAAATTTCATTGTTAAAGATTTAAATCGTACGTAAGAAATTAGAAAAAAAGATGTAAAAAAATTATATTTCCGAAAATATATAAAATATTTGTAGTTGAAGAGCGATCAGGCGATAAAAGAGCACAATAACATAGTAGTGTGAATTATTTTGGTAAATTTATTGTGTTTTGAGCGTGGTCAAGGCAGATGTGTGCCTCAGAAAAAATGCGATTGCATTAAAAATAGACAAAATTGGTGAACACAAAATTTCTAATTATTTTTCACATTATTTTCTACGATTTCTATTTGTTACTGTATTAAAATTTTTAAATCAAACATAACAAAATTAATGAAAACGAATTTATTAAAAAAAGAAGTATATTTTCGAAAATACATAAAATGTTTGTAGTTGAAGAGTGCTGAGAATATAAAAGAGTACAGTTACATACTAGTGTGACGTATTTGGATAAATTAATTGTGTTTCAATTGCGGTCGAGTCTGGTGTGCGCCACAGAAAAAATGTGACTGCATTAAAAACTGACAAAATTAAAGGGCACAAATTTTCTAATTATTTTTATGTTATTTTTCTACAATTTTTATTTGTTACTGTATTAAAATGTTTAAATCACACATAACAAAATTAGTGAAAACGAAATTATTAAAAAAATGAAATATATTTTCGAAAATGCATAAAATGTTTGTATTTCAAGGGTGCTAAAATTATAAAAGAGCACAATAACATACTAATGTACGAGTGTAAAGCTCTTTGAGAAATTAATTCTGTTTAGTGTGCGGTCGAGGCTGGTTTGTGCCCCAGAAAAAAAAATGGCGTTGCATTAAAAACTTATAAAATTGATGAGCACAATGTTTCTAATTACTGTTTGCATTATTTTTCAACAATTTAAATTTGCTGCTGTATAAAATTTTCAAATTTTGCAGAAAATGAAAAATGAAAAACAGATACAGACTCTTACACTAAAGCGAGAAATCATTCCAAACCTGGGAGCCAAATTTTCAGCTTTTGACTTAAACTGACGCACTGGATCAAGTGTATGCAACCTATTACAACTTACGAGATTTGGCTTACTCGGAACATTTGCTTTTGAAAGTTTTCGATCAGCTGTCGTCAAAATTTCGGACGGTATTCATCATTTCAATTCCAATTAGAGATCTTTAAATAACATATGTGACCAAGCAAGCAAGCCCCTGAAGCTCACCCTAGTCAAAACGGGAGCCACTTACCGTTAAAAGACACAATAAACATACTTTTTTTTTTTTTATTTGGAAAAGTTGTTATTGTTTTCGGTCAAGGTAGGAAATCAAAAACATATCTGAAGCGTTTTATTAGTTGAATCCGCATTTTATTCGTTTTCTGATTGGTCTATACAGTAATAGGTATTTTCCTTTACTTTCAACAGAGATGGATACTTCTGTTGCCACTATCACAAAAAAGTAATGAAAACTACAAAAAAAATTTATAACTCAGAAAGAAATTGAGATACAGCTTTCAAACAAATTGCATTTAAAAGTACATATTTTCTCTATACGAAGGTGTAAAAAGTAATATTGTGGGATGTTTAGAAGTTTAAGAATGAAATTTCATTTAAAATTGGTTCAGGAATATTAATGTTTAATCCATGGTGTACGTAATGTATGACCAATTCGGCAGAAGTTTAAAAATTTACAGTACCGAAATATGTAATCCATGGCGTACGCAATTTATGTTCAACTCCGTGCGATTTTTTATGTCTTAAATTTTAGTCTTTGAAAAAATTATTTTCCAAATGGTCGTTGTAATTTGTTAAATTGCTTTTATTATTATTATTATTATTATTATTATTAAGATGATACGGTACCAATTTTTTTTTTCGTAACTATAAGCAATGTTGTACTTTTAGGTTCATGTTTGAATAAAGCATAGTCATAATAGATCATAAGAAGTGTTAAATTCACAATATATCAATAACTAAATAAATTGAAGGACTATTACGTCTTGAAATTAACAGCACGAATATAATTAAAAATGTTTACTGAAAGACGTATACTACACAAAAAAATTAACACTTTCAAAACAATAAAAACAAATAACATTTTAAAAGTCTAAAACCGACAAGTTATCAAAGTTATCAACATGCACTAAGTTATGAAGTCCAGGCAATGGGGGATTTTACCTGGAAAAATTAATACTATTTCTGGATTTCGACTCACATTACGTTTTTTGGGTCGCTGAATCCGAATTTGTAACTTTCCACCAAAATTTCTCCCGGCAACCCCCCCAAAAATGGATTTTTTGAAAAAATTTGGTTTTTTAGGAAAGCGCGCGGGGAATGTTCCGAGGCAGCCCCCTCTCTCCCCGTTTATCCTACGTCATAATGTCATATATCCTATTTGTTGCAAATTTTGTTTAGTTTCTGAATTTCGTATTGCTTTTAACCTAAAACAATAAGAAATTTAAGTTAATAACAACTATTTTGGGGATTTTCGGGGGGGGGGGGGAATTTTGGGGTTAAGTAAAAAATTCGGAATCAGCGACCCAAAAAACTTAAAGTAAACCGTATAAGGAAAGTTCGGAGTTGAGATGGGAGGGAGAATATAAACGTGTGAGTGGTTAAGTGGAATTGCGCAACTTAGTCCACGCAGCGCGCGGGGAATGTTCCGAGGCAGATCCCCCCTTTCCCTTCATCCTAAGTCATAATGTCATATATCTAATTTGTTGCAAATTTTGTCTACTTTCTGAATTTCTAGATACTTTCCCCCTAAAACAATAAAAAAATTGATTTGTTTAACAAAAATCTTTTTTTTTTTTTGGGGGGGGGGGGCTTTTTAGAAAACTTTGGGGGATTGCCGTGGGAAATTTTGGTGGGAAGTTAGAAATTCCGATTCAGCGACCCAAAAAACATAAAGTAAGCCGATTTCCAGAACTATCATTAATTTTGACAATTAAAATTCCCTATTGCCTGAACTATAAATGAAGAGAAGAAATTCATAAAATATCACTGTTATATAAGAAATAACTTTATATAAAATAACATTTTAAAGAAGTACTTATTATTTAAAAGATTTTAATAACAGCTCTTTGTTACATAATGCATTGAACAGTAATATTGTCTTCTTGCACTTCGCCTTTGCACAGAGCTAAAGAGAACTTCTTATAAACAAAACAGGTGGACAACATTCTTCCTTATTTTTTACTATAAAATAACAAGTATCATTTCGAATCTGGTTCCTCTAACAACGAATTATGTACGCATATGGCAGGAGAATAAATAGTGAACGTTGGATTATTCTATTATTTTTGAATGAAATGTTTTACAGTCATTCAATGGTTTTAATAATAACTTTGCATTTTCATAAAATGAAGAAAGACTTAAAAATTTAAGATAACAGATGTAAAGAAAAAGATACCAAAAAAGTAAATTTTGGTTTGATTAAAAATGATAACAATATCATATGACAGATCCTCTCCCCCTACAGGTATCTTCCGATGTCAAGTGTCAGACCCCCTCCCTTCCCACACACACTCACTCCCCCCCTAAAGTGACACATTATATATGTACACTGTACAACTCTATAGCGTTCTTCTATGTGAAAATCATGGTAGGCAAATCTTACCATTTTACTTGTCAGTTATTGATATTATTATGCGAAAAGGATAAGCACAAAGCCAAAATAACAGAATATTTACAAATACGAAACAAACCTATAGGGAAGTGGTATGTATGTAAACATTCTCTTATTTTCGCTCACATCCTGCCCGAGTGGAAATGTCACGAATCGACCAATGCATTGATAGGAGCGTATTTCTGCAAATACAAAGAGGGAAATTTACAAATACCTTAGCAAGTTGCTAGCATTATTTTTGTTAAAAATCAAAAAGCGCATCTTCGATTTTAAAGAAATTATTTTCTTAAAAATGCATACTTTGAGCATTATTCTGTAATTTTTTGGTTGGTGTAAATATAAAATTATTACATTAAATTTTTTTTTAATATTTTTGTTTATTTTTCTGTGTTAAAATTTGTGAAAAAATATGAAAAAAATATATTCTTCAATAAATGACATTGGTTTAATTTTTTTAACTTTTGTACTTTTTGAGAAAAAATATTTGAAAAACAGTAGCACCGGCGTATACTTCCCTGATTATCTCACTGACAGTTGAAGGTCAAGAGCTAAAAACACACTAGATTGCATTCTCAGGGTTTTACCACACATATTATTTGAAACATCGGCCATGGGGGCCATTTCGCTATGCTTATCTGACTAGACCCTTTGAGATTAAATCAGCTAAAATTAAAATATTAACGGAAAACGAAAACCAATTATAAGTCTATGGGTAAAACAATGAAAGCTTAACACATTTCTTATTAAATACAGCAAGTAATGGGGTATAAAATACCTTATTTTAAAGATCGCAATGAGTAATATGTAAGGTAATCAACATTATGAGGTACAGTCGTGGAAAAAAAAAAAAGTAAACACCCCCTACTAACTCCTCAACAAATTATCGTAGAAGAAAGTTACTGGTACCGAACGATTGGAAATAAAGTCTACTTTTAAATGATATAGATAAAATTTGCTTAGAGGGCCATCTACATATTAAAACGAACCGTAACTTTGTTTTTTTCAATAGCAGTACACAATTCTGAAAGCATAAATGAACTCTACACCCTTCAATTCGCCTAAAAAGAAATTTTTATGCAATTCGTACCATAAGTTTCTGAGAAATTAATTATTTTAAAACGAGCGTATTTTAAGGGCTGTATCCAAATTGAAGTTCCGAACTCGATTGTTAACCGAGAGAGCCCTCATCTTGATCAAGGCACCTTAAGAAGTCAATGAAGCCTGCTAGATTACACGACAGCAAAAGAAATTTCAAAATATCTAGTCACTTCTATTATAGACGGCCCCTTAAACCATCATTTTGCCGTTTTTTAAGCATAATTTGAAAACTACTTAGAAGAAAAATGTGAAATTTTGGATTTACACAAAGCAGGACTTAATAAATCTAATTCCATCAAAAAAATGGTAGGTTGAAACTCATAATTTTTTCGAGTATTAATTTCATAAATCATAATTCATATCATAAAGTTATAAAAATTGCAATTTCAGCGTATTTATGTTTGGGTATATTAGTATTATTGCTACACAAAAAATTAGCCTATTAGCAGCATAATTTCTGGAGATATAAAATAAAAATATGAAAATGTAGTTTAACATTAGAAGCACTAAATTTTGAATGTTTATAATTCAAAAACTTATCATTCAAATGACTTGAAATTCGGTGTCTAGACATAGTTTGAACCGAAGATTTGAAATATCTCGTTAAAATTGGGTATTGTCATTGAAAAAAAAATGAAGTTTGGATTCGTTTTAATATGTAGATGGCCCCCTAAGCAACAACTAGTAAACATGACAAGTATTATTTCGAAGTTGTTTCTCTAACAACGTATTCTATTCGCATATGGCAGACGAAAAAAAATGGCGAATGTTGGGATATTAAATATTTTGGAATTGAATGCTTTTATAGTCATTTAATGGTTTTAATAATAACATTGTATTTTCTTAAAAAAAACAGATAACAGACTTTTATTTTTTTTAAAAATGATAGATTAGGGTAACTCTAGGATAGATGTCCATAGATTTTAAAGATTGAAATAAAAATCTATAGAATGTAAATACAAGAAATATCTATGCATATTTGAAATTCTTACACATACCCTCATCATATTTTGGACAAAAAACAATAAAATATCGAGAACAAAAAGTAGCAAACAAAATTGAAATTAATATGGCAGATTGCCATCTCTCCTTCATGCCGAGGAGAGATGGCCATCCAATACAAGATAGAAACAAGTTGGAAATTGCTCGTCAAACGTGGCAAATGAGGTGCGTTCGTACTATAACTAGTTTTAAAATTATTTTTTGCACCCCATATTGTACTGAATGTATAATTTTTTGCACTTCATAACGTGCATAGTCTGATACATCATTAAAATGCACTTCCAATAATTTTTTCGGAACACTTTTGACTGTCCCTGTAATTAAACTATACATCCGATTTTCCTAAAATTTGAAATAGCTCAACAAAATTTTGAAACAATTATATCTTTAAAATTTCAGACCATTCGGAAGGCTGTAATATCATTAAAATGCACTTGCAATAATTTTTCCCATTGGCCGTAATGTAAAGAAAAACTTTTGGCTATCCCTGTAATTAAACTATGCATCCGATTTTCCTAAAATTTGAAATGGCTCGACAAAATTTTGCAACAATTATATCTTTAAAATTTCAGATCATTCGGAAGGCTCTAATACCATTAAAATCCACTTGCAATAATTTTTCCCATTGGCCGTAATGTAAAGAAAAACTTTTGACTGTCCCTGTAATTAAACTATACGTCCGATTTTCCTAAAATTTGAAATGGCTCGACAAAATTTTGCAAAAATTATATCTTTAAAATTTCAGATCATTCGGAAGGCTCTAATATCATTAAAATCCACTTGCAATAATTTTTCCCATTGGCCGTAATGTAAAGAAAAACTTTTGACTGTCCCTGTAATTAAACTATACATCCGATTTTCATAAAATTTGAAATGGCTCGACAAAATTTTGCAACAATCACATATTTGAAATTTCAGACTATTCGGTTGGGTAGTTTTTGCTCTGTTACATGCGGACAGACGGACGGACGGACGGACGGACAGACGGACGGACAGACGGACAGACGGACGGACAGACGGACAGACGGACGGACAGACGGACGGACTGAACGACGACTATAGGTGCTACGTATTTATATAATTACGAACGCACCTAAAAATGAAGTTAAAATAGCAAAAAATAACACATTCCATGCAGTTAATAAATAATCAGTGAATAAATTTGAATAAACAAAATTTGAAGCATAATTTCAATCCTTCACTTTTCGTAAAATTTCACCAAATTTTCAACAAAGATCTTGATAGTTTGTACACGGTTCATTGAATCACTTCTGGCACCTTATGTATTGTATTCAGTCATCCTTTTTAGTTGTGGTATTATATTCTTCTTCACAACCAATACAGTGATCCTCGTCCAATTCTATTCACTCGGACTTTGTAAAATCTAATAATTTCAAATGTGTTTAATCTTCTTCGCTGCTGGAAATGTCGTGTTTTTTGTTTTTTCTCGCATTTATTTTAGGCCTTTTTCACCGTTTGAAGTTTATTTATCAACTTTATCTGTTTCTGAGATGAACGTTTCCAAAGTTTTTCAATTATTTTAAAAACAAAAATGCATCGTTAGACTGTATTATATTATTGTTATTGAAATATTTATATTCGTTAAAATTTAAATAATTATATCAATTAATGTAATCGTAAAAATAAAATTAATATAATTATTCTAAAAATAATTATATTTAGTTATACACCTCACTTTGTATAATTTTGAAATATGGATTATAGGTGGTCATCTCTCCTCGATTTGATGTGACTATCTATCCTAAAATTGATGGACAGATTGCCACCCAATTTAAAGCGAAACTCCGCCATTGTACGTCTTTGCTTTAGACTTAAAAGCAAAGATTGGATTATATATGTGCTTTAAAAGTCCTTGTAATAAAAATAAATGTATGATACGTACTGCAAAATGTTCAGATACTGAACAAAAATTTCCAACCGCTTAATTAAATAAACAATAAAATTACTCTCGCTTTTTATAATTGCAAAACACAGCTGCACGTCGCATTGAACGAACACGTTGAACTATTTCTTACGAACCAAGTTTATGCTGCAATCTATGGTATAGTTTTTGAAATATTTAGACTGGTCATCTATCATAGAATTACCCTATATTTATATAAAAAAAGTTACCAAAAAATGAAAATTTTGGTTTGATGAAGAATGATAACAATACCAAAATATAACCCCCTCCGATATCTTACGATAAGATGCCCCTCCCCCTAAAGTGATAACGTTGTATATGTACAGCACCTATCTATGAAAAACTTATATTTTCGTAAAGTGTTGCGAGATTCAGAATGAGTTCTCTCTTTTTACAGTGTAGATTCAAAATGGGAGCAACAGATGGTGCTAGTCTTCCATCGATGCCTAGATATCATGAATAACAGAGAGACTGGCGAAATTAATTGCTTAAAAGGCAATTTTAATTTGAAATTTGATTTTCATTTGATATACTGTGTGCAAGGCGAATGTTTCTCTCTGGAAAAATTTCCAAGTATTAATATAGTTTCAGTCGATGCTGGATTTAATTAAGTTTCGTATTTGCCCCATGACGGTGGCTCACGATAAATATTCCATCTTGTGCTGCGTTTGTAGCCTTGCCAACATGTAATAGGAAGAAATTTTCCAGGCTGGGTATCGTTCCATGTGGTTTAGTCAGTAGAATGTCAGTGCGCTATACTGATGACCCGGGATCGAGTCCCGGCGTGGAATATTTTTCATTATGTTGGCCTTTGCGCCTTTTAAGCAATTAATTTGAAATTTGATTTTCATTTGAAATATTGTATGATAGTCGAATGTTTCTCTCTGGAAAAATTACCAAGTATTAATATTGTGATGATTCTTTTCATAAACACTATGATAATTTTAAAGTAAAGTTTTGTTTGAAATATAAAATCTTATCTTTTTACAGTACTTTTTAGCAAGATATCCCTATTTTGGAGTCGTATTCTTCTAAAATATTTTTAATTTTCCATTTAAAAAACAATGCTTATCAACTGATATCTTTTATTATTAAGTGCTAAGCTTGATCTTGAATTCAAGCTTAATATTAAGAATGTGTAAGCTTTTTAATTTTTTGTGATTTGTCATTGCTTTACTAAATACGAACATGGAGTCTAACGGACATTAATACAACTGTTATTTATAGAACGACATGATAAGCCCTATTTATTTAAATTTTTTATTCCCGTATATATTGTATTTTGTGAATATGAGCTAATTAGATTTGGTATGTTTTATAGGAAAAGACTGATCTGGGAAATAAAAACAACAAATAAGATATATCATGCGTTAAGCATAGATTATAAAACACTTTCAAACTCTTTCGGAATGTTTTAACAAGACATCGGGGGAAATAACGTAAACAAGATAACTAACTAAACATGAAAACACATAAAACATTTGAAAAACTGATTTCAGCAGTTACCATCTATAGCCAAACATTTTTTCCAATTCTTTTAAACAGTCCTGTATTTGATCTGTAGATTGATATATATACTATATCATGGAAAAATTTAGTTTATCAAGGAAACGCATAACAGGTTGAAATTCTCTTTCAGCAATTTATACTAATATATGGAAACATACTTAAGTAATTTTGTACAACCCTGTAGTTTACCTAGAACCTTTATTACGCGCCACTATTTAGTTAAAATTTATTTCAAACTAAAACACTCTTAAAACTGCTTAAATCACATTTCCAGAAATTATAATTTATAGACGGCAATGTATCCAATTCTTTGCGTGACCCTGTATATCATTTTATCTATATTCTACAAACATTTCTTAGTAGATTAAATACAGTGCAGCGTAAAAATGCATAACTTATTTAAAAACCATCTTTAAGCAATACCCAGTAACCCTTACGAATACTTTTGTATAGTCCTGTATATGAATTATAGCATATATATATACACCATATACTATGCATAAATGTAGTGAATCATAAAAGCGCATGTCATAATTAAAAATGCATTTCCAGTAATCATCCCTAATGAACAGTACTTCGGATACAATATAGTATTTGAAAGATTTTGTGTGTCCCTGTAAATGCTATATACACTTCGTATTATACATGAAATAATTCATAGTATGTAAACATCAACGACGTATATCAATTTCATTACATATCAAATAGATTAACATAAATATAGTAAGCCGCAAACAATTCCCCGCACCCCTATATCATTATGTATTGGAATTCCTTTTTTAGCCCTGTATAACTATTCTCTGCATTGCATATTCTACGGAATGCACATTTTAGTGCGCTTCATAAATGCATATCAATTTTATTCTGTTTGAAAACGTGTAAAATCATTAAAAATCATTTGAAACGATTTTTTTTCCCACAGACCGTAATGTAATAGAATACTTTTGACTGTCCCTGTAAATGAACTAAACATGCTACAAACTTCATTACAAATAGGGACCTTGCTATGGTTAATAACATCCAAAAATTTCAGGTCAATCCGAGTATATTTACGCGAGTTAGAGTGCGGACAGATGGCCAGACAAACCGAAGTCATAAACACTTTTCAACTTTATCGGGCCTGAAAAACACTTTATTTCAATGCTTAAATATTATTTTTTAATGCCAATAAAATAAATGTATCGAAAACGTAGAAAATGAGTTTACAATCAAAGAAAATTTAATAACTGATTTTGAATGTCTACAATTAAATGTTTGATTAAAATCACAAACAGCAAAAAAAAAATGCTTAAATACAATTAAAAAAATAAATATACCAATTTGAAAAACACTAAATAATTAGTATTTATAATTGTACTATTAAACAACAACAAACTACAATAGATGAATTAAATGCATTTAACAATTTCTCAAAAATCTTTCCATATGTTATAAGGAATTGCTATTATTTTATAATTTTGGCAAATGTTAAATCTGAAAACATTGGTATGAAGATTTAAGATTTTAAATACTAATTTAAAATATTATTAGCAATGAAAAAAAAAATCTTTCAAAAGTTTCACTACTACAATATGTAAAAGGATATTTTCCCAGTACAATGTTAATTTCAAAATTGAAACAGTTTCCTAATATCATTATAATCGAATATATTTAACTCCAAAATATTAATGACGATAAATACTGTGTTAAAATCAGTCTCTGCATCAGCTTTTTTTTTCTTCTAGCGATGTCAGATTAAGAAATTTTACAGCATCGAATCGGAAAAGAATTCGAGATCAGTCTCATTGCATATAACATACTACAACTATTTAACTCATGATAAAAATCTATCAAACGGGAATAAAAAGTTTAAATTAAATAAGACATACCTTTTAAGTTTAATAATATCCGTGTTTTATCCTAAATTGTCAGACATATTTTTGACAAAATGACAAAATTGCCAGACATACTTCCCGCGTTAAAAGTTCTGATCCTTATTTTATTCTGTGGTGTAATCGAGCGCAGACGATATTGAGCAAGCAGGTGCTTATACTGTATTTTATATATATATATATATATATATATATATTGTAGACAACAGATTTAGAGTTTAAATGCGCAATCATTTTATCTTTATGTGAATGTCTGTAATGAAAATTTTCCATTTGAATGAAACACCTGCCTTTTTTCTTTCTTTTTTTTTAAAGTAAAGTTTGTTTTACATGTAATAAATACATGTTAGGCATCTTCTTAATAAATGAAAAGAGAGTATACAGGATAAAAAATTTACTTTGTCAATCTGTCATTTTTTTATATTCATTTTCTGTAGAATAAAACAATTTGTAAAATAGCTTTTTTTAAAGTGTATCTCTAAAACACGAATTTAAAATACGAATAGTTATATCATGGGTTTGTATAAAATTTGTATAAATATTTTTTCGGAAAATGCTAATTTTATTTAAAAAGTCTGAAAGAAATAGAATTTTAAAAAAAAATAGTTATTTAAAATAGATAAACACTAACAGGAAAATATATGACTTGAATGCAAATTCTAAAGCAAGAAATGCATATATGACTAAACTCTGAATACTCTTTCTACGTGCTCATTAAAAGCTACAGACTTAACTGTCATAGAAAATTTTAGTTTGAAACTACAGAAGTGTTTCGACTACCACTGGTCGACGAAAAAAAAAAAAAAAACTTAATTCCTGCAAACTAAATATGTAAAGTGTACAGATTTAATATTCCTAATTCTAAATATGTTATCCAAATTGCTCCAGTACGTACCATTTTTCCGAGAAACACTTTTATAATAATAACAATCAGTGAAGGATTAAATTGCAATGGTAGATAAAATTGAAATCATAAAAAAAGTATACTTTCACTGTCTTAGATAACAAATTGATAAAATATAGCATGAAAATCTAGTTTGTTGATACTTGTACCGTGAATTTTCCTTTTTATGCCCCCCCCCCCACCTCTTTTCGTGTCCGAATTTACTATTTCCTATCCACTATTATATTTTCATTCCTTATGTTGCTGTAACTCGGGCATGTTTAAAATATTTCTGTTCATTTTCAAAGATTTTTGATGTTCATATTTTGTCACACTATGACTTAGAATATGGTGGTTTTTTTCGTCACATATGTGACGTGACGTACGTTACATGCAGTGACATAACAGTGACGTCAAAAAAAATTTTTTTTTATTGCCAGAAAAATATAATTTTACATAAATAACATGTTTTGAATATTTTTTGTAATTTTTTAAAGTTTTCTAAGAAGTTCACATCTCAGTCACAATGTGACATCACTGAGTGGTGGCATTTTGGTCACAGATGTGACGTGACCATGCATGCTATGAGGGTACATAGCAGTGACATAACAGTGAGTCCACAATTTTTTTTAATTGCCGGAAAAATATAATTTTACAGTAAATAACATGTTTTGAAGAATTTTCGTAATTTTTTAAAGTTTTCTAAGAAGTTCACATCTCAGTCACAATGTGACATCACTGAGTGTTGGCATTTTGGTCACAGATGTGACATGACCACAGTGACTTACAGTGACGTCACAACGACGTCACCGTGACCATGCATGCTATGAGGGACATGGCCCCTTAAAAATAGTGATGGTTAAATAATGAATAATAACTGTTGTAATGTTACATAATGAAAAAATAAATAATAATAATAACAATAATATTAATGAAAGTAGTAATATTAGTAGTAATAATAATAGTAATAATAGTAATAATATAATAATAATAATATTAATAATAATGATTATTAAAATGCTACTTGGCGCAGAATGATATAAATTTAAAGGCAACGTTAAAAACGCCAGAATAAGCAAATATTCAGCAGACTAGTTTCGGTAGCGTTTAGCTTTTAAATTTATACAATATTAATAATGCCAAAATGAAGGTTTGAGAACAGTCTAGATCGAAGACAAAGTCTACGCTAGATTCTCGAAATAGGGATCCTGGTATTAGAAAAGAAATTCATTTTTTTATTTATATGTAGCTATATATTGTATAACACGGATGGATAAGACAGGGCGATCTAAAATGTAGATCCACCAATATATTAGAGCTTTTTAACATGGTAAACAGAAATCAATATGCATTGTAGCAAATAATGTAGTGAAGTAAAGACACACAATTGTAAAGTTATTTTCTAAATCTTGTACAAGTATGATTGGGGTGAGCGATGATTTGTCAGGAATAAAATTAGAAATACATTATTCATCTGGAAATATGCCGAAACTACTGAAAGAGAAGTATACGTACAACGACTGAAATCTGCTATTTTCTATTGAAATTGCCATTTAGAAATCAAATTTTTTAATGGCTGTACTTTAAAATAAGAAGATGAGGAAGGAATGACGGATGATGAAAAATAATTTTTTTAGCGAACTTCTTTCGTATGTGTATTGGCTATTTCGTTTCTAGCTACCACTGCGTAGCCTCTGAGTCAACTGAAATGAATTAACTTCTAGGTGATCGATAATAAGGCTACAGTTTTCTAAATCGTATGATATCTGAAATCCATATTCGAGAATGGAAAAAGACTGGACATGCTGCCGTATGATAAAAAAAATACTGAATTAATCATGAAATCAGCCGTCCGCTGTCGTGACTGCGGTGGATGCGGCCTCAGAGCGCGCAACGTCCCACAATCAAAACAAAAGGAACAGTAGCTAGAAAAAGAATGTTACTGTATGTGCGATGGCAGTCATCCACAATTTAGATACCGTTCATTTAACTTGTTTTCGCTTTGCAGCTGCCAATGGAAAAATTACATTACTAAATGTGTTCTAAATTATAATTGCCTGTGGGATTCATGAGCTTAATATCATTGGTGCAAGTCTGTAAATATAGAACAAAACCTATATTAAACATTTTCAACTGCTGCGGTAAACTTGAGTAACGTACCTGATTCTTATACTGAAGACTTGCATAATTGTTAGTTCACCTGTAAGACTCTGGCATTCATTAACCCGTTCGGCACCATGTGTGTATATATGAACCCCCCAAAAGAGCATACAGAATTTGTTTTAAGCACCACTAAAAAATAAAGGTAATATTTAGTTTCTTTAATTCGAGCCTTTTTGTGATTGTTTAAGTAAAGGTTACTTCTTTTTAAAAGTGGTGCCAACCGAATAAATTTGTGTAAAAGCCACCGGCCCCGAAGGGATTAAAGTACTGGCATTATCTTTTTGAGCATGTTCTGTGATTTCTCCGTAAGCGGGATACGAGGGCACACGTGGTAGTATGGACTGACGCGCTGTCATATTATCAGATTAACGGATTCATATTTACTTTTCAAGTATCGTAAATACTTGAAAAGTGTATCTTTACAGAGATTGAAATAGTATAAAGTCTTTAAAATACATTTCAATCAGAAACTATACATTTGATGCAATGTATTCGAGATCTTTTGAGTGACCCTGTAAGGAAACCGTAAATTCTATAATGCCGATTTACGATAGGGAGCTTACTTGGGTCGACTGTAGTAACATATTTTAATATCGTGTGTATATAACCATTTTGACAAGAGTTAGGCCAATTAGTATTTTTCGCTCCACCAGTAAGTATAGAAATTCAGTACTTTACACTGATATAAATCAAGAACTAATGATTATTTTTGCATGAAACTTTAAAGGTTTGAACTACAAATAAACCTCACAAACGTCTAAAATCTTTGTAATAATCCGAAAATTGATTATTTCGATAGCCCTGTCAAAAGTTTTGGGCTGTACATCAATCTAAAAAGAGTAAAAAAGTGCATTTTTAATACCGCATTTACTTAAAACATATTCATCAGATTTCGCTTTATTTTGGGCTACTTAGTCATTTGGTATTCCCCATTCGATAGAAAGAAGAATTTTATTTCTATGACAAATAGAACACGAGGTATGCAGGTGTCAAAATCCCATTTTGGTCAGTCCGCAGAATACAAGCTAGACAGAGTACAAAAAAAAATCTTGCAAAATCGTTTGGCATCGGTTGTTTGAAATACCACAGTAAGTCTAAGGCTAATATCAGGCGAACGTATATTTGCACGCTTTTTGTTTCAACACGAAACAGATACCCCTGTTTGCTAAGGTGTTTATTTTTCGTATTGAAAAAAAAAAGCGTGCAAACAGACGTTCGTCTGACATTAGACTTAGTAATATATGCAAATTTCGCCGAGTTTCATATAACATAATAGCACAAAAGTGCATTTTGAGTAATCACTGCCCTTAGACATTAGTGTAATCGAATTTTTTGCGCGAGCCTGTACCTTAACTATAAATGGTATATACACCCTAATAAAGGAATAAAACACAGGAGGTGAAGGGAGGAATATATGCAAATTATACTACCGCGTTCTAGATATCTCCGATTTAACATATATTCGTTTCATAAAATCGGTACATATTTCCGCATTCTATTGCGCAGCCCTGTACAATAACTATAAATGCTATATACACTCTTTCGAAAATGAATAAATAAATAAATAAAAATTAAAAAGTATGTTGAAGGTGACTGTAGCAAAATTCTAAAATTATATTACCGTCAGCGTTATACAAACCCTGCGTTTAACATAATGTTCGTTTCCCAAAATCAACCGTTTGATAAAATCGTTACATAAATTCGTTTTATTAAATCATAACATTAGAATTACATAAATATATATGGGGTATATGTAAGGTGATTAAAAAAGCATATTTTAAATATATATGTCATCCGATATCGTTAATGTTACTAATAATATATTTATTCATATATTATTACGCGACATAGAGAAATTATTGTATTAACAAGGTTAAGTGATATGTGGTTTTTCGAAAAGTTTTTATTCCCTGCACAATTATTATAAATGGCGCATAAAATGGGAATCTCGTTAATATTTCCTGGTTTCTTACATTAAACACGTTTAACCGTAAATAACTTTAAATTTAATTTTATAAAATGTGTAAATTTTAAATGGTATATCACCTCCTGCTTGACCTGCGCACTGACACACGAATGGCGGATGTGATGAGCGGATTTTTTTAGCGCTTGTGTGATCCCTTGCATTTCAATATACAGTAGAACCTCGATTATCCGAAGTAATTGGGATCGACGATATTTCGGAAAATCGAAATTTTCATATAATAGAGAATGCTTCAATTTTAAAATTAAGGACAAATATATGCGGACTTTCTTATCATGATAACAAGTGCTTAATAAAAATAAAGCAATAGCAAAGTAGAAAGACGAATAAATTACCTGAATTTTAATTTTGAAATTAAGTGATCTTTACATATTACATAAGGGTTTGAAACAAAGCTTTTTTTGTGGCTTTGCTTTGCAGCTCTATCACGAAGTTTTTTTCTAAAATATTGTTACTTTACCAGTGTCACAGTCTTTCCCCTGCTCAAGCTATGCCAAGCCTTTTGGAAAACATTCAAAAGTTTCGGAATTGCTAATTTGTTCGTTTTCTTCTCCTGCTAGACCACATTCACATATTGTGGATGTCCCTCCTCTTACTGTGTTCTAGTTCATTCCGCAGTTTACGGGAGCTCAAGTTAAATTTAAAGGAATTCTAAGGAACAGGATCCGAAAGATTTATCTGTACTCGTGATTCGGAAAGGACCGCTTGCACACAAGGAATGTAATAGTAAAATGAAAAAAGTTTTAAAAATAGATGTCGGTTAACCGAGAGTTTCGGTTAAAAGAGTTTCGGATAAAAGAGCTTCTACTGTACTAGTATTTTTAAGATTTTCCAACAAAGTTGAAAAGTGTTTACGCATTCGGTTTGTCTGGCCGTCTGTCCACGCTCTAACTACCGCAAATAGATTCGGATTTTCATGCAATTGACAAAGGTTATTTAGGGTCAGCAAAGCATATGTTTGGTATTGTATATGAAGTATGTAGGTTTATTAGTTCAATTACAGGGGCACTCAAAAGTATTCCATTACATTATGGTTTATGGGAAAAAATTGTTTTCAGATTATTTTAATGACAGGACTCTATTTCAAATGTATTGAAACTTGTATAAATCACTGAATTTCACTACGATCACGTTAGAACAGGGCATTCATAATTTTTTTTATTCATTTACAGGGACGCACAAAAAAAATCAGTTACTGTATACTCTTTGAATAATATTGGCTGAGTGTACAGTTTAAAATTAGGTATGCTCTTTTAATCGTAACTAATTTTTTATATGTATATATAAATTCTATACCTCATATACAGGGCTGTACAAAAGTATTCATGTACCATTCTCCTTATTAGAGGAAATTGCTGAAGGGGAATTTTCAACTGAAGTATATGTATTTCTTAAGTGAACTAAATTTCGGCTTGCATGTAGTTAATAGATACAAAACTATATATCATATAAAAGGCTGCTGAAAAAATTTGGATAATTTTCCGATTTTAGATGAGAACAGCTGAAATTGGGTTTTGAAATACGTTATGCGTTTCCATATGGTTGAATTAGACAATATTTTTAATTTTTTAAACGGTGCAGTTTTGTTACATTGCTCTGAATGTGCTGGAAAGTGTTTCATAATCTATGCTTGACGCATGATTTTTCTTTCCTGTTTAAGGTATCCTACGTCTTATTTTTCTGCGATTAAATAGGTAGAGGGATACATAAAGAAATTACTGATATGCAAAGAATTGTACAAACCCCGAAATAAATCCGCGTAAGATAGCCAGCAATTTTGTCTCAGAACATAGGCCTAGTATCCGCGGAGGGTTAGGGCGGATGAAATCAAGAAATCCCCAACCAAAAAAATATATATACAGAGATTTCTCTAAAGAATATACAATACAAATTTTTAAATGTTAAAAACGAAAACTAAATTAAAAGTGTGTAAAATGGCATTGATATTCACAAAAAAATAAAAATAAACTAAAACAAGTAATGGAAGCTTAAGAACAATACAAATGTTTTTAACTTCCTATATTTTCAATACAATGATGTTGAAATAGAAAAACTGAATGGAAGAAATATAAAAATATGTATGCAACAAAAATGTTTCCTCTAGTAAACTTGTAAAATGTTGAAATTTGAAAATATTTATGGAAAATTAATTATTGAAAGATATGCTCTATTTGGCAAATTAATCGTTCTTGTCCAAAAAAAACTTTAAACAAACGATGAAAGTTTATGCCTTAAGTAAGCGTTTCCCTTCGTTCCTTCTTTGTTTCATAAAATTATTTTTAGATGGATGAATCTTATGAGGTAAAAAACAATGGTTAAAAACAATATAGATCAGAAGAACTGTTTGGAAAAATTAAATATTCGAAAAATTGCTGAATCTGGTAAATTAAATGCACCTGTCAAAATAAATAGAACTTAAATCAAGCGATGAAAATTCATGCCTCAAGCAAACGTTACCTTTCGTTTCGATTTTCAAGTATAAAAGTATTTTCAGATGGATAAATCTTGTGAGTAAAAAAAAAAAGTTCTCTAATATATAACAGCAGAATTGTTTGGTAAAATTCGTGAAAAAAAATTAAGATAAATGTAATTTAAGGGATATGTCACAAGTTGTTGAGAAAATATAATTATAACGTACAGAAAAATACAAATTTTTTTAAGAAGTTTATTAACATAGAATATTTTTACTTTTGGGACGTAAAGTTGCTAACAGTAAATATTAATATGTAACTGTTTATTTCAGTATTAACGTGAAAATAAAAATCACAAAATTACTAAATCGTGCACATAAAATAAACTAAAAACTAAACAAACATTAAAATAAAATTAAAATAATCAACGATTCAGTCACCATCTATTAAATTTTAAAAGTTTTAAGACTCAAGATGATTTGGCTTTGTTCTATAAAAGCAATATAAAAATCTTTCCTGACGATGGTCATAGATGACTACTGAAACGTTGATTATTTTAATTTAATTTTAATGTTTGTTGTTTTTAAGTTATTTTATATGCACCATTCAGTAATTTTGTGATTTTTATTTTCACGTTAATATTGAACTTTTCATGGTGTAAATATCTCTTCTAGATTTTCGTTAGATTTCAGACCCGAAAGGGTTGAAAGAATAGTTGGCGAAATCGGCTCAGTAGGGCAGATGACTAAACAAACAGCCTTGTGTTTTAAATATATAGATAACACGGTTCTCCCGGAATGGTTACCTACACTTGGATTTTATATAAGTAGATTTGCATTTGACAACTGACTAGATACTGTACAAACAATTAAGTAATATTTCACAAGACTGCATGAATATTTATAACGTTGAAATAGATGGAAATATTATTCATCTTATGAGCATATTTTAACTAATCTATTTACTAAAAGTTAGTACGCAATTCCAGAACGAGATATTGATACTAGATAAATCATTTAATATTAATGTGAATCTCTCATAGATATATCCAAACGTGCATGTGAATAAATATGCATATGGTATAAATATTCATAAATCTGCAATGGTGAAGGTGAAATGTTTCAAACTTATGTATCGAATGAACCGAAAAATATGTTACTCAAACTAGTTTCATGAACGATATTTGTCGTTTATTTATAAACGATTCCTAAAGGAAGGTTAAAGTTTCTAAATTAATTTTTGAAGTAATTTATTGCTGGTTTATAAATTCAGACTGAAGAATTAATTCATAATGAATACAAATAATTTAACCCCTTGAGAGCAGGATATACAGGATGTTTCTAAATGAATATCGCGGTTTTAAAGCTTTGTAGTATAATTCTATTATGTAAAATTTCTTCTATTTTATAAAACTTAAAATTACACTTAATACATAAAATGAAAGAGCAACTCAAACAGTGTGTTGGTACCTGTGCATATGCATACTCACTCAATGTTTCTTCTGTCATCCGTTAGAAAGCGCTAGTAGCAAAAATGGCGACTAGTGAACAGAAAGCATTTTTTGTTCTGCAGTTTGCAAAGACCGAATCTGTAGTAACTGTGCAACGTGCCGTTCCGGATTAAGTTCATGTGTGATCCCCCAAGCGTTAAAAACCCCGTATCATCAGTTTAAAAATACCGGCTGCCTTTGCAACAATTACCGCACAAACACTAACCAACGTTTGGGAAGAACTGAGCTATCGACTTGATGAATGCCGTGTGACGAAAGGTGCTTCCATTGAACACTTGTAAGCTTGTAGGTAAAACTGTTTGAGTTGCTCTTTCATTTTAAGTATTAATTATAATTTTATGTTTTATGTATTAAATACTAGCAAGCTTTAAAATCCTGCCTAATAGAGCAACTTTTGGGAAAATCTCAAAATCATAGCATGAAAATTCGGAAAATAATCGTCGATAGAATAATCTCGAAATCCGTTGTTCCCCAAAACAAGCAAAAAAAATCCGGAGCTGCATCCAAATGTTGTAGTACGTGCAATATTGTGTACGCTTCTTAGTACTAATCAACAGATATTTGATACAACCACTGATATTTTTGCTTGTTTTTGGGAAAACGGATTTTGAGCTTATTCTATCGACGATTATTTTAAGAATTTTCAAACTATGATTTTGAGGCTTTCACGAAATTTGCTCAATATACTTAGCTACTACATTATGCACATTATATTTTGATTGTAATCGCGCATGCGCAGTGAAACATGTTTCAGTAAATCTGCTCATTTTTCATCTAATTTTCATTACTTTTTAATTCTGATTGCAAAGTATTGTGAACAATATTCTTTGTCATGTTTTCTGAAAATAACTTTTTTTTATATTAAGAACTCTGCAAATTATAAGCAAAAAACTTCGCGAAATTTGGGGCTGTTTTTATAAAAACCTTAATTTCTCTAGGAGTATACATATTATCCTCATAAAAATGAACACATTATATTACAATAAGCCACAGATTAATAATATCGTGTTTGAATGCTTTTGCTACATTAGTTTTTACAGGGTTATCCAAAAGATATTCGTTCTTTTTCAATATGTTGACGGTCCTCTATGGGGTTTCAGGAAAAACATCTTCGCGAAAATATATGACCTATACTATACTGTTTACACACCTGCAGTTTTAGGTTAATTCCTCATGTATTTTCTAGATATTTAACAAAACGTCTAAAATCGCAAGTGATCGGTCACCTTTGGCCATATAGTGTTAATCAATAAGGTTAACTGGGTGAATTAGATCCACCAGATTCGTGATTCATATATCAGACAAGATGCTATAATCAATAAGGTTATCTGAGTGAATTAGATCCACCAGATTCGTGATTCATGTATCTGACCATATGCTATGATTAATAAGGTTAACTGGGTGAATTAAATCCACCAGATTCGTGATTCATATATCAGACCAGATGTTATAATCAATAAGGTTAGCTGGATGAATTAGATCCACCAGATTCGTGATTCATATACCAAACCAGATATTATAATCAATAAGGTTAGCTTTCTGAATTAGATCCAACAGATTCGTGATTCAGATATCATATCCGATGCTATAATCAATAAAGTTAGCTGGGTGAATTAGATCCACCAGATTCGAGATTCAGATGTCAGACCAGATGCTATAATCAATAAGGTTAGCTGTGTGAATTAAATCCACAAATTTCGTGATTCAGATATCAGACCAGACGCTATAATCAATAAGGTTAGCTGGATAAATTAGATCCGCCAGATTCGAGACTCAGATATCAGACCAGATACTATAATTTAAAAGATTAGCTGGGTGAATTTGATCCACCAGATTCATCCGGGATAATTCAGATGGCAGAGAATTGGCGGTTTCAGCCACCCCTGGTTCGAATCCTGTTCCGGACATTTTTCGCAAGTTGGAAATTTTCATCTCATATTATTTATCAACCAATTAAAAATAACTGTTTTAAAATTAATCTTGTGTAAACGGTTTTAATCTTTTACAAATACTAAAATCATTTAACAGCTTTAGAATATCTGCTTGTAACTTCCTTGTTTTGTCCATATTTGCTTATCATTTTCATGCACAAGTAATCCGAAAAAATCTTTTTTTTTTTTTTTTTTTTTTTTTTAGTTTTTACAGTTTATGATACTTGCTACATGTTTTATTTATAACAAGAAAGAAAAATCATGCATACGGCATAGATTATGAAACGCTTTCCAACACTCACAGAAAGCTGTAAGGGGACAGTACACCTTCAACAGTCTTAAAACATGCGAAATTTGTCATGAGTTTAGCATTTTTTTATAAAAAATTTAATCATTCTAGAAGCACAAAAATTAAAAAATATATTTAGGTGTTATTGAATTATATTTAAAAAATCTTTATTTGGATATCTTATAATTTAAAAAAATTCAAGGGTTTAATTTCTAAGTGCTATTTAAAATTTTTACAGTGGATAACTTTTCACTGCGCGCACGATATCTCATGCTAATTTCATGATACCTGTATAAACTTTATCTTAAATCAATTTGTAATCGGTTAATTAGAAAAGGAGTAATTAACTTTTAATTAGAAAAAATAGAAAAACTACGAATGTTTACATGCATTCAATCATATTTTTTTTTTCATACCGAGCACAGCTTTATAATTCTAGATCATTTTCATGAAAATATAAATATTTATGTAGGGCAAAAATTTTAAAGCTATACTTCAAAAAGTTTTGGAGATATCATGCGGGCAAGAGTAAAAAATGCCATTTTGAGAAAAAGCCGTTTAAAGATTAAATTGCATTTTTTAAATATAAAATATAAAATAAACAAAACTGCTAATTATATTACATATTTTGTATTAAAAATAAAGTTAGATGCAAGTTTAAAATCAGAAATATAAAATTGTTTGCAAAATGCTGCAGAATATAGAAACATGCGTAAAAAATAATAGATATATTTTGCAAAAATGTAGCGTTTACTATTGAAAAAATTAATTCTAAACATATAATTTAAAATTTTGTTTCGAATTGACTGCAAAGTGAATTAAGTATGCGCTTTTTATAAAACTAAATTATTTAATGTAAAATATAGGCCATTTTTTAGGGATTCTCGTATTCCGATATTTGATTCACATACTTTGCGGCATAAAAATCCCGATAGTTTACTAAATAATTATATTAATATCAATAAGTATGTATCCTAAACTGTCGTTGAAAATTAAAGCACTATCAAATTCGCTGCTTTTTAGTTTTTTATAAGGTAGCACCTTAGAGTATATTTCTATCGTCGCATTTTGTATAGAGATTGCCATTAAACTGGCTCATTCTTCGATGCTCTTCTGAAGCACATTTCGCATTATCATTCATTATAAATGCTAATAAATACTAAGAAGTAGGGTACTATTATAAAATCAGGAAACTATTGTTCTAGGGAAAAGAACACATTTGTTTCAAATTAAGCACTTAATAGCTAAACCGCTAAGACATTTTGCGATCACGTTTCCTTGCAAAACCAAGAAAATAAACAAATTTCGCGAAAATTGAAGTTGAAGTTAATATTTTAAAGCTTTTTTATTATTATTTAAGGTATTTAACTGAAAACAAGTGACTCGTTTTAGCATATTTTCAATGATGCGATAATAAGACAGCGCGAAAACAAATGTAAACAATAAGCCATGGCAATTGTCGCAGGGCATTTAAATGGGAAACGAAGGAGTGATGTCTACATTTTCTCTTATATCTCAGTAAATAATTATCACACAGTTGAGAGATTGGTATCAACATATTCAGAATACAACAACCTCTCTAAAGATGTAAAAAAAGAAAAAAAATCGATTTTTGAGAATTTTAAAGGTGTACTGTCCCCTTAACAAAACTTCGTTATTTAGGGAAATGAAGTAAATAAGATAACTAAGTAAACGTTTAAAAAATTGATTTAAGCAGGTACCGTCCATAGCCAAACGTGCATCCCAGATCTTTTGAACAGCCCTGTATTTCATCTGTATGTTGTTATATATACTATATAATGGGAAAACTTAGTTTAGCAAGAAAACGCATAACATGTAGCTTATTTAGTAGATATTTCTCTTTCAGCAATTTTTACTAATACATAGAAACATACTTAAATCATTTTGTACAGCCCTATATTTTACCTAGTACCTTTATTACACGCCACTATTTGGCTAAAAATTAATTCAAACTAAAACACTGTTAAAACTACCGAAATCATATTTCTAGAAGTTATCATCCATAGACGGCATGTATCTAATTCTTTGCGTGACCCTGTATATCATTCTATTTGTATTCTACAAACATTTCTTAATAAACTAAATGCAGTTAAGCGTAAAAACGCATAACTCATTTAAAAACCACCTTTAAGCAATTTGCGCTCATATCCAGTAACTCTTACGAATTCTTTTGTGTAGCTCTGTATATAAATTATAGCATTTATACATACCATATAGTATGCATAAATATAGTGAAACATAAAAGCGTATACCATAATTGAAAATGCATTTCCAGCAATAAACACTAATGTTCAGTACTTCTGATACAATATGATCAGAAATCTTTTCTGTGTCCCTGTAAATTCTATGCACTTCGTATTATACATGAAATAACTTATAGTAAACTTCAGCGACGCATATTAATTTCATTATAGATGAAATAATTTAACATAATTAAAATACGCCGCAAACAATCCCCCCCCCCCCATATCATTATGTAACGGAATCCTTTTGTGTGGCCCTGTAAATGAATAATAATTATTCTTTGCACCACATATTCTACAGAATGCATATTTTAGTACACTTCATAAATGTATATAATTTTTTTTTATGTTTGGATGCGTGAAACATGATTAAAAATCAGTTGAAACGATTTTTTCCTAATGGCCGTAATGTAACGGAATACTTTTGGCTGGCCCTGTAGATGAACTAAACGTGCTACAAACTTCATTTGAAATAGGGTTTGTGCTATGGTAATCGTCAATAACATCCAGAAATTTCAAAGCAATCCGAGTATATTTACGAGAGTTAGAGCGCGCACAGACGGGCAGACAAACCGAAGTCATAAACACTTTTCAACTTTGTTGTAAAGTGTTAAAAATGAATGAACAGGTACCGATATTGAAAATGTATAATTATTTTTTTTAATAATCATTATAAATATTATTTACCTGAAGTCTTTAAGAAGACAAGGAACGCCCAAACTCATTCCTTTATTATGTTTTCGCTTTAACTCTTTATCTACTGGCGGTACTTATAAGTACCATTGGATTAACTTGTTATAACATTCATTTAATACATCGATTAGTATTAATACAGTTTAGAATGAGTTAAAGACGCATTAATTTATCTTGTTCCAAAAGCATTATTGGTTAAACAAAACGAAAACATTTTTTAAAGGATGATTTTTTTTTTTTTTTTTTTTTTTTTTTTTTTTTTTTTTTTTTTTAGCTGTCTTGGCGTTGGGGCGGGGGGGATTTTTCAATTCGGAAATATTTCTATATTTCTATTGTAAGAACATTATATTTCCACATTTCCTATCCTATTTTCCCCACACCCCACACAAGATTTGATTGGGGTTATAAATGCTTCACAAACCCCCTATAAATTGAAATTTAATTAATCCTTCAAAATCCTTCAATCCTTCTAAAATTTATTAAATAATCATCTAATGTAGTTTCAAAAATTCAAGAAAAATGCTTTAGAAAATAAAATTTTCATAAATTCGTAATTCAGTGTATAAAGGGTTAAATGCTATTCAAGAGCACACTATATGAATTATGGCATATATTCATCACACAAGAAATTTAAAAAAAATGGGATAAAAATAAGAATTTCCCTGAATATTTTAAGTGTTATGAAGAACTTTTCAAAATTACCATGCGCATTCCATATGAATTAAAACCTCCAATATATATTTTTTAAAGTTTGGTTTATATATATAAATAAAACTGTGCATAGTTTTTTATTTCTAAATATAATTGGGAAAGTTCAAAGTAGTTAATTGCTGAAATATAATGCAAAATTACTGAAAATTTCATAAAATTTAGAAAATATTTTTTTTCTTTGCCTTTATATTGAAATATAGAAAATTCGGTGCACAGTTTTATTTGTATATGTAAACCAATCTTGCATAAAAAATATTGGGGATTTTAATTCATATGAAATGCGTAAGGGGCATTTTCAAAAGTTCGTCATAACGCTTAAAATATTCAGGAAAATTACTTATTTTTATCAAAGAAATTATATTATTTATTAATATTTTTAATTTTCTTGTTTGATAATATATGTCATAATGCATACAGTGTGCCCTTGAAGTTATTAAGTTAGCTATCTTCATTCTAAATATACGTAGAGCTTATACGTTTCACCTTTAATCAGTGTTGCCAGATTGGGAATTTTGTCCCCATTTTGGGGGATTTTGAACCTCTAGGGGAATTTTTCTGGGACAAGTAGTTCGTGGGGAAATTTTTGGGGACTACAAAAATTTTGGGGAAAAACTTGGGGATTTCTTTTTTCTTTTCTTTTTTTTTTTTTTTACTATTTTCCGTAAAGATTTCTTTTAGTCCTGTAGAAAAACTGTATCTGTCTCGAACTCAATTTTGATTTGAAAAACGAAAATACAATCCAGAAATCGGAAATATCAATCATTATTCTCTTGGATGTGGTCGTGTTCGTTGTTTATAACATTACAGTTTACACATATTGCAGATGCATCAGACTCTAAAGTCTTGAGCAGCTTAAACCTGCACGTGACCAAATTTGCAGGACTTGTATGAAAAATTCTTTCGCCGTACTTAAAAACAAAAGTAATTTAAATGTGAAAAGCACATATTTTCTTCTTATGATATACAAAAGCACATCGATTGATACAGCAAAAATACTTTGCATTATGATTATACATTTCAGCATAGGGATGACAAAAAATTTACAGCGTACCATCTCGAATTCATTCAAATCCCAATTGATAAGAGGTTGTCTAAAGCTATGGATCTAATGTAACAATAGTCCAACATTGTTAAACAATACCTTTAAAAACAAACGTAAAATAACTTGTCACTGCAAAATTTGTCTCTCATTCTCTTAATGTAGCTACAGAATATGCATTCAGTCCATTTTAAAAATTTGTTTTTTGTAAATGGGGAATTTTTTCAAAAAAAGGCTGGATTTGGGGAAAATGTTTGAGCTTAAATTACTTAAATATTTTTTATAGTGGTAAATTGAAAATTTAAAAATTCCCTTTTTGAGTAAAAACTGAGTTGGGGATTTTTTCGGAAAAAAATACTGATTTGGGGAAAATTTCAGAAATTTTGGGGTAATTTGACTTCTGACTATCTGGCAACACTGCCTTTAATTAAATTAATGATATTATCTGCTGTCTTATTTTTTAAACTGTTGGTAAAAATTTTGAAAACGTTTACTTTATCAAGAAGAACGAAAAATCATGCGCCCAGCATAGATTATTTAGCACTTCTCAACATATTCAGAATACCGTAACAAAACTTTCCTGTTTATTAAGATGAAATCTGATGTCTAAATAAACAATTTGAAAAACTCATAATGTATTTAAAACCCAATTTCTGCTATTACGTACAATCAATAGTAAAAAAAAAAAAAAAAGAACTAAAATGATACTTATGTTTCACTAAAAATGATCTATTTCTGCATTGTATCGCCCAGTTCAATGAAAAACTGTCATTTACTATATGTAACATATGGAGAACTCAGATGATAAACGTGATATGTTAGAAAAAAATTTTGAGTCAATCTCATGATTGAAGATAATCGATAATTTTCTATCATCTGTTAAATTTCTATTTGAAAAAAGAACCCTAATACTCACAGAGATTTTAATTGATAAAGAAGGAATTTGATAATAAACGCAAATGCAGATTTGAAACCTTACAGATCATTTTCTTTGAATGATGATTGTGTCACTTACCACCTTTATCATATGAATTTATATAGAGATTATACGAGCTAGAAAGTTCGGGTGTTCAGTCGACCTCGAAAACTTTGCTGTATTTATAGTTCTAATTATTACACAATCTTCATTTTGTAATTCTAGAAAGTAGAAGAAACACTATAATAGGAATAATTTTTAGTACCATTAAACGTGTACTTCTTATAATATATATAGTTAAATTTGCTTTCTTTTATGTAGATATGAGGACGTGAGTTTCAAAACTCGCCTTATCCAAAATTCAAAAAATCGAGTTTTCTCTACAAATCTATTCTATTGGTAAACCTGGACAGAAAAAATACTATAATCTGTTAACAAAATACTTTTATCCTTTATTTTTGGGTTCTTAAAATATTGGTTTGGTTTCAAATCTCGCTTTATCCACTAGGGAGTTGGCAACAAAACTAGATTTATCCTTGCGCATGTGCAAGACTAACGGACGACTAGATTATCAGCTTTCTATCACAGTATTATTCCTTCTTTTCTCTGCGACCTGCTGCTATTTTCGTTTAAAGTTTTTACCTGTTCTATTCATACAAACTAATGAAATAAGTTTTACAGCATGTCTTATGTATAATGGACAGTGAATAAACTCTTGCATTTTGTGGGGGAAGGGGGAAGAAGAAAAAAAGAAATACGAACAGATGGGCTAGTAAAGAATACACGCAAAAGAAGATTAAAATGTAAGTTCAAAATGGAGAATCGCTTTCTATATATCTTACTGTCAGAAGGTGTTAAAAGATTTAATTTTTATTCTCAGGCACAAACCTAAGGTATTTCCAGTCCTCTCCAAGTGCAGTCACTAGAAACAGAACCTCGAGTATTCAACTGTCTCAATGCAAAATGTATGACGCTTTCACCAAAGTTTTTTTTTGTCAAGTAAAGACAAAATTGCATAAGAAAACTTTATTTTGAAGTTCACATCTCAAACATCTCCTTCAAGAAAACGTTCAGGTTTCTTTCCTTCCTTGAAACATCCAGAAAAGTAAAATTTTCGTGCATTTCAGTGCGCTTTCATAGGCATTACGATAAGGTACTATATAAAGACTAAGAACCGTGGCTATCCTCAAATTTGTGGAAGTGTATTTCGGAAGATTCTTGGGATATCAAAATTCAGAATGTAAAAGTTGTGCTAGAGGCATCTAAAAACCGGACTTTCTTTTTAAAAAGAAGGGGGAGGTAGTCCCCGTGAAACAAGAGAAACTTAAGGATGTCCACGGATTGTTAAAAAAACATTTTGATGAAAACTGCTCAGAAATGGAGGTACGTACTTTCTATAAAAATATTATTTCTAAGGAACCAGAACAGAAGAAGATGGTGTATATATGTAATATTATATGTTATATAGATTGTGTTATATTATATTCTTAAAAAAAAGTTATTTTAATTATAAGCTATTTATGATAAGTTTTATTTGATTATTGATAAGTTTGCTTTTTTATAATAAAACGTAATACTAAATTTTAATCATACTTATTGCTCTCGTAAGGTTTATTTTTTAATCCAAAATATTATCATCCGATGACCAAAAATAGAAGCTATTAATTTCTTTCAGAAGTATGATAGACGATTGGCAACAAAACTCTTCTTATCCGAAACTTTTCCAATTAATTAATTAAATGAATTAAAGTAGATTTTCCAACTTAACAAAATGTTATCACAGAGCAACTAGCTATAAGTATACAAAAAATTGGAGGTATTCGATGCACGGAATCGCAGTTATAGGTTTTCCGCAATTTCTCAAAATTTGATTTTTTGGATAAAGCAAGTTTTGAAACTCACGTCCTCATATATTTCATTAAAAAGCAGTAATCATTAAAGGAAAAACACGTCAACTTACGATTATCATACAGGTTAGATACATATAAGAAAACACTAAATAACCAAACATTAGTTCAAAATACTTTTCAAATTTGGAAAAATGAGCTCTAGATTTTTAAAATTATATATATATATATATATATGTTACAACATTAAATCTTCCTTCGTCATTTCCATATACTATTCTAAATTACTACTTTATATTCACTAATCCTTATTATTAAATAATCTATAACGTTAACTCTGTTAAATTCCCTTTAATTTAATGTCTCACTTGTCTAATTCCCTTAATTATTACGCTTTTAGTATTCTTAAATTAAATGTTTTATTTGCGATCTTTCGCGTTTTAGAATGTTCTTTTTGGTAGCCAGTTTATTCCAGCCGAAAATTTCCTTTCCCGCGCCTTATTCCGGGGTTTCCTTTTTACCTTCTTATTCATTCGCTTCTCTGTCAGTCCTCTTTTCATAGTGTGATACCTTTACGTGTTAATTGGTTTAGAGCTCGTGCTACGTCATTTTTGTATTCTTACGCTTAGGGAATAAAAAGCGGCTACACACGATTTTCCGGTAGAATTTGCTAATTTTTCGAAGTGTAAACTGCCCCCTCGCTGTGTGTCTGCCACTATGTAGTTCTTACTAAAGATTTACCTTAAGATGTAATCAAAATTATTACTAACTATTATAGATGTTAAACACATCGAACTTATCGATGGCACTGCACCGTATTTTTGAGGCAACTGCCGCTCGATGTTATTAAATAAAAATCTGTGACCCGAAATGCTTCTTTCCTTATCTCCTGGAGAAATTTCTAATCTTCATATCCATTGTTAATACCATTAGCCGCTTGACTGCAACCCAGCTTAAATGAGAAACGATGATAATGACTGCAAAGATTAATCTGCTAACTGAATCGGTGAAGTTGTTGCTCTACTTTCACTTAATACATTTACTTACATCGATTCTAAAACTCCATCCATTACATCACATAAAGTATACTCTTATATCGACCACCACTAATGAGTTGATTATCGCCATATAACCACGGGAGGATTATTCTACAGATCCTATATCTAAAACAGATCGACCTAATTTTACCAGAAGCCCTTTTATCGTTATATATATATATATATATATATATGACGACGTGAGTTTCAAAACTCCCCTTATCCTAAAAATCAAATTTTGGGAAATCGCGAAAAACCTCTAACTGCGTCCATTGGTTTTCATTGTAAACCAATATTTTACAATACTAGAAATACAGGATTAAGCTAATGTTTTTGCAGCTTGTAGCGTTTTTTCGGTGCAGGTTTATCAATAGAATAGATTAATAGAAAAAATACGATTTTTTAAATTTTGAATAAGGCGAATTTTAAACTCACGTCCACATATATATTTTAAAAAACAATAAGTTCTGAACCAAACGCATTTTCTAAAGAATGAATTTGAGTTTGAATTGTTCGTTTTTTATGAGTTTGTCCATTACTAGAATACCCCTTTTTTGTGTATTAAAAATTCGTTTACTAATTCAGAATAGTTTATGTTATTTTATCTCTGCATTGAAATATGTGTCAGAATATCATATATATAGTCATATCAAGAATTTGACAAGCATAAATTCTTGAAAAATACATGACGGTATACAAATTTATCTAACAGTTTTTCAAATGCATATAAAATGTTTTGAATTCTAAAAGAATGAAATCATGATCGATTTATCCATCATAAAGAGTAAAGTATAAACATGCATCAGTGATGTAAAATCAGGGAATGGGAAGTGAATGTATTAACAAGTTTAAAAAAAATTAAAGAAAGAATTTTTAAAATCTGCGATAACACAATTTTTGTTTTAAAAAAATTTGTAAACGGAGCAAAGTCTGATAATTCGACTCACAAACCGGATAAAAATAACTTAATTATTAAGTTAGGCAAAATTTTAATTTAGCGCTAATTTCGATGCATTTTTATCCCTTAACTGATTTTGGTTTTTTCACAGACTGCAGCTTTATTCACATTTCATTGTTTAGCTTGTAATTTTCAATTTAACTCGAGCTACTAGTGAAATTTTGTTTCGTTTGGAGTTCTAATACTATCGATAGAGAGGTGAATAGGTGAATTTTAGCCCTCTAATTTCCATGGTAGAATACGTTCAAGAAATTCTGTAATTTAGATAATCTGAATCCATGCCAGAAAATTTCAATAGTAAACTTCGTTGTATTTAAATTCGGAATTTTAAATAAAAATAAATACTCCTATATTAATTTTCTGGTAGAAATTTGGGATATTCGAAATAAAAAATTCACTAACAAGGAGACGGCAAGGGCAAGGGTGTGGAGTATCCAAATCAAAACAAGGGTTTGTGTGTAAATAGTACTACTCAGATGACCAAATCATAGCGCGCACTACTCAGTAGTTATTGAGAAAAAAGAATTACTTTATTTTTTTTTTTGTATGTGTTCACACACAAAACACACCCTCTCAGGGGCAGGAGAACTCTGTTCGTAAAACGGTGAAATAATTGACTGACACCAGAATTTTCAATCGAATTTCTTAGAAAATAAAAACTCGTTATTTTGCACGTTCATTACAAACGCTAAGTTTTTAAAAAATATTCTTGATGCCATTTATCAGTTTTGGAATTAAGATTAGGTGGCTAGACCGTGTAGTCACCGCTATTTAAAGTGTTAAGAGAAGACATGAGTGACTTTTTTGAAAAGAAAATTGATTTTTGTTTCAATATTGGCGTAAAAAATTTCTTTGAACCTTCCTGAATCCATTGGTATGTCAGTTTTTTTTCTGACCATTACAAATAATTGTAAAAATTCAAGGGAAAGCAAGAATGGGACGCCTAGCCCACTCACATTAAGGAAAGACACGACTGGAACGCCACGCCCACTGACGTGAATTTTACTCTAATATTTATTACTCATTTATTATATGTAACAAAATTTTATCCAAGGGTTTATATATACTATTATTCATGTTTTTGATAAAACTGTGCAAGAACTTCCCACAAGTTAGAAGTGTCTGACTAACTGTAAGAGAATTAATCATAACAAGTAATCATATAGTAATAAATGAAAAAAAAATCCCAACTTAAATTTTTTTCTCAATAAATATTGAGTAGTGCGCGCTATGATTTGGTCATCTGAGTTCTCTTATTGAGTACTATTTACACACAAAACCTTGCTTTGATTTGGGTATCCCACACCCTGCCATCTCCTTGTAAGTTTGAAACAGTGATGGTAGCACATATGCTACCATGGGTATTAAAGGGTTAATTAAAATAAAACTCTGCGTAAAGTTTTGTACAGAAACAGTATCCTACCAGTGAATCGAACCTTATATTCATGCTTCGATCAAGGGGTCTCAGAGACCGCTCACAGTAGTCATGCAACAACTTTTGTCACACCAGTTAAGGGTTAATAAAGTACAGGGTGTCCAGAACAGAACTCCAGGTTTTTAAAAAATCACTTCGAGTTAAAAATATGAGTTAGGCCAGGTCAGTTAATTTTGAAGAAATCAGTAGCTCATCAGATTTTATCCACACCAGTTTCAGTTTGGTTTTTTTCAATACTAGGTAGCGCTGGGCGTCATTGAACTTGAAGTAACGTAGCAGATGCTCATTCCATCATTTCATTCAGTTAATGCAGTGCGATGGCGACGCCAAAACAAAAGGCTCATTGTGTTATATGGCTTATAGAAACTGGATCTGTTACCATTGTACAGCGGAACTTCCGGCGCGAGTATGGTAGAAATGCGCCTACGATCAAAATCATTCGTCAGTGACTAAATGCGTTTAAAGAAACGGGAAGTGGATCTGATTTCATTAGACTTTTTTTTTTAGGGGGGGGGGGACATGTAATGAATCTTGTTCACGCTGAGAAAATTCATGATGTAAACCGTCTCAGGCCAAGGATAATCAATTGTGCGGCAATCATCACTCCAGACATGTTGTCCACTACATGGGAAGAAGTTGAATATAGTTTGGATGTGTAGGCATACATTGACATATTCTAAATGTTAAAAATCGTGATAAATTTACCTTTAAGTACATATATATAACATTAATCTAATTTTATGATTGAATTAAAAAAATTTGAAGTTTAATATATATTAATATTATAAACTTTTTATTTTAAATATACAGAAATAAACGATTTACACTATCTGCAATATCTTCTATTAATACATTTTCTTGCATATATACATATTTTGATAATGGATGAATGGAAAAGTAATATAATTAATTTCTCTTGAGCTATCGATCACCTGCCTCCTTAGATATTCACCCTATAGATGTGAAAATTACTTTATAGCGTTAATCATGTTGGCGAAACATTCCATAGTTGCAGTCTAATCAAACGAGCTTCCACTTCAGCAGATTTTAACACCTTTCTCAAGTGCATTATTTCAAGTGATTGGTGCATTTCAATATCAAGAGCAAATAATCGGATTGAAATGTAGAATTTCGGTAAAATACTTAACGAGTTTGCGTCGAGATTCTATTATTATATGGTTATTGATACACGGAAATCAAATAATATTTAAACATTTTTATTGATAAAAGTGAAAGTAATAAACAGCTAATGACAAAATTGTTAACAATTGATATTGACACATTTTTTATTTACTAAACACAAATTTGTGGTAAAAGTATTCAAAGCCATTCATTTATAATAAATGGAGGAATAAATATTATTTAATATTATAAATATGGTAAACTTTATTTTATGACATGAAATATTTCAATTCATTTGAATATACTTCAGAGTCTTATACAAGTCTTTTTGTTTTCCTGTTTGAGAACAGATGCTGTACTTTAAGGCGGATAATTGCTGTAGTTATACTTGTGAATGAAGTGCTCGTTTTACACAACTTTCAAATGGACACTGATGTACTATGCTGAGAATTTCATCTTTTCTCCTGCATATTTTCAATGTCGCTAGTGACAGCATTTCAATTCATAAAAACATTCTTCAAAATTAATAAAAATAAAAATTGATAAAAACTTTCTGGAAATTTTTTTAAAATTCAGAATTTTTATAGCATTTCTTCTGAAATAACAAAAGCCATGCTTTGTTTGGATTCGCGAAGCATTATTTAATAAGATAAATATTTGAAAGTAACAATTTTTTTTGTATTATTCTTGCATCTTTATTAAGCAAGAACGTCATTTTATGTTTTAACACATTCTAATTTTAGAAATGTAAATTCAGCCAAATAACTATGAATTTCCTCGGAATTTTTTATGTATGGTATAAGACTGGTATAAATAAAAATATTTTCGCAGCAAAATTTTACAAAATATTTATATAACGAATTTAACAATTGATTTTATTTGTTTACAATTCTTTTGTTGCCACTTTACAAAAAAAAATCATAGTATAATTCTTTCAAAATGCTTAAGTATCGTCTGCGTAAATGATTTCACATAATAGGAATAAATTGTGTATTTGAATTTTTAACACTGAAAAATACTTTTATAATAGAATGTAAATAATTGAATTTTCACAAATTTTAATTCAGATAAAATATGCTATAATTTTCATAAAAAAAGGTATTTTAAAAATTTCATAAAAGAAATCGTAACTCCATGATTTATTTTTTCTTCTGAAAATATACGTGTTTCATTTTTTATTTGCAAAAATGCGCCCGTAATGGAAAAACATGTAAAATAAATTAATGAAAATAATAATTTTTTTAACGGTATTCTGTAAAAAAAATCATATTGTGCAAATCTACAGATCATAATATATATATATATATTTATTTATTTAATTTCAAGTCAAAATACTGAATAGTTTTTTTTTTTTGTAAAGTGTACGACAAAATGTAATTTGTGTAGCCTAGTAGAGGATTCATTTCGCTCATCCTAATAAAAAAAAAAAAAAAGTTAAAATTCATAAAAAGTGTCATAAAAATTAAATATATATGTGAGTTACCCGGTCATACTGCACGATGTGACATGTCTGGAAGATTCAATTAAAGTAACTTAATAATACTGTCATACAGTAGTCACTTGATTTTACGAAGTCGAGTGGACGCCTATAATGTGTTCGTAAAATCGAAAGTTCGTAAATCGGAGGATACAAGAAAGGAAAAAATAGAAATGTTAAATAACTCATTTTTATTTATTTATGTTAAAAAACTCAGTTTTTGTTTTGTTTTGTTTTTGTTTCATTGAAACACTGCTATAAACATATGATTCAAGGCTATCGATGTGGGAAAGCATCTCAATATTGTCAGATGATTCGAAATAACGATGGAGCAAATGGATGATAATTCAAACTATTATCAAAAATTAATTTCGAAAATTTAAATCATTTGAAAACGAAATTCGAAACAAAAAAACGTGCTTAGTGACATATAAGATTTTAAAGATAAATTCATTTTTAAAAGCATGAAATATGCGAATGAAAAATTATAGCTCCATCTGTTATGTTGACTTTGCATTATTTTATAAAACTTACACGCATTGTAATTGTTTTGCAATGATAAAAATGTAATTTAAAATAGGGATCTCTAATCTTAAAACCTAACTATTTCTTACACTGTTTGGATGGATGTTTTCCCGTTTCGTATCCTAGTGCAAAATGTATTGCAAAAAAAAAAAAAAAAAAAAAAAAAAAAAAACGTATACAGTGAAATATCGATAATGAAGTCTCATCATTACCTTTAAACACTTCGTTATGAAGAATCAACTTAACTTCATGAAATTTGTATAATAAAATACACATGCATAAAATGAAAAATACACATCAAACGGAAAAATTGGAAAACGTATTTTTATTCGGCAGTAATTTTTTTTAACCAATGTAGACATATGAGAAAGCATTTTAATTAGAATAATGTCTAAAAAAAACCCATAATAAAGAGAGGCAAACAAAAACTGAAGCGTAACGTAACTTTTCTCTTTTTCCTTAGTATTTCACTTCCTTAACTTTAAAAGAGTCTGTAATATTACTTTGTACAGGTTCCTTATAAAAAAAAATTATGTTCATAAAAATGTTCGCATTTTTGTACTCGAACCGTATTTTTGTACCGTATGTAACAGTCTCGTACTTTCACGTGAAACTGCAATCTCCTTCTTATTGTATCTAAGGCTTTTTAGAAATTCTTCTTTTGAATGGAAATCATTAAATAAATAAAAAAAATGCATTTTTATACAATCCATACACTCCGATGAAAAAAATTCATGCATCCATTGCAACATCAACCTCACCGTTTGAATGTTGTCCACGCACAAAAGTTGAATAAACTTCATTATATAGAATATATTTTTCGTAATATGAGATTAATTTGCATGCTAATGGTGTTCTAAGTCAAGATTAAGCAGAAATTTTCGTTAAGCAGAAAACTTAGGTAAATAGGGACTTCATTAAAGGGAAGTTCTACTGTATTTTGTCAAATTTTGAAGTTCATATTGAAAACTTCAGAGTTTGGTACAATTTCTGTTTGAAAACGATCACCTAAGATTATTTTTTTTTTAACAAAAATTGAAAGGAGTAATAATTTCCAGTCGAATGACTATTTCAGTTTTTTCTTTTTTTAAGGCAATTTGGTGATTAAAATATGTGTGATGCTCTTTTTGGCAGCTGTACGGTCATATCACATCATATTTTCATTATAACTTATTTTAAGTTACAATTGTTTCTTTTAGAACTTATCCTCTAGCGTAGGTTTCTTGGAGAATGAAGCGGGAACCTTTCTAAACATTTGTTTTAATTTTCAATTTAAAACAACTGAATAGGGGCTCCAAGGAGATATAATCTTTTAAAAATGTAGAAAACATTCTGATACATACAACTGACATATTTTCTTGTTGCTAAAGAAAACTGATTTTGAAATGTTTACATCTGACTTAAAATTAACCCATTAAACGGTGATTTTTTTTAACCCTTTATGTACTGAATTATGAATTCTTGAAATGTTTATCATTTTCTAAAGCATTTTTCGTGAAATTTTGAAATTACATTAGAAGATTTACAGAATCATTTTGTAAATTTTAGAAGGATTGAAGTATTTAGAAGGATTAATTAAATTTGAATTGGTAGAGATTTTGTGCAATATTTATAACTCCACTCAAATATTTTATTTTAAATATTTTTCTTAGCGTTTTGTAGAATTAGTACAAATATAATGTTATTACAATAGAAATATAGAAATATTTCCGAATTGAAAAATCCCCCCCCCCTCCCCCCAACGCCAAGAAAGCCGAAAAGATGCAATGGCAAAAGAAATCATCCTTTAAAAAGTACTTTTGTTTTGTGTAACTAATAATGCTTTTGGAACAAGATAAAGTAATGTATCTATAACTCATTCTAAACTGTATTACTACTAATCGATGTATTAAATGAATTTTATAATAAGTTATTTTGATGGTACTTATATGTACCGTCAGTAGATAAAGGGTTAAAATTATTTAAGAGTTTATATGTATGTTCATAATCAATCCAAGAAACACACTTAACAGGATTTTCAGTGTAATTTCAGAGTTTGGATTCTAACACGATGCATACAATAAAGTGAAGTTTTAATTATCATTTACTTTTTTGTGGAACTTTTGAAACGATGCAGAGTGAGTGTTGGGTATGATATATTCTACAGAATAATCACTGTTAATTACTAATTTCAATTATCTTAAATTAGAAATTGTACATACAGAAAAAAACATCAGCTAATTTCGTATTGCAATGTTGAATTGTTCTATTCAAAAATAGCTTATCTTTCTATACCTAGAAAATCTTTTCAATTCTCTTGACATATTTATCTGTTGAAACATCGATTGTTTTCACAAAATAAAATATTACCTTTAGAAAACCAGATATCAAAGAGTTCAGCTATTTTTATCAATATTTTACTGCATTTTACAACATTTTTACTCCTAAAAGTAGAAATGAAAAAATGCATTTTTGCTCGGAGTTAGAATTTTTATAGAAATATATTTTTGTTCCTACTGAAATGAACATTTGCTTAACTGATTTTTAACTGATAAGAAAGTAAAATGAAATTTTAGAATGTTTTATCTTCAAAAAGATTTATTGGTTTCGCAATCAATTATGATAGTTTTGATACTTTAGAAATGTCCTTCAGTTCTTTTAATTTAAGCCATTTGTGCTCTTTTTTTTTCGATTGGGGAGGGGGTATTTTGTATTTATGAAACAAAATATATCTTTTAAAAAATCAGATATCAAATAGTGCAGTTATTTTTAACAATATTTTACTGTATTTTAGAATACAAAGACGAAACGAAAATAAGCATTTTGCTCGATTCAATACTTTCACTCGCAAAATAACGCTGTTTGATTGATAAATATATTTAATACAATTTTAAAATGTTTTTAACTTAAAAAATTAAGATAATTAATAAAACTTTGTACGAATAATCATAAAACCAAATAACTCACAGGACGCGTTTCGGTTTGGAAATTTTAAGAGCCCGTCATCAACAATAAAAAAGCTTTAAGGGTGTATTCGAAAAAATATTTTTCCACCCTCAACAGCTCGAAATTTTCTGAGACATTTTCAGACTAATTTTTAAAAGTAAAAACATGAAACTTGCTGGAGTGATTTCTGAAGACATGTTTAACATGCCGTGTGATTTCATTTTCAGCTCAATTAATTAGAATTTGATTTTTAAACAATTATTTTCTCAGTATGACCATTTTTTTCATTCCCAGATCGCCCGCTTCGGAAAATTCGGTTCAAAACGCCAACTTTGACAGCGTTTTTTACAGTATTTTCTGCATTTATCAAAAAATTAAGAAGCACCGCACATTATATAGTTTCTAAATAAGAGAATTTCCAAGTTTGGTGCGTTTGAGAGCAAAAATGAATTTTAAAATGAATCAGAAAATAAGCAGTTTGGATCGGAATACACCCTTAAATACAAATTTATTTAGGTTCAGGGTAATTATTATAATCTGAAGTATAAGTAGGCATCAAAATTTTCATTCTAGTTGCAATACTTATTTTGTAATCGTGCGCGTAAGCTGTTATGCCGATTTTTTGCTCGTCAATTGTATAACAGTTTGGAGCCCCCTGTAAATGCTAATTCTGCATCTTACAATTTTTTAAATACATGAAATGAAAGAACATACTTATATATTTTATTCCAATTAAAATTGTGTATTAAAATCAAATACATTTTACGATATTAAATGTTGAAAATGGTTTTTATTTTTCATTTTTTCCAATTTTAAGAGTCTTGAGACCCCTTAAAACGCGTATCCTAATAATTACCTTATTCGAGATCTTAATCTAAAACTTTTAGTCCCTTCATAAATTTTATCAGCTATCCAATCTATAATGTTCTGGGAGAAGCTAGTTTTTATTTTCGAATGTTTTAAAAAGCCATTTTGTTATTTTTATTTCCAATCTTTATTCCACGAATCTAGTTTCCCGCGCATCTCGACGCTATGGGGAAGGACCAAGAAGATAGCAGGTGAAAGCCTGATACTGCCTATTTAACCCCCCTGGCTTAATATGGTTGCAACATCGGGCGATGTAGCACTCATTTCGGCGAACAAAACTAATTTTGAATTGCGTTTGCAAAAACCTTATTTCAAAGATTTTTTTTTTCGCCCTTCTTTGAAAGATTAAATACAATTGGTTATTTGCAATTTATCACCAAGGCACATTTTTTTAAATTAGAATAACATACATTATTTTCCAAGAACATTTCACCTTTGAAAATAATCTTGAGAATTAAAATAAATTGAAAGGAAAAAAATAATCATACTGTGGCAGTTAACATCACATATAATTTATTTATCACCTATAATTTTATTATTTTGTAAGGAAGTCATAATTTTTTCGTTGAGAAATGTTTTTTAAAACTAATGCAAATGTGTTTCTAAACAGGTTTAAAGTGACATGTATGTAACACGTAACAGGTATCTAGCATTGCTTAATGTGCAATTTTGAAGAACCACATGAATTCACATTTGTATTTTACATAAAATATTTTCATATTTTAAATTAAGATGAGAAAACAAACTATTAAAAAAATTTGTAGCTTTAACCAGCCAAAAATGAAAAACACTGGAATATCTGAATTATCCATATTACGATACAAAGTTATCTCATCAACATATGCAAACAAACAACATATTTTTCCTTTATTTGTAATTCCATCCCATATTCATGCTAAAACTTCTGTACTTTATTAGCATAATTATGCATTTTTTTCTAATATTGCCTATAACTATAAATAGCAACTCATTGAATTGTTGTCGGCAGCACTAAATCCAGAGAGAGGAAAGATTTTAGAGCATATATGACTGTGGTCCGCAGCCTTGTCCTTAAAAATGGAGACGACATAAGTTAAACTAATAATTTTATTTAATCAAAACATCCGCGCAAGACAATTTTTAAAACATATCAATATAAAGGGCAACTTAAAAAATTTACAAATAAAAATTTTAAATATTCAAAAATAAATATCTACTGGCAATCCGAAAAAAAAAAGAAAGAAAGAAAGAAATAGAGGAAAATAAAAAGAAAGTGAAAAAGAAAAAAGGGCAACTGTACAGTAATTTCATTTTCGTTACAGAGGACTACCCCTCCTGAAACCCCGTTTAAGATATATTTAAAAATATTGAATGTAAGAAGGAAAACAAATCTAAAGGGAAACAAATTATTGCATGTACGAGTATACACTATAAAAATATGTAAAATAAACTTTTAAGCTCATTTTTATTATCAATATTTTCCCTTTATTTGTAAGTAAATCTCATATTCAAGCTAAAACTTCTGTACTACATTAGCATGATTATGCAATTTTTTTCTAATATTGCCTATACAGGAAGGGAGGGGGGCGAATGAATACCAGTTACTAGGTATCTTTTTCGCTTCATGGTGCCCTGAATGATTGCACGTTTTATGTTATTCTGTATGTCAGAGAATGCAGGGTTTAGTCTGAGAGGAGGGTGTGGGTGGAGGGGGTTCAAAGTATCTACCTTTGACTACGAAAAACAATCATTGAAAAAAATAGCATAATTATGCAATTTTTTTTCAAATATTTCCTATAGATATAAGTAGCAGAGCGTTGTATGGATGCCGGCAATTCGATACCCATAGAGGGAAAAGATTTTAGACTGAATAATATGACTGTGGTCCGCAGCCTTAGCCGCGTTTTTAAAAAAAGTACAGATTGTAAATATGAAATAAGGTAAACTAAAAAATAAAAGTCATAATCAAAATTCCTGTGCAAGACATTTTTTAAAACACATGAAAACACAAACTAACTTAGAAATGTAACAATTAAATAATATTCAATATTCAGAAATAAATTTCTATGAGGATTTAAAGAAAAAAGAAAAAATAAACAAATAAAACAAAAAATTATTAAACAGTAATATTTTTAACAATTCTTACTTTTTTCAAAGATTTAGAGCCCCCTCCCCCCCTGCATAAGCCTATGTTTTTTTAAAAAATGACTCGAATTTGCCGGTAGAAAGATTAACACGTTAAGTGCCACCGTGACTGAAGCTGACAGCTGAAAATTTTGCAATATTTAAAGTAATTTTTAAGAAAGTATAATCCTGTAATTAATAAAAGGAAGGTAAATTTTAAATACATTTTCAGTAATTACTTAAAACAATATATATATATATATATTTAGTTTTGTATCATATTTTAGACCGTCAGTCATCGGTGAATGATGCGTTCTAACAGAAAAGTTCAGTATCAGTCACCGGTGACTGACATGGAGCTTAACGTGTTAATATTTGAGCGGAATAAATTTCTTCAACTTTTTTATTTACAACCTCGGCATTATAACTAAACACCTTTTCATTCATTTTATTTTGCATTTTTTATTGTTTTAAGTACTTTATTGTCATGCTTGGTATCAATTTGAGGTAAAATTTTCCGATAATTTCATATCCACAAAAATTATTTCTGTATTAAAAAAAAATATATGTATTGCAGATTAAAAACCGCAAACTTCAAGTAATTATCTTTTAACTCATCGGAAATTGGGGAGATGCAGGCGAATAAATACATTTTTATATAAATTTAATATATACATATCATAATAGTGACAAATTTTAACTTAAACCAGTTTCATTTATTCAATGAATCGTTTTTGCATTAAAATTTTGGAAAAAAAAAAACAGATATCAAGTGATATTTTTTTTAAATAGTCAACGCACTTCTTGTCGCTGAAGTATAACGATCGCAGTATATTCAATACTATCAAGTTCCTCGTTCCCCAAGTATACACAATTTCCTTCAAAAACATTACTCAACTAGGTAAAGAACTTTTTCGCCTTAGACCATTCCCCTCTCGCTCCACTAGCTTAGTTGCTCATCTGAGGGCGTGCACTTTTCACTGTTTCGTTCGTTGCGTGCTACGTCGGAATTTGTTTTCCTCCGCGAGTTTAACGAAAAGCGCATGCATTGAATTCAGAGATCAGATTCTGTCTTGTTTCTAGTGCTCCAGAAGATGTTATCTGGTGTCTGTTAAATCTCGTAGTATTCTAAATTGCTCTTTAAGATCTTACAACATGATATAGACACTCATGCCGACGCCCGAAAGCTTTACGGAAGTATTATTGCAATGTGGGACTTGTTTTATATTTTCCTGCGTGATGAATAAACGTATTTGAACGAAAAGATCACTCAGATTTTCTTTTTGTGGAGAAATTCTCTGGATTCCTGATTCCGTTGCCTTGTTTACAATTACGCCATGGCCGTATGAATTGATAATACGACTGCAAACGACCATATGAATTGATAATACGACTGCAAACGACCGTATGAATTGGTAATAGCACTGCAAAGGAACAACATGTTTTCTTACTTGGAGTTATAATTTCAACATCGAAGAATTCTTCCATGGGTCGATTAAATTCGCATCCTAAGCCACGATTGCGCAACTGAGCTTTTACCAACAATCTTCATACATACAATATAGTATATATAAATTAAACGATATGTGTAGAAACATATGGGCCCCCTAACCCAACCACTGTATTTACTGTAATTATTTTATGCAAAGATAATAAGTGCAAAGTTAATGCATATATAGCTAATATTATCAGCTATAGCTAATCAATCCATTTCGACATCGAAGTATTCTTCCATGTGTCGAATAAATTCGAATGCTAAGCCTCGATTGCACAACTAAAATGTTCGACTTGATAGTAGCTGTTACGAAAAATCTTCACATATATATACAGGGTGTCCCAAAAAGGAGGATCTATTTTTAAAAATGAATAATTAACAAACGAATAGAGTTATTAAAAAAAAAAAAGTTTCAGGAAACTGATATGTGATGTCTGGAATTTTTGTGTCGAACACTTTATTATAATACTTCAAATTCTGACCGACAGACGGCGCTATAGCACATTTTGGTCGCTATATGAAGAAACGGAGCATGCGTGAAGACCAGACAGAAGTAGACGTGGTCAGTGAAAGTTCAGTAGTAACCATTTCAAGGGAAACAGTAGTTGTCATTGAGTAAAATCATCAAAATGGTGTATTCGTTGGGAGAGAGAATTTTCATTCTTTCAGAATTGCACCGGTTGGGTGAATGTTTCACATCAACAAGAACGAATTTCATTCTAAAACTCCGACATGTTATTGTGATGAATGGAGTACATATTGAAAATATTGTCATATAATTTTCAACTATTGCTGATGAATGCAGTTGCCGCAGCGCCATCTGTCGGTAAGAATTTGAACTAACATAATAAAGTACTCTAAACAAAATTCCAGACTTCACACATCCGTTACCTGTAAGAAGTTTTTTAATAACTCTATTCGTTTGTTAATTATTCATTTTTAAAAATAGGTCCTCCTTTTTGGGACACCCTGTATATAAATTAAACAATATTTGTAGAAACATATGGGCCCCCTCCTCCAACACCTATATTTACTTTCATTATTTGATGCAAAGATAATAGTTAATTCATATATAGATAATATTGAAGCAAAGATAGCTATTAAAGGCGAGTGATTTTACAGAATGACAATATTTGTTAACTTTTGTCATCTTAAATTTGAAATTATTTTTAAAAAATATTATTCTTCCATATTAAATCATTTTACCCAAAAATATTCGAACTCGCTATACTTAGGAAAAATTTTCAATTTCCGTGACACGTTTACCTATTGAAACATCAACAAGTTTTCATGAAATAAAATATTTCCTTTAAAAAAGCTTTTACTTAAAATATCAAAGTGTTCAGCTATTTTTATCAATATTTTACAACATTTCTACTCCATGAAAAAAGAAACAGAAAAATACACTTTTGCTCGACGCGAGAATTTTTATCGCAATATCCCATTTTTTATTCCATTGACATTTACGTAGCTTAATTTTAACTGATAAGAAAGCGGAGTGAAATTTTAGAATGTTTTGTCTATGAAAAGATTAAATTTTTGCTTAGTGAGTTATTGTGGTTTTTAACCGTTAAAAATGTACTTTTAATTAAAAAATAAAATTATCAAAAAACATTTTGAATACTACTTTCATTGAAATTTATACATTTTGAACTTATAGGGTGGAACATAAATTTCCACACATAGGAAAAAAAGAACATTTGACTATTTTTAGTATTCCGTAATTAAAAACTAAAAATTGAACTATTATAAGATCACTCCTGAGTCTCTCTGTCTGTCACAGCCATGTTATTCGTAAACTATGGAACATGGAAAGTTCAAATTGGCTGAAGTAATAAAGGTTATTAACCCACCTATTTATAGATTGTTAACCATTCAGAAATATACTTAGGAAAAATGTAGAGACTCCAATTAAGTTACCTAAAAAATCTTTTCTTTGTACATCGTGTGGGAGATTGTGGGAAAGAGTTCGTAACGCCGAATTTAAAAACACACTTCATTTAATTTTAGGTATTATATTTTCAGAGATATCGTGAAAAATGTAACGCAAAAATATGTCCCCACCCCCTCTATTTCCAAATCTACTGAAACTAAAATTATGAAAAAAATAGGAGAAGTATAATATATAATATAAACCTTGCAGGAAAACTATAGAGATTACCCTAGGCAGATGGTTATTAAGAAAATCGCATTTTCCCGTTACACACAAATTTCAGTTTGCGGGTGTTCTGCGAAGGAGTATAGGAGCGCTTGTGATCTTTGTCGTCGCAGAAGTATAAAAGGATTGTTGAAAATGATTTTCGAAAAATATTGTCGGTAATTAGCCGATTTATTAACCCTTAAAGACACGGGCGGTTTGGACATACATAAAGTCTTGGGCGGCGTACTCTATACGCCAAAATAATGACTTTCAATGATATATTTGTGTAACGTCATACACAGTAGTAGTATAAAAGCAATAAAAGTCAAACTGTTAAACATCCTCTAATTTATTTAGAATTAATCACATAATTATTATGGGATTCGCGACTAGTTTGTGAATTGAGTGGCTCTTTTAATAATCCACCTGCTCTTTAAAGGTTAATAAAAACCTATCTGGAGAAACGCGGCACGGACTCCGGCGTTGAAACTTTGCTACCTCCTTTCGAAGCACGTTTAGCACAATGCCAAGTTTTCTTTTAGATACTCTGTTAAAAGGAAATATTATTACTACGCTGAATTTGGGTTTATGAAATGCCAAATGAAGTTTAAATATGCACTACTTTTATTGTCAGCACCGAATTAGGTTCATCATAAGCAGATTCGTATAAGATTTAAAAAAAAAAGAGTTATACAGGATAGCAATAATTGATATTATTTAGACTTCATATCTCTCGGAACTTTAATGGTATATCCATTTATACCTTTCTAATATACGCAACTACACCCAACCCTACGTTGTATAGTATTTTACAAAGTCTTATTATAATGTTAGCAACCATTTTTTTCTGAGATAATACTTTCTTGTGATATATTTATTGTTCGGAACACTCTATAAGCGAGTAATACTCGCACTTGGCCGCTTATATTTATGTAATATGCTAGGTTTATTAATATTATCAATAGTTAAACTATTTAGGTCATTAGTATGGTTTCAATTCATTTCTCATTATTCAAGCAAATATTGTAGTGAAATATAAAAAATAAAATGTTCAAAATATTATACTATTGGAATCTTACGGCCGACAAAGTATACGTTTTTATTATTTAATGCAAAGATAATAGTTAATATATATACAGATAACCATGAAGAGAAAACAACAATTGACTACGAGAGATTTTATAAAATGACATTATTATACATTTTTATCATCTTAAACTTGGACTTACTTTTAAAAACCGTTATTATTTTTTTCTTCAATAATGAATCCTTCTATCCAAAAATATTTCAACCTGCTATACTTGCAAAAGCTTTTCAATTTTTTCAACTCGGACACTTTTAGTTTTCGAAACATCAACCAGTTTTTATGAAATAAAATATCACTTTTAAAAAAGCTTTTACTTAAAAACAAAATATATCAATGTGCTCAGCTATTTCCATCAATATTTTACATTTCTACTTCATGAAAGAAGAAACGGTATAAAATACATTTTTCTCCGACGCAAGAGTTTTTATAGCAATATCCCAGTTTTTATCCCACTAACTTGAACATATACGTAGCTTATTTCTAACTGATAAGAAGGTGGGATGACATTTAGAACGTTCTATCTTTGAAAAGATTTAACTATTGCGCAGTGAATTACGATAGTTTTTAAACTTTAGAAATTTTCTTCATTTCTTTTAATTTATCCGAGTCCTTTCGAAGATTTTTTTATTACTTTCCGAATTCATGGTGTAGTATTGAAATCATAATTTGTGTGTATATGTGTGAGTAAATACGACATCCCTTAAACGGTATATCTGATGGAGCTCTCATTTGGCAAATATGTTATAAACCATTGTCACATGAGCTGTATTAATTTCGGTAGATAGTTTTGGATTTAATCTATTTTGAAGCCATTTTGCAACAACAGATTCTATAACAAAGGACAACAAGGAAATATGAAAGAGTAAAAGTTATAAATATTGCGGTAATATAATCATGTATTAGTAGATCAGAAAATAGACGTCTATAATTTCTAGACGGGAGGTCCAGAGATCGAAAATATCCAATTCTATTGTGTCAGAAATTCATATATTGGGTGATTGCAACAATTCTTGCTCTATTTTATAGATGGTAGAAACTTGCATTTTGGACTGTGCTGGTGTTTCTTTTACAACCATAATATTAACTGACAGTTATGAACATGTGTTGTGAGTGAACGTAACGCTAAAAAGCGTTTTGCGAATTAATTTGTGGGCAAGATTAATATTCAAAATGGAAAATGAAAAGTTACATTTTCGTAATGTTACATGCGTTTTAAAAAGGAGTAATTGTTGGGAGTGATAAAAAAAATATTCAAGACGTTTATTTCGATCATTCTCCCGCTCTTAGGATAGTTAATAAGAGGCTCTGTTGATTTCGAAATGGTGATTTGAATCTAAACTATAAAATTTGCTCTTGACGATCTTCTGACATTGTTAACGACTTAATACGTGATTTAATGAATAATGTTCTACGGATTACTACGAGATTGCTGAGAGACTAAATGTTAACAATTCGACTGTATTTCTCGCCATTTAAATCAACTTGGGTGCATTTCGATACTCGATGCATCGTAAATTGGGCATGAACTTTTCAATCACCTAATACAATGTGCGCGTGTCTGCGTGTTTTGCTTCGTGGACATATTCGCTAAAATTTATAAAGTCGAAAGGATGTTTATTTTACTTTGGTTTATTTTTGTTGAGAAAAACTTATTTTAAGTTTAAAATACATAAAGTAGTTATCCAAATAACATTATGTTTTACTGAATTTTAACAAATAAGTCTTTTACGCAAATTTAAAAAATATACGAGGGTTATTTTTGAAGTAAGTACCGTTTTGAAATTCCGGATTGGAATTCCGCTGCGGTTGGCATTCTGCACGTGCGCGCTGTTTAACTACATCTGCCGGCAAGCGACAGGCGCCATTACGGAAACATTCGACCGTAATAACGTTTGTTTTTGAGCATTTAAAAGGCTCCGCCGTTTGTGAAATATGATCAGCGATCCGTTTTCTTTGTGCTAAAGACGTGAAAGTGATTTAAATTCACCGTGAGATTAGTGAAGTTTACGGACAAGACATTATAACCGGTGGAATAGTACGGAGATAGGTTAGAGCCATTAAAGATGGTCGCACTAATGCACATCATGAGGAACGAAGTGCCCGAGCTGCAGTCATTAATGAAGATTTGGTGTAGAAAGTTGAGGAATGAGTGAAATAGGACAGTCGCTTTACAATTTCGTCATCTGAATAATTTTCTCGAGTATTAAGCGACAGGATTCTCAATAGGCGGAGCATTTTCAATACTCAAAAACAGACGTTAACACAGTAGAATGTTTCCGTAATGGCGTCTGTGGCTTGCCAACAGATGTAGAGATACAGCGCGCATGGGCTGAATGCCAACTGTAGCGCCACCATGCCGGAATTTCAAAACAGTGCTTACATTTAAAATAACCCTCGTAGTTATTTATGTATTATTAATGCATATTACATATGATAATAGGTTAGAAGTGAAATTTTGAGAACGATTGGGAAATTCCTATTACAACAGGATTAAATAACCATAAGAGCTTTTTACATTTTTACATTTTTTCCCTAAATGGTAAGTTTGAACATGTAACTCTATCTCAAAATTTTACGAATGAAACACCTGTCATAACTTCTTGCATATAATCACAAAAATAACTGTTATGGCAAAATAATAGTCAGTAAAATCAAAATGTAAAGACACGTCCAATAATTAGAATAAATGATTCAAGCGGGTTAAAAGTAAAATTAAGAAAATAAAACTTTAGTGAACATTTTCATTCCTATTTTAATGTAAAACCCAGGGCTGGAAATTTCTTCAATACAAAAGTTTCACTTCACAGACAGTGAGAAATAGTTTAAAAAAACATTGGAATCAGAATGTGTCCTAGGCACAAGTTGTTGAATAAACGTTCGGGGGTCCACTCCCGTATTTTCAAGTTGTTCGATCCTCGTCGGTACATTGCTTAAAAGCTGAGATCACTCTACTGCTGTTACGCTGCTATTGCACGATAGGAAAATCCTTCTTCACGAAGGCTAATGGTTCTCCCTCGTTCAAACACCGGCAGTTGTTGAAATGTCGCCCTCTTTCGTCGAAGAGGCATAGTTGCATCTGACCTAACGTTTTCAACTAGCAGATAACCATAGACAAATTCCAACGTTCAGCTACAACCCTCTATTTATGCTGTTTCAGCAGCAGTCCTGAAGGCGCTGCTCAGCCCCCGCATACGTGGTGACTCTGAAATTGGAATCATTTGCATAACACACTATACTTTGGTTTTTCTGAAATTTTCAGTCCAATCGCGTCATTCCTTCCTGATATTACAATTTTCACAAACATGAGTGTACTAATAAAAAAACTAAATTAGAAGAAAATCATTCCAACCCAAATGCAATTTACCCTCTGCAAAGAATGGATAAATATAGTCTATTTCAGGATTACTTCGGTCACCTATCCTGGAACGGAACAGTTTTGAAATTGGTTCAGTAATTTCAGAGTAATCGGGATTTTAGAACGTTTTCAACTCATTTCGTCCTTTTACATTTAATTAATTTTTAAATGGGCTTTGTAATAATTTACGTCTTAAATGTAACAAATAATTCACATTTCTAGTTTCAAATTATCGGAGTACCAATGAATGCGTAATTTAATTTCATTTATGGTATTTAAACCTTCTTGGGTATAGATGCGCCCAGAGAAAAACAGCCTATGTCTAAATAGGGGTAGTCCCTATAATGAATAATGAAAGAATTTGTTTAATCGGTCTGTTAGTTTCTGAATAATTGTGTTTTTAGAAAGTTTTCTGCAGATTTTATCCTTTGAAATTTCCATTTTATAATACCGTGCAAGAGTTCATGTTTAAAACAACAACCACCGTGTCAAACTATAAGTTTCCATCCCTAACAATTTCTATGAAATCGTAATTTTAGAACGTTATTTTGTCTTCTTCAGGCTGATACCTCGAGATAAAAAATTGTAATATTTAAAAAATGATAGTCACCATTATTACACTGAAAGAATTTCCTAAATCGGTTCTATAATTTCGGAGTAATTTAATTTTCGGAACATTTTCTACTATTTTTGCTTTAATTTACCACCTAATTTTAAGAGAGTATTTACCACTTAAAAGTACCTACCATATCAATTTCAAAGTTTTTGTCCCAGAGAGTTTTTTAAAAAATATCGTTATTTTAGTTTCGCACTGGCATCCATTTGGGAACAAGAGTACCGATATAAAAGTAGTGCATGTTGGTTAAAAGAGTGTCATCATTATTTTGCCACCATTATTAATGAAATCGATTCTGTAGTTCTAGAGATTGCCACCTACAAACAAAAAAAAAAAATAAAGAAATGTTTATTCTTTATAATATTAAGTATAGAAAAGGGTCTGGTATTCATCAATAGACTTATAAACTAAACTAAACAGTGCCTAACCTTGTAAGCAGGAAGCTGGACACCGAGATGCTATACAGCATATGTCTCGGTCCGGTGGTCAGCCCTACGGTGTTTAGTTGTTAAGCAATCTTGGTACTAATTTTATCGACTCCAAACGGATGAAAGATTAAGTTAACCTTGGCCCGCCGGGATTTGAACTCGCGACCGGTAGCGTACGAGATCGACAAGCTGACCACCACGCCATTGGGCATTTCAATAAACATTTAATATTTAAAAAATTATTTTAAAACTTTTTTAGCTATAAATTTAATGCAAAATATGTATTTAGTCTCACTTATATGTTTAATCTGTTTCTTAAACGTGATTTGACTTTTATTGTCATATTATTAAAAAATCTGTGGCACTACACAATGGTCTCCCGAATTCATGAAAAAGATTTACTTACGTAAATAGATTACAGTTTAGAATGTGATCGTCTAAGTGTAAGTTTGTGTTAGTATAGTGATGTCTTATTAATAAATGCGAATTATGCATTTACTTCAGTGTCACCTCTTCATATTGTTTCAGTGTCATAATATATTTATTAAGTAATTAATTATAAATACAATAGAACCAACAGAACTATTGCTAAATGAAACGTTGTATAATCTATAAACATCGTGCAACGAATTATTTTTTAGAAAAAATCAGTTGTATAATTGAATATATTAGACATATTAGACATTTAAATATTTAATTTCTAATCTTATAGGTGATAAATAGAAACAAAAAATGTAATTCTGGATACGTGTTGTTTCAAATGAGCAAAAACATTTAATCACATTCAAGATTATATTTCTTCTGTGATTCTGTTTTCCAAATATTGCCTTTTTATTTTAACTTTTCTGAAATACGTATTATAGAAGGAAACATGTCAAAGAATTCCGAGTCAAATAAATAGAAAACATGTAAAAACAACTTTGAATTAAGTCCTAGGATGACAGAACGTGTTTCATGCATCCGTGAATCTAATTTCATTAGAAAAGAAAGTATCTCGTAACTGTAAAATTGCTACTATTTTCATATGTTTTGATGTCTGCAGGCAATAAAATCTAGAAATAAAAAAGGCGAAACGTTCTTACTTGAAAAATCAGGAAAGAGTAAAACTAAATGAAAATAACATTCGCCATTAGTCTAATTAAATTGTGCATTTATGAAGTTGTTGACGTATGAAACAGAATATTATTTTTTTTATCACTACATAAAATAACAACAAATAAAAATCATGCATCAAGCTTGTATTATAAAATCATTAACGACACATTCAGTATAACAAGACATCATCGCTTAATATATTGTAGGATGACATCAAAGTAAACTATTTGTAAAACACATAACACATTTGGAAATCCAATATTAGCAGTTATTATCAATAATAAACAAAGTCATTTAATTCCTTTGTATGATTCATATGGTTTACATTTATTCCTACATATGATTCCTTCTTACTTATCGTACTTCTTACATATCATCCCTTCATACTTATTCCTTCATATTATTTACCGATTGGTATACATGCTGCATAGTATGCTAAAATTTACTTCAGTTACACTGTAACAAAAATCTGTGAAGTTACTAAAATTTTTCTAGGAAACTGGGATTCCTAGAACTTTTTTTGTAACGGCGACAACAAAAGTTTATGTAGAAGATACACTTTTGTACCATAATTCAAAAAATCTGTAATGTTACTGGGACTATTTTAAGAAACTGGGATGCCTAGAACTTTTTATGTAACTGGAACACGGGTTACAGATAAAAGTTTAGTAAGATTACTGTAATTTTAGTACATTCTTTTGTAAAGCTACAGATTTCTGTAGCTTTACAAAAACTAGTTTTGCAGATTTACATCTCTTTTTGTTCAGTGTACAGATAAAATTTTAGTAAGCAGACAGATATCTGTAAATTTACATCTGTAGAATTACAGATTTTTTTTTTTAGAGTGTAGGAAATGCATAAAACAGTTGAAAATTCCCTTTCAGCAATTTCCGTCAATAAAAGTAAACGTCCTCGAATGCTTTTGTTCCTCCTTGTATATAATATATAGTATTTAAACACGCCAAGTAATATGCGATAAATAAGTTACAGTTTAAAATTCATGAAAACAACTGCAAGCACATTTGTAGCAGCTATCGCCTTTGTAGAAACTATTTGTAGCAACTTATAGACAGAACTATAACCGAATCACATTATGTGTCCCTGTAAGGGACACATAATGTGATGCGTACATGCGTGATGCGTACATAATATAATGCGTACATGCTATGAACACGATATTCTACGGTAACCACCATATTCCTTTAGTGCACCTCGGGGATGTATATCAGTTTCAATATGTTTGAAATAGTAAAACATAATTAAAATACATTGCAAACGAATTATAGAATAGTTACGTTTGTTAAAGCTCGAGGAGACCGAAAAGCAGACAGATGGCTAGACAAAGAGCCAGAAGCATTCTACTTAAAGATTAATTCCCATTCTCATATAATGCATGCATGCAGCAAATAATGTATTTAAACATGTGGATATCTTTTTTAGTGTCTACTGAAGTGTTAATAATTGTTAATTGTAAATTTCTATCCCCTTTACCCTTCTATGAATGAGTATTGCTCTTTTGAAGCGTGAGTAATTTTGAGTAATTTTTCGATCACATTAAAATCTATATTTTAAACATTTGGAAATCCTCTCCCAAATTTTTATTATATGAATAACTTCATAATCAAAATCAGAAGTAGCTACAACTATGAAACTACAGTATTCTGGACATTTTTAATAGTTTCTAATGGTCAGATAATAATGGTCAGAAGTAGCTACAACTATGAAACTACAGTATTCGGGACATTTTTAATAGTTTCTAGCGTAGCGCACTACATTTTGAAAAATGTAATGCAGCTACTAGCAAGATACAAAACTGTAATTTGTACAGACCGCAGCTCCTGCTTTTGAGGCTACTTCAGGAAAGAAAAGAGTTTTTCTTGAAACCACTTGATCGTAACTTTCCTCTTTTAGAAAAAAATATGTTCTGCGGAAGAATTTGCAGCTGTCAGTGATAAATCACTTTAAGAATAGTAAACAAAACTTATGCAGTGTATGGCGAACGATAAACATTTTATGATTAAGCATAAAAAAGTTATGTACAATAAAAGCCTCTCGTTACATCATGTTCAAAGATAAAGCTCTCTTTTCGTATATCCTAATTATATAAATAATCTGTAGTTTAATTCATTGTGTATGTTATCTTTATGAGTAACTACATATAAACATTTATTGTGTGACATATATATTTTAATTTTGCTGAAAAAGTTGTAATATGTGCATAAATTAACATTTTGGCGAATAACACAAACATTTTATCGTATGTTATTTGCGCCACGATAGAAAGGAATGTGACTGTCTCTGTACATTTTCACATTCGGAACCTGTTGGTAAAGCAATAGCACATCTGGGAAACCCAGAGTTACGACCAAGGACCCGGAACGTCCATGAGCGCCCAGTACACCCTAAGCTCCTGGAGAACTCGCAAGTATGATTCCTGAAGTATGCAGCTTAAAGTTTCTGTACAGGGGTTTTGCTGTCGTTACTACCATAATTTCCAATGGTGTTTGGGGAGCATGGACAGCGACGTGCGGTGGGTAGTGCTCTTCCTTGGGCACTAGTACGTGTCGTGGCGGTAACACACTGGCTCAGAACAGTCCCGCCTGACGCGATGCGTATATGAGCTCTTCAGCGCTTATACACTGTTCAGATCGGATACTTAAGATAACATATACTGACGAACTCGCTGGGAGAGGTCCACAAACTCTCTCAGTGAATTTCAACTTTCTTCGGCTAGATAGAGCCATTACCACTCACTCTGATTGGCTATAAAGCTTCAATTTAACTGATTGGCTGTTACGGCCGATTTTATTTTTTGCGCATGCGCACGCTTTGCATTTGTTCAGATCTCAGACACAGTGACGTTGATTGAGTTATCTTTGATGAGTTTTACGATGTGAACAGTCATTGAATTCCGGGAGGGTACCATAGCGGCTTAAGATATCTTAAGTATCTCATCTGACCAGGATATTAGACAGACGGGGAGACTTGCCGCAAGATGCATTCGTTATATCATTCTTAATTTTTTAATTCCCTGGGTTATATAGCATTTGATTATATACTGCTAAACGCGATATAATGCCGTATCCATGTCCTGAATTTCAATTGTAATTGGATCTTTTGACCTAATCTGGAAGTAGTGAAGTAGTGAATTTAGTAGTAGTACTTTTGAAGAGTATTTTGTAGTCGCTATTTTTTTAAAACAAGTAGTTAACTACATTTTCGAAAAAACAGCTTATAGATATAGTTTGGAACAAAATAAGAGAAGATTTTTCGACCATTGTTAATAACTACTGAATGCTTCGAATTATCAATATCTTGCAGTTGAAGGGGGGCATTTGATGCTACGGAGATACGAGGGAAATTTCTTTTGTAGGTCGAGAATTTATGTGTCAAAATTGAAGTATTTATAGATACCATGTAACTTTAGTATTACAGTACCAAGTAGTAAAACGAATTAAGTCGTACAAGAACGCAAACAACGTTTCTAGATTTCAATTTAAAAAATGTATGTTTTGTTCTTTTTGTTAAAAATGTCACCCATAAAAAAAAATCGATAACCAGGAGATTATGATCTGTATTTATCTATATATATTAGTTTATTTATTTAATTCAGTCAGTTGAATGGTTTTAAGTGCAAATTGTTAATATTTCTGTTAATAATTTATATATTTCTTAGAATAAAAACGTTATAGGTTACTATAGAAAATCGAATTTTTCTCAGTAAAAAAAGAATTAAATACTACTCTCGCTGCATAGGATACTATGACCATTAAACTTTAACAACCATATGCTATTTCTAAAGGAAGAGCGTGTTTTGTCATTGATATTCCATCAAAAGTTGCATAAATAAAATATTATGACACGAACACTTGGTATCACAATTTTGTTTGTAGTTGACGAATACTGTAATATTTTATGCATCTTTTGCAAAAAAAGTTTAATACTTCATTTAAAGTATTTATCACCGCTTGAACAAATTTTTATAAATACAAAAATACATTAAACCTTCTTGAAAAGTTTTTAGTGTTTGAGTTTGGTAAAAATATTTCTTTGAATAACTTCTTTAACAAGCACTTAAGATAAGAAAAATATAAAGTTATTTACGGAGGAGAACATTTGGAGAAAAATGACAAAAATATCACTTTTTTTCCAGTTTTTTCCTAAAATTTAGAAATCACTACTATATCATGCGCTGTAAAAAATTCTAAATGTTACTCCATAAAATTGCTGCCTACATTTTATTGAGTAATTTAATCTATATAACTGGTGTTACGTTACACTAATGTGTAATATTACACCAATCATATAAATTTAAATTATATCATTATATAAGTTAAATTGGAGTAACGTTATACTATTTTTTTACAGTGTGGTAAAATTACGTACAGATTTGGAAAGGATAAATATGGAAAGGATATTTTTATAACACATAATTTACAATTGCACCATAAAATATAATAAATAAAGACACAATATTGCTTAATGGTACATAAAACACGAACTTTATTAAGGTAAAAGTTAAATTCTACGTTTCGAGCTGTTTATATAGCCGTCTTCAGGAAAAATATGATGGTTAAATGGCTAAAAAGCTCAGAGATGAAAGTTTCCTGTGCGAGAGAAAATTTGTCGAACACTGACTAAAGATATGAGAACAAAAATGTAGTGGTGCCATCCAGTAAAAATAAATACTTATTAATACTTCAATTTAAACTTGAATCATGTTGCCAAAATCTTGAATGAAAACTTTGTTGAATGAGGTTTCGGCCATCATGCGTAGATGGCGACACTCGTAGTTTCTTCATTCGAACTTTTGATTTATTTGGGCTCATTTCATTAATAAGTATTTATTTTCACTACATTTTTGTTTTCATATCTTTAGTCAGTGTTCAACAAATTATCTCTCCCACAGGAAACCTTCATCTCTGAGCTTTTTAGCCATTTAACCATCATATTTTCCCTAAAGACGGCTATAGAAACAGCTCGAAACGTAGAATTTAACTTTTAGCTTATCAAAGTTCGTGTTTTATGTACCATTAAGCAATATTGTGTCTAAATTTAAGTTATTTTTATTTCCTACATTTCTCTTTAAATGTTTCAGAGCTACAATATTTAAATTCCTAGTTCGCAAATTATGTTTTTCCTCAATGTATCCTTTTATATTAAAGAACTCCTTCAACTATATAACATGCATAAATAAAATTTTATAATATTCTATATCAAACTTAAATAAAAATTCCAAAGTTTCAGTCATATTTCAAAATTCATCTAAAACAATATTTTGTTGCGGCAAAAGACTCATAAGACAATACCTCAACATAAAAAATTCAAATAAAAGTTTTACAGAGTGTTCCTTGTTATAGCTGAATAACAGCTAAATCTTTAGTTTCGGAAATATATTTCCAGTTCCAAATTTATATCCAAATGTTGTTGCTTATCATATTTAAAAGTCAACTGTTTCAAAATTATTTTAATCTATTATATTATATTTTTCAATCTATTTTGAAAGGACTTTATTTTTTCCATAATATTTCCAGTAAGTTTCTTTTAATTCATTTTCCGATGATTCATTTTGGATTTTTATGAAATTTCTGTTACTTCTTTCAGTTTGAACATGTCTTTCATTATTTAATATGTAAATATTTTTTCGCCGATTTGTGTTTTAGAAAACTAACTCCTGAGAATGATTTAAAAAAAACGAAACGTCGAGTATAATTTTTATTTTTGTGATTTTAATTTTTACATCTTTGTTTAAAATCTTGAAATAAACCGCACGTTGTATAGCAACTTACAAGCAGTTTACAACGCAATTTGCAGCATAAAGGTCTTATTGATTATTATTCTAAAATAGTTCTTTTTATAAAAATTATGAAATTAGAAATTTTGTATCACGCTGGTTTTTAAAATGCATATCTAAAATTTTTACTCCATGCTGCACCAGGTAAAATAAAAATTATTTTTGAACGACTAAAACTAAAGTGTATTTGCTAATTTTGTTAATTTCCAGCGTTTTAAGGAGCTAAATATAGAGAAGACACGTTTTCAGTGGAAAAAATGGCACTGCTTTAATTTATTATCTGGTTTTTCTTATATATAAATTATGCATGAAACATGCGTTGTTAAATGTTAGTAAGCAACATTTTTAGTTTGTAGTATATGGTGTTAAACTGAGAAGTTTATTATTTTTATTCTTAAATAAGCAAATTGGAAACAACCTGAACAAAAAGAAATTCCATGCAAAACTAGACAAAAAAAATATGTAGTATATTAATTGGTTTAATTCTGAAAAAATATTATGTAATATTTCGACTGAGATTCAATCCTTGTAATTTATAAATTTAAAAACCACTTTGATTATCAATTTTACTTTCGATTGGCTATTTGTACTCACTTTTGGTCGTTAAGAAAATGTTTAAATCTTTACAATTAGTTCGAAATTTAGTTCTTTAATTTAAAAATATGTATTGAATAAATCTGAAAAATCTAATGATTTTTACTATTACATTTTTCAAAAACAAAAATCCATTACCACACAATGTGTCGGATGCGTTTCCTTCTTATTCTTATTAAATCATTATATATTCATCTTTTTTTTGGGCATTTTTTTTAAATGCCTCAGCAATAACTGTGGTAAAAATTAAAAACACATCGACAGCTAATTTTCCTCTCGTCTGAAATTAAAGGATTAAATTCAAGAAAGCGGACGTTCCAAGCAAGATATAAAATATATAAAAAGAATTAAAAATATAAAAGAAAAAAGAAAAACACTCCCCCCCCCCCACTCTACGAAATAAGGAATTATCTGGAAGTATTTCGTTATTAGTGTTTTCTTTTTACACTACACGAGCTGGAACCCCTCGAATTTCGACGAAAGAAAATGTTTAAAGAACAGTTACTTTTATCAATAATAAACCAACAAAATTAATTGCAATAAAGAATCCATCGAACATTAGTTAGACTGACTCTTAAAGCAAATATACTTTAATCTGAAGGTAACAAAATACTATTTCCTTAAACTTCAACTGTTCCAAATTATTGAAAAATTAAACTTTTATTTTTATACGTAATTACTAAAATATAATCAAGATAAGTAAATATGATGAAATTATCAATTGAGCCTCTTATGCTACGCATTATAGAATGAAAAATGATGAAAAATAATTTCACTCTGACATAATCATAGGCTTTTTTCTGCATGAAATCTAAATCTTACGTCATTTTTTCAATCTCAAAATTGATATTGTATCATAACCTGATTCAGCACTTTACTATTATTTCGACGCGCAATAGATTATTACTAATTATTTCTCCAAACTATTGGCTAATTTACCCACTTTGTTGTCTTTAGTGTCTTAATAAATATATGAGTAACGACATACGCACTTGATAAATGTCTAGAATGGAAGTTTTTGTTTAACCCCTTGAGGGGCGGTGGGATAAAATATATCCCACCTAATTTAAACAAGATTCTCACCAGAAAATTTTTACTTAATTTTATATTTTTAACTTTGGAGGAAAATTGTTAAAAAATTGCTTTTCCTTATTTAAAAATAAAATTTTTCGATCATTCCGGTGAGAATTCTATATTTAGAGACATTTTACTTGCCCCTCAAGTTGTTATACTATGGGGAACCGCTTTTTAGTTCTTTGCAATATTCATATGGACAAGTTCACTTAGACGAGTGAGAAGTCAGCTTTATGACAAAGGCAGTCTGGTTTCTGTACAATATATTTTTATTAACGAATCAAATTTTATTCTTCGTATTCCATCACTTTATTATTTATAAACGAACTCTAGATATGAGCATTGTTCAAGTTTGATACGCACTGGACAATCATATCGCAAAATGTTTGACGTTTTTGTGTAAAACACGATACGATAACCATTTTTTTTTCTTAAAACCTTCCGTTTACTGCAATAACGGGGTAGAAAACTGCGTTCAAATCCGTTCAGTAATTTTTTCGAAAATTGCAGACATACTTACATAAACTTTTTTTCAAATTTGAGGCCACTCTTCTAAATATTGGAACACTTATGTGTTTAATCTTATGTTCAATGTTTGTTTTCAGGACAACGGTGGAGTGTGGATTGTTCGCAAAAACACGTGCCTTTAGGTGAAAACAAATCTGACTTGAAAACAAACATTGGACATGAGATTCAAAAAATTTTTGTTACAATGTTTCTCAGTGTTTGAGTGGCCTCAAATTCGAAAAAACGCATACATCTTTGTATCCGAGAAAAAGAGTCACATTTTCAATATTTTCTGTAGTAATGTTAATTTTCGCTCAATTTTGTGTCTCGGTATTGTTACTCTTTCAATTTAATTTATGTTTGTAATTTGAAACATGTTTGTATTTTAGAAAACAAAATATTTTTTAAGGGTTGCGCGACTTTTCGATCACCTTGAAGTACGCTGGATACCAGATATATTAAATTTCGTCAAAAGAGTAATTTATGTCAATATCTTTAATGAGACGTGAATTATTTAATGACATGTAATATCAGGAGATGAAATAAAGGTTTATTTATATCATATAAACAGAAATAAGGTTCGAAATAAATATTACATGTGTAAGGTTTGTGAGTTTTCAAATTATTGTTACATTACAATAAAGAGCAGAAATGTAGAAAATAAAGAAAATATGCTATGTATATTTATGCGATAAAGACCGTACAAAACCAGTTACAATAGCAATTAGCCACGAAAGGAAAAAATAGATGCTTAGAACATTGCAGTCTGGACTTAAAATGAGGCAGTACACACACACGTCCTGGTATTCTAAAAGAAGATTTCATGACGTACGCAAGTACGTCCTGGTGCTTAAGAGGTTCAGAGCATGGCCATATTTGGTAGAAGTACATTGTCAGAAAACTCGTCAATATACACTAAATTATTCCTCATTTTTTAACAAATAATTTGCGTAGAAAACATGTTTTATTCGCGAATTCTTCCTGAAAGTCTGAAAAAGAAGGAGAAATTCCGTTCATTCCTGGTACGCATGCGCTCTATTAATACTAAAATCCGATTCATTTTTAAAATGAAAAACCAAAAATTCTATAAATTAAGATTTCTATTTTAAATAAAAAAAGGTAAAAGTTTTCGAATTTAAAAATAAATAGCAATTACTTTTCTCATTCCTTCAATAGTACTCACAATTTATTTTTTAAGTTGAATAAGTTGTATATAGTTAAATAAAGTAAAATTTATAAAGTTGTTTATAAAAAAAATATTCGCATTTAAAATATATTTTAAATGAACACAATTAAAATATATTTTAAATATGAAATAGAAAAAAAATCAATTTTACTCAAGAAAGAAAAAAAAAATTCTTAATTAATAAAAATATAATATCCGTGTTTCACAACTAGCAATCTACCTAAAAATATTTGTAATTTATATTTTTATCATATACTAATACTAAAGTTTTAAAACTCCATCCACATTCACATTAAAGACGAAATCTTCCCGAAATTAACTTCAAAATTCAAAGCTTTTTAAAGAAATTAATCAAGTCATATTCAAAGTGTTTCACTAATGTAAAACTGTAGCCTCGTAGCACCAAGATAGCTGGCTCGATTCCAAGGTCAACAACTTTTCTTTTCTCCCCACTTTTTTCAATTGTAGTAAATTTTACATCCTGTAACGGGAAAAAAGAAACGAATATTCGTCAATTAACGGAGAAATCCTGGTAGCACTGCTGCCATGAAAATTTCCGTGAATTGAAGAAAGTATTTTTGAGAGTCTATCTTAGTAGCTATTTGATACTTTTTTTTCATCATAAATGATAACAGCTGCAAAACTATTAAATTTTATGGGGTATTTTTCAGTATTTTAAACTTACAACAAATTATCCAACATTTTACCTTTCCTTTTTGAAGAGTTTCCTTTTTTGTCTTAAAATTGTTTTTTAAGTAATTGAATACTGAACAAGTTTAGAAAATAGAATAGAATGTAAAGAACGTCTAATTAAAAGTATCGAAGAACAAAATAATCCAATTATCCTTGCTTTTAAACTTCTCCAAAAAACATCATTATTGTTGGAAATTGTTAACATTCAATTTCTTTACACACAAGTCCTTCCCTTTGTTCTGTCGTTTTTTTTTTCCTTGTATGTTTTGTGCTGGTTTTCAAAATCTCTCAAGAACGGGTAGGGTGGATGGAGGTAAGTGAAACTACTTCATAGCTAATTTTCTTTTTGTCCGAAATTAAATGATTAAAGCAAATTTTCAAGTTAGGAAAATGTATTTTATATGGACTTAATAGGAAGTATTTCGTTTTTGATCAGTTTTTTCACAGCGGTAAGATGCAAAAAAATGTAGGTTGATCGGGTCTTGTTGGCTCAGTTTTTGCCCAATATTTTTTTCTTTTTTATTTTGATAATTTATTTATTTATTTTTTAGTTTGCACCTTCAGCACATCTTATAGAATATTCTCGTACGAGAAAATTTCAAAAATTTTAATTAATAGCGCCTATATGAACCTCAGAAGAACATCAAGTCACTGGGCCAAGCTGCCACATCGAGCGGGGTAGGTTGGCCCTCTAAATCGATCTGAATTCTAGATTACAATTACTAGAGGAAATGAAAAAACATTTAAAATATTAAATTTAATTTTAATTTTGTAAATAAGATACAAAGGATACGATAATATTTCTTTTTTCAACTTTATCCCAAGGTTTCAAGATCATTTGACATTGCAACCGTAACTGCTGCTACGGATGACAGGAAATTAGATGTAGAGTATTATCTGTAGTTTTCTGCTGCACTTGGGTTGTAGAAACGATTGCAATTTCTAGTTCAACTGAAGTTTTTAATTACAGCGAAGCTTCCTTTTCATTTCGTGTATCTGAATATGGTGAGTCAGGGATTAAAGAAGGCATTAGAAGAGTTGGGCCAACACGCCTTATATCGCATTTTGATCATCGAACAGTGGTCCCAAATCGCGATTAAGTGGCCAAAAATCAGAAAATCGAAGTTTCGTATTTCAAAATGAAATAAACTCCACAGTATTTAGAAATATCTGAAGATTTATATTCTTTAATATTTTGGTTTTATAAGCTGACGTGAATTCGCATTGCTTATGTGAAGTTAGGTGTTTTGAGCGTTTTCTGCTGTTGCTTGAATTTCAGGCAAATTCGTTGCATTCACACCCTAACTAAGACCTTTTCAGATAGTTTGTCGTTTTTTCCTTTGCACTTCTCTGAAACAACATTAAATTATATATGTAATTTGATTTTTCGATTGCAAAAATCTCAAAAATTAAAAAAACAGGAATTTTTTTTTTAAATACATAGTTTTAAGGAATTTTTGTGCGTAAAAAGTGATATACAAAAAAAGTCCTTCCGAGTTGCTCGGACTTTTATAGTACAAAATGTAGAATGAACCTTCTAAAACTATATCCCAAGAGATTTATTGCGACTTTTTACGGCTTTGAGAGAATCAGCAGTTTGAAGTTGGACACTGAATATTGGCAGTATTAGTCCAAAATCAGTAATCGGGTTTAAAGTCAATCTAATTTTCGCACTGATCCAAAATTGTCAGTGTTTATATAATGCAACATTCTAATTAACATAATACTTTACAATTTCATTTTTTTTATTTGCACGGGGGGGGGGGGGCTTAAGAGTTGGTGATATTTTTTTATATATTTTTATTTATAATTTTTCCTTTGCTTTTTCCTAAAATTTTGAAAGTAATCTAATTGATGAATTGAATGATTTTATTATTAATTCATAGTAAACAGATGTCGAAAACTTAAAAAATAGTAATAATATTTTTAGATTTTCCTTGCTATAGGAGCAAATGGAAAAAGGGAAGATTTCACGAGTGTGTGTGTGTGGGGGGGGGGGGGACACAAAATTTAGTTGATTGATTATTTATGTATTAATTTCAAATGCTAAAAGGTATCAATTAAAAGTTTAAAACCAGTAAAAATACGTTTATTTCGACTGTTGACATGTTTTGACTCACCCCGAGTCATTATCAAAAACAAATAAATAAAGCTATTCTAAATTTGCACGGTCTATGATACGCCTTCATTCAGTTTTCCACGTATTCTTTCATATTATGCCCATTTGTATTTTATATGGATGTTTATTTTATTTTCATACTCATTGAGTAAGCTCGAGCCCTATTTTTGGTAAGCGAAATGATGCCTCATCGTTACCTATTAAATTTTTACGCGTTACCTCTTTGGTTTCTCTTAAAATTGATGGATAGTATAGTATAGACTGGACGGGAAAATTATTTTTATTTTTTTGAAATTTACTCGGATGGTTTCTTCTTGATAAAATCTTGCTAGTGTTGTGGTCTTTCTATTATATTTAATATCAGCTATATGCTCCTTTTTTATATACTTAAATTTCCTGCTAGTCATACCAATATAGTAATTCTTTGATCCGTCTGCTCTAATAAATGGTATTTTATACACCCCAGAGTAACTCTCAAAACTAATGGGTCAATTTTAGCGCAAATGATATTCGTCAATTTAGGAGGTGGTTTTGCTATTAAGTAGGTATTGAAACGTTTAAGGCTATATTTTAATTTCTCCAAAAAGCTTGGACTTGAATAGTATAAAGTTTGTATTTTTGCGAATCAAATTTACGTTCAGGCTTCTTATTATTAGCAATCATATTCATATCATATCATATCATATCATATCATATCATATCATATTCATATATCGTATCATATTCATATCATAACATATGATATATCATATTCATATCATATATAATATTCATATTCATATTCATATCATATATCATATCATGTTCATATTCATATCATATGATATCATATCATATTATATCATATTATTTATGTATTTTATTGATTGCTTATACTCTTTATTGTTACTTTTCAATAACATTAAAAAGAGAAGATTTTAACCTGTATATTTTCAGGGAAGGAGGGAGATGAGGGGTTAAAATTTCAGGGGAGGCTGAATTAGATGATTTGCCTTGAAAAAGTGAAAGTTATTCACCATAATCAAAAGTAGAAAATTCTCATTCCTGTAAAAAAAATCCTGTAAAAAAATAAATTTTAAATTTCATAAAAATTTGCCCCCCCCCCGTCTATTGCGCACCCCCCCCCCCAATCTCCTCCCCCGGAACCCCAATTACATTTAGTTTAAATTCACAATGTAATATCATTTAGATGTTATAAAATTAAAAATGAAACATATACTACCACTAGGAAAGCTAGAAATGATTTTTGGCCACTTGATCGCGATTTGGGACCACTGTGCATCGTATCAAACTATTCTGTTAATATTTTTTTTAAATAGTAGATAGAAATTAACCTCTGAACAACGGTCTTTTTGATTAGTATTCTCCAAACGTAAGTTTAGAAAGAAATTAGAAACGACTATTTATAATTGAAAAGAAAACTTTCCTGAGTCAAAATTTTCAAATTTGAAGCTATTGTTTAGTTGCTTCTTGGCTGCTGACACTATTGTGGATGAAATAAGACATATTAAGACATACATAGCTTTGATACTAACACCATCGAACTGATAGTTTGAAAAATGTCGGGAATGGGCCAACATGCCCCTATGGCCAACATGCTCCTCCAGGTCTATCATACTTCAAAGATAATTTGACAAAAATGTATCTAAGTGAGAAAAAACATTTCATTTAACAATAATGCAAGAAATTTTGAAAATAATTTTTAATTTCATTAATTTTTCACTTTTAAATATAAATGCAGTATTGTTATGAATATAAGAGTAATTTTGAAATAAATATGAGTACAAATTAAGATTTTGATAATATTTCAGTTTAACTCACTGTATTTATATCTAAAAATTTGAACAGAGCTATATTACTATACGGAAAAGAATATAAAAAAATACAGTGCTTGGAGATATTGCATTTTTTAAAATTATTTTAATAGTTGTTTCTCTCCATCTAATTATCTAGCTACAAAAATAATCTTTAAAAAAGTTAGTAGTAGCAGCTAATAGTAGTTTTCAGTTCACGTTTTAAATGAAATAACATGTAAAACGCTCCGAGATTGCTCAATTCGTCAAACAAGTTCTCTGTCGACGACATTGCAATCATCAAGGGTTGGAAGTAGGGGCAAAAACATTTGTTTACATTTCTGGTTTAAGTCAAATACCTACGGAACGAATTTTCTGAAAGTTTGCGTAACGTTCACTGTTCATAACAATGCATATTTAAGTATTTTCAGAGTCTTGCCTTATCAAAAGAAGGGTTCTTGTGAGGAAGTCTTTTTTACTTTTTTGATTGAAAACACACACTTAAGGGGACAATGGAACTTCAAACACACCTTTTTATTACTTTTTAAATTGCACCTTAAATAGTATTCAAGGACACACTATATGAATTATGGCATAAATTTATCACACAATAAATTTAAAAAAAAATCATTTTTGAGAAAAAATAAGGCATTTTTCTGAATATTTTAAGCGTTATCAAGAACTTTCAAAGTGTCCCATTCTCATTCCCTATCAATAAAAATCCCCAATGTTTCTTTATTCCAGTTTGGTTTACATATGCAAATAAAACTGTGCATCGAATTTTATATATTTTAATATAAAGGTAAAAAAAAATATATTTTTTTTTAATTTTATAAAAATTTCAGCATTTTTGCATCCTATTTCTTCACTTAACAAACTACCTATTACATTTCCAGTCATATTTAGTTTTAAAAAACTATGCACTATTTAATTTGTATATGTAAATGATATTTTACCTTGAAAACAACGGTATCCGTACGAACCCTGTCGAACATATCAGTAATTTTTATATGGCAGATAAATTAAGTACAACTTAAGCAGATGTTTTTATTTATTAACCATTTGGAAATGGTTGTTGTTTTCGGTCGAGGATGGGGCCAAATGATGCTCGAATTTATTTTTTTATAACGAAATTCAACGATGTTCTTTACTTTTAGAAGAATTTTTATTTGAATAGGTAATAGAAAAGCATAAAATCGTTAAACATTGTTTGAATAGGTAATCGAAAGGCATAAAATCGTTAAAAATTGAAAAAGTTACAAAATGGGTAGGCGCAAATTATCAGATATGGAAAAATCCAAAGCCAAAGAGCGACGCCGAAATGAAAATTGTCTTGCAAAGCAAAAATCGAGGTCTTCAACTCATTATGTAGGCCATGAAAATCGAAGTCTTCAACTGATTATGTAGCCCATGAAAATCGAGGTCTTCAGCTGATTATGTAGCCCTTGAAAATCGATTACAGAATAAAAGACGAACGCGAAAAATGAAACAATCTAATGTTTAATAGATTGATAGTAAAAAGCCATGTCTCGAGGGGCTCCAATCCACTAGCCACGGCGTTTTACAATCGGTCGATTCTAACCGGGAAAAATTGAGCTCAACTTAGATAATTTGTCGCAATCTGTGGATGATTCGGTGGAACTGCTTTCGATTTGTAAACTGTTTTTCTTCTCGAAACGGAACTTGGAGAGTTTATCGATGAAGGTTTTGTCGTCTGAAGTTTGATCGTTGCAATCTGTTGTTGAAGAGGATGCGACAGAATTTGGTGGACGAAATAAATTCCGAATGGTCGTTGTAATCTATTAAATTACATTTTTTTTTTAATTTCTTGTGTGATAAATATATGCTATAATTCCTATAGTGTGCGTTTGAATAGTATTCAAACTGCAGTTTAAAAAAATAAATTAAAAAATGAGTTTGATAGATCCTTCTCTACTTAACGAACGGTCTTTCTACAATTTGTGTATAGAAGTTCAATGTTGCGGACAATGCATATTTCAATGCCTTAACTTTTGTAATTAAAAACATGCTCTTAGATTTTTAATTTATATTTCTTGTTTATGTATTATGTTTGCCTTCAGGTTTAGAACTATACTGTTACCTTTTAAAGGAGATTAACGAATACTGAATAGTGGATATTTATTTTCTAAAACAGTGTTTTAAGGAATAAAAAGATTTTCATTTTAGTTACTAAAAAATGTTAGAGAGCAAAATATCCAATTACTTGACTTTAAGCTTCATGAAAGAACTTATTGTTTTTGGATTGCATTAACTTAAATTTCTATAGACACATTTCCTTCCTCTCTTTGCTTCATTATTTACTTATCTCTTTTGTACCCCTTTTCAAAAATTTCATCATCGAAAGAAAAAAAAAGTATCTACACAGCTAATTTTCCACTCGTGTGAAATTAGAGAATTAACTGAAGAGAGAAAAACCTGTAAAGCCAGATTTTAAAGACGAAAAATAACTACTTAATCCGTATGTACCTATAAGTTCTTCAATTTTAATTAGTTTTATATATATATATATATATTATCAAGTTTTTAAATTATTACATAGAAAATAAATGTGATAAAAAGTCCTTCCGGCCAGTGCCGGGAGGAAGATGTAGCTTTCATATTCCTTATTTTAAAAAAGCCAACTTATATTATTCAAACACACGAAGCTCAATTAAGTGGAAACCGAATGTAGGAGATTCAATACTAATTTTTATCAATACTAAATCATTATGAATGAGAATTTTGCGAAATTAGTCAGCTTTATCCAAGCTGCTTTTATTTAAAGTCACTTATATTTGGCTGACAAATTCGGCGATTTCTTAAAGTGCCTGCCATTTTAAGACAACATGGTAGATGAGGCTAACCAGTGAACTTGGCCGAGACCTTAGTTAATGCTGGGCACATGCTCACTCATATCGGAATCGGTTGATATATACGAGTGCTGTCGCAGGCAAAAATCAGATTTTTCAAAATGTCACCCACTTTAGAAATTGAAACTGCTATATCTGAGCCATTTTTTAAGATAAAGACAAACAAAAAATGCTCATGAATCCTTATATCAAGGTCAAATACTTAAGAAAGAAACCTTTTTCAATTTCTAATTTTTTTGCACCTCACTTTAAATATATTTTTTTAATTTAATGGCCGCCATTTTGAAACAAGATGGCTGATGAAGCTGGCCAGCGAACTTGGTCGAGATATTGATGTATACTATCCACATGCCTTCTTCCATCGAAATAGGCGAATACGTGTGGTATCGCGTGACAAATACAAGATCGTTTCAAAGTGCTAGCCATGATAGAAATTCAAAGTGCTATAATTCAACCACTTTTTAAGATATAAACAAAAGAACAAATTTTCAGAAACAAAAACTGCTCCAGAATCTTTGTATCAAGGCCAAACACATAAAAAAAATCTTTTTCATTTTCCAATTTTTTAATACCTCATTTTAAATTTTAAGTAACCTTTTTTTTTTTAAATGGCAACCCTTTTGAAACAAGATGGCGAATGAAGCTGGCCAACGAACTCGGTCGAGACATTGGTATGTACTATGTACAGACCAAGTTACATTCAAATCGGTTCATAAATACGCCTGTTATCGCGTGACAAAAATCAGGTCGTTTTAAAATGACAGCCACAATAGAAATTCAAAATGTTATAACTCAGCCATTTTTTTAGATGTAGACGAAACAAAACCTGTTCCGGAATCTTTGTATTAAGGTCAAACACATACAAAAAAAATCTTTTTCATTTTCCAATTTTTTGGTATCTCATTTTAAATTAAATTTTTTTTTGATTTTTTTAAATGACCGCCATTTTTAAACAAGATGGTGGATGAAGCTGGCCAACGAACTCGTTCAAGACACTTGTCTGTACTATGTATAAACGAAGTTACATCCAAATCGGTTCATAAATACGCCTTTTATCGCGTGACAAAATTCAGGACGTTTCAAAATGTCAGCTTCTCTAGAAATTCAAAACGCTATAACTCAGCCATTTTTTAAGATATAGACGAAACAAAAACTGCTACGGAGTCTTTGTATAAAGGTCAAATACATAAGAAAAAAATATTTTTCCATTTTCAATTTTTTGGTACCACATTTCAAATTTAAAATTTTTTTTAAAATTTTAAATGGCCGCCATTTTGAAACAAAATGGCGGATGAAGCTGGCCAACGAACTCGGTCGAGACATTGGTATGTACTATGTACACACCGAATTAAATCCAAATCGGTTCATAAATACGAGAGTTACAGTGTGACATATGTCAGATATATATATATATATATATATATATCAATTTTGAACGGAGGGTGGTTTCGGGATCTGGGGGTCATGATCGATGAAAATATACCAAAATTTTTTGATATTGCTTTCCTCCGAACGGCTGCAATAGGTAGCTTTTTGTAAAGAAAGCTACCTAAAAAAATGTGTAAGATTTTTCTCTATCGATTTTAGAGAATAATTTCAGTTTTATTCAATTGAATATTAAATTATTGTACTTAAAATTTATCTTAACAGGGCTACACTTAATTGCGAAACATTTTATAATTTTATTAAAATCTATAAGTATCAATAAGTTCCAATTTAACACATTAGCCGCTTGTGTTGCGTTGACGCAATGTTAAAAATAAATGCGCATGCTTAAGATAAATCAAAGTACCGCTATTTTTGAATTAAAAAATCTGACTTTTTTAACAACAGAAGTTTTGACCATTAAATAAATTGAAGAATATCTTTCACAATTTGTACTGGAAAAGTTTTTCAGCAAAAAAGTTGAAGATCCGTATAGTTTCTTCGGTAAGCTGGGGCTATTTAATTAGGGAAGCTATGTTTAATTTTTTATCACAGCAACGAACCACTTGATTTATTGAAATAAACGTACAGCAGCCAAAATAAAATGAATACGCTATACATCAAAACTCAAAACTATCTGATAATATTGTTTTCACTAAAAGAAGCAAAATGTAACATTTAGTTTAGAACTATATTTTTTAAATCGATATAAAATGTATATCAATACTTTTTAGAGGCCATCTCCTCATCAAAATAGGAAAAAATTAATTTTATATTTCAATGCTTAATTTTGTCACTATTACTACAGATCCTTAATATTTGCTCTATTCTAGTTCTATGCGTACTTGTAGTGTAAGTCACACAGGCAGGGCTACCACAGGTCACTATTTTTATATTCTGCTTGAACCAGTATTTTTTTAATATAAATTTTGAAATATATATTTCTGTTGCAAATCTTGTCAAAGAGTCTGATAAGGATTTTTGTTTAGATAAAGTAGTGCCAGATAGAATCTTAAAAAAGTCGCCTGTGGCAGCCCAACATAGGTGCAAATTGCTACGATTTGTGACTGCCAGTATTTTAAACGGTAAAATGTGAATATTTTATCGGTAATTTCTCGTTAAAAGCCTACACTAGTCACTCAAAAATACCCGTATGATAATGTTAATCCTATGGAGAAGTTATTTTCAAATATCTCGCTTGAATTTTGATTTTTTTTAATGTTCTTTTTTGCATAGGATAGCTGAGGACGATCTACAACCGGGCTAGTTTTTACTTTTTTGATTTTGGTTTAATATTTTTTTTAATTACTTTTACTTTCGGAACCGGTTCTGAAATTAAAATTATCCTAATATAAAAAAAAATATATATATATAACCAAAATCACAAAGTAAAAACTAGCTCGGTTGTAGATTGTTCTCATTTATCTTATGCAAAAGAAATCATTCGAAACTTTCAAAATTCAAGCAAGATATTTGAAAATAACTTCCCCATAGGATTACATTATCATCCGGGTATTTTTGAGTGACTAGTATAGGCTCTTAATTGAATAAGGTGAAGAAAACTTTTGGAAAATAACGGTGGTCAAAAAGCATAGCAGTTATCAGCTGTGTGACTTATACTACAAAAACTTTACTAAATATAATTTTTCACAAAGTTTCAGCGTTCAGTTTCGGAAATTAAACTCTAAATGGCATTTAGAAGTTATTGCTCATCATCATGTGTATTTGCATATCAAGTGTGGCAATGAATGATGTACGGAAAGCCCTGCATTTCAAACTTCCAGATCTTTTGTATATATGCGAGAATTAAAACGCTTTCCGTAAATAATCTGTAAAATTTGAATTATACATTTATTTTATTTTTTTTTGGGGGGGGGGGGAGGGGAGGGAGAGGCGATGGTCTCTATCTGGATTCTCTTTGATTCTTGATATTGTTCTCAAATATGCATGGCATGCATATATGCTATAAATATAAGACAATTCAATATTAAAAACTTAATATGTGTACGAAAAGAACTTACATCACCATATACGTAATATATATACATACCTACATACATGTATATGTGTTAAAATACATAAAGCAGCGCATATGCGTAGGTACTATAGATAATGTTAAGTATTTATTGTCATATCTGCCAACTGCTACGATTTTTCTCACCACTATTTCTTAATAGTAATCTTTGGCTTTTTTAATTGCAAAAATCTGCGATCCATTAAAAAAGTCGATGCTTACTATATGAAAAAAGCAGTGACTAAATGTCACAGCAGTTGGAAGTATGATGTTTCTGTACGAAATTAAGTTTGAATCTCATTTTACTTAAATGTACAGAATTGAGCGTAGTATTGTCATTAAATTCTACAGGGTGATTAAAAAAAGTTTAGAAAATGACATGGAAAATCAGACATACAACAAGGATGAAAAATCACATAGGAACATAGGATCGCAAACCACTTTAGTCACAAATACAGTGTGTTTCGTACTAACTCAATTTAGATTGACGTTAATAACTTTCAGAAAACTGATGTATATTATAATAAAACAATTAATAGACATTCTCACCTTTGTTGTAAATGTGATGACACCAAACAAATGTGGTACAAGTTTGCATTATACGCGCCAGCAGTATGCAGTTGACGCCGCACATTTTGGACTGTGATTACACAAGCCTGCATGGTTTTAGGGTTTAACTTTTGATAATTTATTTTTATGTATTTTTTAGCGCTGAATTCGAAAATGACCTTCATTTTTAACCATCACGTCAGGATTTTTTGCAAATCGTAAATTTAAATGGTAAAAAGTCAAAAAATAGAGAACATCTGATACTGAAAGATAACAGGAAATGGTTGTTTTCTTAACTTTTGATAACTGAATTTTATATATTTTTTAGCGCTGAATTCGAAAATAACCTTCATTTTTAACCATCAAGTCAGGATTTTTGGCAAATCGTAAATTTCGGAGTCAATAAATAGCAAAATTCTGATACTATAAAACAGAGGTGATGGTTGTGTTTTTAAAATTTTGATAATTGATTTTTATGTACTTTTTAGAACAAAATCTGAAAATAACATTCATTTTTAACCATCACTTCAAAATTTTTCTCAAACCGTAAGTTTTAAAAGTTAAAAACTAAAAAAAAAAAAAAAAAAAAAAAATACAAAAAATCCTGACGTGATGGTAAAAAATGAAGGCCATTTTCGGATTCAGCGCTACAAAATACATAAGAATCAGTTATTAAATACCAAGCAATATGACACAATGCAAATTTTGTAGGCTTGTGTTATCAATTCATACGGTATCATTGATTGCTTGAGCAACATGTTTTTCCAGATCTTTTCGTGATGTTATCACAATTTACACAAAACAAGGTACATATCGTTGCATTTTCATTACAAGGTTTTTAATTTTCTCGGAATTATTACCGTCAATCCGGGTTCAATTAGGACTAAACACCACGTATTTGCGACTAAATAAGCATTTTGCGACCCCAAGTTCCTATGTGATTTTTCACCCTTGCTGTATGCCTGATTTGCAATGTCATTTTGTAAAGTTTTTTTGAATCATCCCTGTGTAAATCTCTCAAGTACTAGACCAAAAAAAGTCAAAATAGTCTATGATCTTGCCTAAAATATGACATCGAAAAGATATATTACAGAAAATACAACTCGAATCTAAAAAGAATAATGGAAAATTTAAATAAATATCTCACATGACAACTTAGAAAATCTATACATGATGTTTTCATATCACATACTACAAACCATTTTTCTGAATGAATAATATTCTTGAAAAGTTCTACATCACTTTTGAACAAGCAAACATTTATTTTGATACGAAAAAGTTCTTGTAGTTCAAATATTTAAAAATATCCAGCGCAAGAAAAAGAAAAAAAAATAAGAATAAATTAAATGTATTTTATTTTATGTAGTTATTGATCGGATATCAGAAAAAATAACTTGATCTATTATTAATGCAATAGATTCAAATAAAGATAATAACTCTCTAGTTTTAAGGACTCGGGCTCTATTTTTAGGCACGTTTGTAATTATATACGAGCGCGGTTCAATAATTATTGCCCCGAGTGTGTATAAAATAGTTGCACTGCGATGGTTGAACTGGAATTCTAAAGTCTTAGATGCCTATATGCTCAATTTTGAGGCTCTATTTATAAATCATAACTCACTTCTAAGACGATCACTGACATTTATTAAGACGAAGACAAAACAAAAATACAGTTAAAAGCACTCTTTTCAATCTATATTTAGCTTTAAAGCAACAACTTAGGCTTCATTTATTTAGCGTCGTTGAATATTTCTAAGATTTTCATAAGTCATTTAAATCTTCTATCTTATTTCGTCGAAAATATTCTGATCCTTTTAACAAAACCCGCGTCGTCCGACCTCTTTCTCGTTCTATTTACTTTTTCTGCATTTCCACTTCACACAGCTTCGTTACCTTATTAATCTCGAGACGGAATGCAGCATCGGAGACATTCAGTCTGATTCAAGTGTTGCTTACGAAATTCCCCACATATTAACATATTTTTTTTCGTTTTTGGTGTGAGAGATCGCACCTAGCTTGAAGGGGGGGGGGGGGAGGGTGACAGTGAATGAGACGTGGCTACTGTCGTTTGGACTGGGGATCAGAGTGATGTAGCCACGTCACATCCACTGTCACAAATCTTCACAGAACTGCTTCAGGTCTCGCCCCATAAGCTCCAAAACAGCATTCCCCCCCCCCCCCCCCCCTTCCTTTCAAGCTAGGTGCTGCTCTCACACTTAAAACGAAAAAAAAAATATGTTAATATAGAACCTACGTATTTGAAATTGTGCATATAAGCATCTAAGACATTAGGCTCCGATGTTCCACATCAACCATAGCATTACAACTATTTTATACACACTCGGGACAATAATTATTGAACCACCCTCGTAAATACATGGTACATATAATCGACGTCCGTTCCATCCATCTATCTGTCTGTCCGTCTGTCCGCTTACAACAGCACAAAAACTGCCCAGTCGAATGGTTTAAAATTTAATATATATAATCGTTTCAGAATTGTATCGAGTCATTTAAAATTTTATGAAAATCTAAGCAAAACTTAAAATATATTAATAAAGGTTTTTTTCCGTTCTATTAAATCCTATGATACGTAATGAATTCAATGATATCCCATGACAAGTAATGATTCCAGAGTTCAATGCTGATTGTTCTGCTAAACCTTATCATATGTAATTAATTCAATGATAATCCACGATAGGTAATGATTCTAAGTGGCCATGGTGATTAGGTCCTATTTAAGATCGAGTCATATTATTCACTTATTAATGAATTTAATGTATATAATCGTAATAAATTTTGCATAAGGGTGCAACAGCTACTGCATCAAGATCTAAATAGTTATGAAACTAGTTATAGTACGAATGACTTCATTTGCCAAGTTTCACGTACAATATCCGTCTTGTTCTTATACCAATCTTCGAAATTGGGTTTGAGCTTAAAGGGAAAATTGTATTTATTCATAAATTGAAAATGTATTAAAACACTTGTTATTTGAGGAACAGGAATGCGTAGTCGAAATTTAAGTGTTTCTCAGAAATCTATTTGAAAAAATTGCTATTGAATGAATATACAAGGTGAATCTAAACTCTTGGGTAAAACTTTAAGTGGGGTAGTACACTTCAAGACAAACAATATTAAATAGAAAACTAAGGGTCCTAAACGACTTCCGAAGGAGATAGGCGCCATTAAAGTTTAGAGTCGAAAATTTCAAATGATTATAAAAAAAACTGAAAAAATTTGGTCGATTCGTTTGCGGTTTTCGCTAAAACTTTTCTTTATATCAGTATTTCCTTGAAAATATATTTTAAAGATAAAGTTAAAAAATACCGATAGAGGGCGCTTTAGACTTTGGAGTAACGAACAACTATTTTTTACCGTTACTTTCTGTATCTCATTAAATGGTTTCAAAAGCTTAAACATAAACTTAAATTTTGAGATCAAAATCTGAATCGTTGGGAGTGATTAAGTAGCGCAAACTGAACTGTTTTCAGGAGTTGAAATTTGAACTCCCCCCCACTTCTGAACACAGTTGAGTTTGCCCTACTTAACCACTCCCAACGATTCAGATTTTGAGCTCAAAACTTAAGTTTAAGGCTAAGCTTTTGAGAGCATTTGATGAGATATAGAAAATAACAATAAAAAATAGTTGTTCGTTACTCCAAAGTCTAAAGCGCCCTCTATCGGCGTTTTTTGAACTTTATCTTTAAAATTTATTATCAAGAAAATACTGACATAAATAATAGTTTTAGCGAAACCGCAAACGAATCGACCAAATTTTCCGTTTTTTTTGTAATCATTTGAAATTTTGGACCCTAAACTTTAATTCCGCTTATCTCCTTCGGAAGACGTTTGGGACCCTTAGTTTCCCATTTAATATTGTTTGTCTTGATGTGTACTATCACCCCTTAAAGTTGTGCCCAAGAGTTTAGATTCACTCTGTATATTCTATGTGAATCTGCAGGGTCAGTGTTAGTAACATAAAGAAGCCGTGTGGATGTCATCTCTTGACTAATTTCACTTTCAGTTTGAAGTTCTGCTCTAGAGTAACGCGAAAACATAACTCATGACTTATCGCCATAGTTATACGACGATATTTTTAAATAATACAAATTCAGATATTTTCAGATTTCTGTCAGTAGTCGGGTAAAAATAACAAATTTGCCATTTAAAATAGATTTTTAAGAAATGAAAATCATGAAAGTTATCATGACGGAATATGTATGATTAAAACTTATTCATATAAAAGAAAAGATTTTTCAAGGAGTAAATTAATCTTGAAACTGTTCTAAAATGTTATTAACCGCTTCTCTGATTATCCCGTGTTATCTCGGGCTCGTATGTATTGTAATTAATCATTATTCCTAGAAAACTCGGGCGTAGCAGAATTTGTGAGTACGATTTGTTTTATTACGTTTTTACTCTGCCTGAAGCTTAAAAATAAAGAAAATATTCTGGTTTGATTGGCAGTTAGCCAAGTTTTGTGGGAGAACTTTGTGTAGGCAGGGGTACAGGACACGTGTTTTGTCAGATTGTATGTACGACAGGGCGGCTGCCTGATAAATAAGGGTAGCTACATTGAGAAAGAGTAAAAGGAAATGGCGGCTGCGTACGAAAACGAAAGCGATGCAGATGATTTTTCAAATATTCATTCTGAAGAGGTGGACTTTGAATATAGTATAATTGATTCTTCTGTAAGTAGTCTTATGGAAGGCGATAGTTCGATTCGGACGATCACCTAAACAACTTAAATGGAACTTGTTGAAAAAGTAATTACAGAGCGTCATTGTGGCGAGTTTTCTGATGCATCAGGAAGACCCAGCATTAGTCCTTCACCTTTCAAGCTAACCTCAAGGCATTTTCCAGATGTCATCACTGCAATGAGAAAAAATCAAATCCAACGACACAGTCTGTGCTCTATGCTACCGTAAACGAGATTGCAGAGGCAAGTCAGTAAGAAAACAGAACAAATACCCGTGTACCAAATGTTCCGTATCCCTTTGTGTTGTCCCTTGTTTCAAAAACTATCATATAAAAACTAATATTTAACTTTTCTGATTTACCCGGGATAACTCGGTATATTAAACTCACGGTAAAACTAAATGCTTTTTCACCTGTAAAACATTAAAAATTCATCTTAAAATCTGTATATTATGTTTTTGTTTCAGTTTCTTATATTTAATAATGGAATTTAAAGTATGATGATTTTTCGCAATTTTTTTCAAAAAAATTGGTAAGGGAAGCATGGATTCTGAAAACACAAAATGTTTTACGCTCGGGATTCTAAAAATGATCCCGATCTCGCCTCTAGCTTTTTGGTGACTATCTTCTTGTATCTTTTTGTTCCACTTTCCTGGGGGAAAGAATGAAATTTTTTAATAGCTAACAAACACTTGCTGTTATAATCAAATGTTTTAAACATTTAAAGCTCTTAGTCTTTTTTGACATTTCGACGTTGATAAAGATTTATTTTTACCATGATTCGTAGAATGGGAGTTCTGATGTTTCTTTGCATTTTATTGTTAACAGAATAATTTTATAGAAATTGTGTGTATGAAAAATGATAAATCATTACTCCTTCAGTGAAAAAGGCCCACAGCAGTGGGTTGCACACTAACAGCGAAAAAAGAAGGAAAACATTAAAATTGTATGCATTTTTATTTTTCAGTTGCTAAATAAAAAGAAAATTTAAATAAGAAAAAAAATCATGAAACACCTATCAGAACACACTATCAGAATGTGTATTGTCATGAAATTCCATTTTTTTTCACACACAAAAATGAGATCTTCAACATATCTTACAAGTTCATACACCCATTCAATATAATGGAACGGTGTTTGATTACATCAGATGATATTTATCGTATGCAATGAGGGAGAATGGATCCCTCTCTTTTATGCATTAAAGTCTGCACGTCGTCACTTAATAACCAGCAAAAAATCTAAATCAGTCATTTAACAACTCACAGGGCGCAGAGTTTTAATGATAATATTTTTTTATGTTAATGACAGAATACAATAATAAAGTGTCATACAAAACGAAATTGGCTACATAATTGGTTTGATGTTTTAAAAGTCTCACTTCACTGTAAAAAAAGTATATTTTTTTTTTCTTAATTTAGCTCTTATTAGTTTTTTTAGGTTTGCGAAAGTATAAAATAATCTTCTTCGAGTTACCAAAAATTTCCAAAAACGTTTCTTTATGTTCAAAAATTGCAGAAACCAATAGATTTACGAGATTTACAGAAGCATTTTTAAAACAAAAGTTTCTTTTGCGTAACTTTCTGAAATGTTTCTGTGTAGATTTAAATTTAATTAATCAGTTTCTTCAATACGTATTATCGTCTTTTCGGATGACATTAACTCTGAAGCAAACCTTATCATGTTGAAAAAAAACATTATAAATTATCATTTACGAATTCACAGGGTGCAGAGTTTAAATAAGGAGAAATTTTTATGTTAATGACAGAATACAGTAATGAAGTGTCATACAAAACGAAATTGGCTACACAATCGGTTTGTTATTTTAAAAGCCTCTCTACACTGTAAAAAAAATATTTTTTTCTTAATTTAGCTCTTACTAGTTATTCTTTTTTTTTTTTTTTTTTTTTTTTTTGCGAAAATATGATGTAACATTTTTCGAGTTACCATAAATTTCGAAAAACGTTTCTTTATGTTCAGAAATTTCAGAAACAAATAGATTTCAGAGTTTTACAGAAGCAAAACAGAAGTTTCTTTTGCGTAACTTTCGGAAATGTTCCCGAGTAGATTTAAATTAAATTAATCAGTTTCTTCAAAGCGTATTATCGTCGTTTCAGATGATATTAACTCTGATGCAAACATTCTTATATTGAGCAACCATTATAAAATAAATCATTAAAATCAGCATCAAAATTAACTTAAAAATAAATACCATTAACATTAACATTAAAATTAACTTTTGTTTTGTTTCTCTTTCATGCACAAGGCAGCTGAAAACGTTTACTTGACAATAGATAACAACCGAAAAACCTACATTCTGAGCAGAGAAAACAGATTAATTCACCATGAAAACTGCACGGAAACGTTTCTGAAAATTAAGGGCAGCAAAAGTACAGGGTGTCCTTAAAAGAATGTCGCAGTTGTAAATTTTAATAGTATCAACTGTAAGCGTTGGTTCAAGGTTACAAATAAAGAGTAACTGAAACAGTTTTAGATAAGCGCATGCGCGAGTAATGCTTTGTTATTGACTCGCTTGCAGTGCCACATGACGCAAAATGGCTGTTCTGGAGAGTAAAGCATCATTCCTGGGCTGAAGATTTAAAAACCGTTAGAGCAATGCGACATTTTCCTTTCGGGCTTTATAAAAGATCTTGTCTACGTTAGACAACTACCCAGTGATTAGGCAGAGTTAAGACACATAAAAAGGACGCATTGAAAGGGCTGTTGTTTCCCTTACTCCGGCTTGTTAACCGAATGTAGTAAGAATTGTACTTTACGTTGGATGTGTGCCATCTAGCTAAAGGTACACATGTTGAAATTTTTTAAAGAAAAACTATGTTAGTTTACGTTCAATTTGATGTAAGATTTGTTGTAAATAGTCTAAATTAAACTGTTATAACATACCATTGAAACAGGATCATTCTTTTATGGATTCTGTTATAGTTTCCTGGAATAAGAAACATTTTTCTTTTTTTTAAGTGCATAAATTAACAATTTTCTATTTTTTTTCTTTCGCAGTTTTATCTAGAAAAAGAAAGTTTGACCAACTGTTACTTCTTCGAAAAGTGCGTAAGTGCAGAAATCAATGAGTTATCGATGAGTACTCATCGATAAACTTTTTCCTATGACTTCACGCCTGAGTTAACACCGAAAGTTTTACCGTACACATGCATTTACAGCAAAACTTCGGCGACACATTTAACTTAGAACAAAATTTCTGTGGCATAATATGTTTCAATAATGTTACAAAAAAAATAGAAAATATACATATAGACATGCTAACGTCTGTTGTGCTTTTAATATTATTCATTGTTTCTCTTTACTCGTCGATATAATGTTAAAAATTTATATTCTTTATAGAATACATGTGAATTCGTATCTATATATTTAAAACGCTAAGCGGTTTCTTTCGACAGTTATGCATCTTATAATGTTCGTGACATTCTGATGCAATTCATTTCTTTTTACTATTCTTATTCATCACTGATAATTTATGTAATCCTGTTTTGCAAAGTAATTTACCCAAGTAGTGTGTAAATATCAGTATTGGAAGTGTTATTCCATATTCGGTGAAATTTTGACTTCGTACTCGGCCAATAGTACTGAGTAGGGTAGATGCTCCAGTTTTGGCCACTGTACCAGTTTTGGCCACACTGGATCAATTTGTCCAATATTTAGCCTGTTAATTGATGCTAACAAATAATATGCATTCTTACACTTTAAGCAAACTCTCTTTTATCATTTACAATATCATTTGTTTATTTTTTGATAAAATGTGACTTGCAAAAAAAATAAATGCGTGAAACTGTAGTGTGTGCTTACATGTATTAAGATTTTTGCTTAGCTGACAAGTTTTCAGAATCTTTCAACATTAGGCACTTATCGGGTTCTATTTGTTCTGAAACAAATTGCTACTAGTTTTTATGAGGTAAGCTTTCTCTCTACTGCAATTTTACATTTAAATTAATTATTTTAACAGTTTAATGGGAGGTGGCTAAAACTGGTGCATTAAATTTGCTATATGTATCAGTTATGGCCATAGGGGTGGCCAAAAAGGGTACAACATGTGTTCCACTTTTGGCCGCATGATTCATTATAAAGGGAATTTTAGCCATTTAATAAATTTAAGAAATCTAGATAAATCAAAATCAAATTAGTTTTGTTTTATATAGTATAATGGCTTCAGTAATAAAAAAAAAGCAAGGCTAAAGGCAGTTCTATAAAAAATATTTTGCTATTCTCTGTCCAGTAGATTAATTCACTTTAGAAAGAAGGACATTGTGCTAGTCACTAAAGAATGACATTGCTAAAGAAAATATAGTATTGTGTTTAGTATTGATAAAACAAAACGGGAGGTGATATGTAATGTTTAGATATGATAAATAAACTAAAACATAAATTTTGAAAGATTTTAAAACTTATAAATTAAACAGTTCAATAAAATTATAGCATGATTTAATTGCTTGTAAGAATGTATTTTACATTATTTAAAAAGAACAGGATTAATTTTACAAAGTTTAAAAGAGATTCTGTGCTCTTAAAAAATGGCCTAGAGGGAACACTGCTCTAAGATAGGATGTAAAATTAAGGCCATTCAAAATGTAATGCCAGCAGTGCAAGCTAGCAAAGTTTTGGAGTAACCCGTTCTTCCCTTACATCACAAGTTTGTAGGACGGACACCACTTTTCTCTAATAATGTTCAATCTCAAATAGTAGATCTAGGTACTAGGAATTGAAGTTAAAAATCAATTATAAAAGTGGATTTTAGATATTGTCAGAATACTATTTCCTGTAAAAATGAAACAACTTTTAAGATTCTGCCCAGAAAATTGTAGTTGGCAAGATAGAAACTCCATTTCAAGATGGAAGACCAGGTATGAAATGGTATGATTCGCTTCTGAAATCACACCCTAAAATAACTTGCAACGAAGCAGGGTACATAAATAAGGCTCAAGCTAATATAAATCAAAAGGTGATTTCAAGAAGTATTTTGATGAAAATCAAACCAAAATCAGAAAATGCTTTCAAGAAATATAACTCTTTGATGAAGATTCAAGTGTTCTAAACAAGCCACAATCCATGAATAATTATAAATTGATTGAATAGTTAATATTTATGTCCTATAGGCACTGTTGTCCCTTTTATGAATCAAATTTAAATATATTTTTTGTTTTTTAATTGAAATTTTCAGTTAAAATCAAAATAAGTATATTTTACTTGAATTGTATATTATGTTTTTATCAGTTCATAAAGAAATTTTCTAAATTCTCTTAATACAGCAAACAAATATATGTGTGGTAAAATAGATGTTGCATAAAAATGCTTTATTTTTACTTATTATCAATTAAAATGTTTGTTAAACTACATAATATTAGAGTGGCCAAAACTGGTGCATAGAGATGGCCAAAACTGGTGTAGGGGTGGCCAAAACTGGTACAAATTGAAATAAATTACTTTATGAGTTATTGCTCACAATCTAAAATATTCTGTAGAAAGTCATTATATTTAACAGAAAGTCAATTAAATTTACTAAAGAATGATGTTATTATGATTTAATATGCTTCAATCGGTCAAGAACTGTGAAATTTCTATTTCAAATTTTCTCTAAAGGTGGCCAAAACTGGTGCATCTACCCTATTTCTAAAAATTTACTTTCTTTTTGCTTTACGTATCAGTAGAAAAAATAATAAATTTATCAAACAAAAGTAAGGTTTAAATAATAAACAGGGAGCATGGCATTATTAGTCATTATTTACTTACTATCCTATCTCATAAAGTTTCTATGATTACTCAGCACCTTTATTAAAAAAAATTTGAAAGAGACACTTACTATTTTATCCATACAGTTTAAATTGAGTTTTTGTGTAATTATTTACTTTAAGCATATATTTCTTTTGATTTAATAAAAGAGTTTGTGAAAGTCTGTAATTTTCAAATGTTCACTTTTGCAACCGCATTAGTTATTTTCAAATGTAACATTTGGTTTAATCTATTATATTTTATGACAATGGTGTTGGTATAGCTGAAAAGTGCCGTAATGGTCCCTCCCAGAGATGGGAATGCTCAAATTAATTTCAGGGGGTGCGGGTTTTCTGTTCTCTACAGGCGCTTTATTTCAACTTGAAAAAGTTTTTTTTTTAAATATTTTATTTAACTTTTTTATGATAACTACATTTTTGTGTTTTTATGAATTTAAATTTGTGTTGTTAGTTCAGTCATTCTATTTCTCCCATCTTTTCAAAAGCTATGGATGGCTTATAATATTTAGAATTTTTTGTACTACTTAGTTATCCCGTCCATCAATTTCGCCAAATTATACAAATTGACATATTTTTTATTTTAAATAATGAAAGAACAAATAAATTAGTATAACATTAATAAAAATTCAAATAAAACGTCGAAAGAAAAATCACTTGACGTAAACATGTGTAACTTGCTTAAAGTCAAGTGAATGTGACATTTATGATCAACCATTATTAGCATTCAATTTTATAGTTTGGCGATAGATTTTTGGACGACAGGATAACTAAGTAGTATCAAATTTTTTAATTATAGAGTCAGTTTATGTGAGGAATTGACCCATAAAAGTTCTTTAAAGCATGTGCATGATTTATTAAATCCCCATAACAATAATATATTTGATGAAGCGTTCAAAATTTGAAAGGCAAACAACTTTATGGTACCATAGATGCATTGCAGTACTTTTCTGTTTAACAGACATCATTTTTGCTAAACGTAATACTAATATTTTGCACCAAATGAAAATTAAAAAAAAAAAAAAAAATGTTGTTCTGGAAGTGATCATTTGAAAATTCTAGCCTATCACACTCTTTTAAATCAATGCACAAATAGGTTTATAATAAAATGAATAAGTATTATACCCTAAATTTAAACTGCATGTGTGAAATTGTAATTGTCTCTAAACATTGCAGTAAACATTTCAATACATTTTAAATAAAGATGCCGCATCGTCACATAAATTTTATGAGATAGGGTGGTAAATAATGTGTAACAGTGCTATGCTGTCTTTCATTATCTGAAATTGTGTTATGTAATTAATATATGTCGCTATATATAATGATGCTTTAAGCAAAAAAAAGTACATTTTTAGAATTATTTTATATTGACCGTATACATTGTAAAAATGTGGTCGAATACCGAGTACTAAGTACACCCGTAATCAATATCCACAAAAGTATATCTAATGAAAAAAAAACATAAAAGTAGCTATTACAAAAATTTAAATAAACTATTTAAGAAGTAAAATTTAATTTTTTCCAAGAGTCCCTTTTCTGAAAAAAAAAAAAAAAAAAAAAAAAATCAAAACGTTTGAGCATTCTTTTCTGTGATCAGGTATGTGGTGGTGGTGTGTGTGTGGGGGGGGGGGGGGAGGCTACTGTACTTTTCTATTACAGACATGCTACTTTTCCACAAAAACGTGGAATTCCACTTTCTCGGCACTTAATTTTATCATCCCTGAGATCGATAACAACATGAAAACATAGCCAGACACACACACAACTAATGCCTACTTTGCCTGAAAAAACAAGAATTTCGTCAGACGATTGTGGATAAGTGTGATTTTCTTCAAAGGATCTCAGAAAATGCAATTTTCGTCAAAAAACTATTGCGGACAAACGTGATTTTTGTCAAAGGATCTCGGAAAACGTAATTTTCGCCAAAGGATCGCAGGAAAACAGAATTTTTGTCAAAGGATCAAGAAAAAAACCAGAGTTTTGTCAAAAGGTCTGGAAAAACACGAATTTCATCAAGCGATCATGGGGAAAACGCATATTTCGTGAAAGGATTGCGGAAAAAATGCATACTTCATCAAAAGATCGCAGAAAATATGAATTTCACCGAAAAGCTGTAAAAACGCAAACTTCATCATGGGATTCTGAGAAAAATGCGAATTTGTCAACGAAATGCGAAAAAATCACTAATTTTCTGGAAGGATTTTGGAAAACAAACAAATTTCGTCGAAGTATTGCAGAAAAAATGAGAATTTAGTGAAAGGGTTATGGAAAAAACCCACCAAAAAAAAAAAAAAAAAAAAAAGAAAAAGGAACTTGAGCATTTTTATCTCTATGTTGCGCAGAAGGGAATTACTTTTACATTTAAGAAATTTTAAAGCAGTTGTATCAAACATACAACATAAATTAATGTTTACTAACATTTAAATGTAGGGGTAAAGTTTACTGTAATTTAAATTTTGCATTAAATTTTTAACCCTGAATCTAGAAGACACTGTCATAATTACCCTTTCAGGGGCGAGTAATTTTGTTTGTCTGTTAAATTCACCAGAATTTTTCAAACATTTTATTTAAAATTAGGAAAATGAAAATTTGCACTTTTTTTTTTATCAAAGTTATAAAAATTGAATTTCATTAAAAAATTCTGGTACGAACCTTCATTAAAATTAAGTAGGATAAAATATATCACACCGCCCCCCAAGCGGGTAAACAATATTGGTGTACCAAATTGTATTTTGGCAAAGTACTGAGTTATTGTGTGTAAAAAAGAATCACTGATTCGCATATGAAGCTAGCTTAGAGTAAGACAGCCCTTTGAGTGTGTTTATACATGTACATAAACTTGCATCTTGAGTCACATTTTAAAATAATAATCACAAATAAGTAATTGTTAAATAATATATATTTTTACTTTCTTCTATCTTTACAAGAAGAAAGTATTGGATTCATGAAAATTTTCGAATTCCGGTTTTCGACGGATTTACACGTTTTAGGGGTCAGAGATTCCAAAAAACATGTTTTTACAAAATGTCTGTCTGTGACTCTGTGAGTCTGTCTGTCTGTCTGTCTGTGTGTATGTGACACAAATTTTGTGGGCGCTCTATCTCAAGAACTAATGCACGGAATTTAATAAAAATTGATATTCAGTTAGTGCCTAATACAAATTGATGCTGATTAGTTTTTGGTGTAAATCGCTCAACAGGTGGCGCTGCAATGCTGCATTTTTCACGATTTTCGCAATAGCTCTATCTCAAGAACTAATGCACGGATTTTGATCAAACTTCAGATTTAGTTAGTCCTTGATATGACTTGCTACTGATTAGGTGTTGGTGTAAATTGCCCAACAGGTGGCGCTTCTCTGCTGCCTTTACCACGATTGCCTTAATAGCTCTATCAATAGAACTAATGGACCAATTTTCATCTAACTTCAGATTTAGTTGTATGTTGACACAAGTTGTTGTTAATTAGGTTTTGGTGTTAATCACCCAATAGGTGGCGCTGCTATGCAGAAATTTTCACGATTTTCGCTATTGCTCTATCTCAAAAACTAATGTACGGATTTTCTCCAAACTTCAGATTCAGTCAGACGTTGACATAAATTGTTGCTGATTAGGATTTGGTATAAATCACCCAATAGGTGGCGCTGCTAGGCAGCATTTTGCTGAATTTAGACGATTTCAGTGATAGTCATATCTCAAGAACTAATGCACGGAATTTCATATCGTTAGAATCCTCATGAGATGCATAGATTGCCATTTAATTTTGGCAGTGTGATAGCGAATTTTGAAGTATTAACATGTATGAGATAGAAGAAAGTTTTGGGATTGGTACATCCGACTAGTTTAAACTACCTTCAGTTTGAAATTTCAGTTATTGTCACCCTTTGAAGACTATTTTTGTAAATTCGAAGATTTAGCAACGTTATTTAAATATTATGAGGAAAAAAGATGTTAAAAAATGAATTTAGCCAAAAAGTACAGTTAACCATAATGTGTAATTAAAACTGATTTTTTTAAATCATCATTCTAATTCTGATGCTTGAAATGTCTATTAAAAATTATTATTGCTTGCTATAAAAATTTATTGAATAATGCAAAACATTTCATATTTCCCAACAGTAGCTTATTTTCTTTTGATTATAAAATTGTGTTGGCTTTACCGTTTCTTTCAATTTTGTTATATGTACAGCATACAAAGCAGTGCTTAAGGCGAAGGACTTTTTTTCTGAGGCAAGCCAAATTTACAATAATAAAAGTAATGCCCTATATCTTTAAAATGTAGAAAGATTGATGTTTTTGCACCATAAATTGAACTAAAAAAGAAAATATTGTATTTTCTATTTCTACAAATTGTTTCTTTACCCAAAATTCTAACTTTTATTTTTATAAATAATAAATATAAAACTAAATTAATTTTTATTGGTTTTGACTCTAGGCCAATTTGGCTAGCTACAAACCAAATGAAAAAGGCCAAATTAAGTATCAGGTGGTACTTTTTAAATAATTTATGCAGTCTGCGGCCCTTTTTAAATATTTTACATAGTCAGGGGTCCTTACTGCTCTTTTTGACGAACCCTTTCAAATTTCAATCGGTCACATGTAAAAAAATTTAGAAATTTGTTAGTTTCTAGAAAAAATCGTGAAATTCATCTAATTATCACATGTAAAAAAAAAAAAAGTTGTGGAGCACTTATTGAGAAAAAAAATAGTGATATTTGTCAATCAGTCATGAAAAATAAAATCTCAAAATTCGTCTGTCGACTGCAGAAAAAAATGTGACATTTACCGATCGTTGAAGAAAGAAAATCCATGATTTTTGTTAATGGAGGAGAAAAATCGTAAATTTGGCCGATTGGTAGAAAAAAAAAATCATAAAGTACCATTCGGTTGCAGAAAAAAAATCATGGTTTTTACCAATTAAAGAAAAAAAAAGTAGTAAAATTCACTGATTAGAAGGAAAATATTACAAAATTCTTCAATGGTTGCAGGAAAAAAAAATCATGGTTTTTACCAATTAAAGAAAAAAAAAGTAGTAAAATTCACTGATTAGAAGGAAAATATTACAAAATTCTTCAATGGTTGCAGGAAAAAAAAATCATGGTTTTTACCAATTAAAGAAAAAAAAAGTAGTAAAATTCACTGATTAGAAGGAAAATATTACAAAATTCTTCAATGGTTGCAGGAAAAAAAAATCATGGTTTTTACCAATTAAAGAAAAAAAAAAGTAGTAAAATTCTCTGATTAGAAGGAAAATATTACAAAATTCTTCAATGGTTGCAGGAAAAAAAAATCATGGTTTTTACCAATTAAAGAAAAAAAAGTAGTAAAATTCACTGATTAAGAGGAAAATATTACAAAATTCTTCAATGGTTGCAGGAAAAAAAAATCTCAAAATATATCAATCGGTTGTGGGATAAGATTGAGAAATTTATTGAGTGCTAGCAGGAAAATATTTCAACATTTGCCAATTCGTTATGGAAAATATAGCAAAATGCATAAATAAGTCACTTATAACAGGGTACTGTAAACAATCCATTACAAAATGTTTTTTTAATAAGCTGCAACAGTGTCCTCTTCGAGAATACTTTTTTAAAAAATAAGTGCCCTTTTTAAAAATTCCCTCCTGATGGTCCCTTTTTTTCTAGAGTTAACACTGTTAGTTTTACATGGGGTTTTCTATATTTTGTTGGTATATTTTTATGTACTGAGTGTGAATAACTTTACAAAATAGTTATAAATATCAAAATTTCTTCAAATTTCTTTAAAAATTAAATTCTTAATACTACTCGGTCAAAATTTTCCTGAATACTGAGGAGCAGTGTTGAATTAAGGTGGTGGTCGGGGGCGGGGGGGGGGGTAAGAAGTGAGATGTACCCCCCTGGAAGGCTTGAGACATTGTGTTTTCAATGGTAAAAAAAATGCAATCCCCCCCCCTCCACCCCCCCTCAGAGAAAAGTGTCCGAATTCAACACTGCCAAGGAGAGTACTCAGCAAATTGGCCGAGTATTCGATACAGCTGTATTAAGCATTGAAATAGGTAATGCTATAAACAAATGTGCAAGTAATGATTTTCTGTACTTGAATAAGCTTAGGACTCTCTTAGTAAATGTAATGAATTAAATAATGAGTGATCAAAATGGATAAATGAACAAATTGCAATATATAAATTAAACAAATATCTTATTTTTCTCAAAGCAGCAGCTACAGTATCCTTTATACCAAACAGAATCCTTAGAGCATTTTTCCATTAACCGACACAATATGAATAAGTTGTACATGATTGTTATTATATGACATTCTTTATATGCAAAATGTACTTATATACGCTATAACAGAATCAGGATAAAAATTGATACGTAGAAAAGAGAGTAATACATATGAATGCATTTTGCATGCACTAATGTCAGATAGCGCAGATGTGTACAATATATCAGTGTTGTGTCAGTTAATGGAAAGGCGCTTTTAAGGAAGTACAACAGATATACAGCAGACAAATTGCATTCTTGAAATATATATATATATATATATAGAAAAATTATTATCACATAACAAACTAACCAACACGATGCTAAAAAGTCGCACACTATTGTTGCTATCTGATTTTGGTGCATACAAACTTCATTCATAATACACTATGTTCTTTTTCACCTATTATATAGATGATGATTTTGACAAGCAGAAAAATTCAAATTTTTATGTTCTTATTTAAAATAATTCCTATTTATTTGAATTTTCGATAAGAATTATTCTCTAAAAGTTTTTAACATTTTAAAGCAGCCATGAACTTGTTTCATCTAGTATTATAAAAAATCAACAGATTGTAATGCTCGCTGTTATTTTTTTTAATTCAAATTTCTGTCATTTGCTATTTTTTTTTATTCTTCCTCTAATTCTATTTTAATTTTCTGACGTAGATGCACACACGCATAAAGCAACGCATATTTTATCTAATCCAGAAAGAGTTTCCTAGATATAACTCGGCGCATTTGCATTTTCAAATTAAAAATATAATAATAAATAATAAAAATAAAAATAAAAGTGTGAATGATTTGCTTAACAATTTTTTTCTCTTATGTTCATGTTTGCAGTTTTAATCGTTTCTCTTTTAATGCTTTTATCCTCTTACAGGATTTTTTTTTCGAAAGAATCAGCTCTATGGAAATATAAAACTATTTTCATTATTCTCCACGCAGTTTTATTTAAAATATAGAAACAATGAAATAAACTATCAACAAATTAAACACCAAAGTATGCAAAAATTATCTAATTATTCGTAGTATTTAGAATGGTGCATAAAAAATAAAGATTTTGTAATAACTTACAAAACCCCATATATAACTTTATATAAATGTTTGCGGCACACCTAAAGACAGCTTCATGGCACGTCTCTAGAAAATCCCTCTGCTATACGATGGTAGTATTCTGGCAAATTTTGAAAACGTGTGCTAGTGCAGAAAAAATTTCTTTGTGATTGTCCCATTTATATACAGAGTGTTCAGATGTTCCTCCGACAAACTCACACAGCTGTTAGCGGCCATAGCAGGAACAAAATTTGCAGTGAAACATGGAGTTACAAATCACCTATTTAATCAAAAATACAGAGTGTCACATCCTAACTCAACTTGGGTTGACGGAAATAACTTTCAGAAAACTGACGTATATAACAATGAAGCTTTTAATAGACATGCTTTCATAATGTAAATGCTATAGTTATAGGTCCGATGAATGAAACTAACGCTGCAATTCGCAGCCATGTCCAACAAATAAGACTGATTTTTGTCAGCCAGGTATCGTCCGGATAGCTTAACAGGTAAAGCATTGGCACGGCAAGCCAAGTATCCAGGTTCAATTCCTGGTCTGGACATTTTTCGCTCTGTTGAAATAAACTTCAACTGTGTTATTCCAGCCTTTAATATGATGCTCACCTTTGTTGTGAAAGTAATAATAATAATAATATATTAAATTTAAAAAACCAAAAAACACGACTGCGTAAAAAGCGAACTAATTAATTATTTCTCATCAATGCGAAACTATATTTTATATTACTTACCTGGTTTTTTTTTATTTACTTGTATTGATGACTTTTAAGTTGTGTTTAATTGTTAGTTCCTATCTATAAACGCTGTTTTGATGAGGCCTATAGATATCTATGAAGATTAGAGTTGCAGTAAAGCTAGAGATCCTACCTACACAACTTCCAGGTTGTGTAATATTTAAACGGAGCATCTGACTATAAGATAGTCAATGAAACATTGTCTTCATTTTGAAAGACCTATCGAATGATATGCCACTGAATAGGGTGCGTAATTTGTTTTCTCGTCTCTACCACCATTTTGTATTTTACGGCCGTCTCTTTCAATTTTTGAAAACAGAACCTAGCATATAACCATCGGACGGTTAAGATGAATCGATAGAGACCTCATTCATTAAAATCCATCCAGCCGTTGGGAAGTTTCGAGGGTATAAAGAAATCCACATACCCAGATACGCGTGAAACACATAACCCTTCTTGGCAGTCGGGTAAAAAATTGTGATGGAACTTTCCATTGTATACGATTGCAGTATGCACGTGACGCTCCACATTTCGGACTGCGATTTCCAGTTCGTACGGTATCATTGATTGCGTGAACAACCTGGGTTTTTTTTTTTTCGTAATGATATAATATTTTATATAAAACAAGGCACATATCGTTACATTTTACCTAACTTAAAAATTGTGACGCAATTATACATTCTTTCCGAACGCTAATACGATGATTAAAACAATTATTTCAATTGCTTCTTAATGCTCTTATAACGGTCTGATTTAGAATTACATCTGTATGTTAAGAATGATAATATGCTTACTAAATACCAATATAGTTAGTACAAATTCAATAATTACAGTTATTCCAATTGCAATTATATTAATTTCAAAACAGTTATTGTCAACTGCTGATAAAATTATCACAGCTTTTCTATTTGCAATTCAGTGGATGATTTCTGAAAAATATTTTTACTTGATATAAAAAACTGCAATATTTATTGTAATTGGCAGAACAGTTAAAACTGATTATTAATTTTTAATGTTGGTGATAAGTTGATCAAAAAACGGAAAAACATTGTTTTAATTTAAACTCCAATATAATAAATCTAATAAATCTGTTTATAAGTAAAGTTTTTTTCTTGTAAAAGCAACTTACTTTAGCAAAGTCCATCATATTTAATTTAAAACAACTCTTAAAACTGTCTGTTTTCATTTCACCAGCATAAAGTTCATGTAAAAAAATAATCTTTCTTACTGACGTTAAAGGAGCTGTTTTACTTTATGATAATGTTAACATTCACTATTTTTTATATAAACTAGTTGGATGTGCTAATCCTAAAACTTTATTCTTTCTCATACATGTTAATATTTCAAAATTTTGTTACACATATTAATCCTTCAGGGTTATTGTTTCTATACTACACCAGCTTTGATTTTCATCTCAAGTTTCTGCTTCATTTTGGTAATAGAAGTAAAAACGTGTTAATCTCAGTCGGAATATTTAATAAAATCAAGGTTCTTAAGGTATTGCAGCACTAATTTCAATGTCTTCTTAATGCACACAGTGCACATTGAATATATCATAATGAACACATAACACATTGAAAACATAACACATTGAATATATAACACATTTAAACATAACATATTGAATATATAACATATTGAACACATCTATGTATCATTAAGGTGCACAATCGTAATGCAGTACAATACGCTATAGTAATACACTACTACTTTTTAGGTACGTTCGTAAAGATATACATACGTAGCACCTACAGTCGTCATTCGATCCGCCTGTCTGTCTGTCCGTCCGCATATAACAGAGCAAAAACTACCCAACCGAATGGTCTGAAATTTTAAATATATAATTGTTGTAAAATTTTGTCGAGTCATTTCAAATTTTATGAAAATAGGATGTATAGTTTAATTACAGGGACAGTCAAACATTTTTCTTTACATTACGGCCAATAGGAAAAAAATTATTGCAAGTGCATTTTAATGATGTTACAGCCTTCCGAATGGTCTGAAATTTTAAATATATAATTGTTGCAAAATTTTGTCGAGTCATTTCAAATTTTATGAAAATCGGATGTATAGTTTAATTACAGGGACAGTCAAAATTTCCCGTTACGTTAAGGCCAATGGGCAATAATTATTTAAAGTGCATTTTAGTGATGCTACAGCCTCTCGAACAGAATAAAATGGATATGCACTTATGAAGTGCACTAAAATATCCATTCAGTACAATATGCGGTGCAAATAAAATATTATAAAACTAGTTATAGTATGAACGTACCTCATTTGCCACGTTTGACGAGCAATTTCCAACTTGACAATCCTGCATGCAGCGCTAGGTGCTATAATTTTATGTTACAGTAAAATCACGCAAACTTTCTTTTGCCTCTCCCGAGAAATTTACTTTTGTCGAGATGTGTCACTTTTCTTGTGGGTGAGCGAGATGTTCGAAATGGTTTCATTTTTTCAGCTAAAAAATAGAATAATTTAAACTGAACAAACAAAGTTATTTTTAAAATAAACTTTTGTTTTTGGTTATTTCTCTATAATTATAAAAATGTACAAAGAATAAATCAACAAAAAATAATTCAAAATAATAATTTAATACAAAAAGAAACATTTATAATGATAAATAATGTACTACAACGACAATTGCTTGCAATTATTTTTTGAGAAAATAATTTCAGCGTTACTTATTTAGTTTCAAAATTTAAAAAAAACTTAATCATATAGATTATATAGTATAATAAAACAGATGAAAACATACTTTTTGAAAAATACTTAATTATTCTCAAAAATAAAATATAATAAATGAGAAGTACAACTATCATTTTGCACTGTTAAAATAAAATATTTTTATAATAATTTCAAGTATTATTTTTTTACAACAATGTTTTTATAATTGCATTAATTATGTTTCCAAGTTAATTAAGACAACAAAAAATTAAGAGCTTAAGTTAAGGATTACCATCACGTAACTTCCTTGGAAAATAGGAATTTCATTATTCATAAGATTTTATGAGGATTACGAAAATCTTCTAACGCATTTATTTATCTTAAAAGCGTTTTGAAAAAAATGCCTGAAGGAAAACATTAATGTGTAATTGAATACAAAAATTTAATACATTATGATTACTTTTCTCAAAAAATAAGTTGTCAAACGGTTATTTGGGTGGGCAAGAAATACAAAATTGGATTTATAAAAAACAAAAAGAGAGAGGGTGTGTGGATATTTTTATATCCTGTTCTAGTTTTTTTTTGGCGATAAATTTTTCAATGCGGTAGTTTCAATCTTAACCTTTAAATGCCTGATTTTTTAAAAAGCCTTGTAATAATGTTTTTTTGGCTTGCATTTTTTAAATAAGTCATGGGAAAAATACTTTAAAAAATCATTTTTTGTTTTAAGTATGGTTTACGGCTAAAAAACAGTTGGTTACTAATCGGCAATACTGGTCTTTAATTGAAAAATAATTTTCCTTGATAAAGTTCTATAGTATTAAACACACAAGCGTTTTAGGAACTGTAATAAGAAATAAATTTTACTTGCTCACTGCAGAAAAAAATAGGGTATTTCGCAAGCTTCCAAACCAAACAAAAAGAACAAGTAGCAGCAATTTAAAAAATAAATGTATCTTTATTCTTAAACAGCACAAGTGTTGCCATCTGCATGTTGAAAATCAATTTAATAATATTTTCAGAATGTATTTTATTGACAACATTAGGCATTATAGCTTCAATATTATTCTAATAGTATTTTAAAGCCTAAATTGGGGATGTTGCCGAAAAGCAACACCCGACATTTAAGGATTAAACATTTGGGATTGCTTTTTTTCTTACTTGAATACCACTGGTGTATAAGTAATAATTTTGCATCTACATTCTTTTATAAATATTGTTTTTACTTATAATTTTCAGTGTTTTATGTTAAATGATATTTTTCTGTAGATGTAATATTATGTAAATATATTTTAGAGCATTTTATATGTTTTATGATGTATGTAACATCAATGTTTATAATATAATGTTATGTTTTAATTTCGCATATATAATAAATATAGAAAATATGAAATATCTAAAATTATAAATATAGTAGACCCTCGATTATCAGAAATAATTGGGACCGACCATCTTTCGGAAAATCGAAATATTCGTATAATCAAGAAAGTTTCCATTTTAAGATTAAGGAGGAATCTATGCAATATTTCTTATTATGGTAACAACTGCTTAATAAAATTAAAGCAATAGCAAAATAGAAACAACAATAAATTGCCTGAATTTCAATTTTGAAATTAACTAACTTTTATATATATATCAAAAGGATTTGAAAAAATGTTTTGTTTGTCGCAGTTTTGATTGCCTTTGCTTTGAAGCTCTATCACGGAGTTGTTTTTTTTTTTTTTAAATATTATTAATTTACCAGTAACTAGCAGCTGAAACACAGTGTTTTAGCTGCTCAGCCATGCCAAACCTTTTGTAAAACATACAAAAACTTCAGAATTCTTAATTTGTTCGTTTTCTTCGTTCCACCCCGAGGCTTGCAAGAGATTACGTTAAATTCAAACGAACTCTAAGAAAGCGGATCGAAAATATTTATATGTACTCATAGTTCAAAAAGGACCGCTTGCACACAAGGAATATGATAGCGAAAAAAAACTTTCAAAATTGATTTTGCACACAGGGAATGTGACAGTGAAAAAAAAAAAAAAAAAAAAAAAAAAAAAAAAAAAAACTTTTAAAAATGGATTTTGGTTAACCAAAAGTTTCGGATAAAAGGGGTTCTACTGTATATACCGGGTGTTTCATAAGTTTGGAGCGAAAGTAACGCGCAATAAAAAAGATCTATTGGTCGGAGAGGTATGCGGTTTGCAGATGTACGGGATTTTGTACGACACCAATAAAACTTAGTTCGGCAATAGAAGGCGCTACTGCAGATATTTCCGTGGAATATTTCCACATTGCTCACACAATGCAAGATTTGGATACAAATACATTGGGCGATACTACATATACACTTTTTTGTATGCAGCGTTGTGTGAGCAATATGGTATTAATCCATAGAATTATCTACAGTAGCACTCTCTATTGTCGAGATTTTGAACTAGTTTTTTTGTTTGTGTCATGCAAAGTCCCGTACCACATGGAATATTCATCTTCAAACTACATGTCTCATCGATCCATAGATCTTTTTTTTTATTGAAGTATATATAAATTAGCGATACATTGTCACTAATCTCCATATGTAACGTGAGATCTGTCTTCCTATTCCACAACATGATTTCCAGTGGTTAACACGGATGAATACAGTGACGACATTTTATTTCTCATGTGTGGCAAATCATGCTGTTCGTCGCTTTGCCTTACATTATTGCAGAAGCATTAGAAAATGGTAGTTTAATTAGAGAAACATAAATTAGGAAAATAGTAAACGAGAACATCAATATGTAACATTAACAACGTTGCACGCCTGCGTTGCAAACTTGATATCTTGAGTCAGATATCTTGTTATATACGGAGTTCAGTATAGAGTATTCTTTCACGTGATTTCGATTTAAAAAAAAATTAAATGTAAGCATTTTTGGGGAAACATTTCTATCAAAAGATTATTACTTTTAATTAAAACTATCGTCTGACAGTTTTAAGTTTATTTATCTTGTAAAATTACTCATATAAACAAGCTGTGGATAGGAGAATATGTTTTACTGCTTTCCGGGAACAAATATTCTTATTCCATAACTTAAATTAAAATTGTGAAACGGTTAGAATGAAAATTTTAACTATAAAATAATCAACATTAATAATCATCAAATCGAAAACCGTCACTCACAAAGAAGGTCTCCTTGCAGCGCATAGGGGAGACTCGCCTAATTTGCACCACTTCGCATATTTTCAGGTGTAACTCACTTAATTTTTGGAATATCTGAAAAATGTCTCTACACGGGATAAATCAATTCATCTACTAACTATAAAAATTTAGATCATTTTCTTTTTGAAAATTTTAAATTTTATTTTAATTTGAAAAATTTGTCAAAAGAGGTCCAAATTCAGCAACTGGTCACCTAAGTTGGACCACCAGTCTCCTAAATTGGACCAAATAAAATCAGGTTGTTTTAATGACTAGGGGATATAACTAATTTTATTAAAAGCAAAGTTTGCGGTTACTGAAACAATAAAACAAATTAACGGCAATGAAATACAATGAAAATATCTGAAAATAAGTGTAATTGCTTTAAATCAAAATGTATTCAAAATATAAATCAAAATTATCAGTAATTAAGAATAGAAATTATGAAACTAATTGCCAATTACTTGAATATCATTTAAGGAGTGATGCAAAGCTTACACATGAATTTCGTTTATTGATTTTTTTTTTTTTTTTTTTTTTCCAGCGCACACAACATGGAACCGTATTTGGCAATATGAACACTCAATCATTTCAGCTGTTTTATTTTCTTACAAATCAGGCAAAACCAATCATCACTATTTAGATTTTTATTTTAGATTCTGAATTATTAGACTTTTTTTTGCAACAGAAGTTTTCTTTACATTATGATTGTAGTTCTCCACTTTCATCATTTCCTTGATAATTGCATTACGCGTATTTTTTTAAAACTTGATGTTCCATTTGCTTTTATGCTGTGATAGCTTCCTTTTAGTCGATTTTTTGTGTTTTTTCATTTCAAGCTTTATTTCATATGGCAAAGATGTTAACAAAACTGTTTTCTTTTTTGGCTACCTCTGTACTTTTTTAAATCTAAATTTAGCAAAGGATATAACATTTCTAATGATTTTTTGGCTTTTAGGGAGGATTTGTAGCTACAGCCTTATTGCAGGTTAATTTCTTCACAACTTACTTTCTCCTTTTTATTTCCTATATATATAACAGCTTTTGTTGTCACCTGTTTGTTTTTTTTCCCAGACAGCTTGTCCGTGTCTTTTTCAACATTTTTAACATTATATTATAAAAGTGCTCAAAAAAATATGCTCTAGTGAAAAATACGCTACGTTTAATTATACACAAACATTATATATTCAACAGCGTTGAATTCAACCCCGTCCTCCCGGAAGTTTTGAGGTTTTATGCGTTTTAATGGCAAAAAAGTATAATTCCACCCTCCAGAACTGTAAAAAGTCCGCTCTTCCTCAGGGTATCGCAAATATCCTCCAGGAAGAAAATGTTTGAATTCAACTCTGTAAACCAAATACGCCGTAGGAATAAAGTATTCAAAGAAAATAAATACAAATACATACAAGATGAAAGAAATTGGAAACAAAATTTATTGCATAAACATGTAAAAATATTTTTTTTAATATATAGGCCTAAACTGTATAAAAAATTAATCCAGATATACACCCTCCACCCCCCCCCCCCCAAAAAAAAAAAAAAACTTGCATGTAGATAGTAATCCATTATACAATATTAAAAAAATAAAAAAAAAATAGTATGCAAAGTGTACCGTCCTTAAAATTCATTACTTAATTTTCAAAATTTATGATCGTATATCTGGTCCAATTTAAGCAACTTAAATTGGCCCAATTATGGCAACTGCGCCATTTTTTAAAACAGATAATTTCAAGACTAAGAACAAAAACGAAATGAAACAAAGCCGCGTGAGAAATATGCGCAATTAACAGATGAATTTATATATGTATATAAAAACATAACAACTTACCTTAGTTTTAAAGTATTCACTTACGTTTAGTAGGAAAAAAGTAGATCAAAACAGCTAACTTTAGGTTTTTTTTATATTGTCTGAAAACAACACGTGGTAGGCGGTTGCTTCTTCTAATCGTGAGTGACGTCATCCTGATGAGTAGGATTTCAGCGGTAGATGGCGTCTCTTCCTGCAATTAACGGCAGAATTGCAACGGTCCAATTAAAACGGCGGTCCAAATATGGCTACTCTCCCCTACTTAAAATATTTTGAAAAGAAAGACTAATGAAACAGCTCAACTACATTATAAGGAATCAGTCAAATTTAGCTACCGAATCCCAGTAGAAATTCTGTCAAAACGCAAAATACTTATGAGAATTTGAGGCAAAATTTGGCGAGCAACTTTTTTTTCCCTTGCCAAATGCAAGTGATTTTCATGCATTTGGAAATTGCTTATTAAACCTTTTCGCTCCGGCGTCTCTTACACAAATTTTATTCGGTCGGCACCATTTTTTTTAAAGAAGTTTCCTTCAAGTACACAATTTCAAAAATGCTGTGATTAAATAAGGCAAATTTTATTTTCCTTTATGACTGGTGCCAAAAACAAATTTAGTAAAGAAAGATGATCTCGCCGCAGCGTCGACAACGGAGTGCAAAGAATTAAATGAGTGTTTAAATGTACCGTACTTAATGAATTTAAACTTATAATTTAGTTTATTTATTAGTTTTTTAATAGTTTAATTTTTATTATACGATGAAATAATTCTATAAGCTTATATAATATGTATAAGTTATAAGTTGCTGCAGTATTCAATTTTACTCGCTTACACCGGCATGGTAAGTTTCAAGTGTATTTTAAAAGTAACTGCCCGATTTATAGCTCTGTCGTTACAGGTTTTGATATTGAATATGTCATCGTTTCCATGGAAACAATACTGTTCTTTTATTGTCTCCGACACTCACAATATCGAAATGACAGTGCTGAGAATCGGACCTTCATTTTGAGCTTAAAACGTTTTATTCACTTTAAATTTTGTTCTAAACCCATCGTTAAACTTCATTACATACATAAATATAAATGCATATGATAAAACTATAGTTATGAAAGTGCAGTTATGTAATTTAACCTTACTTAAACTAGTTCAGTATCAAGAATAGTAAAACGTAAAAGTCATTCCCAAAAGAGTGCTTACATTAAAAGCGTTTATTATTATTATTATTATTATTATTATTATTATTATTATTATTATTATTTAATTGTGTCTCTAACCGGCGATAAGTCGCCAAAAACCAAAATTTTCATTTTATACTTTTACGGACTCTATATCGAGATTTTTTATCCACAAAAAACTGTTTTGTTGAAATTACTAAATTTTGGTTCATATAGCTCCATCCAAATATTTTGGTTGGAAACAAAATAATTTGGTTAGTCTAACCAAACTTTAATCACACCAACCAAAATATTTGGATGGAGCTATATGAACCAAAATTTAGTAATTTCAACAAAACAGTTTTTTCCGTGTCCAAACTAATTATAAATGAGGTAAATGTAAATATATTAACAGAAAGTTCATATCATTCATGTTAAAGAATATTCAGACTTAGTGTTATAACTAACAAAAATCCCCATGTTTATAAGAAACAAAAAAAATTCTTTCGGTCGTAAACTGGTTTCGACAGCGTGATTAGCTTTCTTCGTCAATGCAAAAAGTGTCGAAGATTCCTTTATATACGCAGGAGAGGATTTTTTTACCACAATGTTCACTGACCATAAAATATGGAAAAGTCGACTAATGCGAAAATAAGGAGTGAGATTTTTCTTTTTTTCTCAGCCGTAAAAAGAACTTATACTTTTACAAAAGTGAGTTTGAACACTTTATATTGTTGATGATAGATAATTACACTCTCAAAACTAATTTGGATTCCTGAGCGTTATTTTGGTGTCAACAGTGAAGCCATTATTGAAAATCAAAGAATTTTATGTTGGTTACTGGTTATGAGGCTGGAGAGCGTTGGTGACAAGAAAAACAAGTTGTAAATCCCACGTCAAACATGGCAAATGAGGTTCGTCCGTACTATGACTAATTTTACAAATATTTTTTGCAACGCATATTGTACTGAATGTATATTTTAGTGCACTTCATAAGTGCGTATCAATTTCATTCTGTTCGAAAGGCTGTAACATCATTAAAATGCACTTGAAATAGTTTTTTTCCATTGGCTGTAATGTAAACTTTTGACTGCCCCTGTAATTAAACTATACATCCGAATTTCATAAAATTTTAAATAACTCGAGAAAATTACACAACAATTATATATTTTATATTTCAAACGATTCGGTTGGGTAATTTTTACGCTGTTATATGCGAACATACGGACAGACAGTTAGACCAACTGAACGACGATTATAGGTGCTACGTATTTATATAATTATGAACGCACCTAAAAAGAGCTTGGCAACATTGATTACTGTTTGATTTTACTAAATAAATAAATATCATACAAAAAAACAACAGCATTACTTTTTACGCATTCAAAATTTGTACTTTCCAATTCCACGAAAATCTCAACAGCTCACTAATCATATACACATATCTGCACTAAATTTTGTGCATCCATTGAAATTTTCAATATTTATCTAAGTATCAATTTTCCTTTCACTGTATTCGTTTTTTTTTTTAAGCATTTTAGCGAAATAAGAAACAACTGAAACAAACATTACATGCTAAATTTATTTTCATCCAAATAAATTTATGTAAGTCTAATTTAATTTAATTTTTTATTTCAGGCATAAAAATGGAAGAGCTTAATACAGCCCAATGACGTATTTATATAAACTTTGAAAAACGTTCTACATTTCTTTTTGAACAATTTCAAAGTCTCTTTATATAACGCGCAATGAAATAGGAAATCTGACATTTATGAAATGTATATATGTTAAACGAGAATGTTTTTATTTATTTATACGACTTCTCTGTAATAAAAAGCTAATTCAAAAGAATATGCATTTTATTCTTATGTTAAATTAAAGGCCACATATTTCAGGAAGAAGCCCATTTTCTAATGGAAAAAATATTTTTTTTCTTTTAATCTTTGACGTAAAGAAAGTCCTTCCACAGATTTATTTTTAGAAAGATTATTCTCAACATAATTCACGGATATTCCTCATAGATGAATACAAAAGCTTTTCGTTTAAATTATTTTACTCCCTTTATTAACATTCTCTCTTGATGTCCCTAGGAGACATTGCGCTGATTTATTTATTATTTAATGGGGAAAAAATGTTTTGTTGTAAATAGTGAAATATATTGCTGAACTGTTAGAGGGTTTTCTTTCGTTGGTTTTATTGTTGTAATTTTTTTCTACGTTCATTTTCCAGATTAAGATTTGTGACCGTTATTGTTACCATTAGCACAATTTGCGTATTGCTTGCCACTATTTAGGTTTCCCTCCGTTGGAAATACATATATCAACAAAGGATAAAAATAAAGAATAATAATAATTTCACACTTAACCTCCTCGGTTCAGAAGTATCACATGTGATATTTCTGAACCGAGGAGGGTATAAATTAAACTATTTGATTTTTTTTTTAGATTTTGACTTTACTTTTACATAGATGAATGTTTTTGGCTTTGGATCAAAAGCAATAAATGGCAGCACTGACGATTATCTCCTCATAAAATCAGTGTTATTTTCATCTAATGCGAAATGGATTCAAGACAGTGAGTCCATGAAAGTAAGAAATTTTGAAAATGAATTAAGTTAAACGGTTTACAATAAAAACATTTGAGGATTTGTAGATTTCATCAAATTTATTTTTTTTATGTGAATGTACAGACATCATGTTTTTTTCTATTGCGTATTCTTTTAAGTTATTTCTTTTTTACTTTTCACAATGAATAGTCAGTGGAGTTGTAAAAATATTTCACTTTCAGATACCAGCATGACGTGTGGAGCAGTGCTTATATTACGTGTTAAGAAATAGAAAACTGCCGGGAGTATAGTGATCAGAGGTCAAAACTCTCCATAATGACGTCATCAAAATGGCCGCTGCGACGATATACATAGGTTCATTAAAATGCTCACATCTCTATTCACAATTGTAATATTATGATATTGTGATAAATCATTTGAAAGCTGATGAAATAATCTATCTACTTTTAATTGATGCACATAAAATTTGCTAGGGCAGCATCTACATATCAAAACGAACTCAAACTTCTTTTTTTTCAGTTGCAATAACCAAATTTTACACCATAAATAAATTCCAAGTATAATTTTTCAAATATACTTATTATCTGCATTGTTAGAGCAATAGGTACTACCGTGGGGAAAAAATTAAACACCGCCTAGTAACTCTGCAGAAAATTATTGTCGAAGAAAGTTACTGGAAGCAAACAATTGGGAAAAAAGTCTATTTTTAAATTATGCATATAAAATTTGCTTAGGGGGCTATCTACATATCAAAATGAACACAAACTTTGTTTCTTTTTTTATAGCAATAACCAAGTTTGACAAAATAAATAAATTCTACATCCATCAATTAGCCTAAAAACAAATTTTTATGAAATTCGTACGATTTGTTTCAGATAAATTAATTATTTTAAAATGAACCTAATTTAGGGGCTATTTCCAAATTGAAGTTTGGTAGTCGATTGTTGAAGTGCTACAGAATGACTATGTAACATCTATTAATGTATTATTTTTTGTCAATTTGACCATTTTACTCATTTAACATGTTTCGACTATTGCTAGACCAAATGTTTTAAAAAAAATGAGTAAAATGTATGATTTTACAAATTATACTTTTTTGCTCATCATAGACGGTCATTTAAACAATCGTTTTGACGTTTTTTAACCATAATTCGAAAATTATTTGGAAGAAAAATTTGAAATTGAGAATTCGCATAAAACAGGACATAATAAATATAAATCTATGAAAAAAGTTGTAAGTTGAAATTCATATTGTTTTTTTAGAATATTAATTTCATAATTCATAATTCATACTATAAAGTATTTAAAATTACAAGTTCAATGTATTTATATTTGGGGTTTTGATTATTATAACCACACAAAAGAATTTCGCATTATGATTATAATTTCAGAGGATACTAATAAAAATATGAAAATGTAATTTAGCATTAGAAGCTCTAAATTTTGAATGTTTATAATTCAAAAACTTATCATCCAAATATCTTGAAATTTCATTTCTAGGCATAGTTTGAACCAAAGATTTAAAATATATTGCCTAAACCGAATGTTGCTATTGAAAAAAACAAAGTTCGGTCCGGTTTTGATTTCTAGTATATCATTTAAAAGTACATTTTATTTCCAATCGTTTGGTACCAGTAACTTTATTCTATTAGTATCAATTGCGGAGTTAGTAGGGTATTACTTTTTTCCACGACTGTACCTTAAAATTTAAAAATCTTTGAATTCTATTCAATAATTATTACTGGGAAACAACGTGATTTTCAAAAACATTTTTTTCTTTCGCGAATACCAAACATTTCTGAACAGTTTAAAAAATAATATTGTTAAATGAATTAACAGAAATGAAGGTTCGTGCATATGACGTCATAATGATAAAAGCATTGTAAAATATTTCATCTTTATGTATGAAAACGATCTTTTCATTTAATAATTACGTTTTTCGAACCGAACCATTTTGCCATTTCTCGATTAAATCAAATTTCGTTTTAAAATGTTTAAGTTTTATAAATGCAATTTTTTTAAATATGACGCAATTTTCACGTATAGCAGCATACTTATGATTAGTGATTTGTGATCAAACAAATTGAATTTTTATGGCACTAATCGATAGTAAAATTCTTACAAAAGTAATTTTAATAAATTGAATAATAAAACTTTAAGCATGATTTTGAAATCATTATTCAAAGATTTTATTATTATTATTATTATTATTATGTAATTCACGTTAAATGCAACATTTTTTGCGATTAAAATTAAATTAAGGAATTTACACTAATTAAAGGGCCTTTATTTAACAGGCGGATGGAACAACGATGCATATTAATTAAGAAAATATGGAGACTGCGAATATGTCTTAATTTTTTGTGGTGATTTTTTCCCCAATGAATTTATTGCTTTAATGTGTTTCGCGTTTTTGAATTTCACATTTTTTATTTAGTTTAAGTGTAAATGTACAGAATGAGTTTTTTTTCTAATGTTTGCTTACGAGGTTATCTGTTATCTAAATTGTGAGCCTCCCCCCGGGATTGCACTTATACTCTAAAGCGAAAGCTGGGTTCCCGGGGCGGTCATCCCTGTCATCCCTGTTATCTAAATTGTGAAAATTAAAACTAAACAATCGAAAGAGAAATATGCTTTAGAAATAAATATTTATTGACTTTTTTCAGTTCGCATATTTATTTGAAATCGTGTATTTATTTTTGGGTTTTTTTTTTTTTCTGATAGTCTTTCGGTTACTTTTGCTGACCCTTTTTTATGCGATTTTAAACATAAAAAAAACTTTTTCTTCAATTAGTAAAAATAATATTTGAACATAATTTTCGTGTAATGAAAGATGTTTTGAGATATATTTTATTTTACATAAACTGAAAGTGGGTTTGATCACTTTAACAATAAAATGTATGAAATCCAATATTAGTTGAATTTTATAGTAGCAGAACCCTTATTAGATTTTTTTTCATAAATCGGAAGATGTATCTCATACCTTTACGTCGACCGAGTTCGTTGGCCAGCTTCATCCGCCATTTTGTTTCAAAATGGCGGCCATTTAAAATTTTTTTTAAAAATTTAAAATTTGAAATGTGGTACCAAAAAATTGAAAATGGAAAAATGTTTTTTGCTTATGTATTTGACCTTTATACAAAGATTTCGGAGCAGTTTTTGTTTCGTCTATATCTTTAAAAATGGCTGAGTTGCAGCATTTTGAATTTCTAGCGTGGCTGATATTTTGAAACGTCCTGAAATTTGTAACGCGATAAAAGGCGTATTTATGAACCGATTTGGATGTAACTTCGTTTATACATAGTACATACCAATGTCTCCGGGTTCGTTGGCCAGCATCATCCGCCATCTTGTTTAAAAACGGCGGCCATTTAAATTTATAAGAAAAACTTAAATTTGAAGTGTGGTACCAAAAAATTGAAAATTGAAAAAAATATTTTCTTCTTATGTGTTTGACCTTGATAAAAAGATTCGGGAGCAGTTTTCGTTTCGTCTATATCTTAAGAAATGGCTGAGTTATAGCATTTTGAATTTCTATTGTGGCTGACATTTTAAAACGACCTCATTTTTGTCACGCGATAACAGGCGTATTTATGAACCGATTTGGATGTAACTTGGTCTGTAGATAGTACATACCAATGTCTCGACCGAGTTCGTTGGCCAGCTTCATTCGCCATCTTGTTCCAAAAGGGTTGCCATTAAAAAAATTAAATTTAAAATTTAAAATGAGGTATTAAAAATTGGAAAATGAAAAATATTTTTTTATGTGTTTGGCCTTGATACAAAAATTCCGGAGCAGTTTTTGTTTCTGAAAGTTTGTTCTTTTGTTTATATCTTAAAAAATGGTTGAATTATAGCACTTTGAATTTCTAGCATGGCTAACATTTTGAAACGATCTTGTATTTGTCACGCGATAACACACGTATTCATCTATTTCGATGTAAGAAGGCATGTGGATAGTACATATCAATACCTCGACCAAGTTCGCTGGCCAGATTCATCAGCCATCTTATTTCAAAATGGCGGCTATTAAATTAAAAAATATATATATATTTAAAGTTAGGTGCAAAAAAATTAGAAATTGAAAAAGGTTTCTTTCTTAAGTATTTGACCTTGATATAAGGATTCAGGAGCATTTTTTGTTCGTCTTTACCTTAAAAAATGGCTCAGATATAGCAGTTTCAATTTCTATTGTGGGTGACATTTTGAAAAATCTGATTTTTTGCATAAGACAGCACTCGTATATATCAACAGATTCCGATGTGAGTGAGCATGTGCACAGCAATTACTAAGTTCTCGACCAAGTTCACTGGTTAGCCTCATCCACCATGTTGTCTTAAAATGGCAGGCACTTTAAGAAATCGCCGAATTTGGCAGCCAAATATAAGTTACTTTAAAGAAAAGCAGCTTGGATAAAGCTGATTAATTTCGCGAAATTCTCATTCATTATATTGATAAAAATTAGTATTGAATCTCCTATATTCGTTTTCCACTAAATTTAGCTTCGTGTGTTTGAATGATATATGTTGGCTTTTTAAAAATAAGGAATATGAAAGCTACCTCTTCCTCCCGGCACTGGCTGGAAGGACTTTTTCAATTTTCTACTTATTAATGGCACTTTAAATCACTTATACATTTAATTTCAATATATATGTATATTTAAAAAAAAGATTGAAATTTTATTGAAGCATTATTTTTAATTCTTGTTGCTGAGAAATTTTGTTCTTTACTTAAAGTTGTTCTCATCAATTATGCCTATTTTCTCCAACTGAAGTTTGGTATTCTTCGGGTAATTTATAGTAGTAATTATCCTGTATGATTATTTTTGAACTATTGCTAGCTTCCCTGAATAACAAAAATATTATATGAAAATGCATGGACAGTTATCCTCTTTGAAAAGTTCTTAGACTTGCTCCTCAGATGATTTGTGAGATATGCTGTATAGTTAGCATGTTGTCTTGTGGACTAGTCTGATTTCATCTCTAATATTTAAAGAAGTGTTTCTAATATTTAAAGAACTGTTCCTATTTTTAAAATTTACCTATTGATGTTGTTATAGAACTCTCAGCTAACAAATTGAAAATATTCAAAATTTTCATTACTTCAATTTTCTTTGACAAATTCAATTCTTTCACAAATTTATAAGTCTATGCATGACATATCTACATTGACATCATCATACCTTATTCTCATGTTGCTTTATATAAAAAAAAAAGAACAACATTAATTTTTTTCATTTAAAATGAAATGGGGCTTCTTCAATCCTGTAACAGTTCTACTTAAAATTTCATTCACCATAAGAAAAATATTTTGTTCTTGCTAATAGTGAAGATAACTATTATATATTTATTAACTATCAATATTTCTTAAGTGATGTGCTTTTTGCAATATTTAATTATGGCTGTTCCTGTATATGCTGCTAGAAATTTTTTTAATTACCTGTAATGACATTCTTCTGACTTTTCTTCCATTCATCTGTTGCTTACCTGATGAAGGTGGTCAGTGGTTTTGTGTGACACCCATTTCTTCTGGTCTCTTCTCTGTTGTTGCACGTGTTATCATGGAAGCTAAAAATTATAAAATTACCTACCTACTTTTTCAAAAGTTTCCTACACCTATAATAGTTTAATTTTTTTGTGTGTGTGTATGTTTCGTATTCAGCCATAAGATGCCAGGTGAAGATGTTGTTCATTTATAGGCAAAATATCCATTTATGAAACCACTTCATTAGAGTTCTTCGGTTTGTGAAGCTACAAATAGTGTTTAATATTTAATTCTCTTCAAAAATAAATAAAATAAATAACTTTCATTACTGATTATGATAGTGTGTCAGGTAACGTTTTTCATGTGAGAGTAAATATCCTCATCAAGTGAAATTGTTGACTTGTCTGCTGCTAGAACTCAGTTACTCACACCATAAGTCTTCTCAAAACAAGGAAGGTTAAATTTATATTACCTGAAAATTACTGATGCATTTTACCTTCGAAAACTTTATTTTATTATGCTGCATTTTCTCCAAATATTCTAGCAGGTGCAATTAAAATTATTCAGAGTTAATTTTTGCTTGTGTGTAGTAACTTCATCCTCACATTGCAAAATTTTTGCTCATTGATAATCAAGTATAAATTCTTAATCATATAAGAAGTTTGTGAATATTTGTTACAGCAAGATCAAGTTATTTTGAAAAGTTCCCCATATTTATTTATTTATTATGTGCTTAGTGCCTTTTACTTTAATTTTATTTCATACCCAAAGCCTTTAAGTTTTTATTTTGCCATTTGCCTCATTATTTTAGTAAAAAAAAAAAAAAAAAAAAAAAAAAAAAAAAAAAAAATGATTGTAGTCATTTTGCGGATTTTTGTTTATAAAGAAATTGAATAACAGAAATGATTTGTTCATTTTGAAGTTTTCAATGGTTGAAGAAATTGAATAGTAGAAATGATTAGTTCATTTTGAAGTTTTCAATGTTTTATGAAGAAAGTGAAATTTATTAATGTCTTCTGTTCATACCTACAAATAATACAAGAATATTACAGAAAAGCACAATTCTAGATGGAAATTTTTACCAGCGCATTTATATATATACATAGAATTTTTTTCTATAAATCATCTAGTGAATTTTTTTTTTAATTGCTTCTTGACCTCAAATACCTGATTATATCCTAAGAAATATGTGTGACCATACCACATTTCATTATTAAGTGCACCACCGACTTCTCGTCCTTGTTAATGTTCTGAATATGTTGTTAATGTTCTGAATCTGAGAATACTTCTCACAGTATTTAAATTTGGTTTATTTTTATTTCCTTTGAGCTATTTTTTTTGCATCGATGTCTATTTAAATCCATCGTTATGATCGACCGCAATAATTATTTCTTTTGGCCTATGTTCTTTAATCTTAATTCCATATTTGTTTCTGCGCAAGCGATTTTGTTTCAACCGCACATCAACAAATTCTCTGACGTTCGGCTGTGCCTGGCATGGGGTGCTTCTCCTTTCGAATCTACACGTATTGTGATGACGTCATCGGAGCAAGTGTCTCACGGCGTCAGCTTTGAATGGATGTCAATCTTTTCGGAGGTGTGTCGAATCGCCGATCATAGAGTGAATAGAAGTAAAACTTATTAAATGTACTCTTTCGGATTTGTTTATTAAGATATTGCTTAATTTTTTTAATTCTCTAATAAATTTAAATCTTTTCTTTCTCTAACTTTTGAAGTCCCGTATTCATCATTTAAATACTAAAACTCGTTAATTTTAAAATCAGAATTTGGTTTGATGTTGTCTGAAAAAGATGTAGTCTTTTAACGTAGTTTATCGGAGCGCCGGCTCGTCGGCCGTTCGAATGCCGTGCCGCTTTTTGGCCGAATAAGTTTGCCGTACTATGGGTCATATTTTAGTTATGTGGATATGTTCTTTCTCAAAATTTAATCATTTAAGTTGTGCTGCCCTCATCAAAGGAAAATCCCATGGAATTATTCTATGTTGGCTGTTATTTTTCTCTTCTTAAAAGATTCAGTTCTTTTATTTTAAAATGGTGACCAGAAGCAAGAATTTTCATAACCTACTATTGCTACTAACGCCTGAAATAAAGAATATCATTTGTTTCATCAGTTTGCCTTTTCACTGTCTCCTGTAAAGTAAGAATTCTACAGTTTTATTATTTCTTTAACGATCAATAGTTTTTACCAAAAGAACTTCGCAATGTGTACTTAACCCTTTTACGATCACATCAATCCATTATTATCGCCACAATATATGTACGGTGTCCACTTTCAAAAGTGTCCAATAGATAATTTTAAAACTAATAGTCATACACACACAGTTCTAATTACAAAAATGTTTTACATGAGGTAAAACAAATAATTTTAACAGTCGTTTTGATCAATAAAAATATTTCTTAAAAAGTTGTGAAATTTAAATTTTTATGCGCTCCCCAGGTCCTATAAGTGATATTTAGTAAGAATTTCATATTACACTAATAAGTAACGCAAAAATGTCCCATTCATTTGACACTAAAATTGACCGAGTTATTGAACTTTGAATTGCATGATAAATGCCAATTTTCTACATCTGAACACAGATGAGTTGGGCCATACTTCGAGGAATCGTACACAAAGTTCTTAAGTTATTAGAACAATTTATTTAGACCAGGGGTTCTCAAAGTATGGTACACGTATCAGTACTGGTACGTGAAACTCTGTTTACTGGTACGGGAAAGTCCGATACTGGTAAGTGAAATGAAATAAAATATACAGCATGTGAAATTTAAAAAAAAGCTTAATCCGCCTACCACCTCCTTTTTCTTGATTTTTTAGTTCGTCGGCTTCGGTGGTGTCTATTCTCTGTTATTACAGCATTTGCAGCGTTTCGCTTTCTCTTATTTTAATGTAATTCCGATAAGAGTTTTTCGAAAAATGGAAATACTGCTTCATTAGATGTTGAGTTGACATTTACCCCCCCCCCCTGAATTTTTTTTTCTTCAATTACTATATTGTATGTGCATTTATTACTTATTTCAATGTGCTTCGATCTAACATTAATAATCAGTTCCTTTTTAAAAGGTATGTGAATTTTTATGTACGTTATACACTCATTAAATTTTCTTAAGTGTATTTTACTACTGATATTACCTTAGTATTCATATAAAATAAATTGACGAACATAGTCACTTCAAAAGTATTTTTTTCCATGTTTAACAAAGCTATGTAGTATTTATGATCTCGATTTAAATGCATCTACTTGTTACTCAAAAATGATATATTTTATATTGATAAATACACTATTAATTATTATAAAAAATAAATTATTCTTAGCATGTTTTTCTGAAATCGTTCATTTTGTTTTCATTTCTTCTGTTTTCAAACAGTAACCTGTTTGCAAACATTTCTCTGTATTAGCTTTGAAATTGTACCCTGGTGGTACGCGGAAGAATGAACTTCTATTTAGTGGTACGTCGGCCAAAATGTTTGGGAACCCCTGATTTAGAATGTACATTTCTGCACTAAAGTCGAAGGGAGTCACTTCAAGCAAGTTTTAACCCTTAAATGCCTGATTTTTCAAAATCATTTTAAAAATATTTTTCAGCTTTCATTTTTTAAATAAATTATGGGAAAAATACTTAAAAAATTCATATTTTGATTAAGTGTGGTTTACGGCTAAAGCACTGCTTGTTACTAATAGGCAATACTGGTCTGTAATGGAAAAAATAATTTTCCTCGATAATATTAAACACACAAGAATTTTCAGAACTATGATAAGAAATAAATTTTACTTGCTCACTTCAGAATATAATAGGGTATTTCGCAAGCTTCTAATCAAAACTAAAAGAACATGTACCAACAATTGAAAAAAATAAATCTATTTTTATTCTTAAACAGCACAAGTGTTGCCATCTACATGTTGAAAATCGATTTAATAATATTTTCATAATGTATTTTATTGGCAACATTAGGCATTATAGCTTCAATATTATTCTAATAGTATACTAAAAGCCTAAATTGGGTATGTTGCCGAAAGGCAACACACGGCATTTAAGGGTTAAGATAACTTTATTTTTTGCTACATAAGTTTTTGATTTGGTAATCTAGTAGCATTTTAAAATATCTATCATTTTATAAAGAATTGCTACTGTTACTTTCATCATTTTATTTTTTTAAAAGTCTGTTATTTTTTAACTGATATTTTTAGTACAAGTTGCACATTCTTCTTTAATATGTCAGAATAGAAATGCATTTCAAATTTATTTTGTAATGTTAATTTTATTCGCAACTTTTTTTTTATTTATCTGACGATTATTTATACTTCTAGTAAATTTGTGAATGACCCCTATTTCGCAGCAGAAAAGATGCTTCAACTTTAAACAGCTATTACTCGGTGAATTTTAATCGTAGGAGAATATGACTTTTTTTTTTTTTGTCCGACTTCTTATTGTAATAAGATAATTTTACTAAATATGACTTATAATACAGGGAAACACTTAAAAATTAAAAAACTTTTCATCAATGTTTTTATTGACACAAATTGCTTTTAAAATACGCCTTTATCGTGCTTAAAACATTTTTGTAATTGCAACTATGTGTCTATTCCTAACGGTTTAGGAATTAGGTACTGCACACCGTTTACAGTGAACACCCTGTATATATTTTTACTCTTCAAGTACAAATTCAGTTACACAGCTGAAAATATTTAATTCAGAATCTATAACATCCTAAAAATCGATATTCCTATTTGAGAAAACTGATTAATACAGAAAAAATATTCAGAAACGTTTCCCAATATCTGTGGCACCAAAAGGCACTTTGTTTTTAAACACGCTTCTTTAAATCTGAAAAATATATTAGAAAGATAAGGAAAGTTTATTTACAGTGCAGTAATATTCTCTTCAAATGAATGTTTTGTTATGGTACAAAATAAACTGATAAGTTTGTTATTATTATTAATAACCCTTTCAGGATCAAGCAGTTGTGTTTCTGTAATGTCGAATTCACACCGGAATTTTCGAAAAACTTCATTTTAAAATAAGGAAAATTAATTTTTCAACTTTTTTCTACCAAAGTTTAATAAGTGAAATTTTATTAAATGTTTTTGGTGTAAATTATGAATGAAATTAGGTGAGATAAGATATATCCCACCACCCCTCAAGGGGTTAAATTGTCTTTATTTAAGCAGTGAACATAATAGCTATGTATACTAATGAGATTACAAAATAATTATGCAATGAATATTTTAATATTTGAGGAAGATTTTATGTCAAAGTTTTTATTATTTAAATGATTTTATTACTTTTATGATATTCAGCTTTTAATTTTAGCATTATTTTAAAAATACACATTGAAAAATTATTTTTATTTCTACTTGCGTAAATATCTTATAACTATACAATGTCAGTTATAAATGAAAAAAACAGATCCATCATTTTTTATGCTTTACAAAAAAAAAAAAAAAAAAATCATTTCTTGACTTTTAAATTTCCTGTTCACGAACTTATTTGAGACCGAGCATTTATTTCAGTTTGTTTGCCAGTTACTCTATATATTTGCGCTGACCTTTTTTTACGTGACATTGTTTGAAATCGGAAAAATAACTTTTTCTTCAATTTAAAAGAAATTAATTGAATTTATTTTTTGTGGAGGTAATGAATCATGTTTCGAGATATATTCTACTTTATACCCATTGAATTTGGATTTGAATAGGACTAAAATCATTTAGTAATTATGTTTTGAAAAGGAGGAATTTCATTAAATCATGCTACAAGTTTGAAAGTTAATATTTTGGCGCAAGTTTTTCTCTTTTTAAATAAAAATGGTTATTTTTTTTATGATTGTTTTCCTACAGATTCTACAATCTATTGGGTGATTGCAATGTTCGAACCATATTTCACAGATGGCAGAATCTTGTAATTTTGACTGTTCTGATGTCTCCTATACAACCATATTTATTAACTCACAGCTATCTACATGTGTCGTGAGAGAACATAACGTCAAAAAAAGTTTTCAAATTAAATAACACGTTGAGTGCCACGGTGATTAACACTGAAACTGAAAATTTTACAATGTTTTAAGTAAGTTTTAAAAAAGTATAATCCTGTAATTAAAAAAAAAGGTAAGTAAATTTTAAATACATTTTCAGTCATTACTTAAGACTATATATATATATATATATATATATTTTTATTGTCAGTCACCGGTGACTGACATGGCGCTTAACGTGTTAATGTGCAAGGTTAATTTTCAAAATGGAAAATGAAAAGTTGCATTTTCTTCATGTTATTTTACATGAGTTTTAAAAATAAAAGTGAGTGTTAGACGTGCTAAAAAATATTCAATACGTTTATTTGAATCGTACACCCGCTCTTAAGACAGTTAAAAAGTTGTTTTGTCGATTACGAAAGGTTGATTTCAATGTAAACGATAAAATCCGCTCCGGACGAGTTTCTGGCAGTGATAATGACTTCTTCCGTGATATAGTGAATAATAATTCATGGATTACTAATTGAAGAGATTGCTGAGATACTAAATGTTGACAATTCGACTGCATTTCATCATTTAAAGCAATAAAAAATAACTTTTCTAAAATTTAAAAGAAAGTAATTGAATTTATTTTTTGTGGAGGTAATGAATCATGTTTCGAGAATTATTCTACTTTATACCCGTTGAAATTTTACAATATTTAAAAATAACTAAACAAAAAATACAAAAATTTGGAATAGAATATTTTATATTTTCGTAAGTGGTTATATGATATTTTGTTCATTAAGAAACGACCTTTTTTATAATGCAGTAATATTCTCTTCAAATGAATGTTTTGTTATGATACAAAATAAGCTAATAAGTTTATGATTTTTATTATTAACATACCTATTTTTATGCATTAATATTTATTATTTTAACAATGATATTTTTAACATTATTATTTTCATTAGCATTATGATTATTATTTGTACACTTCGAAACTCGATGCACGGGAAATCGGGCACGAAATTTTACAATCACCCAATAAAATACATTTCTAAAAGATTTTACATTAAAAAAATTTCAACTCATATTTCAATAAATCATTTAGTTATTTTACATTATATAAGTTTATGATTTTTAATATTAACATAACTATTTTTATGCATTAATATTTATTGTTTTAACATTAATATTTTTAACATTATTATTATCATTAGTATTATGATTATTATTTGTACACTTCGAAACTCGATGCATGGGAAATCGGGCACGAAATTTTACAATCACTCAATAAAATACATTTCTAAAAGATTTTACATTAAAAAAATTTTAAACTCATATTTCAATATAACATTTAGTTATTTTACATTATATAAGTTTATGATTTTTTAATTTAATATAACTATTTTTATGCATTAATATTTATTATTTTAACATTAATATTTTTAACATTATTATTATCATTAGTATTATGAATATTATTTGTACACTTCGGAACTCGATGCATGGGAAATCGGGCCCGAAATTTTAGAATCACCCAATAAAATATATTTATAAAAGATTTTACATTAAAAAAATTTCAAGTCATATTTCAATAAATCATTTAGTTATTTTACATTATATAAGTTTATGATTTTTATTATTAACATACCTATTTTTATGCATTAATATTTATTATTTTAACAATGATATTTTTAACATTATTATTATCATTAGCATTATGATTATTATTTGTACACTTCGAAACTCGGTGCATGGGAAATCGTCACGAAATTTTACAATCACTCAATAAAATACATTTCTAAAAGATTTTACATTAAAAAAATTTCAACTCATATTTCAATATAACATTTAGTTATTTTACATTATATAAGTTTATGATTTTTATTTTCAATATAACTATTTTTATGCATTAATATTTATTATTTTAACATTAATATTTTTAACATTATTATTATCATTAGTATTATGAATATTATTTGTACACTTCGGAACTCTATGCATGGGAAATCGGGGCCGAAATTTTAGAATCACCCAATAAAATATATTTCTAAAAGATTTTACATTAAAAAAATTTCAACTCATATTTCAATAAATCATTTAGTTATTTTACATTAAATAAGTTTATGATTTTTAATATTAACATAACTATTTTTATGCATTTATTTTAACAATGATATTTTTAACATTATTATTTTCATTAGCATTATGATTATTATTTGTACACTTCGAAACTCGGTGCATGGGAAATCGTCACGAAATTTTACAATCACTCAATAAAATACATTTCTAAAAGATTTTACATTAAAAAAATTTCAACTCATATTTCAATATAACATTTAGTTATTTTACATTATATAAGTTTATGATTTTTATTTTCAATATAACTATTTTTATGCATTAATATTTATTATTTTAACATTAATATTTTTAACATTATTATTATCATTAGTATTATGAATATTATTTGTACACTTCGGAACTCTATGCATGGGAAATCGGGGCCGAAATTTTAGAATCACCCAATAAAATATATTTCTAAAAGATTTTACATTAAAAAAATTTCAACTCATATTTCAATAAATCATTTAGTTATTTTACATTAAATAAGTTTATGATTTTTAATATTAACATAACTATTTTTATGCATTTATTTTAACAATGATATTTTTAACATTATTATTTTCATTAGCATTATGATTATTATTTGTACACTTCGAAACTCGATGCACGGGAAATCGGGCACGAAATTTTACAATCACATAATAAATTACATTTCTAAAAGATTTTACATTAAAAAAATTTCAACTCATATTTCAATAAATCATTTAGTTATTTTACATTATATAAGTTTATGATTTTTAATATTAACATAACTATTTTTATGCATTAATATTTATTGTTTTAACATTAATATTATCATTAGTATTATGATTATTATTTGTACAATTCGAAACTCGATGCATGGGAAATCGGGCACGAAATTTTACAATCACTCAATAAAATACATTTCTAAAGATTTTACATTAAAAAAATTTCAACTCATATTTCAATATAACATTTAGTTATTTTACATTGTATAAGTTTATGATTTTTAATATTAACATAACTATTTTTATGCATTAATATTTATTATTTTAACAATGATATTTTTAACATTATTATTTTCATTAGCATTATGATTATTATTTGTACACTTCGAAACTCGATGCATGGGAAATCGGGCACGAAGTTTTACAATCACTCAATAAAATGCATTTCTAAAAGATTTTACATTAAAAAAATTTCAACTCATATTTCAATATAACATTTAGTTATTTTACATTATATAAGTTTATGATTTTTAATTTTAATATAACTATTTTTATGCATTAATATTTATTATTTTAACATTAATAGTTTTAACATTATTATTATTAGTATTATGAATATTATTTGTACACTTCGGAACTCTATGCATGGGAAATCGGGGCCGAAATTTTAGAATCACCCAATAAAATATATTTATAAAAGATTTTACATTAAAAAAATTTCAACTCATATTTCAATAAATCATTTAGTTATTTTACATTATATAAGTTTATGATTTTTAATATTAACATAACTATTTTTATGCATTAATATTTATTATTTTAACATTAATATTTTTAACATTGTTATTATCATTAGTATTATGAATATTATTTGTACACTTCGGAACTCGATGCATGGGAAATCGGGCCCGAAATTTTAGAATCGCCCAATAAAATATATTTATAAAAGATTTTACATTAAAAAAATTTCAAGTCATATTTCAATAAATCATTTAGTTATTTTACATTATATAAGTTTACGATTTTTATTATTAACATACCTATTTTTATGCATTAATATTTATTATTTCAACAATGATATTTTTAACATTATTATTTTCATTAGCATTATGATTATTATTTGTACACTTCGAAACTCAATGCACGGGAAATCGGGTACGAAATTTTACAATCACCCAATAAAATACATTTCTAAAAGATTTTACATTAAAAAAATTTCAACTCATATTTCAATAAATCATTTAGTTATTTTACATTATATAAGTTTATGATTTTTAATATTAACATAACTATTTTTATGCATTAATGTTCATTGTTTTAACATTAATATTTTTAACATTATTATTATCATTAGTATTATGAGTATTATTTGTACACTTCAAAACTCGATGCACGGGAAATCGGGCACGAAATTTTACAATCACCCAATAAAATACATTTCTAAAAGATTTTACATTAAAAAAGTCCTTCCGGCCAGTGCCGGGAGGAAGAGGTAGCTTTCATATTCCTTATTTTAAAAAAGCCTACATATATTTTTTAAACACACGAAGCTCAATTTATTGGAAACCGAATATAGGAGACTCAATACTAATTTTTATCAATACTAAATCATTATGAATGAGAATTTCGCGAAATTAGTCAGTATTATCCAAGCTGCTTTTATTTAAAGTAAACTATATTTGGCTGCCAAATTCCGCGATTTCTTAAAGTGCCTGCCATTTTAAGAGAATATGGTGCATGAGGCTAACCAGTGAACTTGGTCGAGACCTTAGTAATTGCTGTTCACATGCTCACTCACATCGGAATCGATTGATATATACGAGTGCTGTCGCAGGCAAAAAATCAGATTTTTCAAAATGTCACCCACATTAGATATTGAAATTGCTATATCTGAGCCATTTTTTAAGATAAAGACAAACAAAAAATGCTCCTGAATCCTTATATCCAGGTCAAATACTTAAGAAAGAAGCCTTTTTCAATTTCTAATTTTTTTGCACCTGACTTTAAATATATATATTTTTTTAATTTAATGGCCGCCATTTTGAAACAAGATGGCTGATGAAGCTGGCCAGCGAACTTGGTCGAGATATTGATGTATACTATCCACATGCCTTCTTACATCGAAATAGGCTAATACGTGTGTTATCGCGTGACAAATACAAGATCGTTTCAAAATATTAGCCATGCTAGGATTTCAAAGTGCTATAATTCAACCATTTTTTAAGATATAAACAAAAGAACAAATTTTCAGAAACAAAAACTGCTCCGGAATCTTTGTATCAAGGCCAAACACATAAAAAAAAATCTTTTTCATTTTCCAATTTTTTAATACCTCATTTTAAATTTTAAATTAATTTTTTTAATGACAACCCTTTTGAAACAAGAGGGCGAATGAAGCTGGCCAACGAACTCGGTCGAGACATTGGTATGTACTATGTACAGACCAAGTTACATCCAAATCGGTTCATAAATACACCTGTTATCGCGTGACAAAAATCAGGTCGTTTTAAAATGTCAGCCACAATAGAAATTCAAAATGCTATAACTCAACCATTTGTTTAGATATAGACGAGACAAAAACTGTTCCGGAATCTTTGTATTAAGGTCAAATACATACAAAAAAAAAATCTTTTTCATTTTCCAATTTTTTGGTATCTCATTTTAAATTTTCAATTTTTTTTTTTATTTTTTAAATGGTTGCCATTTTGAAACAAGAGGGCGGATGAAGCTGGACAACGAACTCGGTCGAGATATTTGTATGTACTATGTACACACCAAGGTACATCCAAATTGGTTCATAAATACGCCCGTTATCACGTGACAAAAATCAGAACGTTTCAAAATGTCAGCCACGCTAGAAATTCAAAATGCTATAACTCAGCCATTTTTTAAGATATAGACGAAACAAAAACTGCTCCCGAATCTTTCTATCAAGGTCAAACACATAAGAAAAAATATTTTTTCAATTTTCAATTTTTTAGTACCACATTTCAAATTTAAATTTTTCTTAAAAATTTAAATGGCCGCCATTTTTAAACAAGATGGCCGATGAAGCTGGCCAACGAACTCGGTCGAGACGTTGGTATGTACTATGTATAAAAGAAGTTACATCCAAATCGGTTCATAAATACGCCTTTTATCCCGTGACAAAATTCAGGGCGTTTCAAATTGTCAGCCACGCTAGAAATTCAAAATGCTATAACTCAGCCATTTTTTAATATATAGACGAAACAAAAACTGCTCCGGAATCTTTGTATGAAGGTCAAATACATAAGAAAAAAATATTTTTCCATTTTCAATTTTTTGGTACCACATTTCAAAATTTAATTTTTTTTTTAAAATTTAAATGGCCGCCATTTTGAAACAAAATGGCGGATGAAGTTGGCCAACGAACTCGGTCGAGACATTGGTATGTACTATGTACACACCGAATTACATCCAAATCGGTTCATACATACGAGAGTTACAGTGTGACAAAAGTCATATATATATATGGATATATATATATATATGTCAATTTTGAACGGAGGGTGGTTTCGGGGTCTGGGGGTCATGATCGATGAAAATATACCAAAATTTTTTGAAATCGCTTTCCTCCGAACGGCTGCAATAGGTAGCTTTTTGTAATGAAAGCTACCTAAAAATTTCAACTCATATTTCAATAAATCATTTAGTTATTTTACATTAAATAAGTTTATGATTTTTAATATTAACATAACTGTTTTTATGCATTAATATTTATCATTTTAACATCAATATTTTTAACATTATTATTATCATTAGTATTATGATTATTATTTGTACACTTCGATACTCGATGCATGGGAAATCGGGCACGAAATTTTACAATCACCCAATAAAATACATTTTAAAAAGATTTTACATTAAAAATTTTTCAACTCATATTTCAATAAATCATTTAGTTATTTTACATAAAAAAAAATTCAACTGATATTTCAATAAATCTTTTAGTTATTTTAATAATACATAGTAACATAAACAGAAATAAAAAAATACCAAAAGTAGATTATAACTTGAGTATAAACAGAAGGAGGAAAAAATACAAGTACCATTTGATTCGCCAAAGGTTCTTAATAAATATATATGATTTAATTAAACTTAGCAGGGTCATCTACACAAATAAAAATTGAACGTAACTTTGAGAATTTTAATGTTAATATCACATTTTTATGGCATATTTTAATTTCAGTATCTCAAAAGCGTAGAAATATGAATTTTCATCGATTTTGAATGATTGGTATAAATTACTGAAAAAACTAAATAATGGGGTAAACGTCTATTAATTTGACATAACTCAAAAAATATATTTTTTTTTTGATTAATTTTCGTTTACTTTGGTTTGAAGAATTTAGAATTTTTTTTCGTACAATTAAATTAATAATAAGTTTTGTTAAAATTGTTTCTATTGAAATTAGACCACCTACTTATCGGGTGTTTTCAGGGATTCGTCAAGTACAGCTATATTCCAATTCAAATTCCGGCATGGAATATTTTAGTTGATTGGATGAAACACTTTGTAGATCAGATGATTAAATGAAAATCCCTTTCTCTTTAGCTCCTGTGCAAAACAAGAACTAATAATAATCATATGAGAATTGCTATAATTAAACCTGACAATCTAAATTATGCTGTTGAAGAAATTTTAAAGAACTTTCATTTTCAATATAGAGTGCATGCTTTTTATATATTTTAAAGCTGTAAAAAATAAACTGTTGTACAAACGTTCCCACCACCCTCCAATTTTAATCTACAAATAAATATTTCATTTCTCAAAAAAAAAAAAAAAAAAAAAATATATATATATATATATATATATATAAGAAAAAACAAAGAATCATGTTTACAGCATAGATTATGAAACATTTTCCAACACATTCAGAATACAGTAACAAAACTTCACAGTTTATTAATGTGAAAGATGACGTCTAAATAAATAATTTGGAAAACGCTTTGCATTTGAAAACCAAATTTCAGGAGTTCCCACCAATAGTCGGAAAAATATCCGAATTCTTTTGAGAAGCACTGTATATGATCTATGGATTTGTATGTATAGTACATAGTTTTCTAAAATTTAGTTTAGTTAAACGCATAGCACAGTTGAAATTTTCCGTTCGGCAATTTCTGTCAATAAACAGTAATGCACTAGACAACATTTATGCAGCCCTGTATATGATGTATAGAATTTATACACGCTAAGTTCTTTTTTAAGTTAATTTTAAAAAACACGTACCACAAAGGCTTCAATAGTTGAATTATTATTAATTTTCTTCTGTAGCCAAATTCTTTTGTGTGTCCCTGTATATGAATGATAAATTCTGTGCACGCCATATTCTACAGTACGCACATTGTAGTACACTGTTAAAAATTTTGCAGCATTCTGGCAGGTCATTCGACCGTATTTTGAAAAAACAGTTTCATAACCATAATTTAACTATATTCTGACCATAAAATAGCCAATAATATGGTCAGAATAGTGTTAAAATTACGGTTGTGTAACCGTTTTCGGAAAAAACGGTCAAATGACCTGTCAGAATGCTGCAAATTTTTAACAGTGAGAGTACTGAAAGACGGGCAGACAAAGCGAATTCACAAACACTTTTGAAACTTTATGTTGGAAACTTTTAAAAAGAATATAAATAAATTTTATTTTTGTAATTTTGTAAGTAAGACATCATAAATTGTAATACATTTTATTATTTTTTTAAAAATGCATCTTTATTTTTTTATTATTAACTGTGTTACTTTTCAATATTATAATCTTGGATTTCAGCTATGTAAGTACCCATTTAATTATTTTATTACTGAATTCAAATGACAAAATTCATATGTTATATTATCCACTACAACATTGTTTTAAGATTAGCATTTTTTTTTCGAAGTCAGTAGCTGATTTAAACTTTTCAACGTCACATTCTTCTTCAGCAACTTCTAGCTTTGATAATTAGTGCTTACTGTATGAGAAAACCGATACTTGGTTGAAATTTATTATAGGTTGTATCTTATTAACATTCTAATTAAAAAAAGAAAGAAGAAAACATTTACTTAAAATTTGTTCAATCATGAAAACTTTTAAAACATTTAACAAACAGAAAAAATATTCCCTCTTTACCAAAATTTGGAACTTACAAAATAAGTTTTCCGTTTACACGAGAAAAATCTCCATCAGTAATGCGCTAAGTAATCTCGCTTGCACCATCTTGAAAATGTCACAAAAGTTTATATCTAAATTTATATGGGACATTATTCAAATGGCTATATTAACTGATAGAAATACTCACTTTGGAAGTTATTTACATAAAAATTCGATATTTCTTGTCGTCGGTAGTTGATAGAAATATCTATGCAAGCATATATGTCAGTATTCTACCATTAATCTGGCATCAATATTTCTTTCAGCGGTTTAATATAATCCTTTCGAGAGAAATATAATGTGCTGAATAAAAATCTAGCTAATCTAGTTATTATATTGTAGAAAAATATGAATTATGTGAGAGATTTATTATTATTTAGTGTCTAATTAAATTTTGTATCATTATTTTATGTCGAATTCAATTTTGTGTCATTATTTTTTATCAAATGTTAAGAATTTTACATTCAGATTCATGCTATTCAATAACAAGTTTTTTACAGGACTAAGACTCAATGTCCATTTTATTAGACACCCTAAAAAACAAAGTAATTTAATTGTTATTTAATAAGTGAAAATATCTAATGCTTTCTAGACTCAAAAGAAACAGAAATCTCAAATAACGTAAAATTTGCTCAAAAAATATGAGCTTGGGTCTCAAGACGATATCTTTGTGATATGTTTATCTATTAGATGTAAATTTCCAACCGGGCAAAAAAGTGTTCGGACCAGGATTCGAACTAGGGATCTCTTGTCTGAAACCGCAAATGCTCTACCATCTCAGCTATCCCGGACGAATCTGGTGGAGATTTTTCACCCAGCTAACCATATTGATTATAGCATCTGGTCTGAAATCTGGTTTAGCACAACATAATAAATCGCAGGTAAAGAAACTCCAGAAATCGCCGGACACCTAATTACACTAGATTAATTTTAACACAATTATTCTAATTGGTAAATATGTCAAATCAGATGCAGTGTCAAATCAGATGTAAATTTCCAACTGGGCGAAAAATGTCCGGACCAGAGTTCGAATCAGAGATCTCTTGGCTGAAACCGCTAATGTTCTATCATCTGAGCTATCCCAGACGAATCCGGTGGAACTTTTTCACCCAGCTAACCTTATTGATCATAACATCTGGTCTGAAATCTGGTTCAGCTCAACAGAATAAATCGCAGGTAAAGGAACTCCAGAAATCGCGGGGTATGTAATTACACTAGATTAATTTAAACAAAATTATTCTAATTGGTAAATACATCAAATCAGATGTAAATTTCCAACTGGGCGAAAAATGTCCGGACCAGAGTTCGAATCAGAGATCTCTTGGCTGAAGCCGCTAAGGTTCTATCATCTTAGCTGTCCCAGACGAATCTGATGGAATTTTTTCACCCAGCTAACCTTATTGATTATAGCATCTGGTCTAAAATCTGGTTCAGCTCAACAGAATAAATCGCAGGTAAAGGAATTCCATAAATCGCGGGATTACTAGAGAAAACGCTGGATTAATTTTAACACAATTATTTTAATTGGTAAATAAATAGTGATTTATTTTCCAAATTGAATAATTGTGTTAAAATTAATCTAGTATTTATCTATTAACTATACGCTATCATTGCACAACGGTTCGCCGGATTCTGCGTCCCCAACCTCGTGTCCTCTACTTCTTAGTGTCAGTTAACATTCTTTTTAAAGATGATCCTTGAAGAAGATTTGTTTAAAATTAAGATTTCAGGGAAAGGAGGTGTATTAACACATTGTGGTTTATCTAATTATTTTACACTGTTAAATGGTTTAACTGTGGAGTAAATTTTTTAGTGGTGAACTGCGGTGTTCAGGAACACTATCAGCCGTTCTACTTCAACAAGAAATCTTAAATCACCTTTTAAATTTTTATGTATTTATGGCACATTTAGACAAAAAACTTTTCTTCTGTTAAGGCAGTGAAGATATTAATTTACCGAAAATGAAAGTAACGTTTAGTACCTCCTCTTTTGAGTTAAAAATATTTAGTACAGTATATACTGAATAGTTTGTCTAATAATTAACATAAAAAATGCACAGAAATTCAACTCGATTTACTGAACAATATCGGTACATATACAGCATTCAAACCGTTTTTAAAAGGAACTATATCTAATTAAAAATAATTGATATTATGATTTAGTATTTTTCCCTCAAATTGTTACTTCTAACCATAAAGTTTTATGTACTTTCTAACGGTTCTTATAATCTCACAGTTAATTAAATAGACTTTAGTCCTTAATACAATAAAATGAGAAAAACGTGTGAAAATTTAGATAAATTAAACAAGGATACTAAAAGTCGAGAGAGAAACCAGTACTGAATTATTCCGTGACATTTTCGTATTTTTAGCGCTTTTGTAATAGTTTAATTTAATTTTACGTTTCCAGATGAAATACAGTGTGTTATTTCAAATCCCCTGCTTAATTGAAGAGCCCAAAATTTCTTAAAACAGTAAACGGAATCTTACACATATTTATTTTAAAAGTATCGGTTATTAAAAATCTCTACAGTAAAACAATAGGAAAGATATTTTATGTCCGTAAATGGAATTTTTTTTTTTAAACGCCCTTTTACAACTCTGGAACAAAATGATTACTACTCAACTCACAGTTATCAATTCGAATCATGCAGTAGATGACATTAGTAGAATATTTAAATGATGAGACCGTTCTAAAATCTTCGTTTAAAGCATTTAAAAACGTTTCGAAAATCGTTAGTACGATTCTCGACCATAAAACCTGATGCATCTAAACTCTTTTGTGCGACTCTGTAAAAAACTATAACAGTGACGCGTATGATTTTCATTTATCATCAAAATATAAATTTTCTATTAAAATATTTCCAATGTCAGAAATTTTTGTTTTCCCTGAATGTTTTGATACATTTTTTTTAGCATTGTTCATTCTTAAAAGTATACTATTAATTACTTAAGGGTGTATTCCGATCCAAACTGCTTATTTTCTGATTCATTTTAAAATTCATTTTTGCTCTCAAACGCACCAAATTTGGAAATTCTCTTATTTAGAAACTATATAATGTGCAGTACTTCTTAATTTTTTGATAAATGCAGAAAATATTGTAAAAAACGCTGTCAAAGTTGGCGTTTTGAACCGAATTTTCCGAAGCGGACGATCTGGGAATGAAAAAAATGGTCATACTGAGAAAATAATTGTTTAAAAATCTAATTCTAATTAATTGAGCTGAAAATGAAATCACACGGCATGTTAAACCTGTCTTCAGAAATCACCCCAGCAAGTTTCATGTTTTTACTTTTAAAAATGAGTCTGAAAATCTCTCAGAAAATTTCGAGCTGTTGAGGGTGGAAAAATATTTTTTCGAATACACCCTTAATGCTGAAAACAGATTTTGCCGTTTTTTGCGCCAGAAACCGCCAAAAATGTCTAAAATCCGAAGTATCGTAACTCAGTGAGTTTTAGCCATATAACAATGAGTTTTTTCTGCTTATTAGAGCATGGAGGGAACTTTTCAAAATATAATTTATAGGCACAAAGAAGGGTATGAAAGTTAAATTTTGCAAATTAAATAATAACTATTTTGGCTTAAATGGAAATTCATATAATACTGTTTGAAACCTTTTTGTAATCGAAATTGAATCTCTAAAACCGAACGGTTTCTGAATAAGCCCTATGTCAACGATAAGTAATGACATCCTGCATCAACCGTCATTTTCGTCATATATTTATGAAACATTTTTAGAAAAATTAAATATTTATTTCATATCGATTTAAAAGTGAGTTTTTTCAAGAACACGCAAAGTATCATAACTCAGTGAATTTTATTAATATAACAATGAGTTTTTTTCTGCCCTACTTATTAGAGTATGAAGAAAAGTTTTCAAAATATAATTTATAGACACAAGGAATAATATAAAATTTAAATTTTGCAAATTAAATAATAACTATTTTGGCCTAAATGGAAATTCATATGATGGTATTTGAAACCTTTTTGTAATTTAAATCAAATCTCTAAAATTGAACGGTTTCTGAATAAGCTCTCTATCAACGGTAAGTAATGACATCCTGCATCAACTGCAATTTTCGTCATATATATATGAAACCTTTTTAGAATAATTAAATATTTATTTCAGATCGATTTAAAAGTGAGTTTTTTCGAGAACATGTATGCATATATTTTTAGCATGCAGGGCAAATGTATATCTCTCAACTTATTCTAATCTATTGGGATAGGAATCTCGTTTCTTTTTCTTCCTTTCTAAATGCAAATTCCTTATAGGAATATTCTTCTTCAGCTTTCATCGTGGTGATACTTTATGCATCTGAATGAGTAGAATTGTTTATCTTTTTTACCGTACAAAATTGTTTTCTAGCAAAAAAGATTTATAAAGTCTGACCAGAAAAAATATATTTTATCAAATATCGTAGATTTCTCATGAATATTTATCCCATTTTACTGAAATTGCACCAAACTAAACTTACTGAATTAGCATTTTGAGTCATTTATCTTTCCCACACATATTTTTTCTTACACATAGATGTCAGGAAGTAAATTATTTATTGGAAGAATAAATACAATATATTCAGAAATGGCTACTTTAAAAAAACTGAGATAATGTTAGTGGAAAAAAATATGCGGTTTTAAATGAACAAATGTTAATATATTAAAAACTAGCAGGAATGCCCGGCTCCTTCTGGATCAAGTCTCAGTCTAATGAAACACCAGTTAATATTTCCTTGTCGCTAGTTACGCAAAATCAAAAAAAAAAAATAATAATTAATTGTCTTCGCAAAAAAGAAAAAAGAAAAAGAAAAGTGCCCAGTTAAACTGGTGACATTGCGCTCACAAGGTGGCCACACTAATTGTATATTGTACTCTTATTTATGTCTATTATTCATAAAATAGAACTCACTCTTTTTGAGCAAAACGGTAAATAATCAGGGAAGCGTCTTATCAGAATAAACCGGTATACCAAATTGGAAGCAAATCAGATAATTCTGCATGAAAAGCCCATTTATCTAAATTTATTGAGGTATTAGCCCCCGTTCCCTCTTTTATACTTAACCAATGAACCTCCAAATCTAATTCAGAATAAACCGATATACCAAATTTCAAGAAAATCGAATAGTTCTGCATAAAACAGCCATTTTTCTAAATTAAGATAGGGATTAGCCCTCATTCCCCCCCCCCCTTAATACTTAATCAATGAATCCCCAAAACTAATCAAGGAAGCGCCTTATCATAATGAAGCTATTTATAAAATTCGAAGCAAATCGGATATTTCTGTCCAGAGTTATCGCGTTACATACATACATGCGTACGTACTTACACAACCTGTGGTCACATTAGCTCTCAGACTTTGATAGCCTGTGAGTTAAAAACTAGCCTGAAAACTTCGAATTCAACGTCATATGACTGTATCACTTATCTTTCACTTACGAAGGAGCTCCGTCGTCATAACAACTGGCTTTTTGGTAATAACATTTTACTTTAACGACCTAAAGCAAAAATATCTCCTCAATGTAATGTAATTCCAATTTTTTTATTACCTTTCAAATTTTTAACTTTTTTACAAGAAAATCACATAAATTAAAATTATTAATGTGTTTTAAATTTTCCCGAGTTTTTTTTTTTTTCATATAGGGATGAAAATTAAAAATATCGATGGTTAAAGTATACAAAAAGGTATAAAAACTGTTCAGAAAAACAAAGTCCACATTTTCGGCTGCTAAAGGCCACTGCTCAATTGAATTTAGCTTATTCAATTAATCGAACTGCAGTTGACTTAAGTGAAAGTTTTAAATAATGCAGAATTTTTAAAGTATTATCTTTTACGAAAGCATACTACTAAAATATGCTCTATAGCACAAAATTAGCACTCGCCACTCGCCAGGCGTCGAGTAACACTTAAAACGTGGCGATTAACTTTATTGTCCTCACTCGCCAAACTCAATGGGCACCACTCGCCAAACGCGATGGTTGAAAGGATGGATGCCAGGGAGGAAAGGGGTGAAATTCGTTCAGAATTTACGGCTTCTAAATCGGCAATTCTCACGAACGTAAGAAAAGAAAGTAGCAGGGGTGATTCTGTCTCGAATTTTCCGCAAATATAAGGCATTCGATTCCGAAAAAAAAAGGGCACCAGTTTGAAAATTCGGACATAAAACTATCGCTAATTTCAGTATAGTCGCCGAAAAAAATCAATTTCGTCAATCATTCCCAGAAAAAAATCACCAATTCCGTCAAAGATCGCGAAAAAACGTGAATTTCGTCCAAGGACCACATAAAAAACGCGAATTACGTCAAAACGTCGCGAAAAAAACGAAAATTTCATGAAAAGATCGCGGAGAAAACGCAAATTCCGTGACAAGATCGTGGAAAAACGCAAATTTCGTCAAAAATCGCAGAAAAAACACAAATTTCGTGAAAAGATCGCGGAAAAAACTTAAATTTCGACAAAGAATCACTAAAAGGAATCACAAAATTCTTCAAAATATCGCGTAAAAACGCAAATTTCGCGAAAAGATCGCGGAAAACTCAAATTTCGAGAAAAAATCGTGGAAAAACGCAAATTTCGTCAAAAAATCGCGGAAAAAACACAAATTTCGTGAAAAGATCGCGGAAAAAACGCATTTTTCGGCAAAGAATCGCGAAAAGGAATCACAAAATTCTTCAAAGTATCGCGGAAAACGCAACTTTCGTGAAAAGATCACGGAAAACGCAAATTTCGTGAAAAGATCGCGGACAAAACGCAAACTTCGTAAAAAGATCGCGTATAAAACGCAAATTTCGTGAAAAGATCGCGGGAAAACGCAAATTTCGACAAAGAATCACAAAATTTTTCAAAATATCGTGGAAAAACGCAAAATTCGTGAAAAAATCGCGCAAAAAACGCAAAACTCGTGAAAAGATCGCGTAATAAACGCAAAATTCGTGAAAAGATCGCGGAGAAAACGCAACATTCGTGACAAAATCGCTAAAAAACGCAAATTTCGTCAAAAAATCGCGGAGAAAACACAAATTTCAAGAGAAGATCGCGGAAAAAACGCAAATTTCGACAAAGAATCGCAAAAAAGAATCACAAAATTCTTCAAAGTATCGCGGTAAAGCGCAAAATTCGTGAAAAGATCGCGGATAAAACGCAAAATTCGTGAAAAGATCGCGGAAAAGGCAAATTTCGTCAAAAGATCGCGGAGAAAACGCAAATTTCGTCAACAGATCGCGGAAAAAACGCAAATTTCGTCAAAAAATCGCGGAAAAAGCACAAATTTCGAGAAAAGATCGCGGAAAAACGCAAATTTCGTGAAAAGATCGCGGAAAAACGTAAATTTCGTGAAAAGATCGCGGAGAAAACGCAACTTTCGTCAAAAGATCGTGAAAAAAACGCAAATTTCGTGAAAAAATCGCGGAAAAAACGCAACTTTCGTCAAAAGATCGCGAAAAAAACCGCAAATTTCGTCAAAAATTCTTGGAAAAAAATGAAATTATTTTCAAAGAACTGCGAAAACCCCCACAAATTTCGTTATAAGATTACAAAAAAAAAACGCAATTTTGTGAAAAGATCGTGAAAAAAACGCAGATTTCGTCAAAAGATCGCGAAAAAAACGCGAAATTTGTTAAATGGTCGCAGAAAAATGCATATAGTTAGTGCCGAGGGGGGGGGGGGGGGCTTCCCCCACTGCTGTAACCTTTCTGAAAATTTCCTGTGAATTTATTTCATTGCAATTAATAGTAAAAATAAATTTTTTCGGTTGAGTGTAATCATATCGAATGGTAAGTAATATATATTAGTAAATTACAATGTTGATAGTTAGAAAAAACACAAGAGTCAAGGGTCAGCTAGGTGGGGAGGCCTACCAAATGGCTTAAGCACTCACAAGCCCCACCCAGCGGTTTCCATCTACTACCGCCGTCACCACACACACACACACAAAAAAAAAAAAATAATAATAATAATAAAAATAAATAAAAGGCCCGAAGGGACCCACAGGAAAGCCAATTGAGAATATTAAGATTAAATATAATATAAATACAATATATACACAATGGAAAGCCCAATTTTTACTGGGCGTTTACGAGAGAAATTTAGATATTTGTAATTAATAAGATCATGAAATAATAGATAATAGGATTTTTAAACTTGTTGGAGCGGCAAAAGCTCAATTACTCTGCAAAGCTGGGCGTTCTGCAAAAATACAATAAAAGCTACGTATATGTATACTAAATTAGAAAGCGATTCATAATTTTAAAAATAATGTAGAATATAAAAAATAGGTAAAATAGTGAATAATTATGATGAATATTATATAATTATATACACACACAAAAGTTCAAAAGTCTATTGTTCTTGCAACAGTTTTCGTATGGAGCGTACATAACTTTATTACTGGCCAGTGGTTAAAAAAAAACTGGCCAGTGAAAAAAATCAGTGTACTGGCCAGTGGCCAGTGGGTAAAAATGTTAATTTTGACACAAAATTAAAGCACAGTGTGCGTAACGCTGACGTCATTTTACGAATGGCAACAAAAGACGATCAAATTTAACTGTAATTTACTTTTATTGCATTTTTTTTTTTTTTTTTGTAAATTTCTAAATATCGCACTTTTCTAATTTTTAGACCGTCGAGTAAAGAAATGTATTTTCAAATGTAATTTGTTTGAAAACTTACCGCAATTAACTCAATTATTATTGTTTTTAAATAATTTTCAAGCATGATTTTTTAAAATCTATTTCTGTCGCTTGCAGACAGACGTTTACAAAAGATAAATATGTTTGCACTTTAATTAATATAAATAAAATAGTTCAGCATTTGTTTTCGCATTATATTCCATAAAGAAATTTAATCTTTCTTAATCCATAAATAAATAATAAAACACAAATTCAAGACGTGTAAACGAGCCATGCTAATAACATTGAAATTATTAGAATAGCAAGTGGGTAAGTTTGATCGCAGATCGCACACAGTTACTCTTTTAATACCTCGTTTAAAACACTTTATCCTTAATTGACAAATCAAAATTGTTAATTTATAATAACTAAACCGTTACATAAATGACACCGCTATTATATTTAATTTTAAAGTAATTAAAAAAAATATTTTTAGACCAAATAAAAATATCCAAGTAAAATTATGTATATAAAATTAAAAAATCCGAATATTTTTAAACTCAGCAATTTCAAAATTTTAGGGGAGGTATAAATAATATATATATATATATATATATATATATATATTTTTTAAGAAAAAACTGTTTGAAACCTATTTAAAGTTTTGAAATAATCCCGAAAAAATCCATATTAATTTTTTCACTTTCCAAACACTTACTAGATCGCGCCAAAAAGGGATGTTAAGATTTATTAAAATTCCAAAAAACACGTAAAAGGGCTAAAAAATACGAAATTTCTTTTAATTAATTCAATCGGACAGTTAAACGTACAGAATTGTAAATTTCAACTTCCGCCGAAATGCTTCGAATCCGTGACTTTTCGGTTAGATATAACACACTCTACCACAGAACTAACGAGTTCACGAAAAGATGGTTGAAATTAAGATTGTGTTTTGAAATTGCAAAAATGGTGAGATATTATTACATTTATTTATTTAATTAAAATGGCATAACTTTTCAAAATTTTAAGATTTTGTGTATATTTAAACAGCTCTGTACAAAAATAAATTCAAGTCTGTAACTTAATTACTTTCTAAGTACGAGTGCTGTGACCGACAGACAGAGAAACGAGATTATAAGCGTTTTGTGAGATGAACGAAACCCTAAAAAAAGACGAGTAATCTTTGCTATTTCTTCCGGTGTTAATACCTGGCAATAGTCCAATTTGAAAGTATCGCTTTTAATAAATTTCAAAATTTTATTTGAATACAAAATTGATGAGATATAAAAATGATTGTTGATATTGTTACTTAAAATCTAAAATATATATATTAAATGTAAAAAATCTATTATAAAAAAACATATATATGGTTTTAACCTGTATTCTGTAATCCGGGAAGCGCGGGTTGAAACTCCTTGTCTGTATAATGAAGTATTATATATGTTGCATCTATGGGTTTTATTCTATATGCTCCACAAATTACAATTGTAATCTGGTTAAGTGCGTTATACTTGTATGTTAGAGAATAACTACTGCAAATTAACTATAACATCATTTCGTTAAAAAAATGTATATTTAAAATATACTAAAATATATACAGTGAAACCTCCCTGTGCGACCACCTCCCTGAATGACCATTTTTTCATGGAATAAAATTTATTCCCATAGGCTCAATACTAATTTCACCTCCATTCAGGGACCATCCTAGTTGAGCTTCCTCCATGAGAGATCGATTTCTTTGAAAAAAATTAAACAAAGTTCTTTTTTTCCTGGTCGCTTGAAGAAGATGTTATTAGAAAAATAATTCCGGAGAGCGCATTATTCATCAAACGTCTAAACTAACTTTAGATTTTTTTTATTATTATTGCGGTAACTTTTAAGTGTTTAAACCTCTTTGTGCCTTTTTAGGCAATGAATTTTACTCTGATGACAAATTAAGAATGACGGTTAATAAACTCCCCTGCCCTATTGTGTCAGGAAACTCTCAAAGAAATAAATAAATTAATGAAATCGTCATTATTTGTTCCTGTCCAAAAAAATATTGCATTCATTTACTGAACTTGGAAATAAAAGTTATAAAAGATAAAACCTAAAAATTAAAGCAAACGTCAATTTATTCATTTTTTTAAAACTTTGCAGTAATTAACTTATGTAATTAACTTTAGTTTTGATACTCAAATTTTCACATTTTTTCCTAATGTGAAAAATAAATTTTAGTAACATTAATTGTTACCTTTTTTTCAACAATTAAAATCTAGATTTAAACATGACCTCCATTAAGGGACCACCTCCCGGAGCGACCTATTTTTATTGGAACGGAACGTGGCCGCTTTTGGGAGGTTTTACTGTATATATATATATTAATTTTTTTTTAAGTTTAAAGTATGTGTTTGGCCTGATAAGAATTTTTACGATTTATTTCATCAAATACAACCCATCTAAACATCTTCTAAAAAATAAACGAAAACTCTTTTTTCTTAGAGCTGTAAGGGACAAGAAACTTTACTCAATAAGCCTTTCTTTATTTCCTCCTAATGTCACATGGAATTAACGCAATCTCGTAATGCATGATGGGATAATGAAGATATAGTACCATTAGAGGATTCCCTTTCTTTCCATAATATATCTAATGCTATCTATTGATAGAGTTATTCTTATTGCATTTTTATACACTTACAATAGGATCACTTTCAGATAAAAAACATTTTAACTCAATGTTTAATGTTTTACCGTTTTATGGTACGACGTATTTGTTAGAATTAAGAAGTTATTATTATTATAAAAATTGAAAAATCATTCATGTATGTATCCACGTATGCATTCATGTATCCTAATTCTATTAATTTATTGCATGTGGTATCATATATCAATGAAGGCAATCATTTTTGTCAGTTATACATAAAGCAAAACACACGATGTAAATATACTGTAATTTATAAGGAAAAGTATCTTTATGCACGGAATTATGAATCCAGAAATTGCTCTATCTCAAAATTTATCTTCCTTTTTGTTTAGACATACATAAGAAAACTTATAATAAAGTGAAATTTAGATAAGATTTTTCCTTAAAACTGATTTAACAATTGGATTCTTATAGCTCCCTTTCTAAAATATTTATATATATAAATGGATTAATTAACGTAAAATGCTGTTAAGAAAATATTACGATTCTTTATAAAAACAATGCAAATAAATGCATTGCGATCCTATCTATAACACGACAGGTTTTGATAGTCAACATTTTTTTATATAACATATTTTTGATGAGAGAAAAACTAAACTTTTATAAAGGGTTGAGAAAACTACACTTTATAAAATATTTAGCATCGGTTCTATCTTTGTGTTTTCGAAATGTGATCGAGCAAATTATTTTGTATAATAAATACGGGAGAAAGTCAGTAAGTAGGTCATAAACCGATATGAGAGATCTGAAATTAGTAGTAAATTGTTTCTAAATATGCCAATAGGGGGCAGCACTGTCCATTTGTTAGATGTTAATTTCGAATTTATGACACAATAGTTGTACAAGATGAGTAGGTGCGTTCAAAAGTTGTTGACGAAAAACGAAGTGGTCGTCCTGTTGAGATTGCGACAGAAGAAACAGAGCGGAAGGTTGGGGAAATGGTCAGAGCTGACAGGCGAACAACAATAGACAGCAGTAGCAACAGACGCTTTGAGTCGTGACGTCAGATATGACGTTTTGCTTGGATACTGACTCCAAACAAACCGTTGCTATGCTGTGTTTTCTATTTTTATTATATTTTATAGCTATATTTTGTAGCTATATCTCGTAGATATATGTTTTAATACTTTATATGCAGTGGTAACATTTTGTACAATTTATATTTAATAAGATATGAAACATAGCAACCGTTTGTTTGGAGTCAGTTTCCAAGCAAAACATCATGATTGACGTCACACTGAAAGCGTCTACTGCAACATGGTGTTCGTATGGTTTAGCCAACAGCCGACTAATGCAGACGTTGAATGTGAGGTACAGAAAGGGCTGAGAATGCAGACCAAAGACTTTTATGCAGCAGGTATTAGAAAACTCATAAAGAGATATGACAAAAGAACACTTGTGTCCAAAATTAAGGACCAATCACAAAATGCTAACTTCCAAGTACGCGAATACTCAAAAGGATATAATATAATTCTAATAATTACTATCTCTACAGCACAGCTAGTCCATTTAGCATCTCATTCATGTCCCACATGGTCACAAGTGTCACAGTCACTATGGTGAAGCAAAAAATAGGACATTTCATACATCTCATTATGAGTGGCAAATGATCACTATATGTGACTCCACTGAGACGTCACTGTGACTGCTGCTTTGTGACGTGCCACCAGGTGACTTTACAATGTAGTTACATTGTGACTCTCGTGTGACTGTCATCTGCAGACTCAATTTCAAAGTCATCGTGAGCGCTGCATTGTGATAAGTTACCAAATAATGTCACATTAAAGTCACATGATGACTTTCAGGTGACAGAGAGACTATTATGAAGTCACCATTGTGCTCTTTTGTGAAAAGTGACCATGTAACTATAATGTGATATTATTTGGTGACTTATCATAAGGCAACGTTCATGATGACTTTGAAATTGAGTCTAAAAATGACAGTCGCATGAGAGTCACAATGTAACTACATTGTAAAGTCACCTGGTAACTAGTCACAAAGCAGCAGTCACATTGACCTCTCAGTGGAGTCACTTATAGTGATCATTTGAGACTCATAATGAGACGTGTGGAATTTCCCATTTTTTGTTTCACCGTAGTTACTGTGACACTTGTGACCATGTGCGACATGAATGAGATGCTATGTGGACTACCTGTGCTGTAGGGATAGTAATTATTTGAATTATATTATTTCCTTTTGAGTATTTGCTTACTTAAAAATTAGCATTTTGTGACTGGTCCTTAATTTTGGACATCAGTGTACATGAAAATTATATAGAGAAATAAACATGCCTGTTAAGTATTATCTTAGTTTCCCTCTTTTTATTGACTTTTGTGACTACTTACTGACTTTTTCTCGTAAAATCTACTGTTAGTAATGATGGATTAAATAAGATAAATGGATAAAATAAATTTTATATTAAAATTTCTTAAAATACTTTATTAAAGTACTTTATAAAAGTAATTTATTAAAATACTTAAAAGTACAATTAAATGGATAAAAGGTTAGGCTTGTCATTTGCACATGCGCATCATTCTTGTGCTTCAAGATCGTGTTGCTTAATTTAATAATCTGAGGGGCTCTCCTCTCTAAGAGGCAACCCCGTCTAGATATCGCAGTCATTAAAAACACCCTAAATTGCTCAATTTTAAAAAGGAGCAAATAATAAAAATGAAATGTGTACAAAAAAAAAAAAAAAAAAAAAAAAAAAAAAAAAAAAAAACTCATTTAAAGAAAAATATTATTTTAAGAAATGGGCTCAATGACTGAAATAAACATTAGAAGCGCTTTTAATTTACAAAAATGTAATTAATCTAATTCTTCACACCCAAAAAGTTAAAGAAATAAATACCAGGTATAAAAGGAAGTATGAATGAAGAAGCTTGAGTAATTTACGTCATTATGTGTAATTGTAAAAAAGTATTCAGGTTACTGAAAATATTAATTTTTTTGGACGTTTCATTTTAAATAAGACGACATTTTCAACAGCTGAAACTTTAATATTCATGATTTATTAATGCAAATTTACACGATCTGCTACATATGACAAGGCATCCGCATATAAAACACATATAATTAATGTTTAAAAATAATGTATTCTTAAAAAAATATAGTTACTCTATCTTTTAGAAATACGAAAAGAAGAAAAAATAAACTAATTATTATCGAAATAAAATAAAGAAATGTTTCAAATAATCTTTAAGAACAAAATTAAATAAAAATTAGCGTCACTTTTTAATCATGACGAAATTTGAGACTTAAAAATTCCCTTTATTAATTGTTATCCGGTGGTACATGCATCATTAAAAAATACTTTAACGCATGAAAATGGACATATCGTTTTAAATATGACGTTAATAATAAAAATTAGTCGGATGTGCCAATCCGAAAACTTTCTTCTATCGCATACATGTTAATACTTCAAAATTCGCTATCACAGTGCCAAAATTAAATGACAATCTATGTCCATCATCGGGACTCTAAAAGTACTGGTTCGTTAAGTTGTGTGCATGTAAAAATGATGTATATGTATAAGCATCACAACTTTCCAACAAATCAGTGAATTTCGGCACCCACCCTCTTGGACGTCTCAACCAAAATTCCCAACACAACGATCATAAAAGCGACACCTGTCAAAAGTATACATCCAAGCCTAATAAAGATGCATTTTTGTGAAAGTGTAACAGAATATGAAGTTTGATTGAATTCCGTGCATTAGTTTTTGAAATATAACTATCACAAAAATCATGAAAAATGCAGATTAGCAATGCCACCTGTTATAAGATGCTCACGAATACCCAATCAGCACCAACTTATGTCAACGTCTATAACATACATTATGTCAACGAACGTGAAGATTGATTAAATTCCGTGCATTATTTATTGAGATATGACTATAGCTAAAATCGTGTAAATCCTCAAAAATGCAGCATAGAAGCGCCACCTGTTAGACGATTTACACCAAAACCTAATCAGTAACAATTTATGTCAACGTTTAACTGAATCTGAAGTTCGATGAAGTCCATGCATTAGTTCCTGAGATAGAACTATTGCGGAAATCGTGAAAAATGCAGCATGACAACGCCCCTGTTGGGCGATTTACAGCAAAAACAAATCAGCACCAATTCATATCAATGTCTAACTGAAAATGAAGTTTGCTGAAATCTGTGCATTAGTTCCTGAAATAGAACTTTTGTCGAAATCGTGAAAAATGCAACATAACAGCGCTCCCTGTTGGATAATTTACAGCAAAAACTAATCAGCACAAATTTATATCAAGGTATAATTGAAATTGAAGTTTGATGAATATCTGCCAGTTAGCTCTTAAGTTAAAGCTATTGCGGAAATCATGAAAAAGGCAGAATAGCAGAACCACCTATTGGCCGATTTGCACGATAAACTTATCAGCACCAATTCATATAAAGGTATGTAACTGAATCTAAAGTTTTATTAAATTCCGTGGATTAGTTCTTGAGATAGAGCATCGTCACATACAGACAGACGGGCTCACCGATGGACATTTTCTGAAAGCTTTCAAATTATGTTCAGGAGCTTCTAAAACTTATAAATTCGTCGAAATCACGAATACTAATGTATTCGTCAACGTCAGAACGTATGAAGAACGTATGAAGAACGTTATAGTTCTTCTTTTAAGGATAGAAGAAATTAATAATAAGATACTTGCATTGAACTCTTCCAGGAATGGCGTAAACAAAAGCACTTGCACGTCTGCATATTTGGTGACCTTCACTTAGATGCTGCAAACTGGAAAAGCTATTCATCAATGAAATATTTGTCAATAAGTAAACATCTACAGCCCAATTTGTATTTACTATAAAATTCCTTAACTTATTGAAGAGCAATGCATCGTACCATCTTTTGGAAATGACCAAGCTGAAAAGATGGTTCAAACCACCAAGGACTAAACCTGCGGCAATCTGAAAGTACTTGATATGGCACTTATTGCATTTGATTATGTTACTGTAAAAGCCCGAAGTCTAGTAAATTCTAGGTTTTACCGGCAAATCCTAGCATTTACCAAATGGATTTGGTAAAAGCCCGAAATAGGCTCCTTAACTCTCAAGTTTTATAAAAATATTCAATACCAGAATTTTCATTTAAAACTGTTTAACTTATTTAATTCGCCCTTTTTTCCTTTGTATCTTTTAAACTTATTTTATAAAGAAATTTCTGATTCGACAAAATGGCCCCTCACTGTCATTCTAGTGTTAAGGGGACAAGAGACCACCTTCAAACTCACTTTTTTATTTTCTTTAAATCGCACATTTAATACTATTCAAAGGCACACAATGTGAATTATGGCATATATTTATCACACAAGAAATTAAAAATATATATGTATAGAAAAAGGAGGAAATTTCCTGAATATTTTATGCGCTATCAAGAACTTTCAAAATGTCCAAACCTCAGTTCTAATCAATTAAAATTCCCAATATTTTTTATTCCAGTTTGGTTTACTTATACAAATAAAACTGTGCATAGTTTTTTTAAACTAAATATGATTGGAAAAGTTAAAGATAGTTAAGTGCAGAAATATGATGCAAAAATGCTGAAAATTTCATAAAATTTAGAAAATATTTTTTTCTTACCATTATATTCAAATATATAAAATTCGATGCACAATTTCGTTTGTATATGTAAACCAAACTAGCATAAAAAATATTGGGGATTTTATTTGCTACGGAGTGAGGTTGGGACATTTTGAAAGTTCTTAACGCTTAAAATATTTAGGAAAATGCCTTATTTTTCTCGATTTTTTTATTATTTCTTGTGTGATAAATATATTCAATTCAGTATACATTCAATTGTGTGATAAATTCAATTTACCCTTGAATAGTATTTAAGGTGCAATTTAAAATATATAAAAAGGAGTTTGAAAGTATCTTGTCCTCTTCACGCTTCTACTTCGGGCTTTTACCTTAGTCATTTCAGTAATTGCTAGGCTTTGCCGGTTCCTTTTGTTTAAAGACTGAAATTATTGATGCAGTGCGTGAAGAAATTGTAAGACCACTACCGAATTGGTGCAGTTCTGAAGAAGAAGACACAATATGCAAATTTTTAGCGTGTGTATTTAAAATTGATCGTAGAACGTTTTCTGTAATAATTGCTACAGTAAAATTTAAATTACATTTCATTAAAATCTTCTCATAAAACCTAAATAAGGTGACTGTTAAGAAATTATAAGACCAGCTGAGGAAATTAGCATATTATACGTCACATTAGAATCATTATAAAAGGTACGCTTTTGTATATCGTGAAAAAATTCCCGAGAAGCAAAGGTGCAGGTTCAGATAGTGTTATTTAAGAAATATTTAAAGATGACGCGGGGTAAAGAGTTGTCTGCGACCGAAGTAAGAGAAATTTGGTTTTATAAGAGTGCTGGTAAATTTAAACGAAAAATTGCTCGGTTAATGAAGCGATTTAAATCTTCCAATCACAATGAAATATAAAAAAGGATTCAAATAAAATTAAACGATCTGGAAGAAAAAGGATTTTGACAGCACGGGATGATCGACAAATATTTCGATTATCAACTCAAAAAGGTCTTTCATTTCGAGAAATTTCGAATCATTTCAGCAAAAGAACCTCACACGTAAAAGTTTGTAAGAGTCTGAAATCAAATAGTAATGCAAAACGTATGAAACTGTTGAAACATTTGAGGTTAACATCATAAAGAAGAAAGACTGAAATGGGCTAAAAATGTCATGCCATGGGACAAGAAAAGGAAACAAGTGATATTTTCAGATGAAAAAATAAATATTCTTGACGGTCCGGATGGTTATACACACTTTTGGCATGATTCGAGGAAGGAACCGAAACAATGGTTTAGTCGACAAATGGAAGGAGGATCAGTAATGGTTTGTGGAGCTTTTAGTCATGATGGCTTATGAGATTTAACCCAAATTTCGGGACGTATGATGTCTGCGCAATATCAGGCTATGTTATATGAACATTTGCTACCGTTTGGATTTTTTTTAGGTGCTGCTAACTGGATGTTTCAGCAGGACAATGTTTATTGCCATCAATTTCGTGTCTGAATCCACCCAGCAATTTTTTAAAAAAGAAAAATAATCATGTTTTGTTATGTTGAAGTCGATGTCCATACTTGAACCCCATGGAAAATCTTTGGGACGTATTAAGGCGAAAGTTTATGCTAATAATAAACAGTTTTTATCTGGCAATGGACTAGAAGTAGCCATTGTAAAAGAATGACACACTATTTCTGAATCCGTACTTAATCACCTGGTGACTTCTATTAAAAACAGTGTTTGAGGTTATAAGGAAAAATAGAGGACCAACTATTAACTAAATTAACTAAAACTATATTATAATCGTATTAACTTACATATTATTTTTGTTTTTAAACAAGTGGTCTTATAATTTGTTAACAGTGTATTTTTAAATCATTGCTGCGTTTTGATATCTCATGTGTGTAAACTATCATTAGAACCTTTATTTACTTCATAATTTTCAAAATCAAAGTGGTCTTATAACTTCTTAATGCACTGTATGCTTAGCATAATATTAGAGAAATACATGCTTAACATTGTATTATCTTACGCTGATATATGGTACATTAAATCGAATATATATTTATTTTTATTTATTTGAATACTATACGAATTAATTAATAAATTAAATGAGTGAGAATAGTTGTGAAATCACATGTAAAAAAGTTGACATTGATGTAGTTTGTTCTTGAGAACTACTCACGCGATCTCAATAATATTCCATTAGTTTTCTAGTAGCGAAACAATAAATTGATCGTTCGATAAAAAATAAAAATGAAAAATAGAATAGTTACACAATTTTGCAAAAAAGCTAGTTTTTATAATAATTTAACATGGCTGTTTCATTTATTCTCTATCGAACGATCAATTTACAGTTGCCTCTACCGCGAAAATCATTTAAAAATATTGAAATCGCTTCAGCAGTTCTCGAGAGAGATCCGCATAAATAACAGATTCTTACAAACAGGGTTTATCTCAAATCTTGATTTAGTTTTTGTTGGTAAAATTAGTACTTAACTTCAAAATCTATCTGTGCCTGTAGGCCAAGCCGGCAGGATTTTTTTTCAATACAAAAATCCCTTGCCACTTGGAACTATTCAGGCATTTTAAACATATAAACCACTGTGAATTATGCTTTTCGTCAATGCAACAGGAGATATTTTTTCTTAAATAAAGGACAAGTTCCTGTTTAAAAAAATAAATCCGATGTTGCTTTTTTATCTCTAGATTAATGAAATATCGTAAAATGGCTCTAAATTATTAATCATTCTGTAATTATAAATATCTCCGGATTTTTTTCCCCATTTTTATTATATTTTTCTGTACGTGCGTTTTCTATTTTATTATTTTCAACAAGACTGAATCATGTTACAGCTGTCTTGAATTAATGTGTTTAAGCATAAAAACGAATGCGAGCAACTTCTTTTTCTGATAAAGCCGCTTGTTCGTTCAAAATCTGTTACTTTAAAAAGGAACAAAGTTCGCAGTAAAGGAAAATTTGGATCTGGTCCAGCTTATTAGATACCTCTATTTTTATGTGGATATCATGCGTGCTCGTTGTAAAATACAGAGATAAAAATGAAATTGACACCATTCTTTTACAAGCTTCGCCGACAACAGCTTAAATATACGAAAGAACGCACAAATAAATATAAAATTTAAACACACCCTATCAAAACGTCAATGTCAGTTTATTGGGTTAAAAGAAAGATTGTTTTATATGTTGTTTTTTACCTCTGGGATCAAGATATCAATAAATAGACTATTACCACAGAGTACATACTCTGTGACTATTACATTAAAATTGAGAAAGTTTGAACTTACGAAAAGCAATATGCTGATTAACTTGAATGGTGGCTATTCTATATCACGTGTGGGACAGCTTTTCTACATATTACTGCTGTTTTAACAATGTTATCATATCCTCTGATTAAAACAACTATTCTATTGTGAAAGCATACGGTTTTTGTTATTTTTAGTGTTTAGTTTATATTTTAACAACTTATAAGTTAATAGATATGAGTATTTATATAAGTGCCATAGCATAGGGCATTTTGTTTGTTTTTCATGGAATGTCTCTGAAACGTGCATATTACTTAGGTCTAAGACAGGGACGGCGAACTTTTGGCACGCGTGCCATAACTGGCACGCTGCAGATTATTTTTGGCACGGCATAGATTCAGGTTCTACATCAAAATATAGTAGAATTTCACAAAATACATTAATTAATCTAGATGTTGTCTCTGTTTATCTGAATTCAATAAGTTGCGTTGGTTGCCATTTTCATACTGATTGAAGAAACTAAAATATAACTTAATGTAATAAACTTAATCTTGCTCGATATTGACTAACAAAATTTTAAGAATAAGAACAAATTAGGAGATTATTGCAAAAGGAAGATTAAAAGGCATTATAAGCAGAAATGCCGATAGTAAAATTAAACAACTTCGAATTCCATTCCAGACACTAAAATCTGTAGATTCTGGCGCTTGCTATTTTGACAATTTTTCGCGAGACATTCTTTTTGGAAATAAATAATATTAAAAATTCAAGTAAAAACACCTTGCCAAATGAATGCAATTCAATTTGCACTCTGTTAAAAATAACTAAGTACGAAGCTGATATAAATTATTTTATGCCACTTAAGGGGTCTCAGGACTCTTAAAGCTCTCAAATTTTCGAAATTTTAATTTTTTTAGATGTTAAACTTCTATGTTTTCTGAACATTTTGATATAATTGTTATCTTGAAACTCCCATTAGAACAGAAGTTATGGCATTTAGAATTATACTCGCTCAATAGCTGAAGCAGTGTTTCCAAAACTTTGAAGTCATTTTTCTCCAAATGACGTTTTTGGGCATAACGCGCACGATATCTGAAAAACTTCTGAATATTTTTTCATGAAATTTTTTAAACATATGTTTCATGTTAGTCTGTATAAACTGAACCTAAAATTTCCTTTTTATTGTAAAAAGAAAATATTTTTTAGGGGTTTATATTGCTGAAATTTTCTAAATTTTGCATTAGTTAAATACAACTTTGTTTTAAAATTATAAAAATGCTTTAAATACAAATTTATTTAGGTTCAGTGTGATTCTTATAATCTGAGGTATAAGTAGGCACCAAAATTTTCATTCTAGTTGCAAAATTTATTTTGTAATCGTGCGCATAAATTGTTATACCGATTTTCTGACCGTCAAATGTCTGACAGTTTTGAGCCCCCTGTAAATGCTAATTCTACATCTTGCAATTTTTCAAATATTTGAAATGAAAGAACATACTTGTATCTTTCATTCCATTGTGTTTTAATATCAAATACATTTTAAGATATTAAATGTTGAAAATGGTCTTTTTTTATCATTTTTTCCAATTTTAAGAGTCCTGAGACCCCTTTGAAGCAATAAAAATAATGTTTTCTAAACAAATTTCTAAAGTATAACATTAAATATTACCCACATATATTTCATGCTAAAAACAAAATTTTAAGTAATTATGATTCATTATTATTTAATCCATTAAATCTTTTTATTGCTGGCATGTCATGATTACGTAAAGTATATTTTTAGAAAACTATGGCACATGGATGGGAAAAAGTTCGTCGTCCCTGGTCTAGGACTTAAACTATTGAAAATGGAGATTTTTAAATGTTGTATAAACGGATGACTCACTTAGGTCTAGGGTTTAAAATGTGCAGATTTTTTAACCTATTATACGGATGAATCTATATCATGTGTGGGACAGCTTTTCTAAATATTACTGATGTTTTAACAATCCTATTGCATCCGAATGAAAACAGTTATGCTAATATGAAAATCTAGGTTTTTTTTTTTTTTTTTTTTTTTTTTTTTTTTTTTATTTATTTATTTATAGTTTATATTATAGCAACTTATAAGTTAATAGATATAGGTATTTATGTAAGTGTCATATGCAAGACATTTTGTCAGTTTTTCATAAAATGACCCATTGAAAGATGCGCCTTTTGAAATGCCTTTTTAGGTGCGTTCATAAATATATAAATACGTAGCACCCATAGTCGTCTTTCAGTCCGTCAGTCTGTCTGTCAGTCCGTTCGCATGTAACAGAGCAAAAACCACCCAACCGAATGATTTGAAATTTTAAATATATAACTGTTGTAAAATTTTGTCACGTCATTTCAAATTTTATCAAAATCGGATGTATAGTTTCATTACAGGGACAGTCAAAAGTTTTCCTTTACATTGCGGCCAAAGGGAGAAAATTATTTCAAGTGCATTTTAATGATGTCACAGCTTTTCGAACAGAATGAAATGGATATGCACTTATGAAGAGCCCTAAAATATACATTCGGTACAATATGCGATGCAAAAAATATTTATAATAGTTATATTACGAACACATCTCATTTGCCACGTTTGACGTGAAATTTCCAGCATGTTATATCTGTATTACACGGAATGTGGCGTTCCGCAATATCAAAATGTCTCTGGGCGGTTTATTCTAAAACCAGTGAAACAAATAAACACATTTAACACTTCGTCACTCAACAACTTAGATTTGAAAAATATTTTCTCAGATGTTAGAATACTTTACTTAAGCATCTAATTAATAATTTTAAAAATTAAAAACCTAAAAATAAAAAAAAGCATTTATTAAGTATATTGATTTTTTTCACCTCTGCAATAAACAGAAATTTACATACTTCTCATTGATATATTTCAAATACATTTTCTGATAATTTTCATCTGATAACATCATCGGATAATTTTCTAATACAAAATTATAAAGTACTGTTTGTTTTCGAAAGTAGCGATAAGCACTCTGGGACGATTCTACTAATCAAAGGGGTGTTACGCTGAGCTGGGTATTTTCGAAGTTGTTCATTTGTTGGTTGTCACTAGGATTGACACTCAGCCAAACGCAGCTAAACAAACACCGATCACCACTATTTTGACAAAATCAAAGAAGACATGATGCATGCGCAAAAGCACGGAGGGTTTTGCTATCCGAAAACAAAAAGTATACGAATGTATATCAGATGTAAATTTCCAAATGGACGAAAAATATCCGGACCAGGGATTTCTTCCCTGAAGCATTAAATGCTCTACCATCTGAGCCATCTCGGACGAATCTGGAGGAACTTTTTCACCCAGCTAACCTTATTGATTATAGCATCTGGTCTGAACTCTGGTTCAGACCAACAGAATAAATCGCAGGTAATGGAACTCCAGAAATCGATGGATACATAATTACACTAGATAAATTTTAACACAATTACTTTAATTGGTTAAACTTACACAATTACTTAATTGGTTAAACTAACTATTACTTACTTTAATTAATTAACACATTTACTTAAATAAAATTTACTTTAATTACAATTACTTTAAACAATTACTTTAATTACTTTAATTACTTTAATTAACATAAAATTAGATGCAAATTTTCAACTGGCGAAAACTGTCACTTGACAATGAAATATTTTAAAGATGTTTATTTTGGGGGGAATTTTGTTGAATTTCTGAAAAGTACTGAACCAATTTTGATGAAATTAAATGGAACGTTCATAGCACTTATCGTTCATTTACAGGGACACACAAAAGAAATCACTTAAAGTACTGTCTTTGAGCAAAAAATTCTGGAAGTGCATTTTCAATTGAAGTATGCGCTTTTATATTTAATTATTATTTTTTCCATGTTACTCGTTGTGTACAAATTCCATACTTCGTACACAGGGTTACACAAAAGAATTCAAGTATCATTCTCCTTATTAGTTGAAATTACTAAAGAGAAATTTTTAACGTTTTATGTATTTCCTAACTGAACTAAATTTTCATGCATATAATTTATAGATACAAATCTGTATATCATATACAGGGCTGCTCAAAGAATTTGGAGAATTTTCAGACGGTAGATGGGAATTGCTGAAATTGGGTTTTCAAATTTATTATGCATTTCCAAATGTTTGAATTAGACATCCTATTCCAACTTATTAAACGGAGAAGTTTGTTACATTATTCTGAATGTGTTGGAAAGTGTTTCATAAACTATGCTTGACGCATGATTTTTTTCTTTCTTGCTTGTTTTGAAAACGAAATTTTAAAAGAGTTATTGCTCTCTCTCCATTTATAATTTATACAGTGTATACAGGGAAAAGTATACAGTGAATAAGGTACACAGTGAAAAATAAAGTCGATGATTATTTCTTGCACTGTTAAAAATTGCGTGCTGGTTTGAACGAACTCTTTTCGCTGCAATATCAGAATGGTGAACTGTGTTGGAAAGTGTTTAATAATCTACGCTCGACGCATGATTTTTTTCTTTCATGTTTTTTAATAAAAATTGAATGATAATTATTGAGGTAGGTGCGCCAAAGTTAGCAGAATTACTACAGGACCCCACTCCCAAAAGCAGGAGTATTTTCATTTTTAATCACATAATGATGCTACTACATTAAAAATCATGTATCTGCAGTGCACATGGTTGAATTTGGAAAAGTCACCTTCATCGGCCGCCATTGTATGCAGTGGTTTTACTTTTGAGGAGCAGTCGTTCTATTTTCTAGGTAAAAGGATATTTTAATTTACATGTGCTAAATTCTTACAAATTTAAGTTATGATACGTTTTCAGAAAGCTTATTTCTTTCTCTTTAACCAAATTTACTTCAATTCTAATAAATTTACTAGATTAATAGTTTTACTTCAAGCAAATTCCTACCATATGCATGTTCCTAAGGTGGCCCGACACCCGTTCCAACTTTGGAAACAAATATGAAAATCAAGGCAGTAAGGGTAAATTTCAAAATGTTTACTTAAATATCTAAAAATAAATATTACCAGACTTTTTCAACAATTTCCAAACTATTGAGAATACCAAGAAATACCCCAAAAGGAGTCAGTAACTTCCAGAAGATAAGTCCTGAACTACCGAAGTATTTTCGTATCAGAAGATAAGAAGATTAAAAAGAAACACTCGAAAGATATCAAAAGAAAGAATTACCAGAGCATAATAATAAGCAACATAAAAAGAAAATAAAAAACCAATAAGGTATACTGCGAAAAGATACTCCTAAGCAAATAGAAACTACCACGCCTGGCGCAAGCGGTTGCCAGCCAAAAGTAAGTTTGTTTTACCATTTATGCAAGAAAGACAAAATAATGGACATGAGATTGTATAATTAATGCTTGCAATATGTGCATGGAGAGTGTAAGGGTTTTTTTTTTTTTAAACAAGACAAAATCGAAAATTTCATTTGCTCTTTCTGCATCGAATCCGATTACGAAAACATATTTTGAAAAATGTTTATAGTAATTTTTTCCCTGTAATTAAATAATTATTTTTCCTGGTAATTAAATACCTTTAATTGAATACTGTAATACTATTCTAGACGTAATAATTTGGAATTTCCACGTCAAACGTGGCAAATGATGTGCGTTTGTACTGTAACTAGTTTTATAAATAGTTTTTGCACCGCATATTGTACTGAATTTATATTTTAGTGCACTTCATAAGTGCATATTAATTCCATTCTGTTCGAAAGGCTGTAACATCATTAAAATGCATTTGAAATATTTTTTCCTATTAGCCGTAATGTAACGGAAAACGTATGACCGCCCATGTAATTAAACTATACATCCGATTTTCATAAAAGTTGAAATGATTAGACAAAATTTTGCAACACTATATATTTAAAATTACAGATCATTCAGTTGGGTAGTTCTTCCTCTGTTATATGCGGATGGATGGACAGACAGTCGACCGAACGACGACTATAGGCGCTACGTATTTATTTAATTACGAACGTACCTAAAAATAGTTTGTCGATTTTTTTTCATGTTTTAAAGGTCATTTGAATATACGGGTAACATTCGGAACACTATTAGCCTAAGGTACAATTTTGAAATTCTTTTTTTATAAAAAATGTAAATTTTATTTTACAAAGAAAAGCATACATACACGTATGTTAGAGATAAGCGTAAAAAAAAAAAGAAAAGAAAAAAAATCAGACACATACACCTAACCAGAAAATTAAAAAGAATCCTCAAAGCTTAACTATGGCTACCTTTGGCTCACCCACTTTATGTAAACTTTCCGCACATGACAATGTTGATTGATATTGTTTGTTAATTTTTGTCACGCGTACATAAACAGTTCGCCCTCCATGGTACAGATAATCGTTTGTGCGTTCAAAGTCTGTGATTTTCTGAGGGAAAAAAAATACAGTAAACAGCAAGAAAATTGGAACCAGTCCAGCTTACTAGATGCTTCTTTTTCTATGCCATATCATGTCTGCTTGTGATAAAACATACAAATAAAAAATAAAATGATACAGTTTTTTTACAAGCTTTGTCGAGAAGAACTTAAATGTACGTAAAGACAGGCATCTGTCGTCAAAATGAAGATAAAATTTAAACGTACCCTATCAAAATGTCAAAGCAATTAACTCATGGGCGCGTGTTGGAAAATGCTTTAGATCTTTTTTTACCGACTATTTATATATAGATATACTTAAATAGAGGAAATAACTTTATAGGAAATGGTTATAAGACACATTTATTTAAACATAGTTTTCCCTTGAAATGCAGATTAAATTTTTCATTTTTTTTCTTTATCCGTTTATTCTACAGTTCTATTAGATGGGGAATATTTAAATATCAAAACGTCCTTCTTGAAAATGTATACAAGATGTCCTTTTTTTCGTTTCTATATAATTAATTGAATGAGGGATTTCAAAAACTACATAAGTCCAATATTTGAGATTTTCAGGAATTAAGATAAAATGTTCTGCATGCAAATGTTAGATATTTTTTAAAGTTTTCTGTGTTTGCTATATTTCTTAAATCATAAAATATGTTTATCGGTTATCAGTTATTTATTTTATAAGTATTAAAATTTAAAAATGACTTTTAAAAAAACCTTTTGACTTATGGTAATTTTGTATCAAATGGAATTTATCCCTTTACAAACAATAAGAAAAAACTATTATCTTTTTATTAGGTATTTCACAAAAGAGTCATAAATAATTTACGTCTGCATCTTATAAACCCTTAAAAACTCGTACAAATTCATGCACAAAACTTCCCTTTGTGGTACATTTTGAACGCAAAAATTATTTATTTTGCCACCTTTTCCGAATATAAAATAATAGTGTTTAAAATATCTAATTCTTTTGCACCTATTAATTAAGGGACATAGTAATATATTGACCAATTCGTCCGATCAACTTTTTTTCTTGTTCTGCTGTTAGTATTAGAATATGTCGTGATATTGTGACTGTCGAATGTTGCTTACCTTATCACATACGAATTTTACGATAAAATAATGCGAAGGTAACTACAAAAAAATAATAGTGTTTAAAATATCTAATTCTTTTGCACCTATTTATTAAGGGACATAGTAATAGTGTCCAATTCGTCCATTCAACTTTTTTTCTTGTTCTGCTGTTAGTATTAGAATATATCGTGATATTGGGACTGTCGAATGTTGCTTTTGCAATAAATTAATATTTTCAAAAGCGACAGGTAGATAAATTTATGTAGGTTCTCTCTACATATGTGAGCCTACTTTCTCTTCTAAGATATGTTGGGGTGATGGGAAATGAAACCACTTTGAAAACAAATACTCTTCTATACTTTTTCAAATCATCGATTCATTAACCTAAACTGTTAAGTGGATTTCTGTTAAATAAAAAAAAATGCTTCAGTTGTTGCGTTCTACAACAGACTATTTTTAATTCTAAAAAAACATTGAAAATTCATAAAGTTAGAAAGAAAAAAACTGACAAAATAAAATTAAAATCCAATAAGGTGTAAATGATAATAAAGACTAACATTTGAAATTTTTACAATTTTGCATATACATCTAAAATTAATGATTTATCTATTGTCAAACGGTAAGAGAAGACTCTTTGTATAATTATTTATCAGAGTTATATGGTTCTCTTTGTATTTATTTTTTATATCTCAAATGAGCATGCTTTTGCTTTACAAGAAAAAATATTTATAATGAAAAGAAATTTCATTTAAAAAAATTGCACAAATAAACACTGGTACATATTTATTTTGTAATTTTCATTCCTGTCTACAGTTCATCAAGTAATCACGTGTGACTTAGGGTCGAAGAAAATAAAAGCTAACAAAGTGATAACAGCGATTCAACTATGAAGAACTGATAACCTAGTAGCTAACGTTTCTAGTTTAGAGACTTTTAAATGTATATGAATAAAATGGTTTGCAGTTAAATGTTTTTTTAAGGTTTCTGTCTAATTTACTGCCATGTGCATAAAATGACCGTGATGCAAAAAAGAAAAAAAAATTGATAAGCATCAAAGTGTTTCATATTTGTGTTGCGATTATACACAGAATTAAAAAAAAAGTTGTGTGTGTGTATATCAAATTAAATTTAAAATAAACTCAAAATGAAGTTCAACTATTAGAGAATTAAATATAAAATGCAATTTCAACTCAATATCCTATTCCAATATCTCATAATGAAGATCTTGATTCACAAAAAAAAAAAAAAAAAAGTTTAAAGGATAATAAGATAAGGTGTTATTGGTATACTGTAAAACATTTCTCTTAATGCTATACTTAAAGAAATGTTTCTTTCTATAAAATTTAAGAAAAATTAATTGACCTATTATAGTTTATTAACACGTAAGAACTGTACCTATACAATGAATTTGAAGCATGGTATTTGGAAAATTTAACTAAAATCATCAGCAATGGGATTATATAATTTTGGTGATACTGAAATGTATCGTTGCTTTATGAAGTTTTTTATATTTTAGAATTTTTTCATAAATTGCAGTAAAACACAAATTATGTCATAAAAACTTTTAGAAAATAAAAGAGTTGAAAAAAATCCGCTTAGATCATGTTTTATTTTTGAAATGTCTATTAAAATTTGTTGAACATTTTAAAGGAAATATTAAAGCTATGGCATTATGTAGCTGTGAGATTCTGATTAAAATCTCTCAAACAGTATGTTTTTTTTAAATTTCATAATTTTTTTTTCATTTTAATAATTGAAAACAACATTCATCATTCCTTTAAGTATTTCTAAAATCAAAGCACATCGTATAAAAAAGGCGTAAATAATAACTCTTGATAGTTTAAAACCATCTGTTATTCTATAAAATTATTCCATTCCTTTTAAAATTACAGAAGGAAAGTGTAATTATTTAACATTAAATATTTAATTATTTCTAAAATCAAAGCACATCGTATAAAAAAGGCGTAAGTAATAGCTCTTGATAGTTTAAAACCGTCTGTTTTTCTATAAACTTATTCCATTCCTTTTAAAATTACAGAAGGAAAGTGTAATTATATAACATTAATTATTTAATTATTTCTAAAATCAAAGCACATCGTATAAAAAAGGCGTAAGTAATAACTCTTGATAGTTTAAAACCGTCTGTTATTCTATAAAATTATTCCATTCCTTTTAAAATTACAGAAGGAAAGTGTAATTATTAAATTTATATTTATTAAGAAACAACTTAATTGAATTACAATTAATATAGATACATTTACACTAAATATATATATTGATAACATAGTTTAAAAAATAAATTCTATTTGAATGTCTTAAGACCATATGCTAATTTTGTCGTTTAGAATAAAATTCCGAAAAGAGTGATATATCTTGAATTTAAACAGATATATGTGATATAGTATGTGAAGTTAATTCAATTTTAAATGTAAGATAATCTTGTTATCTATATGTTTTCAAATCTGACAATATTAACAAATGGAAATATATTTAGGACCAGTAGCTTCTTTTAAATCTTGCACAATGAGATGACTTCATAACTCTAGTATTTTATGCGGGACTGATCTGTGATGATGCTTATAGGTTAGTAGTCTCTAGAATTGCAGTTTTGGGATATGCAGCTGCTCTTCTAAGCATGGGTCGCGGAAAATCATTGAAATTGCCCTATATATATAAAAAAAATAAAACTGTTGTGCACAATTTTCTTTGTAATTGAATGAACTATGGAAGAAATAAAAGAAGCGAACGGCCATCAAAACTCTCAGCCCAGTGTAAACGGAACGTTATTAAAATGGTGGTTAAAGATTGTGCCAAACCTTATACCACAAAACCTGATCTAGAAATCTCGGTAACGTGCAGAACTATTAGAAATATATTAAAAAGTGACGAATACTTTAATTATGCTAAATTCAAACCCAAGCCAAAACTACGAAAACATAAAATCTATGCAAGAATAGAATTCGCATCGTCCAATGCCTAAAAATTTAATCTATGGAGAAAATTGGTGTTCACTAATGAAAAAAAGAGAACTTTGACGGACCAGACAGTCTTGCAAAAGGGCAAAATTGTAATGTTGTTTTCTCTGCATTTTGTTTTAAATGCTAAAATAAAGATGATTTTTTCAACATTATATAAAAAAAATAATTAAAAAATATGAATATAATCCTTCAGAGTATTAATCATTGTTCAGTTTATTAAAAATCCAATAAATCAACAGAATTATATTAGTTTAAATATTGCTGGTATTGCCGTGAAACCTGGAGCTTACTGAACGTATTAACACGGGCTTGTCAGTGAGAGGATTAACACGTTCACGCCGGCGCGGTGGGTCACACTCGACTGTCTCAGAGTTGTCAAGTCTCCGGTTTTTCGCACACCACTGTTATTTTAGAGAAAAAGTTGTTATTTTAAATCGCCCAATTGTTCTAATTAAATAAAACAACATTTTCTGTATTAAAATACTGGTATCCAAAAAGCCGGAGACTATGCAGCTCTGAGACAGTCGAGTGTGACCCGCCGCGCCGTCGTGAATGTGTTAAGATATTACTGGCATGATTTACAAACTGAGCGGTATCTGTTTTCGAGACGGATACAAGGAGATGGCTAAGTGATGATCTGGGTAAGCTTTAATGCAAAAGGAAAAACAAGTTTGGTTTTCAGCAAGATAAAGATGAACTCCTTTGACTATCAAAACATTCTTGGTAATAACTTTGTTCCACACAGATGAACTATGGATCTGAAGTTGGTGTTGCTTCAAAATAAAGGTTCTATTCACAAGTCTTTGTCAACTTCAGTTTGGCTACGTGTAAACAACATTTAAACTTCGGACTTTTCAACTATACATCCTGACTTAAATCCCATTGAAAACTTGTGGGGAATCTTCGCTAATCATGTTTATGCCAAATAACAATTTCATTCAATATATGAATGGAAAGCAGCCATTTAGTAAACATGGAACCAAATAATCATTTTCACATGCAAAAACCTCGCCAAATCCTTCCCAAAGCGTCTTTTGGAAGCCATCCATGTAACGGGAAGTAGGGAAAATCAATATACAATATCTTTTACAAGTGTAATTTAGATATTAAATATACTGGACCTAAACATTTTTCCACCAAGTTGTATTATGCATAAATTATTTTTTGCTTATATCTTAAAATATGTTATTGCAATTTAAAACAAATAACAAAACTTGCATAACTTTATGTGTATAATTTTCTAATGACATTAGCTTTTCAGTAAAATAAGTGCGTCACTGTTTTTGTTGGTGGACCTAAACCTGTTTTCCAGCACTGTATGACATTAATTAATCACTCCTTCCATTTATTACTTAACATTTACATTTTATATATTTTATTACAACTATTATATTTATTACATTTATTAAGAAACTATTTAAATTAATTAAAATTAACATGCATACAACTACACTAAATATATATACTGATAACCATATTTCTTAGATAAGTAACATTCCAGTGTATCGTGAAGCATTCTTATATTAATTAATCACTTCTTTCTTCTAATACTTAAAATTTACATTTAGGATATTTATTAGATTTTACTACATTTATTTTTTACATTCCATAAAATTTAAATTTATTAAGAAAATACTTAGTTGAATTAAAATACACATACATACAATTACACTAAATATACATATTTATAATAGTTCTTATATTTATTACATTCACTACATTTATTTATTACATTACTTATTTCTTAGCTATATTTTAATGTCTCGTGAAGCATTATTGTGATAATAATTAATCACTCCTTTTTTCTATTACTTAAAATTGACATTTATTACATTTTATTATATTTATTATATTTATTAAAAACTATTTAATTTAATTAAAATAACCTACTTACAATTACACTAAATATATATATAGATAATTATATTTCTTAGATAAGTTACATTCGAGTGTCCCTGACGCATTATTATGATATTAATTAATCACTCCTTCCTTCTATAAATTAAATTTTACATTTATGACATTTATAACATTTACTACATTTATTTATTATATTACTTAAAATTTACATTAATTAAGAAATTATTTAATTTAATTTAATTTGACCTACATACAATTACACTAAATATCTCTCACCCGCAAGAAAAGTGATACATCTCGACACAAAGTAAATTTTACAGTCGAGGCAAAAGAAAATATGCATGATTTTACTGTAACATGAAATTATAGTACTTACTCTGCATGCAGGAATAAGAACGTGCATAAAAGCTTAAAACCCTTAAGAATGAAGACGTTGGATGAGGTTTGGAGAGTTGGGTAATTTTACACTCCCGCACAATCCCCCTCTTTTCTGTAGTCACAAATGGACATAATACGTAATAAAGTGATTTTCCGTGTAACTACACATATGAAACTTTTTGAGTAGCAAGACACACCTATGACAAACCTATTAATGGAATAAAACGCAAAATGAATCTTTGCGAGATGTGTCACCTTTCTTGCGGGTGAGCGATATATATATATTGATAACCATATTTCTTAGAAAAGGGTCATTCCACACAAAATAAGCAAAAGTTTAAATATAGTCGAGGCCACAAAGTTACCGATTTTAATAACATTTGGTACACAGATTCAATTCATATTCAAATAGTGCATTGCAAAATATCTCGACAAAAAACAATGTATTTTAGCAGTTCTAGACATTAAAAAATTGGCATGTGTGCAATTGTTCAAAGCTGTTAGTTTGAAGCTCCATATCTTGAAAACTATTTAACATAAATTAAATCTTTTTATAATGTTGGAAGCTCTGGAAATTAACTTCATATTTATTAATTAATAATAATTTGGTAATGCTATGATTAATTTTAAATTAGTAGTAAAAATGAAAAATCCATCAGTTTTGAGAAATTTAAAAACGTTTTAAAAATGAAAGGAATTCAAAAACATCTGTGAAATTGATGCCTGATATTGTGTTACATATTAAGATCGAATTGCTCAAGTTTGTAAGTTGCCATTTATTTCCTTCATCTTCAAAATAGCTTAGAAACTTTTAGAAAAATTGCAAAATCACAATTTTTCCTCTTATATATGCTCAAAAAATTAAATACAGGAAAAGTCAGACATTAACATTATTCCACAGGCGTAAAGATTTATAAGTCCAAGATATGCTTAAAAATGTTCATAACTGCCTTTGATTCCTAACATAACAAAATTGGGTTCAAAAAGGTAACATTTATTACATTCCACTATAAACTTGTGCGGTGATTTTAAAATATTGCGAATGTTTTAAAAAAAATTACTTTATTGCTGCCATCTATATTGATCTAGGACTAAATTATAATTTTTTATTCAATCCAATCATTTTTCCTACTTTAATTTAAAATATTCTTCATTCAAAAATAAACTGAAAACAAGGATAAAAAAATCCGCACTTGAAATATACTCTTCTAAATATAATGGCAAATAACTTAAAAATTTTTAGAACTTTCCTTCACGTTCAAACAAGTGATAGAAAGATTGCATTTTCCCCCTCAACGTTTTTTAATATTTATTCTTTTTTCTCATTAAGGAATAAAAAGGTAAGAATCAAAGTTTCGGTATTTAAAATATATACTTTTAGCTCTAAAGCAAAATGATTTTTAAACTTTGAGAGTTCTTCTTCATGTTCAAACGAGCAGTGGAAATATTGCATTTTCCCCTCAAATTTTTTAATATTTATTTTATTTGTTATTATGGAATAAAAATACAATTACTAACTTATTCCAATCTGTTACTTATTATTATTCTTATTTATAAATAATTTTTAATATAGTCTTTCCATTCCTAAGGCTAATAATAAAAATTGAAATTTTGAGCATGTAGACAAAATCTCGATTTAGCATCAACTATTAATGTAAATTTTAATAAAATAAAAGATCCTGAAATCTATGATTTTACATTTGTTCATAAATAAATATGATCTACTTACATGCTGATTTTCATTAAAATCTGTGACATATCAGCCACATCTGATCTGCTCATTTTGTATGGAATGACCCATAAGTTACATTCAAGTGTCTCGTGAGGTATTATCATGATATTAATTAATTACTTCGTTCTGTTACTTAAAATTTGCATTTATTACATTTTATTACATTAACTATATCTATTTATTACATTACTTAAAATTTACATTTATTAAGAAATTATTTAATTTAATTAAAATTAACCTACATACAATTAAATAAATATATATATTGATAGCAATATTTCTTAGATAAGTTATATTTAAATGTTTCATGAAGCATTATTAGGATATTAATTAATCACTCCTTTCTTCAATTACCTAAAATTTACATTTATTACATTTAATTACATTCACTATATTTATCTATGAAATTACTTAAAATTTACATTTATTAATAAGTTATTTAATTTAATTAAAATTAGCATACTTACAATTGCACTAAATATATGTATATTGCTAACAATATATCATAAGTTACATTCAAATGTCTCGTGAAGCATTATTGTGATATTAATTAATAAGTCCTTTCTTCTATTACTTAAAAATTACATTTATTACATTTAATTACAATTACTATATTTATTTATTACATTACTTAAAATTTACATTCATTATATTTAATTACATTTACTACATTTAGTTATTACTTTACTTACAATTTACATTTATAAAGAAATTAATTTAATTAAAATAAACATACATACATTTACACTAAATACATTTATTGATAACAATATTTCTTAGATATATTCGAAGGTCTCGTGAAGCATTATTGTGATATTAATTAATAGCTTCTTTCTTCTATAGCTAAAAATTTCATGCCCTTGAGTAAAGAAAAATGATGAAGTCGTTTTCAAATAGCAAACGTCATCAGCAATTTTTCGAATCAATTTATTACAGTTTGTGAAGTTAGAATCACATTAACTTGTCAACTTTTGCGATACGATATTTCACAAAAAGAAATGGTGAAACAGAATATTTATCAAAATAACTGACTGCTGTACAAGAAGAGTTCACTTTTATCTGACAATTGTCTTTCTGAAAGTAAAGAAGTCAGATTAATCATATAACAGTCGAAATGTAATACCAGTGTAATATATCAAAATAGTACATTTCCGTTTCCATAGTTTTCTTTGTTTAAGGAAACAGTGGATTTTCAAAATGACGGAATTCGATTAAAATATTGATTTATTTTATTTCGTGAATTATTAAACTAAATGCCAAGCTCAAAAATTATTTTTACATAAAATATTTAAAATCAAAACTTATGATTTATTTTACTAAAAATCTGCAAAAAGTACACAAAATAGGATTTATAAAACGTAAAACCGGTTGAAGATGTTATAACTCGACTCGTCAGCGCTTTCAACAGCTTCAAACAGTGATCATCAGGGAAAATTTCTAAAGTGTAATTGTTTGTGAATGACCATTGGTTAAATATTTGGAGACGAGTATATTTCAAAGCAGGAAGGGGTGGGAGGGGGGGGGGGGTTCAATGGTTACGTTCCAAATCTCCAAATCCATCAGAGACATTTTGTATTTTATACCAGATTCGGGGTATATTGTAACGGAAAACGGTATTGTAACGGTATTGTAAGAGAGAAACACTTGCAACGATATACTCTCCTACAATATACCCCGATTCCGGTACACTGTTAAAAATATTGTGAAAAATTATCTCTGTTTATAAAGGCTATCTATTTTCTGAACAATGAGAACGCTCCATAGGCTTTTATGTAGATCTCTCATTAGTCAGGAAATAAACAGCCTTTAAAAACAGAGGTAATTTTTCACGATATTTTTAACAGTGTAGAATGCATTAAATGTCTCTGGCGAATTTGGACAACATTGACCACTCCCCACCCCTCCTCCTTTGAAATATACTGGTCTCCAGATATTTAATCAACGGTCATTTACGGACAATCACGCCTTAGAAATTTTCCATGATCCTGAGTGTTTGAAGCAGTTGAAAGCGTGTGGATGTGGAATTTAACATCTTCGACGGTTTTTATGTTTTAAAAATCCTATTTCCGATATTTTTTAGCACCTTTTTAGAAAAGTAAATCATAAGTTTTGATTTTAAATATTTTTATACATTATAAAGGTGAACATGACGTTCCAGAAATTATAGTTAAATTATATTTTTATATTCATAATTTTTTAATTCTGACGGTATTTCGCAGAGATATAAACTTTTATATCTGTAAACAAACTATATATTTAAACAGTTGTTTATATTTAAAATGATGTTTTCAAAAATTCAAAATTTCGCACATTTCTAAATTTTGTAACATTTCATACGCTTTTCCAGTAAATAGATTCTTTAGAAATTTATAGTATACATCGACCTCACTAACAAAAAACCGAGTCGGAAATTGTACGTCAAATGTGGCAAATAAGGTGCGTTCGTACAATAACTAGTTCTATGAATATCCAGATCTTGGTGCAACAGCTGTTGCACTGTTATACATAAATGTATGAATACAAAATTTATTACGATATTATATATTAAATTCAGTAATGCGGAGACAATAGGACTCCATCTTAAATAGGATGTCATCACCATAGCAACCTAGAATCATTGCCTATCATTGAATTAATTACGTATGCTAGGATTTAATAGAATGAGAAAAACGTTTATTAATATAGTTTCAAGTTTTTGTTGAATTTTCATAAAATTTGAAATAATTCGACAGAATTCTGCAACGATTATACATATTAAATTTCAAACAATTCTGTTGGTTAGTTTCTGAGCTGTTATATGCGAACAGACGGACGGACCAGATGACGACTATAGGTGCAACGTATTCATATAATTACGGACACATCTAAAAAGTGAGTAAGAGAAAGATTTCCTTATACATTTTAATCACCAAATTATCGAAGAAGCAAACAGAAATAGCCATTCGATAAGAAATTATTTCTCCTTTCAATTTATGTTTCTAAAAAATACTTAGGTGATCGTCTTCATAGAAAAATTACACAAACTCTGAAATTTTCAATAGGAACGCTCAATTTTGAAATATTTTTATTTTTCACATATTTTATCCTAGGATACAAAGTGGTAAGTCATTCCGTGAAGTAGTTTAGGAATTATACAGATTTAAAATTATGTACTTCTAATGTTAAATTTATTTTTAGGTATTTTCGTTATTAAATAAATACGTAGCACTTATAGTCGTCATCTGGTCCATCCGCCTATCTGTCTGTCTGCCCGCCCCCATATGACAGCGCAAAACTATCCAAAAGAATGGTTTGAAATTTAATATCTATAATCGTCGCAGAATTTTGTAGAGCCATTTCACATTTTATGAAAATTGTATCATATCTTAAAAAGATGTTAATAAACGTTTTTTTCATTCTATTAAATCCTATCATACGTAATTACTTCAATGATATCCCATGATAAGTAATGATTCTATGCTACCATGCTGATGACGTCCTATTTAAGATGGAGTCCTATTTTTCCCATATTACTGAATTTAATATAGAATAGTAATAAATTTTGTATTCATGCATTTTTGCATAAGAGTGCAACAGCTATTGAACCAAGATATGAATATTTATAAAACTAGTTATAGTACGAACGTACCACATTTGCCACGTTTGACGTACAATTTCCGAATTTAATAGTTGTAAAATAAACTGCTTACGTTTTAACTTTTTAAGCATACCTGAAACATGTGATGCAATTTTATATTCACATATTTGAAGCTTCTATTAATCGGTTTATCTTTAATATGTTACGGTTAATATTTAATATGTTTGTTAAAAAATACATAAAATATGAAACAAAATAATCGAAAAAAATATGTATTTCGAGATATACAATTTTTAACAGAAATCGATTTCTAGGATCTTTAAATATGTGAATCCAAAGCTACCACCCATTTTGTAAGGAAGCTTTTGAATTACTCTTAAAAAACTACAGCCATTTTAGATTCATTTACACCTATTAAAAATTAATTTAAAATTAAAAAGTTCAAACTTTTAATCAGCGTAATGCCGAAATTACTTCACTAAATGGCTTTCCATTTGGTCTACTATGGGTATTTCTTTATTAAAAATCGAAATTACTATATCAAAATTGGATGTTTCGTTCATTTTTTCTATGAAGACGACCACCTCAGCATTTTGTTCAAACATAATTTGAGAAAAATAATTTCCCTTCGAAAGTATATTTTCGTTTTTTTTTTGTGCCTAATTAAGTGAATAAATGTATGCGATATTTCGTTTCGTAGGGTGGGATGGTAGCTGTATTTATAAAAACATTTGCTGTAGGGTGTATTTTTAGATAATGACAAACATGTTATTTTAAACCTTCTTTATGGAATCAAAAGTGACATTTCTGATACTCTGTATCGGGTCGAGTGACTAGATTTTATTCGAACCCGACTTGACCTTATTAAATTTGCTGTTGTTTATTTTTTCCAGGTTGGATTCAGATTGAGATTTGCATTGAGTCGAGTAAGCATATTTGATTGCCTAAGAGGGACAACTCAGACAAGGAAATAAAGTTTGTAGAGCATAGTGTCCCTCCCGGTTGCCTTTATTTAGGTCTTAAAAAAATACAGTTTTCAGCCAGAGTTGAAGCCACCAGAATCATGACAGTGGGCGGTATGTACAATGTAGGTAAGAGAAGAAAGGTGAAAAAAAATTACAAGACAAGATTCGTTCCGCCGGGGAACAGATCCCCTACGCGACAAGTAGCGGACGAATGTGCGACAAAATTACCTGGCGACAAAGGGCAGCAGAAACTGTTGCATGCCCAGGCTACGTAGTTAGTATTGAAATTTCAAAAAGGTGTTTATGGATGTGTTTTAGTTTGTTTAGTAGGAGGGTGCGTGTAAGTACGAGTAATTATATTGGTTACTTGGCGCGTGCACACTGCGCATAATATGTGGCGGCCTCACTGGAGTAAATCCCGGGGCTAACGAAAAAGACAGGCTACCGCAGTGCTTCCCAAGTGTCTTTTCTTTTACAGACCGCTAGAGTTACGTGATGCTTTTTCCGTACATTGGAGCATTGGTGCATTCGAACATCACATGACTTCAGCGGTCTGTAAAAAAAAAAAAGATACCTGGAATGCACCTCGGTAGCCTGTCTTTTTCGTTAGTCTCGATTAAATCCATGGATGAAAACGCTTCTCCAAAATGCCGAAGAAGGCTTCACAAAAATCAATGCGGACGACAGAGAAAAGAGGCCGATGTAGGCCTAGCAACATCTCATCCGCTAAACCGGAACGAAAAACGCAATAATAAAAACAATTCTGACACTAATATCACAGTATTTGAGCTGAAATATCACTATAAATCGTAAAAATATGCAGATTTTACTGAAAATATATTAAAAGTAATAATGTACAGTTTTTAATGGCTGAAAAATTAAACTATATTTTAGGGGTATGCTTATTTTATCAATTTTTACCATGTTACGGAGAATGCCTTGCACAAAGAAAAATGAAAACGTTATTTTTTTCCTTTTAAATAACAGTTTCTACTTTAGGTTTTCTAGTTATGAAATAAAAATGACGTCTTTCTCATGACTTATATAAATATTTTGCCAAATTCCTGAAACTACATCAATCAAGAAATAAAAATATCCATGTCTAATTTAACCTGTGTTAGGTAAACAGTTACTCTGGATGTTATGGGTTGTTGAATTTATTATTATTTAATAATTGTTTATTACTTTTTTTATTATTATTTGCAAAGAAAATTTTTTTGTTTTTTGTTTTTTCTCAGTAAAAAAAAAAAAAAAAAAAATGCTATAATTTCTCCCATTAAATTAGTGAATACTCCCTATGCTGCATTATATTTTTACTATTATAAGCATTTTTAAAATTCCTTAATTCATTTTGTAATAATATAGTTAAAAGTAAAAACTATTTTGTGTGTATAGGATAAGAAAATTTAAAAAAAAATGTATTTCTTCCTTACCTTTTCAATCTGTCTTTTTTTTTTTTTTTCAAATAACGTTTTCATTTTTTTATTTTAAAAAATGTTTAAAACCTTACATTTATTTTTTTTTTCTAATTTTAGCCAATCTAAATATACTTTTGAAAAATGTAAATACATTTAACGAAGTCTAAGCTTATTTCCAAAAAAATTAACGCGTTTCTTCATCTGCTTTTTCTAAACATGTGGAGGACGCATTCGAATTACTACCGGTGCCCGCAGTCTAATTTTACAGCCCTGAGGTTGACAATTATGTAATCCTTCAGTAGTAGATTGAATTTTTCCAGTTGCTATTACAACTAAGAGATATTACAAAGGGAAAGTATCTACTGTGATAATGAGAAAATATATAATACTAGCTGGAAAAAAAATGCCCAATCATTTATATTGTTTCAAATGCAAATGGGTTAATTTTCAGTAATCGAGCTGTACGCGATAGACTTAGATTTTTTACGAAACTAATGGCAAGCAGTCAATCTGAATAATAATTAAAAAAAAAAAACTGAGAACTCTTATGCCAACACAAGAGCATTAGAGGATTATTAAAATAAGAAATAAATAGCAATTCAATCAATAAAAATAAAATAAATTGAAATGCATAATACGTATTTGTCATATTTCAGTACAATAGCACCACATTTCGGTATTAACTACAGTAAATGTGACAAATCTGAACTGAATGGGACAATGCTATATTCTTATTTAGATTACACGTAAGAATTTAGTTACTTCAAAACAAAGAATTAAAAACATAATATTCATTCATTTTCTGCTTATCCCATTTTAAATTTAATATTATGCTAAATATAACCTGTATGTGGTAAACGTATCAGAAATCGCATCACATTTATGTACAATAACCTTACATACTCGACTATGTAGAGTAGCTGTTAAATAAATATCAGACGTTATTTACGTGTCTATATTTTTGTCTGTCATAATCACATTATATGTTTAATTTCTTGTTTAAGCAAGCGCCGAATGTTTTCTATAAATCATTACAAAAAATCCTATTTCAAGAATGTCAGTAAAAGCTTATTTTATACTTTAAATATATAGTATATCTGTATTAAATAACGTAATTTCAAGAAATATATTACAGTAAAGCATATATTTTTTTATATCAAAGAAGGATTTTGTGTTGTATCGTAGTAACTTGGAAAGAAATGAGATAGAAGATAAAAAAATGAATTTACTAAAGTAATTTTCCAAACTTACAGTCATAAAGAAAAAAAAAAATTCGATAGAAAAATATTTCTGATGCGAGGTCATTTAGGAGATCTTTGACAGTAACAATTGATTGTGAGATTATATATATCTGGCACATCTGCGGAAAATTCCGAGATTTTTAGAGATTTCCAGATTACTTCTATAGTAAAGTCTTTTGAAAAATGTTTGATATTTCATTACGCAATTTAAACAGATTTCTTAGAATTCTTACTAAGTATTTTTAATTCAAGAATATGTTTTGTTTAACGGTTGCTTGGACTTTGACTATATATTTATAACCCCTTTTATAAAAATGTATGTATATATATGTATATATTATATGGGTATGTATGTGCGTGTACGTTTAATTTCTCTTACATTTCAAAACAGATTTCTAGAAATCTGACACTGCTTTATGCTAACAGGGCTGCCACAGGCGACTATTTTTTCTATTCTATTCGAACCTCTTAAAAAAATATATATATAGTATATTTCTCTTGCAAATGTTGTCAAACTGTATAACAAAGATTTTTGTTTTGAGAAAGTTGTGCGAGATAGAATTAAAAAATAGTCGCCTGTGGCAGGCCTGTGTTAATGTATATACATTAGGTAACTGTTGTTTCCCTTTGAAATCATAGTAGTATAATTAATATATTTTCAACATTAACGAAAGGGAGGGGTATCTAAATATATCAGAATATTTATAGGAAGACAGATATAAGTGATTGTTCATGAAAAAGCTTGTAGGTAATCGGCTTGTAGGGCTCGAACATAATTTACCACATTACTTTGTAAGGAGTGCAAAAAACCTTATTTTTTCAGCATTTAAGAATATGGGACTTATAGCACTATGACATTATGCACCTCAATTAATCACAGAATCACCGTAAATGTAAACGAGACACTTATAGTAATTTGCACACTTAACTAATACATCCGTCACAAGCGTATTAAGTTTGAATTACCCAACTTTTCTTCTTCAAATCATTTTGACAAAATATTTCCCAATAGTAGGGGAGACCGGGGCTAGTTGGCTACAAGGGTAAGTAGGTGCAGTCCTCATAAATCGCCTGTTTTTGGATAGATTGCGCAACCAGTCGCAGAGTACTTTTCTTCTTGCTTGTTACAATTTTCATTGTAGTTTTGCACCGTTGGCTACATGCAGTGGACATTTATTGCGATTTTTCTGTTTTTTGCACTCATAAGTAATTTTTTGTTGCTTCATTCTTTTTCTAATTTCTAATACTTATCTTAATATTTGCGATTTAACTTGTGCAGTTTTTTTTAGTGTATGATTAACTGTACCTATCCCATATGTGATTTACTTGGATTATTTAAGTTTAGAAGGTTACGTCTCCCTTTTGTGAAGAAATTTATTATGGGGCTAGTACGCGCATTGAACATGGAGCATGTTGGCTCGGTGTCTGGTGTGTGCTGGTAGCTTAAACTACAGCAAACAAAGAGAAAAGTCGTTACAATGCAAGATTTTGGGCACATAAGACTTGCAGAAACGGAGACACTCGATTTTTTATTTGTGACAACTGTAACTCTGATGATGATATCGAGTAGGATAGAAGTTACTCAGTGTTAATGTTTTATTCATTATTTTTATGTCTGTATAACTTAGAATTTACATTGTACGGCGATAACGCCATTGTTTAAACTTACTGGTAATAACGAAATTGATTTCTCTTAACTGCGTGTCTTATTTGAGTTTCATTTAAATTTTTGTAAAGAGTGTGCCAACTTACCCCATAGGTATAGACAACTTGCCCCGTGACGGGGTAGGTTGGCGCACAATTTTCTTTTTACTTTAAGCTTCCTGTAAACATAAACTACAAAAGCTACAAACTCAAAACTCCGGGTATTTATAGCCAAATGCCTGTTCTTTAAAATTGTATTTATAGTTTGTTAAAAAACCTGAACAAAATAATAATAGAAATCAATAACTAAAAACTGCACCTACTAACCCCGGCCTCCCCTACTTGCACATTTATTAAATGATTTTTTTAGAAATCTATAATATGGAAAATGAAGAAAATTGCGAATCTACAGGGAGTGGTGTGGACATTATAAACATTTCTTTTAAATTATGCTAGAGTCACATTTAATCTTATTTAAATATTTTTAAACATGCAACATATTTATACATGTTTTTAAATGTATTGCACTGAAAATTGTCCTTTTTTTAAAGTGGGATATGTAGTTTTATTTAACATCTTGTCTTTTTTTTTTTTTTTTGCTGAGTCTAACTATGACGAGTTATTCAACAGTTTAAACCTCTTATTCCATTGTAAACTCCCTCATATAAAACTTTCTTGTCATTATTCTGTCTTATTCTTAAATTTATAGTTATACTCTCTTTTCTTATACTATTCGAACTTCTTGGTTCATTCCAAAGAAGCTCCGCCTCCTATTCTCGGATTAGCCAATCCGAAATTAACGAAATTTTCTACACTTTTAATCGTCCATCTTATATCTCTTTGAGATAAAGACACTTCGTTACCTTCTTAATTCTATCTTTTCGTATTTTTATTATAGTACATCTATATGTCTACGGTTACTTTTTATAGCTCCTCTATGATCTAGTTTTCCCCCTGAGTCCGACTATAAAGAGTTATTCAACAGTTTAAATATTTTATTTTATCTTAAACTCCCTCATATTAAACTTTCTTGTCATTATTCTGTCTTAATTTTTAAATTTATAGTCATATTCTCTTTTCTTATACTATTCGAACTTCTTGGTTCATTCCAAAGAAGCTCCGCCTACTAATCTCAGATTAACCAATCCAAAATTATCGACCTTTTCTATACTATTAATCGCTTCGTCTTCTATCTCTCTGAGATAAAGACACTTTTTATCATTTTAGGTCTAAAATTTCATATTTTTATTGTACTAATCTTTAGGTCTACGGTTAGTTTTTATGGCACCTCTAAGATGTGTCGCGCAAATACTCATTCACAGGGAGTGGAGTTGCATTGCAAATGTGTATCCCCTAAAAGCTTCACCTGTTAAATAGGTAACAATCCGCATTTAAAACGATCTATAGAGGCGCTGATCGCAGCCGACGGTACAGGAAAATTTTCGCTTTAACTAATGCTAAACTTCAATTTGAATCATTCTTTATTGTAAATGCGTTTGAAAGTTTTAGATATTCAAATTTGGATATTTTTTACTTTGACATATAATTTTAGAATACAAATATCACATGAAATCTGAAATTATTCAAAAAAAATAATCTTTCTCAACAAATTAAAAATACATGTAATTCAATGTTCTTGCATGGGATTTTCTTGAAGCGAAAAGTTATATCTTTTCTCCACCAGACGTCGTATTCAAGTGCTTGAATTTCCAATAAACCTGATTTACAAGTAGTTTTTTTTTTAATAAATATTTTATTCAAAGGATTATACTTATTTCTTCGTATGAATAGAAGTTATTTTGTACATTTATAAAAACAAATACTTAATTTTATGAAAATAATAACCCCTTCTATATACGCAACATGTCAATGACTGTTTATAGAAAAAAATAACCGGGGCAATTCTCGATCATTGTTTATTTCTCTTCTATCTTAAAACATGGTTGGGATATAAGAATTTGAAACTCTAGGATGGCTAACATTCCGAAACAAGACAGCATATTATCATGCTCTAGCACACGTATTTCTAAGAGAGTTTGTTGTGACATGCTCATTGTGTACAGGATTAAATATGGTCTAGATCGAATCCGTTGACCAGCTTCATCCGCCATCTTTGTTAAAATGGTGGAAGCTTAAAAATATTAAATCTAAAAAGATTTAGAAAGATATTAGGAATTTAAAAAGTTCTTTCCTTTGAGTGTTTGGCCTTGATAAAGGATTTTGCTGTATTTTTAGTTTTCCCTCTATCCTAAAAAAATGGCTGAGGTATAGCAATTTGAAATTCTAAGATAGCTGATATTTTGAAGCAATTTGATTTTTGTCATTTGCAGGGATGTTATGGAGGGTATACGGCGTCTGTAATTTCTAAAGAAACACCATATATCCTCAGTTTCTGAAATATATGACGTATAAAATTGGTTAACACTTTGTTATGGGTGTGCTCCTCCCAGGCACAAACATCTCTTACAGAATTGATTCGGTTAGTACCACTTTTTTTTAAAGAAATAGTTTTACTCGTACTTTGACAACATGTGTAAGATAAATTTACTAAAAACTGTATTTTTAAAATATATTGGTGCAAATAAACTATAAAAATAGAATCATGTACATAAAGCATGGACGACTATTTGCCTGCATTTGACAGCAAAGAGTTAATCAGAAAGAAATTACATTTTTTAGCAAAATTCTGTAGGGAAAAAAAAGTGCAAAGGCTCTGAAGAAAACACTTGAAAAACATTGGAATTTTAATCATATTCATAATATATTTTAAGATTTAATGAATGTTTTAGAACTTCCATTATGATTTTCTTCGTGACTTAATTTCCGTATCCTATTGTTTTTATAAAAACAATTAAGTGTAATCAAGAGATCGGTTACACAGAGAGACACCATAATCTCACTTGTAGATATGATTTCCGTGAAGAGAAACAAATAGCATTACAGATTTGATATCACAGAAAGGGAAAAACAAAGTAGTATGATTTGTATATCTTGTTTCGGTAATTTGCATCGTTCTCTAATTGCAATTTTGTTTTTTCATTGACTTAAAGTAAGACGTAATAATAAAAATTTGTTCTTGTTTTAACCCTTAACACAGAAATTTTTGCAGGGCTATACCAACGTCCTTAGAGCAAATAAAAATACTGTCTAAGTCCTTCAACTTTATAATGCTTGGCTAATAGATTTGTGTTAAAAAAAAAAAAAAATACTGCATGAAACAGCAACCAACTTTAATTATGATGTCTTTTTTTGGATCAAGTGTTTTTGGACACAGCTCACAATACAGCCAATAGCCAATGCCCCCTAGATAAGGGAGAAAGCCGCACACGCTTTGTTCTGACGTAACAGAACGTCACATGAAGCAGAGACGAAGCTAAGGAGAAAGACAGGCTACTGCGGTGAATTCCACGTATCTTTTTTATAGACTGCTGGAGTCACGTGATGCTGAAATGCACCAATGAAGGTGTGGGAAAAAAGCATCACGTCACTCTAGTAGTCCAGGAGAAATGTACCAAAAAAGGGGGTTACCTTGCAAAAGGTCGGGTAGAAGATTTTATTTTTCTGAATTGTTTATAATGATTCCAACATGGAAAACCCAAGGTTTCTAACAAAATTTCTTAAGGCTAATTTTTTTGTGGCCAAAAACAACAAAATTTTGGGACTTTTTTTGATTTTTTATAAATATCTCAAGATTCATTGTAGTAGCATATTATTTGTCAATCACAATATTAAAGAAGATAAAATTCTCTACAATTTCATATTTACAACTTTTGTATACACCCAATAGCAAGAGCAGTACACCATTTCAAAAATAGGACAATTTTTTCAATTTTCTTAAAAATCGTGAAAAACGTAGTTCTGCCCCGATTATTCAAATGTTTCCCACAGATTTAATCTCGTAGGTCAACTTGTATGTATTGGTAGCAGTAAATTACGTGTTTCAGGGCCAAAACTAGCCTTTTTTGCACCCGTGGCAAACATGGATTTTGGCGTACCCCCCTCCCCCTCCCCCCTCCCTAAAAAGGAAAATTTACCACGAGAATTTTAATAAAGCTCTAATAGCCGGGTTTTGAAAACTTTAAGTGTGTAATTAATAAATACGTAACGCTGATCTACGTAATCAGCTTTGTAAAATATTCATTCTTTAAAACCTTGAAAGTAGAACTGAAAAAAAACGAAATTTATTCTGCTTTAAACAGGCTTCCGTCTTAGCAGGTATAATTGTTCATATTCTTTCTCTTGAAAAATATTTTCCTTTCTTTAAATACCGCATTCCGTATATAGAGGTATCATTTTCATAGATTTTACGGTAGTTGTTGTATTGAGGCGTTTAAAGTCACAATTATATGAGTTATGAGACTAAATTAGTCACACAAAGACATTTGCAAGGTAATATTAAACCTATGGAAGCGTTCTTGACAAATATCTCGCTTCCATTTTATTATTATTTTTTTCGTGGATACCTGAGATCAATATATAATGTTGTGCTTTTGTACTTTTTCGTGTTTGATTGCATCCTTTTTTAATGTTCGGACACTTTCATTTTTAGAAAACTGTATGGAACCCATTCTTAAATTTAAAGAATCTTCATTAAAAAAAATGCAACCAAATTCGAAAAATTAAAAACACACAACGTTAGATATCGACCTCAGGTATCATATGAAAAAAAATTAAATACTGAAATTCAAGCAAGAATTATGAAAAGAATGCTCCCATAGGTTTAACATTAACGTGCAAATGTTTTCTCGTGGGACTACACTTAGTCACGCGAAGAAAGTGAAAGAAAGTGCAGGGAAATGCTGATAAATGGGAAGTATTACGCTTTATACCTCTACACTGTAAAAAAATACGACATTTTTACAGTACAAAGTACTGTTCATCTCGCGTACAAACTCGATCACAGTGAATGTGCTGTATCTTTCTTTGGTTTCCTGACTATATTAACATGGAAAATACTGTAGTTGCGTAAAATTAACAGCACAGTGTGCTGGAAATTTGGACGCCACCAGTTTGTGCTATAAAAAATGCGTCCAAATTGCCAGCACACTGTGCTGTTAATTTTACGCAACTACAGTATTTTCCATGTTAATATAGTCAGGAAACCAAAGAAAGATACAGCACATTCACTGTGATCGAGTTTGTTCTGGCAAATCTACAGTGATTTTTTTTTACAGTGTAGATGATCCAAATATCTGTTTTATTCATGATAAGGATATACCTTTGAAACGGGATGCTAATAATCCTGAAACAGTGTCATCAAAGGGAAAAAAATATTGTTAAATAGCCTCTAGAAATTATTATTATTAAAATACATTTTTTTTTCATTTAGCTTATGCAGTCCTATTGCATATAATAGTTTGTGTACGGAAAGTGAAGTTGAATGAGTCAGGAGATCAATGCGAAAACAAAAATGTTGTTTATATGGCCTACAATCATAAATAAATTGGTATTTCATTTGATAAATGGTATCACTAAGATCATTAAACAGATATAGTTTCAAAATAGTACATAATACAGAAGATTAGAATATTCCACAAAGCATATTTTTCAACAACCAAAGTAAGTTTTTCTGTTTGAGCTTTAAAGCAATTAGCAGATAATCTTCAAGTTTTGTATATTTTTGCATGCTAAAATAATATAATCTTTTGTTATATTTATTGTTATAAGTGTGAAAAAAAGTTTGACAATATTTTTTAAAACTAAACTTTTAAATATTTTTATGAAACTAGTGATCTCAAATATTTTATTGAAAGAAATTTTAAATTTTACAAAATTTTTTAATTTTTTTCTTATACATAACATTAGTTAATGAAACAATCTGTTATCATTTTTATTGTAGCTATAAGGTAAAAGTATTTCTTACATAAAAGACAATTCTTTTTTGCGTCCCCCCTTTTATATGGAACTGCAATCCAATGTTTACTATCTTTAAGACAGTAAAACATTAAAACATATGTATTATCAATAACTGGTAAATAAAATATACCATTGTAGTGTGAAATAAAATATGTTTTTCACAAATTTTCATACCTATCCAATTGATACCTGGAAAAATATGTATGCATTATAAAAGTTATTACGATTATAAAATTATTAAAATTATTAAAATTAAACAAAAATTCTTTCTTATTTGAAACTATCATGTCAATAATTTACTAAATATTGAAGTATTCTTTTAAACAATGCTTTGAAGCTAACATTGTATACAGTTAAATTTACTGCCTAAATATGAAAATTGTCTCATTCATCTACACTCTGCCCTACTTTTAAAATTATATAAATTTATTGAATATAAAATGTCTGTTGAGATGAAAATAAAGACGTGAGTGTGCAAATAATAGATAATTTACTACTACCAATTTTTAGAAGTCAACATACACGATTAAATCCACTGGGAGCATTTGAATAATCGGGGCAAAACTACATTTTTCGCGGTTGTTAAGAAATTGAAAAAAAAAAAAAGCCTTATTTTTGAAATGGCGTACTGCGCTTGCTATTGAGTGTATAAAAAAGTTGCAAGTACGAAAGTTGTAGAGAATTTTATTCTCTTTAATGTTGTAATTGACAAATAATATGCTACTGCAATGAATTTTGAGATATTTAGAAAAAATCAAAAGAAGTCCCAAAATTTTTTTGTTTTTTAGCCACAAAAAATTTAGCCTTAAGAAATTTTGTTAGAAAACTTAGTTTTTCCATGTTGGCATCATTATAAACAATTCAGAAAAATAAAATCTTCTACCCGACCTTTTGCAAGATAAAATGTACATTTCCCCTGGACTATAGCGGTCTGTATAAAAAGATACATGGGATGCACCGCGGTATCCTGTCTTTTTCGTAAATCTAAAAACTTGCATGTTTTGATTTTGTTGGCCCGTGGAATAATTCCACGAGTCAACGAAAATCGAAACATGCAAGTAGTTCGTTTTTTTTTTCTTTTTTATCCCTGCTTCATGGACCGTTTCGTGTCGTCAGAGAAAAGCGTGGCACGGATTTCTCCCTTATCTAGGGGTCGTTGGCTATATTATGAGCTGTCTCCGAAAACACTTGATCAAAAAAGGACATCATAATTAAAATTGGTTGCTGTTTCATGTATTTTTTTTTTTTTTTTTTTTTTTGAGAAATCTATTAGCCAAGCATTGTAAATTTGAAGGACTTAGACAGTATTTTTATTTGCTTAGCTGCACATGAAAATGGTTTATGATTAATTTTATAACATGGATAGTTGGTTAAAAACTGGAAAAAAAACAGTAAAAAAGGAAACTAAAAACTGAAACATTTTATAAAATAAAAAGACGTCATTCCAAATAGAATCAAATCCACACTAATGTTATAACGAAGTAACGTTTGTGCGCTTGTAGCGGTAATCTCTGGAGCTACAGAATAATTTTTTTTTTTTTTTAAATGGTGGTAAAACGCTGATGACCTACTAAAACATAGGGTATATTTTATATCGGCACAAAAAAAAAAAAACCCAAGGTTTAAAATCAATTTATAGATGTTCAGCATCAAAAAATCGGCGAAGTCCTAGCGGAACTCCGCAAATTCATCAATATCTAACACCTATAAATTTGGTTTTCAGGTCTTAAAGCTTTTTAATCGTTTTTTATACCCATTTTAGTAATAATAAAGTATGGATCATTTGAAGATTTTCATGTTTTTAATGAATATTTTAAGATGAATTCGACGTTCCTTTACATATAGATTTTTCTATATATTTAATTATTTAAGGGACTACGGCGAGTATTTTGGTATTTAACATCTTTAAATTGTTTTTCGCGTCTTAAAGCCTTTTAACCGTTTTTTACTCCATTTTAGTAGTAATAAACTATAAATCATTTGAATGTTTTTATGTTTTTAATTAACATTTATAGGTGAATTTGACGTTCATTTACACATAATTTTTTTTGTATATTTAATTATTATTTTATACTCAAACATGAAACTTAGATTTTTTAAAAAGGGAGGAGGATATGTCTTGTTAATTGATGTGACATCAATTATTGCTAATGTGCTCGGAGATTCTGCATGTAAGTGTGTATGTATGTACAGAACCTGCGGGCACATTAGTACACTGATCCGCCCCATTAATTTAGATAAATGGGTTTTTCAAGCAGAATTATCCGATTTGCTTCAAATATGGTATACTGAATAATTCTGATAAAGTTCTTCCCTGATTAGATTTGGAGGATTATTGTTTAGGTATTAACTGGGGGGGGGGGGGTAAATGGAGGCTAATCCTCCCTCCTTTAATTTAGCTAAATGGGTTTTCCATGCAGAATTTTCCGATTTCCTTCAAATTTGGTATACAGGTTTTTCTGATAAGGCACGTCCCTTGTTAGATTTGGGGGTTCATTGTTTAAGCATAAAGGGGGCTAATCTCCACCTTAATTTAGTTAAATGGGTAGTATTATGACAAAAATTGTATTATGACAAAAATTGTATTATGACAAAAAAAACGCTACTTTTTTATTCTTTGAAATAAGAGTACAATGTAGAATTAGTGTGAATAGCCTGTGAGCTCAATGTCATCAGTTTAAATGGGCGCGTTTCTTTTTATTTATAAATTTATCGAGAAGCGTTATTATGTCAAAATTTTTGTGAAGCAGCATCAAAGGTAGAAATTAAAATCAGAAAGTTAGGCTTTAATAGCTCCAAATAATCTTATCGTATTTCTAAAATGTAAATGCCCGACCCTGCCCTCGGATCAGACTAGTGCTAGCTGTTTTTATTAAGGACTGGATGGAATCTAAATGTTTCGGGTTGCTTATGTATTCTTGCGGATCGGATCGGTTTGGATTATCTCGATTTTTCTATAGAAAAGTCAAAAATACTGTTTCAGATGTAAAACTATATATCTGAATATAAATGAGCCTTAACAAGTTTATGTTCCTGCATAAAAGAGGGAATTAATATTAAAGATATGGTTAGAGTCCATTTTTTTTTTATAATCACTCTAAACGGTAGATAGATTTTCTTTGAATTCAAGTTTCAGCTTGAAGTATTTACAATTTAGTAGATCGGGGTAGATTTAACAAAATTTTTTGTCAGGTTCATGCCGGGTTGCGGGTTGACTTTAAATACAGTTTACGGGTTCGGGTTGGATATCATGCGCCCCTCGCCGGACTCTTACACATACACCAAGAACGCCATTCTCTACTAACTTACATAAAGATTTTGATATTAACTTTTATTACTTCCTTGTTCTCTTACTTGAGGCAAAAAAATCTCATTCTAAATTTATCACACCGAAAATTACAACATTAGTAATTTTAAATTACCAATGTTGTAATGCAATTTAAAAAAATAAATTGAATTGAAACAATTAATTACTTAACTAATTTATTAATTATAACTTAATTAACTAATATACAGTTATTAATATAATTAATTAATATATATATATGTATATATTAAGTGAAAAACAATAAAACAGGACCGAAAAATCATGCCTCACGCATACATTATGAAACACTTTCCAACACTAACGGGATATTATTAAGAAATTTCGTTTCCTTCCTGCAATGAAATGACATATCTCAATAAGGAACTTAAAAAAACACATATTAAAAATCCATTTTCAACTATTGCTGCCCATAAGCGGTAATGTGCGTGAAGTCTTTCGTGTAGGCCTGTTTTCGATCTTTATAACTTATGCACACCACCTAACACACTTAAAATTATATCAATTTGAAAATGCATATCATAGACGAAAACTCATTTCAAACAATTATCGATCTTAGTCAGCACTTTAAATATATTCTTTTGTCTGTCACTGAAAATAAATTATAAATAGTATTTATTCTATAATTTGTAGTAGAAAACATCAAGTGCACTTCAGAGATTTTGTTATGTTTCAAGTATCACAACGTTATTAAAATACACCGCAAAAGATTTTTCTTCATATATCATAATGCAATGGAATTCTTTTTTACGTCTCTGTAAATGAACTATAAAAGATACTTATTCATTACCCCGAGAAAGAATTTTGTAGTCTATCTCAATTAGGTATATAAATTTCATTAGGTTTTAAACGTCGTAATATCAATAAAAGGCACCGCAAATTCATTTTTCCCGTAGATCATACACCGCGTCCGAAAAGTTTAGACAATGAATAAAATTTTTATTTACATAAAAAGTAATAAGGTACAATTAAAATTCGTGAGATAGGTAATAAATAAAAGCAATTTTGCTGATATGCACATATAAATTATGATCAAAGGTTTGAAATTATAAAATATATATTAAGTTATATAAAAATGTGCTGTTCCAAAAGTATAGATACCTGTAAATTTTTTTTTGGTGTTGTATTTACAAAAGTAACTAAAAACTTACTTTTAATATTTAATTGTATTGCCACGACACTTTATAACATCAAATACACGTTGTTTCATAGAATTAACTAAGCATTGCATTGCAGAAGGAGGCATTTCATACCTCGCTTTGTCAATTGTAATTTTTAAGTCATTTACGCATCTATATTGCTTTCCATTTTCATATATTTTTCGAGATAAGATCCCCCATATGTTCTCCATGGGATTCAAATCTGGACTAAGTGCTGGCCAGTCTAATAGAGTGATATTGTTTTGCCTAAACCATGTTTTCGATATTGTGGAGGTATGAATGGATGCCCCACCTTGTTGGAAAACACAGTCCGGTCCTGCCAGCAAATCCAAATTACGTGATGATAGAATGTTATTAAAAATGTCTTTAGTTGATAATTTGTGTGTGCGTGAAATTGCATCAATTTCCAGAATTTCAAAAAGTGCTGTACACAGAAGAATTAAAGCTTCAACAAATATTGTTTACAGGAGAATGAAAGCAAAAACTTGCTTAAAAGCAGAGACATAAAGATGCACGTCTAAAGTAGGCTAGAAAGCATATGTCATACGGTGAAAAATGGATTTGTGTCATCTTCAGTGATGAAAAAAAAATGGAACTTAGACGGCCCTGATAGTCATAAATTTTACTGGCATGACCTAAGAAAGAAACCCAAGAACTGTTTCAGCAGGCAACAAAGCGGAGTATGTGTAATGACCTGGGGAGGGTTTTCTTTCAACGGCCAAACAATTTATGGACGGAAAAATGAAATCAGAGGATTATCAAGATATTTTATGTACCAATTTACTGTCAATTATGGATTTGCCAGGAGGACAGGACTGTGTTTTCCAACAAGATCCATCCATACCTCCACATCATCGAAAACAAGGTTTAGGAAAAACAATATCACACTATTAGACTGGCCAGCACTTAGTCCAGATTTGAGTCCCACGGAGAACATATGGGGGATCTTATCTCGTAAAGTATATGAAAATGGAAAGCAATCTACATGTGTAAATGACTTAAAATTTGCAATTGACAAAACGTGGTGTGAAATACCTCCTTCTGTAACGCAATGATTAGTTAATTCTATGGAACAACGTGTATTTCATGTTATAAAGTGTCGTGGCAATACAATTAAATATTAAAAGTAAGTTTTTAGTTACATAGCAATTAGTTATTTATAAATACAACACCAAAAAAAATTTGCAGGTGTCTATACTTTTGGGACAGCACATTTTTATATAGTTAAATGTATATTTTACAATTTTAAACCTTTGATCCTAATTTATATGTCTATATCAGCAAAATTGATTTTATTTATTACATATTTCACGAATTTTAATTGTACCTTATTACTTTTTATGATTATGCAAATTTTATTGATTCTCTAAAATTTAAGGACGCGGTTAGTATAACGGAACTGTTTCGTGTGCGATTTTAAACAAACTATATGTACCACATAATTAAATGTTAACACCGAGCATTCTATAGTAAACCTCAATAACATATAAAAATTTAATGGGAATTCGAATGTATTTAAGAGGGTTAGAGCACGAACAGACAGACAAACTACAATCATAAACACTTTTCATCTATGTTGGAAGTGTTAATGAAAAGAAAAGTGCCCAGTTAACCTTGTGGCATTGAGCTCACAGGTTATTCACACTAATTGTATATTATGCTCTTATTTCAAAGAACGATGCACCTCGAAAAATAAAGAAATCGACAAAAAAACCATTTAGCTAAATTAAGGGGTGGATTAGCTCCCCCATTTCCCCCCTTTGTACTAGCCCCCGTCCCCCATCCTTTATTCTTAACCAATGAACCTCCAAATCTAATTAGGGAAGTGCCCTATCAGAATAAACCAGTATACCAAATTTAAAGCAAATCTGATAATTCTGCATGAAAAACCCATTTACTTAAGGGGGTTGCCCCCCCCCCGTTCCTCCCTTTATACTTAACCAATGAACTCCCAAAACTAATCAAGGAAGCAACTTATTAGGATGAGCCTATATACCAAATTCGAAGCTAATCGGATATTTACATCAAGAGTTATCGCGTTACATACAACATACATACATGCATGTATACAGAAACATACAGGACCTGCGGGCACATTAGCTTTCAGACTTTGATTGCCTGTGAACTAAAAAGCCTAAAAGTTGGGCAAATATACACCATAAAGATTTCCCTGTTATTTCACAATAATATCGCTACTAGGAAAGTAACCTAAAAAAATGCATTTTAAGTCACATCTGAAAAGAATAGAATCATTTGAGAGTAACATAGTAATAAAATACGGCTTTACATGTTTACGCTTTTCACCTTTTGTAGTATTAAAGAATACCTTTTTCAGAACGTAATATCTTTTCGAATGAAAAAGGCTTTCTTCTTTTTCTATGAAGTCATTGGAAACAACCATAATAATTCACAACCACTGCTTTGTTATGTATGGAAAAGAAACATATTCAGCGCCATTCATAAGTACATCTGACAAAAGAGTGTGTAAGCATTACGTTAAAAATTACTTCCTTTTCGCTAAACAATATTATTTTCGCTCCAGTTCTTTTCAATAAATTAGTTTGTTTATGATTTTATGTGGAAAGATGTAAAAAGACGGTGAAAAATATAAAACATAACGGGAGTAGTTTCATATTATTTTTATTACAAATATCGAACAACTTTTAGATATAAAATAAGTACTATGCTTTCACACGTATCATATTCGTAAATTTCGTTTAGCGATATCTTAGATTTAGAAGAGTATCTTTAACTTAAACTTGTTTATTAAGAACAAATAACGCAAGAAGAAATAAACTGAATGATATTTTTTAAAGTAAATGATTTACTCTAGAATATTTTTATTGCAGCATATAGTGCCATTAACTTTCAAATCATATATATTAAAACGCTAAGGTAAATTTTCACTTCGGCAAAAAATTGGCATAGCGCATGTTCATAAAATTCTCAATAAACGGCAATTCTGAGTTAATTTTTTATGAGGAAGTTTTATTTAAAATTTCCGCAGTTTTGTATCGTTATTGGAAAATTAAACTTCGTAAATTTTACAAAATTAAAAAGTCTGGAGATGTCCCAAAATAGATGTTTTACAAAGGTATTTTCTCATACTTTATAATTATGTATTAGAAATCGACAATATTTATGAAAAGTATGTAATTTTTTTCTAGATTTGAAAAAAGTACATTTTAGTCATTATTTTTTTTATTTTTATGTTCTAGGTTTCGCTCAAAATGATCGCTCAAAATGATCTATTCTAACATCTGAGAAAATACTTTTCAAACCGGAGATATTGAGTCAGAAATGGTTAACATTAACGTCCTCGTTACTTCGCGCGACTAATGTAGTCTCTTAACCCCGTTGCTCGCTGGTGTTGCGTTCACGCAACGGTCAAAATAAATGCACATATTAAGATCATTTACATACCCACCACTATTTTTCAGTTTAAAAATTGGCCTTATTTAACCCTTTTGCGAGCGGTGTCCTTAAAAAAGGTCACATAATTTTTATTTTACTGGCACCCAGAATATTTAATGAAAAAATTAATTATATTTAATTAAAAGTTCGTATTTTCTAATAAATTCGTTTATAAATTCTGGTGTCAGTCCATCATTTCATCAGTTTAAAAAAAGAATTACTCCATGCCGGAAAGGGTTAAACACATAAAATTGCCAAATCATAAAAAGCAAAAATTATCTTTCAGAGTTTGTGGTGGCAAACAACTTTCCGCTAAAAAGTTGAAAATTTTAACGTTATGGATTTGGCGGTTAATGGGTTAAGGGTCGGTGAAATAACTAGCAAGGCGTTTGGTAAATATATGATGATGTTTTGTCTTTAGAATATACTGATATATTAAAAGCTCCAAATGAATTAAAGGACGATAACTATCGATTATTTAAAGAGCATGGACTCAGGAAAATATCCTCTTCACATTTTTTAATTAGCAGATTTTTACGATGCTTCCACAGAATATAGGCTATAGAAGTCTAAATTTAGTTGAAGCATAAAAGTTAACATTTAATATTTTCACAATTTTTCTCATAATGATATTTACCGAATCCCGGTAGAAAGAAGAAAGCAGTAAACTACGACCACGGAAGATTTCCGTCTCATATTAAATTCAACAGCGTGTAGCTCAAATCGGAATGAGGTTTTTATCCGCATGACAGAAAAAATACTGTGTAAATATTGAACACAGCCATAGTATCTTTTGACGTCTTCTGAGTTATATCTAGAAGGAAACATGTCAACACCATTATTAAACCATCTGGTGGAATAAATCTCGCTTCTAATACATTTTCTTCAGCTCAATTCCCAGATATTGAGTTATTCCGTTAATGATCTCACAAAGAAAAAAACTAATAAAAAATAGTATAAGGACTTACTGCAAAATTTCGTTTTCAACTTTACTATTTCTTTATTATTTTTTTTTTCTAAGATGGTTGTTAACCCTGTATCTCCTGCATTATGATCTACTGTAATTTTTTTCATATAATTTTTTGAAGTGAAAACTTCTTTAGGCGCGTTGAGCTTTTTTTGAGATGGGGAAAAACCACTGATTTCGAGACACTATAACGTAACCGACATGCTAGCATTTTGACACATAGACACTAGCGCGCCAAGCGGTGAATGACAGGAACTTTTCCCTCTTCAGCTCAATCCGCAAAAGAAGAAGGAAGCTAAAACTCACTTTTTCTCCCGGCGTATTGCTAAAACAAATTATTATTTTATTTTTCGTCAGTTAAAATGAATTATACCGTATTCGTGACCTACCTATTTCGTGTAACTAAAAACCGATAACGCTGTATTTTATCGTGTTGATGGTCTGGTCAATGACCAACAGTATTGGCGGGAATTTCGATTACGGAAGATAAAATACGGGGCACAGATGTCAGATACGCACTTGGGTACCCAATTGACAGCAAAATGGCGTTACTTTATTTTACAAGTTAACCCGGCTACTGTTGCTTATTTATTAATAAATTGTTCATTTACTTTTATTTTATTTTTTTAAATTGTACAATTGTTTTGTTCTATAGTTATTAATGAAATTGCCGTTTATTTATTGTTGTTTACTTTTTAAAACAATAGAAAATAATTTAAAAATATATATTGTAACTGGTATTGGAAAACGGGCTTTCGCCAAATTGACTTTAAAAAATCGCGCCAAACCTGGTTCGTATATCACATCTCTGCCAAATTCTCGGTTTTTTAATTTTTCGACTTTTTATCCAAATTTTCCGGATTTTTTAAATTTTCCCTTTCATTTTATCCCAAACACTACCTTCATACCAAATTTCAAGATTCTAGGGATACAGGACGTACCTCTGAGTTTTGATGATCGGTGAATCAGTGTCGAAAAGGCGAAAGTTTAAGTTCATATATCTTCTGAAATAAAAAAGACAGAAACGTGAAATTTCAGCATTTAGTTCCATTTCCACATTACTTTAGATTTACGAAGTTTCAAGTTTCTGGGAATCACCAACACAAAGATATTGGGGGGTCAAAAGTACCCTGAGTTGCTTCCAGAAAAAGATGCTTACGGCTGTGCTTTCAAGACTTGGCAGGGGCACTGCCGTGTCCCCAGATGCTTTCATTAGTGCTGCTACACAATTCAACGCATAAAACATTTCCTGACGATTAAAAAAACACACATGTAATTGTTGAAGTTTTCACTTCTATTGGCACTCCCGGAGTGCCACTGTTTTTTTTTTTTTCAGTTACAACAATTAAAATTAAAAGATATATATATATATATAAATACTCACCCGTGAGAAATTGAATTCGTTAGATTTTATTAATTAAAGTATACTTTAAAGTACCATCAGTACACTATGCCTAAAAAATTCTTGTAACAGAAAACCCACATGATATTTCAAATAACATTTAAGCGCTTAAAAATGCTAAATAACAAGAAGACATTCGCAAGTAAACAATAAAAAAAATATTAAATTGCCATAGTTTTATTCTACGCAAGAAAAATGGGTAAAAATTCAAATTTGATGGCATTAAAAAAACCTTTTTTTAAGTTTCAATCTTTTCAGCAGTCCTTTAGTTATGCAACGACTATATTCCAAGGACAACATTTTCTCTCGCATCTCCACATATGGAATATATGAATTTACATATACCATTTCTAGCAGAGCAAAAAAGGAGCTGCTGGTGCCAAGGAGCTGGTGAAATTCGATTTCCTGTAGAAAATAATAATGAAACAGAAAGGAAATACCAGGAAAAACATTACTACACTACATTTTAGTAATTACATTATAAAGCAGATAAAAACGATGGATAACTGCACAAGAAGTTGAAATGAAAGAAGAATAAAAGTAAACAAGAAGTTTTTCTCCAACACCCAGTGTACTGGCGGTACTTATAAGTACCGCTGAGTAATTCAACTGTTAAATCAAATACAGATACCGTTCACTTAAAATAGCTAGTCAAATTTTATACTCATCATCTTGTGGCTACTCCTCCACAATTAACTGGACTTATTGTGTGATCCAGCACACTGCATGCTCACCCACTCTGCTCATCCGCCCCTTGTCGCGAGGGAGCAGCCTGTGCTCCGGCGGAAGGAGCTTGTATTGTACATATTATTATTATTCTTTTTTTTTATGTTAACGAATCCCCGCGTGCCGGGGAGCACTCCGGGTGGGGCAAATAGAGTCTACATCGGACCCTTAAGGTCTGGTGATTCTGTCCCACATAGGCAATAAATAAATAAATAAATAAGATCATAATAAACACATTTAAAAAAACTCCAACACATATCTGATGTCCTTTACTATGATTGCAGCAATAAAAAGACAAGAATGTCAATATGTGCAAAATTTTGGCACAAAACGCATCGGCCGTTTCAAAGATAGCCTCCTCCCTCGCTAAAATAACAAACCTATAACAACTGCTGCCCTGTACCCAAAAAAAGTGGAGTTAAATGAGTGTCTTTACAAAGTACCATTGCAATATTAGTACTATTCATTATGGGATCAAAGTTTAAAGTGAGTTGTACTTATAAGTACCGTCACTAAAAGGGTTAAACTATTTCTCCATTTAAGAGTTCAATAAATGTCACATCTATCATATTCAAAACACAGTTAGCCAATAAATCAAATTTTAACACAATTATTGAAATTGGAAAATAAATCATATGAGATGTAATTTACAAATAGGAAAAAAATGCCCAGACAAGAATCGAACTAGGGATATCTTGGCTCAAGAATAATTAGAATTAATTACTATAATTAGAATAATTGTGTCAAAAATTAATCTAGTGTAATTACGTATCCAGTATTTTCTGGAGTTTCAATATCTGTGATTTATTCTGTTGAGCTAATCCAGATATCACACCACATGCTAAAATCAATAAAGTTGCTGGGTGAATTAGATCCGCCAGATTCGTCCGGGATAGCTGAGATGGGGGAGCATTGGATGCTTCAGTCAAGAGATCCCTGGTTCGAATCCTGGTACGGACATTTTTCGCCCATTTGGAAATTTATGTCTCACAGACAGCCAGTCTTTCAGTTTCAGACATGAAGTGTCTACATTTTTATAAACATACATGTTAAAAAGTCGAATCAGATTAATTAAAATACACATAAATTATAAAAACTTTCGAAATGATATGTACCTAACAAAAATTAACCAGAAGTCGTTTTTTAGAAGTTTCAAATATGGGAATCTAAACTATCATGTCATTCCGCGAAGTTGTTTGTGAGATATGTTTTAAAAAACGCACATTGTACAAGTCATTTTGCAACTATTAATACATAATGGATTTAACATTGTAACTTAAAAACTTTAAATGTGCTTAATTCCAAAATAACTACGCTGATAAACTTCCCGTTTTTGTATCCTGTTTAATATTTACCGAAGAATCCAAATATGATGTCAAAATTAGGTTCTTGTATTGAAAATTTAACACTGTTTTACAATATCAAATAGGAAACGAAAATATCAGTTAAAAGTCATTTAATATTTTCAAAAAAATTGAAAGAAGACGTAATTTTCTCGAATGGCTATATTTCATTTTAACACTTTCCAACATAGTTGAAAAGTGTTTATGAATTCGATTTATCTGGCCATCTGTCCATCTATCTGCGTCTAACTCGCGAAAATATAGTCAGAATGCTAAGAAACTGATATATGTTATTGGTGTTTGTTGCGGCACGTTAAGTATTTTAAATGAAGTGTGCGCATTAATAGTTGCAAACTCAAAAGAATTTTGCTGCATTATGGTCTATGGGAAGACATCGATTGCAATGAATTTTAACGTTGTTAGGCTATTTCAAACATATTAAAATTGATATACATCATTGACGTATTCAAGAACATGTTTACTGCCAAAAGCGGTGGCCATTCTGGGAGAGCATTGTACTTGTAGCTGTTTCTTCGCAGGACCCAGGCTAACTGCCGGCTAAAATTCCGTCATGTACGCTAATGTCGCCTGGTGCATGTAAAATCCGTCGTGGATGCAAAGTCCTCCAAGTTACCTGTGAACTATACCTCTGGAGGTTCCTTGCCAGGTGAAGGTCTCGTCATCTGATCAAGGTACTAAATTACGAGACCAACTTGAGTAGCAATGTGCAGGTGCCAAACAGCAGGATGTAACGTTAAGTAACCGGCAAAACGAGGAATAGGCGCTGCAGATAGGATGACGATCGAGGCAATGATGACAGGTTTATTGCCGCTAGGCCAGGTTTATTAGGCGGTCAACCGCCCCGATGCCAGGTACCCAACCCGTTAATTTGGGGCAACCCTGCAGATAGATGCCTGGTCATCGGATTGCACTTCTGACCTAAAGGATCGGGGCAGATGGACCAGGATTTCTGCCGGGAGGAATGGGCCATATAATCTTGAATTTCTAATTTAGCTTATTAAAAAGCTGAATTTAAAATACTAAGAGCTTATATTTTATGTTTTCAGAAAATGCAGACTACTTATATTAGAAAAGGTTCGTCTACACACGTGAAATTGACTGAAGATAATTTGTAAAATGCTTTTAAAGCAGTTGAAGGAAATAATAAGAATGTCAATCAAGCAGCAAAGACTTTTAGCATTCCTAAAACTACTTTAAAGAGAAAAAATGCGGAAATGAAAACAAAAGTGTTGCTCATATAAATAAACTACAGGACCCGGGGTTTTACACTGTGTAGAAATTCTCTAAGGTCTGTGGCATACGAACTAGCGGAAAAACTTAAGATGTCTTTTACTTTTAATAAAGAAGCCAAAATGGCTGGTTATAACTGGTTACAATATTTCTTTGCTCAAAATCCAATACTCTCAATAAGGAAAGCAAAATGCATTTCAGTCGCTCGAGCAAAGGGAATGAACTGAAATTAATTATAAATGAATTATATACGGAAATTAATTGTAAGTAAATTTATTTAATTTCAATGTAATGAAAGTAAACTTTTATAAATTTAATATTATATGTGCTATTATTTCAATATTTTACAGTGGTCCATCTGACACGGAGTAATTCGGGTCAGATGAATGACATACTAAAAATTAAAAATATATATAAAATACATTCCTTTAAAGATATGAACTTCCGCTTTAGGAATTTTTTTAAGAAACATCATACACTATACATATGTACTGTGAAAAGTAAAATATATGTACAGGGTATCCCAAAAATGACTGATGGATTTTAAAATTCAATAACTTGCGAACGGTGACAGATATTAAAAAAATTATTGCAGGAGGGTTATGTATGATGTCAGGAGTTTTTTTACTGTGATTCTTGACTTCGGTTCAAATTTCAAACAATAGATGGCGCTGCGAGAAATAAGTGTTCATTACAGACCCGATTTTCGGTACTTCAGGATCCTTTCAAAACATTTTAATCTCCTTTTTTCGCATGGGAGAAGAGAGAGGCCGAAAAATCGAGCCTGGTATTTAGCGCCTATTGCTTGCAGCGCCATCTATCGCTGCTATTTGTAACTAAAACTAGAAATCGCAGAATAAAAACTCCTGACATCATACATAACTGTCCTGCAAAAAAAATAATTAATATCTGTCACCGTTCGCAAGTTATTGAATTTTAAAATCTATCAGTCATTTTTCGGACACCCGGTAAATATGCGGCTTGTAGAAAGCAAAAAAAAAACGTGGTCCATCTCTCCCGGAATGACCCTATATGTTTATATTAAAAACAAGTTGGATATTGCTCGTCAAACGTGGCAAATGAGGTGCGTTCGTACTATAGCCAGTTTTATAATTATTTTTTGCACCCCACATTGTACTGAATGTATATTTTTTTTGCACTTCATAAAAGCATAGTCTGTAACATCATTAAAATGCACTGGCAATAATTTTTTTCCATTCCCCGTAATGAAACGGGAAATTTTTGACTATCCCTGTAAATAAACTATACATCCTATTTTCATAACATTTGAAATGGCTCGACAAAATTTTGCAACAATTATATATTTAAATTTTCAGACCATTCGGAAGGCTGTAACATCATTAAAATGCACTTGCAATAATTTTTCCCATTAGCCGTAATGTAAAGAAAAACTTTTGACTGTCCCTGTCATTAAACTATACATCCGATTTTCATAAAATTTGAAATGGCTCGACAAAATTTTGCAACAATCATATATTTAAAATTTCAGACCATTCGGTTGGACAGTTTTTGAACTGTTATATGCGGACGGACAGACGGATTGAACGACGACTATAGGTGCTACGTATTTATATAATTACGAACGCACCTAAAAAAGAAGAAAATTAAGAAAAATAGTTCTTTTACATATTTCACAGTATCAGGTATAAAAAAAAATCGTGTTTCGGACAGAATCTTCAACAGCCATTTCGAAAGGATTTTGAGACTCCTTATCGAAATTAACTGAAGTTGTAGAATTGCAAGAGATTGATCAACTCGACAGTAGTGATTGATGATAAGGTATTTAATATTCAGTTAAGATAAAATTTAGAAGATGTATTTGTAAAAGCATTAATAATAATAATAATAATAATAATAATATATATATATATATAGTATATATATTATATAACCATTATAGAATATTACAGTTTATATATATTATATATCATATATATGTGTGTGTTTCAATTAAACAAAGAAAAATATTAATATATATGTTTCTTTTACATATTTCACAATATTATTACACTATCAAGTATGTCATAAAATTAATGATAAATAGATATATAATTTTTTCCTCTTAAAATTACACGCATGTCGTAAATTAATTAACATTTGATAAAATATTTTGAAACTTCCTTTTTGTTAATTTCCAAACGACATTTTACCAATTTTTTCTTTTATGCCTGATCTGTTCGTATAGATTTTGAATGATTATCGGCTTTGGCGCTTCGGTTTTCATTTCATAAGAATCAATACAAAAATGTTATTTTAGGGAATGTTTTTTGTGTAGTTAAGTATTTTTAAAAAGGTCTTAAAATACAACATTCTTTTACATTACTTCTATTTAAAAACATGCTATAAGTGAGCCATAAAATGAGACTGAGCTCCAGATGTAGTTTTATATGTTAAAATGATACTTATGGGACAGTACTTTATGGTTTATAAAGTAATTTATACAGCAAAACATTTTTCTTCTTCTTCAAAGGTTTTATTTTATCCATAGGGCTTTAAATTTTAATGTTTTCTTTTTAGGGATAAAAGTTTCAATTGTTTTTTCTTCATATTCCTTTTAAAAACTTAGATGATAAGTAGATTTACAAAAAGCAAAATTATGGGGTGAAACATTCTACTTTGCTAAATGATAAAAAAATAATAATAATGTATTTGCTAAATGGATATACTATTTCTTTGTTAGTAATCGGATCCTTAGCAATTTGCGTATAACGTACATTTAAAAGAACTTGATTTTTCGATAGATTTTACATCTCGTATGAAAACAGACACAGACACATTAGACAGGTTTTTTAATTTCGTTTTTCTAAAGTTGCGAAAAGCATACAATTCCATTTTTTTTTCTTTTACGTATTTCCATTTTTTTTTTTTTTTTTTTTTTTTTTTTTTTTTTTTTTTAATTGAAATAAATCCCTTTAAAAATATGAGCTTTTTGGTAAAATTAAAAATATGAGCTTTTAAAGGGGAATTATAATGACAAAAGGAATTTTAATGACTTTTTTAATATAAAATTAGAAGGATATATGACAATATACTTATCAATTTTCATATTTTTTATTATATGTAAGCAATTACCTAATAGCCTTTTGCCTTTTCTTTAATATTTTTTTTACAAATATTGCTATTGTTATGTTTTGTTATTTTTGTTAGTTTTTCTTTATCTTTCCTAAATATACTTATATTATATTTTATAAATGTAACTACACATTTTCATAAACCAACGCTAATTTCTTTGTTACTGTTATTATTATTATTTAAAATATTCAAGTCATTTAATTTCTGTTATTATACTTAAATAACTGCACTTTGTTATTAAAACTTTAAAGTTAATTTAAGATTGCGTTGTGTTCCACCTGATGCTCTTAAGTTATCAAATCAATTGATAATTGTATATTTTAAAGTTAAATAATTGAATATCCATGTTTGATAATTGAAACAGCATCGAAAACCTGGCGATAAATCACAATTAAAATAATAGAACTTTGTATAAATCCTTATAAAATCAAAACAATACACAGGACGCATTTCGAGCTGGATAATATAAGAGGAAAATATAAAATATCTTAAATGAACAGGTTCCTGTTTATTTGTGGCCTTTTCCCCTTACTGACACGTGTTTACAGTGGCTGATGTCGAGGTGTTGTATTTTCCAGCTCGGAACACATCCTGTGTATTGTTTTGATTTTGTGGTGATTTATACAAAGTTTTATTATTTTAATTATCTATGTTTGAGTTAAATTAGTCTTTGCACTTTCTTTAATTGAATAAGAAATAATTAACTAAGAACAAAATCTTGAGAAATTACCTAAAAAGTTGAAAGGTACAAGAAAGTATAAACGCACGATTTTAAGCGGAACATTGTTCCTGATTTTTAGAATTTAAGAGTCTAGTTTTAAAGATACTGTTAAATTTCTTTATATAACGTGATATAACATGTTACAAAGTTAAATACTCAGAACCTCCGAGTTTGGAACGAAGGAAGGTCTTATGGCGCATGTAAAGGAAAAATGATCCGAAATAATTAATTTATAATTATATGTCGATTTATTATGTGACAAATTCATGTATTTTCATAATCGGGACAGCGCCAAATTAATGTATTGTAATGGAATATTTTGTATATTTGCCAAGTACAGTAGAGCGCCAATTAACCGAAATCCAATTAATCGAACTTCCAACTATCCGAACAGCCTATTTCTCTCAAAAAAAAAATAATAATAAAAGAACTTCCATTTATCCAACAGCCTATTTCTCTCAAAAAACTTTCAATGATGATTAGATTGTGGATGAGATTTAAGATGAAAAAGAAATTGAAGAAATGAAAATGAATGCTCTGAAAAGGACCCAAGTCCATCACCTAACGAATGAATGTTAAAAAACAGCTATGAAATGGCTCGAACGGCAGAAGAACTCTAATACTATTCAACTTCAGAAGAATTCGAGATATGGCAGCATTCGAAAGAACGTTTTGTTTGAAGCAAGCAACAATCGAAAGCTTTTAGGTAGTTTTCTTTACAAAAAAGCTACCTATTGCAGCCGTTCGGAGGAAAGCGATTTCAAAAAATTTTGGTATATTTTCATCGATCATGACCCCCAGACCCCGAAACCACCCTCCGTTCGAAATTGATATATATATATATATATATATCTGACCTATGTCACACTGTAACTCCCGTAATTATGAACCGATTTCGATGTAATTCGGTGTGTACATAGTACATACCAATGTCTCGACCGAGTTCGTTGGCCAGCTTCATCCGCCGTTTTGTTTCAAAATGGCGGCCATTTAAAATTTTTAAAAAAATTTAAAACTCGAAATGTGGTACCAGAATATTGAAAATGGAAAAATATTTTTTTCTTATGTATTTGACCTTTATACAAAGATTCCGGAGCAGTTTTTGTTTCGTCTATATCTTAAAAAATGGCTGAGTTATAGCATTTTGAATTTCTAGCGTGGCTGACATTTTGAAACGTCCTGAATTTTGTCACACGATAAAAGGCGTATTTATGAACCGATTTGGATGTAATTCGGTGTGTACATAGTACATACCAATCTCTCGACCGAGTTCGTTAGCCAGCTTCATCCGCCATTTTGTTTCAAAATTACGGCCATTTAAAATTTTTTTAAAAATTTAAAATTTGAAATGTGGTACCAAAAAATTGAAAATGGAAAAATATTTTTTTCTTATGTATTTGACCTTTATACAAAGATTTCGGAGCAGTTTTTGTTTCGTCTATATCTTAAAAAATGGCTGAGTTATAGCATTTTGAATTTCTAGCGTGAATGACATTTTGAAACGTCCTGAATTTTGTCACGCGATAAAAGGCGTATTTATGTACCGATTTGGATCTAACTTCGTTTATACATAGTACATACCAATGTCTCGACCGGGTTCGTTGGCCAGCTTCACCCGCCATCTTGTTTAAAAATGGCGGCCATTTAAATTTTTAAGAAAAAAATAAATTTGAAATGTCGTACCAAAAATTGAAAATTGAAAAAATATTTTCTTCTTATGTGTTTGACCTTGATAAAAAGATTCGGGAGCAGTTTTTGTTTCGTCTATATCTTAAGAAATGGCTGAGTTATAGCATTTTGAATTTCTAGCGTGGCTGAAATTTTGAAACGTCCTGATTTTTCTCACGTAATAACAGGCGTATTTATGAACCGACTTGGATGTACCTTGGTGTGTACATAGTACATACAAATATCTCGACCGAGTTCGTTGGCCAGCTTCATCCACCATCTTGTTTCAAAATGGCGGCCATTTAAAAAAATTAAAAAATAAAAAAAATTAAATGAGATACCAAAAAATTGGAAAATGAAAAAGATTTTTTTGTATGTGTTTGACCTTAATACAAAGACTCCGGAACAGTTTTTCTTTCGTCTACATCTAAAAAAAAATGGCTGAGTAATAGCATTTTGAATTTCTCTTGTGGCTGACATTTTAAAACGACCTGATTTTTGTCACGCGATAACAGGCGTATTTATGAACCTATTTGGATGTAACTTGGTCTGTACATAGTACATACCAATGTCTCGACCGAGTTCGTTGGCCAGCTTCATTCGCTATCTTGTTTCAAAAGGGTTGCCATTTAAAAAAAATTAAATTTAAAATTCAAAATGAGGTATTAAAAAATTGGAAAATGAAAAAGATTTTTTTATGTGTTTGGCCTTGATACAAATATCCCGGAGCAGTTTTTGTTTCTGAAAATTTGTTCTTTTGTTGATATCTTAAAAAATGGTTGATTTATAGCACTTTGAATTTCTAGTATGGCTAACATTTTGAAACGATCTTGTATTTGTCACGCGATAACACACGTATTCGCCTATTTCGATGTAAGAAGGCATGTGGATAGTATACATCAACACCTCGACCAAGTTCGCTGGCCAGATTCATCAGCCAAATTGTTTCAAAATGGCGGCCATTAAATTAAAAAATATATATATATTTAAAGTGAGGTGCAAAAAAATTAGAAATTGAAAAAGGTTTCTTTCTTAAGTATTTGATCTTGATATAAGGATTCAGGAGCATTTTTTGTTTGTCTTTACCTTAAAAAATGGCTCAGATATAGCAGTTTCAATTTCTACTGTGGGTGACATTTTGAAAAATCTGATTTTTTGTATCCGACAGCACTCCTATATATTAACCGATTCCGATGTGAGTGAGCATGTGCACAGCAATTACTAAGGTCTCGACCAAGTTCACTGCTTAGCCTCATCCACCATGTTGTCTTAAAATGACAGGCACTTTCAAAAATTGCCGAATTTGGCAGCCAAATATAAGTTACTTTAAAGAAAAGCAGCTTGGATAAAGCTGACTAATTTCGCGAAATTCTCATTCATTATATTGATAAAAATTAGTATTGAATCTCCTATATTCGGTTTCCACTAAATTGAGCTTCGTGTGTTTGCATGATATAAGTTGGCTTCTTTTAAATAAGGATTATGAAAGCTACCTCTTCCTCCCGGCACTGGCCGGAAGGACTTTTTTTGCTTAAATTATAATCCATGGAGTTCAGAAAATGATAAAAAGAGAAAAATAAAATTTTAAATGATAAAATAAAACAGTTTTTAAACACGCTAGCACTAACTGGTGCTGCCAGTCATAAGATTGGATAAAGTGTGAAGGTTTTAGTATAGTCAGGAACATCCCTTAAATTGTCTGTCTATTTATCAGAACTTTTGCTTATACGAACTAGGGCCGGTACCGACTTGTTCGGATAATCAGCCCTCTACTGTAACTAGGTACTTAATAAGCCTTACGGTAATATGATATAGCGGTACGAAATCTACAAGGTGAGAGTCCTACTTGGACTTCTCCTGATTTTTCTTTTAACTAGCTGATATAACTTTGTTATAAATGATGAAATTGTTTTTTTAAACTAAGCTAAAAATCGTTAAAAATTATAAAAATTATACTTAAGGGGGCACATCACGTTGAGCAGTCAAAAAAAAATTAAAGCAGTACGAAAAATTATGTAGTTTCTTAACCAATAAAAAAAACCGCAACAATTTTTTTTCTTTAGTTTCACACATTCTTACGGTTTGATAAAATATTCAAACGCACATATATTTAGTAATATTAATGAATTAAATCATGACAAAAATGACTTTTGAAAAATATGAATATTGAAATATGCATTTCGCGCGCACGATTTTACAAATTCTACCGCGGATATATGTTTAATTTGAAAGTATATTCAAATTCTTTAGCATAATTAATGGCTTTTCTAATTATATTCACTAAATTTCACAAAAAAATGCATACTTTTTTTTTTTTAATCCACAATTTTCTGTGACAAAAGTCGGACTAAATTGAGGTTCAACATAAACTAACACACGTAAACTAATAATATACATAATTTCAAGGTTCTATGATAATTAGTTTTTAAACGAGAGTGCACGCAATACAAAAAAAATCAATTTTTAGGGAAACGGCTTTAAAGTTGGCTTATAACATTACAGCAAATGCTTTTATGCAAGATATTTTTAGCCATAACTTCTGTTTTAATTAGTATTTTTGTAAAATACTTGTTGCAGTGTATTTGTAACTTTTGAAGGTATCCATTCTGAAATTTGTGAAAAATATTTTTGTTTTTTAACCGCCAACGTGATCTGCCCCCTTAAGGCTACACAGTGTCCTTTTTCAAAAAAAATTTTTTTGGAGACAGTTACATTAAAAATAATTAATGACTTTGTGATTATAAAATGAAACTGATTCTGGTAAAAAAAAAAAAATCATTTTAACAGTCACCGTTTTTTTTTTTTTTTTAAACTTTAACATTTTTAATTTTTAATATTTTTTAGTTATTTTATTTAACTTACATTCATTGGATTATTGGGAACAAAAGTTAGTATGGAATTAAAGATGTAACTTTTATTTAAAGTTTTATTTATTTTTGTAACGCGAAACTTGAGAAAAACACGAAAATTTTGGAAATATTAACTTTGACATTAAAAAAAACAATAACTAACCCTCAGACCTAAATCCATACTAATTATTGTAGTGCATATACATGTAAGTGTCTGCAAAAAATTTCAAGACTCTATCTGCAACAGAAAAAAGCCTTAGGGATTAGCAAACAGTAACATCAACAAAAATGAAAGTCTAAAAAAATGCATTTAAGGTTTGTAAAGGAACATTCAGAATATTCTGAGAACTCTCAGAAAAGTTCAAATATCTTTAAAACTATTTGGATTTCAGATCTACAATTTGGAGTTATGATTCACAACCATATGGACCACTGAAAAATACAATAAAAAATATTCGATATTTTTGTTATTTTTAGGGTATGTGTAGCCTTAAAAGTAAATAAATACCTTTATTCAGCTCGACATATGTTTTATCGCTCAAACGGCGACATTCTCAAGATCTTTGTTGATACAAGTATTTTCGAAAAAAAAAAAATAAGAAATTGGTAAATAAAATCCCAAGACCACATGTATAATGAAAAAAAAGCGCAAACATAAAATGAAATAAAAATGGAGATTTGTAAACATGAATTAACTTCTACTATTGTTTCTTATCTTCTTTTTTAGTCTTCTTTAATGTTTCTTTTTTTAGAAAAATGCGAAAATATTTCTATCAATAACGGTCTTGAGAATATTACCGTTTGAGCGATGAAACATATGTCGATTCTGAGCAAAGGTATTTACCGGGTGTCCCAAAAATGACTGATGGGGCATTCCACATCAAATCAGGCAGTAAAATATCAATATGTAACCCACCATCACAGATTTTAATGAAACTGCGTGTGTTTGTTCTTACTATTAAGATATGATCACCAGTATTTTTTTTTTGCTCCTTGGTGAAATAGTTTCTGAGAAAAAAATTGTCAAAATTTTGAAAAACTGCCGTAGTTGGCATTCTTGACAGCTCGGTTTTCAAATGTAGCATGTCATATATATAATCATATTTCAATATCTACTCTACAAATCATCATCAAATAATTTATGCATAATATTTAGGGTACGCAGCTTATGAAAAAAATATATTGTTACGCTTATAACATTTTAAGTGTGTCTAAAAAATATTTAAACTTTGAAGTCGTGAATTTTTTATGAAAAATAATGCATTAACAAAAAAAAGCATTATCAACAAAAGGCGGTATTTTTATTAAATTTATTTTTTGTGGGAGATATACTTAAAGGTGTCCTTTACCTGATTCTGAAATAAAAATAGTGGGATTTTGGGTGTTTTTGGTAGTATTTCCAATTTAAAAATATTTTGAGGTGCATTTCAAATCAAATCAAGCAGAGTCATTCCATGTCAGTTCCCCTAAGCCATTTAATCACTGTCACAAATTTCAATGAAATTGGGTTTGTTTATAGCTTAGTTTAAGACTTAATGACCTTTAATTTTCTTGATCCTAAGTAAAATATTTTTTAAGATGAAAAATATCAAAATTTTGAAATTTTTTTAAAAATTTTTTTAATGACGGTTCGATATTCAAAGACTGCATTTAAAAAAAAAAAAGTCATTTCAATATAAAATCACTAAATAGGTTTCAAATAATGTATATGTGACAAATAATGCAGGCATTTTATTATTTCTTGTTTTTTATGTTTAAAACTAAGAGTGTCTTTTATCTTGTGAATTTTTAAAATCAAGAATTTTGTCAAAAATAATGTGTTAATCAAAAATTTATTATTAACCGAAGGAAGGGTGTTATTGCTTTTTTTAATTGTACGTAAAAATATCTTTTAAATGGTTATAAAATAAAAATAGTGAAAATATGAAAAAAAATTATCAAAGTTTTGGAAAAATGCCGCGAGATGCCATTAATGATTGTTCAATTTTCAAAGACCTCATTTTATATATAAAATCATATTTCAATAACTAATAAAGAAATCTTCTTCGAATAATTTAAGCAAGGTAAATAAAGTATGTAGATTATGAAAAAAATATTGCTGTAATCTTAAAAAATATTTAAATGTGTCTAAAAAATTGTATAATCTTTGAAATCAAAAATATTTTACAAAAAATAATGAAATTATTAAAAAATCTTTATCAATCAGAGACGGAGTTTCTATGACTATTTTTTTAATTTTAAATTGTACACAATATTACTTTATAGCTGGATCTGAAATAAAAATAGTGGGATTTTGGTTGGTTTTAGTAGTATTTAAATCATATTTAAAATTATCAATATTTTCAGATGTAAAATCTATCCAATGTATCATTCCTGGAAATATTTTTATTTATACATTTATTTTATTTTTCAAATTATCTTTTATGTTCGTTTCTTAAGGAAAAAAATAAACAATATTGTTTTTTAGTAAAACTTCTAGGGCGAAGAGCAATTATCCCTTTCCAAAAAAGAGAAAAATCACTAGCTCCTCACCGCCCAATAGAAATTTTCAAAATGACAGTCCTAATCTTTAAACTCATATTTGGCTGTTAATATTGAAAATTTAGCATTGAGCTGCTAATATTGAAAAAAATAACCAAATTTCACTCTTTTGAAGTAAATTTTGACGTATTGTGCTTTAAATATATGCAAAAAATGCATAATCCATTATATTTATATCTTTCAAATAACTATATCTAAAAAATTATTTAAAACTTAATGAGTTGCACTTTTGTAACTTTATTCAGTTTCTAGTGATATGTACCGTAATTTCGGGTGTATAGCCCGAAGATCAAACAATTCAGTTTGGACCCAGAAATTTTATTCAGTATTTGAAGACCAATATTTACTGTGATCTAAAAAGTTACATTTTATCTTTAAAAATTTCTGGGTCGAAACACGATTGTTTGATCCGCGGGCTATGCACCGGAAATTACGGTAATTTGATTTATTTCATCACAATATTGCTGAAAGACGGATTTTCAACATATATATGTGTGTATATATATCCCTGTTCTCAAACAAATTATTTAAAAATTATTCATTTATGTTTAATAAAGCATGTATATACATTGTTTATACACTTATAGAAAATACATGTAGTAAATTTTATGATATTATGTCAATAATGTCTAAAAGTAAAGAACTTATCTAATAGGATGTAACGAAAAAATTAACATCTGGTGTAATGACAACAAAATTTTATAATTGTTTTACTTAATTTGGATGAATGAAAAAAGCTTACATGTTTATATTTTATTGAAGTACAGGTGAAAATGTCACAAAGAAATTCCTATCTCAACAACCACTGAGTATGTCACATTCACACTACAGATGATTTTTTTTTTCTTTTTAATCTTTCGGGTTTGATTTCAGATGGTAATGGATTAATCAGTTTTGTTAGAAGTGTCATTGCAGTCAGCATATTAGGTTCACTATTTTTTTTTATAATTTGTTTTGATTGACTCGATGAACAACAACATTTAAAGGTACCATTTCATGAATTTTCAATTAAAAGCTGATTTATAAATTCATTATGTTGTTTAGTTATTATTATCGTCTTAAGATAATAAGTTGATATTAAGATTTTTAAATGCAGTTTATTTATTATTTGAACAGTTGAAAGTATTTTTCAATAAGAGTGGTCTGTTGATTTTAAGTCGGCTGTTGAGCAATGTAGTGTTGGTAAAGGAACTGGTAGTAATTAATTTTTATTGCTGTAAATAATATTTGTTATTTTATTATTGTATGTATTATATTTAAGCAAGAGTAGCAATACATGATATCGTAGTCATTATAGTACATCTTAGCATGAAAAGCTTCAATATTTATCATTAAACATTCACATTTTATGAAAATTTTGTTAAAATTGCTCATATTTTCACTATTTTTATTTTATAACTATTGAAAAGATATTTTTACGTACAATTAAAAAAAGTAATAACAGCCTGCCTTCGGTTAATAATAAATTTTTGATTAACATATTATTTTTCACAAAATTCTTGATTTTAAGAATTCATAAGATTAAACACACTCTTAGCATTTAAACATGACAAACAACAATAAATAATAATCTGCCTACATTATTTGTCACATATACATTATTTGAAACTTATTTAATGATTTTATATTGAAATGACTTTTTTTTATGCAGTCTTTGAATATAGATCTGTCATTAAAAACATTTTTTTTTTAATTTCAAAATTTAGATATTTTTTTTATCTTAAAAAATATTTTACTTGTAATCACCTTTAATTTCCTTGATCCTGTCTTAAAATGAGCTATAAACATACCCAGTTTCATTGAAATTTGTGACAGTGAATTAAATGTCTTAGGCGAACTGACATGGAATGACTCTGCTTGATTTGATTTGAAATACGCCTCAAAATATTTTTAAATAGGAAATACTACTAAAAACACCCAAAATCCCACTATTTTTATTTCAGAATCAGGTAAAGGACACCTTTAAGTATATCCCCCACAAAAAATAAATTTAATAAAAATACCGCCTTTTGTTGATAATGCTATTTTAGTTAATGCATTATTTTTCATAAAAAAATCACGACTTCAAAGATTAAACATTGTTTTAGACACACTTAAAATGTTATAAGCGTAACAGTATTTTTTTTTTCATAAACTGCGTACCCTATATATTATGCATAAATTATCTGGAGATGATTTGTAGAATAGATATTGAAATATGTTCATATTTATGTCATGCTACATTTGAAAATCGAGCAGTCAAGAATGCTAACTGATGGCAGTTTTTCAAAATTTTGACAATTTTTTTCTCAGAAACTATTTGACCAAGGAGTAAAAAAAAATACTGGGAATTATATCGTAATAAAAGGAACAAACACACGCAGTTTCATCAAAATCTGTGGTGGTGGGTTACATGCCTGCCTGAACTGACATGGAATGACCCTGATGGATTTTAAAATTCAATAACTTGCAATCAGTGACAGACATTAAAAAAATTCTTGTAGGAGTGTTATGTAAGATGTCAGGAGTTTTTATGTTGCGGTTCTTGGTTTTAGTTACAAATATCATCGATAGATGGCGCTGCAAGCAATAACTGTTAAATCCAGGCTCGATTTTTTAGCCTCTCTCTTCTTACATGCGAAAAAAGGCGATGAAAATGTATTGAATGGATCCCGAAGTACCAAAAATCGGGTGTGGACTGAGCGCCTATTGCTGTCAGCGCCATCTATTGTTTGAAATTCATCAAGAATCACAGAAATCAAGAATCACAGTACAAAAACTCCTGACATCATACATAACCCTCCAGCAAGAATTTTTTAAATATATGTTAGCATATATGTACATTTAGCAATTTTTAGTGTAGCTTGGATGATTTTAAGTGATTTTCATACATAATTTTATAACATTTCTTCGATTTTTTATTATTATTTTTATATTGTTACATTGGTCATCTGGTGTATATACAGAGCGTGTGAAAACTTTAAGGACAGCAAAAAATTGAAAACTTTTGATAAATTTAAAATGCGACAAGTGAAATGGTAATTTAATATTTATCATAAACTTGAAATACTAATATAAAAGTCAGCAAAATGTATCTGTGTCTTTTTTATTGCGAAAAAATAATAACTTATGCAAAAAAACGCTATTTTTGACTGAGTAAAAACTTTAAAGACACCAGTATTTTTTTATAGAAATGTTATATATAATTATTATTAAGGATCGACCGAAACAGGTTTTTCAGGGCGAAATCGAAACCAAATTTAGGTGATCTTCCAATTTTCGGTCGAAAACGAAAACGAAAATGCCCAAAAAATTTTTAAGTAATTAAATTGTATGTATTAAAGTAATTAATATATACATTAACGTACATAATTATTAATTAATTATACGTATTTATTAAATATGCATAATTATTAATTAATTATACGTGTGGCCCAAATTGGCTCTCTGTGCCTTAGACATAAAACTTTTTTATTTTCATATAAAATAAAACGTATTTAATTCATCAACGACACAGAATTTCTAATTATCGAATTTCATTTAATTAAAAAATGTTTTAGTTTTATGTATACACCTCGATTTATCTTTTAAATGGATTTCTGTAAATGATCATCTGTTATACTAGAACATTCTCAAGGAGTATTCGAAACACTTCTGCGATTTCAAATTGAAAATTTTCTATTACTGTTATGTTTGCAGCTTTTAATGAGCATGTGAAAAAGTTTAGTTATATATGCATTGCTTGCTTTATAATTTGCATTCACGTCTTGAGTGGTACATGACTGATAATTATAAACAACGATGTTCGTAGCAATAAATAGTCTCATTTGAGCTGATAAAGCTCACATCGATGAGTTATGTTGAAAATTTCCGAAGGAATAAACGCGATTTTTGGAATATTGATAGTTTCGGTCCGGCCGGATTTTCGCCGAAAACGAATTTTCGGTGAAACACAGATTTTTGGCCGAAAACGAAAACGAGACCGAACTTTCGGTCAATTTCTAATTATTATTCAATTGCCCATTAAAAACTCTTCTGTATAGTGAGTTTCTGACGTTTTATATTAAGAGTTTTGTTAATTGTACAACAATGGGGCCAAAAGCAAGTAAACTGACTGAATATGAAAATGGTGCTGTTGAGTCTTTTGCTTTGTGGGGAATGAGTTGTAGGTCTAATGCAAAAATGGTAGGAAAATCTAAAACCGTCATCAACAATTTTTTAAGATATTAAAGACGAGTATGGGAAAAAAACGGCTGAAGGCAGACCAAAAGCTTTGTAATCCAGAGATGAAAGGAGAGTTTAAAGTTAGCATCAACTGAAAAATACTCAAGTAAAGACATTTTACTAACGACTAGGCCCAAAGTGTGCAAGAAAACAATCTGCAATACAATCAATCGATCTGGAAATTTCCAACACACGTCAAAATGGTGTAAACCCCCTTTGTGACTAGCCACAAAATCCAGCGTTTACAGTTTGAAAGACAAGTGATGACTTGGGACGACAAATGGCTGAAGGTTATTATCTAAGATGAAAAGAAATGAAACTTAGATGGCCCTCTTGACTGGAAATATTATTGGCATTATTTGAGAAAAGAAAAAAAAAATTCTCAAATCATCAGTTAGGTGGAACATCCATTATGACATGGGATTGCTTTTGGTTCAACGGCGTGGGTTTACTTTCATTTCTTTCTAAGTTAATTAGACTGAATATCTAAAAACACCTTTTGGCCATCTTTCGCCTGTTCCAATACTTCTGACAGGAGAATAACGGAATTATCAGCAAGACAATGCCCCTATCCACACAAGCCATGAGACAAAACTCTGGTTCCAGAAGAAAAATATTGAAGTTTTGCAATGGCCACACAGAAGTCCTGATCTAAACCCTATCGAGAAAACTTATGAGGAGATATAGCAAGACGATTTTATAAAAATGGAAGACATTTTTCCTCAGATTCAGAACTTAGATCTACGACTGAAGGTAAATGATACAAAACCAGTCCCGAACTGTTCCAAAAATTAATAATTAATGTCCATGAAAGATAGAATACCTGAAGTCATTAAACACAAAGGTGGGTGCACAATATATTAAGTATTTGTTTCTTCGTTACTGTATTGTTTTTATTTTTATGTCCTTAGAGTTTTTTTTTTTTTTTTTTGTACAATAATTTTACTTTCGTAATAAAATACTTGAATTTAATTGAATAGTTCACTGAATACTGTAATACTGTATAGTTTACTGTTTTAATTGAATAGTTTACTTGAGTAGTTGAATTTTGTTGACATTTTTATTAGCTTTTCAACTTTATGTTTCACATTATAGTAAACTTTTTTTCATCTGATTTGAAATTTATAAAAAAAATAATATTTTTAGCTGTCTTTAAAGTTTTTACACGCACAGTATAATATCACAATATATTTTGTAACACTGAAAAAAATGAAGTACTCAAAAATGAGTAAATCGATGTACTCGTATCGAATTGAGTATTTTTGGATAAAAAATGAACCTATGTTTTCTCAATTTTCAAACATCACATGTTATGAAATCCAAACAAAACGATAATTTTGTATCCTGTAATGGTTTATTTCCTTTATGGTGGCATAAATGATGTTTATTACTGTAAATATTAAATTATGCACAGTATTTTAAAATAATTTAAAAGTACTTGCAAATAATGCTCTTGTCATAAAAATATTCGATTTGGGTATCTTGTTAATAATTTTGCTATTTTTCTTAATAAATAATCAATTAAATATTTCTTGTTAATAACTTTGAACGGGAAATAAATGTCAGTACATTTTTACTTTCATTTTTAGGTTTATGAGGGCAGTACATAACGATTCATACTTGAACACAACCATGGAATCAAAAATGAGTACGTGTGTTTCTCGATTTTGAGTGCAAATGAATTGAAGGTATGTTGAGTATGTGACATATTTAAAATTGAGTTCTTTTTACTCAATTTTGAGTACACATTTCTTTTCAGTGAAGCAGACAATACAAAATTTTCGCAAAACTCCGAAGGACCTTTTAACTGCACTTTGAAATGTGATACACAAATATTTTTTACTCTATTAAAAAAAAAAAAAGACTCATTTTAAAAATCACTTTAACATACTCTAATCTGGCACTCTATGTTTTCCTAAATCTCTAAAAGTTTCATTTTCTCTCGTTATATATGATAATTTATCTAAATAGTTTCAACAATATGAAATGTTGAAAATTTCAAGCTATTAGGATCATCTTCCAAACGCATTCACATTGATCAGCTACAGCTGTCTATTTTTGTTGATCATGTTTCAATATGTAAGAACAGTAATAATTTCCATTCATGTATACAGTAATTCACAACATTTTAATATTTAATTTAAAACAGTTGTCTAAAGTTAAATGACGTACGGGTATTCTATTTTTCGATTGTTGAGCCTGAGACATTAATTCATAATCATGCATTTGTTAAATTTTTGAATGAAAAAATTTTACTAATTATATTATACTAAAACATTGGAAAAACTGGTGTGAATCAGTAAGGGCAAAATGACTTCTTTGTAACACCATAAAAAGTAGAAATACTTCCCCTCCTCTAAGTCTCCCTTCCTTATTTTCGAAAATAGGCAATATCTATTGGTACTGGTATTCTATTTCTCGATTGTTGAGCCTGAGACATTAATTCATAATCATGCATTTGTTCAATTTTTCAATGAATAAAATTTTACTAATAATATTATACTAAAACATTGGAAAAACTCGTGTGAATCAATAAGGGCAAAATGACTTCTTGGCAACACCATAAAAAGTAGAAATACTTACCCTCCTCTAAGTCTCCCGTTCCTTATCTTCGTAAATGGGGAATATCTACAATGTTTCTTGTGATTTTCGTCATTTCCGTTATAGGTGTCAAACTAAAAGAAATATCGAAAATCGTATAAAAGAACACTCTCGTTATGTCGATAACTATGAAATGTCTAAATCGTCTATTACGAATCATTCTTCGGAATCCAGCTATATTTCTAATTTTGAAAATGTGAAAAATACTTTTGATGTCAATAGCTTGTTAGGATTTTCCTTAATATTTTGAAGATTTTGAAGATTTTTGAAGATTTTAGTGTTATTAAGATTAAGCTATTTATCTCAATCGTGAAATTATTGTTAATGAAAGATCTTGCTCTACTATGTTCTCTTAAGCTTGAAAAATATGTTCAGTTCAGCAATATAATAATAACAATTTTCTTGAATGAAGTAATATTAGCATTTGGTATTTGTTTCTTTATAGTATATTTGCATATATTATTAATTTTTAATCTCTATTACAGTTGAATTTATTTTGCATTTCTGTTACTATTTTTAATATATCTTTTTTTCAATTTTGTAAGTATTTCATATATTTTATTTATTTGCTTATTTATTTATATGTATATTTTATACTTTTACCTTAATTTCTTTTACTCTTTCCCATTTAATTTTCTGCAATATTTCTCCTTCGGTTTCGTGTTCTGATTGGGCAATACTCTTCTGTTATTAGCTAATGCCTACTGCTTTCTTAATGACTGTTTGCTTTAACTTGTTCTTTTCACTTCAATTTCCTTTCTGTCTTCCTCCCGCTTTCAAAGTAGTAGCACGTTTTCTTTGTGCCTGAAGAAGAAGGTCAAAGTTCTTTCGAAAGGCCATTGTGTGTTTTCCATTTTTTATGGTATTATTAATAAGATATTTTGCTCTTGTGGACTGATATTGTGTGTTATACAAGAAATTAACTATTATTTTAACACAATCAAACTGATTGGTAAAGTTATCATATGAATTGAATATTTCCAACTGAGCTAAAAAATACCCAGGCCGGGAATCGAACCCAGATTCTTGGCTTACAAGGCCAATGCTTTACCGTTTAAGCTAACTGGACCGACAATCAGTCAGCATATTTCGCTCAGAGAACCTTATCGGTAGTAACATCTGGTCTGTCATGTAGGGAGCTCAACAGAATAAACCGCAGGTATAGGAACTCCATAGAAACGATCGTTTATTTGGAGATCCTTTACCTGCAGTTGAGCTATGTACATGACAGACCAGATGTTACTACCAATAAGGTTATCTCAATGGAGTTCCTTTACCTGCGGTTTATTCTGTTGAGCTATCTACATGACAGACCAGATGTTATTACCAATAAGGTTAGCTGAGCGAAATATGCTGGCTGGTTGTCGGCCCAGTTAGCTTAAACGGTAAAGCATTGGCCTTGTAAGCCAAGGATCTAGGTTCGACTCACGGTCATGGCATTTTTTCGCACAGTTGAAAATATTTTAATTCTTATATTAGAAATACTGATTTAGACTAATTTATTTGTTGATTAAATTTGAAAAAAAAAATTGTATTTTATTGAGTAATTTGTCTTGTTCACTATCTATCTCAAGAAAGGCACTTTTTTTACTCCTAGTGTAATAAACAAGTACATATCCAAGGTCTTTTGTCATAGTTTTAAAATATCTAAAGTACCAATAATCAAAATTAAATATGGTTTTCATGTATATTTGATGTGACATAATGTGTTTAAAAAAAATTTACATTAATTCAGTTTTTCGACTCACAGTAACTTTGATTGATGAACGTTCTTGCAAAATTTTCTTTTTATATTCTTATGTAAATCTTCTTCCAAATGAATGGCTCACGTAATCTAAAATTTCATTCTAAATTTTATCACGAAAAGTTTCTTGAACCATATACTTCAGATTTAGTTTATTATGCTTCCACAAGGGACTGCTGAATCTTTGAAGCTTAAAAAATGCACTTCACTTTATGAGGGTTTTATGACACTAAGCTGCTTGCGGGTAAGAAAGTAAATAAAGATATTTACGAAACAAAATCTTTTTTGATAAAGTATGATAGATGAGTTATCTTATATAAATGATAAAAGAAAAACGTATTTCTCCATAAGCATTTTATTCAAAATTGTTCCATAGAATTATAATAAATCATATTTAACGATCATTGTTTTAACAATTTACTAACTATTGTTCAATACCTCATTTTTATTGCTTAAGCGCAAAATCTTCTTTCTTTATTATTCATTGGTTTGGAACAAATGTCTTGTTTAGTATTTTTACCTCTCATAAATGTGAATAATTTCGTAATTCAAAAGTGAATCGGTGCACAATCAGCTCCATATTTTTCATTACAAGTAATTTAGAAGTAAAACTTTTAACACTAACCAAAGTAGTTGAAAATATTTATCACTTAGGTTAATTGTCTGTCCCTCCAAATTTGAGAAACAAAAATAATTTTATAATCATTTGTTATTGTTGCTGTTCTTTTTATTTTGCAAGAATTTTTGAAATATATCTATGTAAAATATGAAAGGAGAATATAACATTTCTACACCTATTTTATATAAACAATGAAATTTAACTGATGTATTAGTGATATTATTTACTTTATTTAAAACAGCTCTAAGAGATAAAAAGCTTTAACGAATCTACATCCAAAACATTTTTTGTTCTGGGAATTTAAAACATTTAATTAGAAGCCTGTTATTTTTAATTTAAATTTAATTAGAATGGTATATTATTAGCTAATTGTAAACACCATCAAATGTAACTACATAATATTTATTATTTCTTTACTAGTTTACTCTTTCCTTCTTTATTAGTTCTCTACTTATTAAATAATGTAAGCCAAGGTTTATTCTCTCGTGAATGCACTCTCTGAAACTGATAAGAAACATAACTCAATTTTCAAATGAATTATAAATAGATGCATAAATATGTCAACATTGACATACTTGAAACAGCACCGAAAAACTGGTGATAAATCCCAATTAAAATAATAAAACTTTGTATAAATCACCATTAAATTAAAACAAAACACAGGATGTGTTTCGATTTTCAAAATATGACTGCCTGTATTCAGCCACTGTAAACACGTATCCGTAAGGGGACATTTTGTGGCCTTGTCCCACACGTGTTCAGAGGCTGACTTATATTTTCTATTCCGAAACGCGTCCTGTGTGCTGTTTTGATTTTATGATGATTTATGCAAAGTTGTCTTCGCTATCGCATCCCGGTGTGGCTTGGTACGCTGACTGGTAACGTGTTTATGTTTAGATTAAGTTTGTGTTTTATGTTCTTTAATTCTTCCTTCAGCTCTTGATTGGTCCTTCCTCATAGGGTTGAAGAGCCTTCCCTCGGTGGGGGCTGGTCATGAGTTGCGGTACTAACTTTCATTTTGTTTTGTTTTTCTACTGACAACTCATCCACTGGCTGAAATCGCAGAGGTAGCCTTTATAGGGGATCCTCAGTTTCGGCTGGCGGTAAAGTAAGCCGGTGTGGGGGTCCTCCTCGCTAGTCTCCGAGCACGGGCGCTTCCTGTGAAGTGTCCCGCGATTAGGAGTCGACAATGTGACGGAGCCCCTGCATCGGGTCGAGCCTGTTCCGACTCCTCCTTAGAGTTTTATTAAGTCGGGTTCTATCGTGATGTTCGGTCTTCAGTAATTATTAAGGGCCGGATCGGGATCAAAGCGGGGTCACTTGTGAACGACGTGGCGGCTCTTTCTGGACCTCGTGTGATAACCAGTAGTGGTCATGTACACGTATCCAGCAGTCTTATTATTTTAATAGACATACTTATTTAAAGATACATTTGCTCCGATATGTTATTAATCTACAAAAACATCCTTAATACATACATAGTGGAGACTGAGAATGTCCGATTCACTTTTAACTAAAATGCTCATAATCTGTGTTAAAAATAGAATAGCAACTCAGTACTCCCTCTTCATACTAAGTTTATTATGTATTCTGAATTTCTACAACATCCTAATTCTGAAAAGTCAATAAACTATTCGTTTGAAAAAAAAATCGCATACCACTATAAACTGTGCCAAACTTCGCCATTTCAGGAGTTTTGGCCAACAGTAATGTAGGCTTGACCGGCTAAATCAAAATTGTGTATTCTCACCAGAAATTTTATTTAATAAATGAAATTTTTCTTTGTATTTTTTCATATTCATAAGGAAAAAACTTTTCTTTAATTTTTCGTAAATTACACTAGTCTTATAATTTTTTTTCTTGTATTACATAAATGTATGGCAACAACGTTGCAGTTTGGCCTTCATTTGTATTCCGAAATTTCGACTTCAGACCGGAACTTTTTGAAGAGAGATATTTTACTTTAAGTAATCAAGAAAAGTCTGTCATTAAATAAATCTGGGAATATTTTTTTTTCTGCTTCGAATCCTATATTTTTAAGTAAAAGTGGAGGTTAAACTGACAACCCTGAATGGCAATGAAAATTGTCCCGTTTCTTTTCCAAGGGCCGGTAGATTTATTTAACAACTTTACTTTCCTTGCTGATTTCGGCTATGACGGTTATTCGAGAGTTCTAATTAGTGTTGCCGGGTGTACCACGTAAATCTGTGATCTAATTTCTCTGGACACCAGTATTTTAAACTAAATTTCTTCGCCTTATCTAATGGCAGAATTATCTGTGATTAATCATGACGAAAGGAACTGTAAGAAATTAATGGTGTCCAGAGCATGTGGAACTCCGATTTAAGCGGGACACCTGGCAACACTAGTTAGAACTGTTTAAACATTTTTTTTTTTTTATCTCTACTTCTGCAACTTAATCTTTTTATCAGGGTTCGCGCGCTATTAAGCCACGCCCCATTTTGTAAGGACTCTACCACCAATAATCGCATAAAACTATCTTCTAACTAATGAATCGTGAAGAAAGTGATCTTTATAAAAATACTGGTGGTAGAGCCTTTACAAAATGAGGCGTGACTTAATAGCGTGCGAACCCTGTTTATTGTCACTTCTCTATCATCATAATATTTAAATTTTATAGTCTATCTTCTCAATTCATCGACTTATCGGATTTCTTTGGTTTATTAAACGAAGCTCCGCCCCCTACTTTCGGATTAGCCAATATGATTATACCGACCTTTTGTATTTTCCTAATATCATCTTTTATCTCTTTAACATAAAGAGATTGCCTTTCTTTTTAACTCTATCGTTTTATATTTTTATTGTAGTACATCTCTGGTACTATGATTATGATTACTTTTTATGGATCCTCTCAGATGTGTTACACACAAATACTCTTCCACAGAAAGTGGGGTTGCTTTCAGTTAGGTATACCCTCAAAGCATCAACTGTTTACCTGTTTATTTCTTATACCAAATAAAATATTTCTACGAAAAATATCTGTTTGATCTGGCAATTGGGTAAAGTTAATGAGTTTCTATATGCTAATATAGACATTCCAAATTTAATGATCGTTTTCATAACCAAGGAAGTAAAATGTCATTTTTAAAGCTACTCTTTTTAAACCATTAGCAGTGATTGGATATGGCAGCTTAAGTAGATCCTCAGAAGATTTTAACGCCAAATCTGTAGCATAGGCTGTAATATATATACATATATGTACAGGATATAGATATTCCAGATTTATATAGCTGTATTCTGAATAATTTATCCTGATTTGTAAAACACATTTGTTTGAATTTATACTTCATGCCATATGTATTTTTTGCGTTTTGTTTCGTTTTAAATATTGGATTATGCCTCCATTGTCTCCTTTGTAACCTTTTAGAGTTATAGGAAAACATACAGTGCCAGAATAGGGTATGATAAAGATTTTATACAAAATAAGTACCCAATTTCATGGCAAATATACAAAATGTTCCGTTACAATACTTTAATTTGGAGTTGTCCCGATTTTGAAAATACATGAATTTGTCACATAATAAATCGAAATATAATTATAAATTCATTATTTCGGATCTTTTTTCCTTTACATGTGCCATAAGACCTTCCTTCGTATCAAACTCGAAATTTCTTGGTATTTAAATTTATAGCATGTTATATCACATTATATCAAGAAATGGAACAGTATCTTTAAAACTAGACTCCTAAATTCTAAAAATCAGCAAAAATGTTCTGCTTAAAATTGTGCGTTTACACTTTCGGGTACCTTTCAACCTTTTTCGCTAATTTCTCAAGATTATGTTTTTAGTTAATTGTTTATTATTTTTTAAAGAAAGTGCAAAGAGTAATTTAACTCAAACATGGATAAATAAAATAATAAAACTTCATATAAATCAGAAATAAATCAAAACAAAACACAGGACGCGTTTCGAACTGGAAAATATTAGTTCGTCTTCTGAAACACATCATCTGAACTCAAGATGTCTGTCATTGGATTATGGCAGAGGGCTGTTATACATTGTTTTATGAAATTCTAAAGTTATTAAGCCGAGGAAAATAAATTCAAAATACTACAGTTTATGCTCCAATGTACGACGGCATTATTGTTTCAAAATTTATTTAACAGATCAATTTGCAAAAATTACTCAATATAAAGAGCATTTTCATAATTTATGTGAATAAACTCCATGACAATGTTTCAATTATGTTTTACTAGTTAAAATTCGTATTGTAATAGGGATTTTTAGAATGTAGGACAATTTTTATATATAGTTTTCAAAACAAATGAAAAATATATTCCCATAATAATAAAATATAAAAAATCGATTTTAGTTAAAAACATGCTCTTTTCTCAATTTTTTTCTATATTTTTCATCGACTTATTAATTAGCTTCGTTATATGTTCAGAACTCTTCTAATAAACTCTTCCCTTGACATTTTTATACTGATTTATGACCCTTTATTTTCCTACTGGGTTTATTAAATCATAGTGATACTTATACTGTGTTGGACGACGCTATTTAGTGACTTACTGTGTATTTCCTGTGGTGGAAGATTGCTGTTTTCTATCGTCTCTTAGTATTTCGACATGTTGCTGCTCTCGTCTTTTTCTTTTTATTCAACATCATAGGATGTATTAAGTGCATTGACTAGTCTATACTGTGCATGACCGTGTGCTTACTGGCATTATAATATTTAGAACTATTTTAAAACGGTTTTTGAAAACTGTTTAAAGAACTTTTTTACCTGACTTTGGGACTTGAATTATCACTGAAATTCGTATTATGAGATACATTCTCAGTATTGTTGCCTTGTTCCAGAACAGTACCTGTGTTCAGTTTTTAAGATCCACTTTTAATACTGTCTAATAAACACTCTGTTATCTACGGACTCAGCTGACTATGGTGACTTGCACTTCATGACATCCGACAATATTGGACTTGCTATACTTTTAATACAGTGATGCTTAGTGCATTCTTGTGTTGTACATTATTAGTTAGTACACATCCCACCGTGTGGGTTGTGTGCTTTTATTATTGTTATTAGTTTGGATTGTTGTCTATATGTTCTTAGTTTTAGTTTAGTTGGATATTATTTTTAAGTTAATTGAGCAGGAGTTGAATTCGCAATGGCGTGTTGCATTACTTTTTTGTTTTTGTAAAGTCAGAATGATTTTTGTTGATTATATCTTTGTAATAATTGCCGTTGTGTACAGGAAGGTTCGCGGCTTGGTTACCTATGGATGGTGGTGGGGTTTTGCTTCCGGGACATTGGATCCATAAACCTTGCGCTTCGCGCCCCAGCTAGCTGATTTCGGTCCACTGCTTCCAAACTCGGATCACTCTGCTGCTTTTACTCTGCACACGAGCTTCTATTGCACGACAGGAAAATCCTTCTTCACGAAGACCGATGATTCTCCCCCGTTCAAACTCCGTCAGTTGTTAAAATGTCGCTCTCTTTCGTCGAACAGGCATAGTTATATCTCACCTAACGTTTACCTCTAGCAGATAACCATAGACAAATTTCAACGTCCCGCTACAGCCCTCTATTTATACGGCTTCATCAACAGTCCAGAGGGCGCTGCTCAGCCCATACATACGTGGTGACTCTGAAATTGGAATCATTTGCATAACACACTATACCTGGACCCGTCTCTGAAATTTTCAGCTCAATCGCGCCACTCCTTCGTGGTGCTGCAATTTTCACAATCATGAGTGTATTTTAAAGGCGATTTGGTTCAATAAAGCCGTTTCTTAAAAAAATAAAAAATTTAAATTTTTATACGATCCCCCGGTCCTTATAAGTTATATTTAGTAAAAGTTCCCTATTACACTAAGAAGTAAGACAAAAAAGTCCCATTCTTTTACGATTAAAATTGACCGAGTAACAGCTGCTTAAAGTTGAAAAATCTGTTTTGCTGCAAAATAAGGGTCATTTACAAATTTACTAGAAATACAAATAATCATCCGATTAAAAAAAAAAATAGTTGAAAGTAAAATTAACATTACAATATAAATTAGAAATCTATTTTCCCTCTGACATATTGGAAAAAAATATGCAACTTGTACAAAAAATATAAGTGAAAATAATAACAAAAGTTTTGTTAATAATGAAAAGCAACCGTCTCAATTCTTTCTAACGTAAAACGTGTGTCAAAATACAATTATTTTAACACCCGTTTTATTGAACTAAATCTTCATTAATGACACTGATCTGAAACTTCATTAATGAAAATTAACACTATCATAATACCTGTACGATGTGATTAGATATCGTGCAGGTTCTTTTGCATATAAATGCAGATTCTAGAGCAGATACACGCGAAATAAATTCTTCTAAAACTATAAGCATTTTGTGTACGATCCCTCAAAGCGTGTCGCAACTCATCTGCTTTCAGATGCAAAAAATTGGTATAAGTTATGCAATTAAAAGTTTTTTTACTTGGTCAATTTTAGGGTTAGATGAATGGGCCTTTTTTTGCCTTACTTGATAATGTAACAGGAAATTTTCACTAAATATAACTTATAGGACTGGGAACCGTACAAAAATTTAAATTTCGTAACTTTTAAAGAAATGTTTTTATTGACCCAAAATCCTTTAAATATACTTCTTTACCTTATTTAAAACATTTTTGTAATTGGAACTATATATATCTATGACTAACGGTTTAGAAATTAGCCATTGGGTATCATTGAGAGTGGACACCCTGTATAACAGCCAGTCAGAAAAAAATCGCTCCATGCATTCTCGATATAACTGTTTAGAGCGCAATTATTTCCATTTGATTATCTAGTAGTTAAACCGACGACTATGAATCGAGAGTTGCCAGATTTGAATTCGAATTGAGGTTTGGGTGTCGGTAGTGTGTCGGATTCCACTTAAAACAGAAGTCAATATTTGATGATGTCTCATTTTCCAGCTATAAGTGTAACCAGTTGTTTGCTCAATATTTTACGAAGTCAACGTTTTACCAGACTGTTATTAAATATTTCCTCTGGATATTATTGCACGTTCTACGAGTAAATGGTTCAATCTACCCAAGATTATAGTTCAAGCGAAGCACCAAATTTGGAACAAGGTTTTACAAATTTTATAATGGAAACTTTTTGTCACCATTATTTGGTGAACTGTTGAAAAAAAATTTTAATAGTGCAACTGAAATAGCGCCTAACATTATATATAATTACACCAATTAATGCCATTGCTCCTTAAGACATAGAAACACATCTATTTTAACAAGAAATTTTTCATTCAAAACTCTTCGTATAAAAGAAGCCATTAAGCACAGAAAAACTAATTAAGAGAATCAAATATATTAATAAAGCTCCTTCCCCAGTCTTGCATTATTCTTTGTTAAGATAAACTAAACACTTTCCATTAATTTTCAAAGACAAGGAGTGAACGTATATTTAATTAACTGGATATAATGAATTCAGATTGAGCAGATTTCATTGTTTAAAAGAAGCTTCAGTTTCATAAGGATAAATATATTTTTTTTTTTTATCTATTTTTCTGACAAGGTAATTTTTAAAAGTTTGATCAAAGGTTTTTTTTTTTTTTTGGTCCAATAATTCAAAAATCCTTATTATTATTTTTTTTCATTTACGTAACACACTTTGAATGTATTATTCAAAATAAATAATCGTATTTGCTAAAGAGACCCATTAAGAAAATAAAAACAAAATACAATAAAAATACAAAAATTACTTATTTAATTATAAAATGGCACAGGAAATTACTTATTTTTTTCTTTTTGCATCGATTTACATCTGCAGTTTTGAACACAAACTTTAAATGACGCACAAAAATATATACAAAAATAATTATTAAAGTTTTTTTCACGAGTATAATACTAGTAAGTCCTAAACACTATAATTTCCATATCAAAAAGATGGCGTTGTCTAATATTCAGACATGCTAAATTTCCCAACGGATCGCCTTTTTAGGTGCGTTCGTAATTATATAAATACATAGCACCTATAGTTGTGGTCTAGACCGTCTGTCTGCCTGTCTGTCCGTCTGCCCGTATATAGCAGTACAGAAACTACCCAACAGAATGGTTTGAAATTTAATATATATAATCGTTGCAGAATTTTGTAGAGTTGTTTAAAAATTTTTGAAAATCGAATCAAAACTTAAAAAGACATTAATAAAAGTTCTCTTCTTTCTATTAAATCCCATCATACATAGTTAACTCAGCGATATCCCATCATAGGTAATGATTCTAGGTTTCCATGATGATGGCGTACTATTTAAGATGGAGTCCTGGTATTTCCATATTACTGAATTTAATATATATAATCGTAATAAATTTTATATTCATGCATTTTTGCATAAGAATAAAACAGCTATTACACCAGATATGAATATTTATAAAACTAGTTACAATACGAATGCACCTCATTTTCCACGTTAGACGTACAATTTCCGACTTGTTTATGTTTAACAGGATAAAGTTTATCTCAATTGTAAATGCCTATAGTTTATAATTTTCAGATTTGCAATAAGAAAAAATTTTGTCTAGCCTAAACGAGTTTAATGAGCTTGTAATCGAATTAATTACTAAAATCACATAAATAATAGAAGGAGGTGTCTAAAACTCATTACAAAAAAAATCCAAATTGATTAAAACTTCCATTATCCATGTGTCATGTTAATGTCGGTAGGAAGGATAAGGCAACAGACAGATATAAGAAAATACTGCTACCTACTTCCCCTCAGCTATAAATTCCTTCGATTGATGGTGAAGATTTAATTTTAGCACTCTACCAGTTAAGCCACGTTTCCACATCAAAAAATAAAACTAACTAAACAAGGCAGAATCCATCCCCCAGCACTAATCCAAATTCATTCCAGGTCTGTTTCCTATAAACGCGGCACAACATCATAAAACCGTCCTTATACTGGTTTTACGGTGTATTGAGGCTCAAACTGCCTGAAGCTCATATTGCCAAATGGATTCTGCCTTCTTTAGTTTGTTTTATTTTTTGATGTGGCATGTGATTTAGTTGCTAGAGTGCGGTTTTTTCAACGATCATCATTTTTCTTCTATTACTATTTTCGAGATGAGGAATTCATTTAATATTGTGGCGTAGGGCCAGTGAGGAAACATCTTATATGTAGCCTTCAAGTGCGTAACATTTTGATTTTACTACTCAGTGTTCTAGCCTAAACACACTGCCACTAATACATATATATTTTTTATTCTTGAATGCTCGTCTGCTTTTTAAATATAACCCAATGCCGACGATGCCGCAGCCTGTTTTTCCGCTTGGTTTTCTATGTTTTCTAGTTGAATTTTTTTTACTTTATAAATTGTTATTATTTCATATTTTCTTGTTCGGAGAGGGGGAGGGGGTGCTAGTTCAGGCCAATAATATTATTTTGCTGGTTTATGCATATTTATATAGTTTTGTTTGATATATCGTATTGATAATATGTACAGGGTTATCAGAAGTCAGTATACATTTGAAAAAATACTAATTCACGGAATAATGTAGGTAGAGAGGTAAAAATTGACACACATGCTTGGAATGACATGGGGTTTCATTATAACGACAAAAAAGTTTAAAATAACGGCCGACAGAGGGCGCTTCATGGGATAAGAAAAGCAATAATTAGCATAACAAATTATGACAAATGAAAGACGATGTTTTTCAGAAGAAATGCTCAACATGTGCACCGTCATCCTTCAACAATAGCTGTAATCGAGGGACAATGTTGTGCACAGCACTGTATAGCATATCTGTAGTTACGGTGAGAAATTGGCGCTGGTTGTTGTCTTTTAGCATCCCTATTGATGTCGGTCGATCGCGGTAGACTTGCGACTTCATGTAACCCCAAAGTAAAAAATCACACGGACTGAGATATAGGGACCTGGGAGGCCACGCATGATGAAAAGGGCGGCTCAGCACTCGATCATTTCCAAACGACGTGCGCAAGAGATCTTTCACACGTCTAGCAATATGGGGTGAACGCCATCCTGCATAAAAATCGTACTTTCCAGCAGGTGTTTATCAGCCAGGCTAGGGATGATGTGATTCTTTAACATATCGAAGTACCTCTCACCCGTCACGCTAACAGTTACAAAACCAGGATCACGCATTTCCTGGAAGGAAAAAGGCCCGATAACGGTAGATGTGGTAAATCCACACCACGCAGTGGCTTTCTTTCACATTACACCTCCTTTTATATACGATTCTCAGGCAGCGTCACTGACGTTTTGCTGTACAGTTCCATCTGTTGGCCATTTTTTCAAATTTTTTTGTGGTTGCCTAAAACTCCATGTCATTCCAAGCATGTGTGTCAATCTTTACCTCTCTACCTACATTATTTCGTGAATTATTAATTTTTCAAATGTATACTGACTTTCTGACCACCCTGTATAATGAAACGATAAAGCTAAGCCCCTTTTTAAAATTTAAAATTTAAAAACCCCTTTTCCCCCCTTTTAAAACTTGAAATCCTCTTTTTAAAAAATAGAAATTTAAATTTAGAAATTAAAATTCAAACTTTCTAAATGCTCTAGTAACTGTGTTTTGAAAGATTAAAACTTCATTTTCCCTGATAAGTTCGTTTTCTCGCACAGCATTTTATAACTTTAAAAGATCATTTTGAGACACTTAATAAGAGTATTTTTGCTGACGATAACGCAATTTTAAATTGTATCTGCATCTCGTGGGCCGAATTTGAGCCAACCCCTTGTCCCAGACAATCAATCATTGAGCTCTCGGCAAATTAAATTAAAAATACACCCAGTTTTATAGCAAGGACCTTTGGCAGAAATAATGCCAACTACTCCCTTTATATGCCGCTGCACGCCTCCAGGATATTAATATTTAAATAATGCCATAATATCCACGCCAGCCTGCGTTTTGAGGGCTCCTTGCGATAAGACTTACACCCGATATCCGTAAAACAGTAAACAAATCTCAGTTCTCCTGCCAACGGGGCCTGATTTCTCAAAGGCATGTAACCAAAACAAATAAATCAGGTTCCCAGAAAAGACTGTTTATTTATTTCGGCACGCACGTTTTATCAGTCTATGGGACTCAATGTACCACTCAAGGACTATGATTACATGAATACGCTTACAAAGCCTTTGCGTCGCACGCCTCCCGCTCGACAGAGCACCCCGTTACCTCCGCTTTCCTTTCATATACTATATATATATATATATATATAAGCCAAAAAAATTAAGTTTCTCTCCGTTCGCAAGGTAAATTTCTTCAATGCTCAATTAAGAAAAGCGCGGCACAGCACTAACAAATACTTCTTTCCAAACATTTAAAATCATTTTGCTTTTTACTTTTTACATTTTGCGTTTTGAATTAATGAGCATGGCAGAAAATTGGTAATTGAAAGCGAAACTATATAACACTTGTAATTATCTGGTGAATCATTCAATTTGCGTTATAATAGTACTCTCTTTTGTTTGCTTGTTTGCTTTTTGAAAACCATACCTTCTAAAAAATTCTTTTGTTAATTTTTCCATAGAAATTCAATTTAACATTAAAATTATAGTAAATTTCTTTGTGAAAATGAGTGATTCGCGATATTTCTACATTCATTTATGTTGGCATGATTTCAACATTTTGGATATTTAGAACTATTTTTTTGAAGGAAAAAGATATATATATATATGGATAAGTTTACTGTCGATATCATCTATGTATATATTTATCTAAGTGATTATTTTATCTAATTGATTAATTCTTTAATTCAAGTTTTTTTTTCAATGTACAGTATTATTGTTTTTATTATATGTATGCATTTATTAGTACATTATTATTATTTTATTAAGGATGGGTACCAAGAGCATTAAGTATTTTCCCAGGCAAGTGTTTTGCTAAGGGGAAAGCTTAATTGCCAGTTACTATCTGTATGTATGATATTACGATGTAAAGTAAAGAATTGGACAGTTTTGGTACAAAAGAGGGACTTTTATGACCTCATGTTTTATGGGACAGCTGCAGGATCTTCGTGTGGGAGCCCGCGGTCTCGTGGGAAAGTGGGGTTTGAAATATCGGATGTAGGAGGGTCGGAAGGCCCTGTGCATTCCGGGGACCCACTGACCACTGGCCGACACGAAGGCGGGTCCAGGCAGCGGCGAGTGGTTGGAGATTTTAATTATGCTGAATATGTTAATTCGCATCCACCACTCAGGGCCGCACATGCAAATTTTTAACAGAGAGAGATTTTCTTTTTCTCGAAAAAAATACAGATGTACAAAAAGAGTTCCAGAGTGCGGTGGTTATTTTTTTCAAGCCCTTTTTGGCTGATCTGCCCATGTTTACTTGCTCTGTCTATGACGAGCAATATAGTAGTGTTAATTTTTTTAAAAAAAATGATTTAAACATTTTTGCTTTTGGCCCAGACCTGGGTGGAATTTAGTGTAAATAAAACTAAAATTACGGAACACGAATATGTGTGTTGTGGTTCTACAAACAAAAAAAAAGAACTTTTGGATATATATATATATACTGTCAAGTCTACAACTCTAAAAGGATCTTGTGACCCCAATGGGGAAAAAGGTACGATGTTATGGATGTTCTCTTTTCTAGTGTGTACCGTTTTAATATCAAATGTTTTGAATTGGGAATAGGGTGCCCAGGAGAACTTGTCAACTTCAATTAATATCCAAATTAGTGTTTTTTTTTTCATGAGTTATTATTTGGGATGGTAAAAGATTTGCAACGTCCAGCCGTTGGAGAGGCTTTCGGTGTTTGATAAGGACATCGGTCCACTTGAAAGATGTTATAGTTCCTGTACATGGACTTTCAAGTGCTTTGTGTTGGGGGGGAAGTAATGTTGGCATGATTTCAACATTTTGGATATTTAGAACTATTTTTTTGAAGGAAAAAGATATATATATATATGAATAAGTTTACTGTCGATATCATCTATGTATATATTTATCTAAGTGATTATTTTATCTAATTGATTAATTTTTTAATTCAAGTTTTTTTTTTCAATGTACAGTATTATTTTTTTTATTATATGTATGCATTTATTAGTACATTATTATTATTTTATTAAGGATGGGTACCAAGAGCATTAAGTATTTTCCCAGGCAAGTGTTTTGCTAAGGGGAAAGCTTAATTGCCAGTTACTATCTGTATGTATGATATTACGATGTAAAGTAAAGAATTGGACAGTTTTGGTACAAAAGAGGGACTTTTATGACCTCATGTTTTATGGGACAGCTGCAGGATCTTCGTGTGGGAGCCCGCGGTCTCGTGGGAAAGTGGGGTTTGAAATATCGGATGTAGGAGGGTCGGAAGGCCCTGTGCATTCCGGGGACCCACTGACCACTGGCCGACACGAAGGCGGGTCCAAGCAGCGGCGAGTGGTTGGAGATTTTAATTATGCTGAATATGTTAATTCGCATCCACCACTCAGGGCCGCACATGCAAATTTTTAACAGAGAGAGATTTTCTTTTTCTCGAAAAAAATACAGATGTACAAAAAGAGTTCCAGAGTGCGGTGGTTATTTTTTTTCAAGCCCTTTTTGGCTGATCTGCCCATGTTTACTTGCTCTGTCTATGACGAGCAATATAGTAGTGTTAATTTGTTTTAAAAAAAAATGATTTAAACATTTTTGCTTTTGGCCCAGACCTGGGTGGAATTTAGTGTAAATAAAACTAAAATTACGGAACACGAATATGTGTGTTGTGGTTCTACAAACAAAAAAAAAGAACTTTTGGATATATATATATATACTGTCAAGTCTACAACTCTAAAAGGATCTTGTGACCCCAATGGGGAAAAAGGTACGATGTTATGGATGTTCTCTTTTCTAGTGTGTACCGTTTTAATATCAAATGTTTTGAATTGGGAATAGGATGCCCAGGAGAACTTGTCAACTTCAATTAATATCCAAATTAGTGTTTTTTTTTCATGAGTTATTATTTGGGATGGTAAAAGTATGAATTATTTAATTGTAACTTAATATAATTTGCCTGTGGTGTAAATAAATGACGTATTATTATTAATTCCCTTCTTTGTTATTATTTGTTAAAAGTCTTGCTAATTACTTATTTTACGTATTTAGAAATTACCTGACTGCTTAATATTATTATTAGACCATATATGTAAAAGCCATAATTAAATTTATCTTGTAGGGTTGGTTTGTCTGAAAATTGGGGAGTTATATTTAGTGGTTTTTGATTTTATTATATATTTCCCTTCAAACCAATTGGCCATAGGTTAGTTATCTTCTAAACATTTCACAACGCATTGTCTTATTTATTCAAGATAACCTTTTAGGTAAATGACCGTAGGTTATCTATTAACTAACTAGGCTTTTACGATCACCAGGTTCTCTATAATTAGAGGCCCCTATAAGATAGATTTTCTTTTGGATCAAGTAAGTTCGGAGAAAAGGGTGCGCCCAACACTCTTGTTAGCTTGTGCTAGGGAATTTATAGATAAATTAAGATATTCATTAACCTAATTTTTAATAGTTGTCTAGATCTTGCCAGCAATTTATATGTACATCGATGTAGTTTACCGTATGTAATGAAATGAGTTTAAACAGTACTTTATTATTTCTTAAAATGTCAATTTTGAAATGAAAAACAATAATATTATATTAATTGTTCTAGCATGAAACTTTTTTTTTTAATTTATTTAATTTTCTGTTTTCTTTTACCATTTCTTCAATGAGAAGATGAATGTCAACAATTTATCCAGACTGCATATTTGAAATTAATTAACTTTTACAGTACTCATGATTTACATTTCCAATTTCGATACATAGGGGAAGACGGGGTACAATGAAACAAAATTTACTAATTTTTTTTTCCTATCCACAATTTTGCATGCACAAAAATATAATTAATGCATATTTTTAATCTTGTATTTTCCCCATCTAAATAAATTTTTATTAGGTTCTAAACAATATCTTTATGCTTGAAAAATAACAAAAAATAAATGTCTTACAGTGTTTCATTGTACCCCGTATGCCGGGGTACAATGAAACACATACTGGGGTACAATGAAACACTCCAAATGATAGAAGCAATTTTCACCCAGTATAGTTTATTTTATGAAAAATGAGATAAATACAAAAACAAAATTTGATTAATAAGGAAATTGATAAAAATAGTATAGTCTAAGATGAAAAATAAGAAATTTCTATCAGTTTAAGAAATACCTTTCATTTTACATTAAATTGGTGCAAGTCAGTTTCAAAAATTAGCCTTTCTGTTTATATTTCAGTTGATCCTGAAGGAATATGGGGTGGTAGTTTCAACAGAATGAGTTTTTTTTTAAATGTAAGTTTCTAAAAAAAAAAAAAAGCCTAGGTTGGAGTCTTTATATCAAGTATTTCACATTTGACTTCATTTAAATGTATGATTTCTCCAACAGTATATATTTCCTTATGTTTTCATTTATACGGATACTGCTTGTGCCATACATGTTGTGTGTGAATATCTCATTCTTAGTACCTCGATGACCAGCTGGGCCTGGAAAAAAATCTGGATCATCATCAGAGTCTGTAGCAGGCAGAGTTTGTTTACAAAACAATCCCTTCTCAGCTTTTTTTCTCTTTCTGTTTTTTAATTGCTTAACAAGAGCATTTTTTACTGACCTGGTTAGAACAAAACTCTTTTTTTTTCTGTTTTCCTCCTCTTACTTCTAATATATTCTATTTCCTACTTTTATTACTATAATAAAACATGTTTCATTATACCCCGTCTGCAAGTGTTTCATTGTACCCCGCACTGAGGTTACTAAATAAAAATTTATTTTCAAACTTCTAATATTTATTTTTTTTAGTTTGGTTTTGGAGGTATGAAGACAACAACCCAAAGAAAACAATGTATAGAAAAAATAATTATTACATATAACAAAGAGGAAAAATAAACAAAATTACTTTTAGTAAAGAAAGTTACTTTCAATGGCGTAAAAGCAATAATCTTCTATTGCTACTGTTGTAGAAGTGTGAATGTATCCAAATCACATCAGTAATTAGAACATATAGTTGTATAACATATATATAAACTGCAACTCTCTATGACAAATTTGACTGATTTTACAAGTAATGTTTCATTGTACCCCGTGTTTCATTGTACCCCGTCTTCCCCTACTTAAACTGGTAAATTTCATACTAATAGATATTTAAATAAAATGTAGCTTTGTAATACGATAAATTTCCTAACGTTCACTTTTTTGTTCAAAAGTTTAAAACTGATATAAGTATATTAAAAACGTATAATTTCTATCGTATTCTGAATTATACTAACAAAAAACCAGTCAACATTACACATTATTAAATACACTGTAGATTATCAAATGCTCAATCATTATACCAGTAATTTAAAATCTCATCAATATATTGTTTGCCAATACCGCTCATTTTGTAGACGATCATAATTTAAAATATTTTGTATTAGTGAAAAAAAACTGCATACGATAAGAAAATTATTTCAAACACAACAATTTGGAAATTGCACTTCAAGCGTGGCAGATGAGGTGCGTTCGTACTATAACTAGTTTTATAGATATTTTTTGCACTGCATATTGTACTGAATGTATATTTTAATGCACATCATAAGTTCATATCAATTTCATTTTGTTCGAAAGGCTGTAACATGATTAAAATGGACTTGAAATAATTTTTTCTCATTGGCCGTAATGCAACGGAAAACTTTTGACTGTCCCTGTAATTAAACTATACATCCTATTTTCATAAAATTTGAAATGACTCGACAAAATTTTGCAACAATTATATATTTAAAATTTCAGACCATTCGGTTGGGTAGTTTTTACTCTTTTACATGCGGACGGATGGACGGACAGACAGACAGGCAGACAGATGGATTGAACGACGACTGTAGATGCTACGTCGAACGGACCTAAAAAGCAGTAGTGTATTACTATAGCGTACTGTACTGCATTACGATTGTTCACATTAATAACACATAGATGTGTTCAATATGCTATATATTCAATATGTTATGCTTTAAATGTGTTATTTATTCAATGTGTTGTGTTTTCAATGTGTTACGTGTTCATTATGATATATTCAATGAGCACTGTGTGCATTAAGAAGACATTGAAATTAGTACTGCAATACCTTAAGAACATTCCTTAATCAAACCTTAAGAACAAATCGAAGTTTTACGTCGATGGGACAATTTTTAAGAAAAATAAAATAAATGAAGTATACCTAGGAAAAAAACAGACAATTAGACAAACATTTTGTTTTTGTATACTGACGATTTTTAAAAATAGGACCAATAGAAAAATTAATTATTTCCAACAAAGAAAGAATTATCAAAATTGGAGCATTGTTCAAATGTTATGCGTTGACATACATTAAAAAAACATACAAACAACTTGTATAACATCCTTTGTTTGAAATCAGTTAAAATAATTAAGAAATCAAAGTACATCAAAGTACATCCACATAAACATGAAAATTTTCATCCGAAAACGTACCAAAAGAAGAAATCATTAAGGACAGAAAATAAATTTCAAGAATCTTAAAGATTAAAAAAAGAGAACTGAGATTCTTCTCTTGTCTTGCATTACCCTTTGTTAAGAAAATCTAAATCCGAAATCCTATCATTAATTTCGTAAAACGGGAAGTGATCGTGGATGTAATTAACTGGATATAATAAAATGAGCTTGAACAAAACTTTTTATTTAGAGAAAGGTTCAGTTTAGTAAGGATAAATATTTTAAATTTATTCTAGTTTCCAGACGGGACAATTTTGTGAAGGTTAGCGTGTTTTTTTTTTTGTTTTTTTTTTCCTCCTTATTCAATGTTTCATAGTTCATTTAACGTGTTCAAAGATACAAAATTTTATTTTATTTTTATTTTTAAATATTTTTATGTATCTTTCTTTATATTTTTTTATGTGAGTCAATGAAATATCCTTTGCACCTATTTCGATCCCTCATCAAAAAAATTATAAATGTATTTTAAATCTATTAATTGCAGTTTTTTTTCCGAAGAATAACTCGAATATTAACCAATGCAATTCTAAATTTCGAAATAAATTTCGACGAATATAATTGTCAACATCTGATTTTAAATTATAGCATATCTGACAAAACAACATTTTCTCAACTTGATAACCTAGAAGACAAATACAGACCTTGGTATGAAATAAGAAGCGAAAAATGAATAGCGAAACATTTAGATTCGTCTATTCATTAAGTAGACATAACTCAGAAATTTAACAATAACAACGATTCATTAAAATATTTTAATAGGGATGGTTGCAGTAAAGCAAGACAGTTAACTTGACGATAATTGAAATTTTATGCTCAGGCACTAAAAACTGAATTAAACACAGGGCCTGATTGCCAACGGGGAACACTTACACCAATAAATTTTAAAAGAAATGTTCGCCTTATCTAAACGCCGTATTCATGTAAAATTACTGCCACGAAGGAGGTAAAATTTTCTGTTTCTTTTTATTGGTGAGAATGTGCTCCGTTGGTAATCAGGCGCTGTTAAACATTAACGTAAACCAAAATGGTGACTTTAACATTTCGTAGCAAACGAAGAGGAAATTCACCCCAGACCTCTAGAAACTCAGGAAGTTCTATATTAAACTGTCACTTGCTCAATACCCTAATAGCACTAAAAGGAATCCCCTTGAATTCCATTTTCTCTTTATTTCAAACAATAAATGGCAACACCTTAAGGCGTTGCCATTATAAGTGAGGGTCGTGGTAATTACCATGACATCGAAGGTCTCAGTTGAGGATTTAGTTCGAAAGAACAGTTCAAACTTTTAGCAGAAGAAGAATTAAAACTCTAAAACTCTAAAACAATTAACACTGGTCTGGAATTTGATAAGTGGTGATATCCAAACCAAATCCAACGATACACACTTCTGCCTGCATAGTTGTACTAACCAGCAGACCACAGAGACCGAATTAGAATATCATTTGGTAAAATAACCGCAACATTCAGGTTCAAGGACATTCAACCATCCTTTGCAAAAGTAAAAGAAAAGACCCAATACGTAGCTTTTTCCCACAAGATGCGTACAGCACGTTCACACCAAAAACCCAACAAGCCATCTAATCGACTATCTTCATATACAGAATAAATAGGAACTACGCTAAAAATGGTCTTAGAAACAAAGTGGTTAGCATATCTGAAACTTAACTTATTAATTTAGCAAACTTGCTAAATAAATTTTTTATTAAATATTTGAAGACTTGAGTTTCAAAATTCGCTTTATCCAGAAAATCAAATTTTGAGGAATCACGAAAATTTTCTAACTACATCCGTTGATTTTCATTACAAACCAAGATTTTACAAAGTCAGAAATAGAGAATACAAGTTGCTTTCTTACAGATTGTTGTGTTTTTTCGGTGCAGGTTTACCAATAGAATAGACTGATTGAGAAAACAAGGTTTTTAAAATTTTAGATGAGTTTTGAAAATAATGTCCTCATTTTTAATGTTAAAAAATTACTTTCATCTTCTTTTGCACAATGAATAGTGAACTTGCTTATATGTACTCCTTTTCTAATGTAAGTTCTTAAAAATATTATTTTTTTATTTAAAAAAAATAAAAATCATTAATTTTAATCTTATTTAAAAACTAATATATCTTCTGTAGAAATAACATGTTTTGAACACTTTTTTTCATTTTTAAGTTGAAAAAAAGAATAAATATTAATTTATCTTCACAAATTTACGAAAACATTTATTTAAAAACATAATAATATCAAAGATAAAAATATCCTTTTTAAGAGTAATTTTTATTTTAAAAGAAATTATTTTCGTAGTTTTCCCCAAAAAACAAAAATTTCCGAAGACGTTTCACTCAATATATAACTGAGAATAACTGCTCGAAGTCAATGGATTTTTCGCCCAGTTGGAAATTTACATCTGACATGATTAATTAGAATAATTGTGTTAAAATTAATCTTGTGTAATTACGAATCCGGCGATTTCTGAAGTTCCATTACCTGCGATTTATTCTGTTGAACTGAACCAGATTTCAGACCAGATGCTATAATCAATAAGGTTAGCTGTGTGAGAAACTTCCACTAGGTTCGTCCGGGATACCTCATATGGTAGAGCATTGGCGGCTCCAGCCAAGAGATCCCTGGTTCAAATCCTGGTTCGGACATTTTTCGCCCAGTTGGAAATTTACATCTGGAATGGATTTAATTTTAACAAGAAGTTTAGATAGATCGATCTGAATATGATAAATCTAGAAAGAATATATTCTGATATAGATCAATTTAAAGTTTTAAGTTTTCCGCCGACAAAGCTAAAGACAGAACATTTAAAAAGTGTTGTATATATTGATATAACAACTGTATATGTATTTAGCTTCCGTCATTTTGTTTTTTAAACTTTAATAAATTTTTTATGGCAAAAACTTAAAAAGTGATGTTTTGGAGATTTTTGTGTCCCATATCATTTTCTTTTTTTTTTTTAAATTTACGCAGCATGATTTAGGTGCATTATGCTACTTATAATAAATAAGATGGCATATACTAGGATATGAATTAAAATGTAACAATAATAATACAAACATTACTGGCATTATTGATTTTTTAAAGAAAGATAAAGCTCTACAAGCTGTAGAAAAAAAATAATAAATCTTCATAGGACACCAAGATTACAAAATATTTTTTTGGTCAAAAATGCAATGTTTCACTCCATATTGAAATTAGATTTTCGTTCATAATTTCAAAAGACCCTGTTTTGGATAGCATGCAACGTCAGTACGAAAAGTACTGGAAGTACATGGCAATTTTGCCAGTGGTTACACGTGTAATGCAAGCTAAATTCCGGAGGAGCTTGTTCAGCACAGTTTGGTTGTGGATGACTGAGACTACTTCTAAAATCGTTACATTGCACACAAACAAATTGATTTGAAGGTTTAAAATTTCGTTAAAATTTTTCATGGCTGTTCAGTTTACACACGAAAATCTTAGTTTTGTTTACAGTGAGCCATCTTTTACTCCGTACTGAATAAATCGATTGCGATATTTAGTCCTTGTATAAGAATCCTTTGTTGTTGTATAATTATCACCCTTAACAGGGCTTAATTTGCGCCGGAGTCCACCGGAGCCCAGCTCCGGTACTTCTCTGTTTTTAATAGAATTTTAAATTTTGGTTGGAAATCACCGGAACCCAGTGCAATAGCGCTTCCAAAAAAAACGAAGCTTAAATAACCTTTTCCTTTCCTTCCCATCTCCAAACATTTGCATTCTTTTTTATCAAAACACTTACATGTGACGTAATGTAGAGGAGGTGAATATAAAACGGACTTAATTTTTATATCAGTTTTGGGCTTGGACTGACTCAAGTTCAATCTGTCTACATACAAAATTTTATTTATTCATGTATAGAAAAAAAAATTCCTCCTTCAAAATTACGTTTTATATTCTATTTCAAATCATTTTAATGCTATTTTGATCAGAATGAAGGGAAAACAGAAATTGAGTTTTTCTATTCAACTGACATTTGCAAATTTATGTCGGCGACGTGTTGATACTCAACAGACTGAACAATGAAATTGCTCTCAATTCGACTTTCTTTTGTGACAGTATAATAATTTTTAATTGGCTGTTTCTGTTTTTAGCCAACAAGCTTGAGGTTTTATTTGTTTGAGGTTGTTTGTTTTCTATTGCGTACGTCTATAAAAATTATGTTAGGGATTTTCTATTTATTTTATACCATGAACACTGCACATGCTAAGGGTCTGCTCTGCACATTTACGATGTCACTTTCATTTGTAAGTAGATGTAATTGCCAAGTATTGCTATTCTGATAGAAAGCAATCGATCAGTGTTTCCCCTTTCTCTATATAAGCATCGAATTTTTCCGCTAACGCTGCGGAATTTTTAATTTAATCTGATTTTCAGTGACTCATCACAAAAGATTGTTAATGCGGAAAGAATCGATTATAGTTTAAGATATGCACCTTTTATAGGAAATTGAAAAACATTGTTCCATTCTTCAGCATATAAATATTAATTTCTGTAAATTTCATTCATTTTATTTTCATAAAAATATGTAGCTGTGGACTATCTCTAACACTTTTTCCTGTATCATAATCCTTACCATATTTAATTGCAGAATTCTGCAATTAATTAACATTAAAATTTGGAAAAGATTACTATTCGGAAGGAGTGATAACTAAAAAGTGGAATTGTTGACAGCTGATAGATATGCTGAGAGATTTAAAAATGGGGGGGGGGGGGCGGTATAGATGTTAGTACTAGTACCGCAAAATATCAGGGATCCGGTACTTTTTTTGCTAGAAATTAAACCCTGCCCCTTAAAGTTTCCAGTAGCTGTTTTCAAACATATCGTTGAAGAATCTCATAAGAAATCTCTAAAGAAAAAAATCTTAATTTAATAGTTTTTACTTGACTTTATTTGTAAACTATTTCAAATCTACTGCCTTGCTGATTTAATATTTGCAGTTTTTAAATGAATTCGAAAATAGCGAATTTCACAAGAACAAATATTGAAAACTCTCTAATATAATAAATTTTCAAACCTTCACTTTTTTATGTTCAGCAGTTAAATATTAATCTTATTTGAAAATGTTTGATTGTTACCATATACTGAAATGGATTAGCAGAAAATTCCATCACACACGTTTTGAATAATCCTATTAAATACTCAAATCACATACATGACAATCACGTTTTCACAAATCGTTGCGAAACACCAGTAAATTAAAATTCAACTATAATTCAAAACAAAGAAAAACATCAAAGATAGAAAATCAATTACAAGGATGTAAAAGATTTATTCAACAGGGATGTAATTCCATTTGTTAAAAATTATCCTTTGTTAAGATCATCTAGAACTATTTTCATTAATTTAATAAGTTGACACATAGATAAAAACAATGCAGTTATCTTTTTTAATTACCGAAGATAATAAATATTTTAAGATAAATTCATATCTAAATATTAAAAATGTTTCGATATAATAAATTTTCTAACGTTCGTTATTCTTTCTATACTTACAAATTTTTCTGTTTTGAAATTGTCTAATTTTATCCTATACAGAGATGCATTAGCAACTCTGACTAATTTGTATCTCAATTAATCATATTGGATACTTAAACGACATATACTACAATCTTGTATTTACAAATCGTTGCAAAATACCATGAAATTAGAATGCTTCTATATTAACGAAAAGCATTTCACCAGAAAACATCAAAATGAAAGCAACCATCAAGAACAGAAAACCAGTTACAGGAATCTGAAAGATTAATTGAACTGAGACATGGTTCTTCCCCTGTTTTAAATTATCTTTTGTTAAAAACATCACAATCCAAACTCTTTTCATTATTTCACAAGATCAGAAGTACATGTCGATGCAATTAATTAATTTAATGACAGAACAGTTATGTTCACTAATTCAAAGTTTATCTTATTTCCAAATTGTCTGATTTTTGCAAGATGCATTACCAAAACAATCTGTCTTGATTACTTTTCATTACTTGCATTCTTATTAATCTTACTGAAAATATTTTAATAAAATACACCACAGTCTCATCCTTACAGACTTTTAAGAAGTATCAGGAAACAAAATATACCTTTATTGTTATGTTTAATGTAAAGTGTTTCACCAGAAAATATCAAAATGAAAGAAATCATTGAGGACAGAAAACCAATTATAAGAATCTGAAAGATTAATTGAACAGGGACGTGAGTCTTCACTTGTTTTAACCTATCCTTTGTTAGAAACATCTAAATCCAAACACTTCTCATTAATTTTGTGAGATGCAGGAGTAAATATCTTGTAATTAATTATTTAAATAACAAAACTTGACATAATAAAAGAAGCAACACGAATTTTTAGTGTTCAATCTAAGATTTATTTGTTTAAAGTACTTTTAAATCTTTAAAAACGACTTTTATTGAGAAAAATAGTTTTTTTTTTCTTTTTACGTTCTTACTACTTTATTCCGTTTTCTATGTAATTATTTTGTATTAATACGATTAAACAGCTTCTAAGTAAAAAAAAGTGCAGTTTTAGATGATTAAGCTTCTGTTTGTTAATACATTATACAGGGTGTATCTGAAATGCTTCAACAAACTTAGGGGGATGATAGTACTCATCAAGATGAACAAAAAATACAATGGAACATGGGATCGCAAATGACGTTTAAAGGGTGAAAATCGCAAAACTAATAAAAATATCGAATTCTCGCATGCTGCTTTTCTGCAGAACTGGCTAATAGCACGAAGCTGGTTTTTCTTTCACTTTGTGCATATCCGGTCAGAAAGAGATAACAAAAACTTGGAAGAAAGCCAAACAAATCTGTGAGCAGAAATTCACGTATGCAAATTTGGGCGTGTCCTCCAGTCGTTCCTCCGTAGATGTACTCTGTGTAATAATATCCGCGGTCGACAATTTGAACAATTGTTGTAAAATATTTGTAAAACAATTGTTGTAAAATATTTGTAAAACAATTGTTGTAAAATATTTTCTCTGGTCATCACGAGCTGTTTTGTACCTATTCTGTGCAATAAATAATTTTCTGGAGTGTTTCTTTCTTGTCTCAGTTTTTCCATTTTCAGACGCATTTACTCGATTTTCATCCTTTAACCCCTTCGGGATGGGAGCCTTTTACGAAATTTTTAATCTTTTGTCACCGTTTTTTAAAAAACAGAAATTTGTATCTTTTTGAATCGAGAAAATGCGCTGATTAAATAAGGCAAATTTTACAGTAAAATTTTACTGGTGAGGTAAAACAAGGATTCTGAGCGCTTCATGCGGCACGTATACGTGTCGCTCGTCCCCAAGGGGTTAAACGTCATTTGCGACCTCATGTTCCATTACAGTTTTTGTTCCTCTTCATGAGTATTTTCATCCCTCTAAGTTTGTTGAAGCATTTCAGATACACCCTGTATATAAAATAAAATAATTTGAAATTTTGTTCGATAATACCATCTTTTTTTCCCTTCTTTTTTAAAATGTTCACTCTGTTTATATAATGTATCTTTTTCATAATTTATTCTACACTATACGTCCGAGTACCATTAATGTTACATACTTTTCAACACTTTCCAACATAGTTGAAGTGTTTATGAATTCGGTTCCCTCCGTATTCTAACTCGCGTAAATATAGTCAGATTATCATACAATTTATATATGTTATTGGTGTTTACTGCGGCATATTTGAATATACTGTAGCATATACTGTGGCAATCAAAAAATATTTCGATTACAATACTTTCTTCTATTGAAGAAAGTAAGAATTATAGAAGAAAGTAAAAATACATAAAAGTCAATTATTAAAATTTAAAAACCCAACAATCGAAGGCATGTGTTATTTTAAGCAATATCTCAACAGTAACTGCTCTCGATATATGTTTGAAAACTTTAAAGCACTAGCATTTTAAATGTAGGTTGTAGGTATTCGGAGATTTGACAAATAATATTGATATGCTTACACTGTTTGCCGCTTAGTGGCTTTGTAAGCTGTCTCATCTCCTTCCAAATAGCTACTTTACAATACCTCGACACCGTGTTTATGACTATAGGTGTAGCCATTTTCAAGATATGTGTGGTAGACAGGAATTTAGCGATCACCACGTATATGTCTATGCGACATAGGATGTCAACATTATACAAGCGGCTACAAGTCCATATAGAAATTAAGAAATATTGTTGGCCCGCTGGTTCATCATTTCAAAACTTTCTTTGAAGTGGGGAGTGGATATTTAATTTTTTACCTTGAAGTGTACAGCTGAGAAATAACTGATACAATTTTATTCTCCCATATATGTCGAGTCAGAGACGGGTTAGGTCGCTGACCGAGAATAGTGATGCATCCAGAATCATCCAGATACAGCACACGCTTAACAACAAGCTAAGTCATCAGTTTATACCGCTGAGACTGGAGAAGTTGTTTTACAAGGGAAATCATTATGTCAGCACTTTTCAGAACGCCACATGATTAGCCACGTTGCACAATTCCCTTGTTGGAAAGTAGCTTGATCAGCAGATATTTCTGTTTAAATACTGTCCCATATCCTTTGTGAGGACAGACGCCTTTAAATTACCCATAGTTACGGTCGTGCATTTGGCCGACCGCGTCTGTGAAACTCCCAATCAGCCTGTAAATATACTTGTATATATTTAACTTCATTAAATAAGTGTGCATAATACGTTTCCTGGCTCCTTGACATATATACTTTTTTATTGGCCACAGTACTGATTAATGATAAATATATCTCATGTTTAAGAATGTAGCAATAGCACGGCTTTAGGAAATAGTGTTGATTATTATTGATAATTATTTAATATTTATTATTTTCTATCTTATTGTGTTTGTTTAATGTTAATTTTTCTATTTTAATTGAATCTGACATTCTATTTGAGCTTTTGCACAATCTCTGAAAAAATTATTTAGTCTGACCTGCTATCGCTGGTACACTCCAAAATATCAAATCCTTTTAAAGGGCAACTCCCCAACCCCTAACTTCATCCAAGCAATGCCTTTGAGCAATCCCTTTTCATAGCATATAAGACAATTATGTTAAATTAGGATACTTTATTTTAAAAAGCTAATAATCAATTAAGTGTTTTAAAGCCAGCTACTAATATTAAGTTTAATTAACAGCTAAATAAGCTGCAACATATTGATAATATTAATTAGTTTAAAACTTCAACAAAGTTTAAATAAATTTTCTTTAATTAGCCATTATTTTCTAACTTTAAATTATTAATTCCTTGCATTATGCACTTACAAAATTTTAAAAACATGTAAAACTCTCTTCAGAGTCTAATAAGTTTATAAATGATTCTCTTTTGTTGTCTCTTCTTGTCGATATTTTAGAAATTTAAACAATATCTGATAACTTAGCTGTCGCATTCATTTTCGCTCTGCTTTAATAAATTGCGTTACTGCAAAACCTATTGTTATGATATTGACATGTTTGAATAATTTTACAATTTATTGTATAATGTTAATGATTTACATCGGATTTCCGATTTGTTCTCGCAAATTTAATATGAATCGATTGTTTCAAAATTTTAATTAGTTGGGAAGTTTTAGTATCAAGTGTGATTTGGAGATATGATGTAATGAAAAGAGTGGATTTATGAAAGTATGGGTTATGAATTTATTTAAAAAATTAATTGTTAAAAAAATTATAAATGAGCTAATGGTTCTTTTTAAAAATATATGTTATTGATTAATTGCATTTTCTTCATATTTCAGATATTAGTAAAACATTTTTATAAGATAAATGTAGTTTGATGCAGACAGCTTTAAAATATTCTAAAATGATATATTTTACCTTTGATCAAGTGTTTTATAATTTTCCACATAAAAAAAGGCGGAGTTTTTATTTAAAATTTTACAAAAGCCAGGTATTTTTTCTTTTTTTACCCGACTGCCAAGAAGGGTTATGTGTTTCAAGCGTATGTGGGTATGTGGATTTCCTTATACCCTCGAAACATCCCAACGACTGGATGCATTTTAATGAATGAGCTCTCTATCGATTCGTCTTAACCGTCCGATGGTTATAGGCTATGTTTTGTTTTTATAAATTCAAAATGGCGGCCGTAAAATACAAAATGGCGGTAGACACAAAAATAAATTACGCACCCCATTGAGTGGCTTATCATTTGATGGATCTTTCAAAATAAAGACGATGTTTCATTGCCTATTTTACACTCAGAAGCTCCGTTCAAATATTACACGACCTGGAAGTTGTGAAGGTAGGATCTCTTGCTTTACTGCAACTCTATTCCTTCCTTTTCAACCTTCATAGACATATATAGGTCTCATCAAAACAGTGTTTATAGATAGGAACCAACAATTAAACACAACTTAAAATTCATCAATACAAATAAATGAAAAAAATAGGTTATAAGTAATATAAGAAATAGTTTAACATTGATGAGAAATAATTAATTATTTCGCTTTTTACGCAGTCGGGTTTTTTGATTTTTCAAATTTAATTTTTATTTGCTTTGTGCTGGTATATTTTTAGGTATTGTTTAGTGAGAATATCATTGTTTAATCGAATTTGTAGGAAATTTCCGAACAATAATATCTTAGACACATCTCCCACATTGGTGGGTCATTCCATGGTAACTTACGTTACATTTAGAACAAATTTCTGCAGTAATTTTAGTAATATAACACCAAAAAGTATTCAAATGTAAAGTTCACATGATTTATTAATTAAACCTATCCAAAGATCAATTTGCAAGAAAATTATCTAAAAAATGAGAACGAAAAAAAATATTTTTTATGGTAACTTACGTGTCTTTTCCAGTAATGTCAGTTACCATAATAAATATAACTACCAGAGTTCAAGAAATAATACAAAAATAAGGTAATTTTCATCTAAACTGAGCTTTGAATAGGTTTAATTAACAAACTAAGTCAAATTTACATTTTGAATATTTTTTTGGTGTTATATTATTAAAATTACTGAAATAAATTGTTCTAAATGTAACATAAGTTACCACGGATGTGACCCTGGTTTTGTTTAACTTAGTTCCACATAGAATATTTAAATTATTGTTCAGAATTTTTCCTAATACTGAAATATCGCTCGACATTAGCAATGTACATATAATCCTACCAAAATGAACTTTTACTCAAACAGCGCATTGGATCTGTGTAAACAAAATATGCTTTAGAATCCTTGTAAGACATAAATAATGTTACAACCTAAAAAGAAAATGACACTGGTTACACTGGTCAACAAATTTAAACTTTTGCTTTGTCCTAAAACAGAAATTAGTTGTTTTTCATGTGGTTTTTTGTGCTGATTCTGAATCTAGTTTTAGATTTACTCCAGCACGTCAAGTTTGAGAGATATTTGTATATTTCAATTTATGCAAATTTAGTAAATTTTATACAATTATTTGCAAATTTAAGGTATAACGCAATATCAGACAGGGTTTTTTGTTTTATGCTATGATTTCTACCTAATTTACTTCACAAAAACGTTGTTTCTGAAATTATACTGACACGTGACTGCGAAATATTGTACCTAATTTGCATATTTTTCATGTTTTTATAATAATGTTTCTTGACGTTCAAATATTTCTGCCGCACGAGTACGCTAATATGTTTCTAAACCAGTTTTTTCAGCTGATTGCAAATCTTGTATCTGTTTTCTTCTATCACGTCTAGTTTTTTAAAAAAGTGAAATTTTATTTTTTGGTCAAAAAAGCCAGAAATTTTATGATACTTTGTATGATAAACTTCAACAAATTAGGATAGATTCTACTATTTATTTTTTTTTCGATTATATAAATTTTTGTTTATGTCTCTGATATGAATCTGACCCTGTTCATCTTCTTGTCAATGAATTACACACCCCTAAAAAGCATCTTATATCAAACCTGTGTTAATGCCGTGCAAAAGTAGAAATTCATCTTAATCAAACACTAGACATGACATAAGAAAACAGACTGCAGATTTGAAATCAGCATGCAAATCTAGTTTAGAAAAACATTACGTCAATTCTGTGGCAATAATTTTAAAGTTGATAGTGATGTAAACATTACACCATTGAAAAATATGCAAATTAGGTTTAATAACTGATAAATAAATGTTAAGAATATGCAACTCGTGTCATTTATCTGAAGAAAATAGTCAAGTAGTCATTATCTAGAAAGCGCAATTAGATGTGGCATATATTGTATCTAAAATTTGCATAAAATAGCACAAAAAGCTTAAATTTGCATAAATTTAAATATGCAAATTTCTCAAAACCTGGACCACCTAGAGATAAACGGAAAGCATGTTCGGAATCAGCGCCAAAAACTGATCTAGAATCAACTAATTTTAGTTTTAGGACAAAACCACTGTTTTCCAGTGTAATCATCTGCAGATACAAAGTACTTGAGAAAAAACGAAAAGCATAGAAGTTTCCCGCGCTTTGATAAGCAGGGGGATCGCTTTACATACTTTAGGACTAATCGCTTTACATACACTGAGAAGATGATTAAAATATAAGGATTCAAATATCATCACGATACATATTTAAAACATATAAAATTTGGATATAATACACGTATTATTTTATATTTGTATTAAGACAGAGTCCAAAACACTGCACTAAAACTAGTGTCGTGAAGGAATTTTTACCTTGTTATTAAAATAAACATTAAAACATACATATGATTTCTTAAAAGGTGTTAAAAATATGTAAAAAAATTAGTTAATATAACCCTGAGGTCTTACGAATGCACATGCGTTTGTTTTCAAAACGGAAAAGATGACTGGCTGGATTTTTGCATTTAAGTCTGTTTTCTAAGTCATCCTTCGCCTTTGAAAATGAACGCGTGTGCGTTCGATAGATCTCAGTGTTATATTAACTAATTTCTTTGTATGTTTTAACATCTTTTAAGAAATTACGTGTATGTTTTAATGTTTATATTTGTATTACGCTCCAACATTTTGAGGTATTTTTGAGCCATAACTCCAAATATTGGGGTGACACTTCACCATTTTGATATTGCAGCGCCAAGAGTTCGTTCAAACCAGCACACAATTTTTAAGAGTGCAAGAAATACCGATCGACTTTATCTTTCTTCGGAATTATTCTTTTAAAATTTCGTTTTCAAAACAAATAAGAAAGAAAAAATCATGCGTCAAGCACATATTATGAAACACTTTCCAGCACATTCAGAATAATGAAATAAAAGCGCATCGTTTAATAGGTTATATTATGTCTATTATGTCTAATTCAATTATATGGAAACGCAAAACACATTTGAAAATCCAATATCAGCTGTTCCCATTTACAATCCGAAAATTATCCGAATTCTTTGAGCAGCCCTGTATATGATATATAGATTTGTATCTATTTACTAAATGCATGCCAAAATTTATTTCACTTAAGAAATACATATACTTCAGCCAGAAAATTCGCCTTTAGGAATATCCGCTAATAAGGAGAATGGTGCGTGAATTCTTTTGTGCAGCACTGTAAAGGAGGTATAGAATTTATATACAACGGGTAACATGCAAAAAAATATTAGTTAAATTTAAAAGCGCATACCGAATTTTAAAACGCACTTCAAGCCATTATTACTCAAAAACAGTATTGTAAGCGATTTCTTTTGTGTGTCCCTGTAAATAAATGATAAATGCTATGAATGCCCTATTCTTTCCTTATCACCTTGTAGGCAAATTCAGTGATTTATAACAGTTTCAATACATTTGAAATAGCGTAACCTCATTAAAATACTCTCCAAATGATTTTTCCCATATACCATAATGTAATGCAATTCTTTTGAGTGCACCTGTAAATGAACTATTAATCCTACAAACTGCATAAAATACCAAACACGCCGTGGTGACCCTAAATAACGTTTATCAATTGCATGAAAATCCGAGTATATTTACGAGAATTAGATTTTGGATAGACAGACAGACAAACCTAATGCATAAACTCTTTGCAACTTTGTTGGAAAGAGTTAATAAATATATTAAATTTAAAAAATCAAAAAACCCGACTGCATAAAAAGCGAACTAATTAAATCTTTCTCATCAATATGAAACCATTTTTTATATTACTTACTTTTTTTTTTTTATTTACTGGTATTGATGACTTTTAAGTTGTGTTTAATTATTACTTCCTATCTACAAACACTGTTTTGATGAGGCCTATAGATGTCTATTATGAAGGTTAGAGTTACAGTAAAGGTAGAGACCCAAAGTACACAACTTCCAGGTTGTGTAATATTTAAACGGAGCTTCTGACTGCAAAATGGTCAATGAAACATCGTCTTCAATTTGAAAGACCTATCCAGTGATATGCCACTCAATATGGTACGTAATTTTTTTTTTTCGTCTCTACCGCCATTTTGTAGTTTACGGCCGCTATTTTGAATTTATAAAAACAAAATCTAGCCTATAACCATCGGACGGTTAAGACGAATCGATAGAGACCTCATTCATTAAAATCAATCCAGCCGTTGGGATGTTTTGAGGGTATAAAGAAATCCACATACACAGATACGCGTGAAACACATAACCCTTCTTTTCAGTCGGGTAAAAAGAATATGTCTCAAATTAGATGAGTTCCAGAGAAGGTATTTGTGACATGAATGAAGAAGGTAATCTTAAATTAGCGAGGCTACGAAATTTTGTTATTTCAGAATTATGTTCCAGATAAGAGGAAGAACGAATATTTTTTCCAACTGGATTAAATCATATTCAAGGCTGGAGTAGCACAGTTGAAGTTTATTCCAACAGAACGAAAAATGCCCAGACCAGGGATCGAACCTGGATACTTGGCGTGCCGTGCCAATGCCTTACCTGTTAGGCTATCCGGACCGATACCTGGCTGACATAATTCATTCTCTTATTAGTTGGACTTGGCTGCAAGCTGCAGCGCTAGTTTCATTCATCCGAGCTATAACTATAGCATTTACATGATGAAACTACTTTAACACGGAAACTCCTGTATACAATGTAATTAGGTCATAATGAAGGGAACGAATATTTTTTCCAACTGGATTAAATCATATTCAAGGCTGGAGTAGCACAGTTGAAGATGCACCTTGAATATGATTTAATCCAGTTGGAAAAAATATTCGTTCCCTTCATTATGACCTAATTACATGGTATACAGGAGTTTCCGTGTTAAAGTAGTTTCATCATGTAAATGCTATAGTTATAGCTCGGATGAATGAAACTAGCGCTGCAGTTCGCAGCCAAGAGACTAATAAGAGAAGTGAAACTAATAAGAGAGTGAATTGTGTCAGCCAGGTATCGGTCCGGATAGCCTAACAGGTAAGGCATTGGCACGGCACGCCAAGTATCCAGGTTCGATCCCTGGTCTGGACATTTTTCGCTCTGTTGGAATAAACTTCAACTGTGCTACTCCAGCCTTGAATAAGTGGAAGAAGTTGATTACAGCGTGAATTCTAGCTTAATGTCAGACAAATGTATATCATACGGTGATCTTGTGGATACATGATCTTGTGGATATCTTGACGGATGATACGGATTCTTGTGAACGAAAAAAGACAATTACAAATTAGAAGTAGGCATTTTTTCTGGATTTATTCAACCTTCTATATACAGGCGTGAACTAAATGTTCAAGGAGAAATCCTTATTGACTATTCTCTTTAAAAAAGAAAGTTGAGTGCAACACAGAACGGAAAAAAATTATCTGTGCAACAGTAGCCGAGTTACTATTTGCGGGAATGAATGTGATCAAGACCTACATTAAGTTAGGCAAAATTTAGACCAGACGGATCGTAAAATGAGAAAATGAGAATAACATTAGCCCAAGAATTATGATCGATGATCAGAATTTTCACCGAAATGTTTGAAACGATTATGGGACTTCTGCATTTCATTGACTTTTCAGCTCAAAACCTCAACATCGTGTAAAGACCTTCAAAGATCAAGAATTTGTTTCTTTACATAATTCATTTTAAGAGAGGTGGAACTGGAAAAAAGTCAAACAATTGACGAACAGTTAATCCTACACTGAAAAAAAACGACATTTACTGTTCATGTCGCGCTCAAACTCGGTCACAGTCGAATGTGCTGTAGCTTTCTTTGGATTCTTGACTATATAAACATAAAAAATACTGTAGTTGCGTAAAATTAACAGCACAATGTGCTGGCAATTCGGACGCCAGCAGTTTGCGCTGGCAAATCTACATTTTTTTTAATTTTTTTTTTTACAGTGTACTAAATGCACAGTAAAAAGTACTATGCGTTAAATTATTTTAAATCATGGTAAATCAAACTGTGAGAAATTTAGAAAAATATTTTGCGAAGACATTGTACTACATCTTTGATTTCTCCAAAATTAATCTCTGATATTTAATGAAAACTATATTAATTAATTTAATTATTTTTTCTAATTATTGTACTTACTGATATTAATCTTATCTTGCGTTATATTGTTCTATTTTGCATAATGAAAATATTTAAGTATTGCTTTCCTATATATTCTGTTCTGAGAACCCAGACCACTTAAGCACTGGTTGTTATGATCTATTTTATTACTTTCGAGATTTGTAGACAAGGTTTGACAACATCAAGAAGAAAGAAGGGACAGTTTAAAGACCTACAAATTTAATAGATACAATTCACCGTAAGCGGTCGTGCTCATGTGACTTTCCGGATACGGAAGAGGCTAAGGGGCGTGTTTCGCCACTACCTGTATAGAATGATCTGGTGGGTGCATCAGCGCACCCCTCCGAACTGGGAGATCTACGTAGCGAGGACATTTAGCAGAGGTCTGTAACCCCCTAGGATTATTACTCGAAGATAGTGCTTTGAGAATATATAAAATATTAAAATATTCATAAAATAATCGTTACAATTTACTACTAAAATAGGTGTTGATGAAAGATATATAAAATGGTTAAAAAAAAAAACTAGATTTTATAAGTATATGAAGCTCACACAACGGTTTCGGCTAAAGCTAAGCCATTGTCAAGTGGGAAACCAGCGGAGAAGCGTTCGACACTAACTGACACCAGACGAAAGAAAAAAAAAATGTTGGAGGTCAAAACCATTACTAATGTGGAGAGGAGGGGAAGTACAGAAAACTCAATTCTATGATTCACTTGACAGACCAAACTCCCCTGTAACTGGAAAAAAGTACGCGGTATTTGGTATGACAAAACTTCGTTACGATACCTCTCCCTCCCTCATTATTAGTGTTTTCGACCGCTTGCAAATATTTATGAAGGAGTTTCCAGTTATCTGGTGTCAGTCAGTGTCGAACTTTTCTCCGCTGGTTTCTCTTTGGTAAGGGCTTAGCTTTAGCCAAAAGTGCGCGGTGAGCTTTTATATAATTTAACATTTAGGGTTTTTAATTTTTTAAACCATTTTGCGGATGGGCGATTCTACGCAAATAGGCCATTTTTATCTTAGTGGTGAATTAAAAAAATTCCTGCCAGAAATTTCTAATTTTCTTTTGCAAGACTTTAAAAAAAGTACTTATTAAAAAGAAATAGCCGTCATGCTTAATATTCAAAAATTCTATAATTCTTATATTTCTAAATTTTTATTAGAATGAGGGGATGATCACAAAATGAAGAAATGACAATTTTGTGAAAAACATGTTTCAAATAATAATTTTAACAAATTTTTGTCCAGAAAAATAAAATATATTTCCTTTGCTATCACAAGGTACTGGAGGTTCAATTTCTTTTAACAATGTCAGATATAGGTTAGTCATGAATATCCTCTTTCGTAGGCCGCTTAAGCTTTGCATTGCCTGTAGTTTCAAAAGCATTTACTTTGACTGATTTATAACCAATTTCTAATTGTTCTCCAGAATGCATTTCAATTTCATGCTTCACAATTATCCAATCCAAGTGCTTAGAAGGACCTGTAAATGAAATTTATTGAGTCCCTATTTTTACTATGCATAATACTCGAATGAAGAATTCTTTAGCAAATAAATAAATAGAATGCTAAATTCATCTTTAAAAAGTTAAACTTAAAAGAAGTATAATAAATATAATATAGAATAATACTAAACTATTTTAACTGTGTTCTCAACCGAATCAAAGTATAATTAGGCTAATTATCAGAAGAAAAACTGTAATGTAATATCAGATATTACTATACACTATACACTAATGTATATACTAATATATATTAGTATATATATTAGTATATATAGGTATATATATATATATATATATACTAATATCTAGTAGTATATATAATATATTTACTAATATATATATATATATATATATATCCATATGCTATAGATAGAATGTACAGTCGTGGAAAAAAAGTAAACACTCCCTACTAACTCCTCAACAAATTATCGCAGAAGAAATTTACTGGTACCAAATGATTGGAAATAAAGTCTACTTTTAAATGATGTATATAAAATTTGCTTAGGGGGCCATCTACATATTAAAAAGAACCATAATTTTGTTTTCTCCAATAGCAGTATACAATTCTGACAGCATAAATGAGCTCTAGACCCTTCAATTAGCCTAAAAACAAATTTTTATGCAATTCGTACGATAAGTTTCCGGAAATTAATTATTTTAAAACGAGCGTATTTTAAGGGTTGTATCGAAATTGAAGTTCAGTACTCGATTGTTAACCAAGAGAGCCTTCTTCTTGATCAAGGCACCTTAAGCGCCACTCACGCAGTCAATGAAGCCTGCTTGATTACAGGATAGCGTAAGAAATTTCAAAATATCTAGTCACTTCTATCATAAACGACCCCTTAAACCATCATTTTGCTGTTTTTTAAGCATAATTTGAAAACTACTTGGAAGAAAAATGTGAAATTTTGGATTTTCATAAAGCAGGACTTAATAAATCTAAATCCATAAAAAAATTGTACGTTGCAATTCATAATTTTTTCGAATATTAATTTCATAATTCATAATTTATATCATAAAATTACAAAAATTATAAATTCAGCGTATTTATGTTTGGGTATATTAGTATTATTGCTACACAGAAAATTAGCACATTAGGTGTATAACTTCAGGATATACAAATAAAAATATGAAAATGTAATTTAACATTAGAAGCACTATATTCTGAATGTTTATAATTTAAAATCTTATCATTCAAATGAGTTGAAATTTGATGACTAGGTGTAGTTTGAACCGAAGATTTGAAATATCTTGTTAAAATCGTGTATTGCTATTGCAAAAAATGAAGTTTGGATTCGTTTCAATATGTAGATGGCCCCCTAAGCAAATTTTATATACATCATTTAAAAGTAGACTTTATTTCCAATCGCTCGGTACCAATAACTTTCGTATACAATAATTTGTTGAGGAGTTAGTAGGGGGTGTTTACTTTTTTTTCCACGAGTGTACTATAATAGAAGAATATAATAGAAGAATAAAAGTTCTTTTATTAGAATTCTTTGTTGCTGATTTCTTTCAAAATATACAGCCTGAATTTCTTCAGTGAATATACAATTAAAGTTTTCGTTGAAATCTATATGCTGTAAGATATAGTTTTGCGTTAAAAATGTCATTATTTTCTTAATTTCTCCATATTGCTAAGCTATTTTTCTGCTGTGAACCAGGAATACGTTTAACTGAATGATAAATTATTTCACAATTTGTTTTAATGAAATTTCTCAACTTGCTTTTACTGGTTTACTGGCTGATTTTTATCTTTTACATTATACATAACATTTTTATGCTCCAATTTTCTTAAAAATACGCTTTTAATTTCACCAAAATCATTAAATTTTTATATGTGACTTATTTTAGCAAACGGTCTAATTTGTAGAGATCAGACTACATTTTCCCATCTGTAGACCAATTAACTTCTCAAATTTAATTTTAGCATGTAGAATGTTGCATATCCAGTAATTTAACCTGCTCTTTTTCTTCTGATATTTGGCCTAAATACACTTTGGTTCAGTTGATAACATAGTTAAAATAGTTTAGTATAAGCCAAACAGTAATTGCTTTAAAAAATAACAAAGTACAACAAAGATCTTTATTTTAAGAGTTTTAACAAGTAAAAATTAAATATAAAATATCAAAAAACCCGACTGCGTAAAAAGCGAACTAATTAATTAATTCTCATCAATACGAAACTATTTTTTTTACTTACCTATTTTTTTATTTACTGGTATTGATGGCTTTTAAGTTGAGTTTAATTGTTAGTTCCTATCTATAAACACTGTTTTGATGAGGCCTATAGATGTCTACGATAGTTAGAGTTGTAATAACGTTGGAGAAGCTATCTACACAACTTGCAGGTTGTGTAATATTTAAACGGACCTTCTGACTGTAAAATAGTCAATGAAACATCGTCTTCATTTTGAAAGACCTATCCAATGATATGCCACTCAATATGGTGCGTAAAAAAAATTCCTCTTTACCGCCATTTTGAATTTATAAAAACAAAATATAGTCTACAGCCATCGGACGGTCAAGACGAATCGATAGAGACCTCATTCATTAAAATCCATCCAGTCGTTGGGATGTTTCGAAGGTATAAAAAAAACCACATACCCAGATATGCGTGAAATACATAACCCTTCTTGGTAGCCGGGTAAAAATAATAGAATCATTTTCTCAGATAAGCATAATTTACTCAACATTGAGGGACTGATAAAATTTACATTATTAGTTTCTGAACTTTTCACTCATAATTAAAAAATGTATATACATATTCTCAAATTATACCTTCAGGGAAAATTAAACAATCCACTAATAAATTTTTAGAAAACAAATTAATTTTATAAATTTAAATGAGGGATTGATAATATCATCTTAACACTCGCCCAATCTGTCTATTCAATTCTTCATTACATACTGAAGTATTTCTCGTGGATGGCTGAAAATTGTTTTACAGACAGGTCAGGACATGTGCAAAGCTTCACTCTACAGAAGTGGCGCCTATTTCAAATATCCTGAGTTTTTATGAGTGAGTGAATGATCCTAAATATGAATTGCAAACTTTTTTGCCACTTAAAAATTGCATGTGAATACCACAAAAATAATTTAATACGTAGAAATAATATTTTATGTATTCATATTAAAAGACAAATGTCCGACAAAAAAAGTATAAGTATTTCAGTTAAACATTTTATTTTTTGCATTTTTGGGTGGTAATGATTGCATGTGAGGAAATGATAGTATTTCATAGGTTTAAAAAAATTAAATATATTTTTTAATTAAAGCTTTAATTTTATGAGCTTATAAAATAAAGCCTTGTCTAAATTATATTTTTTAAAATGTATTAGCTTTTTCTGCTTAAAAAGTTAAAATATCCTTGAGTTTCATCATTTTCACCTACTTATACCCATATATTTCATCATATTACATTTTTTATTAATCACCCACATATTTCATCAACACCTATTTTGGTAATAAATTTTAATGAACTATTTATATGAGTGTTTTCATATTAATATTGTAAACAAAGGTGAATTTATCATTTTGAGTAGAGTGTATATGAGGACGTGAGTTTCAAAACTCACCCTATCCAAAATTTAAAAAATTGTGTTTTCCCTATCAATCTATTCTATTCTTAAACAGGTATCGAAAAGCACGACAATGTGCAACAAAACTAGTTTTATCCTATATTTCTCTCATTGTAAAATCTTGGTTTACAATGGAAACCAAAGGAGGCCGTTAGAGGTTTTTCGCGATTTCTCACAATTTCATTTTCTGGATAAGGCAACTTTTGAAACCGACGTCCTCAAATCATCGCCTCAGCAATAAGGTAGTAGGACATATAGCAATTATCAAAAATGAGATGTCTGGCTTACTGCTATGAAAAACTGTGTCTGCATCTAGTGAACAATAGCGAATTTTTATTTAAAAAAAGAAAAAAAAAATCTGAGAATAGTGTTAAGGGGGTCCGGGACACAAAAATCTCCCAATTTTCTAAAAAACTTTTATATTGCATTAAAAATATCTCTGTGTTTTTCCGCTGAAAATGACGTTTAAATCACGTTTCTATCTTAATTACAACAGGAAATAATAAATTTTTCGTTTTGGTTTGTTTTCAAAATCTAGCTTTCAAGCAATGGTTGTCAAGAAATCGATTTCTTGTGAAAATGTGTTTTTCTTCATGATGGCTTTTTTCACCATTTCTCGTATTTAAATCGGTATAAGTCAAGAACTGTTAAAAATAGATGGTTCAAACTTGGAAAAGTTTTTTTCAATTGTTTTACTTTAATTCTGATTCAGCAAATTAGAAAAAATATTTACTTTTAAAAATATGATTTTTTTTTTTTAAAGTTGCAATCTTTTTTCAACAATTTTTTTACTTTAAATACTTTTAATTTTTTTTAAATTAGTATTTTTAAAAATACTGAATCTAAATTAAAACTTATATATTTCTGTTTATTTAAATGAAAAAAAAATGAAATTCTACAAATAATATTTCGAGTTATAATGATTTTAAATTACCCCACTTTTTTAATGAATTTTAAATTAATTTTTTTTTTAAATATATGAGAAGTTTTATCAAGTGATTTTGCTTACAAATATCATGGTTAACCATCACAAAAAAATTCACAATTTTAACTTAATAAATAAAATTTATTTTAAATTGTGTCCCGGACCCCCTTAAACATAACCTTGTGGTTCAGAAGTTGTTCCACTAGATGTAAACACAGTTTCCCATAGCAGTAAGTCCGACATCTCATTTTCTATTATTACTAGATGTCGTACTGTTGCTCTGAGACGGCTATTATTAACCATTGAACATTTGTTCAGAGATGTACTGAGCATGCATGCATATTCCATCTAAGAGTTTTTACTTTATATGATCCAGTATCTTTTAGTTATCATCTTAAGTTAGGATGCTTATTTTGGAAGTCAAAAAATATCTTTGATATTAACGTTTAGTTTTTTATTCATCATGCAAGTCTCGCAAGTTTAACGTTCAAATTCGTCAACTGACTTTGTATTTATATACTAAGATTTAATACTCTACTTTGATGTAATGTTGACTGAGAACGTCGATGATATTATTCAGTCGTATTAGACTATTAATCATCATATTAATATAATGCACTTATGCTTACATTTAAATGTTAGTGATGAATTCTCTCTAGTGAATTTAACTTAATTTTTGCAGAGCTCAAAATTGACTTTGTGTATTCACGAATAAAAACTTTGAACATTTCTCCACGATTATCAGCGTAGACTTATGTCTTCATAGAACGGATTACAGGTAAAACTTTTGGCTTCCTATTTTGTGTACTATTATATGTTTTTGATTAAGGGGTCTCGGGACTCTTAAAGCTTTAAAATTTTCGAAATTTTAATTTTTAACTACTATCTTTTCTGAATATTTTGTATAAATGTTTCCTTGAAATTCCTATTAGAACAGAAGTTGTGGCTTTTAGAATGATACACGCTCAATAGCTGAAGCAGCGTTTCAGAAACTTTGAAGTCAATTTACTCCAAATGACGTTTTTGGGCATAACGCGCACGATATCTCAAAAACTTCTGAATTTTTTCATGAAATTTTCAAAACATATGTTTCATGTTAGTCTGTATAAACTGAACCTAAAATTTCCTTCTTATTGTTCAGAAATATATTCTTTATAGGTGATTATACAGTTGAAAATTTCTAAATTTTGCATTAACTAAATACAACTTTGTATTAAAAATAGAAAAATACTTTAAATACAAATTTATTTAGGTTCAGAGTAATTACTTTAATGTGAAGCATAAGTAGGACACAAAATGTTCCTTCTACTTGCAAAATTTATTTTGTAATCGTGCGCATAATCTGTTATGCCGATTTTCTGCTCTTCAAATGTCTGACATTTTGGAGCCCACTGCAAATGCTAATTCTGAATCTTGTAATTTTTCAAATACATGAAATGAAAGAACGTACTTATATCTTTTATCCCAATATAAAATTTTGTCTTAAAATCAATTACATTTAAAGATATTATATGTTGAAAATGGTCTCTTTTTTTTTCGATTTTCCCGATTTTAAGAGTCCTGAGACCCCTTAAAATAGTAAGGAGGTATATTGGCTGTGCGAGAGAATGTTTTTTTTTTAATTATTATGAATGCTTTTCTAAGTCATGTGTATGTATGACTTCGCAGACAAATATGAGAATCTAGTTCAATAATTAATTATAAATTAATTAAATGAAAAAAAAACGTGCTTTTTCCGAAATGGAATATTGTATTACTGTTAAATTTTACAAAGAATTGTTTATTTTTCTATCAATTCTTTTTAAAGTTTCCTTTACATGTAACTGGAAATACTATAAATAAATTTATATTTTTATTAACTTTATTTATGTTTTTCTTTTAATGGACTAACGTACAACAGTTGATTATTGCAAAATAAAGGGCTTAAGTTTTATTTAAGTATTATTGTTTGTTGTTTATTTATTTATTGTTAAGTGTTATAGTTTTATTGAAGTATTATTTAACATACTTTGACTAGTTGCTCTATTATAAGTCGATTAACTTGGTTAAAACACAGCTCAATTTGATAAATAATTAATTTTTAAAAGGGTGAAATTTTAATTAATGTTAATTACTGTATTTCTTATCCAACCAGAAGTTGCGATCAACCATTTATTTTATATTTAGATGGCCTACCCAATTAAGAGGCTACTTCAGTCACCGGAAAACACCCGCTCACTAATGCCAATCCTATGGAAGAAATCGTAAAGATATCTCGTTTGCATTGCAGTATTTTTAAACAATTCCTTTTCAATTGGCTAGCTGAGATCGATCTGTACAAATGTCATTTTTTACTTTTTCAATTTTGTTACAGATATTTTTAATTAGGACAATTTCATTTTCAGAACCGGTTTCGCAAGTGAAATCATCCTTTTGGAAAACATTTGCAAACAAAATAAAAAAAGTAAAAAAGGATAGATTTAGAGATCAATCTTAGCTTCCAATGAAAAAAAAAAATCATTTAAAAAATTAAAATGAAAAGGAGATTTTTTTTTCTTCCATAGGATTAGCATTAGCAAGCCAGTCTTTCCAGGTGACTAAATTAGATCCTTAATACTTCAATAAGTTTGGGGATAGGATTACACTTACAATAACCTACCTCATGTCTAGAGTTATTTAATTAAGCTCTGTAACCTATTTTAATCAATTTTGACTAAAACTCGCCAGCAACTTTTTCAAAAGCATATATACATTCAGTTAAAAACTTTAAAACTCTTTTCAAAGACAAATATGGCAGAATATTTATTGGCTACGTAGTATACTTGTTGGTAACTAATATATTTTTAAAGGAAGAAATTTTAATGAATGTTAATTACTCTATTTCTTATCCGACCAGAAGTTGCCATCACGCAACTAGCCTTATATTTAGATGACCTGCGTAATTAGCATTTCAATAAGTTTGAGGCGAGGCTTACCCTTACAATAACCTGCCTCATGTCTACAGTTATTTAATTAAGCTCTGTATCCTAGTTTAATTGTTTTTACCTAAAACTCGCCAGCAACTTTTTTTAAACACATGCCTTCAGTTAAAAACTTTAAAAGACTTTTCAAAGACAATTATCGCAGAATATTTATTAGCTATGTTGCACATTTATACATCCAGTAATTGGTTTCATAAATATAAGAAAGATTACTGAATCAGAAAATATGAAGATTCGTAACATTATATGCATTTAATGACAAAAAAGGGATTTCGCATAATTAATAATTGATACATTTTTATTATCATTATAAACAATACAAGTCCCTTAACAAGCTGACTATCGTTTTGATCCTCTTCCTTTTAAAAAATCAATTGTTGGTGAATAAACTTTAGCGCAGGAGAGATTAAAATAGAAAACCATTAAAATGCGCTTAAAAAATATTTCACCTTGTGAAATAGGAACGTGTTTTTTTCTTATTATCAGTTTAAAAGTTTGTACTACTGTAAGGCAGCGCAACGTTAAAAAAAATCATCGCGTAACAGCTGCAAAAAGCAAATAAGGACAGATTTAGAATAACAGTGAAAATAATCTGCAGGTTTATTTCACAAATGCGACTTAATGATACATTGTCACATTTTTTGAATTGCCAATTGTAAGCTTTACGAGATTAATATAATTTATAGGACAATACTCAAAACGTAATTTTAAATCTTTATCTGGTATAATAATTTATATTTCTTCTTTTATCCAATGAAATAAATGGAAATAATTAAAACAGGTAAGTTTTACATTTTGTTTTCCAGATCGCAAATTTCAGTTCCTTGCTGAACAGTCTTACAGGATTTATACAAAGTTTTGTGGTATTGATACAATATTAGTATAAAATTTTATCGTAGTAAATTTCTAATTTAATTCATTGCAACATCAGATTAACTTTTATTTTTATTTCTTTTAAAACTATTTTACTCACTTTTTCATCTTTAAATTAAATACATAAATGACAACGAACATTTACTCGTATTTTTTACAGCGTTTCTTTACAAATATGTTAAAGAAATTTTTTTCTAAATGGTGAGCTATTTAAAATATCAGAAGCGACATTTTTTTAAAGATATTGCCATCGTTTAATCACTTATGCCTAATTTTCAATAAGTTCTATTAAATGCATAGCAGAGAAAAATGGGAGAATCACTATGTTTCTTTTAAAACAGTTAAGACAATATGATTGAACTAGTCGGATGTGCCAATCACAAAATTTTCTTCTTTCTCATACCTGTTAATATTTAACAGTTGTTACATATATTAATAATCGACATCACTACTTTAATACTACAATATCTTTGATTTCCATCTTAAATTTCGGCTTCATTTTATTAGTACGAATAATAAAATGGAGTTAATCTTGATCATCATATTTAATAAAATCAATATATATATATATTTTTCTGCTGTACATCAGTTGCTTTTGAATCTCCGATTAGTTAGATGCGAAGTGCCTGTCGCTGCAGGAGATGATACAGAAAACAAGTAAAAATTAAATTTAAAAAATCAAAAAATCCGACTGCGTAAAAAGCGAACTAATTATTTCTCATCAATGCGAAACTATTTTTTATATTACTTACCTATTTTTTTATTTAATTGTATTGATGATTTAAGTTGTGTTTAATTGTTAGTTCCTATCTATAAACACTGTTTTGATGAGGCCTATATATGTCTATGATGGTTAGAGTTTCAGTAAAGCTAGAGATCCTACCTATACAACTTCCAGGTTGTGTAATACTTAAACGGAGCTTCTGACTGTAAAATAGTCAATGAAACATCGTTTTCATTTTGAAAGACCTATCCAATCATATGCCACTTAATATGGTGCGTAAATTTTTTCATCTCTACCGCAATTTTGTATTTTACGGTCCCATTTTGAACTTCTAAAAACAAAACCTAGCCTATAACAATCGGACGGTAAAGACGAATCGATAGAGATCTCATTCATTAAAATCCATCCAGTCGGTCGGGAAGTTTCGAGGGTATAAAGAAATCCACATAACCAGATACGCTTGAAACACATAACCCTTCTTGGCAGTCGGGTAAAAAGACAGATAGGGAGTGTAATTGACTAGTTATCTGATGCATTTTGTGTGATTGGTAATAGTGACTACTGACCGGTTCATAGATTGCTCATTCCATATAAATAGATCTGGAATACTTTTGCTTTCCACACATCAGTCTTATATTCGGAGAGAGATGTTAATATTCGCATTTACCCGCAGTATTCCAAGAGGCAATAGTTTCATGGATTATATAAAAAAAATAGTCTATGTCGTAGCATATGAGATACAACACCGCCTCTAGACAATTAACATGTATCCTGATGAAGAGAGAACAAATTTATCTTGATAACTGACGATGTACACCGTCAGCAAACTCAAAGACATTCAATTTATATCTGTTCAGGAATTATTTTCAAAGATACTTATTATCTGAATTATTGGATCAGTAGGTACTTATGTTGCTTTTTCAAGGCACTTAAAGTTCTTTTTCTTATTTAAATTTATCAAATGCAGAACTGAATTTAATATTATAATTTTTATAATTATGGTATGAATAAAAATGTGGATTTTAAAAATTATTTTATTAAAGAAGTTCAGTTGAATTAATTGCTTTGATAACGCAGTCTTATGCAAACTGAACGAAATTCCTTCATTACTTAAGATCTTGTATCACTTTTAAACATTTTTAAAAATACATATTTGCTAATTGCTAAATTTAAAGTTGATTTATTTACTATTCCGCTTGTGTTAATTATTTCATTTAATTAGCTATTATACTGCTTGGAATATTTTTATTATTGATAATTCTTTAGGTAATTAATATAATTCTTATAAGTTAAAGCATTCTTCGAAAGCAATTTACACAACGATTATTTTAATTGTCAATTATTAGTTTTATGAGCTTGACTAGAGAACCTTTACGATCACAAAACTGCATTTTAGAAGGTTAAATTAAGACATTTTGATATATAAGTAATTTTTATGAGTCTAATTTCTTTCTACAACAAATAAAGAACGTCAATAAAAGAACCTTAATATTTTAAAAAAAATAGTTAGTCTTTATTCTACTATTAAGGACCTTTGCACTCTTATATTCACAGTCACATTTTTAATCATGCTGCATCTGTAACCACATAACTAATAAACATACCAGTTCATTATTCAGGAAATAATCAGTAACCTTTAAAAATCGATCAAAAAAAATCCCAATAACCCAAATTGAAATTTAATTTATCTGTGATTCCACATTCACATTTTGTGTTGGAACAAAAATTCTGTTGAAAAAAACTCCAGCGATCCCTATGTTAAAGGTAAATGTAATTTTTACAGGGATTTTATAAAATGCAGTTTTTTTATAACAGGCGCTTACGATTTTTGAAAAATGTTTATCTAGAATTTCGTGAAATTTTGGCATTTTCTAGTGTAAATTTAATGCACGTGAGATAATCTAACAATTCCATGCTTAACATTAAAACATTAACATAACATAACATTAAATACTTATAAAATTATGTTTATGTTTTTAATTTGCTTCACTAATTTCTCACTCTTTTAAAATATTTGTTTTATTACTATATATAATACGTATTATAACTCTTAACAGTCCTAACATTATATATTTCATATAAAAATGTGTTTTGCATAAAAAAATATACAGAGTTAAAATTAGAAATATATTAGAAATATAAGAAATATATTAAGAAATATATTAGAAACCTCCTTTCCCAAAATGCTAATGATGCACCTGAATGCTTACGTTTGTTTAAATAGTGTCATTGTAAAACATGACTCATATAGAATTCAATATTTTATACGTAAACAAACTTAAATAGCACATATTTCAGATCAATCCATTTCTTGCACGGTCTTGTAAAATGTTTCATTCTACCCTTTTTTAGTAAGAACGGCCGCAAAAGCTTCCATAATTTTATCTGTTACTTTCAGCTAGAAAATACTTAACATCATTCTGAAATGTTGCTGACAAAAGAACATGTAAGCATCCCAGTAAAAATGATTTCTTTCCCATTACTAAAACTTTCATTACATCGTCCGACGAAATTCTTTGTTGTTCTTCATTTTATGAGATTGCGATAAAACAATTTTGTGGGAGACGTGGGGAAAAAAATCTCTGCAGATGTTGTTCCCATCAAACTTTCAACAATTTTTTGCTTTATTATGACAGGCATTCAACATTTCTAGATTGGAGAACACATTATTATATTTCTCATAAAAGATTCATTTTTTAGTATCTCATTTGCAATGAAAATTAATTAACTGATCATAATAAATTAACGTAAATATATTGATTGACATGCATACTTGTAAGTATATACACACTTAGGTATAAATTAATATCTTTAGTACATATCTGAGTAGATGCATATAAAAAATAGATTGAAATATGAAAAAAATACCCATAATCTTATAACAAATTGATATTATTATTAAAAGAAACGTGAATACGAATTAGCATTTAGGTGTTTAGATGCTGTTTATGACAGCTGATTATCTACTGGAGGGATAAAGGCCCAAGAGGGGGGGGGGGGTTGCTCTCTCTGGGGATCTTTCTAAGGGAACCTAACCCGTATTTACACAAGGTACCTAAGGCTTGAAGAAAAACTCTGAAAACTCGGAGCCGACGCAATAGGGTTCGAACCAGCTAATACTAAATTTAATATTTATAAATGTAATAAATTTTGTATTCATGCATTTTTGGATAAGAGTGCAACAGCTATTCCACCATGATCTGAATATTTATAAAACTATAGTACTATAACTATAGTTATAGTACGAACGCACCTCATTTGCTTAAAATACTCATAATCTTATAACAAATTGATAGTATTATTAAAAGGAACGTGAATACGAATTAGCATTTAGGTGTTTATATGCTGTTTATGACAGCTGATTATCTACTGGAGGGATAAAGGCCCATGAGAGGGGGGGGGGTGCTCTCTGTGGGGATCTTTCTAAGGGAACCTAACCCGTATTTACACAAGGTACCTAAGGCTTGAAGAAAAACTCTGAAAACTCGGAGCCGACGCAATAGGGTTCGAACCAGCTAATACTAAATTTAATATTTATAAATGTAATAAATTTTGTATTCATGCATTTTTGGATAAGAGTGCAACAGCTTTTCCACCATGATCTGAATATTTATAAAACTATAGTACTATAACTATAGTTATAGTACGAACGCACCTCATTTGCTTAAAATACTCATAATCTTATAACAAATTGATAGTATTATTAAAAGGAACGTGAATACGAATTAGCATTTAGGTGTTTATATGCTGTTTATGACAGCTGATTATCTACTGGAGGGATAAAGGCCCATGAGAGGGGGGGGGGTGCTCTCTGTGGGGATCTTTCTAAGGGAACCTAACCCGTATTTACACAAGGTACCTAAGGCTTGAAGAAAAACTCTGAAAACTCGGAGCCGACGCAATAGGGTTCGAACCAGCTAATACTAAATTTAATATTTATAAATGTAATAAATTTTGTATTCATGCATTTTTGGATAAGAGTGCAACAGCTATTCCACCATGATCTGAATATTTATAAAACTATAGTAGTATAACTATAGTTATAGTACGAACGCACCTCATTTGCTTAAAATACTCATAATCTTATAACAAATTGATAGTATTATTAAAAGGAACGTGAATACGAATTAGCATTTAGGTGTTTATATGCTGTTTATGACAGCTGATTATCTACTGGAGGGATAAAGGCCCATGAGAGGGGGGGGGGTGCTCTCTGTGGGGATCTTTCTAAGGGAACCTAACCCGTATTTACACAAGGTACCTAAGGCTTGAAGAAAAACTCTGAAAACTCGGAGCCGACGCAATAGGGTTCGAACCAGCTAATACTAAATTTAATATTTATAAATGTAATAAATTTTGTATTCATGCATTTTTGGATAAGAGTGCAACAGCTATTCCACCATGATCTGAATATTTATAAAACTATAGTACTATAACTATAGTTATAGTACGAACACACCTCATTTGCTTAAAATACTCATAATCTTATAACAAATTGATAGTATTATTAAAAGGAACGTGAATACGAATTAGCATTTAGGTGTTTATATGCTGTTTATGACAGCTGATTATCTACTGGAGGGATAAAGGCCCATGAGAGGGGGGGGGGGTGCTCTCTGTGGGGATCTTTCTAAGGGAACCTAACCCGTATTTACACAAGGTACCTAAGGCTTGAAGAAAAACTCTGAAAACTCGGAGCCGACGCAATAGGGTTCGAACCAGCTAATACTAAATTTAATATTTATAAATGTAATAAATTTTGTATTCATGCATTTTTGGATAAGAGTGCAACAGCTATTCCACCATGATCTGAATATTTATAAAACTATAGTACTATAACTATAGTTATAGTACGAACACACCTCATTTGCTTAAAATACTCATAATCTTATAACAAATTGATAGTATTATTAAAAGGAACGTGAATACGAATTAGCATTTAGGTGTTTATATGCTGTTTATGACAGCTGATTATCTACTGGAGGGATAAAGGCCCATGAGAGGGGGGGGGGGTTGCTCTCTGTGGGGATCTTTCTAAGGGAACCTAACCCGTATTTACACAAGGTACCTAAGGCTTGAAGAAACTCGGAGCCGACGCAATAGGGTTCGAACCAGCTAATGCTAAATTTAATATTTATAAATGTAATAAATTTTGTATTCATGCATTTTTGGATAAGAGTGCAACAGCTATTCCACCATGATCTGAATATTTATAAAACTATAGTAGTATAACTATAGTTATAGTACGAACGCACCTCATTTGCTTAAAATACTCATAATCTTATAACAAATTGATAGTATTATTAAAAGGAACGTGAATACGAATTAGCATTTAGGTGTTTATATGCTGTTTATGACAGCTGATTATCTACTGGAGGGATAAAGGCCCATGAGAGGGGGGGGGGGTGCTCTCTGTGGGGATCTTTCTAAGGGAACCTAACCCGTATTTACACAAGGTACCTAAGGCTTGAAGAAAAACTCTGAAAACTCGGAGCCGACGCAATAGGGTTCGAACCAGCTAATACTAAATTTAATATTTACAAATGTAATAAATTTTGTATTCATGCATTTTTGAATAAGAGTGCAACAGCTATTCCACCATGATCTGAATATTTATAAAACTATAGTACTATAACTATAGTTATAGTACGAACGCACCGCATTTGCTTAAAATACTCATAATCTTATAACAAATTGATAGTATTATTAAAAGGAACGTGAATACGAATTAGCATTTAGGTGTTTATATGCTGTTTATGACAGCTGATTATCTACTGGAGGGATAAAGGCCCATGAGAGGGGGGGGGGGTGCTCTCTGTGGGGATCTTTCTAAGGGAACCTAACCCGTATTTACACAAGGTACCTAAGGCTTGAAGAAAAACTCTGAAAACTCGGAGCCGACGCAATAGGGTTCGAACCAGCTAATACTAAATTTAATATTTATAAATGTAATAAATTTTGTATTCATGCATTTTTGGATAAGAGTGCAACAGCTATTCCACCATAATCTGAATATTTATAAAACTATAGTACTATAACTATAGTTATAGTACGAACGCACCTCATTTGCTTAAAATACTCATAATCTTATAACAAATTGATAGTATTATTAAAAGGAACGTGAATACGAATTAGCATTTAGGTGTTTATATGCTGTTTATGACAGCTGATTATCTACTGGAGGGATAAAGGCCCATGAGAGGGGGGGGGGGTGCTCTCTGTGGGGATCTTTCTAAGGGAACCTAACCCGTATTTACACAAGGTACCTAAGGCTTGAAGAAAAACTCTGAAAACTCGGAGCCGACGCAATAGGGTTCGAACCAGCTAATACTAAATTTAATATTTATAAATGTAATAAATTTTGTATTCATGCATTTTTGGATAAGAGTGCAACAGCTATTCCACCATGATCTGAATATTTATAAAACTATAGTACTATAACTATAGTTATAGTACGAACACACCTCATTTGCTTAAAATACTCATAATCTTATAACAAATTGATAGTATTATTAAAAGGAACGTGAATACGAATTAGCATTTAGGTGTTTATATGCTGTTTATGACAGCTGATTATCTACTGGAGGGATAAAGGCCCATGAGAGGGGGGGGGGGTGCTCTCTGTGGGGATCTTTCTAAGGGAACCTAACCCGTATTTACACAAGGTACCTAAGGCTTGAAGAAAAACTCTGAAAACTCGGAGCCGACGCAATAGGGTTCGAACCAGCTAATACTAAATTTAATATTTATAAATGTAATAAATTTTGTATTCATGCATTTTTGGATAAGAGTGCAACAGCTATTCCACCATGATCTGAATATTTATAAAACTATAGTACTATAACTATAGTTATAGTACGAACACACCTCATTTGCTTAAAATACTCATAATCTTATAACAAATTGATAGTATTATTAAAAGGAACGTGAATACGAATTAGCATTTAGGTGTTTATATGCTGTTTATGACAGCTGATTATCTACTGGAGGGATAAAGGCCCATGAGAGGGGGGGGGGGGTTGCTCTCTGTGGGGATCTTTCTAAGGGAACCTAACCCGTATTTACACAAGGTACCTAAGGCTTGAAGAAACTCGGAGCCGACGCAATAGGGTTCGAACCAGCTAATGCTAAATTTAATATTTATAAATGTAATAAATTTTGTATTCATGCATTTTTGGATAAGAGTGCAACAGCTATTCCACCATGATCTGAATATTTATAAAACTATAGTAGTATAACTATAGTTATAGTACGAACGCACCTCATTTGCTTAAAATACTCATAATCTTATAACAAATTGATAGTATTATTAAAAGGAACGTGAATACGAATTAGCATTTAGGTGTTTATATGCTGTTTATGACAGCTGATTATCTACTGGAGGGATAAAGGCCCATGAGAGGGGGGGGGGGTGCTCTCTGTGGGGATCTTTCTAAGGGAACCTAACCCGTATTTACACAAGGTACCTAAGGCTTGAAGAAAAACTCTGAAAACTCGGAGCCGACGCAATAGGGTTCGAACCAGCTAATACTAAATTTAATATTTACAAATGTAATAAATTTTGTATTCATGCATTTTTGAATAAGAGTGCAACAGCTATTCCACCATGATCTGAATATTTATAAAACTATAGTACTATAACTATAGTTATAGTACGAACGCACCGCATTTGCTTAAAATACTCATAATCTTATAACAAATTGATAGTATTATTAAAAGGAACGTGAATACGAATTAGCATTTAGGTGTTTATATGCTGTTTATGACAGCTGATTATCTACTGGAGGGATAAAGGCCCATGAGAGGGGGGGGGGGTGCTCTCTGTGGGGATCTTTCTAAGGGAACCTAACCCGTATTTACACAAGGTACCTAAGGCTTGAAGAAAAACTCTGAAAACTCGGAGCCGACGCAATAGGGTTCGAACCAGCTAATACTAAATTTAATATTTATAAATGTAATAAATTTTGTATTCATGCATTTTTGGATAAGAGTGCAACAGCTATTCCACCATAATCTGAATATTTATAAAACTATAGTACTATAACTATAGTTATAGTACGAACGCACCTCATTTGCTTAAAATACTCATAATCTTATAACAAATTGATAGTATTATTAAAAGGAACGTGAATACGAATTAGCATTTAGGTGTTTATATGCTGTTTATGACAGCTGATTATCTACTGGAGGGATAAAGGCCCATGAGAGGGGGGGGGGGGGCTGCTCTCTGTGGGGATCTTTCTAAGGGAACCTAACCCGTATTTACACAAGGTACCTAAGGCTTGAAGAAAAACTCTGAAAACTCGGAGCCGACGCAATAGGGTTCGAACCAGCTAATACTAAATTTAATATTTATAAATGTAATAAATTTTGTATTCATGCCTTTTTGGATAAGAGTGCAACAGCTATTCCACCATGATCTGAATATTTATAAAACTATAGTACTATAACTATAGTTATAGTACGAACGCACCTCATTTGCTTAAAATACTCATAATCTTATAACAAATTGATAGTATTATTAAAAGGAACGTGAATACGAATTAGCATTTAGGTGTTTATATGCTGTTTATGACAGCTGATTATCTACTGGAGGGATAAAGGCCCATGAGAGGGGCGGGGGGGGGGGGGTGCTCTCTGTCGGGATCTTTCTAAGGGAACCTAACCCGTATTTACACAAGGTACCTAAGGCTTGAAGAAAAACTCTGAAAACTCGGAGCCGACGCAATAGGGTTCGAACCAGCTAATACTAAATTTAATATTTATAAATGTAATAAATTTTGTATTCATGCATTTTTGGATAAGAGTGCAACAGCTATTCCACCATGATCTGAATATTTATAAAACTATAGTACTATAACTATAGTTATAGTACGAACGCACCTCATTTGCTTAAAATACTCATAATCTTATAACAAATTGATAGTATTATTAAAAGGAACGTGAATACGAATTAGCATTTAGGTGTTTATATGCTGTTTATGACAGCTGATTATCTACTGGAGGGATAAAGGCCCATGAGAGGGGGGGGGGGGGGTGCTCTCTGTCGGGATCTTTCTAAGGGAACCTAACCCGTATTTACACAAGGTACCTAAGGCTTGAAGAAAAACTCTGAAAACTCGGAGCCGACGCAATAGGGTTCGAACCAGCTAATACTAAATTTAATATTTATAAATGTAATAAATTTTGTATTCATGCATTTTTGGATAAGAATGCAACAGCTATTCCACCATAATCTGAATATTTATAAAACTATAGTACTATAACTATAGTTATAGTACGAACGCACCTCATTTGCTTAAAATACTCATAATCTTATAACAAATTGATAGTATTATTAAAAGGAACGTGAATACGAATTAGCATTTAGGTGTTTATATGCTGTTTATGACAGCTGATTATCTACTGGAGGGATAAAGGCCCATGAGAGGGGGGGGGGCTGCTCCCTGTGGGGATCTTTCTAAGGGAACCTAACCCGTATTTACACAAGGTACCTAAGGCTTGAAGAAAAACTCTGAAAACTCGGAGCCGACGCAATAGGGTTCGAACCAGCTAATACTAAATTTAATATTTATAAATGTAATAAATTTTGTATTCATGCCTTTTTGGATAAGAGTGCAACAGCTATTCCACCATGATCTGAATATTTATAAAACTATAGTACTATAACTATAGTTATAGTACGAACGCACCTCATTTGCTTAAAATACTCATAATCTTATAACAAATTGATAGTATTATTAAAAGGAACGTGAATACGAATTAGCATTTAGGTGTTTATATGCTGTTTATGACAGCTGATTATCTACTGGAGGGATAAAGGCCCATGAGAGGGGCGGGGTGGGGGTGCTCTCTGTCGGGATCTTTCTAAGGGAACCTAACCCGTATTTACACAAGGTACCTAAGGCTTGAAGAAAAACTCTGAAAACTCGGAGCCGACGCAATAGGGTTCGAACCAGCTAATACTAAATTTAATATTTATAAATGTAATAAATTTTGTATTCATGCATTTTTGGATAAGAGTGCAACAGCTATTCCACCATGATCTGAATATTTATAAAACTATAGTACTATAACTATAGTTATAGTACGAACGCACCTCATTTGTTACGTTTGACGTACAATTTGCGACTTCTTATTGCTAGCTGTCGATATTACACGCTAAACATTTGCAGAAAATAAAGAGAGAAAAAAATACGAAAAAAAAAATAGAGTAACCTTAAGCGGTAAAATCACACGATAATATAACGACAATCACTGTGTGGTTGATTTACCACATTAAATAGCATTCGGTGAGCCAGTAGTATGCGAGATCATGTGTTAAAAAGAGTGTATTAAAGAATTATTCGAGAAATGTTTGGCTTATTTAAAATCAGTGTCACCCGTATTGGTTCACTCAAAAACTGTAAGATGTTATTTGTGAGAAACATGTCCAGAATACGTTGAATGACCATGAATATGGCTACATCAACAATATTTACATTAAAAGTCTGTTGTTCTATCATATTTAATGAAGTCATTTTTAGAATTCTTTTTAAAGTTTCCCGAGTATTACAAGCACATGTTGTGTCACTTTAAAGGATAAAAGAAAGTCACTTAATATTTTTGTGTATTTTTTCTGACGAAGCATGCAATTATAATTGTTAATAAAAAGAATCTTTTAGAATTAAAAATAAATAAAACGGTCAAGTGCGAGTATCACTCGCGCTCAGAGGATTCCGTACAATAAATATATGAATCATTAACTGAATTGTTAAAAAAAAAATTGTTGCTAAAAGAATAATAAGACTTTGTAAAAAACTATACAACGTAGTGTTGGGTATAGCTGTATATACTAGAAAAGTATAAATGGGTATACCATAAAAGTTAGAGATATGAAGCCTAAAATCAAATATTGCTATTCTGTTTAACTCTTTTTTTTAACCCTGATCCTAATCTGTTTATCATGAACTTAATTCGGTACGGAAAATAAATGTAGTGCCTAATTTAAACTTCATTTGGCATTTCATAAAACTAAATTCAGCGTAGTATAATCTTTTCTTTTTACAGTGTAACTAAAACAAAACCCTTGTTCTTGTTCAAAGTTTAAACTTGGAATTGTGCTAAGCGTGATTCGAATTGAGGTCGCAAAGTTGCAATGTTGGTTCGAGCTGCGTTTTTCCAGATGGGTTTTTAATTAACTTTTAAAGCTATGGGAGGCGTATTGAGAGATCACTTCAATGCAATCTAGTCGCGAATACCCTAGCATATATGCGATTAATTCTAATTAAATTAGTCTGTTTTTAATAATTTGACGTTTATTTCTTTTATACTGCTGTGGGGATATTGCATTACACAAATATATAGTTAAAAGTTCTTATGTACGGTTTAAAAGCCGATGGTATTTAGAGAACGCCACCCCTGTCATTATGTATGTCCAAACCCTCCATGTTTTTAAGAGTTAATATCTAGGCTAATGACAGACTATTTTTATTGAAAATTATTATTAACAATGCTTTTATACTTCTGCTACGATAGGTACCATCAGCGCTTAACAACACCTTTCCAGAATGCCCGAAAATCGAAATTTCTGTGCAAGTGAAGAATGCGATTTTCTCAAAAACTATGGGGCCTATAGTAATCGCTATAATTTTCCTACAAGATTTAAATTAATGTCTACTATCTCTAATTTTTTCATAATTTTAGTTTCAGTAGTTTCCGAAATAGATGGGGGGGGGGGATTTTTTATACTAGATTTTCAACGATATCTCTGAAAATATAATATGTACAATTAAAAGAAATGCAATTTTGAGTTCAGCGTTGCAAATGCTTTCGTACGATACCCCACACGATATACAAAGAAAAGATTTTTTTTTCAAGTAACTTAATTAGCACCCCTACATTTTTCCTCAAATTTTCCTCATTTTTGTGGTTTAATAATCGTTAAATATATGGGTCAATAATCTTTATTAATTCCCACAATTTGAACTTTCCACCTTCCATAGTTTACGAGTAAACATGGTTGTGACAGACGGACAGACAGACACAAGAGTGATCTTATAATGGTTCCGTTTTTACTTTTTAAGTACGGAACCCTAATAAAAAATATTAAAACATGTTAAATCATCCAGACAATCTAATTTGTTACATTATGTGATGTAACCTCGTATGTTATTTCATTAGAAATGTATACTATAATACATATAAATAGAATTACATTATAAAAAGCAAACACAAACGCGACTAAAATTTAACATAAAAGATTATGTATAGAATAATGATCGTTTTAAGACAAATCACGTTAAGCATGCCATTGCAAATCATAATTACATATATAAACGTCGTGATGTTTCAAGTATTTTTATGAGCTTTGCTACGTGCACAGACAATCAAACCGACGAAAAGTGTACCGAAATGACGAATTTTCACGATTTAGGAGAAAATTATATGTTTTTTCAAAGTTTCTACAGTCTCAGAAATCGTGTATGGTTTTCATTTTCATACCATCTAACCCTGATTTTATCGAATAAGTAGAAAACATTGGTAAAAACGAAAAATGGATAACTTATAAATATATATATGCACTGTAAAAAATAATCCTGTAAAACAACAGAAAATGTCTGGCAGCAAAAGTTGCCAGAGAAATCCTGTAAGTACGAGAAATATCTGTGCATACAGATATTCCGTATGCACAGATATTTCTCGCACATACAGAAATTCTCTGCCAACTTTTGCTGCCAGACATTTCCTGTATGTACAGGTATTTCTCGTACATACAGAAATTTTCTGGCAACTTTTGCTACCAGGAATTTTCTGTATGTACAAGAAATCTCTCTGTGCACAGATATTTCTTGCTCAAGGAGAAATTTTCTGGCAACTTTTGCTGCCAGAATTTTCCTGTACATACAAGAACAGTCTGTGTGCACAGATATTTCTTGTGCAAACAGAAATTTTCTGGCAACTTTTGCTGCCAGAATTTTCCCGTACGTACAAGAACAGTCTGTGAGTAGAAATAATCAGTACTATTTTTATCCCAATTATTGTACTGGGTGTCCTAAAGTAGACTGACTGATTTTAAAATTTAGTAACTTGCAAGTGGTAACTTTTTTTTTCAGGATGATTATGTATGTCATCTTACATAATCATCGTGGGAAAAAAAAAAAAGTTACCACTTGCAATTTACAAAATTTTAAAATCAGTCGGTCTATTTTAGGACACCCGGAACAATAATTGGGACAAAAATAGTACGATTATTTCTGCTCACAGACAGATGACAAAGTTTTGTTTACTGTGATTACCAGTTTTAGTTCCAAATAGCAACGATAGATTGCTGCAAGCTATAGGTGCTAAATGAAACTCAATTTTTTGGTCTCTTCTCCCAACATTGATACGAATGAAGGTTAAATATATGGAGTGCATTGGCGAATGAGACTCGGTCCATATATTTAAGCCCCTTTTGCATCAATGCTGGGAGAAGAGAGGCTAAAAAATTTAGCCTCAAGTTAGCACCTAATGCTAGCTGCAAGATCTATCGTTGCTACTTGGAGCTAAAAACCGGGAATGACAGAGAAAACAAACTCCTGATTCTTACATAAACCTTCTGCAAGATTTTTCTTTTCTTTTTTTTTTTTTTTAATAGCAGTTAGTTACCATTTGCAAATTATTGAATTTTAAAATTAGTCTGTCCATTTTAGTACATCCAGTATGTATGCTTCTAACCTCAATGCTTTTAAATAAAATGCTACTTTGAATAAGAAAATTTTTCTAATTAAATTTGTATAATTTTTGTGGAACAGATGTCATATTCGCCCCATATTGGCGCGATTTTTTTCGGTTGCCAATTTGGCGAAAACATCAACAGCATAAACAACATAATCCGGGTTACCACATCAAGCAAAATAACGATACTTTGGCGCAAGTTAAGTACCTATTGCCTATATGATATTGGCGACAGAAAAAAAATCGCGCCAATATGGGGCGAATATGACATCTGTACCTTTTTGTAAGGTTAGTCATTTGAAATCCATTTAATGACATTCATTAAATTAAATCTGAGATTTAAAAAATTGGCAAGTACAGTAACACATTGAATATCTCTTATGACAAATTTTGTTTACTGTACATAATTTAAAAGTTTATTAAAAAAAACAATAACTTCCAAGCTCATTAAATATCTCCAGATAATGGCTGTATATATTAGTAGTGCAAGTTTCTATTGTGATAAGGGAAGATACTGTTTCAAAGAATACTACTTTTTAAGTTCACTTATCATACCAGAAACTTATGCTGCCAAATCCTACATATTTAATGAATTTTGTAAACAGTATTATTCAATTTCATGAACAAAATTAATTAGCTTTTATTTGAATATTAATGTATTTTCAACCTTTAAAACTTGTTAAAATCTAATATTTCCAACAATATGAGAAATGACAATGCCATACTTCAGTTACAAAATGGCAGACTTTGTTTTGTAAATGGTCTGCATATATTTTATTTTTCAAAAATACTTGGATATATGGCCACCTATTGCACACAAACATAAATGATGATGGCAATAATGTGGTTTAAATTAAATGCAGGATTATGTAGGAACTGAAGGAAGAAGTGAATAATTTTGTAACAAAAGACCAAATCTAGTTTCTCAAACTCGAATTGTTTACTGTTAATGAGCTTACTTTGTTTCAAATTATAATTTCAAAGGAAATCCTTACAAGTTCGCTAAGTTACTAGTACAAAATATACTGCTGGGCGAAACAGCACTTGTTTTGTAACAAATTAAAATAGAAACATAGTCAATTTCAACAATAAAAGAAAAAAATTAGTAATTTGCTCAGGATAAATATTACTTATTTAATGCAATGTGTAAGAGTAAATAAATATACAATGCATATCTTCCAAGTTTGAGTATGTTAAATAAAATTGAATACTTGAAAACAAAGACAAAAAAATATATTCTGAAAGATTATTAAACATAGTGGTCTACAGAAATTTAAAGAAAAAGTTCCCTGATTATCTTTATCAGACTTCCTTGATTTTCATTATTAACAATATACAAAAAGTATTTTTTAATATATGCTGCTTCCTCGTATTACACACTTATTGAGCTTGCCAATATCTTGATTGGGAGAAAACCCAAGACCAAAAAACTGTCTAATATTCATAAAGTATTGGTTGACAATTTTATAAATCTGAACTCCAAATTTAGTCCAACTTCATTTAGTGGCTAATAGATATATGTTGGCCAGAAAATTCCCTCATTTTCTGAAGAATGTTCAATCCTAAGACATATCTATATCTGACGGGATAGGTAATTGGTTATGCTAATATATAATGTAACATTTTAAAACATGGGTAAATAGTTTTCAATAGTATAACAGCTATCCACAGAAAATGAGGACATACGATCACCTTAATTTGAGTTAAATATAAAAAATTCATACCATGTACATTTTTTTTCTAAATATTGAGAGCGACTAATCAGCATAGGAAAAAATGTGATACATAAAACAGACGAATCCATCTTGTTTGCAAGGCGAAAAGGGAAATATTTTTGCATATAGACCAATTTCCCTGATTTTCGAGTATTTTTTACAAAATTCCCCGACTTTTCCAGATTGATAAACCTCCCTGATTTTCCATGATTGCCCGATTCTGTAGACACATCCTGTAAAACTTGTGTTAAACATCTTACCTGATGACATTTACCCCCCTCCACAAATTGCAAACACATACTATTATAGATAAACATATGAATTTCAATAAAAATCACACAAGAAAAAAAAAATCATAGCAAATTACAGAAAATAGTTTTATTCTTAATGAATGCATAAGTAACTTAAAAATATATGCATGCAACTGAAATCACTCTGTGGTTGTCCACGTTTTACACTTTTATTTATTGCTCGTTTGCTACTTGAAGAATCTGGAGGAATTCACATCAAGCCCCTACAAGAAAAAAAAGCAAAAAAATTAACATTTCAATCGAACTTCACCCATTCAATTTTGTGGAATACAATATCAACAGGATGCTACAGAGCAGGAGTGGCCAACCTTTTGTCATGGCAGACCAAATTTTAAAAGGAAAGTTGTTTTGTTTACAAATTTTAGCAAACCATAGAATTTTTTTTGTATTTGGTTGGTAAAAAGAGTTATCTGGTGTAAATATATGCATAAAAATGACTTCAAATAAATACATTGTAAAATTCAATCCAGGCATTCATTTCAGATTAACTGGCTTCTCACCCAAAAGTGAGTAGTAAGAACATTGTTTAATACCAAAACATTGACATATTGAAAAATTTCCTATAATATTGAACTCTTCTGATTATTTTTCACAGCTGCAATAAGAGTTGTGTATACGTAAATAATATTCTAGCACTGATGCCAAGCTCATAGGCATTTAATTGGTCAATAATTGCTACGAACACATTATTGAGCAGTAGGATAAAACTATAATTTTTCATACCATGCATTAAATACAGTTGCTGCATTCTGCTACTTAAGCTATAAAAATATTTGAATTTAATCATTTAACTTGCTTTGCGACAAAGACAAAATGTAAGAACAAGACTTTTCATCCTGCAAAAAAAAAGAAAGTTATTTGCCGATTTGTGTTTCTAAATAATGAACATATTATAGTGACTGCTTATACAGCAATGTAAGGATAAGTTTCTCTCTAATTGTTATTCTAGCTACACCTGGTTAATTCTTAAGCGATAAAACTCAAAGAAGCCTTTCTAAAATTTTTGTTACAAATTATGACATTGTTAACAAGTGTCCAGTGTGCAAAAGATATTCTCGGCTAAAGTTGCTCCAAAAATCGAGGTATATTTCCTTGATTGTAGCATTTTTGCCCAAGAGCAATCCCAGATAGGAAGTTACAAATAAAACTGTCATACTGCTATACAGAATTATTTACGACATTAGTAGGCAAATTTACAAATTTCATATATTTTAATAGCATTAAAATTTAAGATATTTTTGCTATTATAAAAACTAAATAAGGCTATGCAAGTCATGGACTGACCACCCCTGCTGTAGAGAGATTTAAAAAACAATTTGTTTGAATTAAAAAAGATATAAGACATTGGACTGTTTTTCTTACTTTTAAAAATATTAGTAATTTCTCACAAAGTCACCAGTAAACAAGACAAGCAGGCAATATTATATGCAAATATGGAGCTGATTTTTCATGTAATTATCAGTTTTGTATGAATACAGTAGAACCATGATCCATCATTTTTCAAGGGGTGCTTTTAAATAATATTTATTTTAAAAAATCACTAATTTTATGTTGGGTTTTTTTGTTCATTTTTTAAATTAAAAACAAATTTCCAAGTATGTAAAACATGTTTCTGGTCATTTTCTGTAATTTCATGTGCATATATAAAAGTTCTTACAGTTTCAAAAGATGTAATTGCATCAGACAGACTTGGCGCTGGTGTAGGCTCAGCTTCACCGGAATGAACATTTTCCTTTGCTTCTTCGCCATTATTTTATTTTTTGCATTATCACACATTTCTTCTATGCTTAGGACACTACATGTCGCAACATCAATGCAAATTAATCGCTAAATTTCACACCAGATACATCCTCTGTTACACGCAACCACTCTTCATCTGCATTATCATCATTATTTTCTTTCCCTTCTGTTGATCATTCTTCATGATTTTTTGCACAAAACCGCATTTTACGAAATAATTCTGGACGACTGAAAAGGTTACTTCATGCCATACTGAAAAAATGAATAGCTTGCAGAAGGTCTATTTTTGGAGTAGATTCTTTTGCTTGTTCCATGAATAATAAACATCTTTTCACTACCTTTTTCCTGTAAAATTGCTTAAAACAGTTGATTATTCCAGCATCAAGAGTTACGACAATGTACAATTACCTGGGAAAAAACTGACTTTTATATTTTCCAAAGATGACGTATCTGGTGAATGAGCTGAATAATTGTCAATAAATAGAATGATTTTCCTTTTTTGACCGTCGATTAATCTAACAAACATATGAAACTGGCAGGTACTTTTATTCAGAAACTTTTTGAGGCAGAAAATCCTTCAGAAAACACTGTCAAAGTCAGCATTTTAAACGAGGCAGCACGAAAAAAGCTTGTCACATGACAAGAATCACTTATAAGTAATTTTATGGAAAACGTGTCTTGATTTCAAATATTAATAGTCAGGACTGCCAATTTTATGCCTTTACGTTTAAAAATGAGTCAGTTTCCTGTTGTTGAGCAGGGAATTTGAGAACCACATTAAAATTTTATCTCTTATACAGGGTGATTCATAAAAGATGGGCAGAACTTTAAGGGGTTATAGTACACTTAAAGACAAATAATATTAAATAGGAGACTAAGGGTCCCAGACGTATTCCCAAGGAGATAGGGGGCATTAAAGTTTAGGGTCCGAAATTTCAAATGATTATAAAACATGGAAAAATTGGTCGATTCGTTTGCGGTTTTTGCAAAAAATTTTCTTTATGCCAGTATTTTCTTGAAATAAAATTTTAAAGTTCAATTTCAAAAAATGCCGATAGGGGGCGCTTTAGACTTTGGAGTAACAAACAACTATTTTTTAACGTTATTTTTTGTATTTCTTTAAATGATTTCGAAAGCTTAGACTTAAACTTAAATTTGGATCTAAGAATCTGAGTCCTAACGAGTATTTAAGTAGCGTAAACTGAAATTTGAAATTTGAAACTCTTCTCCCCCCAGAACAAAAATCAGTTATTCCCGATCTTTGTGTCGTAGATTAGGCTCTAACTACTGCCGCGTTTTGCTAAAATTAGTCTTTATGTCAGTATTTTCTTGAAAATAAATTTTAAAGAAAATTTTCAAAAAATTCCGATAGAGGGCGCTTTAGACTTTGGAGTAACGAACAACTATTTTATACCGTTATTTTTTGTGTCTCATTAAATGCTTTCTAAAGCTTAGACTTAAATTTTCAGCCCAAAATCTGAATCGTTAGACGTGGTTAAGTTTCTGGGGAGAGGGGTTTGAAATTTCTACTCCTGAGCACAGTTCAGTTTACCATGTCCACACATTGTGTGCTGTGATACGAGGTAAAAAGACACAAATTAGGATTATGTTACCAAAGCATATTTATTAACATGTAATTACAATAAATGTTCAAAATTGTGACCACCAGACGTTATGCACGCAGAACAACGGCGAAGAATGGAACGGCGAACATTCGCGAAAACATCAGGCTTTTCGAGCACTTCCCCTACAGCGGCGGAAAGTCTGGCGACCAGTTCCTCGGGGGATTCAATGGGTGTCTCATACATAAGAGCCTTCAATCGTCCCCAAAAAAAGAAATCGAGGGGTGAAAGATCTGGCGAGCGAGCAGGCCAAGCAACAGGACCAGCTCGACCAATCCATCTGTTCGGAAATGTGATGTCCAGATAGTTGCGGACGTCTCGTACGTAATGGGCTGGCGCTCCATCGTGCTGGAACAACATGACCCGCCGGATGCGTGGAGGAACAACGTTTAACAGGTCTGGCAGCACATGTTGCAGAAATGTGAGGTATGTTTTACCGTTGAGGCGTTCAGGAAGAAGGTACGGTCCGATTAGGTGGTCTCCGAGGATTCCTGCCCAAACATTGATGGAAAAGCGTCTCTGATGAGCATGTGGATACGTAGCATGTGGATTGACATCCGCCCATACATGTGTATTGTGTGTGTTAAATGTACCTTCACGTGTGAAGGTACATTCATCGGTGAAAAGCACAGTTCGTCCAAAATGTGGATTTAGCGCGTTCTGCTGCAGAAACCAGCGATCAATACGATTTGGATAATCCCCTGGAGACAGTTTCTGGATTCGTTGCACATGAAACGGGAGCAAATGTTCATCCTTCAGTACCCTCCAAGTCATGGACTGTGAGGTATCCACCTGCCTAGCCACTGTTCGTGTACTTGTACTTGGCTGCACCGCTACTACATCCAGAATGGCTTCTGCAACAACTACTGATTCGTCCTTTTTTGCACGACCTGCATTCGACCGGGAAGCGAGAAATGATCCCGTCTCACAATCCTGTCTGTGCAAGTGCTCGAAAGTTTTGCGGTTAGGCAACCGCCTGTTGGGAAATCGCTCTCCGTACATTCGTTGTGCCTCTGCACCATTTCCATCTGCCGCTCCGTAAATTAAATGCATCTCAGCCTTTTCCTTATTCGTGAAGGGCACCATCTTCCGATTCATTACTACAGCGACTTACACTTGACTCACCGTTCAGTGGTTTTTATGCCTGAATCGTGTCGAAATTTTGCATACGTGTTCTTCTTCTTCCCCATTTGACATTTGCATACTTTCTGTTTCCTTCTTCACCGGGTGACTAGCGTCAGGAATGGAGCTTTAACGTTTGCATGAGCGACGTTTCCAACTGTGCCAGTGCCTTTATGAGTGAATTCCGACTATGCAGTCCTTGACGAAAGTTGTATTTTTGCTTCGTATCACAGCACAGAATCGTTGGGCATGGTTAAGTAGTGCAAACTGAACTATGTTCAGAAGTTGAAATTTGAACCCCCTCCCCTCGCTACTGAACCACGCTCAGCGATTCAGATTTTGAGCTGAAAATTTAAGTTTAAGTCTAAGCTTTAGAAAGCATTTAATGAGACACAAAAAATAACGGTATAAAATAGTTGTTCGTTACTCCAAAGTCTAAAGCGCCCTCTATCGGAATTTTTTGAAATTTTTCTTTAAAATTTATTTTCAAGAAAATACTGACATAAAGAATAATTTTAGCAAAACGCGGCAGTAGTTAGAGCCTAATCTATGACACAAAGATCGGGAATAACTGATTTTTGTTCTGGGAGGAGAAGGGTTTCAAATTTCAAATTTCAGTTTACGCTACTTAACTACTCGTTAGGACTCAGATTTTTAGATCAAAATTTAAGTTTAAGTCTAAGCTTTCGAAATCATTTAAAGAAATACAAAAAATAACGTTAAAAAATAGTTGTTTGTTACTCCAAAGTCTAAAGCGCCCCCTATCGGCATTTTTTGAAATTGAACTTTAAAATTTTATTTCAAGAAAATACTGGCATAAAGAAAATTTTTTGCAAAAACCGCAAACGAATCGACCAATTTTTCCATGTTTTATAATCATTTGAAATTTCGGACCCTAAACTTTAATGCCCCCTATCTCCTTGGGAATACGTCTGGGACCCTTAGTCTCCTATTTAATATTATTTGTCTTTAAGTGTACTATAACCCCTTAAAGTTCTGCCCATCTTTTATGAATCACCCTGTATTTAAGGGATGCTCCACGATATCCCATTAGTGTTGACTCCATGACAATTCGGCAGGGTGCAGCACCCACCGGCCCCTTCTAACTACTTTATGCACCTGACAGCCTTTTAATTACTTTAACAGGCAGTCGCTCTTACTGGCATTTTTTATGCATCCTCTCAATCGATTTCTTTTTCTGGTCACAGGGGATAAAAAGCTCACAGAATAAGAATATATTGATTGATTGCAGGAAATAAATTGTAAAATTCGTCATTTAGTCCTGGATAAGTACCATAATATTTGTCAAAAAGTTTTGAGAAATTCACCAGTTGGTTATGGAAAAAATCGTGAAATTCTTCAGTTAGTTGTGGGGGAAAAAATTGCGAAATACCATGCTTATTGATTGCATAGGGAAAAAAAATACGAGCTACTAGCAAGATGTGGAGAAAAATATAGAAATTCATTAACTGTTCACAAGAGAAAACAAAGAAATTTCTTGGTTGGCTGCGGGGGAAAAATCAGTGAAATTTGTCTACCGACCATATGGAAAAAACAAAAAAACACAAAATTCATCAATTGGTAAGAAATAACATCACAAAATTCATCAATCGAGATAAAAAAAAAAAAAAAAAAAAAAGTTGTGCAAATCGTCATAAGTTGTCATAAAAAATTGCAAAATTGATCAAGTCGATTGTCAAAAAAAAAAAAAAAATTTTAGAGATTTTTTGCTGGAGCGATGGATTGAAATTTTTACTGTTACTATCAAACTAAATTTTGCCTTAGTGAAATAATTGAAAACACAAAATTCTTTGAAAATTGCTGTAACTTCTCATAGATTCCAAGGTTACCTGGCATTCTTCTGGATAAAGAAGACTGAAGACGGAATAAGAGGCAAACCATATCTTTAAAGCATCTTAAGTTAAAGCTTTTTCTTTCGATAAAAACTACTGGCAATTTGGTTCCTATAAATACACAAAAAACGCTAAGTACATTTTGTAAACACAAAAATACATAACTGAATCATTTTTCAGCAAAAATTGAAGTACTACATAGATTTACTTTATTCATAAGTTAAAACTCAGTGTTGAAATTTTACTCACCTCAACAGATTTTTTTTAAACATTTTAACACATGAAATACTAAATCAGGCAGTGTGTGTAAGGACTTCATACCTGCTTGGTAATATTCCCAAAATTCACCAATTTTGAGCATTCTTGCCCGTCTTGCATCTTGTCTCCTAGAATTGCAACATATGGGAGACACTACGCAAGAGCAGGCAATTCAATAGCAACAATAATCCAAAAGAAAAAATATGCTTTTTACAACATATTGGCAAAAATAGATTTTAACAGCTTAAATATTTCACAAATTTCCAAAGCAATGTTAGGAGTGTGTGTCTGAGGGTGGGAGATTTTGTTTATGAGAGCGGAGTTCTTCCCCGTCCGCCTGAACCCCAATAATTATTTACTAATAGTATTTTTTCAAATAATATCTAATAGTAAACCACTGTGCATCAGGGGTGGAACAGTGTACCTCGCTTCTGGGATACACTGGTCCACTTTATGAATGTATACAATTTTTTTTATATATATAACTATTTATTTGAAACAATGTTCTGAAAAAATTCTGAGACATACAAAAATGTTTAAGGAATGTTCAAGAATAACAGAGTTTCCCCCAGACAGTTTCAGGAGGGCACTGCACCCTGCCTGCCCTTAGGTTTACAAAATAGCACCCCTCTTGCCCCTCATTTAAAAAATTAGCTCCCTTGTTGCTCCCACCTGAAAAAAGTGCCTTTACTCCTTTGTTTATTAAGAAAATTACTTGCATAGTAAAAATTGACTCATTGCTGTCTTTAAAATAGTGTTCTGTGTATTAAATATTAAAAAGTAGTTTTAAAAATCAAAAGAATGTCTTTAAAAATTTCAAGAAATGCCCTTAAAAATCCAAAACATGCCCTTCAGAATCCAAAAGTGCCCTTTTCCCACAAGCAGATCCCTGCCTTTTTTTAAAGCTGGGGGAAACTCTGAGATTAATTTCAGGCAGATTAGACTTTCGATTAAAGAGAAAAAAAAATATAAACTGCAAAAGTGGTCCACTGTACTCCAGTCTCCCTTATATGTACAGAAGAATAGGAAGACAACTTTAGCATATAGGTACCATAAAATGAAATTTATAATTCAGAAAAAAAATTAATCATTAGCAATTATTAAAAACATAGTGCTAGAGTGTAACAGCTCTAAGTATAAATTTTTCAAACGTAAAATAACATATAAGATTTTAATCATTGTTACTGTCAAAAGATAAAAATGTAAACACACCTACATTAAATTGCAAAACAAACTACCATATTTTATGGAAGAAACGCCGCGGCGTTTACGAGTTTAAAAGTTAATTTTTTTCCAAATGCGGCGTTTATGCCATGTGCGGCGTTTACGATTTTTTTAAAATATCCACTGAGTTTCCTTAATTTAAAAATTCATAAAAATATTTAAAATAGGATTTAAATATTTTAAATAAAACTTCAGACATCTTAAGATATTAAAAACGAAACATCCTACACTGCTCAGAAAACTTTGATTAAAGTTAGGTGAATGTGACGCTGTCGACAAAAGTAGCGTTCCCACGGATGCGGCGATTACGATATTTTTAAGCTTATTCAGGCCAAATTGAGGAGTGTGGCATTTCTTCCATAAAATATGGTACTTTTAAAACATTTAACAAAATTGTTTTTAAAGAAATATACACATAGTGCATTTATACGACAATGGCTGAACATAAAATCTTGAGATTCTTTTTAAGTGATCATTTAATGAAATATGCGATTGAAACGAAATTCACAATTTATTTCTCCACTTGTTTTATAAAATTTGAGATTTTTTTACACACCCTCGTGGCAAAGTTTACGATTTTTTCCCTGTGATCGTTCGACAAAATTCATGATTTTATTCCTTGATCACTCGATAAAATTAGCATGTTCATCGATCACTCGACAAAATTCGCATATTCCTCAATAGCGCGACAAAATTCGCATATTCCTCGATAGCGCGACAAAATTCACATATTCCTCGATAGCGTGACAAAATGCACATATTCCTCGATAGCGCGACAAAATGCACATATTCCTCGATAGCGCGACAAAATGCACATATTCCTCGATAGCGCGACAAAATGCACATATTCCTCGATAGCACGACAAAATTCGCATATCCCTCGATAGTGCGACAAAATTCGCATATTCCTCGATAGCGCGACAAAATTCGCATATTCCTCGATAGCGCGACAAAATTCGCATATTCCTCGATAGCGTGACAAAATTCACATATTCCTTGATCGCTCGACAAAATTCGCATGTTCCTCGATCGCTCGACAAATTTTGCATATTTCTCAATTACCAGACAAAATTTGCATATTTATCGCTTGCTCGACAAAATTCACTTATTACTTGATTGCTCGATATAAATTTGCAATTTTATTCTGCAATTGTTCGATGATGTAGGATTTAAAGTTTATTTTCACATCCCTTTCTATTCTATTATGTAATGTAAACATGGATTCTCGCAAGTTTTTTCTTATTACTGACTTCGTTCTTTCGTGACACTTCTAGCATTTGTTTACGTTTTCATGTCACGGCTCAGCAGAGTTGCAAATTTTTTCCATGATGAAATTCGTGAATTTTTCCTTTAAGTGATTGACAAAATTCACAATTGTTTGATGAGATTCTCTATTTTTCACACGACTGACTGACGGAATCCCCCTCCCCACGCCACCTGCACGAGTGATGAAATTTGAGAGTTTTTGTGTCACCGCTTCATGAAAGTCGTGATTTGTTCCGAGTGGTTGACTGAATTTTGAGATTTTATTCATTGCTGGGTCAGAAAGGACACCTACAATTTGTGATACATCATACAAATAATCTTTTTCTTGGAAACATTATGTGATTTTTTATTCATTTTGATATTTTCAATATATTACAGTAGACTCTCACAAATCCGTACAGCTTGGGACCAGGGGTTGTGCAGATTTTAGAATTTTGCAGATTTCTGGTCATTGCTTTGTTAACATTTTTAAACAGTAATTTCATTGTAATAATGCTATCAAAATTATAATGAATGCTTACAATTAAGAAAAATATTAAAATAATTAAGTAAAGTAATATACTAAAATAATAAAAATTAAGATAATTTTTAAAATGATTAAAAGTAAAGACCAAGTAAATTGTAATGTATAATCAAGTATGCACAATAAAGATGAGATACGTTTAACTTAAATTATTCAATGATACTTGCCTCATAAAGGTGCCCTACCAATTAACATCAAAATCATAAAATAAGGAAATTTTATTTCAGGTTTAGCCAGACTTTAACAACAACAACAAAAAAGCTTATTTGGTAAAAAAAAAAGTCTAAAACAGTGATTTGACAGTAAAAATTGCTAAAACAGTAATTTTAACAATATCTTGAATTTTTCAAAAAATTCTTTTGTGGAAAAGCACGAGTTTAGTCATATTAAAAAATTAAAAAGAATTTCCTATTAAAATACATATGGAATGATATAAAAATAAAAGTATTTTTATCCCTACAAAAAGGAGAGTTGTAAAAAAAGATTTGGGGGGGGGGGAGGGGGGAAACTCGTAATGAGCAAATGGTAAAAAAAAAAATAAATAAATAAAAAACCTGGAGGTAAAAATTTTCAAAACACTAAAGTTCATTTTTTAAAATATAAATTGCAAAATTCAGCCATAAAATAGAAAATTAGCCATAAATGTATAAAAATACTGAGATTACAAAATCAAAATAATGAAGAAATTTGTTTTAAAAAACATAAATTGTAAATTATTTCAAAAATTGGTTTTTACTCCAATGCATAGAAATTCCAAGAATAATATATTGCAAATATCAAAATGAATAAAAAAAAAATCACAGTTTAAAAGATAAATTGTTAATTTATTTTCAAAAATACAGTTTTAAAAGCATACAATTTTAACAAAATAATTAAACATTCCTTAAAAAAAAAAAAAAAAAAAAAAAAAAAAGGTAAATATACATAAAAATTCTAATAAAAAAATGCTGAAACCCTCAAAATAAAGCAAAAATGTATGCTTCCAAAGATAAATTACTTTCAAAAATAGCGTTTTAAAAGCATAGAATTTAACATTCGTAAACAATTATTTTAAAAAAAAGGTAAATACATAAAAACTCAACAGTGTTTCTATATTATGTTTAACTGAAATCCCCATTCGAATTTAACTTAAACTTTTATTACTTTGATTTAATTTGCTTTATTTTGACATTTTAAACATTTTTTTAAATTAGAGTTTTTATGTATTTACCCTTTTTTTACGAATATAAATTATTGTGTAAGCATTTTTTTTTTTTTATAAATTGTATGCTTTTAAAACAGTGTTTCTGAAAATAATTTAACAATTTATCTTTTATAATGTGATTTTTTTACTATTCTAAGTATTTCTATGTATTGGAATAAAAGCCAAGCCTTGTTTTTTAAATAATTTACTATTTAAATTTTTAAAAACACATTTGTTCATTATTTTGATTTTATGATCTCAGTATTTTTATACATTTATGGCTAAATTTTAATTTTATGGCTGTGATTTCGCAATTTATGTTTTTTAAAATGAATTGTTGATGCACTTTACCATTTCAAAAGTTTTTATCTTTGTTATTTATGTATTTACCATTTGCTCATTACAAATTCCCCTCCTTTATCTTTTATTTAAAAATTTTTAAGCCTAATGTTCCTATAAAGGACCACTTGGTGATAATTGCTACTTGGCAAAAGCTAGTTTTTTGTGCCAAGAAAAAAAAGATCTTTCAACATTTTCAATTTTCGACAAGTGGTCATTTATAGCAATGTTATGCTTAATTTTTTTTTTTAAATACAGAGATTAAACATTAAAAAATAAGACAGTATAATATATTTAATAATATTGGGCTAAGTTCAAGACGGGAGACGAGTGTCTCAAATATTTTTTCTCTTTTGCAGATTCTTTTCCATCGAACCTTTATTTTGTTTCATATTACGCTTTATTACTTACTATACAAAAACTTAAAATTATTACTAATAAAAATGAATAAGTGGATAAAGACACCACAGGTAAATGATTGTTTAATTAACACTTTAGTTGTAAAATATTTTACCTGCAGATTATTTTCTGCATCTGAAGTATCTGTTACAGACATATGGGAAATTTTCTGCTACTGGGTCCCCTTCCCCTCCTGTCCAGGTTGCTGTATTAGATGGAATGTATATGAGTAAAAAGTGAATGAAATATAATAATAATATTAAATTTACAATATATATACATATATTTTTTTGCTTAATGGTTGGAAATACATTTCTTGGAAACAAAACTAAATTCTTTCAATAGTGCCTTTCTGTTCTCAACATGTTTATACCAGAATACTAACAGAAATATATCAAAATTCCAGTAATGGACACCCCACAAAAGTAATAGATATAATTGTTTTTATGACAATATTTAGAACCAGAAATTAATGAAAGCAGACTAAAGGAACAAATAGTTATTTTCAAATAAATTTAACAATTTAGAATATCAATAATTAATAAAAATTTTGTGAGAATTATTCACTGTTTAAAGTAATTATTGCCACAAGATCAAAATTTTAATTATTTTAGATAGATGGTTTAAAATATTAAACCTCAGGTAATTATAGTTATAGAATTATTCAGACAGTGGGGATTTAGAGGAGTATAATAAAAAAAAAAAGTTTGACTTATTGCATGGATTTATACATTTACCACTATTTTTAAGTTAAAATCTCAAACTACTAGATATATTACTAATAGTAATTAGTACAGCAGACTCCCTCAAATCGCACAGCCTGGAACCAGATGTGCAGATTTCTGGTCATTGCTTTGTTTACATTTTTTAAACAGTAATTTTAATGCAATCAAAATTATAATGAATGATTGTAATATAGTAAATTATTAAAATAACTAAGTAAAGTAATAAACTACAACGAAAAAAAGTAAAATAATTTAAAAACTCAATAAAATATTAAAAGTAAAGACCAAGTAAACAATTAATAATGTATATTTAAATATGCATAAAGATGAGATACATTTTCCTTGAATTGTTCAATAAAACTTTCCTTATGCAAAGTACTCTCTATTAATTTAATTCACATCAAAATCATCATAATAATAACCTCATAAGCTTAATTAATACATAAATATATTTGGTAAAAAGATTGTGATTACCAGTGATATCAGCCATATCTTGATTTTAAAAGAAATTATACTCCTTTCATGGAAAAACACAAGTTCAGTCATAGTATTGAAAATTGCATATTAAAATACATATACAGGATGAAATAAAACTAAAAAATTCTGTAATTTTGCCCTACATCTGAAATAAAAATTTCATTGTTTACATCTGTAAAGATATGCGGATTTCAGGTGTTTGCAGATTTGAGGGAGTCTACTGTATTACAAATGTGAAAGAAATAATACAGCGGGTTGAATGTTTTAAATATTAAATAAAATAATTTCAAAATAAAACTGCAGATTTGATGTTTGAGACCACATATCTGCAGATTTACTAGTTTCATTACTATTATAAATTTAATTAATTTAGTTTTTCTTCTTTTGGATGAATAAGCAAACATTTAAGGCAGTTGTACCGAAAGCAAGACCCCTTTAGCAAGTAGGGAATTCAAATGATTTTAAGGGGAGCTTATTATAATTAGAACTTTAGTGAAAAGAATAGGAAAATTGGGAAGGTTGGGGGGGGGGGGATATTTGGAATTTAGGAAATTCCACAGAATTTTTACAATTTGCAAAATAAATTAGATCAAATTAACAATTTTGTTTTTAAAATTCCCTTCTATAGAAGATAAGTAGTTTTCATTAATAAAAATAATAAATTAATGAAACAAACTTACATAAAATAATTAAATTAGATATCAAAGAAATGTGAACAAATATAATAAAACTTAAACCCAATATAAATATCTATTAAATCTTTAGCGCATAAAAATCAAGGAAAACATTAATATAGTAATACCCTTTGAATATTCCTTTCAAATAATGTTGACTCGAGAAAAAAGGGCCGTCGGGCGGGAATTTTTCAAAAAGGGAACGCTGTTCTAAAAAAGGTTACATTTTTTCAAAAAGGGAACACTATTCTAAAATAAGGGAATATTTTTTTCAAAAAGGGCATACTTGTACCTTGGTCACAAAACATATTTTGAACTGGTTTGTTTAGAGTCCCCAAAATTTCCGATATTTTCCCAGTATCAATTGAATTGCCACGTGGTGCATAGGAAGTGTTAAAAAGGGCAGCCGGGTGCATCGGAAGGGTTTAAAAGACCCGCCGGGTGCAAAAAAGAAATAAAAAGTGCCGCCAGGCGCTGCGCCCTGCTAAAGCGGCTTAGAGTCAACACTATCAAAGGTCTGGCAATGCGCATAGCAAAGTATGCAATTATATGATATATTTACAATATGTAAACAGATTAGATAAAAATTAATTGCATAAGATATTATTCATTTTGGAGATATGGAAACAAAAAGGAATTTTCAGGAAACAGAAGAATTGAAAGCATTAGAAAATAAAACTGGAAGTGGAAGGCTTATAAATGGCACTATCTCAAAAAAGGAAAAATTCACATATATGAGAGGGGGCTTACTTTTGGTACTTTACAGTAATAGATTTATTTTTAACAACCTCTGTAACTTGTTTTTATTTAAATTTGGAGGAGGGAGGGGGATTGAGCTCTGTGAGCCTTTCTTTTCCCTATGCCCTTAACTCTTTTCGGCACAATGGTACCCTGTCGAAACCACCTAATTTTAATTCAAAACTTACAAACGGCACCAATAATTTAAAAAAAATCTTGCTTTTACAATGAAAGTTTAAAGTAACAAGTTTTTAATTTCTAAAAGAGTTGTTTGAAAAATTCCGGTGTCAGTCAATCATTTCATCATTTTACGAACAGAATTTCTCTGTGCCAGAAAGAGTTAAACGATATTCTCTGCTTCCTGATTTGTTTTATTGATTGCCAGATCATAAAATATGCAAGGCAGAGTTATAAAAAAAATATCATTAAAATATTGAACATTTTATTAACCATGTGAAATTAATTAAAAGCAGCTATTTATAAAAATTTTGGTGTTATTACATTCTGGTAAGTGCAATTTAAAAATTAAATATGATTACTTAGGTTTTCAGTTAAGTTTAAAGAATTTATGCACTATGAACATTACTGAAATTGCATTTTTTAGCAATGTATACACATCGGGTGTCCATTACTGGAAATTGACATCCTTCCGAAACAAAAACAGCAAATTTCACAAGAAAATTGAGAATTTCTAAATTAAGCAACGTTCATTAAGATTTTCAGTGAAAAACAGTGGTCAAAACTTTATTTTCTGGTTCCTGCTTGGTTTGATTAAGAATGTCAACAATAATCCAGATTATAAAACATGCTCATGGAAGGGGGGAGTTATAAAAAAAAATAATAAAAGCTAACTTGTTATTGGTTATTTTTTTATAAACCAAAAATAGTAAAGGATACTAGCACATCTACATTTGCAAAATGTTGAATGAGAAAATAAGAGATTTGCTACCAAGTGCGAATCGAAGGGGTGGGTAATGGGGGTCATGACCCCCTCTAAGCGAAGAAAGATACAAAAATACATATTAAAAAAGTTTAAAAATCTCACTGAACACCCCAAATATTTCTGACACACAGAAAGTGGAAATAAAATTTGTTCTTTAAGCGCCAAAAATCGAACAACATTTTTCCTTTTTTTATATATGCGAAAGCTTAAATTATAACTGATTGCACCCGTTTGATAATCTTTTCACTACGGTTGAGTCATGAAAATCCAATTAAAATGTGACCTTTGACAACAAACTTATGTACCTCCAAATATTATGCTTTTACGAATATACCTGCAAATTGTAGCAAACTTAAGATATAACAATTGATATTACAGTTGTGATCCCCTCCCTTTCCTAAAGAGAGACGTGACACCCTCTAAATGGAAAGCTGGATCCGCCCCTGTTTGCTACTTAATATTATAGAAATTAATATTTGCTGTTTATTTTAGATAACAGGAATAATTTGATTACTCTAAGGGAATTATGACATTGCTAATTAAAATTTTATTAAACATCATTCTTAAATGAAACACTTTTATGCTAGATAAAAACTTGCTTTTTAGAAATTTACTGTAAGACACATCTGTTCCAAACAATTCTTTAAAGCTTTTACTCTTTATTAACACATGCAAAATACCTATATAAACTTTCAAAACCAGGTTCATCTTAGTTTTAATACATTCGTTACATTTTTTTTTTTTTTTTTTTTAAATCGATAACTAAAAAAAAAAAAAAAAAAAAATCATTTGATTAAAATCTTGATTTAAAGTAATAATATTAAAAACAAGCAAAAAGTTTAGATTCTGTTAGATATCGACAATCACACCCTTGATTTGACAAGTTATCCTTTAAATGCTGCATATAAATTCGGCATGCAATCAATATCGCTGCTAGCACGTGAGTACATAATTGAAAATAAAACTAGGAACAGAAACTACATTATAAAACAAAAGTATATACTTACAATTATAAGGAGAAATCATCTTTTTGTTCCTCGCTAATGAAAACTAAAAAGAAATCGCTAAAAGATATAAAAACAAAACTAGAAATACAAGACAATTTCAAAATAAGCACGTGCTGCGCTAACGCTAATCAAAAACAAACATGGCCGACTCAAGCCGCTTCAGTTCGTTCATTCGCTTTTCGTTGCGGTCGCTACAGACATTCTTTGTATGCAGCTGCAATGGGCGGGCCTGCAATTCTCGCAAGCAAGGAATGGTTATCGGAAAACAGTTAATCTGTGGAGTACAGATTGAAGCTGATAAAAAACACACATGTTTGGAAATCGGGCTGTTTTTGTACCATTATTTTTTACAGTGTGTATATATATATATATATATATATATATATATGTTACATTATTAGATCTAATTCCGCGATTTCCTTATCTTATTCTAAATTACTACTTTATATTCACTAAATCCTTATCCTTAAATAATCTCTATCGTTAGCTCTGTTAAATTCCCTTTAATTTAATGTCTCACTTGTCTTAATCGCTTAAATATTACGCTTTTAGTATTCTTAAATTAAATGTTCCATTCCCGCGCTTTTTTCTTTCGATATTATTCCTTTAGATTCAATTTTTACTTTCCGCGCGTTTCTGATGTTATCCTTTTTTCCTCCAAATTCATCCGCTAGTTCTGTTCGCACTCTTTATATGACGTGACATTCTTAATTATTCATTGGTTGAGAGCGCGACCTACGTCATATTTGTATCAACAACTTACAATTTGTATCAACAATTAGGAACAAAAAGCTGATACTCGCTGTGTTTCAGCAGATTTATTTGAGTCGTATTTCCAGTTTTCATTCATCCCCTGGTCACCGTCCTGTTATTCGATTATCTGGAACTTTGTTTAAACCTAATTACTACTACGGAGCGATGGATAATTATCTTGGTGGAAACTGCACTTTCTGAAAGATGTTCTAATAAAGTGCTTAGTTGATTATGAGTTGTTTTCAATTTCTTCTGGGGAAACTTCACGGAACGATGCATTCCATTGTTTTCACTCGACAACTGCATTTCAACAATTCGTTCTACTAATATAACAGATTCGAATTATCTGTTCTGACCACTTCTTTTACGCCATTATCGCTGCATGTGATCCACAACTACTATCGTGACAGCCAGTACGGCATTTTCAACGATAAAGCCAATCCAATGTTGCTAGAATGCAACATTTATATAAATGTATATAAATATATAATAAATAATATATATCCAATTTTTTTATGTCGCTGGTAAGTTTTTTCGTCTTGCGGGCAATATTCTTATCCGATTATTATTATTTTTATTAATTGGGAATTCGATATTATGTAATGTTTTTCGATTTTGTTTTTCAGAAATTTTGTCTTGCGAAGTCAAGGTCCCTCATCTCTCCAAATCATCGGTACATTGCTCTTGTCATCGTTCAAGAAACTCGACAAAATAGTCGGGTATCTAGTGATTCATAACCCTTCATTTGCTTGTAACATTAATATTGAAACAGAAAATGAAATATAATTTATATTAGCTCCATGTTTTACCAGAAATCGTTCGTTTATATTTTTTCTAAATTCGGAAAATGTTATTACACACGGATTAATAAGACTGCATCCTTTTAGATTTTTCATAGGAATTAAGTAAATGCGGAGAAAAAAGTCACAAATAAACAAAACGCTATAAAATAAATTTTATAGCAGACGATATCCTTGGCATAGCACGTATTTTAATTTTTTTTCTGTTATCATGAGAAAATGGCAACAAAAAGATATAGTAATCTAGTATGTTTCCTTTTCTTTCTACAGAAACGGAGTACTTTAGTTGACACCATTAAGGAAATTTCATTAAAAATTACAAGAAAATTAATGTCTCAAAAATAAATTGACATGCAGCTTTCAAACAAATTGCATTTAAAAGTACATTATAGTTCCTATACAACAGTGTAAAAATTGAAAATCTGCCTTGTTTAGAAGTTTAAAAAATTGCAGTAGATAATATCAGTATTTAACCGTACAATGATACATCTGCTTTGCTTTACTGCTGGCTTATGTAACTGAACGTTATTTTTAAAAAACGACACTTTAATTGCTGCCAGAGAGAAATAACACATCGCGGACTAAAAAAAAAAAATGCTCCTGCAAACAACCTCGTTAAAAAACGATATATTTTGTTTAAAAATTACAAATTTTTTAAATTTTTAAATTAAAAATGTATAAAATTAACAAAATTTGCCGTGGTTTGAAATTGTGAGCCTACTCAATAAACACTGAAAACCACTTTGTCATTTTCTGCAGAAATTCTAATTTGTCAGATTGTGAGACCTTGAACTTATTTCAGCTAGATTTAAAGATTCTAAAACAAATTAAAAAATAATAAAATAAATAAGTAAACATAAAACGTTTTAACGTTCATATTGAGTAGTTTGTGCAGATTTTTTTCCTATTTTTTATCTATTCTATAAAAATCACAATTTTTTTTTAATTTTTAAATTAAAAATGTATAAAATTAACAAAATTTGCCGTAATTTGGAATTGTGAACTTACTCAATAAGCACTGCAAACCGCTTTGTCCATGTCTGAAAACATTCTAATGCGTCACATTGTGAGACGTTGAACTTCTTTCAGCTAGATTTAAAAATTCTAAAACAGATTTTTTAAAAATAAAATAAATAAGTAAACAGAAAACATTTTAAAGTTCATATTGTGTAGTTTGTGGAGATTTTTTTCTATTTTTTATAAATTGTATTAAAAATCACAAAATTTTGAGATTTTAAAATTAAAAATATATAAAATTAACAAAATTTGCCGTGATTTGGAATTGTGAACCTACTCAATAAACACTGAAAACCGCTTTGTCCATGTCTGCAAAAATTCTAATTCGTCACATTGTGAGAACTTCTTAACTTCTTTGAGCTATATTTAAAGATTCTAAAACAGATCTTGTAAAAATAAAATGTATAAGTAAACATAAAACGTTTTAAACTTCGTATTATGTAGTTTGCGCAGTTTTTTTCTTTTTTTTTTTTTTTTTTTTTTTTTTTTTATCGACTGTATTAAAAATCACAAAGTTTTGAGATTTTAAAATTAAAAATGTATAAAATTAACAAAATTTGCCGTGATTTGGAATTGTGAACCTACTCAATAAGTACTGAAAACCGCTTTCTCCACGTCTGCTAAAATTCTAGTTCGTCACACTGTGAGACGTTGAAATTCTTTCAACTTCAATTAAGGATTCTAAAACAGATTTATTTTTAAATAAAATAAATAAGTAAACAGAAAACGTTTTAAAGTTCATATTGTGTAGATTGTGTAGCTTGTGCAGATTTTTTTTATCGACTGTATTAAAAGTCACAAAAAGTTAATAAAATAAATAATTATTCTTCATTATATAAGATAAGGAAACTATATAGATATATCATATATCTAGCAATAACTGTTACACAGCAACAAAATCTTTTTTGTTTTACAATACATTTAAAATTTTTGAAATTATGCTTCAAACTAAAATAACCTTTCTGAAGTTTTTAAAAACTATTTTATTGTGAACAAACATCTTTTATATTTGTGACATCCTTTTTATATTTGTGACATTAAATGCACCTTTTTAGCAAGTTTTCTTTAATTTTATTTCGGTATAGTTTCAAGGTGAATGTGACATTCCAACAGTACATGTTTTTCATACTTGCATATTCAACTTGTGTAAAATAACCTGTATAACGAAAAAAATTGTCCCAATGTTATATCTTACCAAATCTATGAAAGAGAGAAGAAGAGTCCGACATATGTAAAAAAAGAAAATTGTCCGTATAGTTTTCATTATTTTTCTTAAGTATTTCATACTGTTCTTTAAGCCTCTTTTCTCTTATTTAAAAACTATTCTTCACTAAAATTAATCTCTTGAGATTCGTTACATTTCACTTTCTTTCTGAATCTGTGAATGACTCAGCAGTTTACAAAATGCTTTTGAAATTTGAGAGAAGGACTATGAATTGTTTGAAAAGTAGTTGAAACATCGAAATGAAATTTGATTATTTCCTGTTTCAAAGTATCAATTTCTTATTCTAAGAAGGCTTTAAAAAGCCTTAACTAATAAAAGTACTGAAAACTATACTAATAAAGAAAACCCTCTTAAAGTAGCTAAATATACAAGTAATGAATGCCTTTATGAATTACAGACATCATGTGAAAGTTTCAATGCTTCTCAAACTGGAAACAATATTTTTTAGGCAGAAACAAATCTTATGAAAAAATCTTGAAATAGAAATATTTTATTGAAAATCTTTTATTGAAATAGAAATATTTTATTAAAATAGAAATTTCAGGTTTGCTGTAAGAAAATGTACTTGAAAGAGTAATATACGGAACATAACTTTACCAATTGAAAGAGAATATGTGCATCAACTTCTCAGTGGGAAGTACTGATTATAAACATCATTTGAAAAGTCTTCGGAGATTTATATGAAGTTGTTTTATTGCAGTTGAGATTTTGTAGGGGTATCGGAGTCTTCGGAATAAATCTTATTTTATTGATAATTACAAACCAGATGAAGCTGTGATTAAAAGCAATTGTGAAAGATCATTTTAGGACATATTTTTTTTTAGTTCCAAAAAACCATTTATTCATTACCATGTTCTTTTGAAGCGGTACGCAAGACAAATCCGTCCACAAACGCCTGTGCTAGAGAAAGACAGAACCTTTCCATGTTAACCCTCTCGCTGCGCAGCCCGAGCTATGCTCGGGCATGCAATTTCCAGTCAAATTAATACTATTTGGTTGTTCCCACCAGCTAATTTTTAGCGAAAACTTTGTCTAATTTAATCAGGACATTTTCCCCGATTACGATAGTCAAAAATTTCTGCTTTAAAGAACCGGTGATGAACGATTAAAAATTCAGTAAAAGACGCTCATCGCAAAGAATTACTTAAGCAGCGAGAGGGTTAACACTAGAACCGCCTGAAATTTTATTCAAGTGTTATAAAAATATTTTAAACCAGAATTTTTATTTAAAACAGATTAACTCATTTATTTAACTTATTTCTCTATGGTATATTTTTTAATTATTTTAAAAAGAAATTTCTGGCTCGAATCGACATATTTTTATTCGGTACCAGTCAAATAATCCGCTGTGGCGGTTCTAGTGTTAAATGTACGCAGACCCAGAGTCCGTGTGTTACTATAATAAACTTTCATAGCACGAAAGTAAAGCGTTGTCATAGCAAAAGAGATAAAAATAGCCAATTAACGTATATTCAGCCGATGCAAGAGTTTGAGAACACAATCCGCTAATGTCCTTTTTCTGTTAGTGCTAAAGGATCTCAGGACTCTTACAGTTTTAAAATATTCGAAATTTTAATTTTTTTAGATTTTAAACTCTTATTTTTTTCTGAACATTTTGATATAATTGTTCCCTTGAAATTCCCATTAGAACAGAAGTTGTGGCTTTTAGAATTATACCCGCTCAATAGATGAAGCGGTGTTTTCGAAAATTTCAAGTCATCTTTCTCCAAATGTCGTTTTTAGCCATAACGAGCACGATATCTCAAAAACTTCTGAATATTTTTTCATGAAATTTTCGAAACACATGTTTCACTTTCCTAACTGAACCTAAAATCTCCTTTTTATTTTTCAAAAAAATATTTTTTTAGGTGATTACACTGTTGAAATTTTCTAAATTTTGCATTAGCTAAATATAACTTTGTATTAAACATATAAATTTATTTAGGTTCAGGGTAATTATTATAATCTGGGGTATAAGTAGGCACCAAAATTTTCATTCAAGTTGCAAAATTTATTTTGTAATCCTGCCCGTAGTCTTTTTCCGCGTAGTCTTTTTTGTTATGTCAATTTTCTACTCAACAAATGTCTGACAGTTTGGAACCCCATGTAAATACGAATTCTGAATCTTGCAATTTTAATAATTCATGAAATGAAAGAACATACTTATATCTTTCAAGTTTAATAAAATTGTGTCGTAAAATCAAATACATTTTAAGATGCTAAACGTTGTAAACGGTCTTTTTTTTTCCAATTTTAAGAGTCCTGAGTCAATGCAAGTATAACAAAGAGTAATTATGAGTTTTAACGCCAGCGAGATTGAAACAGAATAACTGGAAACCGGATAAATTTTGCAACAAACCGCCATAAAAGTTACTATGCGAAAGGTGAAAATGGATAGCTAAAAATATCACACGTGGTACACGAGTGCATTTAACATATAGTAATAACTAAAAAGACCGTGTGTATAAGAAAATAATTTTATACGTTGCAAGAACTGAGCTGCAAGAAACATTAACGGTCAAAAGTATTGCTGTAGTATACCTGAGTATTTTGATTGCTAATAGAAATGAAGTCTGGGAAAGAAGATTTCTAACTGTTACTAGGCTATACAAAACATTTTCTTTTTTATATTTAGCAGAGCAAAATGCGGTCAGGGGTATAAAAGGTGTGTTAAAAATGAAAGATTAATTTTAGGATATGAGAAGAATTGATGACAAATGATTTATGAACCGACAATTACATTACTAATTATGATAAAAATTTAGTAACGCTATTTTTTGAGGAGGAGATAAAATGAAATAAATTGAAATGAAAAAAGTTGAAATGTGAAGTTAAATTTCCTTCACAGTTCTCCTGGATCCACTAATGTTAACGTGTGTCACAACCACAGTTCTTTACTACCTTGCGCTTTTCCATAACCTAGGTACCATTAAAATAATGAGGGGAGAGGACAAATATCTGATTTAAATAGTGGCATAGTCCCGCCTTTGAATTTCACGTGAACGATGTCACAGGTAAACCTATTCTCCGATGAATATTAAATACTAACAGCGTATGCATCAACTTTAATGTATTTAATTTTTGTGAAATCTGGATTCTTCAAGATAGTATAATAAATGTCTTTTAACTTATGTACTTACGGGCGATTAATTTGGTGAAAATTACACCACTCAGTGTATTTTATATAAAATACTTGCTTTTTCATAAATGAAAATCGGCGAATGATAACAATTTTACCAGGGATAGTTTTCCGTACGGACTAAAACTTGTCAACACACTTATTTTTTCTTCACTGGATGAATCTTGCGCAAATATGCATTACTTTTTATTTATTGAAAGTATTTAAAAATTCAACTTTTATACCAGTATGGCCGCCCAGTTCGAAATAAATGTTTCATAAGCCTAAATAAATCTAGTGTTGATTATTGAGACAAATTGATAGAGAATTCAAAATTCATGTCTGACAAAGGAAAAGCCAATCATGACATCGTTTTCTCATGTAAAAATTGTTTCAACATATTACGAAATGTAATCTCCGGATGAAGATGATCTAACTAATCACACTCACAAATTCTTTTCAACTATCAACGTTAAGTCATAACCAGCACCGTGCGAAAGGGGGGGGCGAAGGGGGCGGTCGCCCCGGGCGCGGAAATTTAGGGGCGCCAAATTTGTACTACCAATTTCCGTTTTTTTTTTTCTTTTTCTTTTTTTTTTTTGTACTCGATCATTTTCATCGGATTTTTTTTTTCATTCTTCAATATTCTATATTTTTTATTTTTTTAAAACTAAATGTATATATTTACATATCGGAAATATTTTTCCCAATGGAAGTATGTACATTTTTCATTTCAAAATTATTGCGTTGTTCACATTTACTTTTCATTGAGCTCTTTAGATCTGATGATTTTATACTAGTAAATCTGCAGATCAAGAGCCTCAACGTCATCTCTGCAACTTATTGTTTTTAGCAAATTTTGCTTAATATTAATCTTTCTACAAAAACAAAATTTAAACTTTTAAATTACACAAACATTTATAGAAGGAGAAAAAAATATTTCGATGGTTTCAGACATTAGAAGCGTTAAATTAAACACGTTGTTATGTAATGATATTCTGAAATTCTCACGAGCTACTTATTCTAGTAATTTTTATATAATAAAGCAAATTTCTTCAGGGGGGTGCCCCCCCCTGAACCCCCCGTTGTGTAATTTATTTTACATTTGTAATTTTCTATTGATTGAGTTAATGATTATCCTATATCTTAGATTCATTTTTACACTGCGATTTATAAGGATAAGCAACAATTTGGTCAAGCATTTTACGTTATCCTAATATCCATACAAAAGTATTTACTTGCCTGCTAACCACAAACACCTGTATCTAATGGATAAAGAACTTTTGGAAATGTAAACTGAGACATCTAATTTAGAAATCTAATAATAATTTTGATTACCATTCTGCACTATTTATATCTAAGATCTAATCTAAATATCTAAAAATGTACTCGATAGCATTAACTTACTAAAATCACCCTAAAGTAGGGGGAGTTCTAAACCTAACGGTTAATAATTCATCATCGTGTCCACTTCCAATTGACTAAATAGATAAACGTGATATGGCGCCGTTAAGTATTTTTTGTGATAGCCTTTTAATAGTATCAACATTTAATTTAAAATCGTGATGTTACAAACACCGTTGAAATTTGATGCACACCTGTGTTCAGGTCAAATTACGAAAGGTTAACTGACCTTTTATTTCCCTTATCCGGGCATTTTGTTTGATTTTTCGTAATAGGGATTATTTTAATAATTTATTTTACACTCTACAAGCTGTTACACGGGACGTTGTTCACGTAGCATTAAAATAGAGATAAATGCATTAAATAAAACATTTCACTCACCACCAGACATGGCAAGTCTCAGGCTTTTTGCACAACACTATTACCTTACAGAAAATGTTGTTCTTTTAAATCGCGCAAATGTTTCAATTAAATAAAGTAACATTTTTTGTGTTAAAATACTGGTATCCAGAACGCCGGAGGCTTGGCAGCCCTGCTCCTCTTAATAGAAACATATATAGTTAACCAACACTTTGTCACATTTTATAGGAAACAATACGGAATTTCTTATTTGTATGGCCTTACATATACCTCAGTCATAAAAATGTAAAATTTTGTGCCAATTAATATACGCAATTGCGAAAATGAAATCGCAACAAATGAGAAAAGGAAGGCCAAGTAAAATCGTGTAAATCGAGGAATCTTTCTTCGTAGTGTGGGAAAATACCACTACAAAAATTAATTTAGGTGGTATTTGGTGTGAAATGTTTATATGTATTCATTCCTGTCCTATTTATATTTTTTATTATTTGTAATTTGCTGCATTTTCCCTTTGCACGTGAAAATCTTACAAATTAAAATGAACTCTTTGGGAAAATTTGCTATTCCCCCCTTTTTTTTTTTTTTTTTTTGGCAACAATAAAGTTTATAAAGTTTAATAGAATAATGTCAGTTTATTCTGTATGAAAATAACGAACTTTTTCCTTTATAATCAAAATAGTTGAATACATAAATAAAGATATTATTCTATATAGTATATAAATACTATTTTCATTTCTGCGTTTAAATCAATCTATATGCAAATAACTATACAAAAGCATTCATTAATTCATTCCTTTTAACTTTGATTTGACTTTAAAAACCATACATACTTTCACATTTATGATATTTTTAGATGAGATATAGTTGCTACGCAACGGTTAAAAGAAAAAAAAATGAAATATAAGTAAATTCATAAAATAAAATGTTTTATATTATTCGAACACATGTATAAAATTCCATCATAAGTTATACACCTAATTTAAAAGCTCTGACAAATGTTTTGACAAAATTGCAAACTAATAGGAATAATTTACTACTCTTATTTAAAAATTTCAGCATCAAAAATTTACCATTTAAATCCATTTTTTATATGAGCCATTTCTTTCAACAAATGAAAATTTTAAAATCGTCTGACTTGCCATTGAAAAGCATTACAGAGCAAAATAAAATGTTCTATATTTCCCGAACGAATGAACCAAATTTAACCAAAAACCATACAGCTAAGTCCGAGTACCTCATCAACATGCCACATTAATTTCAAGCCGATCGGATGCTTTTTGCGGCAGTTATCGCGGAACAGACGGACAGACAGACAGACAGACAGACAAACGGAAATCAAAACTTTTCGTGTCTCCACAGTAAGCCTTCACTGACGTTTCGGCAAATATGCTTTTATGATATTTTATTGCAGTGTTTCTTAAACTTTTGCACTCTGCGGGCCCTTTATATCGTATAAGAAAGTTTCTGCCACCTGCCACACTCAGTGAAAATGAATTTCTAACCTATTCTGATTCCACTATAGGATCATTCTTATAGTCATTCGGTCATTACTTTGCTGTTAAAAAAAGTCCAGCACAGGATGAAAACGCTGATTACATGAAATCTGCGATTGCATAAGGACTACAATTTTCCAAACTAATGTTCAAGAAAATTATACCTACTGGAGAAATTATTAACGGTGATTGCGGCTTATTGAATAACTTAATTAAGGGAATCACTATATTTTGTTTTCTCTTTTTACTATTCACCAATTATCATGATCGCCTTCCAAAGTTAGCCAATCCAGATTGAGGGTTTTTCATGTGGAAGAAATTAAATCCTAAAATTCTTGAGCATAAAAATGCTCTAGAACACAGGAATGCATGCATTCGCTAAAAAAAACTTGAGAGACGTTTAAAATTAAATCATATAATCGACAGCAAATTTGAAAAGAGCTAAAGTGAAAATTATTGAAAGTGAAAAAGGTAAATGACAAAATATATTATGAACTTTCTTGCCAATGAAGTAAGAAAAACGATTGTAGAAGAAATTCATAGAGCAAGGTATTTTTCAATTTCGTTCGATCGCACTCCATATATCGAGTGTCCTAAAATGGACTGACTGTTTTTAAAATTGAATAACCTGCAAATGGTGACAACTATTTAAAAAAAATGCGGGAAGGTAATGTAAAATGTCAGTATTTTTTTACCTCGATTCCCGACTTTAGTTCCAAATGGCAACTATAGATGGCGCTGCAAGCAGGGATGACCACCTCAGGAACTCAACTTAGACTTTAGAGTGATAGTGCAATCCCGAGGGGCAGACCAAATCCATTAGCTGTTCGCGTTACAAATGACTTTTTCAATTCTTATACTGCAGTTTTACAATTTCGTATTACAACATAAATATCGATGATTTGTTGAAGAATTAAACAGGTTTATAGTCAATTCAGGTTACAGCAGTATTCTTTATTAAACCATATTCGTGTAAATCAATTAAGTTTATACTGAATTGACAATTATGCCAGCAATGTATAACCACACAAGCACTATAACGACAACATCTAGCGCCATAGGTGCTCAATCAAGGCCAAAACCGAAATCGCCCAACACTGATACGAAAAGAGGAGGCTAAATGTATGGAGTGGGTCTCATTCTCCAATACAATCTTAGTTTTAGAGACCTATTCTATATATTTAACCTTCTTCTTTCGTATGATGCTAGAGGATTTCAGTTTAGACCATTGAGTGCTTATTGCTTGCTATATATCTCTGCTATTTGGAACTAAAACCGAGAACCGCAGTAAAAATACTTCTAATATCTTACATAACTCTCCTGCAAGAATTTCTTATAATAATTGTAACTATTTGCAAGTTACTGAATTTTAAACACAGTCCAGTTTAGGAATCCAGTACACCTCACAAAGAACAAATGACGCAAATTATACGATACCGAAAATAGAAAATTTTCATTCGCGGAAAAATTTCTTGACTACATCAAGTCAAAAAAAAGGAAAAAATTAGCATAAGAAATTTAAGGTCCGACAGTCCGACAATCTCGACATTCACAGCTGCACGATAGGTTCTGTTCTTAAAGACGGTAGACGGAAGGTTCGACCCAATCGCGAACGTCAGCCTAATCGTTCGAAATTGTCCGTAGTTTTCTTCGAACCTTGCGTAAATACGGGTTAGGTTCCCTTTGAAGGACCTTACACAGGACACTCCCATCCCACTCCGGCCTACTATATCCAACTTGTAGATAATCGGCCGTCATAAACAATACCAATATCACCCCTTCAGAGCTCAATGTTGTGATATGGTGCAAATATGGCTTCCCAATATAATGTTGTGTAAGCTCGAATCGTCGAAGTAAATAAATTCGTCTATTTTTTACCATGTTCTACACATTCTCTAAACTTTGAAATCGTGCTGCTGGTGTATGTCCAAAAATGTCCGGAACTGCATAAAATGTGTTTGTTTTTCTTCTCTTCTACTGAAAGATGGGATATACTTATGTCCCACTATCAGTTTATTTAAAGAAACATTGCGATACTCTATGGTCATGAAAAAGTAAAGCTATATCTGCAGTTTACAAACAATTGCCACAGATTTTAAAAGCTCTGGAAGACCTCATATAAATGAAGTAAAATAAGTAAACTTACTCAGGAGCAAAAAGCTTAATAAAGCAAATTCCCCTTTATTTACGGCCTACTAGTTTGACATAGCATTTTAAATGAAATAGAGAAAGTTAATATTATTCTCACGAAAAAAAAAAAAAAAAAGAAGAAGAAAAAAAACTGTCAATGTTTTGATCGCCAGCAAACTGATTGAAACACTAAAAAACACATTTCAGACAATAAGAGAGGAAATTTTTGAACAAGTAAGCGAAGATTTGGTTATGTCTGTAAATGCAGAGTCCTTATTTGAGCAAATAAAATTCGCAGAACAATTTGACTACGAAGCTTCTGATGAAAGTGGAAATTTATATGAATGTGAAGTATTTCGTGTTACATAGAGACACTATAACAGTGCAACTGAACTGGAGGTTTGAGAAAGTGAGAAATGTAAAACAAAAATTTGAGTGTTTCTGGCTGGTGCGAATCTAAAATCTGTTATCGAAAATCTGTTAATATTGCATGGACCTTGCCCTTTATTGCTGACTTGAATGAACTTGAATTGTTAAGCGGGGTTTTAAATGCGAACATCTTATTTCTACCATTATATAAGAACCTTTATAAAATGGATCATTTAGAAATCCTTTAGTTGCTCCATAATTTTAACTTTATGAAAACAAGGAATTACAAAAACATGGTAAAACACGTACATAATTTATAAGTATTCCAGTAACAATAAAACAGTAAAAAACTACTTAAGATCTACTATGATCAGAGAGATTAAGCAACCTGAATTTACTTTCTATAAAATTCAGTGTGTCACAATCTTTACACATAAAATAATAAGCGATTTTGTTACCCTAAATGCAAGAAACATAAAATGGAAGTAAATGTATTTGCCTGATATTATATTTTACATTAAAACATTGCTTCAGTCATCTTTCTTAATTAATGTACTGAAATTATACTTTATTTTTATCTTTTACATTATGTTCTACAGGAATTATCTTTGTTTTGCTTTTTTAGTACTTATTGGTTGAAGGGACCAGGGACCGCCTGTTTCCAATGTAGTTGTTAGCGATTTTTACCCATTTTCTGCAGCTTAAAGACTAACAAGTACTAAAAACAGCTAGAAAAATAGGTGAGAAAGGTTAAGAAAAATCTGTCGCAAGGCATCATGATCTCATTAACAAATAAGTGCAATTTTCTTTTCTGTTATTTAGTTGTTTGGAATTTCTGAATTAAAATTAAATCTTTTAAAGTTCTAAAATAAATGCAAAATATTTATTCAATGTACAGTGAAATACGTTTAACACGAAAACGCTTAACATGAAAAATCGGTTAACACAAAATGCTATAGCGGCCCGGACAGTATACTATGCAATTTATTACATTTTGTTTCTTTTAACACGAAACAAAAACCGTTTAACACGAAAAAAATTCGCTTTCGATCTAGTTAGTTTGAGTTGAAGTTGGTAAATTTTGTGTTCAAACCACTGAACTTTGGGTGGAAATCAGTGAATTTCGTGTTTTTTCGTAAATTAGCTTATGTTTTATGAGCACAATGGCTGAGAAATCGATGCAAAAACAAAATGCTATTTCGCTTCAAATGAAGATGAAGCTGCTTAATGTAGCTGATGAAAAATAAGGAAGAAAACAGAAATCTGCAAAGAGTTTGGCATTGTTAATTCTACTTTATTAATGATAATAAAAACAGAAATCCCATTACTATGTTTGAGCGCAGTATGTTTAAGCCAGAGAGAAAACGTATGAGAACCGCTAACCACGAAGATTTAGAGGCAGGTTTGCTTAGTTCATTCAAACAAGCAAGATCTCAGAATGCTGAAGGGCCCCACCAGTGGCCGAGAGGTTCTGCTCTCGAAGCTGGTAGACGGGAGGTGCTGGGTTCGATCCCAATCGCGCCCGTCGGCCTAATCGTTCGGAGTTTTCGTGGTTTTCTTCGAGCCGTGGATCTTCCATGCGTTAATACGGATTAGGTTCCCTTAGAAAGACCCCCTTGGTGGGCACTCCCCCGGGCCTATATCCCTCGTGTAGATAATTGGCCGTCAAAAATCAACCCAACTCAGAATGCTGAAAAAGAAACTTCAAAAAATATATCTGATTTTTCATCCAAAGAAACAATATTTTTTTACTTGCTTTTTATCCAAATGTATGCAACCTACTGGTAGTTTAACAGGAAATCGAAATAAAATTTGACGACGTCGAAAATATTTGTGAGGTTTGCTCTTTTTTTTTTACGAATCTTTTAACGCTAAATTCTTTTAACACGAAAAAAAAAAAAAAAAAAAGAAATCGGTCCCCTCAATTTCGTGTTAAACGTATTTCACTGTAATTTATTTCTGTTTCTGCCCTTTATCAATTTTGAAGGAGGTGGGGGGGGGGGGGGGGGGCGCCAAATTGACACGCTGCCCCGGGCGCAGTTTTCTCTTCGCACGGCCCTGGTCATAACAAAGCAATTAAGTAAGAACTCGTGACTGATGAACAATGAAGTTACGCTTGTTCGTAAAATATTTAATCTAAACATAATTAATCAGATGTCAAGGTTTTTCAAATGATATATTTTGAACAGTATTTATTGACTCTCATATAAAAAATAATAGACTAAGTTTAATTTCACTAACTTCCTGTTATAATAATAAAAATATGTTATATATGATTTTTATCTGCACTTATACCCTAGACTCTCAGTATGAGAGATGCAATAATAATATGCTGCTAGTGTGTATATTCAGAAATTAAATTTTATTTCTTTTCTTTACAAATAAAGTGGCATTAATAAGTACAGCGTTTCCAATAATGTAAATATTCCTGGAGGATACCAGATAACACCGGATATCTTGGATTAAAAAAGATAAGCGACTTTTATCTTACCTATATTTTATTGCTGACCAATGAGTAAAATAAATATCGAGGAATACCGAACTTAAGCAAATATTTTTGTTCGTTGATTTTAAAATATTTCCTACAAAAACCATACATTAATCATACATTCGTTTTAAATATGGCGTCATATTGTCTTACTTTTTGAACTTATTCCTATTCATACTCATATTTGTGTTATTGTCAAATATTTGAAAATGTCTCTTATACTTCCAGTATGATGTTATATTCATTTTCTTTTTAATTATTTTAATAACGTCATATTCAACTGTTTTCTGTACTACCTTATTTTCAAACTCCTCGCATTATTGTCATTAAATGTCCGTTATACTTCCAATATGACTTCATATTTATTTTTCTTGAATAGTTTCATTCCATTTTCATTTTGCACGTGGAAATTTTTCAAGTGAAAATTAATTGCTGTGGAAATAATTTTATTGTGCATTTTGAATTCTTTTTCAACGAACTATAACAAAAAAAATGGATACATTTTACACGAAATAAACAGCCCACTCGTTGCCATCGGCGAAAGAGGAACAACCGCTTTTTTCGCTTTCACACCGCTTTCACATACTTTAACGTTTTGCAGATGCTGGTAGTTTATAACGATACAAAGCAATCGAAATCTAAAATTTTAAAATTGATAATTTATATTTAAATACTTTTATAAATGGATACGTATGAGGCAAACATTAAATATTGATAAAATTCCCTCTTCTCAGTAATCTGAAAACTGTTAAAATTAACGTTGAAATCTTTTCTATGCCTAACATGTAATTTTGAAATGATCTGAATCGATTTTTTATCTATTATAGATAATGCATTTGTAAAAAAAAAATCGCAGAAATGTGATTCATTTATCATCCAGCGAAACCTTTACTGAATAGAAACGAACAGGAAAAGGACTGTAAAAATTTGTTAATAAAGGGAAGTTATATTGACAATCGTTTTGATCACGCTACTGTGTTTCAGATGTTAAATAATCTGGACACGGAGCAAAACAACTCTTTAACGTAGTTATGAAAAAGCACGAAATGTCAAAGGCTAATATGCTTTCTTTACGTTTAATATGCTAGAAATGACTTCCGACGTTCCAATTTTAGAGAGAGAAATACACTGATTTTCTTTTTCCAAGTAAAATTGTGATTTCTTTTTTATGAATATAAAAAAATATGTATGGTCGTCAAAAAGACAAATTCTTCCAATTACAAAAATACAGACAATTTGATTAATTAGGTAAAAAGTACATAAAAGTCATTTAAAAAAAAACTTTAAACATTTCTAAATTATTCAAAGATCCTCTTCAGTAATGTAAATAAACACAAAATCACGAGAGATAACAGAATTCATCTTGCATTTCAGAGCATGTGCCACAAACAGTTAAACACGGAGATGGGTAATTGAGTCAGGTTAAAATGGTATATTCCGGTGGGAAGGAACTAGCTTCACTGAGTGGGTATTTGGCCGTTCTAGTAAGCCATGCCTCTTAGAAAATGCGGATTTTGGATATACGTTGCAATTTGATTTCATGACCAGGCTATCTCAAAATCTGGGAAACGATCTGTTTCTGTGGTGTGGACTAAAATTTCAGAGTTTAAGTTTCTTGATTTTAAGGCATTCATGTGTTCTTTTAATCGTATCTCTAAGGTACGGCTAGTCTATCCAATATAAAGTCCTTTGCCACCCTTTTAACTTCGGAACCATTTTTATGCTATATTCATAAAAATGGTGTCTAGGTATAGTAAAATGTCCATGCGCTGTAAATGACACCGCCTACGGCACCACCTGGAGTGGAACTGCGGAGGTAGCATTACTATCTCTAAAACGGAAAGAGATAGGGGGAAAAGGTGATTTACAAAGTTGTAGAGCATCAGCGATTTAGTACGAAAAAGCACCTTGTGGAGATTAATGCGAAGAATAGAACGATTAAAACGCGCATTTGTTTTTTCGTGATTTCCTACTCTGTGACGTCACGATACGTAAACGAAAGGAGAAATTATTATCTTTTGGGACAAAACGAGACACCGCAATGTGGCACAGGGGTATCGTTTGTGATTCCCAATCAAAAGGACTGCTGTTCAAACCCTTGTACTGATTGTCTTTATAAACAGAGTAGACAATATGTAGATCGTGTAAAATAGTGTCCTATCGTAGTGTCCTAATCGTGCCCCAACGTAACTTGCGCTTGGTGATCGAAATTTTTGCAGTGTGTAAATACGTAAGAAACTTCACGACTGTTCACATGAGACAGCTATAAAAGAGACATCTACTTAGGATTGTATGTTGATGCTCATGGTCATGGAGCGATTTTCCAAAGTTGGGTATTGTGAGATGATTTTACTTTACGATGAAAGGGTACGCAAGGCACGATCAGCAGTAAGGTTGTACCGGCGACGTCTCCCTGCAGGCCCGCATCCTTTTAATCAAACCATCCTAATTGTTGTAAAACGTTTAAGGGAGACAGGCTCCGTGACTAGTCGAACTCGATGTGGCAGACCAGCTAAAGTAAGACGGCAAGTTGAACCGGATGAAATATTAGCATGTCCTCGCATATCAGAAATGCAGCACAAGAGAGATCAGTGAACAGTGTGGTCTCTCAAAAAGTCAGGTTTGGAAAATCCTAAGCGAATTAGGCCCTCATCCATACTGGCCAACACCTCAAGTGGTTTTACTGGACAGGGATACCGAGCGACGCTATGCATGCAATTTCGTCATGAACCAGATACAGGTCCAGCCAACATTCTTGTCAAGTATAGTGTGGATGGATGAGGCATGCTTTTCACAGAACGGCATGTACAATAGGCAGAGCACCAATTTCTTGTCACTGGAAAATCCTAGATGTTTTACCGACATTCGACATCAAATGCGGTTTGCTATTAACGTTTGGTGTGCAATTTACTATAACAAGGTGATCTACCCATCATTTTACGATGGCACGTTAACTTGCGCATGTTATTTACAACTGCTACAGAATATCTATATATATATTACGCTAACGTACGTGGCACAGAAATCGCGATTATTTGTTATTGTTTAATGGCAACGACCGAGAAACGCATCTCATTGATTATTGTGTAAAAGTCTTTTGGCAGGATTTAGGCATTTAGGGTGATGGGATTTATTTACGTTTGTTTCGCTCTTTCACTGTTTCAAAATATCATTTGAAAATATCCTCCAAAATATCATTAGAGCTTCAAAATATCATTTGAAATGCCCGTAAAAGATCTTGGCGAATGCTTGAAAGTGAAGAAGCCGAATTAAGAAGAGAAAATGGAAATAGTTTGGATCGAGAACGCGTCAAACACAGAGCATAAGCGATCGCTAAAACAGACTTAATAACCTCAGCATGCACGCGTTGCTTCTGAAATCCATGTTACTGATTTAAACGTTCCGGGGTATAACTGTGGGATTTTGAAAGAAACGTGCAATGTCTGCAAAGCACTGTATTGGAAATGTGAATTAAACAGCAGCAAGAAGTTTACAAAATGTTGTCATGACGTTAAAATAATTTTGCCTCCCTTATCAGAAACTCCCGATTTGATAAAAGATTTGTTATATCAAAATTCGTCCCTGGTAATTTACACCATCTCTACCTCCCCTCTGTACGGACCTGTGATACAAATTTCAGTTCATTTAAGATATTATTACGGGCCCACTAGATGTAAGATACAATAAAATCTGCTTAGACGAAAATGGCCAGTGATAAATTCCGTTTTATGCTGGTTATTTAAATTGAACAAAGCATAGCATTTTTGGGGGGAGGGAGAATTTGCTCGATGGTACCCTTTTTTAATCTATATCTTAATATTTGCTTACAATTTTATTATTTCTTTTCCAGTAGTACGGTTTATGTTGTATTTGTAATTGCTTTTCATCTAAAGATTTTAAATAAAACATTGAATTATTGAAAATCAAATTTACTTTTAATTGAATTCATCGATTAATTTGGAATAAAAAAGTTTAAAGTATGAGACATATAAAAATTAAAAAACTTAACCTGTGACTTTACACAACTTTGGAACTGAACAAGAGTAGGGCCCTGGTAATTTGCGCCGTCTCCCCCCCACACACACACCACCACCTGTACGGACCTGCGATAAAAATTTCAGATTCATTTAAGAATATTGGGCCCGCCGGGCCCCACCGGCATATCCTTATCGTCCCTTGTTTATTTTTTATACACCGGAACTCAGTGGAATCAACGAAAAGAAAGAAAAACGTAGAATTAAATCTACGAAAAGAAATACGCTTAACGTATCTCTATAGGTCACTAGTTCAACCACTGAATTCATCATAAATGTGTATACTTGTAAATTCATAAATAAATATTAAAACGATAAGTTAAATAATATATGGTAATAAGAGAAAAATCTTGCGCGCATGATCAAATATGAAAATATGCATATGTAGAGGAAATTTTGGTGAAAATAAATACATAATAGTCTTACCTTTATACTAAAACCAGAATATTTGAAAAAAATATTGACTGAATTAAAAAATTAACAGAAAATTAAAAATTTTCACTTAAAAAAAATATTTTCAAAGTAAAAAAAAAAAAAAATACATTTTTCTGGTTTTAAGTTGTAGATAATACACAAATGAATATGTTTTGAAAATTTCTTTTGATTGCCATGCATAGTTTTTTAGTAACACTGGGCGCAGTATCAAAATTCATAATTTTGAATAAACGCAACGCAAAGTTTAATAATCCTATGTAGTCCTAATATAAAGTCTTAATAAAACTGCCATAATTAGTAAACTAACCTGAATTTTTTAATGCGTTTTTTTTTCATATTGTTCAGAAATGATTACGAAATCAAAATATGTATTTAAAAAAATTCTAAAATTTTGTAGGTTTAAAGGTATCCTGCCCCCTTATATGCATAGCGTAACTTAGGAGTTACATAATCCTTTTTTGCCATTTGGTGCTTTTTAATAGTCTTCTGGTTAAGTATTATCCGTTACTTACGTGTGATAATACGCATTTAAGGTAGTGAAATATTTTTTTCTGATTTGTTATGACGAGGAGGTTATAACATCTTTCGTTGATACTACTTGCAATGTGCTCGACAGGCGTTGTTTGTTTTTCATCTTTATAAGATAGTAATTATTAAATCTGCAAACTGTTTAAAGCATTATAAAAATTATTATATGGTTACATAGTTGTTATTGTGCAGTGTAAATACTTTAAAGTAAGTACGAGGGTGGTTCAATAATTATTGTCCCGAGTGCGTATAAAATATTTATACTGCGATGGTTGATCAGAAATATGGAAGCCTAATGTCTTAAGATGCCTATTTGCTCAATTTCAGAACCGAAGCTGCTATATTACCATATTTTCTTTTCGTTTTAGGTGTTAGAGGTGGCACATAGCTTGAATCTATCAGAGAACTGCTTCAGGTCTGGCCCCATAAGCTCCAAACCAGCCTCCCTCCCCAACCCCCCATTCAAGCTAGGTGCCACCTCTCACACATTAAATGAAAAAAATATGGTAATATAGCGGCTACGGTTCTGAAATTGAGCAAATAGGCATCTAAGGCATTATTTTTCCATATTCCAGATCAACCATCGCAGTACAAATATTTCATACTCACTCAGGATAATAATTATTGAACCACCCTCGTATATAAGTTAAAATTAAGGGAGACCGAGGCTAGTTGGCTACAGGGGTAAGTAGGCGCAGTACTCATAAATCGCCTGTTTGTGGATAGATTGCACAACCAGTCACCGAGTACCTTTCTTCTTGCTTTTTTTGGCGCACAATTTTCCTTTTACTTTAGACTGCCGCTAAACATAAACTACAAAAGCTAGAAACTCAAAACTCCGGGGTATTTATAGTCAAATGCCTGTTCTTTAAAAGTGCAGTTAAAGTTTGTTAAAAAACTTAAACAAAAAATTAATAAAAATTAATAACTAAAAACTGCGCCTACTAGCCCCGATCTCCCCTACTCCTTTTTTGAGCAATTTTTGTTATGTAACTCACGTGTAAGATTATGACATTATGTGCAATAGAAACATAATTAAATTTGTTCACTTTTTTCTAGTGGATAATAAACAAAAATAGAATCCAATATTTTTTCCGAACAAAATAAAAATCATGCATTAATGTTCATGTCGTTGCAAACTAATGAACAGCATGGTTCTAAAAAAATTTTGAGAGAATTGCGGGTCTTGAAAACATGGGAATTTTAACGTCCCGTGCAGTGCTTCCGTGGGACATATCTTGAAACCTCGGAAAATTAGGACGTTTCGGGTAAATTGGAACACTAGGCAACACTAATTGTAACATATAAGAATAAATTCCTCTCTAATTGATGCAAAACTGTAGTGTTTCTTAATTTTTTATATCCTGAATTTTGAATTAAAAAAATTGCTTCCCTTAATAATTATTTACGTTAATATTTAAGATGTGCAGAACGACATATATAATAACAATGTGAATTTTAGATTTTTTTTAATTAAAACTGATTTAATAATTTGGTAATTAAAGCTCTTTTTGCAAAATATTTCGGAGAATAATTATATTCATTAACAAAAAACACTGTTATGGAAATCTCACAATTCTTATGAGAACTGTGTAAATAAATTGTAAGCCTATCTGTAGCAGAGAAGTAGTTGCTTTGTAGTTGCAAATTTTTTAATAGGATAAAAGCTACACCGAAGTAAATGATTGAGATTAACCATATTAAAAAATATTTATCTTCGACCGTTTCACTATGCTTTCTAAATATGACAGTGCAAATTGTTTTGTATGAAAAGTCAAATTCACTTTTATTAGTAGACAAATTCAATAAATTTTACATTCAAGTTTTTTAATGGTACTTAAAAAGTACCGTCAGGTTATAAAGGGTTAAAACTGAAAACTACTTGACAGAATAAGCTGTAACTTTGAATTCGCATAGTTAATACTTTCAGAAATCGATTTTTGATAAAAGTTTTATAGGTTACAACACATGATTTTTTAATATTACTTTCATAATTTACTTATTACATAAAAGTGCATTTAAATTGGGGGATTCTGGTGAGTTTAATTTTAATAAACACGATAAGAAGCTGCTGTGCATATATAACGTTATCACTTTAGGGGGAGGGGGGGTCTAGCAATTGATATCTTAAGATATTTCTGGAGGGAGGGTGTCTGGCACTTGATATCTTAAGATATTTCCGTGGGGGGGGAGGGTGTCTGGCACTTGATATTTTAAGATAGCTCTGGTGGAGGGGGTCTGACACTTGAAATCTTAAGATATCTCTGGGGGGAGGGGGGTTGTCTTTTGATATTGTTATCAGTTTTTATCCAATCTAAATTTTCTTTTTTGGTAATTATTTTTTACTTCAATATAGTCTGTTATTCTTTTTTTTTTAAATCTGTTATCTATTTTTATGAAAATACAAAGCTATTATTAAAATCATTAATTGATTATAAAAGCATTTCATTCCAAATTATTTAACATCTCAACGCTCGCCATTCTTGTTCTTCTGCCATATGCCCGTATAATTTATTGTTAGACAAATCAGCATCGGAATTATATACTTGCATTGTTTACTAGTTAAAAATGGGGAAGAATGGTGTCCGACTGTTTTGCCCCGTTTTGCTTAGCCCCGTTCAGGGGGCAAGTGCAAGAAGACATTATAGTAAAGCGACGATTAGCCGAACAAGTCGGAACCGAACCTAGTTCGGATAAGCAAAAGTTTGGATAAATGGACAGACAATTTAAGGGATGTTCCTGTTTACACTGAAACCTTCACACGTTATCCAGTCTTCGGACTGGCAGCAGCAGTTAGTGTTAACGTGTTTAATTTAATTTAATTTTTTGTCTTTTTTACATTTTTTTTTGTTTACTTTTCTACCATTTAAAATTTTCTTTTCTCTTTTTATCATCTTCTGAACTCCAGAGATTATAATAAAGCAAAAGAGCTTTCGATTGTTGCTTGATTTAATGAAGACATTCTTTTCAATGCTGCCATATTTCGAATTATTCTTAAAATGCGCTAGTTGTACCTGATCAGCGTTCTTGTGTCGTTCGACACATTTCATGTCTGTTTCCAAACATTTAAAGGCTTCGTTATGTGATGGACCCGGTTCATTTTCAGAGCATTCGTTTTCATTTTCTTCAATTTCTTTTTCATTGTCACTGCTCCTAACGACACACTAATCGGGAATTCGATTTCGCATGCTAAATCTGAAGGGGAAAAAAAAGAAAATGAGAGAAACAGTGTGTTTGGATATTTGGAAGCTTGGTTTAAAAAATATTTTTTTTTTTTTTTGAGAGAAATAAGCTGTTCGGATAATTAAAAGTTCGGTTTTAAAGTTTTTTAGGGAGAAACAGGCTATTCGGATAATTGGAAGTTCGGTTAATTGGAGATCTAAAATTCGACGCTTTACTGTATTACTGTTCAATATATTATGTAAAAAAAAGTTGTTATTAAATAATTTTAAATAGTAAATATTTCTTCAGAGTGTTATTCGATATAAAATTATTTAATATATTATAGTGATATTTTATTAACTTCTTCCCATTATTTTACCATTTATCTTATGATGGTACTTATAAGAACAATTAAAATAACTTCTTAAAAAATTTATTTAATACATCTTTTAGTAGTAATACATATTAGAATGAGTTATAAATGCATTACTTTATCTTGTTCTAAAAGCATTATAGGTTACACAAAACAAAAATATTTTTAAAAGGGTGATTTCTTTTGTCTTTGCATTTTTTTCTTCAAATTTTTTGGCGTTGAGGGAGGAGGGGTGGGGGGGGGGGGTGGGGGGGGGGGGGTTCAATTCGAAATATTTCTATATTTCTATTGTAAGAACAACTTTTTTTCTTACATTGCCTAATTCTAAAAAATACTAAGAAAAATATTTAAAATAAATAATTTGAGTGGAGTTAGAAATATTGCACAAAATCACTATAAATTCGAATTTAATTAATCCTTCTAAATCCTTCAATCCTTCTAAAATTATATATATAACAGCACAAAGTGCATAACGCTTCCGGGGTTGAACTCATCCGGATCCCACTTCGCTTTATCGTATTCCATTCGGCCATTTTTATTGAAAATTATTTTTTCGAATAAAACTTCATAAAAGTTACATTTTTAGAAAAATTATTCAAAATAAATTAACATTTGAGAGATGACTTACATCCAATTATGTATATATTCTGAGGTAACTTCAGTAAGTAAGTTCAGTAACTCCATAAGTAAACATTCGTTTACCTCCCATTCATTGTGGAATTTTGTGCTTTGCTGGCGCCATCTATCGGTAGTTAAAATAAAAAAGAAGTTTCTTTAAAATTCTTTGAACGCTGAAGACATTGGGAGAAAAAGTTAATAGTATTTCTTATAAAATATAATTATATATATATATATATATCAATGGAAATAAAATTTTGAATTTTTGTATTTTGTAGGGAAAATAAATTTATAATTTAATAAAAGAAATTGAGAAAAAAAATCTGTTAATGAAATTAATAGTTGCAAATTACTTAAGTAATAAAGGATCATTTTTAATGATCAAAATTTATTATAGGTTTGTTTATGCATGTTTTAAAAAAATCAGGATTTAACATGAGTTAAACATTTTAAAATTTAAATTATATAATTATTATTTTGGCGTCAGCTATCGGCAATTAATCCGTGAAGGACTCTTATTTATTTATTTTTTTCTGATGTATAAGAAATTGAAGGTTATTGATTTTTTTAAAGCAATAAACAAAGACGAAAGTTAATCGACAATATATTTTGAAATAACATTATTAGTTCTAATTTGTATGTTTTTTGTGAAGTAGTTCTTTAAATTTTGTAAGTGAAGTTCTTTCTTGCAAATTAAGTTTCAATTATAAATGGGCTGTTTTATAACTATTTTACTCCCACCTGATCCTAGTAGTCAGATAAGATAAAATTTATTACTTCATAATTCTTTTTATAATGCCATGCTATATTATTCTTTTGAAAATGCAAACACGTCATTCTGTCTTCTAGTTTATTAAATAATTATGTAAATCTTCTAATGTAGTTTCAAAAATTCACAAAAAATACTTTAGGCGATACATTTTTCATGAATTCATAATTCAGTACATAAAAGGTTAAATCAATAACGTAGCGAATAATAAATGCATAATCATACCTGTGCATTATTGCAAACGTATAAAAAGAAAGAAAAAAAATGTAAAAGTAAAATGAATTTGTAGACGCTGATAACGATATCATTAGGTGAGGAGGGGGTGGGGGGGTCGAGGGATGATAACGCATGATGTCATAAGAGGGGGAGCGGGTCAAAAACTGTCAAGCCGTTGATAACGTTATATGTGTACAGCTCCGAAGTAAGTTACTTTTAAAAGTTTCTTATGCAGACGATTCTAATTCTCGTTTTTCGTAATTGCAAAGACCAGACATTGCATATAGAGATAGATGTGATTTAATTATTCAATAAGATTGTTTAAAATAAACTGTATAGTCTAGACTGCCTATTTTTGTAATTGCATTTTTGAATAGGATAAAAGTTAGACATTCGTAATTCAGATAAACTTTGAGATGTTACACATATAAAATAGAACATCAGAAAATTCACGATATCTGAACTTTTTTAATACGATAATTTAGGAAATTAGCAACGTTGTTTTTTAATTAAAAATTTTAAGTATAAATCGTCAACGCAGATGAAAAAAAATTGAATGCAGCGTTAACAAGAACTTAAAATCATGCATTAAGCATAGATTACGAAACACCTTCCAACATATTCAGAATTCTATAATAAAACTTCACAGTTTAATAAAGTCAAAAAAGATGTCTAAATAAAAAAATTTTAAAACGCATAATACATTTGAAAACACAATTTCATCAGTTTCCATCAAATGTAAGAATAGAAAATAATGTCAATTATTTTCGCAGCCCTGTTGTATATGAACTATAGATTGATCATTTAATACATAGTATGCAAAAATTTAGTTCAATTATAGCACAGTTGAAAATTCCCCTTCAGCAATTTCTATAAATAATTGGAAATATACTTCAGATATTTTGTGCAGCCGTGTATATAATCTGTAGAAATTATACACACTAAGAAACATTTAAAACTGCGCATCGCAACAGAAAACGTACTTCCAGCAATTATTGCCATTGAGAGTACTGTACCCGAATTATTTTGTGTGTCCCTGTAATATCAATGATGAATGCAAATCATCTATGCACATCACATTCTATAGTAAGTATCTTGCTGTGCACCTCAGAAATAAAGTAATGTAATCTGTAACTCATTTTAAACTGTATTGCTACTAATCGATGTATTAAATGAATTTTATAACAAGTTATTTTAATGGTATTTATAAGTACCGTCAGTAGATAAAGGGTTAAATACAGCTCCGCAAATCTGAAACACAGCATTACTTCATCTAGGCTTAGTTTTGTGAGGTGTTCGTTATCCGAACATAAAAATCTCTCGCCAAAGTGTTGTTTAACCGATCTGTTCGTAAATCGAGCAGTTCGTTAGCCGATCACCCACTGTACAGTGTACATTAACAAAATTTCAGCATTCAATAAGTAATTAAATTTAAAAAATCAAAAAACCCGACTGCGTAAAAAGTGAATTAATTCATTATTTCGCATCAATGTGAAACTATTTTTTATATTACTTATCTAATTTTTTTAAATACTTGTATCGATGGCTTTTAAGTTCTGTTTAATTGTTAGTTCCTATCTTTAAACACTGTTTTGATGAGGCCAATAGATGTCTAGGATGGTTAGAGTTGCAGTAAAGCTAGAGATCCTATCTATACGGCTTTCAGGTTGTGTAATATTTAAACGGAGCTTCTGACTGTAAAATAGTCAACGAAACATCGTCTTCATTTTGAAAGACCTATCCAATGATATGCCACTCAATAGGGTGCGTAAAAATTTTTTTTCGTCTCTACCGCCGTTCTGTATTTTACGGCCGCCATTTTGAATTTATACAAACAAAACCTACCCTATAACCATCGGACGGTTAAGACGAATCGATGGAGACCTCATTCATTAGAATCCATCCAGTCGTTGGGATTTTTCGAGGGTATAAAGAAATCCACGTACCCAGATACGCGTGAAACACATATATCTTCTTGGCAGTCGGGTAATAAAGTAGATGATTCTGTGCAAAAGAACCATTTGGAAATCGCATAGGATTTTTGAAAACCAAATTTCAGGTATTCCCATCAATAGTCGTAAAAATATTCGAAATCATTTGTCAAACCCTGTATATGTTCTATCGTTTTGTACAGAGTAAGCTAAACTTGAGTTGAGTTAGGAAACGTATCGCACAGTTGAAAATATCTCTTCAGCATTTTCCAACGAGAAACGACAATGTACTCGATATTTTTTGTGATACGCTATAGGGGAGACTAGGGAGGGTTGACCATACGGGAGGCTTGACCCACCCATCAGTTTTCATATTTAAAATAATTTCAGAGTTTTACCAATAGGTGTCAACCAAAGCTATTGGAATGCTTAAACAACAGTCTTTGTTTCATACAGCTAATCGAAATAGGTGTGGAAAAATCAAATGGGGAGTGTTTTCAACCTAAAAAGTGCGTTTTTTAGAAATAATTTGTGAGCTTTTTTCAGATAAAATATATCATACAAATTTAAGCAAGTAGGTTTAAAGTAATGCAGAAATAACGAGCTTTCATTCCATGCATAAAGATTGTACCGTAAGTTAGGTTTAACATAACAATATGCTATTATTTAGAAAAGTGGTATGTGGGGAGGTTTGACCCAATCAATGTGAGGGTGGGTTGACCAGATGCTCAAGGCTCCCTTAATTAAGTGGTTTTGGCAATCTGTTTATTATACACTGTGCATAATGAAAAGGGTTATATATAAAAAAGAATATATATTTATCATGTAAAGCTACTGTAAAATGGGGTGATGGAAAAGAAAGTATTTGAAACTGCTTAAAGAAAGATGTAAAAAATTGCTGTAGTATCCACTGCAAGAAAATACTTAATGAAATATAAATGGGAAAGTTGATAGGAACTTTTCTCCATCTAAATATTACTTAAAATAGGTAAATAGAAACAGTGGAAAAGAATAGAAAGTATGAAAACAGCAGTCTTAACCATTTCAGGGACAGTGGCATGTTTATGAAACCACTTAATTTTAATTTCCAAACGCCAGAATGACACCAGAATTTTACTAAAATGTTTTCCATTTAATATGTATGTGAAATATAGCCTTTTTCTTATTTCCAAATAAATTTGTTCGTAAATTCCGGTGCCAGTCATTTATTTCAACATTTTAGTACTGAAAGTACTTTGCTCCCGAAAGGCCTAAACGATGATAGTAATAAGTTAAGTGCCCAATGCGGCTGCAAAAGAAAATAGTATTGATCGAAAAACTTCAGGAAGGCATGTAGACAAATTTCACCAGGATGAATAAAGTTAGATGAAGCCAAACTATGTGTGTTAGGTCGAGTGTCACAAAAAGTAGGACAAGGAGACAATAAAAGGCGGAACAGTGTTTCCTAAATCCAGACATATTCATACATGAAACCTTATGAAAACGGAACCTGTCTCTACCGGAATATTGTCTTAAATGTTAAAATTTCATTTTCCCTGCTATACAATTATATATGCTCAGACAAAATCATGTTTAAAACAAATGTTTTCTCCTATGACTTGCGATTGCGTCAAAACAGGTTCTTTTAAGCGTCATGTTTTCAAAAATATTTTTTTAATAATTAAAGCATGTAGCATAAAGTTATTCTGTTTTTTTTAAACTGATTTTATTCTCTTCTCAAATATTTCAATATTCAAAGTGGGTCAAGCCTCCCATATAGTGGGTCAACCCTCCCGTATGTGGGGAGCCTTGACCCATTATTTTGTCATGAATAAAATCATTCATTTTTCAAATTTCTTATATATTACACTTATGTAGCAATTTTATTTTGATAACTGATTGTATAACGAATAAAATGATATATAAAACTTTATTCTACGTTCAATATTTAAAAAATAAAAAATCATTTTGTAAAAAGTGGGTCAACCCTCCCTAGTCTCCCCTATATGATCTATTATAGGATTTATACATATCAAGTAATAGGCAAAAAATTAATTACATTTCAAAAAGCGTACTATAACTGGAAACGCTTTTGTAGGATCTATTTTTTATTAACCGAATTATTTTGTGTGCCCCTGTAAATGTACTATAAATGCTATAGACGCCATATTCTAGTGTAAGGCTCTTGCATAGCACATCAGTGTTTTTCAACTACGTTGGAAAGTATTAAACAAGTCGGAAATTGTACGTCAAACCTGGTTGATGATATGCGTTCATACTATACCTAGTTTTATAAATATTCAGATCTCGGTGCAATAGCTGCTGCACTCTTATGCCAAAATGCATGAATACAAAATTTATTACGATTATATACATTAAATTTAGTAATATGGAAATACTATGACTTCATATTAAATATAACGTAATCACCATGGCAACCTAGAATCATTACCTATCATGGGATATCACGGAATTAATTAAGTAAGAGAGGATTTAATAGAATAATCACCATGGCAACCTAGAATCATTATCTTTGATGGCATATCATTGAATTAATAACGTATGATAGGATTTAATAGAATGAAGAAAACTTCATTATATCTGTTACATAACTTAATTATACCTGTTATATAATCTTATTAACTTATTAATATCTATTTAAGTTTTGATTCGATTTTCATAAAATTTGAAGTGACTTGTCAAATTTCTGCAACAATTATATAGATTAAATTTCAAACTATTCGATTGGGTAGTTTTTGCGCTGTTATATGGGGGACAGACTGATGGGCTAGACGACGACTGTTGGTTCTGCGTATTTAGATAATTACGAACGCCCATAAAAAAAGGCTTTGTGAATAATTTCACCATTAAAACTAAAGTCTGAAAACTTCAGAAACTGAATCTTTCTGAATCAATCTATCATATGAAAGGAAACTGAAAAACTTTCCCTTCATATGATAGGCAAAAACAAAATAGCATTTCTGTGGAATATACATACTAATGACACTTGTAAATGTTTCTGTTTATTCAAACCTCTTCGTGTTAAAAAATATTTCTAAAAACTGCTATTTTTTTTCCCTCTTACGAGAGAGTAAAAAGAGCATATTTCAGAAGGAAACTTTTTCCGGATGAAATAAAATGTTTCTTTTTTCTTTTCTTTTTTTTTCTTTTTTTTTCCTTTTCTTTTTTCTTTTTTTATGAAGCATGCTAAGAACGCGCGCTCAATAACTCCTAAAATCGCGTGAGTTATTTTTAGAAAAAATATACTTACATCATTCCAAAATATCTCTGACAAAAGAATCTGTTAACATTCCTGTATTTTTTTAATATTATTATTTATTTATTTTCGTTTTTACAGCTCTTCTTGAGATATTACTTCATTTTCTGAGAAAACATACATAAATAAGTTCTTTGAAGAAGTGAGAAATGATTTTCTTATTCGTTCCTGTATCATTTCTGTTCCTAATAAAATTTCTGTTTTTGATGCGAGAACATTTTATTACGAAAATCATAATTACATTCATTACCAAATATACAGGGTGTCCACTCTCAACGGTGTCCAATTTCTAATTCCTAAAGCGTTAGTCATAGACATATAGTTTCAATTACAAAAATGTTTTAAATGAGGTAAAGAAGTAGTTTGAAAGCAATTTGGGTCAATAAAAGCATTTCTAAAAAAGTTACGAAAATTAATTTTTTATGCGGTACCACGTTCCTATCAGTGATATTTAGTAAAAATTCCATGTTGCAATAAAAAGAAAGACAAAAAAAAGTCCCTGTTCATCTAACACTAAAATTGACTGAGTAATGAAACTGTGAAATTCATGACTTATACCACTTTACTGCATCTGAATACAGATGAGTTCTGCCGTGCTTCGAGGGGTCGTATTCAAAGTGCTTGAAGTATTAGAAGATCTTATTTCACGTGTATCTGTGCTTTGATAGAAATCGTACAAGTATTACGATAGATTTATCGAGTTAACTTTTATTAATTAAGTTTCAGATTATTTAAAATAATTGGATTTTAACATATGTGTTTTATTTTGTAAGGATTTGAGGTTGTTTCTTTACGTGATTTCTTTTAACAAAAATTATGTTATTTTTATAAGCTTTTATTTAACTTGAAACGGTCGTATGTATATCTTCCCAATTCAAAATTTGTACTTGAACGATAACTAGCTTTAAAATATCTGATTGAGGTTAAATTTCATGTGTACTGACGTAATTCCGTTGACAATGTCATATTATTATGATTTTCAGTGCTTGCCATCTATACTTATTTTACAGGATAGATTATCGGCAATAAGTTTAACAAGTTAGATAACACAAACCTGTGAGGGTTATGCTTTTAACTTTTTTAATTGATTTTTATGTATTTTTTAGCACTGAATCCGAAAATTACTTTCATTTTTACCCACTTACATCTTGTCAGCATTTTTTGCAAATCGTACAATTTCAAAGTTACAAATAGGAAAAATATGGTACTATAAAATAAAGAAAACGGATGTGTTTTTTAACTTTTGATAATTGATTTTTATGTACTTTTATCCACTAAATCAGAAAATGACCTGAATTTTTAACCATCACGTTAGACTTTTTCGTAAATCGTAAATTTCAAAGTTTAAAAATAGCGAAAATCTGATACTTTAAAATGTGTTTAAAACTTCTTTTATTCAATTTAATTTTATTTAATTCAGTAACTTATTCAATTTTTTGTCTTATACTGGGATTCTTACAGCGTAACAGCTCAAGGGTTCGATGATGTGGTAGTGGTGGTGGTGGGTTCAGTTTTAACTTTTAACTTTTAAACTTTCAAATTTACGATTTGCGAAAAACCCTGGCATGATGGTTAAAAATGAAAGCTATTTTCGGATTCAGCGCTACAAAATACACAAGAATCAATAACAGTAGAGTGCCGATTATCCGAACAAGTCGGGACCGACCCTAGTTCGGATAAGCAAAAGTTCGGATAAATGGTCAGACAATTTAAGGGATGTCTCTAACTATACTAAAACCTTTACACGTTATCTAAGAATAGGACTGGCAGCACCAGTTAATGCTGGTTCCGTTTAAAAATTTTTTTTTTTTTTTTTTTTTTTTTTTTTGTTGCTTGTTTCAACGAAGACATTCTTTTCAGTGCTGCCATATATCTAATTCTTCTTAAATAAGTTAGTTGAATAGGATCGGCATTCTTCTGCCGCTCGAGCGATTTCATAGCTGTTTCCAAACATTCAAAGGCTTCGTTATGGGATGGACCTGGGTTATTTTCAGAGCATTCGTTTTCATTTTCTTCAATTTCTTTTTCATCAAGAATCTCATCCACAATCTCATCATCATTTAAAATCTGATATGCAGGGTCATGTACACTTCACTATTTAATCACTCATTAATTTCATTTTGTTCATAGCTTAGGATTCTTTCCATCTTCTCTATTGCTTTTACATTCCTTATTTTTTGATCCACTATCAGTTTTTTCTTTATTTAAAATTTTATTCTAAGTCAATGGATAATTGGGAATTCGGTTTAAAAAAATTTCGGAGATATAGGCTCTTCGAATAACTGGATGTTTGGCTTAAAAAAAAATTGAGAGAAATAGGCTGTTCGGATAATTGGAATTTCGGTTAATTGGAGTTCGGATAATCGGCGCTCTACTGTATTATGAAAAGCTAAAAAACATGATTCAATCCAAATTTTGCAGGCTAGTGTAACCTAATAGCATTTTAAAATATGTAGAATTTTGTAAAGAATTAAGGCTGTTGCTTTTCAATATTTTATTGAATAAAATTCTGTTATTTTTTCCTCTTATGTGTTTAGTACAAGACGTATATATTTTGCAATTTTGCATTGATATTTCAGAATAATTTTAGATTTCAAATTTATATTGTAATGTTAATTTTACTCTCAACTATTTTTTTAATATGTCTGACGATTATTTATATTTCTACTAAATTTGTGAATGACCCATATTTTGTAGCAAAAAATATGCTCCAACTTTAAACAGCTATTACTCGAACAATATTTATCGTAGAATAATGGGACATTTTTTTGTCTTACTTGTCAGTGTAATAGGAAAATTTTACTAAATATAACTTATAGGACTGGGGGACCATATAAAAATTTAAATTTTGCAACTTTTTAAGAATTGTTTTTATTGACCCAAATCACTTTTAATATAATTCTTTATGTCATTTAAAACATTTTTGTAATTGGAACTATATATCTAAGACTAACGGTTTAGGAGTTAGCCATTGGCCACCATTGAGAGTGGGCACCCTGTATGTCTAGAGAAACTCCAACTTGGTAATATGTCATACCATGATATTTCAATATAAATAAAAGGTTTTTAAAATGCAAAGTAATGTCTTTTCTAATGATTTAGACAGAAAAATGTATTTCAAAAAATTATCAATAGTAATATCTCAATTAATGTAAATGTGCTAAATACAGCAAGGTTATAGCCAAAATATGGTTAATGTTACACGTTTTCTCTTTAGGATTTCTACGTTCCAGTTTTTTTCATTCTTTCATTTTCTCATATTTTCGGAAATCAACAAATTTGTATTAAGTAACAGAAAAGAAAGAAAAAAATATTATTTAAATATCAAATGTAATCTATAACCTTTTACTCTATAAATATTGATCAAGTACTATTGTCACAGATAAAAATAATTTTTTCATTAAGACTAAACCGCAAAAAAAAAAATTTAAAAATTACTATTTTTCATCGTTTAAAAAAATTTCTTTATACGACATGCAACGGCGAAATGGCATTTCCCTGAAATATATACTCAATATTCACGAATGTTTCTGTTTATTCAAATAGCACTGTAATAAAATGTGGCTTGAAAAAGTTAAGTATTTTTATGCTTATGCTTATGTAATGTTAAACAGGACATATTTTAGAAGAAAACTGTTTCGCCGCTTGAAGAAAATAAGTTTTTTTTTTTTTTTCTCGCTTAATATCAAGTATACTAAGGACGTATGCAATAACTTCTAACAGATAGTTATAGAAAAGATTATTTAAAATATTTTTACAAAAAAATATAAAGATTCTTCAAACAAATCTCTCGAAAAAGAATGTGTAAGAATCCCAGTAAAAAATATTTCTTTTTTGTTAAAATATGTTTGAAGCTCCCCCAGAGCCTTCATTATTTATTTTTCACTATGAGAAATTACTTTTTTATGAAAAAAATATGTTTCCATAAATTTTTAGAATTACATACTTAAAAAGTAAAAACAGAACCATTATAAGATTACTCCTGTGACTGTCTCTCCGTCTGTCAAAGCCATTTTACTCGTAAACTATGGAACATGGAAAGTTCAAATTAGCTGAAGTAATAAGGTTTATTGACCAACATATTTATAGATTATTAGCCATTAACAAATATATTTAGGAAAAATGTAGAGGGGCTAGTTAAATTACTTGAAAAAAAATATTTCATTTGTAGTATATCGTAGCGCAAAACTCAAATGTACATTTCTTTTAATTTTAGGTATTATATTTTCAGAGACATTGCTGAAAATGTAATGTAAAAATATGCCCCCCCCCCCTTCCCTCTTTTTCGAAATCTACTGAATCTAAAATTATGAAAAAATTAGGGGCAGTAGAAGTTAAATTAAACCTAGCAGGAAAACTATAGCGATTACCTTAGGTCAAAGTTTTTGAGAAAATTGCATTTGTCCGTTACACACGAATTTCGATTTGCGGGCGTCCAGCAAATGAGGCGAGGAGCGCTGGAGGTGCCTATCAACGCGAAAGTATAAAAAGATTGTTGACAGTGATTTTCAACGATAACAACTTCTATATTATATATTTGTGTAATGTAGTGACCAGTTACTAATTCATATATTTATGGTATGGAACTCTCTGTACGCGAGTAATTCTCGCTCATGACCAGTTATTTGAAAACAGGAGACATGATGTTCAATTTTGTTGCTGAAATCATTTCCTCTTTCTAAATCATCTGTTTTTCTAAATCAGTGGTACTCACTAGCATTTTTGAAAGAGACATAATCTGGTAGTGAAGTGGACGGACTTGTATGTTTTTCAGTCATGCGACCGTAAATTATAATGAAGTTCTAATATGTACTAATTACTAATAGATCATTACTAATTTTCCAAATGTTAACATTTAGTGTGTTGGCCAAAATGGTGAAATTATTTTTGAAAAAATGTAGTTTTGAAGTTTGGTGGTTCATAACACATCTTTCTCTTTAGGTAATACCATAATATTATATACCAGTGGATAGATAACTTAATGCAGAACGAAATACAATACATTCCACGAAGAAATGTTAATAGAACAGACGTTATAAAGAAAAAAGTGAAACATGTCGAAAAAATGTAATATATAAAGTTTATCACAATGTTAGTTAACCAAACTACATATGTGGACGTTTAACTTTATATAAATATGATTACTATAAATAATAAATAGAACAAAAATTTGATAATAACTTATTCATTACAGAATCCCTCAACATGAGAAGTAAATATTCTATCGTTTGGCTACATCGAGAATGTTACTTCCGATGTTAGAGATATAAAAAAAGCGTGAAGTAATATTTCGGCAGTCAGTGTTTTTGAATTATTGGAACAAATCGTTAATCTTTGATAAAAATAATATCGATTAAATTATCTTTCCATTGGTATATATAGTAGAGCACCGATTATCGGAACCCCAATTAAGCGAAGTTCCAACTATCCGAACAGCCTATTTCTTCCAAAAAAAAAAAGTTTAAACCGAACTTCCAATTATCCGAAAAGCCTATTTCTCTCAATTTTTTTTTAAAACCGAACTTTCAATTATTCAAACACTCTGTTTCTCTCATTTTTTTCTCCTGCAGATTTAGCACGCGAAATCGAATCCCCGATTGGTGTACCGTTGGGAGCCGTAACAAGAGAATAAAAGGTTTGGAGAAAGGGGGTGAAATGAAAGAAAAGGAAAACGAATGCTCTCAAAATGACCCAGGTCCATCACGTAACGAAGCCTTTGAATATTTGGAAACAGCTATGAAATGGCTCGAACGGCAGATGAACACTTAACCTATTCAACTAACGAATTTAAGAAGAATTCGAAATATGCAGTATTAAAAAGAATGTCTTCTTTGAAGCACGCGATAATCGAAAGCTTTTTTGCTCAAATTACAATGTCTGGAGTTCAGAAAATGATAAAAAGAGAAAAAGAAAATTTTAAATGATAAAACGTAAACAAAACAAAACAAAAAAAAAATTAAAACGCGCCAGCACTAACTGGTGTTGCCAGTCCTAAACCTGGATAAAGTATGAAGGTTTTAGTATCGCCAGGAACATCCGTTAAATTGTCTGTCTATTTATCTGAACTTTTGCTTATCCCAACTAGGGTCGGTTACTTGAACAGAAACTTGTATTTGTGAACCATTAAACCTTAAAAATTCATCTTTTTAAAAAGTTTCTACAATTTTGGCCACTACTGCAATAATGCGTGTAATTTAAAGTCGTTTCATTAATTGGGGAGATATGTTTCAAAACTCGTCTTATCCAGAAAATGAAGTTTTGGGAATCGTGATAATCTCTAACTGCGCCCATTGGCTTTCATTGTAAACCAAAGTTTTTAAAATCGAAAATACGCAAGATAAAATTTGTATTTTTTCAAATTGTTGTGTTTTTTCGGAGCAGGTTTACCAATAGAATAGATTTATAGAGAAAAAACAATTCCTTCTTTTTTTTTTTTTTTTTTTTTTTTGATACGGTGAGTTTTGAAACTTACATCCTCAATTAGACATTTTTAGTATTTCCTATGTTAATTCATATTCCTATCACAGAAATTTTGATGTCATACAACCTCATATCAAAATTCTATCTCATATATCTTTTTCCGATAGATTGTCTTTGTATCACTTGTTTTGGGTCATTCGTCCTTTTATCCTGTATTTTTGCAATTGTAAAATCTTGGTTTACAATGAAAGCCAATGAACGCAGTTGGAGGTTTTTTTTAGGTGAACTATCGTCCACACATTCTTGTGGAGTCTTCCCGAATTCCACGTGATTTACCGTACGCCAGATTTAAAATATTCTAGGCTGACCTGAATTTATTTTATTTTAAAAAAGTATACAGAAGCTTCATATTAATTTTTTGTTGTTCGTATTTTTAAAAAATCGCGAAATATTAAAAAGATAGGTAATTTTTTTTTAATATCTTCCCGAATTCCACAGAATTTACAGTAGGCCAGAGTTACAGTATTCTAGGCTGGCCTGAATTTATTTTATTTAAAAAAAGTATATAGAAGCTTCATATTAATTTTTATTTGCCGGATTTTTAAAAAATCGCAAGCTATTAAAAAGTTAGGTAATTTGTTTTTTAATGTGCGCCGAACATGTTGCCGCATGTGGACCGTAGATTCGTAGGGAATTCCGTTGTTCTATACATATAAAAAAAATTCTCTTAACAAAAATACTTATTATTAACATTACCAGAAATATGTCATCAATATAACGTAAACTAATTGCTAAAAAAAAGTGACTTAAGTATTTTTTAATGATTTAGGGATAAAACTTAAAAAATAATTCAGCAAATGTATTTTAATAATATTTGAATTTATGTAAATATGCTAATACTTGAATATTTGCGTTTAATATATTTGAGCAAAGTAAGAAATCTATTCACTCTCCCTTATTATTTCTGATTATAATTTAAAAAAAAAATCAATTTTAATGAACGAGAGGGACAAATACACTGTTAAAAATTTTTCTGTGAAATTAGAGAGAATCGACTGATAATCCATTATCTTAAGTCTTATGTAAAATTACAGAGATTAGAAAAACAAAGTTTCTGTTAAATAACAGAGAAGTTATTCGGTAAATTTACAGTAAATTAACATTGATAAAAATACACAAAACTCTGTAAACTAATTTATTTTTAATGAAAATAATTTAACATAGTTTTTGAAATTAGTGAATTTTAGAACTTCGAAGTACCAGAATTTTTCGAGTAAATTTGATTTGCTTTACCATTTAATTTATTTTTGTACAGTTACAATTTGTTTCGAATCGGCGCGGGGTTTGAGCCCGAGACCTCTGAGCAGTAGAAAAACACCTTATTGAGTGCGCCATAGGAACTGTTGCTGTTGTGTACAAAGGATGTCTTTTATAATGAAGAGGGGAAAAAATCTATTGTACTTGTGCTGTTCAAAGATTTCGCTTCAAATATATTAGTTAGAAAACTTCTTAAACGCTTTATTTTAATTCTATTTGGATCGATATATAATACCTAATATTTTTTTAATCAAATTTAAATTTTTAACCCTTTATTTACGGAATTATTTATCAAGAAATTATTCCTTCTCAATAATTATCTTCTTTAATATCTGACGATATACTGGAATTTTTAAATAATAATAATGTAAAATTTAGGTATATTTTTGAAACGGGTTAATTATATCGGTAGTTATAACTCTTTTGTTGAATATTTACAAAAATAATCAGATTAATTAACCAAAAATACTTTTATGGTTCTATCACAATACTTATAAGAACAATGTATTTAAATGTATTGTGATCCTTTCTGTAAATGGAAAGGCTTTTGCAGTTGAAAAGGTTTCATATAACTTTTTTAAAAAATTATAACTATGAAAATGATTAAGGCAATAACCACTTTTTGAAAATATTTAGCTTCGATTATTTCTCTACTCTATCAAAATTTGATTGAAAGACATGGAAATCCCTACAGGGAATTAGATACAAGATAAGGGAAATGTCTGTAAAACGATGACCGAGAAACTCAAGCGAATGCATTTAACCGAAACTGGTGTAAATTTACAAAGAGTCTTGACCGAGAAATTCAATCGAATGCATTTAACCGAGAACTAGTGTAAATTTACAGAGAGTCTCGGTTCTTTTTCTGTGTTTTTACAGAAATTTTTAACAGTGTATTTTTCTTTTTTCCTATTACAAAGTTCCGATTTAGTTCAATTTACTTTTTTTCTCACATTTACTCAAAACAATAGATTTTAAGTAAGTAATTAAAAAAAATAAAGAGAAATTTAATTAAATATAAAATAAAATTAATTACATTTTATTCTGAAAAATTCGAAAAAAATCTATATTCGCACTTAATTATGACTTTATATTACAATACTTTGAAATAAATTTTATTAAATAACTTTTCTGTTAAATCTAAATCCCAAACGTTCATAGAAACTGGTACCCATTTCATAATTCAGGGATAAAGTGTTACAAAAAGAAAAGGACGTGCATACGATACGCAACTACAGAAAAGCTTTTCTGTGAAATATATCCACGGCATGCATGAATGTTTATGTTGATTCAGACCACTTCGTAATAAAATACGACTTCAAAAATGTGAGAATTTATTTTTTACTCTTATGTTGCATTAAAGAGAAAATATTACAGAAGGAAACTGTTTTTTCGCTTGAAAAGGAAGAAAAACATTTTTAATAATGTGAAACATGCTAAAAACGAGAACAACTCCTATTATAATGCGAGTTGTTTTTAGAAGAAGAAATAAAAGCTCAACAACATTTCAGAATAACATTGACAAAAGAATGTATAAGCATTCCAGTAAAAATTCTTTATCTTTCGTTACAATTTTATTACAGTTCTTCTCGAGATATCAATTCACTTTATGATATAAAATAAAAATGTTCCAAAAAAATGTGGAAAATGAGTTTCATAGTCGTTCCTGAAATCATTTCCTCTCTTTGATAAATCTCTTCCCTCTAGATACAACTGCATTATTTTTAATTTAAAAGCGTCATTATTGTCCTTCCCAGACATACCCATGTTATACTAAATCACTCAGTTTACGTAAATAAATTGTTTTAAAATGCGGCTTATTAAATTTATTTTTCTAAGGATTTAGAAAAAGAATTTATTTAGAAAAATTATGAATAGTAATATCTGAATTTATGTAAATTTCAGCAAAGTAAGAAAACTGAGCACTTCCCCTTATAATTTTCAAGTGAAGTTAATTAAAAATAATTTATCAGTAAAGACTGTCAAATACACTTTTCCACATCTATATACGTTACATGCTTTTACGCATAATTTCAGTGTTTCAGTTACCTTTCTTATTTCTCATATTTTCTCAAAACAGCAAATCTTGAAATGAAGAAAAAAAAAATAAATAAATAAAATAAAAATAAAATAAAATAAAATAAAATTTAAGGATAAAGAGTAATTAATCACATTTTACTTCAATATAATTGATCAATTCCATTTTCTTTAAAACTTTCTTCAACGATAATCATCATTATTAACATTACCATAAAAACATCAACTATTTTACGCAAACTAATTGTTTTAATAAACAATTAAATTTAAAAAATCAAAAAACCCGATTGCGCTAATTAATTATTTCTCATCAATGTGAAACTATTTTTTTTTTCAATTCCTATTACTAGCTCACATTCTCGCTATATATATCTTGTTCAAATTTTCAATCGTTAAGAAAATACTTATTAATCATTCAATCAAGCTCAAATGATTTTTTTTAAACTTGTAGTGGATGACACTTGATGTTAACCCAGTTTTTTTTCAAATATTAATTCATTAATTAAATAAAATTAATTAATTTTTAATAATCGAGAGAGCCCTCGTCTTGATCAAGGCATTTTAAGCGCCACTCAAGAGGTAAGAAGAATGGGAGAAAAAAATTCTCTTATTGACCTAAGTAGGAATTGACTTAAAATATTTTTTTTTATATTACTTGTTTAGATTACTTACCTATTTTTTTTATTTACTTGTAATGAAGACTTTTAAGTTGTGTTTAATTGTTAGTTCCTATCTATAAACACTATTTTGATAAGGCCTATAGATGTCTATGATGGTTAGAGTTGCAGTAAAGCTAGAGATCCTACATACACAACTTCCAGGTTGTATAATATTTTAACGAAGCTTCTGACTGTAAAATAGTCAAAGAAACATCGTCTTCATTTTGAAAGGCCTATCCAATGATATGCCACTCAATAGTGTGCGTATTTTCTTTTCGTCTCTATCACCATTTTGTATTTCACGGCCACTATTTTGGATTTATAAAAACAAAACCTAGCCTATAACCATCGGGTCGTTAAGACGAATTGATAGAGACCTCATTCACTAAAATCCATCCAGCCGTTGGGATGTTTCGAGGGTATAAAGAAATCCACATACAGAGATACACGTGAAACACATAACCGGGTCAACACAGTCGGGTAAAAAACAGAAGTAAGTATCTTTTAAAGCTTTAGAAATAAAACTTAATTTTTAAAATAATTCCTCAACAGTATTATTATTAATATTTGAATTTATGTAAATATCTTTACATTTGAATATTTGGGTTTAATATATTTGAGGAAAGTAGGAAATCTATTCACTTTCTCTTTTAATTTCTGATTATAGTTTTAAAAAATTGATTTTAATCAACGAGAGTGGCAATTTCTTTTCATTTTTCCTCTGCTTTACATGTTATTCTCCGTAATTACAAAGTTTCGATTTAGTTCGATTTACTTTTTTACTTTCTTCTATCTTCAATAGAAGAAAGTATTGTAATCGAAATTTTTTTCGACTTCCGGTTTTCGACGGATTTACACGTTTTAGGGGTCAGATATCCCAAAAACATGTTTATAGAAAATGTCTGTCTGTCTGTCTGTGTGTCCGTCTGTCCGTCCGTCCGTCTGTCCGTCCGTCCGTCTGTCCGTCTGTCCGTCTGTCCGTCTGTCTGTCGCCATTCTACCATCAAAAAGTGTATGAAGTTATGCATAGAATTGAACCAAATTTTTATTTTAAGTTTTTGGCTATGGCAAGCAGATCCTCCCTGAATTTGGAAAACATTCGCCGGTAGGGGGCGCTATAATATCAATTTTTGTGCGATTTTGAATATTGTACCATCCAAAAGTGTATGAAGTTATGCATAGAATTGAACCAAATTTTTATATTAAGTTTTCGGATATGGCAAGTAGGTCCTCCCTGCATTTGGGAAAAATTCGCCGGTAGGGGGCGCTGTAACAGCGATTTTTGTGCAATTTTGAATATTGTACCATCCAAAAGTGTATGAAGTTATGCATCGAATTGAACCAAATTTTTATTTTAAGTTTTCGGATATGGCAAGTAGGTCCTTCCTGCGTTTGGAAAAAATTCGCCGGTAGGGGGCGCTGTAACAGCGATTTTTGTGCGATTTTGAATATTGTACCACCCAAAAGTGCATGAAGTTATGCATAGAATTGAACCAAATTTTTACTTTAAGTTTTCGGATATGGCAAGCAGATCCTCCCTGAATTTGGAAAAAATTCGCCGGTAGGGGGCGCTGTAATAGTGATTTTTATGCGATTTTGAATATTGTACCATCCAAAAGTGTATGAAGTTATGCATAGAATTGAACCAAATTCTTACTTTAAGTTCTTGGCTATGGCAAGCAGGTCCTTCCTTAATTTGGAAAAAAATCGCCGGTAGTGGGCGCTGTAATAGCGATTTTTGTGTCATTTTGAATATTGTACCATCGAAAAGTGTATGAAATTATGCATAGAATTGAGCCAAATTTTTTGTGTTTGTTCTTGGTCATGGCACGAAGGTCCTCCCTGAATTTGGAAAAATTCCGCCTGAAGTGGGCGCTATAATTGCGATGTCTGTACCATTTTCATTATTGTAGCATCGAAAAGTGTATGGAGTTATGTATATAATTGAACCAAATTTTTTGTGTATGTTTCTGGCTATGGCAAGCAAGTCATCCCTGAACTTAATAAAATTCCGCCAGAAGGGGGCGCTATAATTGCGATCTCTGTGCATTTCCATTATTGTACAATCGAAAAGTGTATGAAGTTATGCATACAATTGAACCTAATTTTTTGTGCATGTTTTTGGCTTTGGACAACAGGTTCTCCTTGAATTGGGAAATATTGCACAGTAAAGGGGTTCTGTGATAGCAATTTTTGTATACTTTTCTTGATTTTTTGTAGTTCTGTTATCAATCGGCGGCTCGTGCAAAGGCGGGAACTCGCTTCCTGCTAAGCCGGCTATTCGCAAACATCTGATAACAACAGAATAAGCAAAAACTATTAATTTTAGCAAATATCATGATATAGATTAACTCGTTTTTAGTTCGTTTAATTGACTGAAGCAGAAATTTAGGATGAAAATCAAAGTTGGTATAGTATTGAACTAATAATATTGAAATATTATCATGTGTAACTAGGTTTTGAAATATTAAGATGTATCAGATAGAAGAAAGTTTTGGGATTGGCACATCCAACTAGTTTTTTATCATATTTGCTCAAAACAACAGATATTTAAGTAAGTAATAAAAAAATGGAAATTAGTTAAATATAAAATGCATTTAATTACCATTTACTAAATTTATATATTCACACTTAATTATGACTTTATATTATGATACTTTGAAATAAGATTTATTAAATAACTTTTCTGTTAAACCTAAATCCAAAAAGTTGAGAGAAACGTGAACCCTTTTTCTGGTACAGTGATAAAGTGTTACAAAAACAAAATGACGTGATTATAATATGGAGCTACAGAAATGCATTTCGGTGAAATATGTCCATGACATGCATGAACGTTTATGTTGATTCAGATCTCTTCGTAATAAAATACGACTTCAAAAACTGTAAGTATTTTTTAACTCTTATGTTGCATTAAAGAGAAAATATTACTGAAGGAAATTGTTTTTTCCCTTAAAGAGGAATAAAGACATTTTTAATAATGTGAAACATGATAAAAACGACAACAACTTCTATTATCATGCTAGTTCTTTTTACAAGTAAAAAGAACAAACAACTCAAGATTCAACAAAGACTCAACAACATTTCAAAATAACTTTGTAAAAAAAAATGTATAAGCATTCCAGTAAAATTTTTTTTTCTTTCATTACAATTTTTTGCAGTTCTTCTCGAGATATCAATTCACTTTATGATAAAAAGTAAATAAAAATGTTTCTTGAAAATGAGTTTCATAGATGTTGCTGAAATCATTTTCTCTCTCTGACAAATCTCTTCCCTCTAGATACAAGCACATTTTTTTTTATTCGTCACTATTGTCATTCCCAGTTACACCCATGTTATACTACGTCACTGAGTTTATGTAAATAAATTGTTTTAAAACGCAACTTATTAAATTCATTTTTATAACGATATAGAAAGAAAACTTATTTCAAGAAAATATGAATAGTAATATCGGAATTTATGTAAATTTCAGCAAAATACAAAACCAGATCACTTCCCCGTATAATTTTTAAGTAAGTTGAATAAAAATAATTTTATCAGTAAAGACTGACAGATACACTTTTCGATACCTATATATGTTACATGTCTTTATGCATATACTTTCAGTGTTTCAGTTAACTTTCATGCTTCTAATATTTTCTCAGAACAGCAAAACTAGCAAATGTCCGAAAAAAAATTGAAAAAATAAGATTTAAATATAAAATGTAATTTATCACATGTTACTTCAATATAATTGATCAACTCCAATTTCCAATTTCTAAAAAACTTTTTTTTAACAAAAATCATCATTATTAACATAACCAGAAATACGTCACCAATTTTATGTAAACTAATTGTTTTAGAAAAGAGACGTAACTATCCTTTAAAGCTTTAGAAATAAAACTTAACTTTAAGAGATTTAGCAACAGTATTATTAGTAAAATTTGAATTTAGGTAAATATGTTAATATTCGTATGTTTGCGTTTAATATATTTGAGCCAAGTAAGGAGCCTATTCACTTTACCTTTTTATTTCCGATTATAGTTTTAAAAAATCAATTTTAATCAACGAGACTGACAAATACTTTTCCCTTTTCCTGTAAGTTGCATTTTGATATCCCTAATTACAAAGTTTCGATTTAGTTCGATTTACTTTTTTTTCTCTCACATTTCCTTAAAAGAACAGATCTTTAAAAAGTAGGTAATAAAAAATAAATAAAAGAGAAAATTAATCAAAATTAAAATGTGATTAATTACTTTCTACTTTGAAAAAATTGAAAAATTTATATATTCACGCTATAACTTTATATTATGATAGTATGATATAAGTTTTATTAAATAACTTTTCTGTCAAATCAAAACCCTAAACGTTGTTAGAAACTGGTAAACTTTTCGTGATATGTTTATGTTCATTCAAATAGCTTCGTAATAAAATACGACTTCAAAAATATGTGGGTTTATTTTTTATTCTTATGCTGCATAAAAGAGAAGATATTACTGAAGGAAATTGTCTTTTCACTTGATGAAAAATAAACGGTCAAGTGCGAGTATTAATCGCGCACAGACGGTTCCGTACAATAATATATGAATTAGTAAGTGTATTATTAAAAAAATACCGTTGCTAAAAGAATAATAAGACTTTGTAAAAACTATACAACGTAGGGTTGGGTATAGCTGTATAGTATACAGAGTGCAAAGGAAAGTCCCTTTAACCTGAAAATACTTGGAAATGGAGAGAGAACGAAAAGAGGTAGAGCAAATTTTCGAATTAGAAACTTTTAGAGCATCAATTAATTAGTACGAAATGACATTTCGTTCACACGGATAAGATAAATCGTCACCTGCATACCCAAAAAAGGTTCGAAATCGATGAGCGACGATTCTACTTTGCCTATTCATATTCCGGAAATGTATCAGTGCACAATTGCAAATTGTAACGTTGTACTGAGCTGTAATGTCTGTAAAGATTTAATTTCCAATGTATTTAAAATTTTACAATAACCCTTTCAGGGCCAGAAGAATTCTATTCGTAAACTGATGAAATAATTGACTGACACCAGAATATTCAAACGAATTTCTCAGAAAACAAAACCCCGCTAATTTGCACTTTCATTACAAAAGCAAAATTTTATTAAAATATTCTTGGTGCCATTTGCCAGTTTAGGAATTAAAATTAGGTGTCTAGACCGTCTAGCCACCGCTTTTGAAAGGGTTGAATCTATGTCGTCGTATTGAAGAGGCTTGCAATAGACGTTCCATGCTGAGAAATGTGCATGCAGAATTACTCTCACGAATACAAACGTGTATCGTGAGCAATGGCGAACTTTTCGAACATAGTGAATATTAACTTTTCATCACTGTGAGACAGTTTGTCTTTTATTTTGTGTGTGTGATGTTATCAAAATGTATTGATATAAGTACGTATTTATAGCATAAATTGTGCGTATTTCTTTATACTTCTGCCTATTCCATTCAAATGTTTACAGAAAATGGAGTGCATCGACTTAGGACATTTTAGGGTAAACAGGCGAAGATTTATCTTATCCATGTAAACCAAATGTCGTATTCTATTAATTAATTGATACTCTAAAACTTTCTAACTGGAAATTTTGCTCTATCTCTTTTCGTTTTCGATTTGCAGTGGCTATCTTCCAAATTTTTCCACTTGGGGGGCGCTGCTGTAGTTGTCATTAAATCGGACGTAGTCGCTTTACTATACCGTTCCCTCACTTGCACAGCTGTAGCTCTCTCCGTTCTCAAGTATTTTCAAGTTAAAGGGACTTTCCTTTGCACCTTGTGTACTAGAAAAGTATAAATGGATAAACCATGAAAGTTCAAAGATATATGGAACCTAAATAGTAGCAAATATAGCTATTCTGTATATTTGTTATTCCATATAGGTTTTCAGTTAACCTTAAAAGACAGAGTAGGTGTATTGAGAGAGCCACTCAATGGAAACTAGTCGCGAATCCCATAGTATCTATGCGATTAATTCTCATTAAATTAGTCTGTTTTTAACAATTTGACGTTTATTGCTTTTATACTGTTACTGAGCATTGCATTACATAAATATATCCTTAAAAACTGTTATCTAGGCTTTAAAAACCGATGGAGCATAGAGTACGCCGTCCCTGTCATTACGTATGTCCAAACCGTACTTGTCTTTAAGGGTTAATATCTTGGCTAATTACTGACGATTTTTTCCGAAATTCATGATCAACAATGCTTTTATACTTCTGCTACGATAGGTACCTGAAGCTCTGCTCAACACTTTTGCTGAAGCCCGTAAATCGAAATTTGAGTGTAAAGGAAAAATGCGATTTTCTCAAAAACTATGTGACCTAGGGTAATCGCTATAATTTTCCTGCAAGGTTTAAATTAATGTTTACTACCTTTAATTTTTTCAGAATTTTAGTTTCAATAGATTCGGAATTAGATGGGGGGGGGGCATATTTTTGCACTACATTTTCAACCATAACCTTGAAAATATAATACCTAAAATTAAATGAAATATATTTTTGAATTCAGCGTTACGAAAGCTTTCACACGATACCCCATATGATATACAAAGAAAAGATTTTTTTTTCAAGTAACTTAATTAGCCCCTCTACATTTTTCCTAAATATATTTATGAATATTTACTAATCTGTAAATATGTGGGTTAATAGTCTTTATTACTTCCCCCAATTTGAACTTTCCACGTTGCATAGTTTGCGAGTAAAAGGGCTGTGACAGACAGACAGACACAGGAGTGATCTTATAATGGTTATGTTTTTACTTTTTAAGTACGGAACCCTAAAAACGATAGTTTTAATAATATGAAATATGCTAAAAACGACAACAACTCCTATTATCATGGGAGCTGTTTTTAGAAGTAAAGAAAAAGGCTCATCAGCATTTCAAAATAAATTTGACAAAGGACTGTATAAGCATTCCAGTAAAGATTCTTTCTCTTTCGTTACGATTTTTTACAGTTCTTCTCGAGATATCAACTCGATTTATGATAAAAAGTAAATAAAAAACTTCTTTGAAAATGTGGAAAATGAGTTTCATAGTCGTTGCTGAAATCATTTCTTCTCTCTGATAAATATCTTCTCTCTAGATGCAAACATTTTTTTTTTTGTGTGTGTGTGTGTGTGTGTAAGAGTGTGTGTCATTATTGTCATTCGCAGACATACCCATGTTATACTCACTTAGTTTATGTAAACGAATTGTTTTAAAATGCGAGTTAATAAATTTATTTTTCAAAGGATTTAAAAAGAAAATTTATTTTAAAAGATTATGAATATTAATATCTGGATTTATGTAAATTTCAGCAAAATAAGAAACCCGATCACTCCCCCTTATAATTTTTAAGTGAAGTTGAATAAAAATAATTTTATCAGTAAAGACGGCAAATACACTTCTCCCTATCTATATACGTTACGTGACTTAAGCATAATTTCAGTGTTTCAGTTAACTTTCTTGTTTCTCATATTTTCTCAAAACAGCAAAATTAGCAAATGACAGAAAAAAATCAAGAAAATAAGATTTAAATAAAAAATGTAAGTAATCACGTTACTTGAATATACTTGATCAATTCCAATTTCTAATTGTTAAAAAACTTTTTTTAACGAAAATCGTCGTTATTAACATTACCAGAAATACGTCATCAATTTTACGTAAACTAATTGTTCTAAAAAAAGAGAAGTAAGTATCTTTTAAAGCTTTAGAAATAAAACTTATCTTTAAAAATAAATCAGCAATAGTACTGTTAGTAAAATTTGAATTTGTGTAAATATGTTAACATTCGAATATTTGCGTTTAATATGTTTGAGCAAAGTAAAAAATCTATTCAATTTCCCTTTTTATTTCTAATTATAGTTTTTAAAAATCAATTTTAATCAAAGAGACTGACAAATACTTTTAAATTTTCCTGCCATTTACATGTTATTCTCCCTAATTACAAAGTTTCGATTTAGTTCGATTTACTTTTCGTTTGCTCACATTTGCACAAAACGTCAGATATTTAAGTAAGTAATGGAAAAAAGAAGAAAAAGAATTAAATATGAAATGTAATTAATTACATTTTACTCTGAAAAAGTTGAAAAATTTCTATATTCGTGGTTAATTATGACTTTATATTATGACACTTTGAAATAAGTTTTATTAAATAACTTTCCTGTTAAATCTAAATCCTAAACAGTGCACAGTGGGGTATTTCACAAATCTGGGCGGCCAAAATTATTTTTTTTCTTTTAAACTAATTTAAACGTTTAAAGCAGTAAATAAATGCACTTTTTTAAATAAATATTGTTTAATAACCTAAAAATCATGGATGTTTTGCAACTTCGTACGGATTTTTATTGATCAAAATTAGTATTATAAAATAAATGATATTTATGATAAACAATAAAATAAATGATAATTATGATAAATAGTATTATAAAATAAATGATAATGTTGATAAATAGCATTATAAAATAAATGATAATCATGATAAATAGTATTATAAAATAAATGATAATCATGTTAAATAGTATTATAAAACAAATGATAATTATGATAAAAAATGGAATAATATATTGAATAATTGAATAAGTTATAAAAACAGAATATTAATGATAAGAACAATCAGTTTATAAATCACCAAGGTGGGATCTTTTAATCAGATGATAATTCAAAATCGTAATCTGTTTCTTCATAATCAGAATCCTCTGAATCACGAGCTTCAGAAGATTCCATAGGCAGTAACATTTCTAGAGTTTCTTTAAGGAACAATTTTGATTTTTTTTTCTTATCGTGGGTCTCATTCCAGTTAAAACTGGATCTGAACTCAAAAGCAATCTGTTGAGAACATCACGGTTACAAGAAATTCTTGAAAATTTACGTGATAGATTTTGGCGAAATAATCGAAAATGTTTGTTCCGTGTATCGGCTGCTTCTTCAGACAATTGGCCTATTGGTAGTAAAGCTTTCTCTATCACAGTGGGTCCATGGATTAATATTTTATGCATTGTGGTTTACATTGGATACCATTTATATAACTGGACGTAGAGCTCTGCTGTTTTTTCTGTATATCCTTAAATTTATGAAGGTGAATTTTGTGGCCACTAGATATGGTTTAATCTTTAAATCGGTATATTAAATTTTCATCAATGCCGGTAATTTCCGTTGCTAGAGATGGGTCAGTAAAGAATCTTCTGCTGGTATTTCCATCATTTGTATTACCATATCCAGTCTTAGGAATATCTACAAGTAAACCTAACTTTGTTTTGAAATTTTCTTAAATGCGCAATTTTGTTTCATTAACGAGAGCATTTTCGTCTTCTGCATTGAATCTCTACTTTTTTATCGGTAGTTTGTACCCTAAATGCAACAAATTTTCAAATAATCGAATCCTAGCTTGCAAAATCGATAGTCCAAATTCTAATGTTTCTGGCTTCACATTTTTTTTTTTTTTTTTTTTTTTTTTTTTTTTAGAGATATCATTAAAATCTTTGGATGTCTGTCCACAAATGTAGCAACGCATTGTCGATTTTGTACTTGTGACAGCGTTACATATTTTTCAATCGACCATAGTAAGTATCATTTTATGTTTTAAAAAAAATGTATTTTCCTCTAATGCAATTTTTGAGAGGTGTACAGATTTTAATGCATTTTTTATGTAATCAATCTCATCGTTAATAATTTCTGTTGTTTCTTTTACAAATCTTATTCGCATGGATCGGCAATAGCATGGTGATGAAGGCAATGGATTTTGCCAGATAATCTTGTTCTTTATACTGCAAATTAACTGAATTGGAACAAACGAGCTCTGGAATATATGCGCATCTGAAGAGGAATCACTCTCAAATTTTTGTTTGTATTGTGCTTGTTGCGATCCATCGCAGGCCCATTTATATATAAGAATTAATGCAGTTCTTTCATCTTCTTTTAAACTTTCCAAAACTTCTTTCAAATAAATGAATAATCGTGTCACTGTTAAATTAAGTAAATCTTGAATATTAATTTCAGCGTAAGTTTCAGTAATTTTAAAAGTCTCTTTGTCTGGATAGCAATCAATTTTAGACCGTTGTAGAAGACTATAACAAGGGTATACATATTTTTGATATCGTCTTATAATTTCGTATTGATTCCTTGAAAGGTTAGCTTCGACAAATAATGATAATGCTTGTAAAGGCGATATTTGTGTTTTCTTTTCCGTCTGCTGCAGCATCTCTCTTCCCTGAGGTTTCTAACTTTATCTGAGCGGCATGTGTAAGCACTTCCACATCAGTCGAGCTCCTCAAACTTTCAGACTTTCTCCGCTTTGACCTGTCACTTGATTCAGTGAAAGCTTTTGCTGGCCTTCCTGGTCGATTTATTTATTTATTTATTTTTTTTTGAAATTTCTACTGTACCTTCAAGCCATTCCTTATTATTTTTCACAAATTTATCTAACATATAATGGGCTTCGATCCATTTGCTCTTGAACTGAAATTTAAATTGGGAGAAATTGTGCTTGAGGTTTTTAATTTCATCATCATCAAAATTATTGCTATTAAGAAGGTAATTTTCAAGATAATTTAATCTATGATTAATGTTTGGCAAATTCTGCTGTTGCATAATGTTTAAAAATTCTTTTCGAGTCATTACTCTGACATTCGAAGGTCCTAAATAAAAATAAATACAAAATATGAACAAAAAAGAATTCATAATAGTTATATGCAATTTAGATAGATAACATCATTTTATCCCTTATTTTTTAAAAAAATCTCACAATCTTTCGCTAACTTTTAACAAAAACATATGGAATATTGTCTCGACTTATTTTTTAGATAAACAAATGTTAATAACGAGCAATAAATTATTTCAATTTTCTGAAAAGTGCTTAACAAAAGATAAAAGGGACTGAATACATTAATTTAAAGCAATTTTTTTTAATTATATAAATTTAATTTCAATCAGAATGACTGAAAAATAAACAAATGTGATCACTTTCTAATGAATCATAACAATTTTTTTCATATTAAAATTTATATGATAAATATCAGTTAAAAATCAATATATAGTAATTTTGTATGCTTACTCAGAATTTTGGAAGAGCATATTTATATCGCCTTCATTTTAAAAAGGGGACGAAGGTGGAACTACTTTAAACGAAAACTCAAACAGAAGGGTGTATATTTATTGGTACAACAAGTAACTTTACTTGGAAATGTTTGGAAATATAACTAAACCCTTCGTGAATTGGGAAACAAGGGAAAAAATAATAGAAAAATATGCGTTATTTTAAATTAATTTTGTAAATACTAAAACTATTTCTTTTTCAATTCAAAGTTTTAAAAAACAATGATACATATCTGCCTCGTCACTATCCATAACGATTAGATTTTAAATACTTCCAAAACTAAAGTTATTCACATTCAAAAATAGAAAGTTACAATGAAGAACGATTTGACTCTCATGCACTTAACGCAACACTCCAGTTTCAACTGATAACAGGAGGCCATCGTTCACTTAAAGGAGATAAAAATCGCATCACGTGATTCCCCAACGATTCAGTTTCAACTTATATCCATCCGTTCGATCCTGCGTTGTACTTTATGAAATCGACTTTTGGCCAGCCAGATTCTTCAAATACCCACACAGTGCGGTGATAGAAACTTGCACCCTTTTCTGGTACAGTGATGAAGTGTTACAAAAAGAAAATGACGAGCATACGATATGCACCTATAGAAGAAACATTTCTTTGAAATACATCCACGACAGGCATGAATGCTTATGTTGATTCAGACCGCTTCCTAATAAAATACGACTTTAAAAATGTGAGGATTATTTTTTTACTCTTATGTTGCATTGAAGAGAAAATATTACAGAAAGAAACTGTTTCTTCACTTGAAGAGGAAGAAAGACATTTTGAATGAATAATGTGAAACATTCTAAAAATGGCAATAACTCCTATTATCATGTGAGTTGTTTTTAGAAGAAAGAAGAAAAGCTCAACAACATTTCAAAATAACTTTGAAAAAGTAATGTATAAGCATTCCAGTAAAAATTCTTTCTCTTTTATAACAATTTTTTACAGTCCTTCTCGAGTTGTCAATTCACTTAATGATAAAAAGTAAATAAAAATGTTCGTGGAAAATGTGGAAATGAGCTTCATAGTCGTTGCTGAAATCATTTTCTCTCTCTGATAAATCTCTTCCCTCAAGTATAGATGTAAGTACTTTTTTTGTCATTTAGATGTGTCGTTGTTGTCATTCCCAGAAATATTATGTTATACTACATCACTTAGTTTATGCAAATGAATTGTTTTTAAATGCGACTTAATAAATTAATTTTTTTAAGGATTTAGAAAAAAAAATATTTAAAAAATACTAAAAGCAATATCTGAAATTATGTAAATTCTGATATTATGTAAAATCAGCAAAATATGAAACCCGATCACAACCCATTATAATTTTTAAGTGAAGTTAAATAAAAATAATTTTATGAGTAAAGACTGGTAAATACACTTTTCCATATCTATATATGTTATATGTCCTATACATTCACTAATATTTGTAGTATCCAAAACGGTTTTTAAATGGTATATAAGTATTGTGAATTGTTTACAAAATAAAATCAATCGCAAAAGTTAATATTTAATTTCGCTTGTTTAAAACAAACTTGACTTTTTCTAAACAGCAATCAATTGTCATGGCTAACCTCCCATGCTGGAAATGTGTGTTAGACTAATTGCCATTCAGTGCTGTAAAAATATTCACTAAAATATTTGTAGTGTAAAGAAAAAAGTTCATTTGTCCTATTAGCCACCACTTTCCTTTAATATCTGAATTTATATAAATTTCAGCAAAATAAGAAAACTGATTCTTCCTCTTATAATTTTTTCTTATAATTCTTTCTTTTTATGAACTTCGTCTTATAATTTTTAAGTGGAGTTAAAGGACAAAAAAAAAATCAAGAAAATAAGCTAATATATCATATTTTACTTCAATATAATTGATCAATCCCAATTTCCAATCTCTAAAAAACATTTTTTTTACGAAAATCATCATTATTAACATTATCAGAAATACATCATCAATTTTAATGAAACTAATGGTTTAAAAAAAGGAGAGGTAAGTATTTTTTTAAAGATTTAGGAATAAAATTCAATTTAAAAAGTAATTCATCAATAGTATTATTAATACTATTTCATTTTGTGTAAATATATTAATATTCGAATATTTGCGTTTAATATATATAGTTCAGCAATATTATAAATCTATTCACTTTCCCTTATTATTTTTATTATAGTTTAAAAAAATCAATTTTAATCAACGAGACTGACAAATACTTTTCCCTTTTCCTGAAAGTTACATATTGTTCTCTCTAATTACAAAGTTTGATTTTGTTCGATTAACTTTTTTTCCTCACATTTATCCAAAAGAACATATATTTAAGTAATTAATAGAACAAGTAAAAATTAAATTTAAAGAAACTCAAAAAACCCGACTGCGAATTAATTATTTCTCATCAATTTGAAACCATTTTTTTTATATTACGTAGCTATTTTTTTATTTACTTGTATTGATGACTTTTAAGTTGTGTTTAATTGTTAGTTCCTACCTATAAACACTGTTTTGATGAGGCCTATAGATGTCTATGACAGTTAGAGTTTCAGTACAGCTAGAGATCCTACCTACACAACTTCCAAGTTGTGTAATATTTAAACGGGCTTCTGGCTGTAAAATAGTCAATGAAACATCGTCTTCATTCTGGAAGACCTATCCAATGATATGTCACGTCTAATAACTGTCATGTAATCCAATGTCAGTCTCTACCGTCATTTTGTATTTTACAGCCTCCATTTTGAATTTATAAAAACAAACCTAGCCTATAACTATCGGACGGTTAAGATACAGGTCTCATTCACTAAAATCCGTCCAGCCGTTGGGATGTTTCGAGGGTATAAAGAAATCATCATACCCAGATACGCGTGAAACACATAACCCTTCTTGGCAGTCGGGTAAAAAAAGGGAAATTAATTAAATACAAAATGTAATTACAGGCATCCCCCGACTTACGTATTACGCAACTTACGTAAATTCGCAGTTACGTAATAAATCTCGAAAATTACATTTGTGAACATACTAGTACGTTTGATACGCAGCTGCATACTTTTGATATTTATTTTATAAATAAAATATATAGATATAAACCACAAGCGTAATATAGTTTATATATTAGATTTATATTTATTGGTATATCCAATCAAATCTATAACAAAACAACTTAATCTTTGTTGTTAGTTATTCATAGTAGTCATCAAATTCATAAATAAATACAGTTTGTGCTTATCAAGGATTATTTTATTTTGTGAGTGCCATTTGTCTTGCCATCAGGAATTCATGGAGAATAAGTTAAATTATTCCTCTTTAATGATTTCGTATTTTTACGGTCGTTTTCTGTAGGTTCAAAATTGTTATAAATCAGTTCAACAATGTTCGATTTATAAATCCCGTATTCCACAAGATATTTGTAAAGTGTTCTGTAAGTTTGTTTTTATACCTATTGTTTCATACTTTTATAGTTTATATACGAGTAAATAGTGTCGCATGATGCTTTATTTATAAAATAATACGGAGTAAATAATATATATATATATATATAATAAATATTGCAGTTTCTTAAAAAATGTTACCTAACAAGGAAGGTCTCCTTACTGGGCATACTTAGAATATTTTGAAAAAAAAAATACAAATTAAACTACTTATGTATGTAATAAAGACTCAGTCAAATTTAGCGGCGGAATTACAGTAGAAATTCTGTAAAAAAATAAAATACTTTCGAGTATTTGGCGCGAAAAGACGAAAGCCTCGCACGATTTGGCGAGCAGTACTTTACCTTGCCGAAAGCAAACGATTTTAATGCACCTTAAAATTGATAATTGATTTTTAGAATGCGTGTAAAAAGTTTTTAACGAATTTAAACAAACAATGAGAGAGTTTAATAAATACATTTTTTCGTATTAAATATTTATGTTGCTTCTTATTTAACTTTACTACTTTAAAAACAATTTCATATATAAAAAATACTTTCATATATTTAAGCATATTCCAAAATAAAGGCAAGATTCATTTATCAGTTATTCATTTCAATATCAAAGAATTCGTCGTTTCCGTAGCAACAAAATTGAATCGACAGTGCTCAATCGTACTTAATTTTGAGATATTGAAACAATTTTAATATATTTTAATTTTGTTTTAATTCATAAAATTTGATATTTAACTTTCATTATAAATATATATATATATATATATGTATATGACAAAACTATAGTTATATCAAACTAAAACTGACAAAACTAAAGTTATTTATGTGAAATTTATTTAAATAAGTTCAATGTGAAACATTTTTATCTTAAAGAGTATTCGACATAAAAAAGTATTTTTCAAAATTTCATTTCATCGCCAACCGATGATAAACCGCCAAATAAACGAAATGTTCATTATTTTTTTACGAAGGTTCCATCGACGTTCCGCCAAAAAAAAAATTATAAACATATATATCAGCATGAGAACAACATTCTGTAATTTTTTCAAATTTTTCTGAATATGCCCGTATGGAGACATACCTTGTAAGCAACTTACAAATTCGACTTACGTAAAATTCAAGTTAAGTAAAACTTTACGGAACACATCACTTACATAAGTCGGGGGATGCCTGTAATTACCTTTTACTCCAAAAAATGTATATATTCGCATTTAATTATGACTTTATATTATGTTACTTCGAAATAAGTTTTATTAAATAACTTTTTTGTTAAATTTAAACCATAAACGTTGTTAGGAACTGGTAAACTTTTCGTGATACTGTGATGAAGTGTTACCAAAAGAAAATGACATGCATACGATATGCAACTAGAGAAAAGCACATCTGTGAAATATATCCACGATATGCAACTAGAGAAAAGCACATCTGTGAAATATATCCACGATATGCATGAATGTTTATGTTCATTTGAACCGCTTCGTAATAAAATACGACTTCAAAAATGTGAGGGTTTATTTTTTACTCTTATGTTGCATTAAAAAGAAAATATTACAGAAGGAAACTGTATTTTCACTTGATGAGAAAAAAAGACAATTTTAATAATATGAAACATGCTAAAAACGACAACAACTCCTGTTATCATGTAAGTTGTTCTTAGAATAAACAATTAAATTTAAAAAAATCAAAAAACCCGACTGCGTAAAAAGCGAACTAATTAATTATTTCTCATCAATGTGAAACTATTTTTTTTTAAATTCCTACTATTAGCTCACACACTAGCTATATATATCTTGTTCAAATTTTCAATCGTTAATAAAATACTTATTATTCATCCAATCAAGCTCAAATAAATTTTTTTAAACTTGTAGTGGATGACACTTGATGTTAATCCAGTTTTTTCAAATATTAATTCATTCATTAAATTAAATTAATTAATTTTCAATAATCGAGAGAGCCCTCTTCTTGATCAAGGTATTTTAAGACGGAGAGAGACCTCTTCTTGATCAAGGCATTTTAAGCGCCACTCAAGAGGAAAAATTACGGGAGAAAAAAAAATTTCTCTTATTGACTTAAGTAGGAATTGACTTAAAATATGTTTTTTTATATTACTTGTTTATATTACTTACCTATTTTGTCTTTTTATTTACTTGTATTGATGACTTTTAAGTTGTGTTTAATTGTTAGTTCCTATCTATAAACACTGTTTTGATGAGGTCTATAGATGTCTATGATCGTTAGAGTTGCAGTAAAGCTAGAGATCTTACATACACAACTTCCAGGTTGTATAATATTTTAACGGAGCTTCTGACTGTAAAATAGTCAATGAAACACCGTCTTCATTTTGAAAGACACAGGGGAGACTAGGGACGGTTGACCATACGGGAGGCTTGACCCACCCATAATTTTTCATATTTAAAAGGATTTCAGAGTTTTATCAATAGGTGTCAACCAAAGCTACTGAAATGCTCAAACGACAGTCTTCATTTCATAGAAATAATCGAAATAGGTGTGGAAAAAATCAATGGGGAGGTGTTTTCAACCTAAAAGTTGTGCTTTTTAGAAATATTTGTAAGCTTTTTTCAGGTAAATTATTTCATATAAATTTAAGTAAGTAGGTTTAAAGTAATGCAGAAATATCGAGCTTTCATTCCAGGGATAAAGATTGTACAGTAAGTTAGGCTTAACATAACAATGTGCTCTTCTTTAGAAAATGTCTATGTAGGGACGCTTGACCCAGTCAATGTGAGGGAGGGTTGACCAGATGCTAAAGGCTCCATTAATTGAGCGGTTTTGGTAATATTTTAATTTGGACCGTGCATAATGAAAAGTTAATGGTTATATATATAAAATAATGTAAATTTATTCCGTAAAGCTACAGTAAAATGGTGTCATGTAAAAGAAAATGTTTAAAACTGACTAAAGATAGATGTGAAAAAATGCTAGAAAATGGGAAAGTTGATAGGAACTTTTTTCCATTTAAATATTATTTACAATAGGTAAATAGAAACAGTGGGAAAGACTAGAAAGGATGAAATCAACAGTCTTAACCCTTTCAGTGGCACAGGTATGCTTATAAAACCACTTAATATTAATTCCAAAACGTCACAATGGCACTAGAATTTTGCTAAAATCTTTCCCATTTAATATGTATGTGAAATATAGACTTTTCCTTATTTCCAAATACATTTGTTCATAAATTCCGATGTTAGTCATTTATTTCAACATTTTAATACTGAAATTACTTTGCCCTTTAAAGGTTTAAATCATGTTAATGATAAGTTAAGTACTCATACGGCTGCAAAAGAACATTGCATCGATCGAAAAACTTTAGGAAGGTATGTAGACAAATTTCACCAGGGTGACTACAGTGATATGAAGCCAAGCTATGCGACATCTAGAGTTGTCACATAGTTGACATTGTCATGTCGAGTGTCAAGAAAATAGGACAAGGAGAAAGAAAAGCGGGACAGTTTCTCCTAAATCCGAACATAATGAAATGAAACACTATGAAAACGGAAAGTTTCTCTAACAGAATACTGCCTTAAATGTTAAAATTTCATTTTTCCTGCTATACAATTATACCTGCTCAGACAAAATCTTGTTTAGAACAAAATTTTTCTCCTCTGACTTGCGATGGCGTCTCAACAGGTTTGTTTAGGCATCATATTTAAAAAAGTATTTTTTTTTATAATAATTAAAGCATGTAGTATAAAGATATTTTGCATTTTTTAAACTGATTTTATTTTTCTTCACAGATATTGCAATATAAAACAAAGCGGGTCAAACCTCCCATATAGTGGGTCAACCCTCCCATACGTGGGGAGCCTTGACCCATTATTTTTTCATGATTAAAATAAATCATTTTTCAAATTTCTTATATGCTACACTTATGTCGTAATTTTCTCTTGATATCTGATTGCATATCGAATAAAATGATATATAAAACTTTATTCTACGTTCAATATTTAAAAAATGAAAAATAATTTTGTAAAAAGTGGGTCAACCCTCCCTAGTCTACCCTATCCAATGATATGCCACTCAATAGGGTGAGTATTTTTTGTCGTCTCTACCGCCATTTTGGATTTATGAAAACAAAACCTAGCCTATAACCATTGGGATGTTCAGACAAATTGATAGAGACCTCATTCATTAAAATCCATCCAGCCGTTGGGATGTTTCGAGGGTATAAAGAAATCCACTTACACAAATACGTGTGAAACACATAACCCTTCAGTCGGGTAAAAAAGGGGAAAAGCTCAATAACATTTCAAAATAACTTTGACAAAGAAATGTATAAGCATTTCAGTAAAAATTCTATCTCTTTCGTTACATTTTTTTACAGTTCTAGTCGAGATATCAATTCGCTTTTTGATAAAATGTAAATAAAAATGTTCCTGGAAAATGTGTAAAATAAATTTCATAGTAGTTGCTGAAATTATTTCCTCTCTCTGTTAAATCTCTTCCCTCTAGATCAGTGTTTCCCAACCTTTTATTGCCCATGCCCCACCAAAGCATGTGTAAAGTCACTATGCCCCCCCCCCCCCTCACACACACACAATCTGTAAATGATGTCTGTTATTTTAAAAGTGAACTTTATTTGCACTGTGGAAGGGTAATAGAACCTTGACAATAACTATACATTTTACATTTTTAAACTTATCAAGGAGGTTTATCTTCTGTCACAAATGTGTTTTTAACACAATTCTATTAATGCAATGAGATTATACATCTTCGAAATTGTGCCAAAAAGAGTTTTGTTGTACTTTTCCAACTTACCTCAATATTTTTTAAAAAAAGGCGCTATATGGTCTGCATTTTTATCTTTACAAAATATCTTGAAGAGAGACTTACATTTAACTTTAAAACTGATAACATTCATACATTTTATAATTCATTTTCGTAACTTATTAAAAGTTGGTGGAAAAGCTTTGGACACTAAATTTCCTTTCTACTGTTAACACAATATACAAGAAGCATTTCAAGATTCTAATGTTTATCAAATTGAAGTAGCCATTATTGCCAACCACAATACATCTTCTCTTTTTTCAATGTAGTTAATTGTCTTCATGTATTATCTGATTTTAAAATTTAAAATGTGTGTGTAATCATGTAAATTTATTTACTGTGCAGGATGCCTCCGCTAGAGACATACATTTTTATTATCTACCCACTTCCTTTTCTAATGATATTTAAGATTAGTAAGTTTTATGGTAGTACCTCGTTCAGATATTTCATATATTTTTTTATGTTAGCTAGGTTCAAGACCGCCAAATTTTTAGATACCTTTTCAGTAGTTCCACTTGTAAAAGAATATTCGTGTAACGTAAAGCAGAGCGAATAGAAGTAAAAAGCTTATTTAATAAATAATCGAATGCGTTATCGTTATCATAAATTGTAAATTACAGTCTCAGAAAAATTATAGTGAGATTTATTATTACGAGAAGGAGTCAAAATATTTTTCTAAAATATTCGTATAATTATTCAAGTATGAATTTATTTTAAACTTTACATTGGGAGCATTTTTAAATACAATAAAAAAACGATTTTTTAAATTTTGCTTGCATTCCACTTATTTTTAACCTACATTACTTTTGAAATAAACAAGTTGGAAATTGTTCGTCAAACGTGGCAAATGAGGTGCGTTCGTACTATAACTAGTTTTATAAACATTTTTTTCACCGCATATTTTACTAAATGTATATTTTAGTGCACTTCATGGGTGCATATCAATTTCATTCTGTTCGAAAGTGTAACATCATTAAAATGCACTTGAAATAATTTTTTTTCCATTGGTCTTAATGTAATGGAAAACTTTTGACTGTCCCTGTAATTAAATTATACATCCGATTTTCACAAAATTTGAAATGACTCAACAAAATTTTGCAACAATTATATATTTAAAATTCGGAAGGCTGTAACATCCTTAAAATGCACTTTTCCCCCATTGACCGTAATGTAACGGGGAACTTTTAAATGTCCCTGTACTTAAACTATACATCCGATTTATATGAAATTTGAAATGACTCGACAAAATTATGCAACAATTATATATTTTAAATTTAAAACGATTCTGTCAGGTAGTTTTTGCGCTGTTATATGTGGACGGACAGACAGACGGACTGAACGACGACTATAGGTGCTACGTATTTATATAATTACGAACGCACCTAAAAATCGGTAAAAGAGCTGATGGAGAATAAGTGAGTAACAAATTTGGAATTGACCCCCAGTGGGGCGTACGCCCCACGTTGGGAACCACTGCTCTAGATGCAAGTAATTTTTTTAAGTAGATTTCGTATGAAACACTACCTATTGAAATCTCCCCTACGTTGGAATTTCTGAAAACTTTTTGCAGATCTGCCCCGATCATGACTCCTGGAACCCAAAACCACACACAGTTCCAAACTTTATATAACTCTCTATATATATCACTTTCTTATGGACACGATAACATTCGTATTTCTGCACAAATCTCTTCCAAACTGACACATAAAATCAAGGGGTAGAAAATCTCGGTCAAGTTTGTTAATGGACAAAAATTGGACCAAGGTGGTGGAAATAGGGAGAGGTTTTGTGAAAACTTAAAAACCCCCATAACTTCTTAATTTTTATGCATATCCAATCAGTTTAAAGTTATTATTACTCCTAGGAAGGGCCAAAAATTTATGTATCACAGATTTTAGATAAAATTAAAAATGGGCTCAAAGGGCGCAAAAAAATAGGGTTTTATGGAGAAATAAATTCATAACTTCGTCCATTCTTAAGATATCAAATTCACTTAAACATATTATAAATCTTCTTAATATTATCTACAACTTTTATATTGACAAGTTTTTGATAGGACTAACTCTTACTACGAAAAATAAAGTAAAATATGAAAAAAAGGGAAGGGGGTTGAAGAAGAAAAAATACATAATTTTGTCAATTCACAAGATATCCAATCCGCTTAAATTTATTATATATCTTCTCATTATTATCTACAAATTTCATGCTGACAAGTTTTTGATAAGATGAAGTCTTACAGCAAAAAAAAAAAAAAAAAAAAATGTAATAAAAATAGGGGTTGACGAAACAAATATCGTATTAAGGGTGTAGGCAAATCCAAATGGCTTATTTTCTGACACATTTTTAAATTCATTTTCGCTCTCAAACGCATTGAATTTGCAGATTCTCTTATTCAGAAACTATATAACGTGCTGTATTGGTGGATGTTTTGATAAAGGCAGAATATATTTCAAAAAACGCTGTCGAAGTGGGCATTTTAAACCGAATTTCCCGAAGCAATAGTGTTGGAAACGAAAAAAATGGTCGCAATTGTAAATAAAGTTCTAATTATTTGAACGAAAAATAAAAACACAGGTGGCTTATAAATCTCTTCAAAAAATCCCGTCAGCAAGTTTTAAGTTTTTACTTTTAAAAATGAGTCTGAAACTGTGTCAGAAAATTTCGAGTTGTTGAGCGTGGAAAAATATTTTTTTTTTAAATACCGCTCTAATATAATTCTGATAAAACGAGCTTTAACAGAAATATGAAATTAAAACTTCGTCAAAAGCGGCCAGATAAAATTGTTAAACTGAGTATATCTCTAATCTTGATTTAGTTTTTGTTGGTGAAATTAGTATTTAACTTTGAAATCTACCTCCGCCTGTAGGCCGAGTCGGCAGGGATTTTTTTATTTATTTAACCCAGTCATTATTGTCATTCCCGGACATTTAAACTACCATTAAAATAACATGTTATAAAATTCATTTAGTACATCGATTAGTAGTAATACAGTTTAGAATGAGTTATAGATATTTTACTTTATCTTCTTCCAAAACCATTATTGGTTGTACAAATAAAAATATTTTTAAAAGATGATTTCTTTTGCCTTTGCATCTTTTCAGCTTTCTTGAGGTTGAAAGATTGGGGGAGGAGAGAAAAGTTTCAGTTCGGGAATATTTTTATATTTCTATTGTTAGAAAATTAAATGTGTACATTTCCTAGTTCTACAAAATACTAAAAAAAATATTTTAAATAAAAGATTTGAGTGGAGTTATAAATATTGCACAAAATCCCTATAGAGGCAAATTTAATTAATTGGCGAAATCCTTCTAAAATGTTTTAAATGACTGTGTAAGTCTTCTAATGTAGTTTCAAAAATTAACGAAAAATGTATTAAAAGATGAAATTTTCATCAATTCATAATTTGGGACATAGAGGTTTAAAAATTTAATTTGAATAGTAATATCTGAATTTAAGTATCTCAGCAAAATAAGAAACCCGACCACTTCCTCTTATAATTTTTATGTGATGTTAAATAAAAATAATTTTATCAGTAAAGACTGGCAAATACACTTTTCCATATCTCTATATGTTAGATGTCTTTATACATAACTCCAATGTTTCAGTTAACTTTCTTGTTTCTCACATTTTCGCCAAGCAGCGTTTCTAGCAAATGACAGATAAAATCAAGAAAATAAAATTTAAATATCAAATGTAATTAATCGTATTTTATTCTAATATTATTGATCAATTCCAATTTCTACGCTTACTTATATTTTTATCTTATGTCAATGAAAGAAAACTGAAGCCTAAAAAACTTCAGAGTTTGATACTTTTTTTTTTCTTGAGCTGATTAAAATAAAATCCTTCATATGATATACTTCAATTGGTAAAGTATTTCTTTATAATATATCTGCGATACGCATGAATGTTTATGCTTATTCTGGCCGATTCGTAAAGTTGGATCTTTTTACTGATGTGAGACATTAAAAAAACATATTTCAGAAGGAAACTAGCAATAACTTCTAAGATTATCTGAATTACTTTTAGAATGTACATACGTAGCATCACTCAAAAATATCTCTGACAAACGTATATGTAAGTATGCCAGGAAGATTAATTTTTATTACCATTTTTTACGTATCCCTTAGAGATGTTATATCATTTTACGAGAAATAATAAAAAAAAATGTTCCTGGAAGACGTGAGAAATCATTTTCATAGTCGTTGCTGAAATCATTTCCTGTTCCCAAGTAAATATATTTCCGCTAGATATATGAACATTTTTTTTTTGCCAAAATATCCTTATTTCCTCTGCCAAAAGTATCTCATGGGAGGGAGGAGGGGCCAAAAAAGTTTTCTTACAGAGGAAGAAAATGCTTTAAAATAATATCTAAATTTTAGAAAATTGCGACAAAAATAAATACTTAATAAAGTTTCAGATACAATTTGTGTTTCGATAAAGTTTTTTTTACTCTGTCTTACTTATCTGAATATTCATGCTCACTGCATCAAAAACAAGAAATACAAAAATCATGCGTCAAGCATAGACTATGAAATATTTTCCAACACATTCAAACTAATATAACAAAACTGCACCGTTTAATTTGAAATATTATGTCTAATTAAAACACATGGAAATTCATAGTACATTTGAGAACACAATTTCAGCTGTTCCTATCTACAATCGAAAATTATACGAATTTTTGAGCAGCCCTGTATATGATATATAGATGTGTATCTTTTAACTACTTGTATGCAAACATTTAGTTCAGTTAGGAAATGCATGCCTCAGTTTAAAATTCCCCTTCAGCAAGTTCCGCTAGAATGGTATGTGAATTCTTTTGTTCAGATCTGTATACGATTTATAGAATTTATATACAAAGAGTAATATGCAAATAATTAGTTAAATTTGAAAGCGCATACAGAAGTAGAAAAGAGTACTGTAACGGATTTCTTTTGTGTATCCCTGTAAATGAAAGACAAATGCTATGAATGCCCTATTTTATCGTAATCATTTTGTAGTGAAGTGCAGTGATTTATATCAGTTTCAATACATTTGTAATAGCGTAATTTCATTAAAATACTCTGCAAACGATTTTCCCCATATACCATAATATAATGGAATTCATTTGAGTGGCCCTGCAAATGAACTATTAATGCTATACGTTTCATGTGGAATATGGAACATGCCATGGTAAGCATCTTATTTCAATTGGATGGAAATCCGAGTATATATACGTGGGTTAGAGCGTAGACAGACGGACAGAGAAACTTCCGTCAACCTTCCGTTTCAACTTTGTTGTAAAGTGTAGTAAAAATTACTTCGAAGAGAAAATACTCCCCACTTTATTACTCAGCTCATCGAAAAATATTAGAAACGCCCGAAAAATATTAATAAGAATTATTTTTATGACCTGTGTAATTGTTGCTTACTTATCGAAATTTACTTGTCGTGAAATTTCTTTTTATGTTTGAAATAAAAGAAAAATTACTTCCATGGTTATATATTATTATTCAATAAAAATAATTCCCATTTCAGGCAATGCTAATATTTTCCGATATTCTGAGTAAAAAATTTAGAAGCGCGTTTCTCTTCGACGTAAAATTTTTCGATTTGCTGAATATGAATCTACTGTGCAGCATTTATAACGTGTTACTTTATACAAATGCTATTAAAAATTGGAATGAAATATTGTACAGTATCCGCATTTTCGAAGTTGCGAAATATTTTAACTATATTGACCCGATGACACTTAAAAGCACGGATTCAGTTCATCAGCTCTAATCACTGATTTTTTTAATTAAACACTATTAATGTATATGAATCTTTCAGTCCCTATAATAATAAATATTTTCTGAGATCTTGAATACACTGTTAAAAAAAATCTGTAACTTTACAACTGTAGATCTGTAGATCTGAAATCTGTATGCTTACTATAATTTTACCTGTACACTTCAAATAAAGATGTAAATCTACAAAACTAGTTTTTGTAAAGCTACAGAAATCTATAACTTTACAAAAGAATCTACTAAAATTACAGTAATATTATTAAAATTTAATTCGTAACCCGGGTTGCAGTTACATAAAAAGTTCTAGGCATCCCAACTTCCTAAAAGATTCTTAGTAACTTTAGAGATTTTTTGATTTACGGTGCAAAAGTACATCTGTTACCTGGTTTTTTGTGTTGCCGTTACATAAAAAGTTCTAGGAATCCCAGTTTCCTAGAAATATTTTTGTAACTTTACAGACTTTTTCAGAGTGTAATTATACATTTAAGAACACTTGGGTAAATTAATTAAAACAGATAATTGTAGTTATATACAAGTTAAAAGTTAATCGTCGTTTTACATATGCAAAAGACCCACGTCTTTAGTCTTGCATCATTGTTATTACCTTACAAACTCTGACCCCAATCATTGCTGATTATGTTGAAATATCGGTATCTTTGTGTACAGTTCGTGTAAAAATTTTAAGCACAACATAAAATTTCAAAGTAAAATTTTATTATTGACTAAAAGTTACTTTCTTTTTCACATGACCTACAAATTGTAGTTTTAAAAAGATGTTTAACAGATTTATGCTTTAAAATTTATCTCAAATAATAGAATTTATCAAAAGAACAAAGATGAGTGTGTCAAAAGTTTAAGCACGGTAGTTCTTTAGTCTTGAGTAGAACAAGAATAAAAAAAAATTCATACTTCATTATTGCTCCGTTCTGTTGTATTACTATACGGTCTTCCGTCGATAAAATGAGGTTCTGTATTGTTTCTGGTTCAATTTTAAACCATGCGTTCCCAATGCCCTCTTTCAGATCTTTAACTGAAGAATACTGCTTTCTATTTTGATAAACTACATGAGTGAGAATACCACACATATTTTCTATAGGGTTTAAACCAGGACTAATTGCCGGCCATTTCAAAACAGATACTTTTTTCGACTTAAGCCGCGTTGAAGTTGAGTTTGAGGTATGGATCGAAGCATTGTCATGGCGCAATAACCATTTTTCTCCCCCAAAAACCTCGGCAACAGGAAGCTAATGATTGACAAATGTCTCTTGATAGTTTTCAGAGTTTTCACGACCACTTATGAATGCTAGAGATGTCTGACCATTGAAATAAATACCCCACCCCAATACTACTACACAACCATCACCATATTGGCGGCTAAATAAACTCCTAGGTCGTTTGCGGAGATCATGCCAATAGTACGTAAAACCATCAGGGCCATCAAGGTTCCATTTTTTTTTCATCACTGAATATGACAATCAGTGTTTAAATGTCATACATGTCAAATGTCAAATGACATGTGCTCTTTGGCCCACTGTAATCAAGCTTCTGTACAGTGTCCTTTCAGGCATGGTAACCGAGCAATTTTACGGTTTTTGATGTATTCCGATTCCGAACCTCATCTATGAAAAGTTTTTTTCGATATTTGTCCTTCAACTACATGTTTTTATTTGTGAAAGAGAGTAATTACCAGTTGAAGACAAGTCTCTGATGCAGCGGTCTTCGCACAAAGTAGTCACTCGTGGCCTTCATGAAAGGAATTTTCGTTTGAAATCATTACCACAAGCCAAAACTTGATGAATACCTGGTTTTGATCTTTTTAATGTCCTTGCAATTTCAGACTTATGTTCTGCTCTAATACTCCAGATATTTCTCACATCCTCCTCTGAACATTCTTTCGACTTAGGCATTTTGTACGAACTCAAAAACAACAACTGACTGCTTCTTGTACACCCAGAAATCGTTTGCGTGCACAACCGCTTACACCAGTTTGTAAAATTTGCATAAAACGATTTGTGCTTAAACTTTTCACACGGTTATTTTTTGTACTATTCTTAAACTACATGGTTTAAAAAAAATTAAAGATAATTTTATTGAATATGGAGTTAACCCTTCACTGCACGATTTTTCTTTTCTTTATGAAAAAAATAATCTGACTACTTTAGGTAGCCACAAATACAGGAAAAATAATAAAAATATTCATACTTCATATATTTTTTTAAAATATGGATTTTTGTGGTATGTGCCATATGTGTCCCAAAGCACACAATTAGATATTTACTGTTTTGTACTAAATGTGGCACAAAACTCATAATACTTGTGTATTAGATATACAAAAAGAGTATAATATGTATTAAAATTTTATAGCAGATATTTAACCCTTTGAAGAGCAAGCAACTGTGTCTTTGTAATGTTGAATTCACATCGGAATATTCGTACAACTTATTTTAAACTAAGGAAAAGCAATTTTGCAACATTTTTCTTCCAAAGTTAGAAATATAAAATTTAATTAAAATTTTGTGCTGCGAATCTTGGTTAAAATTAGTACGACATAACATATCCCACCGCCCGTCAAGGGGTTAAAATGAGCAGAAAAATAAAAATTAAAGTTACAAATTTCAAAATGCAGATTGTAAAAATACATGGAAAGAAAAAAATGTATAGAAAATTATATTACAATAGAATAAAGTATCATAAAAAAGCAAATCAAAAGAAAAAGGAGTGTAAAAAAGAGCTTTAAAAGCAAAAAAGTTCCAAATGTTCATTTCAGATGAAACACAGAGTAACAGTTTCTATCTCGATTTATACATAAGACTGCTCCACAATTTGAACACGTTATGAAAGTTTTGCGAGAGCAGTTTGGAATTCCATGTAGTCTGGCCAATATCGTACGCCTTCTAACCTTATATCTTTGACTGGCATTGCAGATACAGGATCTTTATGTTTCTTCGCTATAATTCCCCTTTCTACTTCAGACATTCTTGGGCGTCCTCTTTTAGCATTTGGTGTTTCGCTTCCAATCTTACAAAGGCAGACTGCAACCTCTTCCCTGAATTTAGCCAAAGTCATTTTTGTTAAGTAAATATTTTCGTTCACTTTTTTATATAAGATCCATGAATTTATCATAACAACATCCAGTAGATGGAAGAGAACTCAAACTTTTTAGATCGCATTTTATTTTTATATCTTCCTAAATGGCTGCCTAGTAAGTCTACCCCACCCATGGGTTTATTGTATTGTTTTACCACAAAAGGATAAGCGATATCACTCTTTTGATTCACCTTTTTATGGAATCGAGAAATATTTTCTATAGAGAAACTTGCAGAAAATTTTGACAAGAAATTAACTGGCTTATTATTCAACCATGTAACACATGATATTTGTGTACTGTTAATACATGCTACTTGTTCTAAACTATATCCTCTTTTTTCTTTTTTATCTCAGATTCCAAAGGAAGTTTACAATTAGGAATTCTATTGCGTCTCACTGTGGCCAATGAAAGCATTCCGTTCTGCGATAAAAATTCAGGTAATGTTAATGAATTGAAGTATTTATCAAAGAACAACTTTTGATTTTGATTTCGTGGAATTAATCTACTGAGACAGAGAGCAACGTTTGATGCAGACTCTAAATCTGCCTCATTTGGAGGTCGTATGTCAACATTTTCCTGGCCACTATATACTTCAAAATCATAGGCAAAACCACTTATACCACATAAAACGAAGAAATTTAAAGCCCCATTTATATGGTTTATTAGGAAAATACTGTTTCAAAATGCTTCGAGACTTTGTTGCGAAAATTTGATCATCTATTGATAAACATTCTTCCATAGCAACTTGCATAAAGCGTTTTCTGATACACTCTATTAGAGGTCTTACTTTGAGTACTATCAAGGCCCTTCATGCATCTAGCAATTTCTTTGGTACTGTCATTAAAAAGGAAAAATTGTCGGGTTTTTTTTTCAAATTCTTTGACAGACATTTTCTCTTTGCTGTTTGCTTACTTAAAATATCACTCCAGTAATCTCTTACAGATTGTAAACGGATAAGTTACATTAGATAATAAATTCCCGTAATGAAAACTTGTAAATGTTGAGAAGCATCCTTTTGTATGCTGTATCTATGTGTCTCTTCTGAAATAAGATTCAAAAATAAGGAGAAAGATTGATACATAGTGTCCAGAGCCATAATTTCAGCACGTAAGGTGTGACTTCCTCTATATTTTATTTGCGCTTCAGGAATTTTCAGATTTTTATTCTTCCAAATTAGTTTTTTATATTCGTCTTTCCTTTTTGACTTTTTTCTATCAACACTGGGTCCAGTAGGAGTATCTGCAGCATCTGAAGGAATAAAACAATTATTCTCTAAATTAATGCTTCTCAATCTATACATTCAACGTTTAATTCAGGGGTTCTCCGGGGGCGGTCATTCGACTGGAACATTCAGATGTACTCCCTAGATAATTTGAAAATTTGTATAGTTTAGAAATTCAATCCCTTCCCCCCCCCCCCCCCCCCCCACACACACACACACACTCCCGGCGCATAAAAATTTCTCTCCTGTGGAAAAATGTCTGAATTCAAGACTGTTGAATTATATTTGTTGTTTTTAACTTTTATGTAGTACTTTTAGTAGCATTTAAAATCACTTTAATATTAAATATAAAAACTTACCTCTTGTTGCAGTTGAATCAATTTCATGGGTCACATTTGTTATTATCGTGCAAGTCAACGTCTGATTCAGATGAAAAAATAGCCTTTCCAGTTCTATTTTTTGCTGGGTTATATGTTGAAACTACCCAATTATCATCAGAAAGCCTAAAAGATTCAGCAGCAGCAGCAGATGCAAATAATGTTGCATTGATTTCATCTTACGTTAGCCCTTTGCGCGGCATTTTTCATTCGAATGTACAATGGGCTTTATGCTCTATGTTCCATATCTGTTACAAACCCAAAAACAAGATTTCAATCTGAAGTACTGAAATATTTTAGTTTAAAGCAGCCTAAATAACAAATATGTGATATACTTGAATGTCTAAAATTTTATCTTGCGATACTTTTAAGATTTTTTGGTGAAAAAGTTGAAGCAAATTCTACTGTTGTTTACGATGCAGACTGTTTTTTTTTTTTTTTAGAAAATCTAATAGATAGCAATCTAGTACTGCCATACAGTGAAGAAAAACAGGTACAAAACTCTTTGTTTAAATGTTCTATATATGGCACAAAGCTCAGATAACCTACATTTAGGATCCATAGGAAAATAGAAGGCTTTTATTGGTATGTGCCAGATATGGCACACCGTGCAGTGAAAGGTTAAAACTGCTGTTATTAACATATACAAGACAGATAGTGAAATAAAGTGAATATTTAAAGTTTTATTTTTAAATAGTTATTATGCTTAAATAGACCATGGTCCGTAAGCAAGAATTGTTCAGTTTCGTTTACCAAACTTCGGGGGTTTGCGAATTTTTGTATGTTTAATCATTACATATTACTTATTAAAAAAAAACCCACAAAATGGCCCAAAGAAAATGTGCACATAAAAAAATAATAGCTGTATAGTGTGGAACTATATTTCTACACCGGTTTGCATCATTTTACATGAAAGTTGTCACTAGATGGCGCTTTACTCGGATATTTTTAATGAAAAATAAAATATACATGCAATCTGATTCCATAAACTTGCTTTGATTATGTTTAATGATGATATAATAAATAATTTCAATAAATAAAACTACTTTCCTATTCTTAAAAAGGTTTTCATTATTAAAAAAAAAGTTTTGTATCCTTGCGCATGTTTGTTTACAAACATGGGATGTGGATTTCGTTGGCAAGTGCAATCACGGAAACCCATCAGTCATTAAAATACCAAATTGCTTCAAAAGTAACTGATCATAAATAAAATATAACACCATTTTTAAATAATAGAACAATGATTATTTTAATAAAGACAAAAATATTTTATCAATTGTAAAAATAATATTTTCCCCCCGAAGTTATAATATAACAAAATCAAAATAAGTTTGACAAACATCAGTCAAAATATGCATTAATTACACATGTAGCAAAAAAACAATTAGGTAGAAACTTAGGAAAGAACGAACTTTGAGGTCATCTATCATTTATTCTTGAAGAATATAATTACAATATAAAATATACTAAATTTTAAAAACTCTATTAAAAAAAAAAAAAAAAAAAAACATTCTGTATTGACAACTGAGCTTTAGATTATGTGCTTTCAAATAAGACAACACTGAAAAATATGTAGATTAGTAAAATATAATGATAAACACATGATTAAACAAACTTGCATACAGTTTTAAGCACAAATATACTTTTGAATAACATCTTATGGAATTAAATCATGATTTCTAACATATTCCAAACTGATGATGATTGTGTTATAACGGCATATAAAACATGCTTAATTTAATGATTTTTTAAGATTTATAATGCAGTAAATACAGGGGCGTACCAGTATTGTTCAGCGTCTGTGCACAAAACTTTAGATTGTGCTCTATCCCTTCCCCGAAACAATATTTCATAAAAGCAAATCAACAAACACAAATTAAGTGCAAAATATATTAATTATAAGTTCTTAAAAAGTATTAACTACAAAAAAAAAGAAAGAGCAAAATTGAAAAATACATAAAAAGCTAGTATAAAAATTTCAAACATATATAGGGTAAGATGTGTCAGTAAAGGACACCCTTCAAAGTTTTTGGTTTAAAATAAAATAACCAATAAGCATTTAACTTTTATTATTTTTTCTATAACTCCGCCTTGCATCTTTTATAATATGGTATATTGTTGACACTCTTTATAAAACAAATCAGGAAGCAGAAAATAATGTTTCGAAGTTCTACTGTTTTTCAGTAAAAATCTTAATTAACAAGCTAACAGCATACTAACATCACTTAATAAATTTATATATTCTTTATTTTCTTACAAAATTTGAATGTTTTTATTTTGATATTAAAAAAATCTTTGCATTTTAAATATTAATGTTTTACTATTAAATACTAAAATTTAATCTATTTTTAAGATTTTAAGACTATTGTCCATCACTGGAATGCTTATATAGTCAATTTCCAGTAAAAGATACCCTATATGTACAATACTAAAAGTGCGATTTCAGTAATCTTTATAGTGCATAGGATCTTCTGACTTAACTGAAAACCTAAGTAATCAAATTTAATTTTTTAAATGCATTTACCAGAATGTAATGAGAACGAAATTTTTGTAGCTGCTTTTAATTAATTCCATGTGGGCAATAAAATTTTTGATATTGTAAGCATATTATTAAATAAATAATAATAAAAAAAAACTCTGCCATGCATATTTTACAATCTGGCAATGAATCAAACCAATCAGGAAGCAGATAAAAATGTTTAAGTGCATAGGGGAAAGAGGGGATCATGGGCCTCAACTCCACCCCATTACACAAGTTGTTAAATATCTATTATTTTCTATCTTAAATGTCATTCATCTCTGAAGAAATTACTCTCTTCTCTGTACAATTAAATGTTGATTCCCATTAGAAAATGCGACTGGGAGAATAGACAAATACTGTTGATAGATTAATATAATATGGAAACAACAGGAAAATAATAATTATAATCATTAATTAAAAAAATTAAAGAAATTCCTTAAGGGTGTCCATTATCGGCACATCTACCTACCCTATATGTTGGGAGTGAAAAGAAATATTGACGAAATGTACCTTACACAGTTTTAAATAAAGCAATAGTTTTATTAAAACAAAAGCATATCATATTTCTCACTTATAAATAAAGAATATTTTATTTGGTTATGACATAATTTTTGTCGTTTATACTTTGTATAGCTATAAATAAGAAAGCTATACTTACAAGCATATAAAATGAGAAAATAAAATAAATTATACGCATTATTCGAAAAAAGAGATAAGTTAAAGAATTTGTTTAAAAGACAGTTTCTTAGTGAATTGAACCATATTCATTTTCATATAATGAAAAATATCAAAAGCAGTTACAACCAGTATTCTCGAATCACTAAACCAATTAAAAAAAAAAAAAAAAAAAAAACTTACGTTGCATCTCCATAATGCTTCAATACAGGCAATTAAAGAAAAAGAATAAAACATGCAATTAAAAAAAAGAGAGAATACATATAAAAAATAATAATGCGATAGTAATAATAATAACATAATAAAAGGGAAAATTTGATCGGAGGATCACGTTTGTTTGTAAAAAAATGTGCGGAAGCATACAAAGCTTTCCTTTAAAGGATATTAAAATATTGTTTTAAATGCTTAGGTTACTTTTATTTATAAAAATGTTTCTTATATTATTATAAAATATGATATAAACAAGTTTTTGCAAGCAGCTTACATGCATATTTTATTTTTAATCAAAAAATTTCCGTTTAAAGAGCCATCTAATGAGGACATTCATGAAAATGATGTAAACCGATTTTGAAATATACTTCCACTTTATACGGTTATTACTTTTTAGCCCACAGGCTATCAAAGCCTGAGAGCTGTATGTACGCACGTATGTATGTATGTATGTATGTACGTATGTATGTACGTAACGCGATAACTCTTGATAGAAACATCCTATTTGCTTCAAATTTTTTTTCTAGTTTCGTTCTGATAAGGCGCTTCCCTGATTAGTTTTGGGGGTTCATTGGTTAAGGATAAAGGGGGGAAAGGGGGGGGTTAGTCCACCCCCCTTAATTCAGATAAATGGGTTTTTCATGCAGAATTATTCAATTTGCTCCGAATTTGGTATACCGGCTTATTTTGTTATGGAACTTCCCTGATTAGTTTTGGGGGTTCATTGGTTAAGGATAAAGGGGGAAAAGGGGGGTTAGTCCACCTCCTTTAATTCAGATAAATGGGTTTTTCATGCAGAATTATTCGATTTCCGATTTTGGTATACCGGTTTATTATGTTAAGAAACTTCCCTGGTTAGTTTTGGGGGTTCATTGGTTAAGGATAAAGGGGGAAAAGGGGGGCTAGTCCACCCCCCCCCCCCTTAATTTAAATAAATGGGTTTTTCATGCAGGATTATTCGATTTTCTCCAAATTTGGTATACCGGTTTATTATGTTAAGGAGCTTCCCTGATTAGTTTTGGTGATTCATTGGTTAAGGATAAAGGGGGAAAAGGGGGCTAATCCCCCTTCACTTATTTTTTGAGGGGCATTATTCTTTAGAATAAGAGTATAATATACAATTAGTGCGAATAGCCTGTGAGCTCAATGCCATCAGTTTAGCTGGGCACTTTTCTTTTTTATTTAATGTGCACTTTTCTTTTGGGCAACTTTATGTTTTTTCAATAAGTAATATCTAAGAATTAAACTTACAAAAATTCGTATACTCCCGAACGTTGTAAACGAAACTTATTTTTAAGCAGCTATTAAGCTCTTAACCCGTGGTCAATATAGTAGTACGTGCAATATTGTGTACGCTACTTGGCACTAATCAACAGCTATTATATACAAGGCCTCATATTGTTGCTTCTTTTTGGGAACAACGGGTTTCGAGCTTATTCTATCGACGATAACTTTCAGAAATTTTCAAGCTATGATTTTTAGGCTTTCAAAAAAGTTGGTCTATATAATTAGCTGATATATTATGCATATTATATTTTGATTGCATTCGCGCATGCGCAGTGGAACATTTTTTAGTAAACCAGCTCATTTTTCATCCAATTTTTATTATTTTTTTATTCCGATTGCAGAGTATTGTGTACAATGTTGTTTGTCATATTTTCTGAATTTTTTTTTTTTATATTAAGAACTCTGCAAATTATAAGCAAACAACTTGGCGAAATTTGGGACTGTTTTTATAAAAACCTTAATTTCTCTACGAGTATGCATGCTCTCCTCATAAAAATGAACACAGTATATTACAATAAGCCACTGATTAATAATTTCGAGTTTGAACGCTTTTGCTACATTAGTTTTTACAGGGTTATCCAAAAGATGTTCTTTTTTTTTTTCAATTCGTTGACGGTCCCCTATGGGGTTTCGGGAAAAAAAAATCTTCGCGGAAATATATGACCTATACAACATTGTTTACACAACCGTAGTTTCAGGTTAATTCCATATGTATTTTTCCAGATATTTAACAAAACGTCCAAAATCGCAAGTGACTGGTCACCTTTGGCCATATAGTGTAGTTCCAATTACAAAAATGTTTTAAATGAAGTAAATAAATATTTTAAAAGCAATTTGGTTCAATAAAAACATTTCTTAAAAAATTGCGAAATTTAAACTTTTATACGGTCCCCTGGTCTTATAAGTTATATTTAGTAAAATTTTCCTGTTACATTGACATGTAAGACAAAAAAATCCCATTATTCTACGATAAAAACTGCCCGAGTAATAGCTGTTTAAAGTTGGAGCATATTTTTTGTTGCAAATTACGGGTCATTCACAAATTTAGTAGAAATATAATTTCATCAGATAGATTAAAATGATGGTTGAGAGTAAAATTAACATTGCAATATAAATTTGAAATCTTTAATCATTCTGACACATTAATGCAGAATACTCAATTTGTAATGAACATACCATACGAAGAAGAAAAAACAAAATCTTAGTTAAATAAAATGATGAAAATTAACAGCCTCAATTCTTTATAAAATGATACATATTTTTAAATGTTATTAGATTACACTATCCTGCAAAAGTTGGGTTATGTCATGTTTTTTTAGCTTTTGATAATTGATTCTTATGTATTCTGTACCGCCGAATCCAAAATTGACCTTCATTTTTTACCATCCAGCAAAGATTTTTTGCAAATCGTAAATTTCAAAGTTAAAATTGAACCTCCTCCCCCACCTCACTGGACCCCTCAGTTATTTAGCTGTAAGAATCCCAGTATAAGCCAAAATATTGAATATATTATTCAATTAAATTAAATTAAATAAAATTAAAAAGTTTTACATTCGTTTGCATCACATTTTTGATGTATTTTAACTTTGAAATTTACGATTTGCAAAAAAAACAAATCTAATGTGATATTTAAAAATGAAGGTCATATTCAGATTCAGTGCTAAAAATTACATAAAAATCAATTATCAAAAGTTAAAAAACACAGCTATCTCCTCTATTTTATAGTATCCGATTTTTGTTATTTTTTTAACTTTGACAATTTTTGATTTGCGGAAAATTCTGATATGACGGTTAAATATTAAGGTAATTTTCGGATTGAGTACTAATAAATATATAAAAGTTAAAAAACACAACCATCGCAGTATTGTGTTATCTAATGAAAAACTTTTCCTTAAACTTCTTGGTGGTAATCTATGCGAAATTTTTTGTGTTATCCTGTAAAATAAGTATAAATAGCAAAATCACAATAATATCAGATTGTCATCGGATTTATGTCAGTATGTAAAATTTAATCTCGATCAGATATTTGAAAGTGAGTTAAATTTCGAGTACAAATTTTGAACTGGAAAAACATACATACGATCGTTGAAGTTAAATAAAAGCTTGCAAAAATAACATTTTTGTTAAAAGAAATCATAAAAAGAAATAGTCTCAAATCCTTACAAAACAAAACATATATTAAAATACAATTATTTTAGCCAATCTGAAACTAAATAAAAGTTAACTCAATCGTAATACTTATATGATTTCTTTCAAAGCGCAGATACGCATGAGATAAGTTCTTCGAATACTTTAAGCACTTAGTATATGACCCTTTAAAGCATGGTAAAACTTATTTGTGTTCAAATGTAGAAAAGTGGTGTAAGTCATGCATTTTTAAAGTTTCACAACTCGGTCAACTTTAGTGGTATATTAAACGGAACTTTTTTGTCTTAGTTGTCAGTGTAATAGAAAAATTTTACTAAATATAACTTATAAGACCGAGGGACCGTATAAAAATTTTAATTTCGTAATTTTTAAGAAATGTTTTTATTTACCCAAATCGCTTTTTCAATATTTCTTTACCTCATTTAAAACATTTTTGTAATGGGAACTATATGTCTATGACTAATGATTTAGGAATTAGCCATTGGACACCCAGTGTAAATAAGGGTTGGGTTGGTTGGGTTGATTTTTGACGGCCAATTATCTAAAGAGGGATATAGGACCGGGGGAAGTGCCCTCCGTGGGGGTCTTTCTAAGAGAACCTAATCCGTATTAACGCATGGAAGATCCACGGCTCGAAGAAAACCACGAAAACTCCGAACGATTAGGCCGACGCAGTGTAAATAAGGAGGCACACAGAGTGTTGATATAAAAACAAAGATGTCGGCCCGTCTGATCGCAATCGTCATGCATACTTGACGCATTCCGCTTCGTACAAAACATAGAGAATTTCCCAGGCGAAGAAAAAAGGCATCATAGAGGTGGATGTCTCCATATAAAAATAGCAGTTTATATGACAATAGCTCTTTAATGATATTTTTTATAACTATACAAATGAGAAAAAATAAGTCATTTAAGGCACTTAATTAGAATTATATACAAGTTAAAATTCAATCATCTTCTTACGGATGCAGAGACGAACGTAGTTACGTCCTTATATGAAATGCCGAGGTAGCTGAGATAGCCCATGTTCAAGAAAAAGGAATGCTGCTGCGCTGAGTTATACATTAGGGTGGGCCGAAAAAAAGTTTTTTTGGTTTTTTGATTAGCTATACCGCGGAAAACTTTCCTCTACGGTAGCTTAGTAAAATGCAAAAACAAAATAAATATTTTTTTACCTTTAGCGGTAGCGCATCGGCTCTAAAATTTGAGAAAATATACGATTTTTATCCTTTTTCTAACAAATAGCAAAAAATCAAATAACTACTTTAACAAGTAGCTATAGTCATTTTTTAGTAGAAAAAGTATTAGAATGACAAATAAATGCTAAAAATATAATGCCTTTTAAATTGATTAGTTGCGTTTTATGTTTAAAAAAAAAAAAAAAAAAAAAAAAAAAAAAAAAAAAAAACATTTAAAAAAAAAATTGACAAATATTCATTGAACAAAAATATTTTTTATGGTTATGTAAAATTACTGTTTTGTAATGAAATATAGTACTTTACTTGTTTTTACTTTCTTTTGGTATTTTGAAATAAGATTTACTTAAAAAACTAGGAATTGAAGATCTTGAGATAAGTGTAGTTCTTATAAAACCATCTCAGGAATTGGAGCCAACCTCTTTTTGTGACGCCTCGGTTACCAGCTTCACGCATCGTACTACTACTTGGGTGTGATATGGGAATTGATCAAACTTACACTCAGCCGCTGCTCCACCTGATTGGATCTTAGACCAGATATCTTGATCGGTCACTCTTCGGAGTAAAGGGGTGGTGGTGAAAGTGTGGTTTTCCAGTTAATCCTTTCGATGTAGTCTGTATATAGGAAATTGGTTTTGGTTGGTTAAAAACTCTTGATTGGCTTTCTTTTAGAAGCTACGTTTTCAGCATTTATTGAAACCTGACTCTCTTATATGATCCTTTTTATCTACTTTAATACTTAAAAGAAAGTTTTCTAAATGGGCAAAATATGCGTTCTTCTCAATTACTGTATCAATGACTCTCAGCAAGTCTTTGGGCTGGTATCTTGACGATTTTATTACTTTAAATAGTTATTCTGCTCCATTTATGAAGTATTTACTTTATTTAATTGGAAACCATACAGGTATATATAACTTTAGGAGAAAAAAACTAAGTTCTTGTGTTCGTCTGGTGGTTTCAATACTTAATCACAATCGGATGACTCTGAATGCCTTTGTTAACCCCGTTGAGTGGGAAAGAGCGCCAGGTTCGCGAACAGATAAATGTTCAGGACAGCTGTCTGATTTTACAGCAGAACTTATGTCCAGCAGGTACTGCTGATCTTTGAGATTTACGGTAAATTTCTGAAATAAAACACTCAATACTGTCAAAATTTAACACTGGGAGTTTCTCACATTTACTGAGTTGCGTGCCAAGTGAACCACTGCATGATTTTCATCCAGTCGTTTCACCATCTAAAGTTTGAAACAAATGCCGGAATGGCATTTCATTGAAATGTAAGAGTAACTCCCAGTGGTAAAGTTTGACGATGTTGAGTGTTTTATTCCAGAAATTTACTGAAAAGTTTTAAGCAAAGATCAGCAGTACCTACTGGACATAAGTTCTGCTATAAAATCAGACAGCTGTCATACGATTCTGAGTCATACGACTGTATTTAAGCATTCCAAGCCCACCAGACGAACACAAAATCTTAGTTTTTTATTCTCCTAAAGTTATATATACCTGTATGGTTTCCAATCAAATAAAGTAAATACTTCATAAATGGGGCAGAATATTTAAAATTATAAAATCGTCAAGATACCTGCCCGAAAACCTGCTGAAAGTCATTGATACAGTAATTGAGAGGAACGCATTTTTTGCCCTTTCAGAAAACTTTATTTTAAGTATTAAAGTAGATAAAAGGGATCACATAAGAGCCAGGTTTCAGAAAAATTATAAATTCTAAAAACGTAGCTTCTAAAAGAAAGTCAATCAAGAGTTTTTAACCACACAAAACCAATTTCCTATCTACAGACTACACCGAAAGGATTCACTGGAAAACTATTACACTTTCACCACCACCTTTACTCCGAAGAATGACCGATCAAGATATCTGGTCTAAGGTCCTATCAGGTGGAACAGCACTGAGTGTAAGTTTGACCAATTGCCATGTCACACCCAAGCAGTAGAGCTATGCGTGAAGCTGGTAACCAAGGAGTCACAAAAAGACGTTGGCTCCCAGATTCCAGAGATGGTTTTATAAGAACTCCACTTATCTCAAAATCTTCAATTCTTAGTTTTTCAAGCAAATCTTATTTCAAAATACCAAAAGAAAGTAAAAACAAGTAAAGTACTATATTTCATTAAAACAGTAATTTTACATATCCAGAACAATATATTTTTGTTTCATTGGAAATTTGTCATTTTTCTAAAAAAATGCTTTTTTTTTTTTTTTTAAACGTAAGGCGCAACTAACAAAGTTACAATGTATTATATTTTTAGTATTTATTTGTCATTCTAATACTTTTTTCCACTAAAAAATGTCTATCGCTACTTGTTATAGTAGTTATTTGATTTATTGCTATTTATTAGAAAAATGATAAAATTCATATATTTTCTCAAATTTTAGAACCGATGCGCTACCACCAAACGCAAAAATTTATATATTTTGTTTTTGCATTTTGCTAAGCTACCGTAGAGGCAAGTTTTCCGTGGTATAGCTAATCAAAAAACCAAAAAAACTTTTTTTCATGTCCCTTTTTTTCAGATAGTTTGAGCCACGTGATGCTCCAGTGTACAAATGAAAGTGCAAGAAAGCAGCATCTCGTGACTCTCGAGGTCTAGCGCGAAAGGTTAGTGTAGCAGCCTACCTCTGCTTTAGTCTCGGTTGAGCACGTGGAAAACTGATGATCCAAGACTACATCTAGGCAGCAAAAAGCAATAAAAGGATTATCTGATATACTGACATGCATAAATCTTCTGTATGCTTTTAAAAAGTAATATAAAATGTTTTTAAGATATACATTTTTTAAATTCATAATTTTGGTCATAAAGGGCTAAATTAATCAGTAACTTTTTATTCAAAAATTAATGATCAATTCCAAGTTTCACGCTTAATTATACATTTATCTTATATAAAAGAAAAATCACATTAAAGAAAATTCTTTTAAATTAAGTCATGATAAATTTTTCCACCAGAAACAAAAACATTTTTACATCAATTATAATGATATTCATTACCAAAAATCTGACACATTATGCAACGTCATTGCAAATGAAGTATTTTAAAAATGCGACGTAATATTTGTCTAACGATTTGGAAAGAAAATTTTATTTTTTAAATGTAATTTATCAATAGTAATATTGAAATTTATATACATGTGTTGAATTTATTTGAGTAAGTAACTGATCTGTACATTTACTCTCGGTATTTCTTATTAAAATTAAATAAGCCGCATTCAAACAATGCATAGTTACAAATACTTTTCCCTTCCACGTAAGTTACAAGTTTTGCTTCATAATTTCAAAACTTCTCTTTATTTTTTTACCCTTTTTTTTTTTTCTCAAATTTCCTTACAACAGCAAATCTTTTAGTCAATAATAAAAAAATAAATAAATATATCATTTAAATAGGAAATATAATCAATCGCCTTTTACTTACAAATTATTGATCCATACCTATTTTCACGCTAAATTATAAAATTATTTTAATCTAGAATAAGTATATCTAGAATAATTTGTCTTTTCTCCTAACGCCAAACCATATATATATATTTTTTAATCTGGTACTTTTTCGAATGATTTAAATATATATATATATACCTTTCATACGATGTGCAACTACTGAAAAACATTTCTGTGAAATCGTATTGAAATATCTTTACATATGCACGAATGTTTATGATTATTCGGACCGCTAATAAAATCTTCAAAAAGTTATTATTATTTTTTCTATTTTACAACAAAGCGACGTATTTCAAAAAGAAGTTTATTTTCTGCTATGAAGTGGGTAAAAACTTATTTTTTTATATTTGAAGCATGCTATGAACGTATGCAATAACTTCTACCAACATGTGAGATTTTTTTTCTCTTTTTAGAAAGAATATACTCAACAACATCATTCTAAAATGTCTCTGACAAAAGAATTTGTAAATATTCTAGTGACATTTATTTCTTTTTTCATACCTTTTTTTTTTTTTTTTTTGCATCTCTATTGTAGATGTTGCTTCCTTTTATAATACAGAAAAAAATAACCCTGTAGAAGTTCATAAGTTATTTTGAGAGTCCTTGTTGAAATCCATTTTCTTGCCTGAATTTTTTTTTCTTTGTTTAGATCTAGGATATTTTTATTATGTCATAATAATCATCACTTACATTATCTAAAATATGACATATCTCTCACCCGCAGGAAAAGTGACACAATTAAAATAAAAAAAAGAAGAGTGTCCAGTTAAACTGATGGCATTGTGCTCACAAGTTATTCCCACTAATTGTATATTATACTCTTATTTCAAAGAATAATACCCCTCGAAAAATAAAGAAATCGACAGAGAACCCATTTAGCTAAATTAAGGGGGGATTAGCTCCCCTTCCCCCCCCCTTTGTCCTCATCCAATGAACCTCCAAATTTAATCAGAGGAACACCTTATAAGAATAAACCTGTATACAAAATTTGAAGCAAATCGGATAATTCTGCATGAAAAATCCATTTATCTAAATTAAAGAGGGATTAGCCCCCGTTCCTCCTTTTATACTTAGCCAATGAACCCCCAAAACTAATAGAGAGAGCACCTTATAAGAATGAATCTATTTACAAAATTTGAAGCAAATTGGCTATTTCTATCAAGAGTTATTACGTTCAGTACATACAGAACCTGCGGGCACATTAGGTATCAGACTATCAAAGCCTGAGAGCTAAAAATTGCATTTCACAGGAGAGGCAAAACTCGATTCGCATGTTTTTACTGTAGTATAAAACTGCATCACTTAGCTATGCATGAAGATGCAACTGTTAAAGTGTGCATAAAAGCGTGAAACCCGAAAGAATGAAGGCGTGGAATAGGTTTTGAGGAATGAGTAATTTTATCCGCCACGCACAAACTGCTGCCCTTATTTGGTAGCCAAAGGACATATAGCGTAATCCAGTATTTTTCCGGATAACTGCACTTATGGCACTGTAGCAAGATGCAACTAACAAGGGAACAACTTTTTGTACTGCTCGCACTTATCATTGAGACCGGGTGCATTTGAAAGCCCTACATTAGGAAGTTTGAGAATCGATAAAAAAATTATGTTAATGTATTATTGTTTTATTTTATAGTAGCATAACTTTCTGAAAGTGAAATTTTCGAAACCACTCATCGGACAGTTAACATTGAAGTTTTTTTTTTTTTTTTTGAGAAAAGCATTTTAAAAAAAAAGTTAGTCATACCATAAGTATAAAATATTGAAAAACGTTTAAAAATACCTACGAAATTGATTTTGAAAAATTACAACATTATATTAACAGGGAAGTTGGCGGTTTTTTTTAAAGTAGAGCTTTCCGGCAACCCTATCCAAATGTTATTGCTACTTGGCGTGTGTGAGTGAGCAGTGGTTTGGACTTTGCTAGAAATTGTAATGTCCGACCTAATTAGGCAAGTAGATTTTCTAAATAGTACAAAAATATTAATTTACTTTATGATTACTTTTGTCAAAAGACACAATGTTTAATACAACAACGTTTCATTTTAAACATTCGAAACTTCATTCTATCTGACTTCAAAAGAAAATAGTTTGCTTATTTTGTATTTAAAAAAAAACAGTTTTCAATGATCTTGAAAGCTTTTAAGAGATATATATTTACTATTTATACTTTTATCGTCTGCATAGAGAAGAAAACTAATTCTTGTTTTTTATGCTATTATCAAACAAATCATAATCTCATTTAATTCTAATACGAGGATACATATACTAGACACTAGAGGAATAATGCAGGCGAAAAATATTTAGCGCCATATTTGGCGACTTAATTCACTTTTGGCGTAAATAAACAAATAAAAATCCAATAATAAAAAAATTAAAAGTATAAAAAAATATGTAAAACATGTTTTAACACAGAAATTTTATAGGTTCTCTAACTTTTATGTATTGGGCTACAAAATGCACCAGGTCCCGATGCTAGGTGCGAACAGCACCAAAAGTGGTTCCCTTGTAAGTAGTACAATCTATTAATCATAAGATTAATCTGCTCTACCAATTTTTTACAGACATTACATAGTGTTAAAATATACTAAGATATAGGAATTTAAAACACACCAAAAAAGTAAGTGTAGATGTCAAAAAGGAAAACTGAAAACAGAATAAAAGAACAGAAATCTGATATACAACTGAATAAATCATCTACTGCAAAGGAAAGATGCAACTAAGTAGTACAACCTATTTAATCATAAGATTCCTCTGTTCGACCAATTTATTATAGACATTACATAGCGTTAAAATACACTAAGATATAGTAATTTAAAATACACCAAGAAAATAGTGTAGATATGTAAAAGGCAAACTTAAAAGAGAATAAAAAATACATAAACGTGAAATACAACTGAATAAATCCCCTACTGCAATGCCCCCTACTGCAATGCCCAGACTAAATAATAAATCATCCATCACAACAGATTTTTTAAAATGTCGAAAAAATAGCAAACTACAATAGTTTAAATAAATCTGAAATACGTAATGATATGGTTCACGCAACAACTGACAATAGATGGCGACACATGTTAAAAATAGGGAAAAGTCACAGGAAAAATTTCAAAGGGAATGACTAGCGAGAAACTCGATGAAAAATAATATTAACGGAAGATTCCTCAGTAAAGGAGGTGAAAATATTTTTAAATCATTTTATGTTTTTACGGATATTTTATTTATGTTTTAGAGTACATGTATTTTTAAAATTTTTGACATCTACATTATTTTGGGGTGAATTTTAAATTACTATATCTTAGTATATATAACGCTATATAATGTCTGTAGTAAATTGGTACATCAGATAAATATTATGATTAATATATGACATTATAAAATAATACGTTTATAAACTGCAACCTGATTGCAATAATAAGCAAAATGATCTAAATGTGCAATTTTTTAATCAATTTGCTTGCGAGTGAGAGATATCATATTCTTATTTAAAAAAATATTGTTTTGTTTGTACGTATGTCTTAAAATAGGACTTTTTATAAGAATTTGAGACGAAAATTCAATTTTGATAAAATAATTTATTAAATGTATTTTTTTAAATACAAATGCGTATAAATATTTTTTTTTTCATAAATGTAAATTTAAACTATCGATTGTTTGTTTAAAAATGTTTGTAGTAATTTATTAGAGAGAGAATGTATATATTTAAAATCTAAGTTGAAGGGTTTTTTTTTTTGTTTTTTTTTTTGGTCATCTTCGTTCTGTCCAGTTACTTCCATTATAGCAGAGAAAAGAGGGAAAATGGAACGATATACCTTTATTAATGCCTATTTCGCATTACAATAAAAAGGAAAATTTATTTTTTATTTGATTATTAAGTGTTTAGGAAATTCAAAAAACTTGAGCGATCTAAAAAAAAAAATCCACATCGCTTTAATAAATACGCATTTCAAACTTTAGATTGTAAGTAAATGTCAGTCACCCTACAAATTCAAACTGATAGGGGAAAGCAGGGTAATGCCGCTCAGCAGGTAATCCCGCTCACTCCAATATCTCTAAACAGAATAGAATTGAAAACGTGCGATCGGTACCGGCACATAGCGAACTTCATTGTAAGTTCCCAGTAAAGACATAGTAACCGTCGGAAGGAAAGTATTTTTGTGTTCTGGCGTTATTAGTTTGCAGTTGTTTTATTATAAAATTCTACAACATCTAACTTTAAGGTAAGTGTAGATTCTTATTTTCAAATGTTAATTCGCTCATTATGTCTACAAAATATATACATTTAGCTGCACGTTCATACTTTTATTTATTTTTGTAGTGCGTTGTTACGCCAACTGTAATGCATTAAAATCCAACATGGCTATGAAGGGCAATGGCGCTCACGTGGAATTCGTAGCAATTTTGCCAGTGGGCTACTTTTTTAAAATTCAAATTTCTTGATTGACACCACTTTTTTGAAATGGTAAAATTACCCTTGGTTTCGGCTTACTTATTATGTCATTAAACATGTCAATTTTATGATTTCAAAAAAGTGGTGACAATCAAAAAACCTGAATTTAAAAAAAGTATGGACACAGAAAAATGTTGTTTTTGCGGAGAATTCGGGAGAAATAACGAAACGTGATTTCGCTGCACAATATGTGGAAAGTGGGTCGCATAACGTCTGCTGTGGTGTGAAGAGCCTACACAACTACATATTTGACTTTTCTCATGTTTAAATTTTGTATTCAAATTTTGAGCGCCGTTACCCTACCATGTCGGGCATTACCGGTCAATGCATGGTTAATTATATAAAACGATAAAAATAATTCCTAAAACTTTTATGCAAATTAATTGATTGCAAATTGTTCCTTATGCTTTGGACATATACTGCGTTAATAAAATATTGATTTTTTGCATAAATTTGACTAGCTATTCATGTTTTCTCTTAAGTAAGGGGCAGTACCCCACTTTCCCCTATATCTCAGTCATTTTTTTGATAAAGGCGAAACAAAAAAGGCTCCAGAATACATGTATCAAGGTAAAACATTTAAAAGAAAAGCTTTTTCAATTTCTTTCTTCTTTTTTTGTACCTCTTTTTGAATTCTAAAATTAATCTTTTTTAAGTGACCGCCATTTTGAAAGGGTGGATGAAGCTAGCTAACAAACTAACTCAGTAGAGACCATGGTATGTCCTGTGCATATGCTTAGTAACATCCAAATCGTTTAATAAATATGCGTGCTATAGCATGAAAAAACTTCTAGCCACACTAGAAATTCAAACTTCTGTATCTCAAACACTTTTTAAGATAAAGGCGAAACAAAAAATACTCGGCAATCTTTGTATTCAGGGCTGCCACAGGCGACTATTTTTATGTTCTGTTCGCACCGCTATTTTAAAAAAATACATTTTGTAGTATATTTCTTTTGCAAATGTTGTCAAAGCGTATGTAAAAGATTTTTGTTTTGAAAAAGTGGTGAGGAATAGAATTAAAAAAATAGTCGCCTGTGGCACCCCTGTGTCTTACAGTCGAACACATAAGATAAAAATCTTTTCCAATTTATATTTTTTGTACCTCTTTTTGAATTTTAAAATAAAAAAAAATTAATTTTAAAATGGTCGCCATTTTGAAACTAGATGGCAGATGAAGCTGGCTGACGAACTCGGTCGACACCTTGATATGTCCTGTACACATGCTTAGTCACATCTAAATCGATTTATAAATACAAGAGTCACAGAATAATAAAAATCATACATATATAAATTAGATTATATATGTACCGGGTGTTTCAAAAGTTCGGTGCGAAAGCAAAATGCGATAAAAAAAAAGATTTGTGGTTCGGAGAGACATGCGGTTTGCAGATAAATATTCAGCATGGTACGTGATTTTGTATGGCACCAACAAAAACTTAGTTCAAAATCTCGACAAAAGAGGGCGCTACTGCAGATATTTCCATGGAATAATTCCATATTACTCACACAACGCAAGATTTGGATACAAAGTCATTACAAAATGCTGCATGAACACTTTTTGTATCCAAATCCTGCGTCGTATGAGCAATATTGAATTATTCCATGGAAATATCTGCATTAGCGCCCTCTATTGTTGAGATTTTGAAATAATTTTTTTGTTTGTGTCATACAAAATCCCTTACCACGCTGAATATTTTTCTGCAAACCACATGTTTCTCCGGTCCATAGATCTTTTTTTATCGCGTTTTACTTTCACACCGAGCTTTTGAAGCACTTGGTATAAATCAATAATTGAACATAGGGTAGCTTTGGTGTCTTCGGGTCATGATTGGTAAAAATATAGCAAAATTGCTTTCCTCCGGACGGCTGCGATAGGTAACTTTTTATTTTTTGTAATGAAAGCTGCCTAAAAGTACGCGTTCATTCAGAAAAAAAAATGCAACTTATTGCAACAATTGTGCCTAAATTATGCAATTTACGTTGTCTTTCATTCCTTTCTACGAAGAGTGGGCTCATATTGAAAATTATGTCATGTTTAAGAAAAAACACGTATGTTTTTTGTAAGAGTATTACGATTCTGTCGAAATCATTTTTAATTTTTTTTTCCCCTCTGGTAGTTTGAAGAATTAGGATCTTAAACTATACAAGGGATATGAAAAGTAAATGAAACTGATATATCCTCTTGACTCGATTATAGTAATTTTATTGTAGTTTTATGAATTAAAATCCGCATTTAAAACATATTATCTTAAGGCGTGATTTTCCATCTACCGTATACATCGGATGTTCTGCAGTTAAACTTCGTGATATCGGAAAAGGGCGAAAAGCAGCGTGCGACAATTAGGGTAGACCAGGGCTAGTTGGCCCGCTTTTATTTCTAATAATTAAAAAAAATTACAATTCAACATTTTAAATTTCTTTTTATGTTACCACTATCAGTGTACTTTCAAGAAAAAGTCACAATAGTAAAACTTGAAAATATTAAATATAAGTATTAGTTTAGAAGCTCAAATTGACACCAAGTCACTTTTTAATGTTCTGATAGTGTAGAAGTTTAAAAATGATCAAAATTTTACCAAATCTTAATTTTTATTTCTTGCGAACGAAAACACAATATATAGTCTCCTAAATTAAAATAAAAATTTGAAATATTAAAACTGTGAGTTATTCAAATTATTAACTTCGACCAAAAATTGCTTTAAAAATTGATTTTATTTTCTCATAAAAAATGTCTTTAATACATTACGGAACAATAATAAATTTTAATAAAGGCATGCTAGGTGTTAAAAAACCGTAAATCTTAGAGTACAGTAATTTAAGAAATCATTCATGCTTAATTAAGGGATTTATTATAAACACCAGATGTATCAAGGCCTCTGTACATCTGTTAACTGCAATAATTCTCCTTTTTTTGTTTATTATGTTTTTATAACGCATTATTATTCCCTTCAAATTTCTGTCAGTAAAATGTAATATTGCTTCATGATGTTTTGGGTAATGCCAGCTTCTTTGAAATAATGATAATTTTCGTCTATATAAAACTTTAATTCCTAATCAAGTATAAAAAACCCAGTTTGTTTATCATGAAATATATATATTATTGATTACATTCATGATTTATTATTGGTATAATGAGATTTAGATAATATAATAAATTAGGATATAGCAATATGCTGGATTTAATTATGTTGGATGATATAATTTTTTTATATATTTTGTTTGAAATGCTGATCTTTATTAACGGTTCAATAAGTGTAGTTCTATTCTGTCTGTGGAAGGGACAACGTGTCTATTAAAAGAAAAGATATTCTTTGATAATTAAAAAATAGTTTCATGAAACTGCCCTTTTTATGGATTACGAAGACAGAAAGGATTATTTAGTTTTAACGAATAACTACCCAGGTAAGGGGTTTTCACTGCATAAAATGTGGCGTTATTAAAGCATTATTTGTGGCAAACTCTTCTCTGGACAGGGGAACAAGAGGATTTTATTAACAATAGACAAATATCAGAGTCGGGTAGATTTGGATTGTTAGATTTGTTACTTTTAGCAGTAGTGTGTAACACTACGAGGCCGAACTTTTAGGTAGATTTCGTAAGAAATACTACCTATTGCAATCTCCCATATGTTGGAATTTTTGCAAAAACTTTTGCAGATCTACACCGAGTATATTTACGGGAGTTAGAGCGTGGACAGACGGACAGACAAACCGGATGCATAAACACTTTTCAACTTTGTTGGAAAGTGTTAATAAAAATAAAAGACAGTGTTTTAATACGTCTTCTTTAATCTCACACTAGTAAAATGACGTCTTCTTGATCACTAGAGCGAAGCTATCTCAAGAAGCATGCCCTTAAAATGTAAACAGTTTTACTGTAAGAGAAAAATACTATAGGACTATTCACCAATTATGAAGAAAAGGTACATATAAACTCAATGTTAATATACAAGATACGTGTAACTATATGATACAGAATATAATGCAAATGAGGCAGAAATATAATAAACTCGTACATATGAAAAATCAACGGGATGAGATATAGTTTATTTCTGTAATCAGTCTCTGAAGAAATCTTACACGTCTACATGACTTTGTTAGTTAGAGCATCGAATACTGGCGGGGGGGGGGGGGGGGGGGAACTGATGATTTGTTTATGTCATGATCATCACTATTTTTTAGCAAATCATGAAACACAAAAGCAAGTTTAACTTTATCAACGGAAACACAACTTTTCCTTCCATTTATGTTGATGGTTATGTATTCATCATCTCTTGACAGAACGCCATATAAGTCATTATAAGCACGACCAAACCACATACAAGGTCAGTTCGTGACTTTTAAAATGTCACACGAAGTTGACCATCTTTGCGATTGCCACAAAAAGGTGGGCGTGACGCTTTGTACCTATCCCCGTGGATAGATTATCTACTCCATGTGATGCTTTAAACATTATCAACTGGCCTTGTATGTCGTTGGTCGCGGCATAAGTCTTATGTAAGGATAGGACAGTCTTATTTATGCGAAGAAACACATGACTGTAACCCTTAGAATGAGAGCACACGAAACATTTCAGCGCCACGAACAGGTGTAAAAGAATGTTTCAAATTTTTCATTCTTTTCTTCAATTTTTGCACAAAATTGCTGTCGCAGAATACTAAAGATGGGATTTCATAACACCTTTTAACTGGGTGTGTGAGAGAAACTGATGGAAGATATCTCGTATAATCCCCAAATCAAAGATTCAGAACCTTTTTTCTCCCTCTTTCCATCGCCGCAGAAATATAACATCATTAAAAAGTTCAAAGTGGAAGATCTCTTATCGGCCAATAAATAAAAAGAAAAGAAACAGAAGGACTGCATCTACTTCCTTCCTTTTATTTTATGTGAAAATATGCAATATATCTTAGCCATGTGGAAAACGCATATGGTTTTTTCTAGTTCGTAAAAGAACTTAAAAGCAACATAATTGACTGTTTTTAAACTGAACACTCTCTACAGAACATTATTTCATTTTGACTTTAATATAAATACCCAATTATGCTTAATTGGACGATTGCATCAAAGTGCCGAAAATACATCCATATACTTGTAAAATTTAATGATGTAACACGCGTGACTATAATATGTTTTTTAATTCACTTCTCAATGCGATCTTGAACAAGCAAGACGCAAAATGTTTTCACTGCTCTTTCTTTAATATGTATAATTAAATTTCTCTCTTTCTTTCCTATCAAAGAAGCTGTTTCATAATGTGCACCAATCTCACACACTCGCCATTATAAGATGATTAATCTCACACTTACGTTACGATGCCTGACTTACCCGGTAAATGGATAATTCAAATCATGCGGATATCTATATAAAAGGTAAGAGATTTATTTATTCCTTTTTTGCTATGATGAGGCAGAGCGCTGTATGCATTTATCTACTAAAAAACAACTTTTCAAAAGTAAAAAAAAAGCCAAGCAAAAAAAAAAAAAAGAAAAGAAAAAAGGGGAAAGTTGTGGCTAAAAAATAGTGTGATATCAAATTTCCAAGCTAATATTATGGTACTTATTTAACATTTTTTATTAAAAATTTACCATATGTAAGTCGAGTACCTAAGTATGCGTTGATAGAAAGCCTTTTCTCCTTTACTAAATACATCATAACGTGTTTCTGAAAATTAATTTTTTTTAATTATGCATGATGGGCTTGGCGGCCATCTTTCCATATTTTACACAATTTTCTAAGCACACAAGTACATTGTTAAGATCGGAAATTCGAAATTGTTGCTAAAGCAAACATTTTATGCTTTTAATTTATGGAAATGAGGGCCTAGAAATTTGTGTCTTAAAATAAAGTTGAAGTAACTTCAGGTTTCATCTTATGATTCTCTTTTTTCGGAAGGGGTTAATTAATTAGTTAAAGCAGTAAAAATCAATTTGGTTTTTTTTCTTCAAAATAAAAGACTTTCTTAATTTATCTGTCTGTAGCCAAAACTAGAAGTTCAAAATTCTTAATAATGCAAACATATTACGAGCTTGTCTGCTTAGAAATTTGTGTAAAATATGGAAAGATGGCCGCCAAGCCCATCATGCATAATTTAAAAAAATTAATTTTCAGAAACACGTTATGATGTATTTAGTAAAGGAGAAAAGGCTTTCTATCAACGCATACTTAGGTACTCGACTTACATATGGTAAATTTTTAATAAAAAATGTTAAATAAGTACCATAATATTAGCTTGGAAATTTGATATCACACTATTTTTTAGCCACAACTTTCCCCTTTTTTCTTTTCTTTTTTTTTTTTTTTTTTGCTTGGCTTTTTTTTTACTTTTGAAAAGTTGTTTTTTAGTAGATATCAGTTCTTTTTTTAAACAGATTATATATAATTGAAATATTTCTACTCGCTAAAATTAGTCCTTGTATAGCCTTTATAAGCAGGGAACAAACACAATAGTATACACTTTGTTTACCTATCATTCATTTTTTAGAGTAATTAATAATTTAAAAGTAACGAAAGTCAATTTCTTCTTTCAAAGTATCAGTCTTTCTCAATTTATATCGCCTTAAAATTTTCTATGAAGGATGAAAATTTAGTAAAAATCAAATAGATTCAAAATAAAATATATATTTACAGTTAGTCTGTCAGTTAATTGTTTGTTCTAACTTTTTTGTGCTGACGGTTTTGCAAAATAAATTTATCTTTACAAATACCTACGGAAAATCCGAGAATGAAGCCCCGCAGGCATCTAAAGAATCGAAGATCTGTCTAAAGAAGTAAATCTAGCAATTCTAGACAAGATGATGAAACATTTTTGATAAAAAAAATCTAAAAATTTAAAGATATAAACTGTATATATAATTTCATCTTCATTTAGATCGTGTTATAGAGAAGAAAGAATAAATATGTAATTTTACTCAAGTCTGTTTATCCATACCTATTTGCATAAATGTGAAAATATAATTTCGTATAAAAATTCCCGTAAATTGATTATATTTAATAGTCTATTATTAAAGCCGCATAAACATTAGAATAAAATTTTTTTGCAGTTAAAAATTGCCTGAAATCTATAGTCTTATCGTTCGTCAAATTTGTTATATGTTTTTTTTAATACCCAGACACCTTTTCTAAACTCTGACAAAAGATCACAGAAATACTGAAATTATCCAAATACTTATACCTTTCTATCGTATTTCTTTTTTTGAGTGGGGGGAGGGGTGAGAAAGGGCGCTTAAGAACTTCGTTTTGTTCTTAGAATTCTGAATTAATCATTGAAAAGATCTACCTACATAAGTCTTGTTGCAAAATTTTCATTAGGTAAGAGTTGCATCAACTTATACATCATGTGAATATATTAAATTACTTTTGTAAAATACTAGATGGGAGCCATTGATATTTTCAGAGCATTTGCCTACATTTTAAACTTAAATCATTTACAACTATTCATTAATTTTCTATACGAATTAAAGAAGTCGTTGTTTCCATGGCAACTGTACCTTTCACTATTTCTTGTTTGTTTGTTTGTTTTATTGAACACATATATATCAGATCACGTGGGGATCACGGCGGAATTCGAACCCGCCTTCACCTACGTTCTCAAGCGATTAGCGGCGTGGTGTCTTATCCACTCAGCCACGGTGGGCCACTATTGCTTTATCTAATACCCAGATACACAAATTTAACCAGCTGCGCTTAGAATCATGCTCATAACAGAGTACATTTATATGTAAGAGTGGTGACACATATGCACAAGTCGTGTACTCATATTCAAGTTTTTGTCCAAAGTACAGTAACTCAGTTTTCATTAATAGACGTGGAAGATTTCGATTAAACTAACCAAAAAAGTTTAAAAACATTGGCTTTCTGATTTGATTTTATTCAAAATCGTCTTAACCAACCAAATTTAATGTCCGGGATCCAGAGTGTTTACTGCAAACATAAAAAAGTTTTCAAAAATGCAGGCTTCTGATTGATCAATCTCATCGCGCTAATAGCGTAAAATCTATCTTGATCCCGGGCTATTAAACGTCCTTTAAATATTCGAGAAAGCCTTGACAAGTCAGGAAAATATCACACAAAGCAGGCAAAACAAAGAATAAAAATCATTCATTGGCTCGTTCATATCCACGAGCCAATGAATGATTTTGTTCCTTTGCTTTGCCTGCTTTGTGTGATGTTTTTGTGACGCGTGTCAAGACTTTCTCAAATATTTAGGGGGCGTTTGTTTATTTCACCACCATGAAGCTATGAAAGGAGAGGAGCAGACATGTCAATCTTCCCGTGTGAAAAACTACATAAAAAAAACAAGTTCTTTCCCCCTCTTCTGCCCTTTTCTCTCTTGATTTTGACCGATAGCAGCCCATTTAGCAGTCTCCAGTGCAAGATGCAGCTATATATGGCGGACGCAAGGGGGAGGGTGTTAGCGTGACCAATGACATAATAGGCCAGTTCATGACGTTTAAAAGTCACATGGAGTTGGATCATCTTTACACGATGATTAGTACAAAGCGGTGCGCCGATTTTTTTTTGTGTCCATTGCCGTGTACAGATAATCAACTCCGTGTGACGTGATGAGCTGGCCACACTTAGGAACAGCTTCAAATGTTCAAATGACGTCATCTACTTCGAGGCAAACGAAAAAGGACAGACTACCGCGGCGCTACAGCGTCTAGAATATATAGTGTGGAAATCCAATCAGTCGATCACAGCGATATCTGCAGGATATTTCCCAAAACTCCAAGACAATTTGGTCTAGACGCTGTAACTTCTTTTTAAACGTTTTATTAACTTACATTTGACCTGTGTGCTTGGCGTCAAACCCGCTGTAATAATACGATGTTTACTTTGAAATTTGAAAATATATAGCAGATGTCGCTGCGATAATCTCCCTGGATTTCAGCGTCAGTGCACATTTAAGGGATACACTTTTTAGCGGTTCTTGGATAACAAATTTCCACATTATGTACTCTAGACGCTGTAGCGGTGCATTACACATGTCTCTTTCTTCTTTAAAAAATATCCTGCAGATGTCGATGCAAATGACTGTTTGGAATTCGACATCGTTGTACATTTAAGGGATTCAATACTTCCGCGCTTTTTTAAGTATTGCTGGGATAGTCGATTTCTACAACATATAATTTAGACGCTATAACGGAGCTATAGTTTCTAGAAGATATAGTTTAAAAATCGGCTTATTAAAAAAGTGCTAAAAAATGTATCCCATAAATGTTGAACGAGGCTGAACGACGAATGTCGATTACAGCGACATATGGTAATTCCAACATAACTATTTCAAAAGAAAACGTTTCGCTCAGAGAAGATCTAGAAAATGTTGCTCATATCGACATTTGTAATTCAGTATTTTTCAATATTTATGGGATTCAATTTTTAGCACTTTTTAAAGAATTACTGGAATAGCCGGTTTTCACACTATGACCGTGATCTAGGTAGATTTTTCTGTGTTATCGTAACGAGATTGACCAATCAGAAGCCAGAAATTTTGCTAACTTTTCACTGTTTGCAAAATTGTACCTGGATCCCGACCTATATTTCTAGACGCTGTAACTGAGCTCAGGAATAGTACAGAAAGCAAACTCCGTATTTTGATACATTAAGACCGGGATCTAATTAGGAACAAGTGTGTCTCTATAACGAAGTAGCGACATACGGCCAAAAAATGCTTATTGGTAAAAGTGATAAAAACAAATCGTTAAAGTTCTTTGCGAGCATGCCATTATCGTCAGGTTAATGCATGCTGAATTATTTCCCTAGTCTAATAGAGATCGTCCATGCGCGTATCTTCTAATGGAGGATATTCCAAATATGGGTTCGAGGCTGAAAAAGTCACGTGGTACCGGTAATTTACCCAAAGAATTTCTAACTGATAAGAAGAGAAACAGGAAACTACACTGTTAAAAATATCGTGAAAAATTACCTCGGTTCTTACAGGTTCTCTATTTTCTGACCAATGAGAACGCTACATAAACGCCTATGAAGCGTTCTCATTGGTCAGAATAAGGATAGCCTTTAAAAACAGAGTTAATTTTTCACGACATTTTTAACAGTGTACTACTGCTTTCTCCCATGAACTGTTTCATTGGCTAGCGGAGATTTACATTACGTAGACGGAGCCTTTCCTTCTTTACGCTAGACGTTCTTGCCTTGACCATGTGATCATAACATAGATAGAATATCCTCTATTCAAGAAAGCGGATTGCCGTACTTTCGACAAAAGCTTGAAATGAGCATGCCTCCTGTGCATATCTCACCACTCTTATGTATAAAGGCTCTCTTTTATGGTGTTGTTTCTGATACAGCGCCTAGAATACCTAGTGTGGAAATATGCTATCCAAACAGTTCTAAAAATTTGTATCCCTTAAATGTGCGACGATACTGCTAAAATTTCAAGTGTCGATCGCAGCGACATCTGTGGCATTTTCGTATTACTATTATTACATTGTATAGACTAGCAATTTCTTGCAGTTGTAGAAAATATCCTGCAGATGTCGCTGCAATCTGCATATTACAGCAATATCATTGCACATTTAAGTGATACAATATTTTAGCGCTTTTTTAAGTATTACAGGGTTAGCCGATTTCAACACTATATATTCTAGGCGCTATAGTTTCTGAGCGCTGTTGGTTAAATTTCGATATTCGTGTTTTAGAGTGAGCAATAGAGAAAAGTACTAAAACTATTGAAACAACAACTTCTTTAATATTGAAATGTATAGCAAAGGAGTTCAGAATCAATGCCTTAAATAGTTTCGAATACGCACTGTTGTTATGACATCAATACCCTTCCTGTATGTGGAAATGCAAAATTGTGTTCAACATAATTGGCCGCAATCTAGATAGATTTTTCGCTGTTAGCGAAACGAGATTCATTAATCAGAAGCTTGCACTTTTGCGAACTTTTCGCTGTTTGCAGCAATGCAGGCTATTGATTGGTGAATCTCGTTTCGTTAACAGCGAAAAATCCATCTGGATCCCAGCCTAAATTTCTGTAAACGTTGCACTTCATCCATGGCACTAAGAAAATGACTCAAAACTTTTATGACATAGGCCGGGATCCAGAAGCAGCAAAAATTCTCAAACATTCTGGCTTCTGATTGGTCAAACTCATTTTGCTAACAGCGAAAAATCTATCTGGATCTCGGCCATAGTTTTCTTCGATGAAATCAATGCAAAAGGATAATATAAAAAAATTTAAAAGACTTCTAAAATGATTTGGCGGGTTTATCGCTGTTTGGCATAATTTATAAACTTTAGAATTAATTAACAGTTTTTCGCTAATTAAGAATAGAAAATTTGTGTTTTTAAAGCTGAATTTTACAAAAGCACGTAGATTGATGAAATATCTGTCCAAAAATGCAATCCTTACTTTTTTATGTCCATTATTTAAGTCTCTACCTTGATTGAACCATAAATTGTGACGAAGAAAATAAATCGCTCATTTTCAGTATCTCGACGTTATTTAAAAAAATCTATATCTCTGTTTATAATTAATTTATGAAGATGCATTTGGTCTCAAATTGAAGATCTTTTCCATTAGGCCCTTCTGGTTTTGGTTTTATTTTTCTGCGATGATTAGTTCTTTTGATATGGGAAATTTTACGCTGGCATGTTTGGTTGATTTTACATGGAGAAGTTGTCATCAGTATAATAAGCAGTTACGGTGTCTTGCGTTTTATTCTTGGCGTTTGTTTGTTTGGCGAGGTTAGCATTTTTTTTTCAGCTTGGCTTGGCAGAACGACCGTCCTGCTTGATAGAATATGATTAATTGAGAATCGTGTGAACTCACGCCAAGAACTGTTAGGGATACGTCAGGATTACAATTTTCTCTAACAGAAATACCATAATCAAACTCAGAAATTAAACCTTTGATGTCTGATTTCACCGTATCTCGCAATCCAAGCAGAGCTGCAGAATTAGATATAAGCACTCCATTCACTGAATATTCTCGTGAACCTTCCAATGAGCGTTTTAAAACTCCATTTTAATGATCCACTAAACTGTTCCCTTTGGTTGAAATTATATCATTATAGCTCGTACCCAGAAATTTTCTTAGCTCTTTAAAAGACATGATTGATGACGAATTTCCGAACTTTGTCATTTGTTATACTGGCAGAACAACCGCAAAAAATAGCATGGCAGCTGATTCTGCATGTTATTAACAATATCAACAACTAATTAATGCAGAGATATCTGTTAAAGGCACCAGATCTTGATACCTCATAACTTCCCAATTTCGTCATTAGGAAGCAGTGCAATTACTTTCAATCTACATATATTACAGGGTTGCCACAGGCAACAATTTTTAATTCCATTTAGTACCACTTTTTCACAACAAAAAACCTTTTTCATACAGTTTGACAATATTTTTAAAAGAAATATACTACAAAATGTACTTTTTAAAGATATCGGTGCGAACAAGTAGTGAGTAAAAAATAGTCGCCTGTGGCAGTCCTGATATTCAAACTTTTTTTCAGTGTTTCTTGCCTTGACTTTGTGCTTGTTAATAGCTTGCCTTAAACATCTAATTTTTATAATTGTGAGGTATTTCGATTAAGTCATGTAAAAAAATAAGTGTTAGAAATTACAAGAATTAAAAAACATAATTCGAAACACTATTTAAAACATAGCGTGCAGTTTTTCTAATTGTAAAGCATATTGGATAAATCATGTAAAAAAGGAATATTAGAAATGACATGAATTAAAAAACATAATTCGAAACACTATTTAAAAGATAACATAATTCAGATTTTTAAGAGAGCATTAGAAATATCATTAAATTTCCATTAAAAAACTCAGCCTCTTCACTCTGAAATTTCTATGTTTTGTAGAATTTTTACGTCAAAATTTGAGACTGATTCAGCACTTTTTACAATTTTTTAAACAAAGTAAAGATATTTTAATTATTTGTAAAGGAATTTGAACATCCGATACAGATTTGATTATTTCCTGTTTTAAAGTATCCGTTCTTTTATTATGACACCGGCTTCAACCTGCAAAGAAATGTGAATGTTGTAAAGTACTATAAGGGAAAAAGTTTTAAATGTAATTCAGCTGAGGTAACAAAAAGAGTTGATTGAATACCATTCTATTCAAGTACCTTTAAAATTTAACAGACATTCACGCACAATCAGAAAAACGAAGACTTAAGCTAAATATAGTAAAGCACCAAACTGTTAGAACAGAACTTTTTTTTAATATTTTATATTAACGTACACTTTAATGACTTCTTCAAAAGATATTTCATCCGCTAAGAGGGAGAAAGATCTTTTTTCTCTTTTGAATTATATTTATCTTTTTACAGTTTAATAGTAGTTAGATACCATTAATAAAATTTAAAAAACAGTTTTTTTCTCGCTAATTTCGGTCTACTTCTTTTCATGTATAAGTGAATAAATCATAATTTTTAAAAGAATAAGAACAATTACAACAATTATAATTATGGCAAATAAAATTATAGCCATTTTCCATCGCAATTAAGATTTTGATGCGTGGATAGGTGAACAGAATTGAATTATTACTTTATGTACCATATGTATAGGGAAACTGGGAATATTTGCGACCACACAGGAAGTTTGACCCACAGTTTTTATTTAATTTTTTAAATATTTTTTACTTATAAAAACAAGGTGCACGCATAATATAAGCCTATACTACTAGTTAATGTTGTTTTTCAGCCATATGTTGTGATAATTAGAAAAAGTGGAAATTTTGATTTCTCCCTCCTCTCCCCAAAAAATTAAATTTCTCAATATTTCCCATTGGCAATCGAAACCGCGAATGAAAGTAGTAAATAAAATTAGTAAAAATAGTTTTGCTTTAAAGCGTAAAAATATTTAATAATTTTAAAAAACGATGGTTCATTACAATTTGGTACGGATATTGACGTGTTTTTAAACATTTTTTTCATCTTGGCGACATGTGCTAAATATATTACATTAGTTTATTTTAAAGGGTCTTAAACTGCCTCATCTATGTTAGATAATATGAAGTTTTTTATTATACCTGACTAATGTTGTGTTATCCTCTACATTGTTGCTGGAAAGTTCTAGGCAAGTTATAAAATTATTACTCGGTTACGGCGTTAATGAGCAACCATAACATAAGCGCTGGAGTAAGCAGGCAAACCTCCCCTTTTTACCTTAATTTTGTCGATTGCAGACAAACATTTAATAATAAGGATCGTATAAGTTCGTAGTTGAGAGGCAAAAGTAATTAAATTTAATTGCATAAAATAAAACTAAAATTAACAATTACTTTAATTACTCAATTAAATTAAGCCAGAATCGTGTTTTTTTACGACTATTGCCTTTTTGGAAAATTACTGCACTGGAATTTAAAATGATAAAAATCTAGTAGGTTAAGTTTTAACGGCAGCCTGACAAAAGCATATCGATGAGGGATATTAATGAATCATATCTCTCTCCAACTCGATGCAAAAATTAATTAAGTGAACTACATAGATATAAATAATAAATAGAATGTTATTAACATTTAAAAAATAATTTATTTATCTCATTTACATGCATTAATTAAAGAAAGAGTACAAACATTATGATAATGAAAGCAATTAATTTAAATAAGTTTTGTTTCCTATAAATTTTCATAATGGACATATTAATTATGGTAAATCTTCTACTAACTGTAGACAGACCCTATTGTATATTTTTTGAAATATTTCCTTTACATACACTACACAAGATATATAAGAGGCTACCATTGACTCCATAGGCTTAATATCATCACCTTTTATAAGCTCCATCAGACCATCACACGGCCTTTATAAATTAAGTTTTTGAGAAAGTCCCTCTTATGTATTGCACCTTTTATCCAACTTAGTACAGTCATTCTACTATCAAAACCTTATTATTAAAAAAAATCTATTTTTTTCAAGTGTCAATTACGACAAACATTCTCTCAAGTGTGTGTACAATCGATATAGTACAGTATCACTGGTCTTATAACCTGCTAACTAGAGATAATATTTTTTAAGTAAGGATATTTTAAACTACTAACTGGACGATCATTTTACAAGTGATACTTCAACCTAATCACTAGATATAATCATTCGTAATGATACTCAAGATGATTATTTTTCTCCCTAGAGATGGTGCAGAAAGGCGGGTATATAGGGAACCCCTTTATCGGCTCGCTCCATCATTATATTCGGGGCGGCCTCGAATCCCACCCCTTTGCGACCTGAACTTGACCTCAGTGCATTCCCATTGCTCATATGTCTACAATGAACATTGCTTAGGATTTGCTAGTGAGTTTCCCTACATCCTCAGCCCTGCGTCCCCTAGAGATCTGCACGGGCCGGCCCTTGCCCCGAAGCCCGAGCCGGGGCGATTTTCATTCACGGCACTCGGGCCGGCCCGGGCCATACTTTTTTCTGAAGGCTCGGGCCGGGCCGGCCCTAACTTAATTTTTCTGTACAGAGCCGGGCCTGGTTTCATTCCTAGTCTTCACGGCCCAAAATTTCCAGTCCTAGTTTTGAGCCAGCCCGTATGAAAATCATTGTCTCAGCGTGGCCTGGTCCATTTAAAGGTCAGTTAAATTAAGCCTGGCCCAAAAGTTTTTGCAAACAATGCATACATTTTTGAATCGCCATTATTCTACACTTAAACATTAAAATTTATTATTTTTAAAGAATAGTAGATTTCTACGCATATTAAAATATAACTAAATTAAAATACAGTAAGATGTGTAAAAAGAAACCTGCCTATGACAGAACCCTGTTTTAAACTGAAAAACATGTTGATCCATGCAAAATTAATATACTAATAAGTAAGAAAAGAATATATAATACATTTATACTTGCTAAGAAGGGAACTTGTCAATAACGCTTTTTTTTCTTTTCTATGCAATTCCATCTTAGAAGATTTTACTGTATAGCATTTTTCCGATTTTTAACACTTCTATACATGGAATATGGATTAACAATATTAATGATAACTGAAACATTTACATACAAGAAATAGATATTCATTAAAAAAATAAATATCGCAGCCTGATGCACTTCTATTAAAATAAAGATTATAAACATGAAAAAAAAGTTAAGATAAATATTTCTGGTCAGAACTCTCGTACGAAACAAATTTTTAACCGATTCGACGCAAAAATCAATGTTTTGTAGAAGTTCACTCGGGCTGGGCAGGGCCTGGGCCGAAATTTTAACTTTTTTCCGGTCCGGGCCAATATTATTTTTTCCACGGGCCGATTTTTTTCTCTATGAGTCGGGCCGGGACCGGGCCTGGAAATGTCGGCCCGTGCAGACCTCTAGCGTCCCCCCCCCCTCTGCTGTACACAAACTTTATTTACGACTGGCTTATACTGACGTCATAAATAAGTGTTCGCCGTAAATGTCATCCTATTGTGCCAATGAGTTTTATTGTCATCCCTGTAATAAATTTAGATCGTAAACAAGTCTCCTTGTGTGATCTAGACTCACCCGTACCTGAAATTTCCATATGTGGACAATACAATATATACGCTTTATATACATTTTACATACAGACATACTCTTGAAAATAATATTTAATTAATATACATTATTTTTATTTAATCAACTTTGCATTTTTGCTGGAGAGTTGAGATGCAGTGTAAACAAGTCAAAAGTAACTGGATTCCTCGAACTGTTAACGGGCTTAGTGAATAATCGATTGGTGACGTCTGTAAAATCTCTTTATTAAGTACTTTTATGTCTGTTATAACTGTTTATGCATTTTGTCATTAAAGGACTATGTCTATGGATATATTTCCAGTGTGTAGTTTAACGCTCTTCCATTTACCCCCATCATGTTAACCAGTGTAATTAAACAGAGTAATGAAAAGCAAAAAAAGAAAAATTGCGTAATTAGTAAATGTACTTTATCCTGCTTGTAAAATCCACTGTATCAAAATGGTGTCATATGCCACATTACGAATAGTGGCGCTAAACAAAGACAACTTTCATGATAAACTGATAAGATAACTTGAAGATAACTTCTCATATTTATTTTACTTTTTAAATATCTCTACTCGTACGAACATTTCAAAATTTTTATAGTTGACTGAAATACGCTCTTCCAGTATGTTCTGAAAAGTCTGGGTCAAAATATTGACATTTAGCTACTTTCAGACCATGGAAGCACAATGTGACTTGCAGTTGAGGATTTTTTTTGAAAAGGTTAAAATTCGCATTTTCAATACCGATTGCACAGCTGACAAAGTCTGTGCTTGAAATAGGTATCTTTTGAATCAATAGCTCTAAAATCGAGCCCTAGGCGAGCATGGCTGAAAGGTAGAAAAAGCCAGCCAAGAAAACGGCTCTTTCTGAAAGCTTTTTGCAAAGACTCAGGAGCATTATATTTTCAAACTGATTGCGGCGTTTAAGACGTAACAGTACAAAATTTAAGAATATGTATTCCTTTTCTCGTATCCCGTACACTTCGGGAAATAAGCATTAAGACAAAAGCAGAAATAAATAAATAAAAATAAATAAATAAATCAGTATTTGATTTTTTTTTTTTTTTCTGGAAAGCAGGAAATGAGCATCCGCGTGCAAATCTTCCGATTTTTCTAAAACGAGATAGTTTTATTATGAGTTTTTAATTAATATCAGGACTAATTAACAAAAAATAAAAAATCTGAGCCTCAGGTGCATCAGGACTTGCCTTGGACTATCCTCATACAAATTTTCAGACTTCTGCGAGTGGTAGATTTCGCTAGCCATCGCAAACAGACAGACAGACACGCAGACAGAGCGAAACTTTCTTTTTATTAGCATGGCTATTTAAGCTATGCTTTTAAAAAATAATATTAAACATAATATATACAGTGTGTTATTACAGAAAACAACTTGCACATTTAAAATGTAATTTCCAGGGTATTCCAAAATTTGACCGACAATTTCAGAGGGGTGATAGTAAACATCAAGAGGATGATAAATTGGCATAGAACATGGGGTCCCAAACCATTTATTTAGTCACAAATACTGGGTGTTTTATCCTAATTGAACTCGGATTGACGGTAATAATTTCAAGAAAAATAAACACATTGCAATAGAAATGCAACAATATGTACGTTGTTTTTTGCGAAATGTGCTAACATCACGAAAATATCTGGAAAAACATATTGCTCAAGCAATCCATGATATCGTATGAACTGATAATCATAGTCCAAAATGTAGGGCGTCAAGTGCGTACTGCTGCCGCGTATAATGCAAACTTCTACCACTTTTGTTTGGTGTTATCACATTTACAACAAACACTGTAAAAAAAGATCTTAAGATAACAGAAAAAAATTGCTGAATTTCGACATTTAAAATTACGTTAACATAATTCTTAGGTTATTTCATCTTCATCTGTCTTATTTTCTTGTCAAACAACAAAAAAGCCTTTTTTTTTCCATTACGTCTTCACTACAACAGAAAAGTCTGTCATATTGCAACAAAAATAGTTTGCGTGGGAGATCTCCTCAGAGGACCCCTCTGACGTCTACAAGGTCATTTAGAATGATCATTTATTATTGGTTTACCACCGAACCCATGCTGACGCTTTCATTCAGTTAGGAAAACTTGAAGCTTCTATCTTGAAATATCTGTTGCGTGCTGTGCGTTGTATAAAATGGCAAGGTAGAATATTATAAGTACAGAACTTGTGTGAAAATATAAATTATTTGAAAACAACGTTTAAACACACAATAAAACAAGCAGATTTGACCATACGTATACGTTTCGTGAGTACTAGGACTCACATCCTCAGTGTAAAAACTTTAAAAACAATATCCCCCCCAACTGTATGTACGGTGAAAAAAACCCAAATGTCAAAACATAATACCAAAAGACCATCAAGTTCTAACAGCCAATGAAATTAATGCGGAAGTGAAGTGTCGTGACACAACAAATCCATCCAGAAAGTTGAGATGTATGGTGTACTAGATAAATCATTAACCAAGGAGTCTTTAAATTTATGGATATGAATAGCCTCAAAAAAGTCTAAATCCAGAGGAGTAATGCATTTCTTGATAATGGTAGCTGAGTCAAAATTAAAATTATGTTCCTCCCCCCAGCAATGAGAGGCGATAGAGGATTTCTGTAATTCTTTTTTCTTTACATAGTTTCTGTGTTCATTGATTCTGTAACGGAGTTTACGTTTAGTTTGTCCAATGTAGGACAAACCGCATTGGCATTGAATGTCGTAAATGCCCCAATAATTATGTGGAGGAATTTGGTCCTTAAGTTGCGAAAAAGATAATTTATTAACCGGTTTAAAAACCACATTAAAATCATAATGTCTTAAGATATTAGACATCTTAAAGCTAATGCTATTATAAAATGGTAAAATGATAAGGTTGGAAATGGAAACCGTAGTAACAGGAGAATCAAGATTATTAACATATTTATTAAGACTATGAGAAATTAAATTATTGATATAAGATAAACTAAAACCTCGATCAATAGCCACAGATCTAATGTAATTTAATTCTGTAATAAGTGAATTATTATCTGAACAAATTAAGCGAGCTCTATTAATCAAATAATGAAAAGCCGAAGCTTTTTGGGAAGGGTGGTGACATGAATTGAAATAGGGGTGGGGGGAGTGTGACAGCAAAAGGTTTACGGTAAACGCAAGTGTCAAAGGTGTTAGGCTGACGTGTAACCAACACATCCAGAAATGGCAATCTATTATCTATTTCAACTTCATAAGTGAATTGAATGACTGAATCTATTGAGTTTAAAATCGTTAATATATTGTCAACAGAAAATAGAGAAAGGTCCAAGAGAGCAAAAGAATCGTCTACATATCTACAATAAAATGGGAAGTTGATAAGGTTAAACATTTTAACCTCAAAGTAATGCATATATAAATCTGCTAAAAAAGGGCTAAAGGGATTACCATTGTGGTAAATCCAATGGGTAATCCCCTTAGCCCTTTTTTAGCAGATTTATATATGCATTACTTTGAGGTTAAAATGTTTAATCTTATCAACTTCCCATTTTATTGTAGATATGTAGACGATTCTTTTGCACTCTTGGACCTTTCTCTATTTTCTGTTGACAATATATTAACGATTTTAAACTCAATAGATTCAGTCATTCAATTCACTTATGAAGTTGGAATAATAGATTGCCATTTCTGGATGTGTTGGTTACACGTCAGCCTAACACCTTTGACACTTACGTTTACCGTAAACCTTTTGCTGTCACACTCCCACCCACCCCCCATTTCAATTCATGTCACCCCCCTTCCCAAAAAGCTTCGGCTTTTCATTATTTGATTAATAGAGCTCGCTTAATTTGTTCAGATAATAATTCACTTATTACAGAATTAAATTACATTAGATCTGTGGCTATTGATCGAGGTTTTAGTTTATCTTATATCAATAATTTAATTTCTCATAGTCTTAATAAATATGTTAATAATCTTAATTCTCCTGTTACTACGGTTTCCATTTCCAACCTTATCATTTTACCATTTTATAATAGCATTAGCTTTAAGATGGCTAATATCTTAAGACATTATGATTTTAATGTGGTTTTTAAACCGGTTAATGAATTATCTTTTTCGCAACTTAAGGACTAAATTCCTCCACATAATTATTGGGGCATTTACAACATTCAATGCCAATGTGGTTTGTCCTACATTGGACAAACTAAACGAAAACTCCGTTACAGAATTAATGAACACAGAAACTATGTAAAGAAAAAAGAATTACAGAAATCCTCTATCGCCTCTCATTGCTGGGGGGGAGGGACATAATTTTAATTTTGACTCAGCTACCATTATCAAGAAATGCATTACTCCTCTGGATTTAGACTTTTTTGAGGCTATTCATATCCATAAATTTAAAGACTCCTTGGTTAATGATTTATCTAGTACACCATACATCTCAACTTTCTGGATGGATTTGTTGTGTCACGACACTTCACTTCCGCATTAATTTCATTGGCTGTTAGAATTTGATGGTCTTTTGGTATTATGTTTTGACATTTGGGTTTTTTTCACCGTACATGCAGTTGGGGGGATATTGTTTTTAAAGTTTTTAAAGTTTTTACACTGAGGATGTTAGTCCTAGTACTCACGAAACGTATACGTATGGTCAAATCTGCTTGTTTTATTGTGTGTTTAAACGTTGTTTTCAAATAATTTAAGGGGGAATATTGTTCATCTAAAAAGAATAAATAAGATTTAACGATTTTTTTACATAAAATTCACAGTAAAAAAGTTCCCATTAAAAACACATATTGAGAAGAAGAGCCAGCAAAAGGATTTATTCTGGTTTTTTTTTTTTTTTTGTTTTTTTTTTGTTTTTTTAAACAAACATAACAAGGTATGTTTTCATTCTTCTTTGAAATATTTAACAATGTTTTTCCGAAGCATAATAATATGTATGATTTTTTTTTTCAATTTGTTAAAAACCTTAATTAAGCAATCTATTTAATTTTTATTTTTTTATAATGCATGATTTTCTTAAATTATTAGAATTACTTTATACTTCATAATTTATTTATGTGCATTAGGAACTAATTCGTATAATTCTGTTAATAATTGGAGATTATTTTTTGATTAATTGTTTATTTTATGCTAAATTCATAATCTAGCTTTATGATTAGTTTACAAATCTTGAATTTTTACTTTTACATAGCTGTAGAATGAATACTTATTATATTTATTATTTTTATGACTCAGAGAGTTTAATTTTAATTCATATATATTGAGTTTTTAAATTAACTTTGTCAGTGATTTACATTAATAAGTTTTGGAGTTTAAATAATAAACACGCAGTAGCTGTATTAATTATTATAGTAATAGATAACTGATATTTTCCTTTAATACTAACCAGAATAATATTTATTAAATCTGATCGCCGTTCATATATTTTTACTGTTTAAATTTATCACATTTGTTCCATTTAATGAAATAAAAATTTGAACTACAACTCTGAATTATTTTGAAAATTATTCCTAAGTTTTAACCATTCCTTTCATATTATCAGCAAGTTTAATTTTGTTTAAAATTTTAATTTAAATTACATTAAAATATTTCTTTTCTTATTTAGTTGATTATCATTTACTATGTACGGAAAAACATTATATATTTTTAAGAAGAATGAAAACTCACTTTATTACTCTAGCTGAAATGAAATATATATATGTTTTTTGTTTGTTTGTTTGTTTTTTTACTGTGACGTTTATTTAAATTTTAGTGGCTCTTTCTTTACGTTTTTCATCTTTGCTCTTAGCTACCAACTTTTATATTATCACTTTTTTCTAATGGAGATCGTCTCTCAGAATTTTTTCGATTGAATAACACAAAGCTTGCTATTCGGGAAAACTGTAAAAATTGGCAGCTATATTATTTACGTAATTAACAAGCATCACTAACTTAACCTAATAAATATTCTGAAATATTGGATAAATAAATAGTAAAGCTGTTTCAATTCGAAATAACATTCAATAGATTCATATTTATTTTATTAATAAACATTTTTATCGGGGAGGGGGCGAGTTACCGAATATTGTTTGTTTTTTTTTAATTCTATGCAAAAAAAAAAGTTCAAGATAACTTCTTTCACTTATTCCAATTTTTAATGCGTTTATGTTACAAAATCTATATAAATGCGTTTGAATATTGTATTGCGAATAAGCTATTTAAATTAATTTTGTAAAAATTTGGAGGCGAATTCCTTATAAAGAAATATTTACTATTATTAATATAAACAAGACGATCGGTAAATAGAAATTTCCCCTGTACCTAACCTATAATACGCGATTCTTCTGTTAAATAGAACCTCCCCACCCCCTCGCCAACAGGAATCGACCTACAGATTTTGACTGTTGGGAAAAGCGTCAATTGTCAACATGAAGTGCCAGTATGACTACGATTTATCTAGTCTGATAACGCATTTTTTCGATAACAGACATTTTCTGAAAACAGATATTTTCTGGAAACTTTTTGCTGCCAGAAATTTTCTGTTGCTTTACAGAAATATTTTTAACAGTGGAGGTGAGAATGTCTGTTGAATGTTTTATTATAATATATTTCAATTTTCTGAAAGTTATTAACCATTTCACCGTTTGCCCCGAGATAACTCGGGGGTAAAAGCACTGTTTTCCCATACCTGTCGCCGGTGAAATGAAACACTCTGTATTTTTAACATAATACGTTGTTTCCAACCCCATGTTCTATGGTAATTTTCCATTCTCTTAATTCCTGATATCAGCCATTTGAATTTGTCAGTCGGATTTTGAAACACTCTGTATATGAATACTGTTTCACGTTATTTAACTTCAATCATTAATTACTCATATTTTCTTTTTAGGTGCGTTCGTAATTATATAAATACGTACCACCTGTAGTCGACGTTCGGTCCGTCTTTCTGCCCGTCCGTCCGTCCGTCCGCATATAACAGAGCAAAAACTACCCAACCGAATGGTCTGAAATTTTAAATATATTATTTTGCAAAATTTTCTCGAGTCTTTTCAAATTTTATGAAAATCGGATGTATAGTTTAATTACAGGGACAGTCAAAAGTTTTCCGTTACATTACGTCTAATGGGGAAAAAAATTATTTAAAGTGCCTTTTGAACATGATGAAATTGATATGCACTTATGAAGTGCACTAAAATATACAGGGTGGTTATAATTAAACTTTCCCTATAAACAGCATCCTACAGCGCAAACGGGTGAACGGAATGCAATGAAACTTGGTATATAGACTATACACGAAATGCGCTCACGGAATTTCGAATAAAAAAATTTAGTTTCAAAATGTCCACTAGATGGCGCCTTTTCTGGAAAAACAAAAAAATTAACACAATAAACGGCCAAAACAGCCGGTTTTACATTTTATTACTCATAATTCTTGTTCTAGATTGTTAATTTTGTTTCTGTATTCCGTTTTGGTTGTTTATTGTGTTAAATTTAATGTTATTTCCGGAAAAGGCGCCCTCTGGTGGACATTTTGGAACTAAATTTTTTTTTTCGAAATGCCGTGAGCGCATCTCGTGTATAGTCTATATACCAAATTTCGTTGCATTCCGTTGACTTGTTTGCGCTGTAGGATGCCTTTTGTAGGGGAAGTTTAATTATAACCACTCTGTACATTCAGTACAATATACGGTGCAAACAATATTTATAAAACTAGTTATAATAGTACGAACGCACCACATTTGCCGGGTTTGACGTGTAATTTCCAACATGTTTAAATATTCGCAGGGGAAAGGGGGCGCCAATTTACCGTCTTTCCCCGGCTGAAATTCAGTCTAGTTTCGTTGCTGATCACGAATCACAAATCACAACACAAAATTTACTCAGGGCTCGCAGCATTTCTAAATTTTTCTATATTTCCTACCGCTATTTAAAATAAAAAATATCTGTAGTAAATGCCTTTAAAATCTGCAGTAGAAGTCTACAATAAAGATTGTCGTTTTAAAACACTGGCAGAAAAGTTACAAAATATTAGAAACTCAGCGCGCCCTGGTTAACTTTATACGAGTGTGTCTACTATAACATTATACTATTTGTTACGTCCAAAAATGCTGAAAATGTATTTAAGTATTATATATCGGGGTTTTCATGTAGACCTTCTACCTTGGACATTTCTTTATTGAGAACTTCTGAATTCAATGGAAAATTCCCAATAGTAATTTATGCTTTATTTTAGGATTGTTTCGTGATTATTTAAAGTGAAATATTTTCTTTCTGATTTTTCGTTATGAATTTAGAACTTTTGAATAAAAAATTGCCAAACGAACAGCCCAGTTTTCAAAGCAAATAATGGCATTGTAAAGAAATTTGAAAATAAATTTTTTCCGACCAGCATAATTATTTAAATATATTTATATATATTTAAAATAGTTAGCTAAGGTATAAGAGAATTTTCATTTAAAGTTATAAATAATAAACATTACATTTAACAAGCCTAATTTAGTTCATAGTTCAGCCAATGCAAAGCAATTTCTATAACTGATATTATTCTGATAACAAGCTTATTTAGAAATAAAATAAACCGAAAGTTTCTCTTAAAGTTTTGCTTAAGTACAAACTCATAAATTTAATCACAATTCTTCTCTATCTTAATTAAAAATATTCATTAAGAGCTGTCAAAAAGAGAAACTTAAGAATATCTTTTCAACATTTAATGAATTTCTGAACTAGTCCAGGATTTCACAGTGTCATGTAATTAACGCATCAAAATTTTAAACAAGTTGAATTAATTATTACGAAGTTTCAAATTAATTGTATTGTTCCAACAAAATTGGATGTTTTAAAATAGCTGCATATCTTTTATCAATTTCATACGATTCCAGACATCATTGAAATGTGTTAATTATTTTGTCAATCTTAGATTGTTGTGCTGATATTTGTTTATGTATTTTTGTTGATGATATAAATTAATAAGAGGGTAAGATAACTTTAAAATATTTAAAAACTTGCATTCGCTCTGCTAATTTTCAGGTTTAGAAATTTTGTTGTAATACATAATTGGCTATCTTTGCTTTGTTTTCCTTCAGAGAAATCTGAAAACAGTAAATGTAGAATCTCGAGGCACCTCAGGCTTAGAATTTTGGTATTGTCGAACTCCGTTATAACAAGAATGGAGGAATCAGTGCGTTTTCTTATTAAAACAACGTTCTCGTAAAAAACGAGTATTAAGCTATGTTCATTACTCTCTATGGATGTATAGATGTTACCTGCTTTTCCCTGAAACCACATTAAAATTTAAGAAAACTACTCATAACTACGCTATGTGTATAAAAATTAACGAGCGATAAATTATCTCAACTCGTCAATATCATAGACTACAGGGTGGCTACTAAATACTGTTACAAATATTCATTCATTTTATTTTACAAATATAAAATAGAAAAGGATAACTACACTAACATGATGAACATCAGAGATGAAAGTTTAACCGGAAATAATTTTAATCAAATTGAGCGCCATCATTATTGATTACCAAAGATAATCTATTATGCCATTGTCTGACTGCGGCACAAATCATTTTAAGAGGTAGTCGGTACCATTCACGCAATATGGAAGCTTTGAGAGAGACCAAACTTCTGTGTTTGCTGCTATTTACTTTAGCCTCTAAAATCCCCAGACGCAATAATCTAAAGAATTTAGATCCGGTGAAGAAGGTGGCCAATCTTCTTGCATGATAAAGTTCGGACAGGTGACAGGGAGCCAAGCCTGTGTTGATTTATCTCGGTGCGTAGATGTAAAATCTTGCAGAAATATCCAATTCTTTTTGGGATACAACCCGTCAGCAAGTGGTAATAAATGTGTAACCAATATGTGTTGTTTGTAATATTCGAATTGATATTTATCCCTTTATCGATGAACTTCAAAGGCAATTTTCCATTGTTTGACACTGCAGCCCAAACCATAACAGAATTCTTGCTCTGAAAGCGTTTAACAATTCGAAAGGTTTCAGGTATATCCTCGAGGGTTGCTAAATATACGATATCATTTTTAGCATTATAACACTGTTAAGGGCAAAATAGCTTCCCATCAGAAAATATTATTCTGTCAACACTTTTCCTACCATGCCGCTTCATCACTTTCTACCTTCTTTGTAATTTTTTTATACTTTGTGCAGCAACCAATCCTTGAATTTTTCTTTTGCGATAAGGGCAATAACCCGGATCTTCATTTATAATAACTTGCATAGTTCTGCAATTCACGTTCTCTTCTGCAGCCATTTTATTTGCAGAACGTTGTGGATTTCTTCACACCTTTTCCCGAATTCTTTTGATGCGCTCTATTGTGAGAACAGAGCGTAGACGACCAGACCTAGATCGATATTTACATAGCTATTAGTATCCAATAATCGATTTATAGTTTTATATATAAATGTTCCATAAAAACCAGGGCATTTTAATTGCTTAAAGGTTTTACCTGAGGAAAACCTGCGATCAAAGAGCTGTTCATTCATCATTCTTTGGCTTCCCTCTTTAAAATAATTTTAAATATTCGCTTTATAACCAAATTTGTCTGTTCTAATAGAAGCTTGTTAAACCCTAAAATAGAGAAATAAAATGTTTTCCCAAACGATTAAAAGTAATTCGTAATTTTCGGGGTGTAACAGTATTTAGTAGCCACCCTGTATATTGTTGTTGTTGTTTTCATAACAATAACGCATGTTATGGCTTTGCAAATATACTTCAAAAAATACATACAAGCGTGTATCAATAAGTTTTTTCTCTCACATAGAAGTAATTAAGTGAAATTTCTGAAATTGCTACATTTTATATCTTTTCTATATAGTCACCGTGCACAGTAACACATTTCTGCAGACGGTATTTCAAAGAGAGGGGGAGGATATATTCCAGGAGGCGAGATAGTAGACCCATAGGAAGCATTTATCTAACTTTTACCGACCCTCATATTTGACATATTCTTGGAAAGGCATGTGACCACTTATTCATGCTATGCACCTCCCGGTCCCCTCTCTCAGTTTGCCCTCTGGGGGACAATTTTTTAAATTTTGCGGACATCATTCATGGTCCCTGGGGGGGGGGATTGGAGGGAGGTGCTCGTGAAGTGCATAACAGGAATAAGTGGTCAGAGGCCTTTCCAACATTATGCCACATGTAGGGGTCGGCAAAAGTTAGATAAATGGCCCCCTTTAGGTCTTCTATCGCGCCTTCTGGAATACGTCAGCCCTCTCTTTTTGAAATAACGGTTGCAGAAATGTGTTACTGTGCACGGTGACTATATAGAAAAGGACTAATATAATGTAGCAATATCATAAATTTCACTCAATTTTTTCGATGTGAGGGCAAAAACCTATTGATACACCCTCGTAAAAATATAGTTCAAGTGTTATGGATAATTTTCTTCTTAGTTTTCTTCTCTAAATAACGGTGTAATAAATCATGGATTGAGTGCAGTGGATAGTATTAGTATTCTAGAGGGGCTTGAATCCCAAAATTCAGGTAAAATGAAAGAATTTGGAAAAGAAAAGAAATAATAACACAGCTGAAACATTAGATCAGGCAATTTTGTTGTAGGCATCTTATTTTCCTAGTTTATACAAACATTTAAAAATAATAGCGTCTCACTTTATTCGAACAACCGTTTCATTATAGCCTCATTCGGTCGGGGTAATGGACTATTCCATGGCGCGTGGGGGACAGCTTTTCTATCTATTACCGCTGTTTTAACAACGTTATTCTATCCTCAAATTAAATCAACTGTGTTAATATGAAAATCTAAAGGTTTTGTTATTTTTAATGTATAGTTTATATTTTAAAAACTTATAAGTTAATAGATCCTATAGGTTATGTAAGTATCACACGCAGGACATTTTGTCCGTTTTTCATGGAATGCCCCTGAAACGGACTGATTACTTAGGTCTAGGATTTAAAATGTAGGGATTTTTAACCTTTTATCTACTGACGGTACATATAAGTAGCATTAAAATAACTTGTTATAAAATTCATTTAATTCTTCGATTAGTAGTAATACAGTTTAGAGTGAGTTATAGATGCATTACTTTACATTGTTCCAAAAGCATTATGGGTTACACAAAACAAAAATATTTAAAAAATTATATATTTCTTTTGCCTTTGCATCTTTTCAGCTTTCTTGGCGTTGGGGTGAGGGGATTTTTCAATTCGGAAATATTTCTATATTTCTCTTGTAAGAACATTTTATTTGTACATTTCCTAACTCTACAAGATACTAATAGAAACATTTAAAATAAACTATTTGAGTGGGGTTGGTTATAAATATGTTACAAAATCCCTAAAAATTCAAATTTAATTAATCCTTCTAAATCCTTCAATCCTTCTAAAATCCTTCTAAAATTTATTAAATGATTGTGTAAATCTTCTAATGTAGTTTCAAAAATTCGCGAAAAATGCTTTAGAAGATAAAATTTTCACGAATTCATAATTCAGTACATAAAGGGTTAAACCTATTAAAAACGAGCAGCTTTCTTAGGTCTTAGGGTTTAAAATGTGGAGATTTTTAAACCTATTAAAGGATCATTCCATATCATGTGTGGAATAGTTTTTCTAAATATTACTGCTGTTTTAACAATGCTATAGTATCCTCAAATTAAAACAACTATGCTAACTTGAAAATACAGGGTATTTTGTTATTCTTAACACGTTCACGCCGGCGCGGTGGGTCACACTCGACTGTCTCAAATCTATACAAAGTCTCCGGCTTTTTGGATACCAGTATTTTAATACAGAAAATGTTGTTTTATTTAATTAGAACAATTGGGCGATTTAAAGGAACAACATTTTCTCTAAAATAATAGAGGTGTGAAAAAAAGCCGGAGACTTGACAACTGTGAGACTGTCGAGTGTGACCCACCGCGCCGGCGTGAACGTGTTAATGCATAGTTTATAATCTAAGAACTTGTAAATTAATAGATATAGGTATTTATGTAACTGTTACGTGCAACGTATTTTGGCCGTTTTTTGTGGAATGACCCTGATAAGAGAGGAAACGGGATTTTATTTATTTATTTTTTTCTTTTACTTTTATTTTTATGACACGGAATATTTTTTATTTATAAAGAGATAAAAGAATCAGAATACCAATTGCAGCACTTTTTTTATTTGTAACCCGAGTCCACAAATCGAAAATAACTATGAAAAGCTCAGAATTGTGCCTCATAATACCGCCGATTGATCCTATGTTATAGCTCCTTAGCTTTCGAACTAATACTATACAGAGTAAAAAAGAGATATTACATTAGATTTTTCGACGCTTTTACCATTATTTTTTCCTCTGTTGGTGCAGTGTGTAGTCTATTGTTCGAGCTGAATGATAAATTTTCTATATACATTATTCAATTTGCAAACATTGGATGAAATCTGACAAAAAAAAAAAAAAAAAAAAAAAAAAAAAAAAAAGACAAAACGTTTATAATTTTTTGTACATGTACTATTTATAGTAGCTGATGGATAGTAAAATCAATGAATAGACACAACAAAAGTTTGACCGACAGAAACTGACTGTTTAAACAGTGGAGTAAAATAAAAGTTTTATTCTATGTTAAAAGGAAACTTTTTATACAGAAATCAAATTGAGAAAGGATTGTTGAAGATGGAAAATAATGGATCTTTTTTTATTTATTTTCATCATCTTCTTGAAGGATTCTGCAAAATTGGTATTTTTCATGCTTGTTTAAGAAACAATTTTATTATGCAATAGTTATAGATATTTTTTTTTACTAACCATTTAAAAAATAGAAAAAAAAATTCATCGCACTATATAGCTCCATTTTAAAAAGTAAATAATTAAAAAAAGAATTATCGTAGAAATTAATCAGATGCGGCTAAAAAACTATTCCGCACGAAGAACAGAATTTCTAAAGAGAGTATTTCCGTAATTTTTCAATTCGGAAATATTTCTATTGTAAGAACATTATATTTGTACATTTCCTAATTCTACAAAATAATAAGAAAAATATTTAAAGTAAAAGATTTGAATGGGGTTATAAATATTGCACAAAATCCCTATAAATTCAAATTTTATTAATCCTTCTAAATCCTTCAATCCTTATAAAATTCTTCTAAAATTTCTTAAATGATTATGTACATCTCCTAATTAAACAATTCACGAAAAATGCTTTAGAAGATAAAATTTTCATGAATTCGTAATTCAGCACATAAAGAGTTAACCCCATACTGGTTTATTTTACCCCATATTGGTTTATTTTACAAAATGTTTCTAAAATGTTATCCTTAATTTTATTTCAAATCTTAAAATCTTACTGACAGCTCATCAAATTAGCTAAGAATTTACCAAATAAAATGTAAAGTTCAGAATAAATTTTAGAAATATTTTTTTTCAAACAAAGCAGTAAGAGACATCCTTTAAAAAGAGTACACAGAAAAAATAAAATTTAAAAATATTAATTTTCTAATGAGGAAATTTAAAATACGAAAGATTTCCATGTGCTTAGATTTAACTTTGAAGGAGATTTCAGATAAGTCTGACCAACAGTCTCATCAGACATTCATCAGTAACCAGAATAATAAGAGACAGTTTCGAAGTCGATTTTTGTATAAACTTGGTGAAATTTTTGTCAATAGAATTTAACACCAAACACTTATTGGACAAATTGAAGAAATCAAGCTCCTGCAATGCATACAAGCCCAGATGTCAGAAATTACTATTGTTCGTGATACTAAAGAAGAAAATATTTCCTTTCATTAAATCTTATTTTCAATTGTAATGAAACTAACCTTTATTTTTGTGAAATGCGATAACGGCAAGACAAAAACTATATGGTTCCACTATAGGCCTTCAAACAGCCAAACTTGACGTTCTATATTTTAAAAATAGCTTACCGAGGCTTGTGTTTCACTGATTGAAAATCCTTAGCTCTTAGTGTTTCCATTGGGATAAAACTTTAAAACATCTTTTTACATTGCCCTTTCTTTCCTATTGCAATGAAAATTTACCTTGCTTTTGCGAAATGGGATAACATCAAGACAAGAACAGGACCTTTTCCCCTATTGGTCTTCTAAGATCATTAACCTAACACTCTATATTTTGGAATGAATTTGTCGTTCTTACGTCATCACTAATTGAAAATACCCCATCTCTTCCAGTGTATCGACAATTGGTAAACATCTCCTATTTTTCCTATCTTTCCCCACCTTTCTTTCGTATCGTAAAGAAAATTTACCTTGCTTTTGCAAAGTGGGATAACATCAAGACAAGAACTGAACTTTTCCCTTACCTCTTAAAGCATGAACTTAACATTCTATTATTTTGGAATAAATTTGTCGTTCTTATGTTATCACTGATTGAAAATATCCCTTCTCTTCCAGTGTATCCACTATTGGAAAAGTCTCCTATTTTTCCTATCTTTCCCCACCTTTCTTTCGTATCGTAAAGAAAATTTACCTTGCTTTTGCAAAATGGGATAACATCAAGACAAGAACTGAACTTTTCCCTTACCTCTTAAAGCATGAACTTAACACTCTATTATTTTGGAATAAATTTGTCGTTCTTATGCTATCACTGATTGAAAATACCCCTTCTCTTCCAGTGTATCCACTATTGGAAAACGTCTCCTATTTTTCCTATCTTTCCCCACCTTTCTTTCTTATCGTAAAGAAAATTTACCATGCTTTTGTAAAATGGGATAACATCAAGACAAGAACTGAACTTTTCCCTTACCTCTTAAAGCATGAACTTAACACTATTATTTTGGAATAAATTTGTCGTTCTTATGTTATCACTGATTGAAAATACCCCTTCTCTTCCAGTGTATCCACTATTGGAAAACGTCTCCTATTTTTCCTATCTTTCCCCACCTTTCTTTCGTATCGTAAAGAAAATTTACCTTGCTTTTGCAAAATGGGATAACATCAAGACAAGAACTGAACTTTTCCCTTACCTCTTAAAGCATGAACTTAACACTCTATTATTTTGGAATAAATTTGTCTTTCTTATGTTATCACTGATTGAAAATACCCCTTCTCTTCCAGTGTATCCACTATTGGAAAACGTCTCCTATATTTCCTATCTTTCCCCACCTTTCATCCCTATTGTAATGAAAATTTACCTTGCTTTTGCGAAATGGGATAAAATCAAGACAAGAACTGGACTTTTCCTTTATTGGTCCTCTAAAGCATGAATTTAACACTCTATATTTTGGAATAAATTTGTCGTTCTTATGTTACCACTGATTGAAAATACCCCTTCTCTTCCAGTGTATCCACTATTGGAAAACGTCTCCTATTTTTCCTATCTTTCCCCACCTTTCTTTCGTATCGTAAAGAAAATTTACCTTGCTTTTGCAAAATGGGATAACATCAAGACAAGAACTGAACTTTTCCCTTACCTCTTAAAGCATGCACTTAACACTCTGTTATTTTGGAATAAATTTGTCTTTCTTATGTTATCACTGATTGAAAATACCCCTTCTCTTCCAGTGTATCCACTATTGGAAAACGTCTCCTATATTTCCTATCTTTCCCCACCTTTCATCCCTATTGTAATGAAAATTTACCTTGCTTTTGCGAAATGGGATAAAATCAAGACAAGAACTGGACTTTTCCTTTATTGGTCCTCTAAAGCATGAATTTAACACTCTATATTTTGGAATAAATTTGTCGTTCTTATGTTACCACTGATTGAAAATACCCCTTCTCTTCCAGTGTATCCACTATTGGAAAACGTCTCCTATTATTACTATCTTTCCCCACCTTTCTTTCGTATCGTAAAGAAAATTTACCTTGCTTTTGCAAAATGGGATAACATCAAGACAAGAACTGAACTTTTCCTTACCTCTTAAAGCATGAACTTAACACTCTATTATTTTGGAATAAATTTGTCGTTCTTATGTTATCACTGATTGAAAATACCCCTTCTCTTCCAGTGTATCCACTATTGGAAAACGTCTCCTATTTTTCCTATATTTCCCCACCTTTCTTTCGTATCGTAAAGAAGATTTACCTTGCTTTTGCAAAATGGGATAACATCAATACAATAACTTAACTTTTCCCTTACCTCTTAAAGCATGAACTTAACACTCTATTATTTTGGAATAAATTTGTCTTCCTTATGTTATCACTGATTGAAAATACCCCTTTTCTTCCAGTGTATCCACTATTGGAAAACGTCTCCTATATTTCCTATCTTTCCCCACCTTTCATCCCTATTGTAATGAAAATTTACCTTGCTTTTGCGAAATGGGATAAAATCAAAACAAGAACTGGACTTTTCCTTTATTGGTCCTCTAAAAGCATGAATTTAACACTCTATATTTTGGAATAAATTTGTCGTTCTTATGTTACCACTGATTGAAAATACCCCTTCTCTTCCAGTGTATCCACTATTGGAAAACGTCTCCTATTATTCCTATCTTTCCCCACCTTTCTTTCGTATCGTAAAGAAAATATACCTTGCTTTTGCAAAATGGGATAACATCAAGACAAGAACTGAACTTTTCCTTACCTCTTAAAGCATGAACCTAACACTCTATTATTTTGGAATAAATTTGTCGTTCTTATGTTATCACTGATTGAAAATACCCCTTCTCTTCCAGTGTATCCACTATTGGAAGACGTCCCCTATTTTTCCTATATTTCCCCACCTTTCTTTCGTATCGTAAAGAAAATTTACCTTGCTTTTGCAAAATGGGATAACATCAAGACAAGAACTGAACTTTTCCCTTACCTCTTAAAGCATGAAATTAACACTATTATTTTGGAATAAATTTGTCGTTCTTATGTTATCACTGATTGAAAATACCCCTTCTCTTCCAGTGTATCCACTATTGGAAAACGTCTTCTATTTTTATTATCTTTCCCCACCTTTCTTTCGTATCGTAAAGAAAATTTACCTTGCTTTTGCAAAATGGGATAACATCAAGACAAGAACTGAACTTTTCCCTTACCTCTTAAAGCATGAACTTAACACTCTATTATTTTGGAATAAATTTGTCGTTCTTATGTTATCACTGATTGAAAATACCCCTTCTCTTCCAGTGTATCCACTATTGGAAAACGTCTCCTATATTTCCTATCTTTCCCCACCTTTCATCCCTATTGTAATGAAAATTTACCTTGCTTTTGCGAAATGGGATAAAATCAAGACAAGAACTGGACTTTTCCTTTATTGGTCCTCTAAAAGCATGAATTTAACACTCTATATTTTGGAATAAATTTGTTGTTCTTATGTTACCACTGATTGAAAATACCCCTTCTCTCCCAGTGTATATCGACTATTGGAAAACGTCTCCTATTATTCCTATCTTTCCCCACCTTTAATCCCTATTGTAATGAAAATTTTCTTTGCTTTTACGAAATGGGATAAAATCAAGACAAGAACTGGACTTTTCCCTTATTGGTCCTCTAAAAGCATGAATTTAACGCTCTATATTTTGGAATAAATTTGTCGTTCTTATGTTACCACTGACTGAAAATACCTCTTCTCTCCCGGTGTATATCCACTATTGGAAAACGTCTCCTATATTTCCTATCTTTCCCCTCCTTTCTTTCCTATCGTAAAAAAAATTTAACTTGCTTTTGTGAAAATAGTTAACATCAAGACAAGAACTACGAACTTGACGATCCATATTCTGAAATGTGTTTTTCCTTTCTTAGGCTATCACTCATAGAATAAAGCCCTTCTTTTCCTGTGAATCCACTAGTGGATATATGTTCCGTTTTGTTATTCCAACTAGGAGCGAATGGTTTAATGTACTTCCACAGCTCTTTCCATAGTATTATCTCATTTGAAATTAAACAGGGTAAATATCTTCCATTTTTTACTACAATATCTTCCCTTACCTCAATCCGGTATTTTTCTTAGTTGAAACTCTAACTCGGTTATACTGGAACACCCTGTATATTTATTTGACTAATTAAATATACTACGATTACATGTTCTATGGTAAATATTATTTCTTTTGTTCTCCAACCCACGCTTAAAGTCTGCGTAAGAACTTTTGAGTGGCTTATTTTTATTATTATTATGAGCATATTGAAAATTCTTATTGAAAAATCATTAAAATTCTTTCAAAAGCAATCTTTTGTACAGTTTCGAAACATGAGCCGATGAAAATAAAATAAAGTAAAACTCCCTTTTAAGCAACATCTATAAACGAATAAAATGTAAAGAAATATACTAAACTATATTCAATTCCCGATACTATTTTACAAATAATAAATCACTTAGATTTTAGTATATTCTGTTATGTAAAGGTTTTCTACGAATAACTGAAGAATCTATACTTTTCCTTAAAATTCTCTCTATGTAAGATTAGCATCTTTGGGATAAGGTAAAAACCTTTTTGAAATATACCTTTTAAAGAATATATGTTTTATTTTTCTAAGCTTTAGAAATCCTTTATAAAATGTTGATTTGGAGAAAAAGCTAAGTTTTGCGGAGGAGTTTCTTAAAAAGCTATTTTAAAGTAAAAGAATTATGCTTGTTATAAAGCTATTTAAAAGTAAAAGAACTTATCCTTGTTCCTTAAATGAATATATTTATTTTTAAAGAATTACATGCCGAAATTTAAATACAGAATATAACTGTTTTTTTTTTAAAGAATTACATGCTGAAATTTAAAAAGTCCTTCCGGCCAGTGCCGGGAGGAAGAGGTAGCTTTCATAATCCTTATTTAAAAAAGCCAACTTATATCATGCAAACACACGAAGCTCAATTTAGTGGAAACCGAATATAGGAAATTCAATACTAATTTTTATAAATATAATGAATGAGAATTTCGCGAAATTAGTCAGCTTTATCCAAGCAGCTTTTCTTTAAAGTAACTTATATTTGGCTGCCAAATTCGGCAATTTCTTAAAGTGCCTGTCATTTTAAGACAACATGGTGGATAAGGCTAAGCAGTGAACTTGGTCGAGACCTTAGTAATTGCTGTGCACATGCTCACTCACATCGGAATCGGTTAACATATAGGAGTGCTGTCGCATGCAAAAAATCAGATTTTTCAAAATATCACCCACAATAGAAATTGAAACTGCTATATCTGAGCCATTTTTTAAGGTAAAGACAAACAAAAAATGCTCCTGAATCCTTATATCAAGATCAAATACTTAAGAAAGAAACCTTTTTCAATTTCTAATTTTTTTGCACCTCACTTTAAATATATATATATTTTTTAATTTAATGGCCGCCATTTTGAAAGAAGATGGCTGATGAATCTGGCCAGCGAACTTGGTCGAGGTGTTGATGTATACTATCCACATGCCTTCTTACATCGAAATAGGCGAATACGTGTGTTATCGCGTGACAAATACAAGATCGTTTCAAAATGTTAGCCATGCTAGAAATTCAAAGTGCTATAAATCAACCATTTTTTAAGATATCAACAAAAGAACAAATTTTCAGAAACAAAAACTGCTCCGGAATCTTTGTATCAAGGCCAAACACATAAAAAAAATCTTTTTCATTTTCCAATTTTTTAATACCTCATTTTGAATTTTAAATTTAATTTTTTTTAATGGCAACCCTTTTGAAACAAGATGGCGAATGAAGCTGGCCAACGAACTCGGTCGAGACATTGGTATGTACTATGTACAGACCAAGTTACATCGAAATCGGTTCATAATTACGGGAGTTACAGTGTGACATAGGTCAGATATATATATAGACGAAAGAAAAACTGTTCCGGAATCTTTGTATTAAGGTCAAACACATACAAAAAAAAATCTTTTTCATTTTCCCATTTTTTGGAATCTCATTTAATTTTTTTTATTTTTTAATTTTTTTAAATGACCGCCATTTTGAAACAAGATGGCAGATGAAGCTGGCCAACTAACTCGGTCGAGATATTTGTATGTACTATGTACACACCAAGGTACATCCAAGTCGGTTCATAAATACGCCTGTGATTACGTGAAAAAAATCAGGACGTTTCAAAATGTCAGCCACGCTAGAAATTCAAAATGCTATAACTCAGCCATTTCTTAAGATATAGACGAAACAAAAACTGCTCCGGAATCTTTTTATTAAGGTCAAACACATAAGAAGAAAATAATTTTTCAATTTTCAATTTTTGGTACCACATTTCAAATTTAAATTTTTCTTAAAAATTTAAATGGCCGCCATTTTTAAACAAGATGGCGGGTGAAGCTGGCCAACGAACCCTGTCGAGACACTGGTATGTACTATGTATAAACGAAGTTACATCCAAATCGGTTCATAAATACGCCTTTTATCGCGTGACAAAATTCAGGACGTTTCAAAATGTCACCCACGCTAGAAATTCAAAATGCTATAACTCAGCCATTTTTTAAGATATAGACGAAACAAAAACTGCTCCGAAATCTTTGTATAAAGGTCAAATACATAAGAAAAAAATATTTTTCAATTTTCAATTTTTGGTACCACATTTCAAATTTTAAAATTAAAAAACATTTTTAAATGGCCGCCATTTTGAAACAAAATGGCGGATGAAGCAGGCCAACGAACTCGGTCGAGAGATTGGTATGTACTATGTAAACACCGAATTACATCCAAATCGGTTCATAAATACGCCTTTTATCGCGTGACAAAATTCAGGACGTTTCAAAATGTCAGCCACGCTAGAAATTCAAAATGCTATAACTCAGCCATTTTTTAAGATATAGACGAAACAAAAACTGCTCCGGAATCTTTGTATAAAGGTCAAATACATAAGAAAAAAATATTTTCCCATTTTTAATTTTTTGGTACCACATTTCAAGTTTTAAATTTTTTTTTAAATTTTAAATGGCCGCCATTTTGAAACAAAACGGCGGATGAAGCTGGCCAACGAACTCGGTCGAGACATTGGTATGTACTATGTACACACCGAATTACATCCAAATTGGTTCATAAATACGAGAGTTACAGTGTGACAAAGGTCAGATGTATATATATATATATATATATATATAAATTTTGAACGGAGGGTGGTTTCGGGGTCTGGGGGTCATGATCGATGAAAATATACCAAAATTTTTTGAAATCGCTTTCCTCCGAACGGCTGCAATAGGTAGCTTTTTTGTAAAGAAAGCTACCTAAAACAGAGTATAATTATTTGATTAATATTATGATATTATAATTTTCTACTTATTAGGCTTGATAATCTAGTATTCGTTTTCTAAGAGAGTGGTTCAGTAATTATTATCCCTAGTGTATATAAAATATTTATACTGCGATGGTTGTTGTCGAATATCCAAGCCTAATGTCTTAGATGCCTATATGCTCAATTTCAGAACCGTAACTGTTATACGCAGATAGTTTTGGAGGGAGAGTGAAAGGGAGGGAGTGGGGGTGATTTATAGCTTATGGGGCTAGATATGTGACAGTGGATGAGACGTAACTACTGTCGTTTGGACTCAAGATCATAGCGATGTAGCCACATCTCAACCACTGTCACAAATGTAGCCTCATAAGCTCCAAACCATCATTTCACCCTCACCCCCTCCTTAAAAACTCCCCCAAAAGTAGGTATTTTAAACTTCACAATTCTCTTCAAAACTATGTTAATATAGCAGCTTCGGTTCTGAAATTGAGCTGAGCATATAGGCATTTTAAGAGATTAGGCTTCGATATTGCACATCAACCATTGCAGTACAAATATTTTATATACATTGGGGACAATAATTATTGAATTGCCCACGTAAAAGAATTCATTAATTAAAATTATTTTTCATAAATTTATTCTTTATTCTATCGATTTATTGAAAATAGACCATTGATTCAGGTTTGTCTGGAAGTTATTGATTTTACAACAACTAATTTTAATTACTAAACACTCGTACTTACCATGATATCTGGAATAAGCTATTCATTTTGGTTTCTCTTCCAGTTAAGGGCATCATTATACAGGGTGTTCCAAAATTCGACCGACAAATTCAGAGGAGTGATAGTAGGAATCAAGAGGACGAAAAATTACGATAGAACGTGGTCGCAACCACGTATTTAATCAAAAACACAGGATGTTCTGCCCCAATTCAATTTGTGTTGTCGCATATAACTTTCAGAATCTGGCGTGTATATACGAGGGTGGTTCAATAATTATTGTCCCGAGTATGTATACAATATTTGTACTGCGGTGATTGGCGTGGAATAAGCCTAATGTCTTATATGCCAATATACGCTCAATTTCAGAACCGTAGCTGCTATAGTAAAATATTTTGTTGCGTTTTAGGTGTGAGAGGTGGCACCTAGCTTGAAAGGGGGGGGGGGGAAGGCTAGTTTGGAACTTATGGGCCCAGACCTGTTCTGTGATAGATTTGTGACAGTGGATGAGACGTGGCTACATCACTATGATCCCGAGCCCAAAACGACAGTAACCACGCCTCATTCACTGTCACCCTCCCCAACTACCCCCTTTCAAGCTAGGTGCGACCTCTCACAGCAAAAACGAAAAAAATATATGTTAATATAGCAGATACAGTTCTAAAATTGAGCGTATATTGGCATCTAAGACATTAGGCTTCAATATTCCACATCAACCATCGCAGTACAAATATTTTATACACACTCGGAACAATAATTTTATTGAACCACCCTCGTATAATAGAACTTTTAATAGACATTCTCTTGTCAGTTCATACGGTATCATTGATTGCTTGAGCACCCTGCTTTTCCAAAACTTTTTGTGACGTTATAACACTGCCATAGAACATGGGGTCTCAAACCACTTATTTAGTCACAAATACATAATGTTTCATCCCAACTGAACTCGATTGACGGTCATAATTTCAAGAAAAATAAAAACATTGCAATGAAGATGCAACGATAAGTACCTAGTTTTGTGTGAAATGTGATAATATCACAAAAAGATCCGGAAAAACATGTGCTCAAGCACTCGATGATACCGTATGAACTGATCATCACAGTCCAAAATGTGGGGTATCCAGTGCATACTGCTGGCGCGTATAATGCAAATTTCTACCACTTTGTTTGGTGTTATCACATTTACAACGAAGTTGAGAATGCCTGTTAAATGTTTTATTATAATATACTTCAGTTTTCTGAAAGTTATGACCGTCAACCCAGATTGAGTTAGGATGAAATACCCTGTCTTTTTTATTAAATACGTTGTTTGCAACCCTATGTTCTATAGTAATTTTTCATCCTTTTGATGCCTGCTATCAGCCATCTGAATTCATCGGTCGAATTCTGAAACACTCTGTATATGAATACTGTTTCACGTTATTTAACTTCAATCATTATTTACTCGTGTTTTCTTTTTTTAAATATTCGTAGTGCAGGTAGGAGCCAATTTTCCGTATTTCCCTGGCTGAAATCCAGTCTAGTTTCGTCGCTGACCACGAGTCGCAAGTCACAACACAAAGTTTACTCAAAGTTCGCAGCGTTTTTATTTTTTTTTTTAATATTTGCTACCGCTATTTAAAATAAAAAATATCTGTAGTAAATTCCTTTAATATCTGCAATAGAAGTCTACAATAAAGATTGTTTTAAAACACTGGCAGAAAAGTCACAAAATATTAGAAACTCAGAGAGCCCTGGTTAACTTTATACGAGTGTGATTACTATATCATTATACTATTTGATATGTCCAAAAAAATGCTCAAAATGTATTTAAGTATCATATATCGGGGTTTTCATGTAGGCCTTCGACCTTGGACATTTTTTTATTGAGAAATCTAGAAAAACACGTGCTCAAGCAGTCGGTGATACCGTATGAACTGATAATCCAGTCCAAAATGTGGGGCTTCCAGTGCATACTGCAAGCGCCTATAATGCAAACTTCTACCACTTTTGTTTGGTTTTATCACATTTACAACACAGGTGAGAATGTCTGTTAAATGTTTTATTTTAATATACTTCAGTTTTCTGAAACTTATGACTGTCAACCCAAATTGAGTGAGGATGAATCACCCTGTATTTTTGATTAAATACGTGGTTTCTGATCCCATGTTCTTTGGTACTTTTTCATCCTCTTGATGCCTACTATCAACCCCCTGAACTTGTTGGTCGAATTTTGAAACACCTTGTATATAGGGAACTCCCGTTAGTGCGAAATCACAAAGTAGGCCGTTTTTCGTCCGTATTAACCTAGTACTTGACATTAGTTATAATATGATGGTGGAAGCAAAACCGTCCGCATTAACCAGCGGTACGTCTTAAAAGGGTACGGGACAGAAAATTTTAAAAAAGATGCAATTTTTTTAATTGCCTTAAAACAAATTGCAGAGTTTCTAGAGTTAAATACATCAAACCGCAAGCTTTTTTCATGATTAAGGGGTTCGGAACACAAAAATCTTCGAATTTTCTAAAAAAAAATTATGGCATTAAAAATTTCTCTTTTTTTTCTGCTTAAAATTATGTTTAATTCATCTTTCTATCTTAACTGGAATAGGAAATATTAATTTTTTTCGTTTTGATTTCTATTCAAAATCTAGCTTTCAAGGGTTGAAAATCTACCTTTCTAGGGTTTCTACGTTGTCGTGGAAACGACTTCTTGTGAAAATGTGTTTTTCTTCATGATGGGGTTTTTTCCCCATTTCTGGTATTAAAATTTTGATAAGTCAAAAGCCGTTAAAGTTAAATGGTTCAAACTTGGAACATGTCTTTTTCAATTGTCTTTGTTAAACTTTAATTCAGCAAATTTGAAAAAAATATTTACTTTTGAAATACGTTTTTTTTTAATTAAATCTTTTTTTTTACTTTAAATATTTTAAATTTTTATTTAAATTATTATTTTTGAAAATGCTGAATCAAATTTAAACCTTATATAATTCTGTTTATTTAAATGCAAAAAAAAAAAAAAAAAAAATTCTACAAATAATATTTCGAGTTATAACAATTTTAAATTACCCCACTTTTATAATAAATTTCAAATTTTAAATTAAAAAAGAAATTACGAGAAGTTTTATCATGTGATTTTGTTTACAAATGATATGGTTAACCATCACAAAAAAATTTCAAAATTTTAAGTCAATAAATAAAAATTAGTTTAAAATGTGTCTCGGGCCCCCTGTTAAAACCCCCCTTTCTTTCTGTTTGACTTGGCGAAAATTAATCACCGCCAAGAATTATGGTAACCCTATTTTTTACTTTACTATTTTTCAGTTTGTTTAAAAAGGTAGATGTAATTTAAATTCTGAAGCGAGCGATCTCCGCTATATGAGATCTGAACCAGGACTGCCTGGTGATAATAAATATATTAATATTCAGTTTTTCGAGGTTTTAATTATTTGAGTGCTGATTTACTTCCAATGAGTAAAATCGTTCTGTTGTTTTATCATGAATAGATAAAATTGTTCCGCATTTCATTTATTTGAATTGACGTGAAATATTTCTGATTCGAAGTTCTTTTTATTCGACTGTGGTCTTTGAAATCCCTCATGTTGGCTAACCGCGACAGTATGTCTGGACTGACGAATGAATATTATTTTCTTCTGATTCTGAAAGCTTGAGGTAAGCTATTTTTTTATTGTTTATTAATTGAAAGCAAATATGTCAACTACTGTTAATATTGATACTTTAAAAAAGAAAAGAACTGGATTACGTACACAAACTACAAAATTGTGTACAAAAATAAGCACAACTCTTGAAGACGATTCACTGACATTAGAAAATAAGCTGGATTTATTAAATATTTGTAAGGACCAGTTAAATGACAAATATGAATTATTAAAAAAATTAAACTCTGATATTCAGGATATTATCGCCGATGACGATTTGAGAAAGAAATCGAAAATTCCGAAACCTATAGTGAGAAAATAATCGAATCTCGTTATAAAATAACGAAGTTCTTAAATGAACATAACTCCCAAAATCAGAATAATACTTTTCAAAATTTTATGAAAAATGAATCCGGTTCTCAAAACGGAAATTTAGAGCGATCTATGAAATTGCCGAAGCTCACTATAAATAAATTTTTTGGTGACAGCAGTTCCTGGTTAGAATTTTGGGGGCAATATTCTAACGCAATTGAAAACAATTCCAATTTAACTCCTATTGACAAATTTGTCTATTTGAAATCTCTTCTTGGAGGTAGTGCATATAATGCTGTTGCAGGATTTTCGCTTTCTGAGGAAAACTTTAAATCTGCGGTGGATTTGTTAAAGACTCGCTACGGTCGTGACGACCTAGTCATCAACGCACATATGAATAAACTCTTAAATTTAAAACAGGTAAAGAATGCATCTAATGTTAGAGAACTTCGGGAACTGTATGACAGTTGTGAAATACAAATTAGAAATTTAAATTCTCTCGGAGTTACAGCAGGAAGTTATGGTCATCTCCTATGCCCTATTTTATTAAAGTTGATACCTGCTGAAATGGCGTTAGATTTTAATCGTAAAAGAACCGATGGTAAAAAAATGGAAGTCGAAGAGCTTCTTTCTTTCATTAAAAACGAAGTTCAATCGCGAGAATCTACTATGGCACTCCAGAGCTCTGAAAATAGTTTTAGTGCTAAAAAAGAAAAGAATAGATACAATAACAGTTATAAACATTTTAGCAACTATAAACGCGACACTCCTTCAGCCTCTGCATTGGCTACTAACATAAAAAATGTTTGTTTATTTTGTGACAATGAACATGATTCAAAATTGTGTAAAGTGTGTACTATTCCTCAAAAACGGGATAAATTACGTATGCAAGGACGCTGTTTCACTTGTTTCAAGAAATTCCACGTCTCGGCTAAATGTAAATCGAATTTAGAGCCATGTAAATTTTGTAATGGAAATTTTCATCATTATTCGATTTGTTTAAAAAAATCTCAACCGACAATTCCAAAAGAAATCGAATCAGCTGACACAATTATTAGTTCGATTTCTCATTGTAAAAATGAAAATGAAAATTCTTTTAAAGAGGTTATATTACAAACATCTTGCGTAAATGTGGAATCTGATAAAAACTCTGAGCTTGCATTATGCTTATATGATTTGGGGAGTCAAAGGTCATTCGTCACAGAGCAATTAGTATCAAAATTAAATCCCCGAATTATTCGTCAAGAAAAACTTCAAATTTATTCTTTTGCAGCTGTTAAACCACAAATAAAAACATTTGATGTTGTGCAATTAAAATTATGCCATGTTGAAAACAAATCGTGTTTCATATTTATCGAGGCTTTAGTCACAGATGTAATTTCAAACGTTAGGATTTTTCCCCCCCCTTCTCTCCAGACAGATAAAAAATAAACTGGCACCTTTTAAATTAACAAATGCTGTTGCATCATCCCATTCTAATGTAAATGTTCTTATTGGAGCGGATTATTTTTATCAAATCTGTTACGATAAAGAAATAAGAAAAATAACTAAATCTCTCTTTTTATGTGATAGTTTATTTTGATATTCACTTTGTGGTTTTTATGAAGATGAAAAAAGAAAAAAAATGGAAAGTGCTTCTGTTTTAAATCTGTGTGTTTCAACTCCAGTTGGGGAAGATTTGAATTTTTTATGGGAAATCGAATCTTTGGGTATTACGCAATCAAATGATAATATTTCTGATGCAGATAAGGAAATTGTGAGTAAGTTTGAGAATAACTTAAAATTCGTAAATAATAGATATGAAACAGGTTTATTGTGGAAGGATGACAAAAATAAAGTCGGGAATAATTTTAGAATAGCTAGAAGTCGCTTTGAGGAATTAAATCGTAAATTCGAGAAGGATAATGACTTATGTAAAAATTATAAAGATATTATATTAGAACAATTAACTGCTGGGATTGTAGAAGAATGTCCTGATAAAATAACAGAAAGTGGTTATTTTATGCCGCACAGGCCGGTTTTAAGAGATGATAAATTAACTACTAAGGTAAGAATGGTTTTCGATGCTTCTTCTAAAGAAAAGCATTTAAATTCTCTAAATGACTGCTTGTATCCAGGTCCGAATCTTAACCCGAGCATTCTTAATGTAATATTTAATTTCAGAAAATTTAATGTTGCATTTAGCGCTGACTTAGAGAAAGCGTTTTTGCAAATTGGGATAACAGAGGAAGATCGGGATTATTTAAAATTTTTGTGGTTTGGTGACGAAAAGAATGATTTAAAATTTTTGAGATTTACACGAGCTGCTTTTGGGGTAACTTGCAGTCCCTTTCTTTTGGCCGCAACGATTAAATCCCATATACGTAAATATGTTGATCATCCTGAAGTTGTTAAGATTTTGGACTCTTCTTTTTATGTAGATGATTTGATTACGGGGTCAAAATCTGACGAAGGCGCTTATTATCTATCCTCAACAGCTTCGCATATTTTTAAAGAAGCTAGCATGAATTTGCGAAAATTCAATACTAATTCTGTCAAACTTAGAAAATTATGGAAAGAAAATAAATTATGTGACTCAGAGGAAAATTTGAATAATTCTCTAAAAATTTTGGGATTATTATGGGATACTAATTGGGATATTTTACGTTTTGACGTACAATCCTTTCCTGATGATTGGAAATTTAATCCCTCGAAACGCGTTGTTCTTAAAGCCATGTTAAAATTCTTTGATCCTATTGGATTCATTGCACCATTTTCTGTTCGTATGAAAAGTTTGCTACAGGAAACATGGAAAAGGGGTTTGGAATGGGATGAAAAATTCCCTGATGATTTAAAAATTGAATGGGAAAATTGGTATGCAGAAATCGAACATTTACATAAATTTGAGGTACCCCGCAAATATTTTCCACAGGGTTTAGACTTTTCGGACCCAATCGAAATCCATATATTTTCAGATGCTAGTCCTAAGGCTTATGGGGCCGTAGCTTATTTTCGATGTACCATACGTGATAATAAAATTATGACTAGTCTTATTTGGGCAAAATGCCGAGTCGCCCCGATTAAATTTTTGACAATTCCTCGGCTTGAATTAATGGGGGCATTAATAGCTGCAAGGATGTCTAAATATCTGAAAAGTGCATTTAATTTTCAAAATTTGGAAATTCATATCTGGTCAGATTCCACAATTACGTTACATTGGATCAAGGGATCAGCCATGGATTGGAAGCCCTTTGTGGCTAATAGGGTTGTAGAAATACAATCTTTGACTGATCCTAGAATATGGAAATATATTCCGGGTAAGGATAATCCTAGTGATCTACTTACTCGAGGCGAAAATTTACATAACCTCATAGAAAACAAATTATGGTATTACGGTCCTGAATGGTTGTCATTACCAAAGGACAGTTGGCCGAAACCTGAAAAGATAACTTTTAATGAAAATATTTCTAATGAAAGAAAATCAACAAACTTGAGTTCTACTCAATTAATCTTGTACAGTAGGTGTTGTACCTCCAGAGTCTTTGTTAAAATTAGAAAATTTTAGTTCTCTTTCCAAATTACTTAATATCACAGCCTGGATCTTGAGATTTATAAATAATATCAATAAATTGAAACCTAAAATTTCAGGTGAGCTCACAGCTCAAGAAATTGAAAAGGCAGAATTTTATTGGTTAAAACAAACCCAGTTATCTGTCTTCAATCGTGAAATTGAGTTACTAAAAAAGGGAAAGCCCATCTATAAAGATTCAACCTTGTATAGTCTGAATCCAAAATTGGATGAGAATGATTTGTTAATTTTATCTGGAAGATTACAATTTTCAGAATTATCTCAAAGGGAAAAGCACCCTTTTATACTTCCATATGGGAGTGCTTACTCCAAATTGTTAATTCGAAATGCCCATGAAAAGGTTTTCCATTATGGAATTGCAACAACTTTAGCTCACTTACGAGAAAATTATTTTATAATTAGAGGACGAAAAATGACAAAATCTGTACTGAAAAACTGTCTTATTTGCACAAAATTTAAAGCTTCTCCTGGGAAGCAAGAAATTGCACCATTACCTAGAGATCGTATTACTGAATCACCACCCTTCTATACCTGTGCTGTAGATTTTGCAGGACCTATTTATGTCAAAGCAAAAACTGGCCAAGAAAAGGCCTATATAGTTCTTTTCACGTGCGCAGTCACTAGAGCTGTGCACCTCGAATTATGTACCAATTTAAGTACAGAAACTTTCCTTTTGTCATTTAAAAGATTTATCTCTCGTAGAGGAATTTGTCGAACAATCTACAGTGATAATGCGAAAACATTTATCAAAGCTGATAATCTTCTTAGAGAAGTTTGGAGCCGAATATCAAAAGAGGAAGTTTTACGATATTTTAATAAAAATAGAATCATATGGAAATTCATTATTCCAAGAGCCAGTTGGTGGGGCGGTTTTTGGGAACGCATGGTACGTTCGGTGAAAACTCCTTTGAAGAAATTTCTCGGAAGATCTTGTCTCTCATATGAAGAAATACAAACCACTTTAACTGAAATCGAAGCAATGATTAATGGTCGCCCTTTAACTTATGTTTATGAAGAAAACAGTGAACCGCTTCCACTTACTCCTTCACATTTCCTGATCGGCAAACGAATAAATTCTCTACCAGATTTTCATTGTGTTACTGAACCTAAATCGAACAAAATAACGTTAACAAAAATATTGAAATATCGAGAGCAAGTTTTAAACCATTTCTGGAAACGTTGGAGGCAGGAATATATGCTAGAACTGCGTTCTGCCAATTTTTCAGTTCCTGTCAAAGCTCCGACTAAATTCGAAATTGGTGACGTTGTGTTAATTAATGAAGATAAAACTCCAAAGCACATGTGGAAATGCGGCAGAATTACAGAGCTCTTTTTAGGAAGAGATTCGAAAGTTATGTCTTGTGCTATACAAACTGAATCTGGTGTAATAAAGAGACCAGTTCAACTGCTACATAAACTTGAACTTGACATTATGGACTAACATTGAACATTTCACTTTTACGAACAATTTGTTTACATTTTCATTTTTTAACTTTTTCTAATCTAGTATTTTGTATATTTTAGTTTCAGTAGTTGTTCCTGTGAAAATAGAATTAATTGTATGTCTCATTATTGTAAGTATGTTCTAACTTTTAATTGTCTTATTGATGTAATTTGAAATCTTTGATAAAAATTTAGTTTGAATGATGAACAATAGTAATTGTTCATCCGGGGGCAGTGTGTTAAAACCCCCCTTTCTTTCTGTTTGACTTGGCGAAAATTAATCACCGCCAAGAATTATGGTAACCCTATTTTTTACTTTACTATTTTTCAGTTTGTTTAAAAAGGTAGATGTAATTTAAATTCTGAAGCGAGCGATCTCCGCTATATGAGATCTGAACCAGGACTGCCTGGTGATAATAAATATATTAATATTCAGTTTTTCGAGGTTTTAATTATTTGAGTGCTGATTTACTTCCAATGAGTAAAATCGTTCTGTTGTTTTATCATGAATAGATAAAATTGTTCCGCATTTCATTTATTTGAATTGACGTGAAATATTTCTGATTCGACTGTGTTCTTTGAAATCCCTCACCCCCTTAACCCTAGAACTACCGGAAATTTTACTCAAGTTTTATAAAAACATTCTACACCAGAATTCTTACTTAAAACTATTTAATTTATTTATTTAACTTATTATTGTCTGATTTATACATTTAGTTTGTTTTGAAGAAATTTCTGGTTTGAATAAATATTTTGACTGTACATGTCGGGTCCAATGGACCCGTCTGGTAGACGGAAGGTTAATTAGATCTGGAGATATAACATTTAGCTTAGTGGTAGGGGAGCAAAAAAAGGCCGAATTCGGAATTAATTAGGGGAAAGCTGGAAATTGTTTTAATCCCTTCTGTTTAGGTCTAGAATGAATATACTATGTTTTCCCCCTCGTACTAGGTGAGCTTTAGGAAATATGTATAGAATTATAGTAAAAAAAACACATTTTTTTGCATACCATAACAATATCTCAAAACAGCTGACTCTGTCAAAAACGTTGACAATACAAATGTTGTAGAGCTTAAAATTCTGAGTAAAATGAGAACCTACACTCAATACTTGTGTTGAATATTAAGGTCACAATTTTACTTCAAAGTTTTAGACCCATCATCAGGGAGATGACCTAAGAATTAATTAGGAGAAAACTGGAAATTGTTTTAATCCCTTCAGTTTAGGTCTAAAATGAACGTACTATGTTTTCTTTCTCGTACTTGGGTGAATGTTAGAAAATATGTACATATTTATTTTCGAAAAGCACGTTTTTTTTTAGTTTCCTTAACAATATCTCAAAATAGCTAACTCTATAAAAAAACATTGTCAATGCAAATGTTGTAGAGCTTAAAATTCTAAATAAAATGAGTACCATCATTAATATTTTTGTTCAACATTAAGGTTGCAATTCTATTTCAAAATTTTGCCTTAATCGCTAATCAATAGCTTGAAACCAGGAGAGACCAAGTTAACTTAACAATATCTCAAAATAGCTAACTCTATCAAAAACATTGTTAATGCAAAAGTTATAGAGCCTAAAATTCTAAGTAAAATGAGTACCTACACTTAATATTTTTGTTCAATATTAAGGCCGCAATTTGAGATATTGTTAAGTTAACTTGGTCTCTCCTGGCTTCAAGCTCTTGATTTGAAAATTTTTGAAATAGAATTGCGACCTTAATGTTGAACAAAAATATTAATGATGGTACTCATTTTATTCAGAATTTTAAGCTCTACAACATTTGTATTGACAATGTTTTTTATAGAGTTAGCTATTTTGAGATATTGTTAAGGAAACTAAAAAGAAACGTGTTTTTCGAAAATAAATATGTACATATTTTCTAACATTCACCCAAGTACGTGGAAGAAAAAAAAGTACGTTCATTTTAGACCTAAACTGAAGGGATTAAAACAATTTCCAGTTTTCTCCTAATTAATTCTGAGGTCATCCCCCTGATGATGTGTATTAAACTTTGAAGTAGAATTGTGACCTTAATATCCAACATAAATATTGAATGTAGGTACTCATTTTACTCAGAATTTCAAGCTCTACAATATTTGTATTGACAACGTTTTTGATAGAGTTAGCTGTTTTGAGATATTGTTATGGTATGCAAAAAAAAAACGTGTTTTTTGACTGTAATTTTATACATATTTCCTAACGCTCACCTAGTACGAGGGGGGAAACGTAGCATATTCATTCTAGACCTAAACAGAAGGGATTAAAACAATTTCCAGCTTTCCCCTAATTAATTCCGAATTCAACCCCCTAACCACTGGGCTAATTGTGTGTCTTGGGATGCCGCGCTTTAAATGAAGTTACTCTAACTTCATTTATTTCAAAATGAGATTTTTCATGATTCGTCAACTTTGAAAGGATATATCTAACATTCCTTATAAGGTATACGTACGAAGTTTTCAACAGAGTTTCTATATTATATTTCTAACAAAGTGTCTTCAGGATTTTTGATTTTGAGAGAGAATTTTGAAAATATGTTAATTATTGCAAAGTCGTTCATGATAAAACTTCAATTTTTTTTTCACTTTAAAATTTATTATGAACTTTATAATAACTATTTTTTTAAAACTCTGGAGAAAAATTAAAATTACACATTTTCTGTAAACAACACTACAAAATTTATGCAAATCAAGCAAGTGGTTCAGTTAAATCAAAAATTAAATATGTTTAAATTGTTAAATTTTAATTTTTTTTATAAAATTGTTTTAAAGTTTCCAGTTTTCAACATTTCAATATGTTCATTATATACGCAGGTATTTCACAAAAAAAATTTAATTCGAAAATGTCAATAAATTGAAATAAAATAGGATTTTTTGCCCGTTAAGGGATGGCGCATTAACAAAAGTCCATTGTTTATATATAAAAGTGTTCCGAAATTGTACCGACAAATTCAGAGGGGTGGTAGTAGGCATGAAGAGTATGAAAAATTACCAAAGAGCATGGGGTCAGAAACTACGTATTTAATCAAAAATACAGGGTGTTTCATTCATGTTCAATTTGGGTTGACGGTCATAACTTTCAGAAAACTGAAGTACATTATAGTAAAACATTTAACAGATACTGTCACCTTTGTTATAAATGTGATAATACCAAACAAAAGTGGTAGAAGTTTGCATTATACGCGCTAGCAGTAAGCACTTGAAACCCCACATTTTGGACTGTGATGACCAGTTCATACGGTATCATATGCTTGAGCTTGTTTTTCCAGATCTCTTCGTAATGTATCACATTTCACACTAAACCAGGTGCATAATGTTCTTTTTTTACTCCAATGTTTTTATTTTTCTCGAAATTATTACCGTCATCCCGACTTCAGTTAGGATGAAATACCCTGCATTTGTGACTAAATAAGGGGTTTGCGAGCCCATGTTCTAATGGCAATTTGTCATTCTCTTGATCCCTACTATCACCCCTCTGCATTTGTCGGTCGAATTTTGAAACACCCTGTATCAGGGTTCGTTGATATATATCGATGGATATATATCATGATATATATCTTGATATATATCCGATATTTTAAAATATCAAGATTTTTGATATTTTCGATATTTTCAAATTCTTGATATTTATTTTCAAAATATCAAGATGTTTGATATTTTGTATATTTGATATTTATTTTCAAAATATCACTGAGCAAGATAATTTTTATGTTTTCACATTCAAAGCAAGTGTCAGTGAAATTTCTACCTGTTATTGACTATGTCATTCTGTAGATAATGAACTTTTGCCTCTAGCAATTACTTTTTTAGGAAAAGAAGAAAAGAAATCTTTTCCAAGCTTTATGTTTGAAACTTTTATTTTTAAATGTAGAATTTATAATTATGTGAGACAGTTAATTCAAAACAGCCATTGAAAGATAAAATGTAATTTAGATAATCATTTATATATAGCCAGGGATCGTTGATATATCATCATCAACCGTTTTCAATCCACTGCTGGATGTAGGTCTCCCCCAGATTTTTCCTATGTTTCCTGTCAAGTGCTTTAGTCATCCAATTTACACTGGCTACTTTTCTGATTTCATCACTCCATCTTACTTGAGGTCATCTTCTTGGCCGTTTTACATCTGTGGGATACCACTGTAGGGTGTTTGTGCTCCATTTATTTTCGTTGATATATGTCAGTGGATAATATATAACCGATATTTATTTTCAAAATATCAAGACTTTTGATATTTTCATATACTTGATATTTATTTTTAATATCAAGATGTTTCATATTTTCTGCATTTGATATTTATTTTCAAAATATGAATGTGCGCTAGATATTTTGATATTTTCAGTCGTATGCTGTATTTGTAATATTTCAGTGTAAATGAAATGAATTTTCAACTGTTATTGACTATGTGAATCTGATAAAGAACTTTTGTCTCTTCTGGATGTGACTTTTTTAGCCAAAAAAGAAAACGAATATATTTTTCAAGCTTTGGATTTGAAGCTTTTATTTTTAAATGTTGAACTAATAATTATGTGGGACATAATTAATTCAGAACAACCACTGAAAGATAAACTGACTAATATAAGCAGTTATATTAGAAAATAATCTTTTCTCAAGTTTTGGTTCAGTTGAGTTTAAACTATACAACATGTTAGCAGGGATATGTTTAGGGAAATTTTAGGTCCTTTAAAGGACTCTTCACAAAATAATTTATCTTAAAACAGGACCCTTCACAAAAATTTTTATCCACAAACAGGACCCTTCACAAAACATTTTATCCCAAAACAGGATCCTTCACAAAATTATTTGTCTCTTAAATAGATCTTTCACAGAATTTTTTCACTTTCAAATTGAACTTTTCACAAATTTAGTCAATTAAAAATAAAATCTGGCCTGTAAGTAAGCAATTGAACTCATCAAAGAGCGTATTACTGAGCTTTTTATATATGAAGGATAGAACATGAAGACATCGATAATTTAAAATTCTCAAAATTATGACTAGAATTTTCAAAAAAATAAGAAAACTTCACAATTTCACAAAAACAGGACCCTGTGAGAAAAGTCTGGACAGACCCCTGATTAGGAAATGTGAAATAAGACATTTTATACTTCGTTAAATTTTTTCAGTTAAAAATACTTTTTTGTATTTAAAATTTTGTTTTAAAAATATCTGATTTTTTTATACTTGATCTTGATACTGAATCCTGTAGTTAGTTTTTTTTATAAGTGTATAAAGCCAATTGTTACTGTTTTCAATTAGTTCATCTTCCATTTTGTTCCAAATGAAAATAAAAAACAAAATACAGAAATATAAAGATAAATACATTTTTAGAATATTGTTTAAGTTTTCATGTTAAGTGCAATATATTTTAGTTTCTAATCTATATTGTACTCAAAAACATTATCAGCGGTAAGTTGGCTGCTTTGAAAATATCGGATATATATCGAAAATATCGGATATATATCAAAATATCGGATATATATCAAAATATCGGATATATATCAAAATATCGGATATTTTTGATATTTTCGAAAATATCATGATATTTACGAACCCTGCCCTGTATTTATATATATACTTTTTTTATTGAAAGTTTTTATTATTACTTCTTTGTCGTAGAAAATATTTTATCCTGTTTTTTTTTTGTTTTTTTTTGTTTTTTGTTTTGTTTTTTGTTTTTTATCCGCTTTACTAGCACTAATTATTTTTCTCTCTTTTGTTTGCAAAATAAAAGTGAATTTACTTGGAAAGGTTTGATTTTTAACCTGATTTCCAACGAAGGAGATTATACAATTTGTTTATCCCACCCCCCGGTACGCTATTTCTTTCTCCAAGCTAATGAAATGTCGTCTCCAAAAAATAACGTTCGTTGTATAAGCCAGCCATAAAACAAAGCAGATATATCATTATACTAAAATACTCTACTGCAATTTTTTAAACTTCAAAGCATCGCACATTTTCAATTTTTATACCGTCGTATCGGGGAGAAAAAGTACTTTTTAAATGCAATTTTTTTGAAGACTGCATCTCCATTTATTTTTGAGATATTAATCTTTTTGTAGTTTTTAGCGTCATTTGTTTACATTTGGCAACTCAAGTACACCTTTTCTGTAGAAATTAAAAGAAAATTGGTTGGAAAATAGCAATTATATCTTTTGGTTGCCATTTCCCCATAAAAACTGAAAAAAATGTACATAAAATGCGTGCTATTTTGAAAAAATATAAATGAATGATTTTTCATAAAACATGGAGCTATTATAAACTAAATTTAATTTTCAGTATCTATATTAATATTACAAACAAATGAAGGTATATGAATCATTAGATAGCCGATTTGTTTTTGTCGAGTTTCTTGAATGACGATATCTCTTTTTTTGGATTTGTGTATTATTCAGCGATAATGACGTCACATGCGTACTTTACTGTTAATGTTGTTTAATACTGGATCGTTTCAGCGGATGCGTATGACGTCATTTTATGTAAAATAAAAGCATGTGTTTTAAGTCTTAAAACTGAAATATGTTTTATACTATTTTCTTTTTCATCGGGGGCGACATTAAATTCTGAAACAGCAGAATTCATGTTTTCTAGTTTATCATTTTTTTTCGGTATGACCGCGCATAACTTTTGAAAGGATGGTCGTATTCTCATGGTTTCCTTTGCTGTTGAGAAGCTCTTTCCGTAGCTGGACTCTTTTCAAGATTGTTAGGAACTAAATATGATATATCTGTATGTGTGTCTGTTTTCAAAACTTTTTTAGCTGACAGGCTATCAAAGCCTCAGTGCCCGCAGGTTTTGCGTGCATGTATGTACGTATGTAACACTATAAATCTTGATAGCAATATCTAATTTGCTTCAAATTTATTTTTTCGAGGTTCATTCTGATAAGCCACTTCCCTGAATAGCTTTGGGGTCTCATTGGTTAAGTATAAGGGAGGGACGGGGAGTGATTCCCCCCTTAATTTAGATAAATGTTTTTTTTATGCAGAATGACCCGATTTGCTTCAAATTTGGTATATCAGTTTATTCTGATAAGGCGCTTCCCTGATAAGATTTGGAGATTCATTATTCAAGTATAAAGTGGGGAAACGGGTTGAAAATTTCACCCCCCCCCCCCGCTTAATTTAGATAAACGAGTTTTTCATAATAATTATCCGATTTGCTTCAAGTTTGGTATACCGGTTTATTCTGATAAGGCGTTTTTCGGATTAGGTTTGGAGGTTCATTGGTTAAGTATAAAGAGGGAAAACGGGTGGGCTAATCCCCCTTAATTTAGCTAAATGGGTTTTTCATGCAGAATTATCCGATTTGCTTTAATTTGGTATGCAGGTTTATTCTGATAAGGCGCTTTCCTGCTTAGTTTTGGCGGTTCTTTTTTCTCGTTTGAGCTATATTAGTTTGTATAATAACAAAAAACATTACTCTTTATGATTTTTATTTTTTACCGTTTTGCTCAAAAAGGGTTATTCTATGTTATGGATAATAGACATAAATAAGAGTATAATATACAATTAGTGTGAATAGCTTGTGAGATCAATGCTATTGATCAATGCCATCAGTTCAGCTGGGCACTTTTTATTTTATTTATACGCTTTAAAACTAGTAATTAAACAATTAGCATTTAATATGGTTTTAAAGTACACATTAATAATTAATTATTTTTTACAAAGCACTAAACTTGAAAATAAATCATTAAAAATCATCTTTTTTTTTTTTTTTTTTTTTTTTTCAAATTATCACCAATTTTTTAATTATGAAAATTTGAAACTAAATGTTAGAATAAACTCCACAGAACATTATAATCTTTTGGAAAGAAAAATTGCTTCCAGATGATTGATTCGTGAAAAATTATGTCCGATTGGAAGGCGCATATTGTTTGTCTTATGAAACTAAGTTTCAAACACATCCTATTGAAAAAATGCATGCAGCGTGTCTGAGCTTCCAATAAGTATAGTGAGAAAACACCTGAATTAATATTTTTTATTCTCGTCCACGAAAATATTTCAAAGCTTTTTTTAGACAAAGATAGCAAATTGCAATTTAAATGATAAAAAATAATAAGATTCAAATTGTGTATTGAATGGTAAAAAAAGGGGTAAAAATGATCTGAGTTGTTAAAATTTACTACTGATTATATAATTCTTAGTCATGAGTTTCCAATAAATTATTAAAGTTTCTTATTTTAGAAACTACAAAATGATTTTCTCTCGTAATTACGATTTTTTAGGGTGAGTAATAAAAGAAAAGACTTTTCGTAAAACTGAAAACGCAAGCTCAATTGTTTTTTGTTTTTTTTCATTTCAAACCTCTGAATTATTGAATATATTTTTTTTTAATAGAGACGAGTTGTTTGAATTACAGTAAACCCTTGATTTAACGGACTAATTGGGACTAAGATGTGTCCGTTAAATCGCAAAGTACTATTTATAATATTATTTTGTTATAATTATAGTACATATATATATTATTACGTACTTGTGATTACATATATTATTACAGTGCAAATTACACACATATATATATTATATATATACAATATATACAGTGTATATACATGTATATATACAATATATGTATATACATAAATATATATTGTATATACATATATACTACTGTATATATATATATATATATATATAAACACAATACATTACTTTTAATAATACAATATTGGTAATGAAATACAAACGAATTAACACATATGCAACTTTTATGGGAATGAAACACTTTTTACACAGAAATAATAATTAATAAACAAGCAATAAATAAATGGAAAAAAAATTACAATGCCCCCAAAACAACAGGCATCATTTTATGTTATTTACATCACATTAAGGTTGCTCCATACTGCTGGATTGAAAAAAAGCGTCTAGTTTTAGTTGTTTCCCACTTGAATGCTGTTTTTTTTTTATTATAAGAGCTCTAAATTGTCTAAAGTGTTCATAATACGCAAACACTTCGGGATCTGAAGATGCCCCTATGTAAGTAATGACGTCATCCATATGCTTTCGTACTGTAGATAATTTCGGTCGAAATTCGCTTAATCCAGTAAATAATAGTGATAAATAAATATTTGACATTTGTCAAACATAAAAATTTGAAATACGGGCGTTGAATTTCAGGTTAGGGAGAGGGGAATAATTTTAAATTAACGATTTTGATTTGTTAATTTAAGGATAAAGTGTTTTAAAAGGGATATTAAACGAAACCCTCTTTGCGATCTGTGATCACACTTACCCACTTGTTTTACTTTAATTTTTGTTTCATTTTTAATTTTTAATTTTTTTTTAATTAGTCCGTTGAATCCGAATTCCGTTGAACCGAGGTCCGTTAAATCGAGGGTTTACTGTATTTCGAAAAAGTTTCCAATATTAAATAGCGTTTTTGATTATTTCCTGTTACAAAGTGTCTTATTTTATTCTTTTAAGCATAAAGTTTATTGGAACACCAAGTGAGATTTATTTAATAATAGAATCATAATTATTTCTTTATTTTTTTTACAGATACATCTGTTTAAAAGCATATTGTCCACTGAATATCGACCCACGTACTGTTCTGTTCAATAATTTGCGTAGTGCCGAAACATTATTTTGGAACACACAGTTTTAAAAAAATTTCGAGGCTGATCCTCTATGCATTCTTATAAACTATGCTATATATTAAGAGGTTAAGAGGTTTTAATTTTTTGTTATTGATTTATTTATATATTAACCCCTTGAGGGGCGGTGGATAAAATATATCCCACCTACGATTAACGAAGATTTGTACCAGAAAAATTTTATTAAATTTTGCTTTTCTGACTTTGGTGGAAAAAAAGTCGTAAAATTATTTTTCCTTAATTTGCAAAAAAATCTTTTTGTAGATTCCGGTGGGAATTCAGCATTTCACAAACGCAATTGCTTGTCTCTCAAAGGGTTAAACCTTTAAGATCTGACATGCATAATTGTGTAGATGATCCTAAACAAAACGAAAAAAATTTCCCCTTTTTGCGTAATTTAAAGTCCCTGCAGATGTCACAAAAATGCGTTGAACTTCTCTTGGCATGGCCTGACATCGAATATTTAATACTTTTTCAATCAAGTATGTTTCTATTAATTAGGTGAAACCACCAACACTTTTTACTTCTACCAAAAACCTTCCGATCTTAAAAGGTTATTTATTCATGAAAACGCATAAAATTTTGTTTTAAATTAAAATTTCCCCTTTTTAACCTTGAAAATCATTATCAACTTGTTGCGTCATCCGAATGAATTTTATTTTTACACTACATAAATATTTATAGAATTTACAGTACTTTTATTACCTTTATTACCCAACAAATTACCCAACAAATTACCCAAAGTGTCTAAAATGAAGCTTTTCTTCATCCTCATGAAACATTCTCTAATTATAACCTAAGAGTAATTATAATCTGGATAAGCGATACGTCAAACCTTTTCATAGACTTCCAATTTTATCAGTATGCTCAGAAATAATTATTTTCCAACTACAATAGAAAGCGCTTGTAACGAAGTTGAAAAATATTCGCTACTCGCGGACTTCGATGTTTCGATTTTCAAAAATTTTCAAAAAGTTCGAGTTAACCGGGCTCGTATCATCTGAGTTCTACCGTATATAACCAAAAAAAAAAAAAAAAAGTGCGTATTCTGAACTTGTATACCCGAAAAAAGTTTTCGAGAGCTTTTCGTTCAAACCAATAAAATATTGGATAATCGCGCTTTTTGTTTTCTTACAGAGTTTTAATAAACTTCAAATCTCATACAGAAATCTCTCATGTTTCTGAAAATGAGCTAGAACTTTTTTTTAACGATTTTGCAGTCAATCGATAAAGAATTTTGAAAGTAATCGAGGTTAATAAAGCACAAAGGAAGATACGAGGGCTGTTTGTTTTTCAACCTCCGATGGGCCATAAAATAAAGACTAGTATGAATAATAAAATTCTTTGATAGCCTGAAGTCAAATACATTCAAAGCTACTTTTTGACATACTCACAGAGAAGATTGAGTCATTTGTCATATGGAAGGGCGAAGGGGGGGGGGGGGGCATACCCTCTTCAAATAAGATTGCCGCCAGCTTATTGAGATAGGTCTCCAAGGCATTTTGAATATTTTTGTTGAAGTGAAAAGTAAAATGGAGTGCTGTCCACCCAGACCTATCTTCGGATCTCGAAAAAAAAAATGACAATCATTTGGTGCCAGCGAACTGTTGACCCAAAAGCTTCTTTCACTAATCAAACACATCTCATCGAATCACCCCCCTCAGATTCGAGAAAGAAGCTGTTGGGCCATCAATTCGGCTGGCACCGAGTGATTGTCACCTCTTTAGAGAACTGAAGATAGGTCTGGGTGGACAACACTACATTTCACTTTTCAATCCAACAAAAATCTTCAAGACGCCTTGGAGACCTATCTCAATACACTGGCGGCAATCTTCTTTGAAGAGGGTATGTCCACTCGTATGACAAATGACTGAATCTTTTCTGTGAGTAAGTCGAAAAGTAGCTTTGAGTGTACTTGACTCCAGGCTATCAAAGAAGTTTATTATCCACACTAGTCTTTATTTTACGGCCCATCGGAGGAAAAAAAACAGCCCTCCTACAATGACTTGAAATTTTATCCCAGTGAGAGTAATACACTCATATTTTGCTAAATTGTAGTTTAGAGTACACTTAATATATTCACGTTATAATGCGTATATCGACCAATTCATTCAATTTCTTAGTTTTTAGGTGCTGGGTAAACTTAAAATAAATTTCTCATTCCCGAAAAGCACAGTCAGCTGATGTGACCTCAGTGTGACGTTCTTAAATAAAGATGTTTTACTTTAGAGTAATAACTACATTTAACAGATGATTCACAATAATATTTACAACCAAAGTGACCATATAAACCGGAAAATATGTAAGTCTTACATACATATTTTCCGCATGTTAATAAAATAAAAATATCGTGTTTTATAAACGTTGATTCATCTCATAAAAGAGAAAATTAACAGATGAATTCCTTTTCCTAGACATTTAATCAATAAAGACCAACTTGCATCAAATTTCTGGCGATATTAAATCTTTATTTACCTACGCTTTAGTCACATATATTTTTTCATTAATTATTTCAAGCGTTTATCATCTAGTGAGAAAAGTAACATTTTGCTGTTAAGAATTTTGGAAATATTAAACACGGATAAATTAGGAAAAGAAAAAGATTAAACAAGTGGAAGTTTTCATCATATTTTTTTAAGCCTAGAGATATATAGTAATAACTGAAATATGAAATTATCAAATAAGAGAAACTTTCTACTTGTAAATGTTATTTTAATTTTGAAAATGACAATTTACTGATATGATAAAATAAATCAAATATTCTTAATTAAACCTATTTATTTTGTTTTTACATTTGAAATAAAGGTATAGCAAAAGATATTTTTCCAACATTTTTGCTGGAAGACATGTTCACAACGCCCTTTTCCAAGTATACAAACATTACACTTTTCTTCCAATATGATAAATAACTACAATAAGGAGAGTAGGAATAATAAGAATAAAAATGTGACAGATTTAATGATAAAAATCTGCATTTTTTTTTCTTCTCCTTCACTATCTGTAACAAAAGTCAGATTTAGGGGAAAATATGCAGTAGGATATCAGTTAATCGAGTGTGTCGAATAATTCACATACATATAACTGAGAGTCTGCAATATTTGTAGTTGGATAAACATAAGTTGCTCTTATCGGAGTAAACTTTTTTTGAAAAAATTTTGAGATAGTCGCATATTACTAAATTACTCACAATTCAGTTATTTTCTTATAATAGTGTTGAAAAGGTAATTACACTCTTAGTTATCATACGTTGCCTAAGCGAAACTCAAACCCAAACTACCTCAACGACATCACCGACAAACCCCACTTCTTTTGTGCACCATTTAATAGTTAGCCATATTATAATAACGATCGTATTTAAATGCATTGCTCTGGATCCTAGTCTGTGTAGTTTGCATAAATTATTTCTAATGATACTCACGCAATTAGAGGGAAAAAAACTAAAACAGCCCTAATATTTAGAAATTAAAACATATAAATTAAATTCGTTGTGTTTTGGTGGGAAGACTAATCGACCTTTGAAATCAGTTAACTATTTGCATGCACATAATGACTAAGTATAAAATTAATCTCACATGATGCCATGAAGAAAAAAATATACTCGGGAAATAATTAAAGCACAAATATTTATTTACATAGGAACAAAAATAATATATACAGTTTTTAAAAATTAAAGAGAAAAGTGTTCCGTAATTTGATGAAATGTTGTACACCGTAACCGCAATAAAATTTATAAATTAATTGCCGTTGAGGGGCACATTACAAATATGATGTTTTTCTGCTAGTTTTTTAGCATTATATTATTTTTTACTAATGTATGGTCTCTGAAAGGAGTCTTTTTTTTTTATGGGGCACTCCCCGGTAGCTTTTTTGTCTTTTCCTTCTTTTTTGGAACTAATGGAATTTTTTTCTTTATTATATTAAATTTTTTTCTCTTTCTTTCTTTTTTCTTTTTTTAAAAATGTTATACTAGTACTTATGTACTTTGTCACTTTTTGTTATTCTTTTCTTTTTTCTTAAAAGTAAATTTAATTTTGTGGCTACCAGCTGCGTCTAAACATTATTTTTTTAAGGCTCCCTAATGCCCTTGCAACACAATCACCTTTCCACTGGATGTAAAGTTCCATTGTTATTATTATAAGATATATCAATCCCTAAAAGAATTTTCAACTTTGAGATTACCGTATTCTTCTCATTTATCATACTTAATCATTTTCCTCTAAGATACCAGACTTTGCTTGGAAGACAAATAATTCCCGAACACAATAATATTAAACCAATGTACTATGAGTAATACAACTAAATGGAAAAGGTCACCTAAGTTCCGGTGCTGAGATCATTCGTAGGTATCTATTTTTGCAAACCAAGACCCACTCATATTCTTTCAGGGTTAAAGTATTTTCAATGCTAAAGTGTTGAAATAAATGATTGGCACCGGAATTTGCCAAAAAAATTTATTTGTAAATAAGAAAAAGGCTATATTTCACATACATATTAAATGGAAAATACCTTACAAAATTTCTGGTGCCATTGTAGCGTTTTAGAATTAAAATTAAGTGGTTTCATAAACATACCACCGCACCCGAAAGGGTTAATGTATAAGTTACAAATTATTGATTCACCAGTCTATTAAGTCTGAGATTACAGTGGATTTTCCCAAAACATTTAAGCCTGAGCTAACTCCTCAGTAAGATAATTTGCACACAACTCTGATAAAATTTTCAGGTTCTTGCTAAAGAGAGGCATCTCTTTCTGTGCATGGAGTTTTTACTCCAACATCTAGAAGAAGAATTAAATAGTAATAATAATAGATCTTTAGAAAGCAAACAAAATTGCCATACTCTCTCGCATCATTGTTTAACACTATATCCATTTATGAGAAAGCAACTGCTTCTCAAAACTCCACTTTCAAATTCTAGTGGTCCGAAAACTTTTATGACTTTTGATATTAATCTGGGATTATTCCATTGACCTACTTCACCCTCCTAGCTCTTGGGGATCCCGGGCTTCGATTAGTACTGCAGTTAAACTTTGACCTGCAGTAAATCGCAATTTAGACCGATCCCAGATTTCTGTGCAATCTGACTATTAAGGGCTTTCATACTCTGTAAAAAAAAAAAAAAAAAAAAAAAAAAAAAAAAAAAAAAATTGTAATTAAAAGATGTAAAGTTACAGAAATCTGTATGCTTACTAAAATCATATCTATACACTGTAAAAAAAAAAAAAAAAAAAAAATGTAAATCTGCAAAACTATATTTTGTAAAGCTACAGGAATCCAATCGGCTTTACAAAAGAATCTACTAAAATTAGAGTAATCTCGCTAAAATTTTATCTGCAACCCAGGTTGTAGTTTCATAAAAAGTTATAGACATCCCAGTTTCCAAAAAAAATCTGTAAACCAAAACACAAATCTGTAAATCCAAAAAAAAAAACACTATATCCATTCATCAGAAAGCAACTGCTTCTCAAAACTCCACTTTCATATTCTAGTGGTCCGAAAACTTTTAAAACAAATCTGTAAATCAAAAAAAAAAAAAAAAACACTATATCTATCCATGAGAAAGCAACTGCTTCTCAAAACTCCACTTTCATATTCTAGTGGCCCGAAAACTTTTATGACTTTTGATATTAATCCGGGATTATTCCATTGACCTACCTCACCCTCCTAGCGCTTGAGGATCCCGGGCTTTCTTCGTTTAGTACTGCAGTTAAACTTTGACCTGCAGTAAATCGCAATTTAGACCGATCCCAGATTTCTGTGCAATCTGACTATTGGGGGCTTTCATACTCTGTAAAAAAAAAAAAAAAAAAAAAGTAATTCTAAAGATGTAAAGTTACAGAAATCTGTACGCTTACTAAAATTATATCTGTACACTGTAAAAAAAAAAAAAAAAAAAAAAAAAAAAAAAAAAAAAAAAAAGATGTAAATCTGCAAAACTATATTTTGTAAAGCTACAGATTCCTGTAGCTTTACAAAAGAATCTACTAAAATTAGAGTAATCTCGCTAAAATTTTATCTGTAACCAGGGTTGCAGTTTCATAAAAAGTTATAGACATCCCAGTTTCCAAAAAAAATTTCTTAGTAACCTTGCAGATTGTTTGATTTACGGTGCAAAAGTGTATCTGTTACATGAATTTTTGTCGTTGCCGTTACATAAAAAGTTCTAGGAATCCCAGTTTCCTAAAAAATTCTTAGTAACCTTATAGACTTTTTTGCAGTGTATAAGGTCACCAAATTCATAAACTTGCTCTAATTGCTGTCTACAGCTGTTGTTCACATAGTCGTAAAAAAGATTTCTCCGTTATGTTTTTGAAGGTGTAATAGCTTATGAATTGATAGATAAAACAATTAATAAAATTTTTGAAATAAAAATATAAAAATATCATCATACTGTATAATTTTTGAAATCCAAGGGCATGCTAAAATCGATGTTTCTCCGATGTTTAGAACCTAAGACGCTTATTTACATCTTATTTCAGTTTTATTAATTTAGATGACATAATAAATGTTGGGTTTGGGTCTAATTGAGAGTTTTCGATTAAATAATGTGATTACATTACATCAAATAGTAATAAAGGCAAAGAATCTCGGGAAATCTTCCCAAAATGAGGAGTTTTAAATTGAACTTCAGGCCGCGACAGCTAATTGCTCCGTCATGACGGATTTCTGTAACTGTCAAGTCCTAAAAATTGTCTTAAAAAGCTCCATTTCTGAGCGATTCTTTGCTTTTATAAGAAAATGGAAACTCTTCAATCTCTTGGCAGCTGAATAAAATACGTAAATTTTATATTTTTAGAATATTAGTGAATTTTTTTTAGTATTTAGAATGAATATGATTTCCCAAAAGTGTCAGAAATGTAGCCTTTTCGGATATACACTGTTAAAAATAAAGTGTGATGTTTAACCAAGAAAATGGTGAAAAGTCGCTGAAATTTAGCTGGAGCCAAGATATTGGTGATAAGTTTCACCAGTTTATTGGTGCTTGAAGTCTGTTCCTAAAGGAACAGACTTCAATATAAAAATTGCTTATTAAGAGACGTGACCCTTTCCCCTCCCCCCCCCCCCCCTAAAAAAGGAGCCATGACCCCTTTCAAAATGGAGGGCTGGATCCGCCCACAAACTAAATATTTCGTTTGGAGAACAACAACTTTGAGTTATAATTGCGCAGTCTCTCACCATTTTTAGTCACCATTTTTAGTAACATTTTTTCAGTGGCTAAAGATCTTCATGGACATGTTCTCGTAAATTATACAGATTTTTATCAAAATATGGCTTATATACCTAGTTCTTCCGAATGCTTCATAGAATTGTACTGTTTTTGCGGCTAAATGTTTTTATAATATTACATATATCAAGGATATATTATTGACTTTTTTCTAAAAGCTTTACTTTTTATCATGTTCGTCGAAAAAAATGTTTTATATTATTCAGTTTTCTTTTTTTTTTTTCTGAAAATAACACTTAAATGTTTCATTTCAAATATTGTGCAGCGAAACTGTTCGAATGAAAAAAATTCTTTCTATATAACAATCCAGAAAGTCTTAAATCTTCTTAAAGTTTGATACCGTAGATGTAATCTTTTTCTTTGAGTTTATTTCACCTAAACTATTGTTCATATGCAACAATAAACGTCAGTTGAATCTTATCTCTGCAAAATCCGAATTTCTTTTATTAATACAGTCAGCGTTAAACATTCTTTCTTTATTATATTGCATTTAAAATTCGCTGTATGACTGAATTTATAGCTTTTTCCAGTCAAAATCTTTAGAAATTAAATAACAAATAAAAGATATTTCCAAAGTATAAGAAACTCTGGTTCTCATAAAATATATAATGTGAACTATAAAAAGTTCACTGTCTTATATAAAAGGCGACTAAAATAATGAAAAAGACGTTACAAGTTAAAAATATACATTTTATTTGAAACTTCTTAGTACTTTCAAGCTTTTCAAGCTCATCATCAGAGAATATTTTAATAACTAAATGTTGTTTATTTATACAAATACGCCACTTTGTTTTGATAATGAGAGCGCCAATAATTATTAGAATTGAAAGTAGAAGTATCAGTTAATAATAGTATATATTTTCTCTTATTAAATTTAATCCAAGAAACTGCTACTTCTACTTTCAACTCTAAGCTCATCATCAATAATTAACATTTTATTTAAAACTTCTTAGTACTTTCAAGCTTTCCAAGCTCATCATCAGAGAATATTTTAATAACTAAAGGTTGTTTATTTATACTAATACGTCACTTTGTTTTGAAAATGAGAGAACTAATAATTATTAGAGTTGAAAGTAGAAGTAGCAGTTTCTTTGATTAAATTTAATTAGAGGAAATATGAACTATTATTAACTGCTACTTCTACTTTCAACTCTAATAATTATTGGTTCTCTCATTTTCAAAACAAAGGGCATATTTGTATAAATAAACAACATTTAGTTATTAAAATATTCTCTGATGATGAATTTGGAAAGCATGAAAGGACTAAAAAGTTTTAAATAAAATGTATATTTTTAACTTGTAACATCTTTTTCATTATTTTAGTCGCCTTTTAAGTAAGACAGCGAACTTTTTAAAGTTCACATTATATATTTTATGTTTGAATCAAGGTGAAAAATTGCGTTTCGTCTTATGATTTTACTAACTAAAATATCCGGCGTTGCCCGGAATTTTAAAAATGTTTGTTTTGAAAAACCAATTTCAAAATTTAACATACTACATAAAGAAAAACAGACGAAGTGTTGTACGCATGAATCAAATGAAAACCCAATATAAAAATGTGTACTTTTATATAACAGACGCAAAATGATACAGCTATAAATGAACTTATTTCCATTCATCATTGGAGCAATAATGTTAAAATACGCCAATATTTCCATAATCGAGTTTTTATCATGCTTCAATGCATTTTTTCGCACTTATATGAAGTTATATATTTATCCCGTCCTTTATATTTCCAATATGACGTAATATTTCATTTTTTAAATTCCTCAAATTAATTAAATAATTACAATTTTTCACAGGGAAATCATAAAACAGAAAAGCTATGACGTAACAATCACTTTTGTTTTTAATTCGTCAAACTATTCATTTTATTTTGATTTTGCATGTAGTAATCTTGTAGTAGAAAAGTTATGATGTATTCCCTTTTTTTAAATTCATCAAACCATTTATTTCACTTTTTTCACGTGGAAATCTTGCAATAGAGAAGTAATTGTTGTGGCAAGAATTTTACTGTGAATTTTTAATGATGGCAACAGCTATAACGAAAAATATTTAATTTTGATTGGAAATTGCTGTTAAATTGGTGATTTTTTATTAATTAAAAATTAACTATAAGTTATTTCGATTCCGGATTACTTTAGTTGCCTTGGCCGTATTTTAATACACATGTACGTAACATTTCACAATTCTGGTTTCCAAAATGTGGATTTATATAGAATTACAGACAGACAAATTTTCATTTTTATACATTAGATTTATCCTATTCCCATTTGGCAACGTTTTAATGCAGAAGAATGGATAAAGATCGGTATATATATATATATACATATTTGCTTTATAGAAAGATTAAATAACTTGAAAAGAAGAATAATGAAAAGAGACAAATTATCATTTAGAACTAAAAGATCTTCTTAAATCACCATCAAAATTTCAAATGCGCCAAGCCTTTTGAAAAACTTAATCTTTCTTAGTCAGGTGCAAACAGACGTGCTTCTACTATGGAAGCAGCAGCAAGACTGAAATGTAAGATAATGAAAAGGAAACAAGTTTTGAAGAAGAGATTTCTAAATCTTCTATTGCCAAGCCTTCTTAGGATTCCGGCCATCGTTTTAATTTTCAAAATGCTAACATTATCTTTAATGCCAATAGTATTTCTCAATTGGACTTTCTTGAAAATTTAGCTATTTATCTTAATCGTAAAGTTATTGTTAATGATAAATCTGTATAAAAATTATCTCTGTAACTTGAGAAAACCTTTTCAGTCCAACCATATAATTTATTTTTTGTATTCATTAATATTTGATTTTTTTTTCATGTTTTCCCATATATTCAGGGATGCAAGCGCTTGATTCGTGCCACTAAATTGTTATAGTATTTCTCACTTTATTATGAAACACTTGTGACACTTCCAGAATACCTTAACTAAACTTTTCTGCTGAATAATTTAAATAAAATACCTAATTAAACATTTTTAAAAATGCATAACGCATGTAAAAACCAGATTTCAGCAAATACTCTTCATAAACATAATAGTACTCTAATTCCTTTGAGAAGTCCTGTATTTCATATATTTTACACCAGCGGAACTACATGGCTTTATATGGCTATCTAATAAATTTATTAATATATGTATGTGTGTATATTGCTCTGTTTCTTTTTTAACACTTTCCAACACAATTGAAAAGTCTTTATGAATTCGGTTTGCGTGTCTGTCTGTTAGTATGTCCGTCTGACCGTCTTTCCACGATGTAACCCACATAAATATACTCGGATTTTCATGCAATTGAAATATATTAATGATGCTTACCATGGCATGTTCGGTATTGTATATGAAGTGTGTAACTTAATAGTTCATTTACAGAGGCACTCAAAATAATTCCATTATATTATGATACATGGCAAAAAATCGTTTGATGAGTATTTTAATTACATTACGCTATTTCAAATGCATTGAAACTGATAGAAATCACTGAATTTCACTACAAGAGGATTAAGATAAAACATGGCATTCATAGCATTTATCGTTCATTTGCAAGGACACAAACAATTAATCGGTTACAGTATTGTCTTGGAGGAATAATTGCTGGAAGTGCGTTTTTAATTTCTTCACGGGTGTTCAATTGTAAAAAAAGACTTTAATACTGAAAGATAGAGATAGATGGCAGCACTACGAGAATTGAAAATGACTGGTTTTCTCTGCCTTAAAATTAGAAGACTTTATTCAATTTTTATTCTTATTATTTTAACTCTTTTTTTAATTTTAAAATTCCTATTATCCTTTTTCTGTATTATATGCATACTAATCTTGTTTTATTTTCTTTTATTAGATAAATTTTATTCTGTATTTTGATGGTCATGTGCGGACCTGTAATAGAACATTCCAATGTTTTGATTCTTGAGATGAAGTCGATTAATTCTAAAGATGTTACTTATTCAATTAAATATTCTGAAAGTCAAACTCAATCGTATTCATTTAAATAAATTTCTGTATTCTTTAAGAAAATAGTAATCTAGATTCACCCATTCAAAGTCGTCAAAGTTCCTGCAGAATTTAATATTCTTTACGATCTTCATTCCCAAGAAAATAGCGTATTCAACGATGAAGGACTTCGCAGCAAAAAAGGTACTGTTGTGAATTCAATTTATTCTATTTACACAAATAAAGTCTATATCAATTATTACCAAAATTCTACATATTATATTCTTGGTCCGTCGAGCCGGAGTCAAATTAGTGATATTCTTATATAATATATGATATTTAATATATGATATTAATATATCATGACGAAAACTAAAGCAGAAATTGCTTCTGAAACGAAATTCAGTTTCACTGTAAAAGAAATAAAAAGATTTAGCGCTCAGGTTACTGAGGCAATTGAAAATAAAAAATTAAAATTAATTGAAAAGTTAAAGGCTGAATTGATAAGTTTAGAAAATGATTTAAAAAAATCTTATTTTGGCGTAGCTGAAGAAAGTGTAAATTCGTTATACGAGTCCTTTACTGAAGCTAAAGATATTGTTGTTGATGATTTAGTGAAAATTGAGCAATTTTTAGAAAGTCAAGGCGTAAAATCACAAGAAAATCAAAGTGCAGCTAATAATAGCTCAAATATAGGAGTTAGTAATAACGCTTTGAAGCTTCCTAAGTTCGAATTACCCATTTTTTATGGAGATGTCACTCAATGGATTAGCTTCAAAGAGATATTTTTGACTTCAATTCATAATAATAAATCTCTTTCAGATCAGTTAAAATTTTCGTATCTTATAGCTAGTGTTAGGAATTATCCTTCAAAATTAATTTCAGGTTTTTCAATTTCTGGGGAAAATTATAAAGAAGCTTGGGAAACTCTTATTTATAGATATGACAATCGTAGGAATTTGGCATATTCATTGCTGTCTAAATTTTTTAATGCCAAACCATTGAAATCGCCCACGCAGAAAACTATTTTAGAGCTATTGGATACATGCAATGAAGTGATTCGTAACTTAAAATCTTTGAAATTCGAATTTAATGAATTTGTTGATTTGATTTTAGTGTATATAGTACAAAATAAATTTGATGAATCCTTAAAAAAGCAATGGGAATTATCCTTAAATAATGATTCCTTTCCAACTTATGAAATGTTGATGACATTTCTCGAAAAACAGGCTCGTAGTTTGCAAAATTGTAACTCTGAATTTTTTAAAGGTGAATCCAAATCTAATCAAAAATTTGAAAGTAAGTTTCAACATTTTTCAAAAAAGTCTGTCGCCAATGCAGTCGTGATGGATAATGTAAATAAAACTACAAATATTTCATGTTCACAGTGTAAAGAATCGCACCCACTTCATAAATGCCCAGAATTTTCAAAATTATCTCTTGATCAACGTTGGAATTTGATAAAATCAAAAAGGCTTTGCACTAACTGTTTAAGATCAAATCATTTCGTAGTCGATTGTCGTATTACGACTACTTGTAGGCATTGCAATTCTAAACACCATACACTCCTTCATCGTGATCAGTCTATCCCTGCATCACAGAATTCTTTCAGGCAACAAGATCGTGTTACAACACCAAATGCTGTTGTTAATTCTAATGAATCTAACTGTTTAAGTTCTCAGTCTATCAATAAAAATTCTCAAACATTGTTGGCTACTGCCATTATAAAGGTTAAATCTAAATCGGGAAAATTTATTCCTTGCAGACCGATGATAGATAGTGCTTCTCAGAAGAGTTTACTGTCAAAAGCTTGTTGTAGAAAATTAGATCTTCCATCTAGGCCTACAAATCATAGAATCTCGGGAATAAATAATTTAGTCGCAGAAACGGCTCTTCAGGAAGTTTCTTTGACATTCTCTCCACATTTCAATAATGAAACCTTTCACTTAGATGCATTAGTTGTTAATCAGATTACAACCAATTTACCAAATTTTTTGATTACAACTAAATATTGGCCACACATTGAAGGCTTGAACCTTGCGGATCCTAATTTTCATTTGTCCAGTCCTATTGATATACTTATAGGCGCAGATTTATTTGCTAACATCATAATAGGGGAATCAATTCTGGGACCTAAAGGATCACCGAGTGCTGTTAATTCCAGACTGGGTTGGATTCTTTCGGGGATCATTTATTCAAATGAATCAAATCAAAATTCATTTATTAGTTGCCATGCCACTACACAGATAAGTTCTCAACTACAAAAATTTTGGGAACTTGAATCGGTTCCTACTTCTGATCCAATTTCTCTAGTTGAAGATAACTACGCGAAAACAGTTTCACGTTCAGAATCTGGAAGATATATTGTAAATCTACCCTTTAAATCTAAACCTGTTCTCGGAAACTCTAAATCTCAAGCCTTAAAACGTTTCTACTTCTTGGAGAAAAAACTTCAAGAAAACCCCTTGCTTAAAGAGCAGTATTTATCCTTCATGCGCGAGTATATCGACTTAGGGCACATGAAACTTGTTCCAGATTCAGAAATTTCAAATCCTGATCATTTTTATCTTCCACATCACGGGGTGTTAAAAGAAGATAGTTCTACAACTCGGCTTAGAGTTGTATTTGACGCATCTGCGGTTGGTTCAGAAGGCCGCTCCTTGAATGATTATCTAGAGATAGGTCCAAAATTGCAACCAGAAATATTTCCTCTACTGTTAAGGTTCAGAATGCATCCAATCGCCTTTAGTTCTGACATCGAGAAAATGTTTAGGCAAATTCTCGTCAATCAAAATCATGTAGATTATCAACGCATTCTTTGGAGATTCAATTCAGATGAAATTATTAAAACATACAGGCTGTTGACCGTTACGTACGGAACTTCTTGCGCTCCATTTTTGGCCATTAGGACATTACACCAATTAGCAAATGACAATGAGCAAAATCGTAAAGAAGCCTCTCAGACAATTCGGAAAAGTACGTACGTAGATGATTTACTTTCCGGTTCGGATTCAAAGGAAAATGCCCAAAAATTGGTAACTGAGTTAATCGAAGTTATGAAAAGCGGAGGTTTTAATCTACGTAAGTGGACTTGTAATGATCCAGAAGTAATTGCTCATTTACCAGATGAAATGAAAGCTTCATCGCGAAAGGTAATTCAGGAAGATGATACCGTTAAAGTCCTCGGACTACTTTGGGATTCTTCCAAAGATGTTTTACAAATTCGTTTCAATGATTTTAAAGAAGTAAAAACAAAAAGAGATTTGTTATCAGTAGTGGCTACAATATTTGACCCCTTGGGTTTCCTAGCTCCTACTACAATAAGATTAAAAATCATGCTGCAAGATCTTTGGAAAGATAAGATTTCGTGGGATGAAGAAATCTCAGACTCCATACTACAGGTTTGGAATGAGTTTTTATCAGAAATTCATTTGCTAAAGTCAATTGAAATACCCAGATATATTAATTCTTATAATCAAAATGATGTCCAAATTCAGTTACATGGTTTTTGTGATGGCTCAGGTAAAGCTTATGCTGCTGTTACTTATTTACGTGTTGTTACTCCTGACGAAGTATTTGTAAATTTGATTGCAGCTAAAACTAAAGTAAATCCTATAAAACCTCAAACACTGCCACGTATTGAACTTTGTTCTGCTCTTTTATTAGCCAAGTTATGCTCAGTCATTATCGATACTTTGCCAATAAACTTTGACAATATTTATCTGTGGTCAGATTCCCAAATCGTTCTCAGCTGGTTAAAATCACCTCCTTTAAAGGGAAATCAATTTGTTCTAAATCGAGTCTGTCAAATCCAATCGTTAATGCCTTCATGTGAGTGGAATCATATTCCAGGTATTCTAAATCCTGCAGATTCAGCTTCTAGAGGTATTTCTCCACGAAAGCTTCTTCATCATTCGCTATGGTGGCATGGGCCTCCATGGCTGCTATCAAATGAATCAATCCCAATACCTTTGTACAATCCTCCAATATCTGAGTTAAATCCAGTAATTCAATCTGTCAGCAATGTAACTCAAGTAACTGCCCTTCCAGACTTTATTCTTAAGTTCTCCAAATTCTCTAAGTTATCAAGAGTCACAGCGTGGTGTCTTAGATTCATTTATAATGCTAGGCATAGTGCTACAAAAAAATCTGGAAATCTGAGTGCACAAGAAATCTCTGATTCTATTCAATGCATTGTGAAATTAGTACAAAGTTCGGAATTCGGTACAGAACTTAAATTATTAAAAGAAAGAAAACCCTTACCAAGCAATAGTAAATTATTATCATTAAATGTCTTTTTAGATTCAAGTGATATAATTCGAGTTGGTGGTCGTTTGTCACAACATCAGACATTAAGTTTTGATAGAAAGTATCCTATGCTACTTCCGAAAAATCATATTATTACTAAGTTATTGATAAATCATGTCCATGAACAACATCTACATGCTGGTACACAGCTAGTACTTTCTATATTACGCCAACAGTACTGGTTTGTGAATGGTCGTTCTACTGTACGACAAGAGCTCCACAAATGTGTGCTTTGCAAACGCCTTAAGTCTCAAGCTTGTCAACAAATGATGGGAGATCTTCCCGTTGACAGAATCACCCCAATTCGTCCATTTTCCAAGGTGGATCTAGATTTTGCAGGACCCTGTCTAACTAAACCAAATTTGCCAAGAAGTAAGATCAAAATTAAATCATATATAGCAGTATTCGTCTGTATGTGCACTAAGGCGGTACACCTTGAGTTGGTATCAGACTTGTCTGTGCAAGCCCTGCTAGCAGCCTTGAAGCGATTTATCGCGCGTAGAGGTCTGCCGTCCGATGTATATTCAGATAACGGTAAAAACTTCACAGGTCTGGCTAATCAGTTAAAGCAGCTGTTTCAATATTTGAAAGAAAATGAAGTTCAAGGATTTCTTTCGAGCCAGAAAATCAATTGGCATTTCATCCCTCCATATGCACCATACTTTGGTGGGCTATGGGAGGCAGCTGTAAAGCTTACTAAAAATCACATTCTAAGAGCATGTAAAGCTAGTGTATTGAATTTTGAAGAATTAACTACTTTGCTATGTCAAATTGAAAGTTGCATAAATTCAAGACCCTTAACCCCTATGTCTTCGGATCCATCAGATCCACGTGCATTAACTCCAGGTCATTTTTTAATAGGAGCACCCCTCCTTGATATTCCAGAATCTTCAAATCCCAGAATTCTAACATTAAATGCTCGGTGGCGCTTGATAGAAAAAGCAAAGGATCAATTTTGGTGTAGATGGTCACGTGAATATCTTCAACATCTCCAACAGCGTCCAAAATGGACTACTCCACGAGCTAATTTACGAGAAGGAGACTTGGTGATTGTTCATGATCGATTTCAGCCCATGAGATGGAAATTGGGCCGCATTCTAAAGACTTTTCCTGGACCGGACAATCTTGTACGAGTTGTTTTGATTAAAACAGCTGACGGTGACATCAAGCGTCCCATTTCAAAGGTGTCCCCTCTCCTGCCGGGGGCGGAGGATGTTCAATTGTAAAAAAAGACTTTAATACTGAAAGATAGAGATAGATGGCAGCACTACGAGAATTGAAAATGACTGGTTTTCTCTGCCTTAAAATTAGAAGACTTTATTCAATTTTTATTCTTATTATTTTAACTCTTTTTTTAATTTTAAAATTCCTATTATCCTTTTTCTGTATTATATGCATACTAATCTTGTTTTATTTTCTTTTATTAGATAAATTTTATTCTGTATTTTGATGGTCATGTGCGGACCTGTAATAGAACATTCCAATGTTTTGATTCTTGAGATGAAGTCGATTAATTCTAAAGATGTTACTTATTCAATTAAATATTCTGAAAGTCAAACTCAATCGTATTCATTTAAATAAATTTCTGTATTCTTTAAGAAAATAGTAATCTAGATTCACCCATTCAAAGTCGTCAAAGTTCCTGCAGAATTTAATATTCTTTACGATCTTCATTCCCAAGAAAATAGCGTATTCAACGATGAAGGACTTCGCAGCAAAAAAGGTACTGTTGTGAATTCAATTTATTCTATTTACACAAATAAAGTCTATATCAATTATTACCAAAATTCTACAACGGGCTTTTAAATTTAACTAATGTTTCGCCGGTTACTCGTCGCGCATACATTCTATACATCGTATACAGGGCTGCACAAAAGAATCCCCGTACCATTTTCCTTATTAGCGGCAATTGCTGAAGGAGAATTTTCAAATGAGGTATGTATTTTCTAACTGAACTAAATTTTTGCACGCATGTAGGTAACAAATACAAATGTATATATCATATATGGGGCTGTTCAAAAAATTCGGATAACTTTACGATTGTAGATGAGAACAGCTGAAATTGTGTTTTCAAATCTGTTATGCGTTTTCATATGGCTGAATTAGACATAATATTTTAACTTATTAAAAGGTGCAGTTTTGTTACATTATTTTGAATGTGTTTGAAAGTGTTTCATAATCTATGCTTGACTCATGATTTTTTCTTTCTTGTTGAGATATGGTAGCAGTAGGGAAAATATTATTCGAGCTATCTATTGCAAATTTATCAATTATTTTCTCAAGTTGAAAGTTTAATTTATTTATATGGAACAGTTAATTCAAAACAGGTTCTTGTATTACATATTGCACACTTACTTTTTTTCTGCTTTTTAATGTTTGAAAGTGTAATAATTTAACTACAGTAGTTTCACAGCCAATTTGAATATTTTAGCGAGTGTGGTTTGTCGCATAAATAACTCCATTGTTATTGCAAAGCGTATAAAATTGTAATCGAAAATCAAAATGGTGTTTTAACACCTGCACCAGGTAACCGAAATTTGTCTAAAAATCAATTTATAAATTTGTAATTAAATTCTTAAATTATTAATATTTTGTACCGCCATCGGAAGCACACATGTGTACATAATTTTTACAATTCTGCCATATCAGATGAGTGAAAATTCAATGAAATGTAACTAAGGCCTGTTTCTTTGTGTTTGAGGAGGGGACGGACGTGTAACAGAAATATGTACAATTTCCTTGACAATACGGGGAAATGCAATAAACTCAACCGTATAACATAGTATATATTAGTGACATTCTATTTCGCATGACACTATTTTAAATGACAATTGATAATTTCATTCTTAAAACCTAAATCTGCAATGATTAAATGAAAATGACACCAGTTTCGAAAAACTTCCATTCATGAAGGTTTGTTTTAAAAGAGAAAGAACCGATTCTTAAAAAAATTCTTGCTGTGTTTCACGGCCTACTTAAAATAAATTGTAGGAAATGTCACCAATGTTTCCAAATTATTAAAGAACTTCGTTATAACGTATAGCTATAAGAATAAGAAACAAAAGAGGAAATAAAGCATAACTTTTTTTTTATCAGTTTGCGGTCACGTTGAAAAAATCAGAAAAGGACGACATAACAAGCAATCTTTTTAAAAAAATCTTCTTTTAAATTGTCTTCTTGAAATTTAAATATCTGTTTTACAAAAAAAAAAAAAAAAAAAAAAAAAAAAAAAAAAAAATTAATTTTTTTTAATTTTAAAAAGGAAAATTTGACCCTTTATTTTTTGCCCAAATGAAGTCAATTCTGGTTGCTAAAATAAGGTGATGACAAAGCATGCGTGTTATCATTCTTTAAAATATTATCGTGCCGTTTTTCGGTTTGTGACAACAAAAAATAAAGAGTGAATTCGAAATGAAAAAAAAAAAAAAAAAAAAAAAAAAAAAAAAAAAAAAAGATTTTGTAAAATAATAAACTATGCCATGTAGTTTGAAAAAGGGAGTAAAGACTGGCCTAATATTTTTTATTTAGTTGACAGTGACATTTTTCATGTTCTAAAACATGCGTATATGAAGTTTCGAGTCAATCGGTCAAAAGTGGAAGAATTGCATAAGGAACATAGTCACAAAGAACAGCTTTTATAAATAGAGATAATATGCTAAACTTTAGTTTATTAGGAAAACGCATAATAGATTGAAAATTCACCTTCAGCAATTTCTATCAGTAGAAGGAAACATAATTAAATTCTTTTGTACAGCCCTGTATATTACCTACATATTTTTAAACACGCTACATATTAAACTAAACATTTAATTTAGCCTAAAACACGCGCAAAAATAGTGAAATACAGTTCCAGAAATTATCAGCGATAAATGACCATGTATCGATATCATCTCTTTGCGTGGTCCTGTATTTGTTTTATTTGTATTCTACAAACATCTCTTAGTATACTAAATGTAGTTCAGCTTAAAAATTCATAGCGCAATAAAAAGCCACCTTTAAACAGTTCTCAGTATTGCTTACGAATTCCTTTGTGTAGCCTGCACATGATGGATAGCATTTATACACATCCCGTAGTAAGCAAAAATGTAATTATACTGAAGAACGCATATAACTATAACTGGAAACGCATTTCCAGCAATTATCACTAATAGACAGTACTTCCGTATATAGCACTGCGTCCGAGATCTTTGTGTGTCCCTGTAAAATAATGATAAATGATCATATTCAACAGCAAGTATCTTGTATAAACCTCAGTATTGTATATGAGTTTCATTTCATTTGAAATAGTATAACGTAATTAAAATACGCTGCTTCTTTTATGTGGTTCTGTAAATGTTTTACATTTCATATTCTACAGAAAGCAAGTTATGGTGCACCTCAAAAATTGATATCAATTCCATTATGGTTGAAGTAGTATAACATAGTTAAAATACATCATAAACGATTTTTCCCCCATAGACCATAATAAAACGAAATTCTTTTGTGTGCCTATGTAAATGAACTATAAGTGCTACACATACCATATTTTATATCAAGCAAGTACTAGTAAACATCAGTGACGTATATCAATTTCAATATGTTTTAAATAATGTAACATAATTAAAATTGCAAAGGATTATTCCCCGTAGACCGTAATGCAACGGCGTTGTTTAGAGTGCCCCTGTAAATGAACCATAAATGCTACACACTTCATTTTCACTACCGAATATGCCATAATAAACCTCAATTACATATATAAATTACATGGTAATCCGAGTATATTTACAGAGCACAGACCGACAGACAGACGGACAAATAAACCGAACATACATAAACATTTTTTAATTGCATTGGAATAAAAAACAAAATTGATATATCAATTAAGTTATTTAATATGCATGTTAAAGCAAAATTCAGAGATTACAGTAGAACTTTAAAATATTATAATATTCTTTTAAAGTTTTCTACAAGTGTGTCAAATAGTTTTAAAATAAAAAGCTATAAAACTCACATGTTTCGCAAATTTTTTAATTTGAAGATACTTGGCCTTTATTTTATGTAAATTTACTCTATGCATGAAAATATTACATTATATATTTGATAAATCAATAATTAAGTAAGAAATTAAAAAAATATATGCGCAAAAATTAGAAACTTTTAACTGAATAATACTCGGAAAACAATAATTCTACTGCCACCGGTAAAATTATGTTGCTACACTTGTTAGATATTGAAAGTGTGCATCTTTCATTTAGAATTCTTGTGATAAAGCTAATATTTAATCATGGCAATTGCTTCCTTCTGTGGGAGGAAGGTCTGATGTCAGTATAAAACAATAGTATCAGCTTAGAGTTTTCATAATTCGTGTTACTTAGAATTTAGGCGCTAAGCTAATTTCTGTGAAACTGCATCAACTCTGCGGACGCCTACTTAAACCAAAGCGAGGATCTTGATTTAAACGGATGAACGATTATCAAAATATTATTTTAAATACTCACCGCACGAAGCATTTTTTTTTTCAGCTTAAAAAATATTTTTAGACTAGCTGACCCGCCCGGCGTTCCCCGTAAATGAACTTTAAATTTTTATCGCAAGATCCGTACAGAGGGAGTTAAAAACGGTGCAAATTGCCAAGGTTCGACTCTTGTTCAGTTGGAACGTTGTGTAAAGTTACATTTTCCAATTTGATTTTTGACTAGTACTTGAAAAAAATTAATTGAGCAATTCAATTAAAATTTAACTATGTTTTAAATGAAAAAGCAATTACAGATACATCATAAACTGTAATACTGTAAAAGAAATAATAAAATTGTAAGCAAATACGACTATATAGATTTTTTAAAAAGGCAATCCAGCAAATTTATTTTTTAATAAAGTAAAGCCTGTTTATAACGGAATCCTGCGAGATACGAAAAAAAACATGCTCCAACTCCCCCCCCCCCCCCAAAAAAAAAAGTACTTATGGTTTGTAAAATAAAATAATCAGCATAAAACAGAATTTATCACTGGTCGTTTGCGTTTCCGTCTAAACAGGTTTTATTGTATCTTACTTATGGTGGGAGCCCTGTATTGGAATTATTACCGAAATGCGCACACTTTTTGTACGGTCCTGTTTGTATGATTTTATATCTTGAACTCAAAATTGTCTGAAATTATTTCTTCACAAAATTGACAAAAAGTTCCTTTTAATCACCGAATTTTAAAATCGTACTCTTATAAATCCCCCCCCCCCCCCGGGTTTTTTTAGGTTATCTGCTTTTACATACAGGATGACCATAATAAAAATGCACGGGTTTGAAAGGCTTTACAAGAGTGTAATATTTTTAAAAGCTTTGTTATTAGCCCCCGGTAAGCTATTTCTTTCTCCCAGCTTATTTTGTGTTGTCTCCAAAAAAAAACGTTACGTTACAGAAGCCAGCAATAAACAAAGCAGATGTATCATTGTACGATTAAATACTCTATAGCAATTTTTTAAGCTTCTAAGCATCGCATATTTTTAATTTCTATACCGTCGTACTGGGAAAAAAAAGTACTTTAAAATGCAATTTGTTTGAAAACTGTATCTCCATTTATTTTTGAAATATTAATTTTTTGTAGTTTTTACAGCCATTTGGTTAATATTGGCAACGGAAGTACTCCATTTCCGTAGAAAGTAAAGAAAAATAGTTCTAAAATAGTAATTATATCTTTTTGTTGCCATTTCTCATAACAACCGAAAGAAAATGTAATTAAAATGCGTGCTATTTTGGAAAAATATAAACGAATGATTTCTGTTAAAACATGGAGCTATTATAAACTATATTTAATTTTAAGTATCTATATTAATGTTACAAGCAAATGAAGGTCAATGAATCATTAGATAGCCTTTTTTTTGTCGAGTTTCTTTCTATGCATCTCTGTATCTCTTTTTTCTATGCATGCATCTTTTTTCTGCATTTGTGTATTATTTTGCGAAAGTGACGTCCTATGCATGCTTTACTGTAGATGTTTAAGGTTGGATCGTAAATGTGGAATTCTTAAGTAGATGCGAATAACGTCATTTTACACAAAATAAAAGCGTGTGCTGTAAGTCTTAAAATTGAAATATGTTTTGTACTATTTATATATACATATATATTTTATTTTCAACGGGGGCGTCACCAAATTCTGAAAAAGCAGAATTCCTGTTTTCTAGTATTTATTTATACTTTTTTAGAGTATGCAGAATTGAGTTATGCTATAAAAATTATTAGTTTGAAATTTTGTCAATGACTGGACACTGGCGCACTAATAGATTTGGAAAATCCCCCATTTTACTTACAACTTAAGCATTCGTCACCACGGAACTAGGAATGACTTCTGGATAATTCCTCATACAATTTCAAAAAAAAAAAAAAAAAAATCGCTGCCGGATCGGCTTACATGTGCAGATAGATTTCAAAGTTAACTGCTAATTTCACCAACAATAACTAAATCAAGATTAGAGATAAACCCAGTTTAACAATTTTATCTGGCCGCTTTTAACGAGTATTGAATTTCAATTTTCTGAAAGACTTGATTTATCAGAATCATGTTAATACCATCATATTTTTTTCAACCCCTATTTTTTCATCCTTTCAGAATACTTTTAGTAATATCATCCATTAGTAGAGTTCATCTTATCAAAAACTTGTTACTACAAAAGTTATAAATAAGAAGATTTATATAATTAAAACTTCTGGTGATTGCTTTATTAAATGAACCGCATACTATGTTTTGAATTATCCTCTTCAGTTCCGAAGCTAAAATAATAATACAAATGCTTATTCATTGGGTTTTTTTCAAACAAAATGACATCGTAAATGACAGAAAAAATATCTTTTCTGAAATGGATCTTTTAGGCGCTTAGTAATTTAGGTTCAAAAATAGGGATCTAAAACTACAACCCCCCTTAAAAACATCAGTTTAATAACCATTAACCTAAATTAACGCAATCACAAATTTAAGAGCTTTAAACAAAAAAATAATCTACAAATCCTCAAAATTTTTTATTGGAAAAGATTTAAATTAAATACTTTTTTAACTTTCTCACTTTCATGGTCATACTGTCTTTTGGACATTTTTAGTCATTTTGCAAACTCAGGTGAAAATAAAATTTATTTTATGTGGGAATCAGCTTAGATGCTGCCATTTGTTTGTTTGCTTTGAAAGCAAAAAACATTCAGCTATTAAGAAGTGGTGTGAAAATGTAAAAAAAATCAGACATTTTAGTTTTTATAAGGGAAAAAAACAGAGGTCATCTTCGGACCCAGGGACCGAAGATGTTAAGAGAATCTTTTCATTGAGACACACGAGCGTTTAATAATGCAACCCTTTATACAGTATCTCTGAGTGCTGTTAAAAGTTTTCAGCACGCCAATGATAGTTTTTTATCGCCTTGGTAGTGAATTAACAGAGATGTGATTTTTTAAATTCTGCAACCCCCCCCCCCCGCACTCCCTTTTTTCTTGGTAGATTTCGTAAGAAATACTAACTATTATATTCACCCCCTATGTTAGTATTTCTGAAGAAAAATTATAGATCGGCTCCGATCATTATCCGCAGAACACAAAACCACCTCAGTTCAAAGTTTTATCTATCTATCAATTTGTATCTCTCTCTTTCTTTCTCTCTCTCTCTCTCTCTCTATATATATATATATATACCGGGTGTCCCAAAAAGGACTGACTGATTTTAAAATTCAATAACTTGCAAACGGTGACAGATATTTAAAAAATTCTTGCAGGAGGTTTATGCATAAGGTCAAAAGTTTTATTATAGTGATTTTCGATTTTAGTTCGAATTACCAACAATAGATGGCGCTGTAAGCAATAGTCACTAAATACAGGCTCGATTTCTAGTCCTCTCTCTTGTTCCATGCTGAAAAAGGAGATGGAAATGTATTATCCGGGCCACGAAGTTCCAAAAATCGAGCCTGAATTCAGCGTCTATTGATCGCAGCGCCATCTATTGTTTGTAATTCGAACTAAAATTGAAAATCACTGTAAAAAAACTTTTGACCTTATGCATAACCCTCCTGCAAGAATTTTTTAAATATCTGTCACCGTTTGCAAGTTATTGAATTTTAAAATCAGTCAGTCCTTTTTGGGACACCCGGTATATATATATATATGTGTGTATATTTATTTATATACATATATATATAAACGTGAAGTGTAATCACCAACAAAAAACAAATTATATTCATGTGAAATACGCCAAAAAGCTGCAGTGGAACACATAAATTCAACATAAACGTAGTAAAAGATTATATTTAGCCTGAACTAGCGCACCCCCCCCCCCCCCCCTCACTAAACAAGAAGAATATAACTATTTGTAAAAAAAATAAAACTAGGAAAAAACAGGCTGCGGCCTCATCGCGGCAGTGGGTTATATTTCAAAATTAGCCGAGCATTAAAAAATATATATATAAAATATGTATTAGTGGCAGTGGGTTTCGGCTAGAACAGTGATTAGCAAAATCAAATGTTAAACATTCGATGGCTATTATCACATGCTCCCCCACCGGACCCAACACCACATTATTAAAGGAATACCTCACCTGGAACACAGTAAAAGAGGCTAAAAATATGTTCGATGAAAAAACCACACATAACCAACTCAGCCACGTTGCCACAACCAAAAATATAAAACATAAAACAAACTAAACAAGGCAGAATCCAACATCCAATCAACCAATCCAAATTCATTCCAAGTCTGTTGCCAATCGACACAGCACATAATCATAAAACCGTCCTTAAACAGGCTTTAGGAAATAAGAGTCATTCACCGACGTCGAAAAGCAATCGATCAGTAATGAAGAAAATCTGCAAAATCTGAATATTTTTTTAATAAAATTTAAAGGAATATTGTTTTTATAATATAGATTACTTTTAAAATGAAATAATGCCTTTTTAAACAGATTTTTATCTGTACAAATTCTGAAAAAACGAAATACTTGACTGATAATGATATTAATGTATATAAGTTTGTAAATATTGGAGGACCAGTCAACAAGCTGATTAACCTGAAATTGAAAACTATTACGTTTATTGTAGATTGAAATATGTACTGTGCTACCTATTAAAATTATTTTTAAATCAAGGTAATCAGCCTCCAAACCATTATTATTTGTTTTCTTTAATGTCAGGAAATCAGGATAAATTTCTTGAAAATTTTCATTAAAATCACTATTGAAGTTTAACACGATCAAGTCGTCTATGTATCTACTAGCGAGTAATTGGATATCAGCTTTATTAATACTGTACTGAAACTCATAAAAAAATAAAAATAAGTTAGCAGCTGTAGATGAGTAGCTAGTACCAATACCAATTCCATTAATTTGTAAGTATATTTTAGATCCTGTATAAACATAATTGTGGTAAAGGTAAAAACGACATAATTTATTAAACAAGTTAGAGTTGAAATCCGTAACATCTAAAACCAATTCCGCTGTCTTTAAAAGTGCCTCCTTTAAACTATTAATAGGAATAGTAGTAAACAAATTTTCAAAATCATAAGTTTGGATAGAATGAATGTTATTGCTTTTTAATTTTTCAGCAATCTCGAAACTATTTGAAATAATCCAAAAAATATTACTGTCTTTATACTTGTATTTTAACATGTTCAAAACTTTTTTAAGTAAATCTTCAAGTTTCCTATTAAAATTATTGCATATACTGTTGACATTACTGCAAATAAATCTATATTTAGTAGGTACTTTATGAAATTTAGGGGTAAGAAATAGAAATGGAAATGACAGATTTTTACTACGTTAGAAAGGAATCTTTGTTTGCTTAGAAAAAGCCAAATGCTTATCAAGTGTTTGCACGGACGATTTACATGTTCTGTAAGTTATACTATTATTTAACTCTGCATTGAGCATTTCAGCATAAAATTATTGTATTTCTCTATTACCGTTTAAAAGTATCAAAATTTATGAAGCTCTTTTAAGACATTCATCTACTTCCAATCAGGTTCGAAAAAACCCTCTAGTTCACTCAAATAAAAATAAATGCATTTCACAAAATTCTAATTAAATAAAGTGGAAGTATATATGCATATTTATAATTTGCATGTATTTCTGAAGTGATATAAAACGATTTTTCCATCATTTTAACAGATCGAAAACTGGTGAGATTGCATTGCGTTCAACGGTGATCCGTCGGATGCATAATTATTATTGCTGACGTTTTGTCAATGTCCAAACTTTTTCTTGTGTAGGAACTCTAAGAGATGTTTTAATAGGAGGTATTAACTAAAATAACTCATTTTAATTAATATCTTATGATATGGTGACCTCTCTTTCATACAAGTACTATAATTACTATCATTTTGTTAAAAACACTTTATCATGTGAAATTTTCTATATACAACTTTCAAAATTTAGCTGGTAAAAAATTCTTCCTTTTTCTTTTATATGTAGCGCCATCTGTTGTAAAAAAATTATTTAGTTTTTCGACCAGAATTTATTTCCTCGTGCTCTGAACTGAATAAATATCACATCTTTTTTAAATATTTCATATAATTTAGCTTATAGACCCCTTCAAACACGTACACTTTAATTAGGGCCATCTGGTATATAAAATGCAAATTATAATTTCGTTTTTGTTCTTATAACGTGAGTTCTGCTGTATGGATTTTAATGGGACTTGCAATGTTCATTAGATGTTTTTTCAGGAAAAGTTTTAGTATATTGCATATCGTTCTATGTTACTTAGTTATAGATTTATAAAGGAAAGTTCTATAATTAGACGAACACGATTAAGGAAGGTTAATATTTTTAAACTATATACTACAGGGTGGCTACTAAATAATGTTACACTCCATAAGAAAGGAATTATTTTTTAACGTCTGGTAAAACAATTTATTTCTCTATTTCAGCGATTGGCAATTTTTTATTAGTGCAGACAATTTTTGTATAAAGCAAGTACTTAAAATTATTTTAAAGGTGTAAGCCAAAAGAATGATGATTAAACAGCTCTTTGATCGCGAATTTTCCTCACGTAATATCTTTAAGCAATTAAAATACCTTGCTTTTATTAAAATATTTATATATAGAGCTACAAATCGATTATTGGATACTAATAGCTGTAAAGATCGACCTAGGTCGACCACGCTTAGTTCGCACAAAAGAGCGCATTAAAAGAATTCGTGAAAAGATAGGAAGACCTCAACATTCTGCAAATAAAATCGCTGCAGAAGAGAACGTGAGTCGCAGAACTATGCAAGTTATTATAAGTGAAAACATTTCTTTTCGCTCTTATCGCAAAAAGGAAAGTTCAAGATTCGACTGCTTCAGAGAGAATAAAAAAATTATAATGATGCAAGAAATTGCTGAAGAAGGCATAAGTAGGAAAAGTATTGACAGAATAAAATTTTCTGATGAGAAACTATTTTTTCACGTAACATTCACTGTAAAAAAAACGACATTTTTACAGTACAAAGTACTGTTCATCTCGCGCACAAACTCGATCACAGTGAATGTGCTGTATCTTTCTTTGGTTTCCTGATTATATAAAAATGAAAAATACAGTAGTTTGTGCTGGCGTCCAAATTGCCAGCACATTGTGCTGTTAATTTTACGCAACTACTGTATTTTTCATGTTTATATAATCTGGAAACCAAAGAAAGATACAGCACATTCACTGTGATCGAATTTGTGCTGGCAAATTTACAGTGTTTTTTTACAGTTTTGTTATAATTCTAAAAATGATGTCGTATATTCATCAACCTTCGAGGATATACCTGAAGCCCTTCGAACTGCAGAACAAGACTTCTGTTATAGTTGAGGTTGCAGTGTCAAACAATGGAAAATTACCTTTGAAAGTCATCAATAAAGGGATAATAATGAATCCGGTATATTACAAACAGGGAATATTGACTACACATTTATTGCCACATGCTGACAGGTTGTATCCCAAAAAGAATTGGATATTTCAACAAGATTCTGCACCTTCGAACCGAGCTAAATCAACACAGGCTTTGCTCCATGTCAATTTTCCGAACTTTATCATTCAAGAAGATTGGCATTTGAATGTCAAAAGAGATTACCCCTGTATCAGAGTTGATCGATAAAGATGGCGGTCGATTCGACTAAAAATTTTTCCCGGTAAACTTTCACCTCGGATATTCATCATATTAGTGAATTTATTATTTTATATTTGCAAAATAAAATGACTGAATTTTTGTAACAGTATTTAGTAGCCCCCCCCCCCTGTAACGTACGGATTTATTTGGACCTGGTCTGGTATTTAGATAAATTTTCAGGGAAGGTTTTAGTATATTGTATATAGTTCTAAGTTGCTTAGTTATATAATTATGTAGGAAAGTTCTATAATCAGGTGAGCACGATTATGAAATTTAAGTTTTCTAAATAGTTATACTGCGCGGATGTTGGTGAGACATTCATTGTTAGTTAGATAATTTTTCAGTAATGTTTTTTGTATGCTGCATCTAATTCTATTGTTATTTATCTCATCCTACTGCAGGTAATGATCTAAAAGAGCTGGTCCTTACCGGCCCCAATTTTGTTTGACACTTTAGTTAGAAAATACAGGGTACGGCAGGTATTTGAGAACGCACACTGTAGGTGATATAAAACCCTGTACACCATAGTTACAAATCCTTTTCGGTTATATGTAAACATTTCAGAACCTTGACTAATTGAAGAAATGAAAAGACATGCTCTCATTGGTTGAAGAACAGTCCGATTCAGAGATTGCCACAATTTTTAAACTCGCATTGTCATTCGTTTTTAAAGCAAGGAGCGAACTAACGGCTGCCAGTTTTGAAGCACCAACCGTTTGTTACAGGAAACGCCCTTGTTCAGCGATATAACATTATCAAGTCGCCGGAATTTGTCAGTCGTGTCAATGAGAAGGATGTGACATGAACTTAACAACCATATCAAGTATCTGTGGAATAAGTGAAAATATAAATGCCTTCTTTACATACGAGAGTATCAAGAAACTTATAATACTTCATAAAAAGAATCGAACACTTTGTTATAATCTATACAGGGATGAATTACTCAGACAGTTGGCGCACATCAAGGCGGTGGAAAATGAAAACTATGAAGAAAGTCCATATCATGAACTCCAGATGCACGATCATAATATACTAATTCATAGAGTCTTGCAGGGATTATATCACTATAAAAAGAAAAACAAAAAATGGCACAAAACAGTAAAATTCTTCCAACTACAATTGGAGCATGGAATTGCAATGGAAACGAGAAAGTACAAAGAAAGTCCATATTATACAGCCCAGAACGAAAAAGTGTACAAATTACACAACAATATTACAAATCATAGAGCATCTAGACTACAAGATAAATTGAACTCCGTAGACATAAACGATGACTCAAATTTCGCAATATACGACCATTTAAATTTGATTGTTGCATATCATGAAATAAAAGAAAGAATAGAAACAGGCAACTTTATCCGTCTTAAACAAGATGACAGTTTTAGTGAGGATGAATTTGAGAGAGACTTTCAGCAATACGGGCATTACAGCTCATCGGAGTCTGACGAAGAAAAAGTTGAAGGGTCAGATGAAGAACCTAATACAGATGAAATATATCTTTCCTCGAGTGAAGGGGATACTGACTGCGAGACTGTAGATAAAGAAAACAAATTCCTAGAAGAAGAAGAGAAAAGTGATTTTGACGAGCGGATGTGCATAATAAATGGTAAAAATAATCAATCGGTTAACTTGGAAGATAAAATAACCTATGCAAATAATGAGAAAATATTACTAGAAAAAATAATAAGGGAAAAGCAAAATGAAATAAATGCTTACAAGGACATGTTAACTGAAAAAGCAGAAATACTTAATGAAGAAAAGATTAAACAACAAGAATTGGAAGAAAAAATGAATGTACTGCAAAATAGATATGAAAAAGAAAAAGAAACTAACTCTATAATACTAGAAAAACTAATTAAATTAGAAGAAAAATTAACAGAAAAACAGAATGAAATAACAAATAAATCTACAAAAATTGACAATCTACACAAAGAATTACAACAACTACAAACAAATAAGACTAATAAGAAGCAGCTTCATAATAAAGAAACAATAACAAACCATCCAAAAATTAAAGAAAAATATACTCAAACAACCAAAAACTCAAAAGAAGACAAAATAAACGAGCAAGTTAGTAATGAGACACATCTGCAAGAAGACAAGAATGATGTAACCTCGGAACTCGGGGAAATACAGGATACAAAAAGTGAATATTACTCCCAGGAGGAGCAGCATAGTATAAGCCTAACAAAAGAAACAGAACTTACACGGATTGAAGAAAAGCTTTATAGACTGGAAAAACTGTTAGAAGAAACAACATTAAAAATAACCAATAGCTATAGAGAAGAAATAACAACAGATAATTCCATAAGGGAACAGGACAATTATACAGAAGCAGCAATTCTCATAAAGGGTCTTGAAGGATCAAAAATATCAGAAATCCAAGAAATAATTACTGCAAAATTATTGCAAGTAGAACATTTGCCATTATTCTATAGCAGAACATCTAAAAACAGAAAAGCTATAATTATAAAAACCCAACAAGAATCGCAGTTACTAGAAATATATCAACATATAGAAAAAATAGAAGATATAAAAAGTATCACGGAAATACAATACAGAAAACATAACACTAAAAGAATTATCATTATAGGTATTCCGAAAGATACACAGGGAGAATATCTTATAAATCAAATAAAACAACATACAAACATAAAGAAAAGTTCATACATCCAGATTCGAAAAGTAATACAAAAAACTTCGTCAAGATATTTTCAACTGCTCCTCGAGGTAGACAAGACAACTTCAGACACACTTTTGAGCATGGAACTTATAAATGTGGGCAGGATTCATCCTTACAGGCCAATCATCAGGTGTGCGAACTGTCAATTGTACGGACACTCCGAAAGTAACTGCAGGAGAAATTCAATATGCGCATTCTGTGCGATGGGTCATCAGACCACCAGTTGCTCGAATATAAACAAACAGGATCTCAGAAACTGTGCAAATTGTATAAACTTACCAAATTATTATAAACACACAGCGAACTCAACACAATGCCCCACCTTTATGAATCAGATTAAATACAGGAATGACATTTCCAGTCCAGGCACTAGTGGCCTTGGTGGTGGTGGCTGGTTTTGATGGGACTAGTTATAACGTTATAACTACAAGGTGTATGAACTTATACATGAACTTATACGAACACTTAACTTTAAAAAGTTGTGGGTAATCTATAAACCCTCGTTTGTACATAACAATATTTAGAATAGTTATAATTAATCTTAAAACTTATTTGTTTCCAAAGGGTTCCGCAGGTAGTAAAACTTTTCCCTACCCTGGGCTTAGGGGTTACACCCAACCATAAGCCAAAAGCGGGTTCCAAGGGTGGGTGCTTACTTACTTACTTAGTCGTGTCGATGAAAATCCTAGTACGTAGAAGAGGGCACTCGCTAGGGAGCTGCAGGTGAATGAGACAACCAGCCGATGTGTCATTCATGAGGATTTTCGTTACAAGTCGTACGTAAGAGGACAGTTCTTGTCCGAGAGAATCAGACCTGACCAGAGGCAAGTGCCTCTTTTAAAAGAAGGAGCAGCAAGAGGAGACAGGAATGCTACTGTTTCCCTCCGATGAGAAAAACTTTGTCCAGTTCCAGAAAGTGAACCGCAAAAACATCGGTGGCTTTGTAAAATCCCTGAAGAGCTCCCGACCGACATGCACAGAAGAAAATTCCATTCCAGCGTCACTGTTGATTATGAGAATCGTGCACAGGCGACTTGATGCCTCCACATTTCTTTCTTCAAGGTGCCAGAGTCAACGCCGTTACTTATACCGGGGTTTTAAAGCTCTGGATTGCTTCTGTAGCAAGTGGAAGGAAGTACTTTTTTCAAGAAGACTTTGCACTATCCCATACAACCCATACAACTCAATAATAGATGGCCAAAATCTTTCATGAACATGTAATCTCTTCTTTTTGCAACCCGCCCCCAGCTCCCCAGATATTAACCCTATGGGCTATTACGTTTTGCGCATGGTTGAGAGGGATTTCGATATTCATCCACAGAACACTCTTGCGACTCTCAGGGCAGCTGTGTCACGTATAATGTTATTTTTAATTCCCAATAAGACGCAAATTCATAAAATTTTTAACTCTTATATATTAATATATGTTCTATACAGCACGTTTATTCCAACATTCTGCAACTGATATTTTACTCTTTTCTTCTAATGTTAATTTTCGATATACAATTTAAAATATATATTTTTTTCTCTTTCTTGTTGTTGTTGCATCCACTGCATTGAAGACTGTGACAGAGATATTGGTTCTAGAGTCCCAGGTAATATTAATATTGATGTAAAACTAATGCACCTTTAACGTATACTTCATTTTTAAGCAATTAAAAACATATTTTGTAATGTAAAATTAAATTATAAAATGTTGAAAAAGATACTCGTTTTAAATAATTATTGGAATTATAATACTAAATTTGAAATATAAGTTATTCCTTGCATCCAAATGAATGCATACGCCAAGTTTCCTATAAATTGCTTCATCAGATTTTTAAAAATGCTGCGCGCAATGGATGCGCCTCAAAAATTAATTTTCAATTTTTTATAGAAATTAAATTTTGTAAAAAAATAAATAAAATATCGGTTGCAAAACATTGATATAATTATGCCTCTAAGAAAATATATTATGCTGTCAGTGGTAAAAATAATATGCATTTGTGTCTTATTATGAATCATACATAAAATTAAGTGTGACAGGATACTAAAATACACTTCCAATGAAAAACTAAAACTTCTGAGAGCTCTTATATGAGTTTTTAAAACTAAGTAAGATTATTTAAGAAACTCTGTTTCACTAGGTTATTTTAATACAATATCTTCTTATGTTTTTATTCTGTATTGCTTCTTCGATTTCTACAATATTTAGACGAAAAATATTCCAAATGCAGTCATATTAAATTTAAAATGAAATATAAGAAAAGAATGGCTTTTTTTTAACACTAGCCATCTTAATGAAAGGAATTCTCATTTTACTCTGAGAAGATTCATGTGATGTTTATTGTTAAATATGAACAATAGTTTCGGAGAAGTAAAGTTGGAGAAAAAGGTTTTGATAGATGATCCGAATTCTAACTTTAAGAAGATTTGGGACTTTTTGAGAAGCTACATGAAAAAGATTCTTTGCATTTGAACGATTTTGATAAGCAATATTTGAAATGAAAGGTACTCTTCAAATACTATTTTCGAAAAAGGGGAAAACGAATAAAATAAAATACAGCTTTTTTTCAATGATTCAAATAAAATGAAAATTATTTTCTGTATTATCAATACCATAATATTAATATCATATCATAAAATGAATATTAGAACATAGACTAGTGTGCAAAACTTAAGCAATGAACATAAAATCACGTTAATTTCTAAACACGTGTGTACTCAAAAGAAAATTTTATAAATAGCTAGTGTAAAAAAATAGGTGTTATCCTAACAACATAGCCAATCTATACGAAGTTTCCATGATCTCACAAAGGGTCACAAATGTCACAGTCACTACAATGAACTGAAATGTGATATCTTTCATTCGTCTCATTCTTAATCTCATTTGATCACTCCACCGAAAAGTCTCCATGACTTCTGCTTTGTAACGAGTCACAGATGACATTAAAATGAAGTCACTTTGTGACCCCCATGTGAACGTCATTTGGAGACTCCATTGTAAAATCAGCACGATAGCGGTTTTGTGACGCGTTCCCAAGTGATGGAAAATGAAATCATCCGGTGACTTTTCACAAAGGAACGCAATGATGATTTCACTGTAGAGTCTCGGTCACCTGAAAGTCACCATGTGACATCATTATGACATTATTTGGAGACTCAGCACAATACAATGTTCACGATGACTTCAAAACTGAGTCTTCAAATTACAGTCACATGAGAATCACAAGGTGATTTCATTGTAATGTCACCTGTGACTCATCACGAAACGACAGTCACGGTGACTTCTCAGTGGAGTCCCCATATGATGATCATTTTAGAGTAATAAGGAGACGAATGAAAGATCCCAAATTTTGTTTCTCCTTAGTGACTGTGACACTTGTGGCCATGTGTGACATGAAGGTGATGTCGCATGAACTAGGTGTGTTGTAGATATAATACCTATTTGCTACTCCTCATGTTTATATCATTTACTTTTGAGTACTCAATTGTTTAAAAATTAGCCTTATATGCTTGTTGATTAAGTTTTGCACACCAGTGTACCATACCATCAATACCATAGCATAAATATCATGTCATAAAAGGAATATCAGAACATAATATCAAGAATATTAATCCCCAAATGAAGATCAATAATAATTAATGAAATAAAGTTCTTTCATGTGTTACAATTAATCATGAAAGTCAATCACGTTTGACAGACAAATCAGGAAGTAAGACGTTTATTTATCTGTCTTATGTATAATCACTGTTGGCGCATTCAAGGACACATAAACATTCAAACGGAGAGACTCATAAACTTTTGAATATTTTTTTAGTTAATAACTTTAAGATTAGGTATAATAAATTCCTTTAAATTGTTTTCTACTTCCTGTTTTTAAATATACATTTTGTATGTGTATTACGTAGTTTGTTAGTTTTTGTTCTTAAAGTATCACTAAGAGACGTGCAGCTTTATCGCTGCTACTGTTTAATAGAAATTAATAAATAATGTTTCTCTTTCTAAAGTGAGGATGATCAACGAAAATAAAGTTACACGAAATCAATATTTTACACAATTAAATCTACTTTAAAACGCAGTGAAGACATGTTCAATGTTGATGCTGATTTGTAAAATATATAGAAGATAACAGATTAGAAACACATTAGATAGCTTAGAAAAGGTAAGCAATTTTAACTTACCTATATTATTATTATTACTGTTATAAGTATAACAAAGTAATTTGAGGAAAAAAAGTGCTCATGCCAATAATTTTAATTTGAGTATAAAATGATTGCTAACAGAACCCCATCAATTTCACAGCTACGGGTCAGATACCTTTGAAAGTGCCAAAATTCATTTTTTTAATTTAATAGCTTATATTAAATTTGAATATTTAGAAGTATTTAAAAAATTAAAAAGCTATACAAAAACTCAATTTAGATGGGAAGTTACGTCTAAATCAGTTTGATCTTTTTTTGTATGATCAATAGGTAACACAAGCCTGCGATTGTTGTGTTTTTTTTTTTTTTTTACTTTTAATAATTGATTTTTATATATTTTTTAGCGCTGAATCCGAAAATGACCTTTATCTTTAACCACTGCGTCAGGGTTTTTCAAAGGTAAAAAGTAATAAAAATATAGCGAAAATATGACACTAAAAAATAGAGGAGATGGTTTTGTCTTTTAATTTTTGATAATTAATTTTTATGCATTTTTTGCGCTGAATCCAAAAATGATTTCATTTTTAACCATCGTGTCAGGATGTTTTGCAAATCTTAAATTTAAAATTATGAAATAGGAAAAATTTGATTCTTTATAATGGAGCAGATGAATGTGTTTTTTAATTTTTGGTAATTTATTTTTATGTACTTTTTTGCTTAGAAGCTGAAAATGACCTTTATTTTTAACCATAACGTCAAAATTTTTCGCAAATCGTAAATTTCAACCTTAAAATGTAGCGAAAATCCGATACTACAAACTAGATGTAAAACTTTTTTAAATTAAATTTTATTTTATTTAACTGAATAATTGCTGCAATTTTTTGGCTAATACTGGGAATTCTTATAATTAAAAAGTTCAGGGTGCGATGAAATGGGGGGAGGGAATTCAATTTTAAATTTGAACTTTTTAACTTTGAAATATCGATTTGTGAAAAATCCTGACTTGATGGTTAAAAATGAATAACATCTTTGGATCAGCGGCAAGAAATACATAAAAATAAATTATCAAAAATTAAAAAACACAACAATCATATTTAATTTATAGTATCAGATATCTACTACTTTTTTTTTACTTTTTAACTTCGAAATTTACGATTTGCAAAAAAAATCCTTACCGTAATGGTTAAAAATGAAGGTCATTTTTGGATTCAGAGGTAAGTAATACGTAAAAATAAATTATCAAAAGTTAAAAAAAACACATCACATCTATTTATAGTATCAGATACCCGCTATGTTTTTACTTTTTAACTTTGAAATTTACGATTTGCAAAAAATTCCTTACCGAGATGGTAAAAAATGAAGGTCGTTTTTGAATTAAAACTTTCACAATACATAAGAATCAACTATGAAAATCTAAAACACATGACACAACCCATATGTTGCAGACTAGTGTAAATTTGATCTTTAATGTCAATTTTCTCAAAACGTTAATTTTGGTCGTATTGTGCATGATTTCTAAAAAAATGTTTGGATAGAATTTCAAAAATTTTCGATTAAAAGTAGAAAGTTTATAGATACAAAAATTGAGGTACTATTATGTTCATAAAGTCAGAAAGTTAGAAATTATGATTATTTTTAATTGAAATTTTTTATAAAGTTTGAGAATTTAGTTTTACCAATTTTTTCACAAGAACTGATTATTATATTTTTTTCCAGTGTAGGTTATTTTAAACACATATTATATCTCTACTCATTAATAAAAAAATTGACTTAATATGATAATTCAATTTTGAGAAACGCTGCGCGTAAAGCTTATGAGATGAATTCATTTATAAAAGAGGAGCATTAAATTTCAAATTAAATTTAAAAATATATATATTCATCTAGACCCTTTTTCAGAACATTAACTGTTAGCATATATCCCTTTTAATGTGTATTTCAAATTTCATCAAAAGTTAATCAAATGTGGAGTTAACTCAATAGCACGCAACGTTTTAAAAACGTTGAAAATCTAGATGTTTCATAGAAAGGGGGAAAGATTGAACTTTTCGACAATATTTAAGAAAGAATAAACAACGTTACATAGCACAAATAAATGTACATAGAAACTACATACAGCTATTTCAAAGTCTCTGAGGCTTCATCAGTGCAAAAATTTAAAAATAAAGATAAAAATAAAAATAAATTAAATTAAAATTAATATTAAAATGTGGATTAAAAGGGGGGGGGGGGCAAGAGATACTGTTTAACTCTTTGACATTTTTTAATGTACAACATTCTTAAATTGTTTTATCCTTATTTTTTAATTTTCCCACGGATGAATATATATAGAAACCGCATACAGCTGTTTCAAAGCCTTTGACTCCAGCGTCAGAGGTTGTGAAATTGTTTGCTGTTTCTATATATGTATTTCTTTGTGCTATGTAACGTTGTTTATTCTTTCTTAATTCCAGATATTTCGTTTGTAAAACGTTTTATTCACGATGTTGTGCTACTAAAATATAGCAATCCTTATAAAGGTCTCATTTTAAACTCACAGGCTATCATAGTCTGAGAGCTAATTCTGTATGTATGTATGTATGTACGTAACGCGATAACTCTTGATAAAAATATCCGATTTTCATCAAATTTTGTAAATAGGTTCATTCTGATAAGACGATTCCCTGATTAGTTTTGGGAGTTCATTGGTTTAAGTATAAAGGGGCTAACGGGGGCTAACCCTTCCCTTAATTTGGATTAATGGGTTTTTCATTATGTAATTTGTGAGTTCCAAAAGTATCTGACCCCTTAACACCCTGAAAACATCTATACATTTCACAGACTGTGACTCACAAAATCGGTATATTTGTGTTATTCATCTGATGTTGACAGAAAGAAAGAAGTCATTGAGTGTGTTTTCAAGATACTCCTAATCTGAATCTGATCTCCTAACTTGCTTCTCAAAAATTTTGCATTGATGACATACGTTCATGTTTAATCTCTATGTTTCAGTATATTTTTGGCTCAAAATTCAAGAAATTTTTCGATGTATGAGGCGTGTGATATCGTTTGATATCACATATATTATTCTTTATAGGTAATTAATATGATCCCTAGATAGTTAAAATTTAATATTAACTATCAATATAAATATGCGCCTTTCTATTTCTTTTTGATATCTAAGTTTTAAATTAATCTACTTCCCTTTTCACATTACTTTAACGTTCCCAGATAACTCTCTCTGCACTCTTATCTAAGAAAATAAAATAAAATAAAGAATATTATTCACAGTCATTTCATTTCGTAAGATAGATTCTTTTCGCATTGCATCTGCTTATAAAATTTATCTCTGTCAGATTTTTTAATTCGATGCTTTACTAAGAGATAGTCAAAACTTTGGTTAAACCAGCGGTTAGATAATAATATCCAGATGTACTTTTAAACTTATGTCGCCTTTCAGTTTACCGCACTCATTCCAATGCTATTGACAGACTTTGAATTCTTTCTTACTTTATCACGTACTAGCGCTTGGCTAATTATCGCCTATTAGGCTTTTCATCTAAATTTAAACTGCCCCATGTATTCCAATGTAACGGTCACCCCTTGGCAAGATCTGTGTCTCACCCAATATACAGGGTGATTCAGCTCGTCGGTGACAAACTTTAAGGATCGATAGAGCACACCTAGACGAACATTTTTGAATAGGGAATGTAGGGTCCCTGACGCGATGGTAAGGCACTAGGCGCTTTCGAAAATTTGGGTGCCGAAATTCGAAACGTCATAAAAACTAGGGAAATGGTTAGATTTTCTTGCTTGTTGCGTCGAAATGATTCTGTTTGTTTAGACTTTCTTCAGTACCAATTTGATAAGCGTATCTCTTAAAACATGGATAGGGGGCGCTGCAGACTTTGGAGAGCTAGACAACAACTTTAAGCCCGTTATTTTGATAATTTAACACATGCTCGCCAAAGTTTATACTCTAACTTAAAGTTTGAACCCAAAAGTAGAGCCCTGCAAAAAGCGTAAGAGCCGGAATAAAATGTCAAAGTACAGGGTGGTCGAAACTCGAAGGCTCCTAAGAGATAAACAAACAGATTTCTTGACTTATGGCATGCATTTTCATGATTCTGTTTGCTGGGGCTCTCTGAAACTCAGTTGAACGGTACAAAAAGAAACATCGATAGGGGGCGCTTTGGGCAAAAAACATAATTCGTTGACATTTCGGACGCTAACTGGAAACGGGGCGCTACGATCAGTTAGTAATAATGAAAACACATTTTCTACCTCTGCTCAACACTTCTGAATAAATTTAGACCAAAAACATCAATGATACTGGAAATTTATTTACAAAAAATAACACTACAGAAGATGCTCGAAATTTCGACCTTGGGCCATGATGCAGGCTTCGCACCTCCGTCGCATTGAGGAGTGTGTGTTTCCAACAATGCCAGGAGTATCTCTGATCTGCCCTGCAGCTGCCACAATGCGCGCCACAAGTTCTTCAGCACTGCTGACAGGTGTATGGTATACCTCGGCCTTCAGGTAACCCCAAAGGAAGAAATCCAAGCAGGTGAGGTCTGGTGATCGGGCAGGCCAGTGAACTGGACCCCCACGCCCGATCCACCGCTGGCCATACCTTGCGTTTAGATGGAGACGCACGTCGTTCGTGTAATGGGCCGGAGCTCCATCGTGCTGGAACCACATCTGGCGACGCGAACCTTCGGGTACGTGCGCCTCATCCAGAAGCTGCGGCAGCACTTGATCCAGGAAAATCAGGTAATTTCCACCTGTCAGCCGTTCAGGTAACAAATAAGGGCCAATGAGGCAATCCCCCAGAATGCCGGCCCACACATTTACAGAGAAACGCTCCTGGGCTGCTCGGCTTCTGGTTTCATGTGGATTTTCATCACACCACACATGACTGTTGTGGGCGTTCCACATTCCCTCCCGGCTGAAGGTGGACTCGTCCGTAAACAAAATGCTGTTTACAAAACGGGGATCCCTGGATCTCATCGCCAAGTACCATCTTGAGAATTCCACTCGAGGGCCAAAATCCTGCTCTCTGAGCAACTGCACCCGCTGGATGTGGTAGGGGTGCAGATTCCGGGAACGTAAGATGCGCCACGCAGTTGCTTGCGAAATGCCAACATGTCTGGCGATATCTCTCGTGCTAAGACCTGGGTTGTCCTCAACCAGGTTAAGCATAGCCTCTTCGTTGTCGGGGGTGCTCACTGATCGCTCCCGTTCAGGCCTGCCTCCGTCGAAAGATCCCGTTGTGGACAACCTCTGGTGTACTCGAGCGAAGAAGGCATGGCAGGGGATTTGCCTGTTGGGGTAACGCTCGGCGTACAACCGCTGAGCGGCTCGTCCATTACAACCAGCAGCGCCATACGCCAAATGCATGTCAGCCAATTCAGAGTTTGTGTACCGTTCCATCCTACTACCGATCTGCAGACAAGTAACCCGAAGCTTAAGTAGGTACCGCACGTTCAAAAGACGTGTCTGCGCATACAACTACGTCATCTCGCGTTGTCGTCTACGCATTACGTATCTTTTGCATATCGATATGGTACGATATCTTTTGCATAAATCAGCAAAAAGCACCTTATGTAAATTTTATTGCGCGCATTGTGCATGATTGAAACCAGCTATGTTTGTTAAAAAAAAAAAAAAAAAAAACTGCAGTTTTAATAGCTTCTTATGATAAGTAAATTACTCTCTTGTTTTGTTTCTAACTGATCGTAGCGCCCCGTTTCCAGTTAGCGTCCGAAATGTCAACGAATTATGTTTTTTGCCCAAAGCGCCCCCTATCGATGTTTCTTTTTGTACCGTTCAACTGAGTTTCAGAGAGCCCCAGCAAACAGAATCATGAAAATGCATGCCATAAGTCAAGAAATCTGTTTGTTTATCTCCTAGGAGCCTTCGAGTTTCGACCACCCTGTACTTTGACATTTTATTCCGGCTCTTACGCTTTTTGCAGGGCTCTACTTTTGGGTTCAAACTTTAAGTTAGAGTATAAACTTTGGCGAGCATGTGTTAAATTATCAAAATAACGGGCTTAAAGTTGTTGTCTAGCTCTCCAAAGTCTGCAGCGCCCCCTATCCATGTTTTAAGAGATACGCTTATCAAATTGGTACTGAAGAAAGTCTAAACAAACAGAATCATTTCGACGCAACAAGCAAGAAAATCTAACCATTTCCCTAGTTTTTATGACGTTTCGAATTTCGGCACCCAAATTTTCGAAAGCGCCTAGCGCCTTACCATCGCGTCAGAGACCCTACATTCCCTATTCAAAAATATTCGTCTAGGTGTGCTCTATCGATCCTTAAAGTTTGTCACCGACGAGCTGAATCACCCTGTATATCTATCGCCAAAACTTTACGAATGAAAATGTGAACTTTATCACTCTTTGCCTGCATCTCATAATGTAAAGATTAAGTTTTGATTGTGTGTGTCAGCGGGGTCACTCCCGAGACACCTATGTGTCTCTTCAAATTTTCATTAAAGTTTCCCTTTTACGCTACAAGTATTAGTTTGAATCTTCTGGACCTGTGTTTATTGTGTTGTTTGCGAATTCGTACTCCACTACGGAAAACCTTAAATCTCATTTAAGTAATTCAAAAGATATTTCCATTTACTTATTAATATCTGAAGTTTTTATGAAAGAAAACAACTCCAACAAAAGAACATCTCTAGTACAAGGCGTGGTAATAGAAATTATAGTAAAATAGGTAATAATAAACATTTTAGGTGCGTTCGTAATTATATGAATACGTAACACCTATAGTCATCGTCTGTCTGTCTTTCTGTCTGCATATAACGGAGCAATAATTACTCAACCCAATGATTTGAAATGTAATATGTATATATATTTGGTGCATAATTTTGTCGAGTCATTTGAAATTTTATGAAAATCAAATAATCAAATCTTAAAAAAGATATTAATAAAAGTTTTCTTCATTCTATTAAATCCTATCTTACGTAATTTATTCAATGATAATTCATAATAGGTAACGATTCTAGGTTTCCATGTTGATTACGTCCCATTTAAGATGCGAGTCTTATTATTTCGGTATAACTGAATTTAATATTTATAATCGTAATAATTTTTGCATTCATGCATTTTTGTTTAAGAGTGCAACAGCTATTGCACCAAGATCTGAATATTTATAAGACCAGCTATAGTACGAGCGCACCTCATTTGACACATTTGACGTACAATTTCCAACTTGTTATTTAAAAAAAATTATAATAGAAGTTTGCGGAAATTTCTTTCATAGCCTGTATATTTTTTGTGTGTATTATTAGTAAACCATTTAATATGATGAAATTAAAATTGTATGAACTCTTTCTTAAACAACCATCTATCGCTTTTTACATTTCGCTGACATCATCCGTAATATAAAAATTTATACTTGCATTATTTTCTCCCAACAATCTATTAACCGATAAGATTATAAGGAAATTTTATTTTAAAATTATTAAATAAATGTGCATTATAATAAGAAAACAACAACTTCAATAATACATTACTAACTCAACTAATTCTACATACTTACTTTGTATACTGATATTAAAAAAAAATTATAACATTGAAAAATCTACAACTACGTATTTCGTTTTCTGAATAGAGGAATAAAAAACCTAAATTTATCTTTGATAGACACATTGTCCAAACAAGACATAAAACATGAAATGTATGGAGCGAACAAGCCAGCTAATAAAAATGTTCAATGTCTTTTAGATAAATAAAAGAATTCCTGCCGTCCATACTTTTAAATGTCACATGTCAAAACTGTAATGTTTTTGACTAACACAGAATTATAAATATTTTTTAAATGCATATACATTTGTTTATTTACAAAAAGTGTCCTCCTCCTTTTTAGGTGCGTTCGTAATTATATAAATACGTAGCACCTATAGTCGTCGTTCAGTCCGTCTGTCTGTCCGTCCGTCTGTCCGTCCGTCTGTCTGTCCGTCCGCATATAACAGAGCAAAAACTACCCGACCGAATGATCTGAAATTTTTAATATATAATTGCTGCAAAATTTTGTCGAGCCATTTCCAATTTTATGAAAATCGGATGTATAGTTTAATTACAGGGATAGTCAAAAGTTTTTCTTTACATTACGGCCAATGGGAAAAATTATTGCAAGTGAATTTTAATGATGTTACAGACTTCCGAATGGTCTGAAATTTTTAATATATAATTGCTGCAAAATTTTGTCGAGCCATTTCCAATTTTATGAAAATCGGATGTATAGTTTAATTACAGGGACACCCAAAAGTTTTCTGTTACATTACGGCCAATGGGAAAAAATTATAGCAAATGCATTTTAATGATTTTACAGCCTTCCGAATGGTCTGAAATTTTTAATATATAATTGCTGCAAAATTTTGTCGAGCTATTTCCAATTTTATGAAAATCGGATGTATAGTTTAATTACAGGGACACCCAAAAGTTTTCCGTTACATTACGGCCAATGGGAAAACATTATAGCAAATGCATTTTAATGATTTTACAGCCTTCCGAATGGTCTGAAATTTTTAATATATAATTGCTGCAAAATTTTGTTGAGCCATTTCCAATTTTATGAAAATCGGATGTATAGTTTAATTACAGGGACACCCAAAAGTTTTCCGTTACATTATGGCCAATGGGAAAAAATTATTGCAAATGCATTTTAATGATTTTACAGCCTTCCGAATGGTCTGAAATTTTAAATATATAATTGCTGCAAAATTTTTTCGAGCCATTTCAAATTTTATGAAAATCGAATGTATAGTTTAATTACAGGGACAGTCAAAAGTTTTCCGTTACATTACGGGGAATGGGAAAAAATTATTGTAAGTGCATTTTAATGATGTTACAGACTATGGACTTATTAGGTGCGTTCGTAATTATATAAATACGTAGCACCTATAGTCGTCGTTCAGTCCGTCTGTCTGTCCGTCCGTCCGCATATAACAGAGCAAAAACTACCCGACCGAATGATCTGAAATTTTTATTATATAATTGCTGCAAAATTTTGTCGAGCCATTTCCAATCTTATGAAAATCGGATGTATAGTTTAATTACAGGGACAGTCAAAAGTTTTTCTTTACATTACGGCCAATGGGAAAAATTATTGCAAGTGAATTTTAAAGATGTTACAGACTTCCGAATGGTCTGAAATTTTTAATATATAATTGCTGCAAAATTTTGTCGAGCCATTTCAAATTTTATGAAAATCGGATGTATACTTTAAATACAGGGACACCCAAAAGTTTTCCGTTACATTACGGCCAATGGGAAAAAATTATAGCAAATGCATTTTAATGATTTTACAGCCTTCCGAATGGTCTGAAATTTTTAATATATAATTGCTGCAAAGTTTTGTTGAGCCATTTCCAATTTTATGAAAATCGGATGTATAGTTTAATTACAGGGACACCCAAAAGTTTTCCGTTACATTATGGCCAATGGGAAAAAATTATTGCAAATGCATTTTAATGATTTTACAGCCTTCCGAATGGTCTGAAATTTTAAATATATAATTGCTGCAAAATTTTGTCGAACCATTTCAAATTTTATGAAAATCGAATGTATAGTTTAATTACAGGGACAGTCAAAAAATTTCCGTTACATTACCGGGGAATGGGGAAAAAATTATTGTAAGTGAATTTTAATGATGTTACAGACTATGCACTTATGAAGCGCAAAAAAATATGCATTCAGTACAATATGGGGTGCAAAAAATAATTATAAAACTAGTTATAGTACGAACACACCTCATTTGCCACGTTTGACGAGCAATTTCCAACTTGTTTTGAGTAACAGAAGTATGGATGTAAAGTTTATATCTATACAAACACCAGGAAAAAATACAAAATTATTAAACATCATTCAATTTGTATCAAACAGCTATAGTATATAAGTAATTCTCGAACCAAAATTTAAAACAAATATATTTTACTTATATTGATTTATTTTCAAAGATAGCTCAAGTATTAAATTTCACATTTATAAAATGGCTTTCATTTTGCTTTTTTTTTTTTTTTTTTTTTTTTTTTTTAAATAATGCAATTTTAAAAGTTTTATTTAATGAATTGCAGCTGTTCTTTGTGATCTTAAATTTGCTATTATATTTTCAATTATTTTTAACAAATTTTTTTAATATATCTTCCAGTCAAATTCTCAAATATCAACTATCTCACAAAAATTATCTAAAGATAAACAATACTTTACCAAGGTTCAAAATTATGCTATTAAGAGAGTGGAAAATATCTCGAAAAAAATCAAATTATGCGGACAATAAAAGCAAAACAATTAAAAAGACAGTTGATATGTTTCATCTCCAGCTGTTTATACCTATTTATCAAGAAACATTAGACTAAAACCTAGCTTATACAAGGATATTTTTAAATTATGATTTTAGTAACATAAAATTCAAAAAGTTTCTTGACTGTGTCACAAATCTTCCCAATTTGTAATTCTTTCCTTTTCAATTCTCATAAAGTTGCAAATTATCGTCAAATAGTAAATATTATATGGGTTTCTAAATACTAGCTTTTTCGAACCCTTTTTTGTGTATTAGTCTGATAATTCTTTACCTAAATATTTATGAATTTATATCAATGCAACTTGTAATTAAGAATATTTACATTAAAAACACCTTATTACTTGAAACTAAACAAATGATTAAATTTCTTAAAAAGATTTATTTTTGTGTATTATCGCAACAAGATTGTTCTTTAGCCTAAATATTCATAATTTTAATGAACGTTAAAATCTTGAGCCATAAGAAAATTGTAGAACTTTTTAGTTTTTAGTTAATCATGAGAAAAACTAACTGATTCTTAAGAGATATTTTCTGTAGCATCATTCGAGCATAATCAGGTTTAAAATAAAATACAAAATCCATTAATACAAATGATATTACCGATGTATCTTTGACAGTCTTACTAAATGGTGTTCGATTTGGCCCCTTATTTTGCCTACTAGATATCGAATTAGAAAATAGAGATCCATATTCACATGTTCGATACCAAAGCGGTGTGAATAGATTGTCTATACTAGATTTATAGAGTATTTATGGTGTGAAAAAGAAAATCCTCACGAAGAATTCCTCAAAAGCTTTCTAACCAAATAAAAATCCTGTTGTATCCCACTGTAAAAAAAAAAAAAAAAAAAAAAAAAAAAAAAAAAAAAAAAAAAAAAAAATGATTTTTTATGATATATCTTTTTTATACGAACAAAATCAAACTTGGATGCTGAAACTGTTCTTTCGCGGCTGAAATCTTTAAAACGAACAAATACATCTTTCCTAAACGATTGTCAAGCTAAAGTTTTTTGCAGAAGTTTCATAAAATTTAAAAGTAAACAGTAACATATTGAATAAATATAAAACGACAAAACTTTCTAAAATTACCTCACACCACCTTATCACTTCAGGCATCAGGTTATAAGCTAAATAAATGACCACATCAAAAAACGAGAAAACCTGGATATAAAGATAAAAACTCTTGCCTTTCAGCTAAAAGTCATTTCCTTTTGGATCGTCTCTGCTATATAACAATGTTTTTAGGTAAGAAAAACTATCAATAAAAATGTAGCTGAGCTCTTTCATATCCGGTCCAAGGGACAAATGTGCTTCAGGGAAGTCTCTTATTTTTTAAGAAATAAAAGTATAGCTTAAGGAAAATTAACGATTTGAAAGGTTAAATATCGAATTTAAAATCATATTTTACCACGTGTAGAAAAAAATTTATTTTCACAAAAAATCTGTTCTTATAGAGTGATGCAACAAAAAATATAAATATTAAATTCAAAATCTTACAAAAATTTATTAATTCTTATATTCACTCCGATATGCAGGATTATGACAGTGCAATAAACTACTATCAATTGTATACATATATTTTGCAATCATTCCGCAATGCTTGATTTTAATCAGCAATCTATTACTAATATTATAAAGAATTAACGTTTGTTTGAAGCGGTAATCTCTGGAACTATTGTGCCGATTTCGAAAAACAAGGTGGAAATGCTGGTGTTCATCTATGCTCCAACATAGGCTTTATTTTATGTCCGTACAACAAATTCCAGGGTTGAGGGGGCGCAGGAGCAAAAATTGTTCTAAAATTGTAATTCTGCGAAACTCTTAGATTGGAAGCTTGAAATTTTTCGTGGTGGGTTCTTTTAAGTTTTCCGGGGTTTTCCCGCTCAGAAGGATTTATAAAGAGTTTAAAATTTAAAAGAGGGAAAAGAGAGGAGAACAATCTAAAAAAGCTTTAAATTACAATTTATATGGAATTGTTAGGGGTAGAAACTTGAAATCTGACATGTATGTTACTTTTAAGGCTTGCACTGTAACAGATTTTTAAAATTCGAAATTTAAAAGGATGCAGAAGACATTACGTTTTAAAATTGCAATTTCTGTGATACTATTAGATCTAGATCAGTGGTTCCTAACCTTTTATTGACCACGCCCCACCAAATAACCTGTAAAATCACTATCCCCCCCCCCCCCGCTTTAACTCTCCAAATGTTGTCTCTTATTTCGAACTATACTCACACATTGGAAGCGTAACAGAACCTTAATAATAACTATTATTTCCACAATTTTTCTACTATACGAAGAATGTGAATCTTCTGTCACAAATATGTTTTTAACATAACTCTATAAATGCAATGACATATTTGCATTTTGCATTTGGATCAAAAAGAGTTGTTGTTATTTTCCAACTAAAACCAATCTTTAAGAAAGTGTTATACGGTCTGCGTTTTCATCTTCACAAAATATCTTGAAGAGAGACTTACATTTGGCCCTAAATTTGATAACATTCACACATTTCATGATTCATTTTTGTAACTTATTAGGAGTTGGTGGAAAAACTTTGGTCACCAAATTTTCTTTCTGTAGGTGACACAATACACAAGAAGCATTTCTAGATTCTTATTTTTATCAATTTTAAGTAGCCATTATCCTGCATCAAAACAAATTTTTCTCTATTTTCCATTTCAAATATCGTTGCCTTCCATATATTATCTGCTTTATAAAATGTAAATTATATATGTCATCATTATAAATTTATTTACTGTGTAGGATACCTGCACTAGAGTCACTTTAGAGTCACTAGATATTTACTTTCTGCCCATATATCCTTTTCTAATGCTATGTAACATTTATGAAATTTATAAAGTTGGTCCGTACCTCGTTTAGATATTTCGAATATTTTTCAGGTTAAACATGTTCAAGACTGTCAGTTTTTACTTTTAGCAGTTTAACGTGTAAAAGATTCTTCGTGTGACATATAACAGTGCGAATAGGAGAAGAAAGCACATTCAATAAACATTTGAAAAAATTACAAAGAATTATAAAATACAATAACAACCAAAATATTTATAGAGATTTTATTAATAAAATTATATCAAAATATCTTAAAATATGACTCGTATAATTATTCCGTTGTTGTTTAACTTTTGATTTAAAATATTTTTTAAATTCAGTAAAAAAAACTGCTTTTTTTTTTTTAAATCTTGCTTGTATTTTATTTATTTTTAGTTTACAACATTCATATTTTAAAAAAAAAAAGAAACCGATAGTGAATGGCTGAGTAACAAATTTGGAATTGCTCCCCAACTATTAAAATTGCTCCCCGGTGGGGCAAGTTTCATTCCCGTTGTAGATAGGGGAGAGTAGCCATATTTGGACCGCCGCTTTAATTGGACCGTTGCCATTCTGCCGTTAATTCCAGGAAGAGACTCCATCTACCGCTGAAATCCTACTCATCATAATGACGTCACTTATGATTAGAAGAAGCAGCCGCCTACCACGTGCTGTTTTCAGACAATTTAAAAAAACCTAAAGTTAGCTGTTTTGATCTATTTTTTTCCTACTAAACGTAAGTGAATATTTTAAAACTAAGGTAAGTTGTTATGTTTTCATATACATATATGAATTCGTCTGTTTATTGCACCTGTTTTTGACGGGGATTTGTTTGATTTCGTTTTTGTTCTTAGTCTTGAAATTAACTGTTTTAAAAAATGGCGCAGTTGCCGTAATTGGGCTAATTTAAGTTTCTTAAATTGGACCATATATGCGATCATAAATTTGAACAGTAAGTAATGAATTTCGAGGACGGTACGCTTTGTACACTATTTTTTTTATATTTTATAATGGATTACTATCTGCATGCAAATTTTTTTGTTGTTGTTGTTTTCTATATCAGGATTAATTTTTTTAATACAATTTAGGCCCGTATAAACGAAAAAATATTTTTGCATGTCTGTGCAATAAGTTTTGTTTGAAATGTCTTTTATCTTGTATGTAATTGTATTTATTTTCTTTGAATTCTTTATTCCTATGGCATATTTGATTTACAGAGTTGAATTCAAACATTTTCCTCCTGCAGGATATTTGTGATGGAAGACTTTTTACAGTTCTGGAGGGTAGAATAATACTTTTTTGCCATTAAAACGCATAAAATCTCAAACATTGATGAAAATCTTGAAAAAGACATAGGCAAATTGCCTGGAAGAAAAACACCCGTGTCAGCAAAAGCTGTTAAAGATATAGGAAACAAAAAGCAGACAGTAAGTTGTGAAGAAATTGACCTGTAACAAGGCTGCAGATACAAATCCTCCCCAAAACAAAAAAATCATTAGAAATGTTATTTCCCTTGCTAATTTCAGTTAAATCAAAGTACAGAGAGAGCCAAAAAACAGTTGTGTTAACATCATAGCCATATAAATTAAACCTTAAAATGAAAAAAAAAAAGACAAAATGAAGCTTTCACAGCACAAAAGCAATTGGAACATCGAGTTTTAAAAAATAAGCGCAATGTGCAATTAGCAAGAAAAGGATGGAAGAGAAGAAATACAAACATAATGTAAAGAAAATTTCTATTGCAAAAAAAAAAAAAGAAAAAAGTCTGATAATTCAGGACCTAAAAAGAAAAATCTAGACAGTGATGATTGGTTTTGCCTGGTTTGTAAGAAAAATAAAATAGCAGAAATGATTCAGTGTTCAGATTGCCATATAGGGTTCCATGCTGTGTGCGCTGGAAAACAAAAACAATAAACAAAATTCATGTATAAGTTTTGCATCACTCCTTACATGATATTCAAGTAACTGACAATTAGTTCCATAATTGCTATTCTTAATTACTGATAACTTTGATTTATATTTTGAATACATTTTGATTTAAAACAATTACTCTTATTTTCAGATATTTGATTTCATTATATTTCATTGCTGTTATTTTGTTTGATTGTTTCATTAATCGCAAACTTTACGTTTAATAAAATTAGTTATATTCCCTAGTCATTAAAACAACCTGATATTATTTGGTCCAATTTAGGAGACTGGGGGTCCAACTTGGGCGATAATTTGCTGAATTTGGACCACTTTTGACAAATTTTTCAAATTAAAATAAAATTTAAGATTTTCAAAAAGAAATTGATCTAAATATTTATTTACTTAGTAGATGAATAGATTGACCCTGTGTAATGATCTTTTGCAGATATTCGAAAAATTACGTAAGTTACACCTGAAAATAAGTGAAGTGGTCCAAATTAGGCTACTCTCCACTACTTGAAATTTGGCATGACAGTCACTGATAATAATAGGAGAACTTTTAAACATTTTAGAGTAGGTATTTGAGGCACCGTGAAAATTTGAGTAACACCTCTTTTGTAATGCCTGTATACTCAATCGAAGACCTGGCTGAAGGGTAGTGGGGCTTAGCCATCCCGGGAATTTTTAACTTTGAGAAATTTTATATGCAAAAAAAATTCATGGGGCATTTTGAAGTATTAATATCTAATTTAGTATTTAATGCAATAGTAAATAAAAATGCCAGTTTATTTAATCGGGTTTTAAGTTTTGCCAGACGATTCAAACTAGTATTTCATAAATACCGAAAACAAATATTTGAGATACGCTGACATTTAGACATTATATTTATACAGAGAAGAAAATATTTTGAAAAGGGCAGGCCATTTTGGTGCGACTTTCTACCTGCCAGATGATAGGGAATGTTATACGGGAGAGCGAGTGGGTAAGCGCTAGGGATCGGCTGGAATGTGAGAGAGAGCGTATATCTGCGGCCGACTGAGTTGAAGGGTACCGAGGTATGGTTGGCTCTCGCAAGACCACGGGACAGTAACAAGCGTGTAGTTGCTAGGAAAATTTTGGAGTAGTTAAAAGATTCTTATTCGTATAGAAACACGTGCAGCTGTAGAAGTACTATTTTGTTTCTATATTAAAGTATTTCTCTTTATATAATACAAACTAGGGGGCTCTGCCCCGTACGAGCTACGCTCGTCAACCTCCGTTCACTCACCGCAGACACTAACAGCACGCTAATTTGATCGGCTTTAAAAAGATTTCGGAAGATTGAATTATAATTTGAATCTGACAAGTATAATCTGACGTAATTTTCACCAAACTTTTCTTTCTCTTTTTAATATTCACGTAAAAGTACTTTTGTTAGAAATGAAATATTATGATCATTTTAAAATATCAAATAAATGTCTGGCGCAATTTTTAAATTTAAACTGTTTTGCAATACTATTTTTTGTTCATTTGACGTAATAAGTGTAATGCGACGTAAATGTGACGTAAATTCTCCTATTTCAGACTTCTAACGCATGTTAATGAATTTATTATTTTACAGTATTTTTTCTCTTTTAAAATTCACGTGTAAATATAGTTTTTATGACGCAATTTTTAATGAGTTCCTGCTTTTTATATTTTCTGTTTATAATAGTCACGTGTAAAATAAATTTTTAATTTGAAGCAAACATTATTGTTTGCACTGTTTATACAGTTGGCAACAGTTTAAATTAATACAATTTTCTAAATTTTGTAAAAAATATCACTCGAATTGCTGAAAATTTGAATTTAAAATAGAAATAAAACCTGAAAAAATGAGTCAAATTAAAATACTTAATGCAGTCTGCACACCGGGAAATTCTGACGCATAAAATGATCTAAAAATGATTAAATTCCTATGTACAGTTTTTGCTCCTATAAAACTTTTTTAATGGAACGATTTGTCCAACTTTGGCATTAAATATCTCTTAAAATAATTCTTCGATTTGAAAACTGTCTGCATCAGCGTGTTTATCAAACATTTCTCTATAATACTACCGATTTTCATATTTTTGTATGCAACAGTTTTTTTTAATATTAACGAAGAAAGGCCATGATTAAGCATTGAAATTGCATGCCGATCTGCCGGGAATATCTACGCAGATTTTCATTGGTCCATTTCCAAATCAAAAGTTTTTTTATATATATATAGAAGGATTACTTATATATATTAATCATGGAAAGTGAAAAATTAGTTTAAATTATCTGTACAAGAAGCGATGGAATAAACTTAGTTTTTAGTGAAAACACTGTACAAAAAAGTCGTAAAGTGTTGCAGATTCGGCAGAAACACAAGTTAAAATGTAATGACATTATTTTACCAACCAGTGTTAATCTGAAAGATGGTTATCACATACATTGTTATAAAAATTTCCTCGCTTTAATGAGAAACGTTATGACGACAACGCTTCAAGAAAATACAAAGTACCATCTTCTTCATTAGGTATAAGATAGTTTAAATTTTCATTATGTATAATAAGATATTTACAAATAGCATAAAACATTCATGGTCTTTAACTAAAATAAATCTGGTCTATCGGATAGACGAAAACACACACTAATGCCGCAATTAGTGTTAGATGCTATTGTTAATAAAATAGTCGAGAACACCAATGAAAATGTTACAGGTAAGTCTAAACATTTCTTTTCTTTCATAACTGTAGCATTAATTTTAATATTCATTGAATATAAATGCATTATCATTTTCAGATAATGCAGAAGAACCGGAAGAAGAAAGATATTCAAGCTCTGATGAAAACTTCGCTGATGATGATGAAGCTACAAACATTAACGATGAATAAAAGAGGCAAATGCATGTTTTTATGCCCAATTATTAGTTAATTAGATAATTCTCATAAATTTGATCATATAATTTTATTTTGTATTCATTCAATCTATGTCTTTTTTCATGTCTATTATATCATGTCTTTTTTCAATCTGTTATATTTTATTATAATAAATAAAAATGCAATTTAGTTAAAGTAAACAGAGGGTAGATAAAAAATATTTTATTAATCGCATATCAATAGATATACATCATATATTTTCTATTTAATGTTAAATATATGAAAATACTAGAATAAAAAAGAAAATCTACGAAGGAGTATATTTTAAATTTTTCCTTTACCATATATATTTAATTTCATTTAATGATGATATAAGCTGCTTTGATACAGTAGTCTTGCTCCTGCTTTCAAAGTAGTAGCACGTGTTCTTTGCGCCTGATGAAGAAAGACCAAATTCCTTCGAAAGGCTCGTACATTTCTATATTTTTATAGTGTTTTTAAGAAATTCTTTTGATCTTATATTTAATTTCATCTAAATTTCAAAAATGTTTGAAGTGTTCTTTAAAAACCTACTTTTAAAATTAGCATAGTCATTGTACCTAATGACTTACTGCTCATCTCAGAATATGTTTAGAAAGCAAAATTTCGTTTTAAAAAAAGGGGATATTGATTTCTAACATGCATTGCATTTTCCCTTTCCTGGCGTTTTCGAAATTTGAATATAGGAATATTTAAAGATAAAAACAAAACGTTTTTCCCCTTTTCAAAATAAATAAATAAATAAATTATATATCTGATGCGAATTCCAGGGATATGAGAAATTATTCATGAAATGTTAGAGAGAATGTTGTAAAACAGAATAAAACCAAATGATAAATCTTTTTTTTTTTTTTTTTTTTTTTTTTTTTGTATTATTTTCGTTTGTAAATCCATCCAAAAATACTTTTATAAAATAGAAAGCAAAATATGAAAACAAAAAAATCCCTGCCGGCTCGGGCCTACAGGCGGAGGTAGATTTCAATGTTAAGTACTAAATTCTCCAACAAAACTTAAATCAAGGTTAGAGATAAAACCCAGTTTCTTCACAAAGAGCGAGCTGTAGGGAGCTAAACTTTTTGTGAAAATTGTAATATACACGAATACACACACACATATATATGGAATAGGTTTTAAAAATGGCTACAAAAAATTCAGAGAACCTTAAAGTGTTAAAATATGTTAATATTTCCATAGTCGGGTTTTTATCATGTTTTAATACGTTTCTTCAAACTTACATGGCGTTACATATTCACCTGCTAAGGTCCATTATATTTCCAATATGACGCAATATACATATTTTTTTAATTCGTCAAACTATTTATTTTGAGTTTTCATGCTGAAATCTTGCTCTAGGAAACTTATGGCGTAATATTCAATTTGTTTTCAATTTTTCAAACTATTTAATTTTACACGTGAAAATTTTGCAAAAGAAAAGTAATTGTTGTGGTGAGAATTTTATTATTTGTTTTTTTTAATTGTTGGCAACAGCTATAACGAAAAACTTTTATTTTTTTCCTGCCATTGTTGTGTAAGAGCTGGTTTTATCAGAATCATGTTAAGACAGTATTCAAAATTTTGAACCCTCCCCATTTCCACCCTCTTGGGCCGATTTCGCCCATTTTCAATCCCCGCCGAGATATTAGCCATCTCAAAGTTGTTGGCGAGTTTGAAGATGATTCGTGCATAATTGCGACTTTTATCGTGCGGACAAAATTTAGTACATACATACATACATATATATATATATATATATATATAAACTTTTTAGGTGGGGGTGGTTTTGGGTTCCTGGGGTCCTATAATGAAAAGTTATGAAGGAATTTTTCAAAAGTCGCACCATGGTAACGATTGCAATAGGTAGTATTTCTTACGAAATCTACCTAAAAGGAATCACATTACATTGAATTTTTCTTCAAAAAATGCTAAAGCTAAGCTTTAAATTTTTTGGCTATTTTTCGATATTATGATATTTTCCACACCTGAGGCATCTTTTTACAAACTAGGCTTGCATGCATAGGAAAAGCTGTCATGGAAGCCGATATGGAAAACAAAAAAATACTAGGACGTACACTTGACTTCGAAGACCGGTAAGTGGTTAAACACTATAAATAATTATTATTCATTTAACTCTTTATATACTGAATTTTGAATTAAAAAAATTACTTCGCCTGAATAATTATTTACGTTAATGTCTAAAATATCCAGAACAACATATATAATAACAATAATTTGATTTTTAGATAATTTTTTAATTATAACCGATTTAATAAATCGGTAGTTAGAGATATTTTTGCAAAATGTTTACAAGAATAATTAGATTAATTAACAATAAGTAATATAAAAATTTTGTTTTTAAAGTCAAATCCTACTTAGGTCATCAAAGAAAAAATTAATATAATCCCTTATAGTCCAGGCAATAGAGACCGTATAGGGACTCTACCTAGCAAAATTAATGATAGTACTGGAAATCGGCTTTCTAGATGTTTTTTGGGTCGCTGAATCCGAATTTGTAACTTCCCACCAAAATTTCCCCCGTCAACCCCCCCCCCCCCAAATGTTGGTAAAAAGCCCCCCAAAAAAGGTTTTTATTAAAAAATGCCCTTTTTTATTATTTTAGGGAAAAAGTAGCTAGAAATTCAGAAAGTAGACAAAATTTTCAACAAATTAGATATATGACATTATGAATTAGGATGATGGGGAAGGAGGGATCTGCCTCGGAACATGCGCCGCAGTGCTGCGTGGACTAAGTTGCGCAATTCCACTTAACCACTCACAAGTTTACATTAGCCCTCCCATATTCCCTCCGAACTTTCTCTATAAAGTTTACTTTAAGTTTTTTAGGTCGCTGAATCCGAATTTTTAACTTACCCACAAAATTCCCCCCTCCCGAACCCCCCCCCCCAAATAGTTGTTTTTAACTTAAATTTCTTATTGGTTTAGACGAAAATCATTATGAAATTCAGAAACTAGACAAAATTTGCAATAAATAGGATATATGACATTATGACGTAAGATAAACGGGGACAGAGGGGGCTGCCTCGGAACATTCCCCGCGCGCTTTTCTCAAAAACCAATTTTTTTCAAAAAATCAATTTTTTGGGGGGTTGCCGGGTGAAATTTTGGTGGGAAGTTACAAATTCGGATCCAGCGACCCCAAAAACATCTAGAAAGCCGATTTCCAGTACTACCATTAATTTTGCCAGATAAAATCCCCTATTGCCTGGACTTCATCATTTAGTGCACGTAGTGCCGCAGTGCATGTTCCGAAGCAACCCTCACCCTCCCCGTTCATTCTAATTCATAATGTCATATATCTATTTGTTGCAAATTTTGTCTAGTTTCTGAATTTCGTAATGCTTTTCCACTAAAACAATAAGAAATTTAAGTTAAAAACAACTATTGGGGGGGGGGGGGGGGTCGGGGGGGGGGAATTTTGGGGGAAGTTAAAAATTCGAATTCACCGACCCAAAAATCTTAAAGTAAAACTTATAGAGAAAGTTCGGAGGGGAGATGGGAGGGCGAATGTAAACGTGTGAGTGGTTAAGTGGAATTGCGCAACTTAGTTTACGCAGCACCGCGCGCATGTTCCGAGGCAGATCCCCCCTTCCCCTTCATCCTAAGTCATAATGTCATATATCTAGTTTGTTGGAAATTTTGTGTACTTTCTGAATTTCTAGATACTTTTTCTCTAAAACAATAAAAAAACCTTTTTGGGGGGCTTTTTACCAAAATTTGGGGAGGTTGCCGGGGGAAATTTTGGTGGGAAGTTACAAATTCGGATTCAGCGACCCAAAAAACATTTAGAAAGCCGATTTCCAGTACTACCATTAATTTTGCTAGGTAAAATTCCCTATTGTCTGGACTATTAAGCTAATATTAGTTTTTGTTGCATTAAAATATCTCAATTTGTTGATTTTCTATAAGCAAGTAAACCCCATTGGTTTACAATGAAAGTCTATGGCAATTTGGCGAAATATTAGAGATATCGCCGATTTGGCGTCACATTTGGCGACTCATTTTGGTAGGCAAATTTGGCGATATATCGCCAAGTTGGGGATAAATTTGGCAGTATTTGGCGACAGAACAGGGTCCTCCCTATGGTAACCCCCCTTATAGATATGAAGATGCATTAAATGCTGTTCAATAACCAATGGCCTCCATTTTGTCTCCCATATAAAACAAAAATTAATTAATTAAAATTTAATTAATGAATTAATATTTGAAAAATCTGTATTAACATCAATTGTCATCCAGTACAAGTTTAAAAAAAAAATTATTTCAAATTGATAGGATGAATAATGAGTATTTTATTAACGATTGAAAATTTGAACAAGATATATATATATATAGAGAGAGAGAGAGAGAGAGAGAGAACTAATAGTAGGAATTGAAAAAAATAATGTTATGGAAATCTCTCAATTCTTATAAGAACAGTGTAAATAAATGTAATATGATCCTATATGTAACAGAGTCTAGTGTTTTCTAGTTGCAAATTTTTCGTAGAACATTTTTTAATAGGATAAAATCTACACCTAGGTAAATGGTTCAGAAAATAACCACATAAAAATAATACTGAGCTTCGACTGTTTCACCTTGTTTCCTAAATATGATTGAGCCAATTATTTTGCATGAAAAGTGCAATCTACTTTTATTAGTAGATGAATTAAATAAATTTTAGATTAAATTGTTTTTAATGATACTTAAAAGTACCGTCAGGATATAAATGATTAAAACAGTATTTCTCTTTAAATCCTTTGATACTTCTAAAAATAAAAATAAATCTATTAATGACGTTAATATGAAAAGGGTTGTAGCAAATTATTTCCCGGGTTTCTTTGAACATATAAAAAATCATTTAAGAAATTTTGGTTTATGTTTGATCGCGAAGTCTCCCCCGAAATTAAAGATGCTTTTAAACACTAAAATTGATCGAGTAAAAAAGAAGTAGCTTGTTTGCGTGTTTCAGTTAAAAATATAAATACTCAGCTGAAAGCATTTTGGGATCTCGAAGCAATTGGTATTGCTGAAAGTAATGAAAAGAACATTACCGATCTTGAAGTATTGAAGGAATTTAAAGAAAATTTAAAAATCGTAAATGGACATTATGAAACAAGATTTTTGTGGAAAAATTCTCGTGAATTGCTTAGAAATAGTCTTGAAGTAGCAAATAAGCGGTTTTCCAGTCTAGAAAATAAATTCTTGAAAAATTATTCTTTACTTAAGGAATATAACTCCATTTTGCTACAGCAGTTTAATGAGGGTGTAATAGAATTGCACACCAAGGAACATTCTAATAATTCCTATTACACGCCACACAGACCTGTTATCCGTGACGACAGAACTACAATAAAAACGCGCGTAGTCTATGATGCTTCTGCTAAATATATTGATTCTCTATCATTAAACGAATGTTTTAATCATGGCCCTAACTTGAATCCTAATGTTTCAGATATAATTTTAAAATTCAGTTTACATAAAATTGCTTTTTCGGTTGATATTGAAAAAGCTATTTTACAAATATCTGTAGCCGAAGAAGATCGCAATTATCTTAGATTCTTATATTATGAAGATTTTGATAAGAATAATAACGTAGTATACTATAGAATGGCAAGAGCTACTTTTGGTGTCACATGCAGTCCCTTTATCCTCGCTTGTAAAATTAAGCACCATATTAATAAATATAAAAACTCTCTTAAGAAAACTTTTAAATCCTAAATTCTTCTCTTTAAGTTGATGATTTTTTTTCAGGAGAAAACGATGTTCTAGAAGCTTTTAACATACCTAAAGAAGCTGTTAATATTTTGAAAGAAGGAGGGGGGGGGGAGTTAAGAAAATTTGAATGCAATTCTGATGAACTTAAAAAAATGGGTTGATGAAAACATACCTATTTAGAGTTCCGACCCCCCCCCCCCAAATACTTTCCTAAATGTTTTAGAACTGATCTGGAACAGCATAGAAGATAATTTAGGACTGGAATTACGACCACTGCCATCAAAATTAAACAATGATTCTTGTACTAAGCAGAATGTTTTGAAAATTGCAGCTATGTTGTTTGATCCAGCCGAATTAATTGTCCCTTTTGTTATTCGTATTAAATGCCTTTTATAACAATTATGGGTAATGGGAATATCATGGGATGAAAGTTTTCTGTGAACTAGAAAATAATTGGCAAAGTTGGCTTTCAGAAATCCTGGATCTCGCGCACTTGAAAATTCCCAGGCATTATTTTAGCAACCTGATCATGGAAAAGGAGCATCTCCAATTGCATATTTTTACTGATGCTAACCCTAATGTATCATGAATTTCTTTCCTTGCCCAAATATCAGTGGCCTAGGGTTAAAATAGCCGCAACACAATTATCAGATGTATCTGAAGAAAAGTCTCGAAAATCAGCAACCATTTCTTGTGCTGTTCAAACAAATTATGCTGATAAAATTCCCATTTTTAATCTGGAAACGTATGGCTCCCTAAAGAAATTGTACCATGCTGAAAAGTGAAGCAGTGTTGAGGGTTTCCTAGTTGCCAGGCAACTTAACACCCGGCCTGTAGATATGATGTCTTACAAATTAACGAGCCATTGGGAAAAAGTAAAGGTGTAGTTCATTATAACTACAATATAAAAGAAATAATATTTAAGATAGGTACTAGTATAAGTGCTTTAATTATAGAGATAAAAAAGTTAAAGTTAAGTTTAAAAACTTGAAAAGGAAGTTAGAGTTATATTTAAATATAGGTATAGCTGTAGTTACAAGAACTACTATAATGAAATTGTACCGAGTAACTGCATGGGTATTTAGATTTATTTCTAATATAAAATTAAAGGTAAAAATTAAAGGTAAATTCTGAAAAGAGATTTTTCAGAATTATCAGCTAAGGAAATATAACATGTTGAAAATTTTTGGTTAAAACTAGTGCAGGAAGAACGTTTTCCTGAAGTTATAAAATGCTTGAAATGTAGCGTGGGTATCCCTAAAGAGCCGAATCTTCTACAGTTAAATCCTATGTTGTCAGAAGAAAGTTTGCTGTTGGCACAAGGACGGTTACAAAAGTATGATTCCTCATTTTATGACTAGCCTCCTATTGTGATTCCTGCAAAACAAATTTACTGAATTAATCGTGAAAGATGCACATGAAAAAGTTTTTCATTCAGGAGTGTCTAGTACATTAGTGCAAACTCGTGAAAAGTTTTGGATTTTAAGATCTAAGCACTGCATAAAATCAGTCTTAAACAAATGCACGATATGCAAGAAATTTAACGCATACTCTGTCAACAAGCTATAGCACCTCTAAAACGTATCTTCTCTTTACCAACCATAAAAGTGAACGATTTAATTTTACCGGCAATCAAAGAATCTTTAGTGAAACGCTTAAGTTTACGCGAGACTCTTCTAAATCATTTTTGGAAGCGCTTGAAAAATGAGTATCGTCTCAACTTAAAGTCTGCTCATTACACGGGCCGGAGTGAAACTTCTGAATTCAAGGTGGATTATGTGGTTCTTGTGTAATTGAACATTTACCAAGAACTTTGTGGAAGTTGTATATTTGTGCGTAGAGAAAAAAAAATAGGGTCTTGTGAACTGAAGAGAAATAATTCCATCATTAAAAGAGCTATTAAATTTTTGCATAATTTAGAACTGAGAAACTGAAAAAAAAAAAAAAAAAAAAACTTTGAACTGTTTTAGTAATTGACATAAAGACTTTTGTTTCTTTAACTTTATTTTTTTTTTCTTTTTTTTTTTTTTTTTTTTTTTTTTTTTGGCTTAATATTTCTTAAATTTTTATTTTTTAATTTAATGTTTGTCTTGGATTATTTTATAATAATTAGTATAGATTTAAATTTTTTTTTCTATTTTTAGCAGAAGTCAGCAAATATTGATATAATTTTATTTTATTAATTTTATTGAGTCCACTATGGAAGTATATATTTTGATTTGTATTGTATTTATGTATAGTGCAATTGATGCTCTATTAGAATATTTTTTTCTACTTTGATTATTTTGAATCACCTTTTTGATGAATCCTTGTTGATCGGGGGGCGGGGTGGGGTTGTGGATTATTTCGCAAGCTTCCTAGTGTGGGTCTCTTTCAGCCAGACTAAAGGCGCCAGGCCACATAACCTACTAGAGAATTGTTTTAAAAAAACATTTGTTCTTTAGTTTGAAATGATGTAAATAGGATGTGAAATTCGATCGCAGCATGCACGCTGCAGTTTTCTTGATCTTCCGAAAAAGGAGAAAATAAATGTTCCTGATTTCATAAAATATTACCTTAGATTCCCAGCGAGAAATTTATATGTATTTAAACAAGAATTAATAAAATGTTTTCGTTGTAAACAGTCTGTATATATTTAAACGTGTAAAAAATAGAATTAACAAATTTTTTAATCTTTTTGTGCTCATTCACATTGAACAACACCAGCGTAAAAACTTTCAGTCGTGAAATCACGCTGATCTTTATGTGAAATTATATAGAATCCTGATCTCTTGACAAGTGCTCTCCCAATTATTTTTCATTAACTGTGCTATAATGTGAAACTCGTGGACTACCTGAATATTACTCATTAAACTTAAACCTCAGTTTAAAAAAATTTTTCGCTGCTGACCATTTTTTCTTTATTTTGAATCCTTAAGGCATTCGTCTATGAGTTTAAAATGTTATTTTAGCAAGTTTAATTTCACCAGATTTTTATACCTGAAAGTCAAAAGATTGTCAGAATGCCCCATATAGTAAGAGAGCTGTTAAACATTTTAGGGAAGGTATTTGAGGCACCCTGAAAATTTGTGCAACACTTCTTTTGTAATGCCTGAATACAAAATCGAATGTCTGACTGAAGGATCGTGGCCCAAAACCTGTGCCAGACACGTGTCAAGTGCCATTTTTTGACACTACCCAAAAAAGGTATTTGAGGCACGCTGAGATTGAAACAGAGTAATATTTATACTTAGAAAAAAATATTTTGAAAATGACAGACACTTTAGTCAGCCCAAAAACTGTGCCAGACACGTGTCAAGTGCCATTTTTTGACTACCCAAAAAAGGTATTTGAGGCACGCTGAGATTGAGGCACAATAATATTTATGCTTAGAAAAAAATATTTTGAAAATGACAGACACTTTAGTCGGCACAAAAACTGTGCCAGTGACGTGTCAAGTGCCATTTTTTGTCTGGCACAGGTTTTGGGCCACGATCCTTCAGCCAGACATTCGATTTTGTATTCAGGCATTAGAAAAGAAGTGTTGCACAAATTTTCAGGGTGCCTCAAATACCTTCCCTAAAATGTTTAACAGCTCTTGGACTAATATGTAAATTACATGGTCAGGCGCATGCATTTATGCGAATTAGAGCACGGAGTATCAGACAGACAGGCGGATAATTAAAACGAATACATAAACACTTTTCAACATTTTTCAATTATTTTGAAAAGTGTTAAAAAATTAAAATTGATATGACTTACTTAAAACTGATATAAATTAAGTTATTTAATATGTTAAAGCGAAATTCAAAAGATTACATTAGAACTTTAAGAGACTGCAATATTCTTTTTAAAGTTTTTAACAAGTGTATTAAATAGTTTTAAAATAAAAATTCCTTTCGACATGTGCCGGGATGGAAGAGGTAGCTATCATATATCTTAATTTTTTCTTCTATAATTTATCTCTTCTATCTAACTTCTATCTTTAACAAATCTTAGTTTAACTCGAAGCTAATTTTACTCAAATTTTAAGAAGTCAAAATGGACAAACCCGATAAGAGAAAATTCGTCAATACTGAATTTGAATGAGAATTGCGTTAAATTAGTAAGCTATAGTGAAGTTGGAATTATTTATGGTTACTTACTTTTGGTCTCCAAATTTGTTCGTCAATATTTTGCCAAGTGTCGCCAAGCTTGGGGAGAATTTGAAGGTAACAGATATTAATAATATTTAAGCATTGCGCAGCAGTGCACGGTTCAAATGGCCGCCATTTTGAAACAAGATGGCGGATGAAGCTGTCCAACGAACTCGGTTGATACATTGGTGTGAACTATGCATGCAATCAATCTCATCCAAATCAGTGCATAAGTACGAGTGTGACGAAAATCAGATTGTTTCAAAATGTCAGCCACCCTAGAAATTCAAACTGCTATATCTCAGCCATTTTTTTGAGATAAAGACAAAACAAAATAGGTTCCGGAATCCTTGTATTAAGGTCAAACTCTTAAGAAAAAATATTTTTCAGTTTTTAATTTAGTTGCTCCGTTTTTTAATTTTTAAATTTTTTTAAAAACTTAAAATAACCGCCATTTTGAAACAAGATGGCGGATGAAACTGGCCAACGAACTCGGTCGAGACATTGGTATGTACTATGCATACAAATAATTTCATCCAAATCGGTTGATAAATACGAGAGTTATCGCATTACAAAACACACACACACACACACACACACACATATATATATATATATATATATATATATATATATATATATAACTGCAGTTCCATCCTTGTAGATATTTATCTGTTTACATATGAAGCCGGTTTATTGTTGGAAAAAGATTTAAAGATATACATATATATAGATGATATTTTTTTAGTTAAGCTGAATAACAATAAAGAAATTTATCAATTTAAATGTTATCCAAATACTTTAAATTTAAAGAGCGCATTAGAAAATCAAAGTACACTCAACTACTTGGATGTTAAATTGGAAATTATAAACGGAATTTTAGTAAATAGTATTTATGATAAAAGAATTTATTTTCATTTTGATACAATACATATTTTAAACTTTAATAGTAACGTGCATGTTTCAGTTTTTAGAAATATATCCGTATCTTGAAACAAAAAGGGCCATTATCCAAAATTGAGTAATTTCAGTTAAATGCACGAATGAATTCGGGATGCGATATAAAGTGATTGTTAAAAGGGCCAAAGTCCTCCCAATATTAGATCATTGAAAACAAAATATTTTGTCGAGGCCGATGTTACTTACTGTTAATGAAAAAAATGGCCAATTTAAAATGCGAAAAAAAAAACTAAATCAATGTAACATTAGATTGTAGTGAGAAAAACATTACTGAATTAAAAGGTAGAACTTTGAAAAATAATAGTACAGAAATCGTAGCAAGATTTTTAAAGTTCCTCAAACTTAAATTCGGTTTCCTGCCATTTGAGAAAATGGACATTGGCCCTTTTTGTTCCAAGGTACAGATATATTTAAATGGTTTAAACAGTATTGTAAATTTGTGTTCAAATGTTGATGAAACGGTTGTTGAAAATTTTCACTTTTACATAATCGCCAGTATACAAAATTACCCAGTACATTTTCTGAATGATTTAACTCTTAATTTTTTCAAGAAAAAAAGCTATCGAAATAAAACATTGGAGTATGATATATCGATATGTGACACCTGGCGAAAATATCTTAGCGGTGTGGTTATTCACGGATGCCATTTGATGGTTTTGGGTTAGTTTGTGGTTTCCATTTTTTTCAATTTTTCATTTGTTTGGTCTTGGTAGGTGAAGGGGGGTGTTATGAACGTCAAACATGTTTAACCCCATTGCGCAAGTCATTAGCCTTGCCCCCTGTCTTCAAATTTAATTTTTTCTTAGTTATTCTTGGTTTTGTTGTTTATTGTTTTTGTTACAGTTCGTTAGATGTTTTTTCCGTGTTTTAAATTATGCGAATTAGGATTTTTCAATATGTATATATATATATGAGGACGTGAGTTTCACAACTCGCCTTATCCAAAAAATCAAATTTTGAGGAATCGCGAAAAACCTCTATCTGCGACCCCTTGCATCGAATAACTCCAATTTTTTGTATACTTATAACTAGTTGCTCTATGATATCATTGTGTTAAGTTCAAAAATCTACTTTAATTAATTTAATTAATTAATTGGAAAAAGTTTCAAATAAGAAGAGTTCTAAATTACCAAATATAATAAACTAAGACAGACTTGAGCACAGTTAAAAAGTAAAATTTATTTAGAATATATTTAAAAACAATTAAAAATAATATATGTAAACGTTTCGCCAAGCGACACGCAAGGCATCATCAGTACAAAAAATATCCATTGCATTTCAAACGACAGAACAAATCAAGAACAGTTACAGTTAGTTATTGTAAAAACAAACAATATTCATGAGGGAAAGAACGAGCATCATTCAAAGCCTGCGACCGCAATTCAGTGAACCAAGCATTTTAACTGTGCTCAAGTCTGTCTTAGTTTATTTTATTTGGTGTTTTAATGGTTTTTAAATTCAGACGTTAAATGTATATGTACTGTAAAAGAAGAGTTTTGTTGCCAACCTATGGATAAGAAGAGTTTTGTTGCCAACCTCATTTATCATACTTGCTGAAAGAAATTAATAGTTTCTATTTTTGGTCATCGGATGATAATACTTTGTATTAAAAAATAATCCTTGTGACAATAAGTATGATTAAAATAATTTGTTTTTTTAATGTGATATAATATAATCTATATAACATATAATATTATATATATATATATATATATATATATATATATATATATATATATATACATATATATATAATGTGCTTGCAGGATATCCAAAAATAAATGAAACAATTAACTTATTGAGTTTTTCTTCTGGAATATCATCGTAATTCTCCTCGACCATCGCCTTCTGTTCTGGTTCCTTAGGAATAATATTTTTATAGAAAGTAAGCACCTCCATTTCTGACCAGTGTTGATCAAAATGTTTTTATAGCAATGCGTGGACGTCCTTAAGTTTCTCTTGCTTCACGGGGTCTCCCTCCCCCTTCTTCTTAAAAAGAAAGTTCAGTTTTTAGAAGCCTCTAGCACAAATTTTACACCCTGAATTTTGATATTCCAAAAATATTCCGAAATACACTTCCACAAATTTGAAAATGGCCATGGTTCTTAGTCCTTATATAGTACCTTATGGTAAAGCCTTTGAAAGCGCACTGGGATACACTTAAAAAAAACTTTTAAGGGGAAAATTTTACTTTTCTGGATGTTTCATCGAAGGAAAGAAGCCTGAACGGTTTCTTGAAAGAGATGTTTGAGATGTGAACTTTAAAATAAAGTTATCTTATGAAGTTTTGTCTTTGCTTGAAAAAAAAAAGCTTGGTGGAAGCGTCATACATCTTGCATTGAGAGAGTTCAATACTCGAGGTACTTTTCTGGTGAGTGCACTTTGAGAGGTCTGGAAATGCCTTAGGTTTATGCCTAAGGTTAAAATTAAATCTTTTAACATCTTCTGACAGTAAAAAATATGGAAAGTGATCCTCCTTTTTGAACTTACATTTTAATCTTCTTTTGCGTGTATTCTGTACTAGCCCATGTAATCGTATTTCTTTTTCTCTTCTTCCCCCTTCTCCCACAAAATGCAAGAGTTTATTCACTGTCCGTTATACATAAGCCATGCTGTAAAACTTATTTAATTAGTTTGTATGTATAGAACAGGTAAAAACTTTAAACGAAAATAACAACAGGTCGCAGAGAAATGAAAGAAAATTATTGTGATAGTAGCTCATAAGCTAGTCGGTCCGTTGTTCTACGCATGCGCAGGGATAAATCTAGTTTTGTTGCTAACTCCCTAGTGCATAAGGTGATTTTTAAAACCAAACCAATATTTTAAGAACCCAAAAATAAAGGATAAAAATATTTTTTTTACAGATTACAGATTTTTTTTTCTGTGCAGGTTTACCAATAGAATAAATTGGTAGAGAAAACTCGATTTTTTAAATTTTGGATAATGCGTGTTTTGAAACTCACATCCTCATATATATATTAAACTTTCTGTACAATAATACCATTGAAAGATAATGAAAATGACCATTAATATAAAAACACAAACACCACATTTACCAGTTGTTTCGTAAAAATTACTGTCCCATGTACTATCTTATGTTGATTAAAATGGGAGAAAAAGGAGAAATATGGATACAGTTAAAATGAATAAATGAAATGCTAATATATTGAATTACTTTTTCAAGGGTACAGAATTCAAATATATAAGCAAGGTAGTCGTTTTCTGTAGATAGTAAAGCTGAAATCTGAATAAGTTTACTCTCTCTGCTCCCGAACGACCACATGGCCAAAAAAATAGAAGAAAAATGGATACTGAATTAAATTAAAGGCCTTGAAATGAAAAAGAAAAAAAAAATTATATAGCTATTTAAATGATATATAAATGAAATGTATAAATGAAAATATGTATTATTACTCAGCTTACCCTACAAAATATTGCAAGATTTAATCCTAATTCCCTCCTTCACATGTAGTGTTTCACCGCTAAAAGTATAAGATTATTTTTACACTTAAGTTAAAAGAAATATTATATCCAATGTTTGCAGTTAATGTTGTTAAAGTACCTTGATAAATACGTTTAATTAATTAAAATAGTAAATCATTGCAATATTAAAATATAAATTACCTATTAACATTTTTAAATTTATATAACTAATTTAAAAACATCCCAAATCACTTAATTTACAATATTATAGCTAATATTTGTCTAATAACTGTCATATAGCGATGAAAGAAGAAAATAAAAGAATACATCTATGTTAGATGCTCTAACTGCATTATAGATTTTCTTTGTGCTGCCATCTATTATGTAAATTTAAATATAATAAAATCCTATTATGCAACATCATTGAATCTAATATATAAATATTATTAATAATAAAATAAATATAAATGTAATTATATTAACCACATTATTTTAATCTTAAGTTGCTATATATAAAACTTATATACTCCTGTCCATAATGAAATTTAACTAAAACAGATGTAATTTCAAGAATATAAGTAACATATTAATTCATACAATATATTCTGCTACCCTACCCAATAAATCTATACGGATAATCCAAATATATTTATAACAATGATAATAATAATGATAATTAATATTAATATGCAAAAACATAAAAAATAACTTTATCAGTAACAAAAATTATTATGTTGTATTGAACATATAATGAGTTGTATCGTAACATTCAACATATGCCAATTACACTATATGTTTAAGATAGATTTGATATATATATAAATTCAATCATTAAATAAACATTACCGACCATCAACAAAAACTATGAAATAAAGAATAAACTGACATTAACAAAGTGACAAAAATACAGTTTCACCAACACACTTAACATAGATTCGAAAAACACAGTACAAAACAGCTGAAATTGAATAACAGAAATGGAATAATGGAAATCTGTAGAACTTAGACAGAATCGTCGGCTCCCAAATGCTTAAAGTGCCACAAATAAAATGTGTGGTTTCATCTCCATATTAGTCATAAATTAGCTAAAGAATATGGATTTTGGACAACCACACACATAAAACTGAAAAATAAACCCTTGATCACCAATGAAGTTCAAAATAAAACAAGATTAAAAAAGATAAGGAAAAAATAAAAAACGAATTACCATATTGAAATATATATATATATATATATGTCACATTTTAACTGAGGGTGGTTTTGGGGTCTGGGGGTCATGATCGATGAAAATATACCAAAATTCTCAGGAAGTGCTTTCCTCCGAACGGCTGCAATAGGTAGCTTTTTTACTTTTTGTAATGAAACCTAACTAAAAGCTATAAAACTCGCATATTTCGAAACTTTTTAGATTACTTAAGACTTTATTTTATGTAAATTGATTCTATGCACGAAAATATTACATTATACATTTGATAAACCAATAATTAACTAAGAAATTAGAAAAATTATGCGCAAAAATTTTAACCTTTCAGTGAATATTTCAACTCGGAAAACGGTAATTTTTTAGCCACCGGTAAAATTATATTGCTACACTTGTTAGATATTGGAAGTGACACATGTTTTCGAAATCAAATGTATCTGTTATTATATAGCATCATGGCAACCGCTTTCTTCTATGGAAGGAAGATCTGGTGTCAGTATAAAACAAAAGCATCAGTTTAGAGTTCAGCTGCAAAGGTACGATGTACTTTAGGGTTTCGTAATTCGTGTCTGTTATTTCGAATTTAGGCACTAATTTCTGTGAAAGTATATCAACTCTGCGGATGTCTATTTCAACCAACGCGAGTATCTTGATTTAAAATTACGAACAATTTTCCAAAATATTGTTTTAAATACTCGCCGCACAAAGCATTTTTTCTTTCAGCTTAAAAAAAAAAAAAATATTTTTAGACTAGCTGACCCGACCGGCGTTGCTTGTAAATGAACTGGAAATTTGTATCGCAGGTCTGTACGGAGGGGGGGGGTTATGTTTTAAAATTTTATTTAAAATCTTTAGATGAAAAAGTAATTACAGATACATCATACACTGTAATACTGTAAAAGAAATAATAAAATTGAAGGCAGATACTACTATATAGATTTAAAAAAAAGGTATTACCAGCAAATTTATTTTTAATAGAGTAAAGCCTGTTTATAACAGAATCCTGCGAGTTACGAAAAAAAAAAACATGCTTCAGCTCCCCTCCTCCCCCCCCCCAAAAAAAAAAAATAATAACCTTATGGTTTTAAAAAAATAAAATAATCTGCATAAAACGGAATTTATCACTGGTCGTTTGCGTTTTCGTCTAAACAGGTTTTATTGTATCTTACTTATGGTGGGAGTATTGGAATTATTACCGGAATGCGCAGACTATTTGAACGGCCCTGTTTGTATGATTTTATATCTTTAACTCAAAATTGCCTGAAATTATTTCTTCACAAAATTGACAAAAAGTTCAATTTTAATCACCGAATTTAGAAATCTTACTCTTATAAATCTACCCCGGATTTTTTTAGGTCATCTGCTTTTATATACAGGATGGCCATAATAAAAGTGCACGTTTTTGAAAGGCTCTAGAAGTTTGTAATATTTTTAAAAGCTTTGTTATTTATACTTTTTTAGAATATGGAGAATCGGGTTATGCTATAAAAATTATAAGTTTGAAATTTTGTGAATGACTTGACACTGGCGCACTAATAGATTTGGGAAATCCGCCATTTTAGTTACAACTTCAGCATTCGTCACCACTGAAGTAGGAATGACTTTTGGATAATTCCTCATACAATTTTAAAAAATCCCTCCTGGCTCGGCCTACAGGCACAGGTAGATTTCAAAGTTAACTACTAACTACTAGCCGTGATGTAACAGTGTAGCAGCAGAGAATAAATTGACACCGGAAAATTTCATTAGTATTGTTCGTTTAACCTTTAACTGATGTTACCGGTCTCACAGACCGGTGCTTTTTTCAATTTTCATAGTTTAACTTGCAAATTTCAGTTTATCTACAAATACTACTGAAATTTTGTTTCGTTTGGAACTTTAGTACTGACACCAGAGACTTTTGAATAGGTGAATTTTAATTATAACACTCCTATACAAAAAGTTTAGTACAAAAACAACATCCTATGAGTTAATCGCGGCTTTTATTCATCTTTCGATGGAGTACTCTCACAGACCACTTCACACTAGTTATGTGACAACTTCTGTGACATCAGTTAAAGATTAATTTTAGGAAGGAATTTCTGAGATTTTTGAAGGTGAAGATTACTATTAATATTTAGTGGTGACAATCGCCCAACTGCTACGCCACTGTTCCGTCATTGCTTCTAGTTTTACCAACAATAACTAAATGAAGATTATAGATAAACCCAGTTTAACAATTTTATCTGGCCACTTTTAAGGAGTTTTGAATTTCAATTTTATGAAAGACTTAATTTATCAAAATCAGGTTAATACTATAATATTTTCTTCAACCCCTATTTTCTCCATTCCTCCAGAATATTTTTAGTAATATCATTCATATCGTTCATCTTATCAAAAACTAGTTACTACAAAAGTTATAAATAAGAAGATTTATATAATAAATTTAAAACGTGTGGTGATTGCTTTATTAAATGAAACGCACACTATGTTTTAAATAATGAGAATCTTTTCATTGAGACACGCGCGCGTTTAATAATGCAACCCTATATACAGTATCTTTGGGGGCAAAGCCCTTGAATATGCAAGCCTTGTCAGTTCAATGGGAGAAATTTAGCGAGTTGAAGTAGCGCCCTCTGGCGGACGGTGAGGTTAAACTTCTCGTTGTTTACATATTTGGCTTTGCTGTTGAGAGACGCTTTAATGAAGGAATAATGCGTGACGTTCTGTGATTTGTATTTAATTATTTTAAATTCGGCTATATGATTAAATTAACTAGTATTGAAGTCAAAAATATGCTGTTATAGCATGATGTTCCAAAGATGTAACTAAGCATTTCATTTTAAACTTATTGTTTTATTTTTAATGTAGCTATTTATATTAGGCTAGGCCTAAAATCATTGTTTCAAATGTGTAATGTAAATAGTTTTACTTATTGTTCTTAGTTATGTAATTTCTTTTTCTTCTGCTGACTTAATTTTTTATAAAATTGTTCATTTATTGATGACATTTTATTATTGTTTCTATAATTTTCACGATTGTATTTAGAACCAAAACTAAAGTAGAGCATTTAATTAATGAAGAATCTGTAGTCTGTAAAATATTTATGAGATTAATTTCGTTTATTATTATTTATTAATATCATTGCCACAAGAATTGTGTTCTCTGCTGACTTAATTTTTTATAAAATTGTTCATTTATTGATGACATTTTATTATTGTTTCTATAATTTTCACGATTGTATTTAGAACCAAAACTAAAGTAGAGCATTTAATTAATGAAGAATCTGTAGTCTGTAAAATATTTATGAGATTAATTTCGTTTATTATTATTTATTAATATCATTGCCACAAGAATTGTGTTCTGTGAGGGGGGGGGGGGGGTCAAAAGGAAAAACTGAAAGTTCAAAGGGAGTAGAGGATTTCGATGATTCTATATTTATTGTTAGAAATAAGTCATAAGAACATCAGAAGGTGACAGTTTTTTAGCGGGGAAGGGGCGATTGATTTGGTGATTCATTATTTATTTACTGTTAGTACTATAAAAGTACAAATAGGGCAGGGATAATAGAAGAGTTTTATTTAACTATTCAACAATTCAACATTAGAAATAAAAAAATTATTGGACATCAATGTATTCGAAATATCACAAATATCAATACATAAAAATGTTGAAAATATAAATAATAAAATGTGCAATTTAATTCGTATTCAATTTTCTGTTTTAAAATTTGAAAAATAAACTGCATTCAATGTATTATTTATTGTTAATTTGTTATTGGGTTAGCATTTATCTGATTACTTAATATTTTTGCAATTTGGCTAAATCAGTATTTATTACAGCCTTATAAATATTTGTATATATTTTACTCTTTTATTTATTTTTCATGTGAAATAATTGAGGTTTTTTAGTGTGTAAAGGTGGAATTTTATAATAAATTTTTAGCCCTCTTCATGACATGCTAGAATAAAAAAAAATATATATGCCCACCGGTGTTATTCCAATTGTAATACAAAATTTTAATATTTTTGGAATTTAATTATAAATAATGCATTCATTTTAAGACAATTTCCTGTTGGCTTGCCACAAGAAAACAAAATCTTCAAATGTTTTTTGTTACTCATACAATATGTAACGAAACAATAGATTTACTTATGTAGTAATAAACGCGTGCCAAAATATGCCAAATGGCTGTGGAACTGTAAGAAAGAAGCATTTTAAAGTCTAAAAGGACAAAATAAATTATAAATAACAAAGTGAAGAGTGTACTATCTAATAAATATATGCTTTCAATAGTTTCCTATTAATTTTCGATGATTATTTGTTGAGAAATCAACTCAGAAATCCTAAAAATAGATTTAAATAATGTTTCTCCCCCCCCCCCCTCTCCCTGATTTCCCTGTCTTATACAAAGTAGAACAAAAATTATGTATTTTTTGATAAATTCACTTGCTTTTGCTTTCTACCAAGTGTAAAAAAGCAGTTAATTTTTCATAATGCATAGCCCACATCAAATAATGTATAATCTTAAATGCCCATCCATTTAGCAATTTGTCAATATTTGTTGTTGCTTAAAATGAGCCCTACGTACATGAAAATATCCTTTACTCAGTTTGTAAATATCTATAAATTTTATGCCGATACGTTGTATTTTAATTCAAGTTTTAAGTATTTTCTGTTTCCTTGCTTTCCTTAGATGCCAGTAACGGATTTGACTGTGGTGGTGGTGTTGTATAACAGTAATTGAGGATCACAAGAGATTTCAACAGTTAGTACCGCAACTTAATGACAAGAGTGTTCAGCTGAAATGCTAAATATGGTAAATGTAAGTTTTAAACAAAATTTTTAATTATTTTTAGCATAATTACTATTTATTTACTTTATACGTTTTAATTTGATATTTGATGTTTTCATGTTAAACCTTTAATATGTGAATAAAATGCACCATTATCAGCTGATTATATTATGTTTGGGTCAGTTTGTGACCTTTTGAAAACAGAGGTAAATAAAAAAAAAAAAAAAAAAAAAAAAAAAAACATGCAGGAACTAAAAAAACGCCACTTTTTTATATATAAATAAATGGTGGAGCATACATTTTTTTTCTTTAAAATATTAATTAAAGGGAAAAAAAACAATAAATTATGCAAATTTAATGCATATTTTGCATTTCTATGAATTTGTACAAGTTATGTCATACCTCCCCTTCCCCCCTTTGTTTTTGCAAAAATAAAAATCATCCACTTTTTTTTTACGTGCACAAAGATATTTCTTTACTTTTATATTATACATTGTTTTAATGTTTACAAGCTTATTTTATTTTAATCATTATTTTTTATGCAAATTTATTATTATTTAATTTATTATTTTATTATGTTTTATGCTTTTTTATGCAAATTTTATTAGGCGATTCTCAAGTTCACTGTTCAACAAGGACGTAACTTTCTGACACATTTACTCATTTTTAAACATAAAGGTACAAAATTGACAGCGATTTGGAATCGAAATGAATTTTACGTTTTTGATAAATTACTTATCGAGTTACAAGCAATTTTGGTTCCCATGACGACTGGTTTTTCGAATCTCTTTGGGTGTTTTTCTCCTTTTGTCTGGAAATTTGGTTCAAAACGGCAACTTTGACATTATTTTCTGAAAGGTCTTTTATGTTTACCAAAAAATGGAACATTTCTGTGGTTTCTGAATAACACAGTGCCAATTTCAGGCGCTTCTACTTTCTGAACAAAGATTAATTAAAACTTGTGGTATTAAGTTGCTCTTTTGGATTTGATTGCAAAAAAATTGAAAAAAAAATTTCTTTTGCAGAATTGTGTTTTAAAAATAATTAATAATGAGAAAAATACTTTGCTGCCTAATATTTCAGTTTCTAGAAGTATTTTTACATGTGTTTTTTTTTTAGGTAACATGGGTTATTTTTAGGAAAAGGTGGTTTTTTTCAAATTCTTCTTTAATTGCCTGCCATTTTGTAATATATTGACAGAACAAGCTGTGAAAATGTAGCTACTTTAAATTGTTTTGTATTTTTTATTAAGTTTTATATAGTGTATAGAGAAAAATTCAAAAAGTAGGTTTTTTCTTAGAGGACAGCACATTATTATTTTTTCCTTGTATCATATTGGAACTAGCATCCTGCCATTTTTTTTCTGTCAGTAATGAGTACTAAATTATTAATTATCGTTTTAGTAATTAAAGCATAAAACTTATGTTCCTATTTAGAGAGTCAATTGTTTAATAATTATTTAAGGAGCTACTTCTCTCACTGCCTGCTAATCTTAATCCTATGGAAGAAATTTTTTTAAATATCTCATTCCTATTTCAATATTTTAATTTTTTTTCATCCGCATTTCATAGCTGAGGTCGATCTCCGCAAAGATCTTTTTTTTTTACTTTTTCGATTTTGTTTAGAGGCTTTTTTTTACTAGGATAATTTCACTTTCAAAACCGGTTCTGTAAACCCCCCCCCCCCCACCCCTGAAAAAAAAATAAATAAATAAAATAAAATAAAATAAAAAACCCTGCAAATAAAATCGAAACAGTAAAAAGGTTCTTTGTAGAGATCGACGTCAGCTATCCAATACAAAAGAAAAAAAATAATTTAAAAATACTGAAATGCAAATGGAATACTAAAATAAAAAATTCCTTCATAGGATTAACATTAGCAACCAGGTGTGTTTGTGTGAGTAAAGTAGTCCTTTATTTACCAGCAGTGTTAACAACTTAATGTTAAATGCCGTTTTTAATTATTTTAATAAATTTAAATATCTGTAGTATTTAACATAGTTTTCCATATTTATAAAAATTTTATGTACATAATGTTATTATATGCTACTAACTAATTAAATTACTGATTTGCAGTTTATATAATTTTTGTAATTTCTAACTAATAATTATAATCTTATTATTTAAAGCTTAAAAACATAGACTATATTAGCAATTAGAGATGTGATTGTTTTGGAAACATAAATTTCTTGGTAGCAATTCTGGTTTTTAAAGCACGGAAAGGGGTGGGGGACATAAAAAAATGATTTAAATTTTGAAAAATCTTATATTAATAAAAAAATCAGATCATTTTAATTAAAAAAAACTTGACTTTATTACACCTTAATATGCATAATTATATGTACATTAGACATAGCCTATGGCATGAGACATAGCCTTTTTCCAAATTTATGCCAGTGGTTTCGTATGAATAACAAATTGTCTGTTTAAATAGACTTCCGGATAATTTAGTTTCAATCTTATAACCCAATATATAACGCTGTCCTGTTTTCAGTAAAATTCATTCGGAATTCGTACAGTGATTTTTAAAATTTTCTCGATTTTTTAATGCGATTTTTAGATAATTTTTGTATTTTGTGAGCCAGACAATGTCAGTCAGGTCAGCTAATATAATATAAAATAGCCCTGAAATCAATCTAAAAAATGTAAAAATAAGAAAAGAATAATAATGCCATTCGTTATTTTAATAAAAGATTATTATACTAAAATTACTTTCACAGGAAGTTCAAAACATGCAGATTTTCCCGCCAAAATGGCACTTTTCCTTGTTTATTAGTAATCCTTTGCTCTCCGACCAAACCCTGTTTTCTACGTCAACAGTTGCAATTCGGCTCTTCTAGAGTAATCAACACTGCCAAGTTACGGTGAACGGACTATAGGCCAAATTGGCAAGGTGTGGTACCAGACAACCCTTTTTAACGAATTTATGTGCCCGATCTTTTTTAATTATTTTATTCACTCAGAGTCACTTGATGCCATTTTTGACATGCCCTTTCAATTCATTTCTTTTCCTATTTTTGGAAAACAAAAACAGGGCTCGTATGGTCCTTCGAAATGCTTACATTTTTCAAATAGAATTTTTGGTGCTTAAAAGTACTTATTTTCATGCAAAAGTTGCAAAAAGTCCTTAAAAATGCTTAATTTTATTCTTGTATTATTTCTTAATCAGGGGTGGAACTCTTCTGCATTTGGAGCTGTGCATATATAACATTATCATTTTAGGGGGGAGGGGGGGGGCTGGCACATGATATCGATAGGGTGAGGGGGGATTTGTCTTTTGATATCGATATCATTTTGTAACTTGGTCTTTATATAAAAATTGCATGTTTTCTTTTTTTTTAGTCTATCTCTTTTTATGGGAATACAAAATTATTAATAAAATCTTTAAACGATTATAAAATTATTTAATTCCGAAATATGTAATACCCCAACGTTTGGCATTAATATTCTTCTGTCATATGTGTATGCATCGAGGCTAATGAAAAAGACAGGCTACCACGGTGGGTCCGATTCTTCTTTTTTTACAGACCGCTGGAGTCACGTGATGCTCGAATGCACCTATAAAGGTGTGCGAAAAGAGCATCACGTGACTCCAGCGGTCTGTAAAAAAAGAAGAATCGGACCCACCACGGTAGCCTGTCTTTCTCGTTAGCCTCGTGTATGCATATATAATGCGCTGTTCGAGAAACCATATGCGAAGTTCGTTTGAAATGATATTTTGTGTTTACAAGTAAATAAAAGAGAACTTTGTTGTCTGCTTTGTTGATAAGTAGTTCTGCCCCCCCCCCCCCCGTGCGGGGTCAAGTGCAAGAAGACATTACTACTGTTGAACGCATTATGTAAACAAAAAGCATTTATTAAATTATTTTAAATAGTAACTATTTCTTTTAAGTGTTATTTAATTTGATATAACGTTATTTCATATATAAAATGATATTTTATTGACTTCTCTTCATTGTAAATCAATAAAGTATGCGAAAAATAAATGTAACCATTTTTGTATTACCCTCCAAAGATAAAAATAATTTTTAGACATCGATAACGATATCATTGCCGGGGGGGGGGGGGGGGGGAGGTTCTCGAGAGATTATAACGTATGATATCGTAAGGGGGGGGGGATTCCAAAATTACCAAAAAAGTTGATAGCGTTATATAAGTACCTTTCTTTGAATTTCTGATTTAAAATTGTTTTCACCCCTCCCCCCACAAAAACAGTACTCAAAGTTTAAAAGCTCTTTAAAACTGTTTAATAATGTAAAAAAAAAAAAAAAAAAAAAAAAAAAAAATCTGCTCTATTTGTCATTTTATTGTCACAATAAATAATCGATCATGAAGATTTCTTTTCCCACCCGAAATTGGGATTTTTCCTTTATTCCGGCTTCCCCACCCCCCACCATCCTCCCACTTAAAGAGTATACTTGCATTTTTTTTATGATTTCTGCACTCTATCTCAGGAACTAATGCATGAATTTTCATCAAACTCAGGTAAACCTTTATAAATATTGGTGATGTTTATGTTTTGGTGCAAATTGCCCAACAGGTGGTGCTGCTATGCTAGATTTTTCAAGATTTTCGCAATAGCTCTATCTGAAAAAGTTTTGCAGGGATTTTCATCAAACTTCAGATTCAGTCAGACGTTGACATAGGTTGTTGCTGGTTAGGTGTAGGGATGCACCGAATAGTGATTTTGGCCGAATAGCGAATATTCGGCCAACAGGCGAACCGAATATCGAATATTCGGGTAACCGAAAAGTATCTGCTAGGCCGAATACCAAATATTCGGCCTGCCGAATAGTAACTATTCGTCCGAATACCGAATATTCGGCTTGTCGAATACTTTCATATTTCAAAGTTTAAAGGCATTAAAATGTTAAATTTTAAAACAATTTTACATAATATTTAAAATAAACTTTTATTCTAATTAACAAGATCTTTTTTCAAGTAAACTTTATGCTGAAAAACATCTGCTTTGAGTTATTTAAGAAGAGGATAGTTATAAAAAAATTTAATTAATAAAATTTTAAATTTCATGGCTTCTTCTGAGAATTAAAACAAATGAATAAAATTTTCTTAAATTCCAAAACAAGCTTTTTAAATCAAAGAGAAATTGTGAAAAAATTGTACAGTGTCATATATTAATTGCGTATCAGCAAGAGACTAAAGTAAAAGTAAATACAACAAACTCTGTCTAAGGCGGAATCGATTGGGACCAAGATAATTTTCCGTGGTAGACAATATTCCGCGTTAGAAAAAATTTTCTCTGTGTCTATGGATTCGTAGGGACTTGAAAATCTTTCCGAGTTAGACAGATTTCCGTCTTACACAGAGTCCGCCTGTAAGAGACTACTGTAATAGAATCGATTCAAATTTTATATGGTGTCAACTTAGCAAGAATAACTGTTCTACTCCCTTTGATTAAGAAAGGAAGGAATTTTTGAAATGCATCCTAGATCGGTGTCTGGAGTGGGCAATCATTTTCAGAGATTATAAACGTTGTTCTTAAAATCTTAGCAAGAAACTGGTTATTTACTGAACAATGTTCAGAAACTTGCATTTGTACATAATTAATACCTATGAAAATCCTCGTGATTGGTAAATTTTCTTAAATAACACTTAACAAACAGCAAATAAATAATGTAAAAACATTCTCTTTTATTTAAATATGATTCTGTTTCTAATTATTTTGAATATCTTTACAAGTTGACTGTTAAACGTAGAAGTTGTATAAGGTTTTAAAAAATATGTTTTAAAAGTTTTTTTTAAGTATTCGGTTTCGCCAAACCAAATATTTGGCATGCCGAATAGTTTGCTATTAACTATTCGGTATACCGAATAGTTTGATATTCGTCCAAACCGAATATTCGGTAACGTGGCCGAATACCAAATAGATACCGAATATTCGGTGCATCCCTAGTTAGGTGTAAATCACCCAACAGGTGGCGCTGCATTTTGCAGGATTTACACGATTTTAGCAATAGCCATATCTCAAGAACTAATGCATGTAATTTCATATCTTTAGAATTCTCATGATGGACATAGATCGTCATTTAATTTTGGCACTCTGATAGCGAATTCTGAAGTACTAACATGTATGAAATAGAACAAAGTTTTGAGATTGGCACATCTGACTATTTCTGCTGTATTTGTTATTTTAAAATTTTCTAAATTTCTACTGCTACACGCTGAAATTCCCATTTTTCTGGCCATTTGAATGTTTAAAACTTGTATTTTCAAAAATAAAATCCTTTATTAAAAAATGCATAATTATTTAGTTTAATTTGTAGGTCCTTATATTTTTTTGGTTTTGGTCCTTGAAAATCCTTGATTTTTATTTGAAGAAATGTATACGAACCCTGAAAAACTCAGGAGAAATAAGTCCATTAATCGTAAGAAATAAATATATTCCAACATTTAATCGTAAAAAAGTCTTGCAAAATTTGTAAATCGGTTATGTGAAAAAAACGAGAAATTTGCCTGTTGGTTACGAGGGGAAAGTTGCTTTACTTGTCTACCAATTGCATTAAAAAAAAGAAAGAAAGAAAAACTTGCTAGTTTTGCAAGTAAGTTGCACAAAAAATTCGGAAATTCGCCAACTGTTTATGGGGAAAAAATTTAATTTGTTGATCGATCACAGGGAAACTCCGCAAAAATCATCGATTGATCATCGGGAATATCCTCAAAATTCAACCCTCGACTGTATGGAAAAATTCTATCAGTTAATAAAATCCTTCCAAAATTAGTCAATTGGTAGAAATTTTGCAAAATGTCCAAATCCATCGGTAGCTGAGAAGAATTGTGAATTTTGTCAGTCGGTTCTGTGAAAAAAAATCATGAGTTTTGATAAACAATTGTGGGAAAATATCGTGAATTTCGTCAAAAGATTGTGAAAATTAGTGATGTATTTTGTCAGTCTGTCACAGAAAAATATTATGAGTTTTGACAAATAATCGTCGAAAAAATTCAATTTCACTAAATGACTGCAGAATAGGGTGGAACGAAAGTATGGGGCAAACTATTTTTTTCAGCAAATAATTTTCTAATAGCAATTAAAAGTTGTCTTTGTATGTTAACAATAAAACTACGAAGTTTTTTCTTTCTAAATTTATATCTTGAGGTGCCGCCAGAGCCTTAAAAATAAGTATTTTTTTACAAAAAGTCCAAATTTAACATAAAATTATAATTTTTTTCACTGTTTTATTTTCACATTTTTAAAATCAAATGTTGTTTTTAACAGCAATCTATAGATGTTTCTTTACTATAACAACAATAATATTAAGTTTAATTGATGTAAATTTATGCATTAATTTTCTGAAAAAGTGAAATAAATGAGCTTTTTTACAAAAAAATGAAGATGTAATATGAGTTTGAATTTAACTGTTGTAATAACTTTTTTGCTTACAAATAGTTGTTCAAACACAGTTTTTTAAATAATACAATAGCGCTCAAAAGTATTTTGACAAAGATAATAATTCACTTAATTGAAAAGAATAATAAAATACAAAAAACAATCATTTATTTTATTTAACCATATTCAATGTTTTAATTTTAATAAATTAACAATAAATATTAATATAAAATTATATATATACTATATATACATTTATATCTGAATTTTGTCATGCTGTAACTGTTGAATTTTTGAACCGATTTGGATGAAATTTTTCATATGCATAGTACATACTAACGTCTCGACCAAGTTCGTTGGCCAGTTTCACCCGCCATCTTGTTTAAAAATGACGGCCATTGAAATGTTTGAAATTTTTAAATTTTAGTGGCAAGAACTTAACCACTGGAAGTTCGTTACAATTTTCAAGTTGTTTGCCGAAAACCCCACCAAATTTCTTAGGAACCTTTGTTTTTCCATATAATTCACGAAACAGGTGGCGCAAAGGCAATTCCTTTAAGTGTAACAAACAAATCAGCCACTGCAGTGGCTTATTTAGATCTTTTTTCTGTTAAAGCAATCACACCATTATTAACTCCAGTGTTTGTGGCTGTCCCATCACAACCAATAGCAGTTACAGTTTATATGTTCAAATGATTGTTACCATTAAACATGCTGTCATGCTATTTTTTATAGCTTTACCTGTTCCAAAAGCAGGGGTTACATGTCATAGAAAGGATGAATTGGGCTCTTTTACTAAAGGAATATGTTCTTCGATGACCGTCTTTTTGTAAAATTTGTTTACTTTTTTATCTTGCACAATTGTTTTATCTCTTCTTCCATCGAAAAACAAACCTATATTATCTCCAACTTGGTTAAGGCTTCTTACTATCTCTTTTGTTCGATTCTTGGCTCACTCTCTTCGAATTGTCATACTTACTGCTGTTCTCCTCTGTAATCATTCCAACATATTTATGAACAGCATTTTCGATTGTCGCAGCAACTCTGTCTCAAACCCCAGTTCGGGCACAAGCACTAGCTACTGTTGGAAGTGCTACTCGCATTTGCTTGTTTGTAGTTGAATCGAAAAAAAAAGTAGAGGAATTTTTGGGATTGTATTAAGGTTTCTTTAAATGTTTGCTCAGGATCTGATTGAATGGCATCATTTTCAGCTTTTCTAGTAGCCTTAACTACTAATTTCTGATTGTAGTTATACTTTAATTGTTGCTGTATTACCTGTTGCTTCCTCCCTTCTCTTTGTGTTAAAATCTTGGAAATAACTTTATAGACTCCACTTATACACATTTTTCTCACTGCTCTTTGGTCAAGTAAAAACTCTTTCTCAAGTTTAGGTACAATTTTTCTTTTTTCGCACTTACAGACAGAAAATTCTTTGCACTTACAGGTTGCTACATAAAAAAGACGTTTGCTTTCATTTAAAAATTTTACTGCATTCAAATCATATTTTTCTGTACCTATTCTACCTTTTGATCTTAAAATATTTCTGTATTTATCGTGATAGGTTTTTCCCATTTCTAACATGCGAATGCGAGATACTATAGGAATAGATGCTGACGACCAAATAGATTCTACTTTTTTAATAAGTATATCAAGTATTTCACTCACCGTTCGTTCTTTTGAGGTTTTGTCTTGTATCAGCTCATGTCGAATATAAAGATAATATTTCATACTGTCATAATAAGTTGAAAATCTTTTATCTCTTAATTGTTTATGGTACCCAAAAATTGGGCATTCTAACTTTTGTCTGGTCTGAACTGGTCTTGACTCTGCCATCACTCTTAAGATAAAGTATTAACTAATATATTATTATGCAAATATTCAAACTGACATGTTCATAAAAAAAACAAAATCCAGTAAAGAACAGTATAAAAACATGTGTTACTCAAACGATTCGTTTGCCTGCACTGACTGACGACAGAAACGTGTGACCAGACCATTGCTACAGTCACATGCTTCTCTTCCTCCTCCACCACCCTACACCAGGTAATAATATTCCGCCTGAATCAAGGTAACTTCAAAACAAGTACTGTTTTCCATTTGACTATTAATTTTCAGAACTAAAAAATGTTTTGCCGCGTTTTTAAGTTAAAAGTAAGCTTAATCGAAATGTTATTACGAAATACTGTTAAAATCTAAAAAATGGAAATTAAAAGATGCAAGATTTAGTAGCATAAATATTAAAGGTATGTAGTATAAAACTGTAAATATCTACTGTAAAGTAGTTTATGTGTATTATTTAAAAATTGAAAACAGGCATTTGGTATTTAAAATATTTTTTTTTACTAAACCAAATTTATCAAAATTCGTAAAATCAAAATTCGTAATAAGAAAAAAATACAAAATTATTAAACCTCATTCAATTTGTATCAAACAGCTACAGCATATATGTAATTCTCGAACCAAAATTCAAAACAAATATATTTTACTTATATTAATTTATTTTCAAAGATAGCCCAAGTATCAAATTTCACATTTATGAAATTGCTTTCATTTTGCTTTTTTTTTTTTTTTTTTTTTTTTTTAAGAAAAATTATGTAATTTTAAAAGTTTCATTTAATGAATTGCAGCTGTTCCTTGTGGTCTTAAATTTGCTATAATATTTTCAAATATTTATAACATATTTTTTAAATATATCTTCCATTTAAATTCTCAAATACCAAATATCTCACAAAAATTATGTAATATAAAGATAAACAATATTTTACCAAGGTGCAAAGTTATGCTATTAAGAGAGGTGAAAATATCTGGAAAAAATTCAAATTATGCGGACAATAAAAGCAAAACAATTAAAAAGACAGTTAATGTGTTTCATCTCCAACTGTTTATACCATTTATCAAGAAACATTAGACTAAAACCTAGCTTATATAAGGATATTTTTAAATTATGATTTTAGTAAGTTAAAATTCAAAATGTTTCCTGACTATGCCACAAATCTTCCCTATTTGTAATTCTTTCCTTTTCAATTCTCATAAAGTTACAAATTATCGTCCTATAATAAATATTATATGGGTTTCCAATTACTACCTTTTTCAAATGCTTTTCTGTGTATTACTTTGATAATTCTTTACCTAAATATTTATGAATTTATTTCAATGCAACTTGTAATTAAGAATATTTACATTAAAAACACCTTATTACTTGAAACTAAACAAATGATTAAATTTGTTAAAAAGATTTATTTTTGTGTATTACCGCAACAAGATTGTTCTTTAACCTAAATCTTCAGAAAATTAATGAACGTTAAAATCTTGAGCCATAAGAAAATTGTAGAACTTTTTAGTTTTTAGTTAATCATGAGAAAAAACTGATTCTTAATAGAATTAAATTTTCTGTAGTAGATTGCATCATTCGAGCATAATCAGATTTAAAATAAAATACAAAATCCATTAATACAAATGATATTACCGATGTGTCTTTGCCGGTCTTAGTAAATGGTGTTCGATTTGGCCCCTTAGTTGCCTACTAGATATCGAATTAGAAAATCGAGATCCATATCCACATGCTCGATACCAAAGTGGTGTGAATGGATTGTCTATACTAGGTTTATAGAGTATTTATGGTGTTAAAAAGAAAATCCTCACGAAGAATTCCTCAAAAGCTTTCTAAACAAATAAAAATCCTGTTCTATCCCACTGTAAAAAAAAGTTGATTTTTTATGATATATCTTTTTTATGCGAACAAAATGAAACTTGGATGCTGAAAATGTTCTTTCGCGGCTGAAATCTTTAAAACGAACAAATACATCTTTCCTAAACGATTGCCAAGCTAAAGTTTTCTGCAGAAGTTTCATAAAATTTAAAAGTAAACAGTAACATATTGAATAAATATAAAATGACAAAACTTTCTAAAATTACCTCACACCACCTTATCACTTCAGGCATCAGGTTATAAGCTAAATAAATGCCCACATCAAAAGAAGAGAAAACTGGGATATAAAGATAAAAACTCTTGCCTTTCAGCTAAAAGTCATTTCCTTTTGGATCGTCTCTGCTATATAACAATGTTTTTAGGTAGGTAAAACTATCAATAAAAATGTAGCTGAGCTCTTTGACATCCGGACCAATGGACAAATGGGCTTCAGGGAAGTTTCTTATTTTTTAAGAAATAAAAGTATATCTTGAGGGAAATTAAAGATTTGAAAGATTAAATTCTTTTAATCTTATAACATTTAAAATCTTATAACATTTAAAATCTTATAACATTTAAAATCTTATAACATTTTAGCGCATGGTTTACCACGTATAGAAAATATTTATATTTTCACAAAAAAATGTTCTTATAGAGTGATGCAACAAAAAATATAAATATTAGATTCAAAACTTTACAAAAATTTATTATTCTTATACAATCAATTCGATATGCAGGATTATGACAATTCAATAAACTACTATCAATTGTATACATATATTTTGCAATCATTCCGCAATATTTGATTTTACTCAGCATTCTATTACTAATATTATAAAGAATTAAAGTTTGTTTGTAGTGGTAATCTCTGGAACTATTGAGCCGATTTCAAGAAACAAGGCGGAAATGCTGGTGTTCATCTATGCTCCAACATAGGCTTTATTTTATGTCCGTACAACAAACCCTAGGGTTGAGAGGGCGCAGGAACAAAAAATGTTCTAAAATTGTAATTTCTGTGAAACTCTTAGGGTTAGAAACTTGAAATGTTTTATGGTGGGTTCTTTGAAATTTTTTTTGGTTTTCCCGCTGAGAAGGATTTATAAAGAGTTATCTAAAGAGTTATCTAAAGAGTTTTCTAAAGAGCGATCTAAAAACGCTTTAAATTACAATTTATATGGAATTGTTAGGACTAGAAACTTGAAATTTAACATGGATGTTACTTTTAAAGCTTGCACTGAACAGATTTCTAAAATTTGAATTTTAAAAGGATGCAGAGGAAATTACGTATTAAAGTTGCAATTTCTGGGATACTATTGGAGCTAGATACTTGAAATTTGGCTTGTCGGTTATTGATAATAATAGGAGAGCTTTTAAACTTTCTAGGGTAGGTATTTGAGGCACCGTGAAAATTTGAGTAACACCTCTTTTGTAATGTCTGTATACAAAATCGAAGACCTGACTGAAGGGTAGTGTGGCTTAGCCAACCCGGGAATTTTTAACTTTAAGAAATTTTATTAGAAAAAAAAATCCATAGGGCATTTTGAAGTTATAATACTTCAAATTTAGAATTTCATGAAATAATAAATAACAAAAAATAAAAAATCATGCGTCAAGCATAGATTATGAAACACTTTCCAACACATTCAGGATAATGTAAAAAAAAAAAAAAAAAAAAAAAAAAAAACTTCATAGTTTAATAAGTTAAAACATTATGTCTAATTCAACCCTTATGGAAACGCATGACCAATATGAAAACCTAATTTCAGCTGTTACCATCTATAATCGGAAAATTATCCAAATATTTTGAGCAGCACTGTATATGATTAAAACAGTTAAATTTAAAATCGCAAGCCGAAATTGAAACGCACTTCAGCAAATACGCACTTCATCGGTTACAATACTCAAAGACAGTGTTGTAATCGATTTCTTTTGTATGTTCCTGTCAATGAACAACAAATGCTATGAATAACCTATTCTGTCGTAATCATCTTGTAGTGAAATTCAGTGATTTATATCAGTTTAAATACATTTGAAACAGCGTAATGTCATTAAAATACTCTGCAAACGATGTTTTCCTATATACCATAATGTAATGTAATTCTTTTGGGTAGTCCTGTAAATGAACTACTAATCCCACATACTTCATATGCAATGCCAAATATGGTTAGGTGACTCTAAATATGGATTATCAATTGCATAAAAATCCGAATATATTTACGGGAGTTAGAGCGTGGACAGATGGCCAGGCGGACAGACAAACCGAATGCATAAACACGTTTCAACTTTGTTGGAAAGTGTTTAAAATGCCAGTTTATTTAGTTTGATTTTAGGTTTTGCCAGGTCGATTTCAAAATAGTATTTCATAAATGTCGAAAATAAATATTTGAGTTACGCTGACATTTAGACCTAATATTTATACACAGAAGAAAATATTTTGAAAAGGACAGGAAATTTTGGTGGGACTTTCTTCCTGCCAGATGATAGGGAATGTTATACGTGAGTGCGAGTAAGTAGCGATAGGGGTAGGCTGGAGTGTGAGAGAGAACGTATATCTGCGGCCGGCTGAGTTGAAGGTTACTGTGGTGTGATAGGCTCTAGCAAGACCACGTGACTTATAGCAAACGTACAGTTCCTAGAAAATTTTTGGAGTAGTTAAAAGCACGGTACTTAGAATACACGGTAGGGTCCACGAGCGAGATGCGCAGTAGATCGTCCAGTTCGTGACGTCACTGGCACCCATCGTTCAAGCTCTCCCTGTGTGTTTCCATTTATTAGCATTGCTCTCTTTCTCTTTTCCTGACAAAAAATGTTATTATTATTTTTTTTTCATATAATCATTTTATGTCTTATTTTTATTGTTAGTTTTTGAAAAGGATTTGACATTAAAATAATTAGTAATGCATTAATTCTTCTAGATATTCCAAAGGAATTTCATTTCATCGTTTTTAACAAATACTGTAGCATGAAAACCATTTGCTGCACGCATGCAAAAGATCAGATAATTTTTGCATTTATTATTCAAGAGTATTTTCAATTTACTTTAAAGAAATAGATTTCTAAAAGAATTTAAAAGCAAAACAGCTTAATTTTAAACCAAACCAAATTGTAAGATATAAATCAGTTTCCTATAAAAATTTTCAGCTCCACTACTACTTTAGTATTACTTTTCACTAATGATATTGCTGAAAAATTAAAGAGAGAAGAATGAGTTGTCGAGATACATGAAAGGAAATAAACTTTTTCTTAAATAAAAATGAATGTGATCAGCAAGATAAATCCAATCCTGATTTATTTCTTCTCTCTTAATAAGAACAATACAGTCACTCATATATCGCTGATAAATCATTCAGATATTAGATGAAATTAAGTCAGAAAATTAAACTAAAATAAAAAAATATATATGTATATCAGCTGGTTAGGGGGGAAATTGTGCAATGTAGTACGTAAAAAATCAGAAAATTCTCGCTGTAAAGAAATTATGAAACAATATAAATTCCAGTTTTCTCAAAATTCTATTTTAAAAATAAAGTTGCATATTCAGAAGAGGTGTAAGTAAGAGGTGAACTTAAATGTTCTTCGCCTAGTGAAATCGTTGTGTTACAGTTCCTGAAATTTATAGACATTAGTTTTAGTTTTGAGTACTTATATAGCTACTTATATAGTACTCAAAACTAAAGAAAAATAAAATAAACACTATAGCTCGCTATTTTTTTTTTTCGATGAAATGTAAGGGTTTGTAAGCAATATGGGACCTTAAATCAAAAAATTATATGAGATTTATAAACAGGCATGGTTCTAGAAGTTTCAAAAATGCATATTGTGAGGGGAAAAAAATATGTTGGTATAGCAATAGAATAAAAACTCAATTTTTATTTGAAAATATATTCCATAATTTTTATTTATTTTAAGGTATTGAGATAATCTATATAAAATAATATTCCACTCACAATTTGTAATTAAAAAATTTTTTTTGATAATACTTAAGTGCGTACTAAAAATTTAAAGATGTATATATACATGAATTATAAAAAATATATTTGATTGTTTAAAATTTTTTAACCGTAATATCGTAATATGACATCTATTTTTTTTTTCTTCAAATTTTGAATGTTATACAACCTAGTTTTTGTTTGACTTTGAGAGTTAGACAGTTTGATATTTACTGAACCGGAAGCCCAATACTTAGATTATAACTTACACTTGACATCGTGTTAGTTAATCGCAGAATCTTGTGTGCTATGATTATTCTGTTCCTAAAGTTAAAAGTTGTACGGACCTATATTTATTAATATTTTGATACCGATTTTAACTTATTTTCTAATTATTTGTAAATAAAGTAAATTGTTGATTTTAAAACAAAAGTTGTTCTTTCTGAAATTGCGCTACCCTTTCTCACATAAGAGTAACAATATGTTCCCTAGAAGACTATCTAGAAAGACTATTCTTCTGATATTTTAAATAATTTTATAATTTAAATTTCTGTATTAGTGTATACAAAAAATTTTAAGAGTTTTTTTTTGTTTAACTATCTATAAAACGTTATTTAAGCTATTACGGCTATTTAGAAGTTTTGTTTACTTTGCTTACTCGTTTTGTTATTACACATTTTTTTAAAATATTTATAAATTCGAAAAAATCCCAAGTATCAATTCAAAAAAGCTTTTCTTACATTTATCGAAAGTTGCCCTGAAAATGATATAATCTTTTTCAATGCCTGTGTTTTAAAGTACATAGTACTATAGAGTTTTTCAGAGTTATACTCGTAACTTTTAAAAACATTATTAGATCCGTTTTATGTTTTTTGAACATTAAATTGGGATTTTAAAAAATGTATAAAATTATAAATTTTAATAGCATATAACTTTATGAGTGTATAATATATATATTTGAAAATATACAACATAATTATAAGTGCATTTTTTCCAAAGTTTTATGAATTGAAGCTAACATTGTCCGAGTTTTCTCAAAGTATTTTGGATTAAAGCAAAATTGCAAAAATCTTATGAAAAGACGGTGTCTAAAATATTAAAATACAACAGAGCAGGTAAGAAAACTGTTTTTTTTTTACATATGTGTTTAAATAAAATAATGATAATTGAGGCGAAAGTTAATACTTCCAAATAACCAAATGAAAACAGAAGATTCACGCTTTAAAAAACTCTAAAAAATAAAGACATGTACGTATATTAACTTTGAATTTGAAAAATGTTTAATTAGTAGATGTTCCAAGTGTCACGCATCTCAGTAATATCATACACTGGATATTAAACAAACGTTGAACATCATTTTATGAAACGGAAAGCTTTATACAATGCGAAAAGTGCGTTACCCAAGACTGGACTTGGGTGCCAGTGACGTCAGAGGGAGAAACGAAACCTGCGCGTGGACCCTACCGAGTGTTCTACTTACCGTGGTTAAAAGAGTCTTATTCGAATTGAAACGCGTGCAGCTGTAGAAGAACCATTTTTTTTTGTCCTTATATTAAAGTATTTCTCTTTATATAATACGAGTTATATACTATATTAATCATGGAAAGTGGAAAATTAGTTTGAGTTATTTGCACAAAAAGCGATGGTAAGATCTTTGTTTTTAGTGAAAATACTGTGCAAATAAAGTCCTGAAGTGTTGCAGATTCGGCAAAAACACAGGTTAAAATATAAAGATATGATTTTACCTACCGATTTTATTCTGAAAGAGGATTATCAAACACAATGCTATAAAAATTTCCTTGCTTTAATGAAGAATTATTATGACGACAACGCTTCAAGAAAATCTAAAGTACCTTTTTCTTCATTAGGTATAGTACAATTTTACTTTTTATTAAGTATAATAATATATTTAGAAATAGCGTAAGACATTCATAGTCTTTAACTAAAATAAATCTGGTCTAACGGGCAGACGAAAACACACACTAATGCCACAATTAGCGTTAGATGCTATTGTTAATAAAGGAGTCGAGAACGTCGATGAGAATGTTGCACGTAAGTCTAAATATTTCTTTTTTATATAATTGCATTATAAGTTTTAATATTCATTGAATGCATTATCAATTTCAGATAATGCAGAAGAAACGGAAGAAGAAAGATATCTAAGCTCTGATGAAGACTTTGCAAATGATGTTGAAACAACAAACATTAACGGTGAATAAAAAAGATTCAAGAGGCAAAATCATGTTTTTATGCCCATATAGTTAGTTAATTCTAATAAATTTTATCACGTAATTTTATTTTGTATTCATTCTTTTTTTCAATCTGTTATATCTTATTATAATAAATAAATATACAATTTAATTTAAGTAAACAGAGGTTAAATAAAAAATGTTTATTAATCGCATATCAATAGATTTACATCATATCTTTTCCATTTAATGTTCAATATATGAAAATTCTAGGGGGTGAAAAAAAAGAAAATCTACGAAGGAAAATCTTTAAAAATTTTTCTTTACTGTATATATTAAATTTCACTTAATGATGATATAATCTGCTTTGATACAGTTCTCTTGTTCCTGCTTTCAAAGTAGTAGCACGTGTTCTTTGCGCCTGATGAAGAAAGACTAATTCCTTCGAAAGGCATCTCGCATTTCTATATTTTTATGGTGTTTTTAAGAAATTATTTTGAACTTATATTTAATTTCATTTAAATTTTTAAAATGTTTTAAGTGTTCTTCAAAAAACTAGTTTTAAAATTAGCATAGTCATTGTAACCTAATGACTTATTGCTCATCTCAGGTTATGTTTAGAAAGCAAAATTTTGTTTTTAAGAAAAAGGGATAATGATTTCTAACATGTTTTAACAACAGCAACATTTTCCCTTTCCTGGCGTTTTCGAAATTTAAATATTGGAATATTTAAAGATAAAAACAAAACGTTTTTCGTATTTTGCTTTTAGACATTCCTCTTTTCAAAAAATAAATGATTTATCTGCTACGGATTTCAGGGCTATGAGAAATTGTTCATGAAATGTTAGAGAGAATGTTGTAAATTAGACAAAAAAAAATTATATATATATCAATTTTTTATAGTATTATTTTCATTTGCAAATCAAACAAATAATACTTTTATAAAATATGAAAACGAAAAAAATGAAGCAGATTACATTGAATTTTTCTTCGAGAAATGCTAAAGCTAAACTTTAACATTTTTGGCTATTTTTCGATATAATGATATTTTCAACACCTGAGGCCCATTTTACAAACTAGGCTTGCATATGTATAGCAAAAGCTATGAGGGATACCGATATGGAAAACAAAAAATACTAGACCGTATGCCTGACATCGAAGATTAGTAAGTGGTTTAACGCAATAAATAATTATTATTCATTTAACCCTTTATATTCTGAATTTTGAAATAAAAAAATTTCTTCACCTGAATAATTATTTACGTTAATGTCTAAAATATCTGGAACAACATGTATAATAATAATTTGATTTTTAGATCATTTTTTTAATTAAAACTGATTTAATGAATCGGTAGTCAGAGCTCTTTTTGGAAAATATTTACAAGAATAATTAGATTAATTCACAGAAAATACCGTCATGGGAAATCTCACAATTCTTATAAGAACAGTGTAAATGAATATATTGTGATCCTATCTGTAACAGAGAAGCTTTTTTGTGGTTGCAAATTTTTCGTATAACATATTTTAATAGGATAAAAGTTACACCGAGGTAAATGGTTGAGAAAATAACCACATAAAAAAAATACTTAGTTTCGACTGTTTCACTGTGCTTTTATTTCCAATTAATTTTAATTATACCTCTTTATCAATATAACTGTTTATCATTAGACAAAATTATCAATCCTCTTACTCGTCTCTCTATTTATTTGTGAAAACCTTTTTCCAATTTTTTGAATCTTAATCTATTGCTTTTCGCATATACAAGCTCTGTCATGAAATGTACCAGCTAAATTAAAAAGCCCATAAGAACAGAAAAGGAAATAATTGAATGATTTTAATAATAATTAATTAAAAAAGAAAAGAAGACTATAAGTTTGGGAATAAATTTATAATATTACTTTAAATTCCCTTTTTTTTACAAGAAAATTAGAAAAATATTTTTTAGAATATGCGGAGAAATCTCAACATGATCCAAAAAAGTATAGTAATACTTGGAATTCCTAGTTTTAAATGCTAGATACAAGTAAAAGCTATTTTAAAACAAGATGTTGCCTACTTTTTCTAGATGGTTTTATTACAGTTGAACGACTTCTATAGAAGTTTTCAGATATGTAATATCTGCCGGATTTCTTTTTTCGGTCAACATTTTTTGTGCAGTTTCCAAGTATCTTTTTACGTTTCTAAATTAACTTCAGTTAAATAGGGAACAGTTAAATCCATATGTTTTGTGAAATTAAATTCACATATAACATAAATGATATGGATAAAGACAAGTATAAACGAAAAAAAATTTAATTATATTACCGATGTGTGTGTACCAACTTATTAGTGGTTAAGAAATATAAAAAGAACACATTTCAATATTTTTTTCTTTCAAATTTTCTTCTATACACATTTTTTATACCTTTTAACCCATTATATCTGAATATTTAATATAAATAAAACCTTCACCTGAATAATTATTTATTTAATTTCTTAATATATCCAGAACATTATCTATAATAATAATTTGATTTTTAGATTTTTTTTTAATTAAAACTGATTTAATAAATCGGTAGTTAGAGCTATTTTTGCGAAAAATTTCAAGAATAATTAGATTAATTAACAAAAATATTATTATGGAAATCTCACAGTTCTTATCAGAACAGGGTAAATAAATGGAAAAACACATAGAACTCAGAATGAGCTCAGAGCTGAATGACAAGTTCACCTTGCGTTAAAATAACTAAAATTATAAACTGTTTACTAAAAAGGTGCATAAAAATTTATTAAAATATTCCGTTACAAAATGAACTGGTCTTTAAAAACTTAAAAACCATTGATGTTAAAAATCATAATGAAACAGAAAAAGATGATTCCTGAGATCTTTCGACCGCAAAAGCGATCTTTTTCAAAGGATCTTTCAAAGGTCCTTTAGAATAGGTCGAAAGATCTCAGGAATCATCTTTTTCTGTTTCATTATGATTTTTAACATCAATGGCTTTTAAGTTTTTAAAGACCAGTTCATTATGTAACGGAATATTTTAATAAATTTTTATGCACCTTTTTAGTAAACAGTTTGTAATTTTAGTTAAATAAATGGATTATGATCCTATCTGTAACAAAGAAGTGTTTTGTAGTTGCAAACTTTTCGTATAACATTTTTAATAGGATAAAAACTACACCTAGATAAATGGTTGAGAAAAAAAATATTGAGCTTCGACTGTTTCACTGTGCTTTCTAAATAGGATTGAGCATTTATTTTGTATGAAAGTTGCAATCTACTTTTATTAGTAGATGAATAAAATAAATTTTACATTGAATTTTCTTTAATGGTACTTAAAAGTACCGTCAAGATATACAGGGTTAAACCAGTATTTCTCACACTCTCACAATTTACATCTATCAAATAACTTGCGAAATATTGAGCCGAAAACTTAACGTTAACAAAAAAGACAAAATACAGAAAGTTACAAAAAGGGATTGTAAGTTGCTTTAACGATATATCTGTAGGAGATACATTGGTGATGGAAGTTACAAGAAGTCGCAAATTATACCTCAAACTTTAAAAATTAACTGCGTTTGTACTATAACTAGTTTTATAAATATTCAGATCTTGGTGCCATAGCTGTTGTACTCTTATGCAAAAATGGATACAAAATAAATACAAATGGATATATTGCGTGAATACAAAATTTATTACGATTCTATATAGTCAAATCAGTAATACGGAAAAAATAGGACTCCATCTTAAATAGGACGTCATCACCATGGCAACATAGAATCATTACCTATCATGGAATATCACTGAATTAATTACGTATATAGGATTTAATAGAATAATCACCATGCAACCTAAAATCATTACCTGTAATAGAATACCATTGAAATAATTACGCCTGATAGGATTTAATAAAATGAAGAAAACTTTTATTGATATCTTTCTAAGTTTTGATGGGTAGTTTTTGCGCGGTTATGTACGAACAGACGGACCATACGAGGACTATAGGTGCTATGCCCACTGCTCAAAGCAATTAGGGGAGCACATGGTTTTAACAAAAGTACGCAAATATTTACACCGATAAGTAACGTAAAATAAAACATCCATAATTTAAATTTAGTAGAGAATAGATAAAGAAAACTTCGCATGCAAATTTAAGTTTATGACGTCAAAAACTAGAAAAAGGAGATAAGTGCAGAAATCGGGATTTTGCATAAACGTCTGTTTCGCTGACAGTTGTAAAATTCAATTACTCTGTTTGTGTTTTAAGAAAAAGGTAACTTGAAAATGTCACAACAATATGATTTACCGGAATACGTGGCTTAGCGCATTATCGGGACAGCTGAATCTTGGGATATACAACGAAGTGTAGCGGACGCTGTTGGAGTTGCAAGAAGTGTCAATGCAAGGCTGTGGAATCGATTCCAAGACACATGGAATGGTAGACATCGATTAGGGCAAGGTCGGTCATGTGCTACCACAGAAACTGATGACCGATATATCCTGTTAACAGCTCGTCGAGATGGAACAGGTATTGATACTCAGCTGCAAACACAGTTATTCTTGGCCACAGAACGAAGGGTGTCCAGCTAAACAGTCCGAAATAGGCTTCATCAGAGTGGTCTCTATGCGCGCAAGCTAATGGTCTGTATTCCGTTGACCTCAGGGAAGCCCAAAGAAGGTGGGCAACTGAACATAGAGTTTAGAGGCAACATTGTTGGAGTCAAATTCTGTTTACAGATTGAGTCCCGATTCAGTCTGGATGTGACATCCTATATGTTTTCGCATGGAGAGAAAAGGACACTCAAAATAATCCCACATTCGTTCGTGAAAGATTACATTACAGACGAGGTGGGTTGATGCTATGGTCTGGAATCTGCATAGGTGGATGTACGGGCCTGCATATCCTTCGGAATGGCACTTTGACGGTCCGAAGTTGTACAGATGAGATGCTGAGACCTCATGTCGTATATAATGTTGCAGCAATTAGTGATTTCTTTTTTTCCATGCATGATAATGCCAGATCGCATACAGATCGTCCTGTGGAGAACATTCTTAAAGTTGAAACAATACAGGATATGGAATAGCCAATATGCTCTCCTGACCTGAATCCGATCGAGCATGGGTGGGATATACTCGGACGACGCACCGCCGCGAGACTGAGGCCTTCTTTTACTGTCCGGGACTTGGAAATTGCAATTCTTGAGGAGTGAACAATACTCTCCGAAAACTTATCGATAATGTCATTGAATCCATGACAAACAGGTATGCGACAGTTTTACCTATTCGAATGGACCACACGCCATATTTAATACCGTGAATCATTCCTAAACAGTACTTTTTTTTTGCCATTTACATGTAACCAAATTGTTGCCCCAAACCATCTTTTCATGTCTTACCCATTATTTCAAAGAATTAAATCTACCTTGCAAATTTTTTGCATCTTTTTTTCTGTACTGCGCATTGATACACATGTTACTCTCAATTTTATGCCCATGCATGTCTGTCTCGCACTGTTCTCTTCACTTTTGTGCTTGCTCGACCCTAATTTTGTTGAGCAGTGTATTTATATAACTACGAATGCACCTAAAAATGTAATTATATAACTTAATTTGCTAATTAGCTTGAAACACTTTGCTAAATGAAATGTTTGAAGGAAAAACTGTAATAACAAAGTCAAAAGTGATCTTCAAAATGGTTTATTTCGTTATCATTTACACGGAATAAATGATGAAATGTTTCTTTACCGAAAACAACAATTCTCATTTATAAGTTAAACTCTCGTGAGCATAATTTATGTGTAAAAAATACTTTACTAAATATTGTGCCAAAAACATTATTGATGAGGTAAAGACAATGCAACTTCTCCGAACCTGCAAAAGGAAAAATATATGTAGGAAAAGCAAATGGTGCAAAAAGTACTTTATGTCACAGCTGGCATAGGTTTCCACTAAGAATGGAAATAGGAAAATCAGAATAGGATATTTATTTTTATTTCTGGACACATACATATTTATTTATTTTCCGCGTAGTTTTGTTAAAAATAAATTTTAAATGTGCTTCAGATGTAACAAATTTTATATATTTTTAAAAAAACGCCTAAGAGGTATAAATTAATGTGTTTTATGTATTTAATTTTTTGTTTCTAAACATTATTCTTAAATGAACAAATAATCAGTGCTGTAGCAAATGAATAGTTGAAGCAAATGATGAATAAGAACAGAGTCATTTGCTGATCACATTAAATTTATTTATTCATAAATGTGTCTAGATAATAAAATATGATATCCACACATGCTTGAAATACAGAAAAAAAAATCCCTTTATAAAAGCAAGTAGCTGGCCTACTCAGACCTGGATGATAACCTAAAATATAACTTAAAATCAGTGTTGAATGAGTTTATATTTTTAAACTAAAATCTTCGGAAAAAGCACCACTGCCTTCGGCAGCATACGCCCCCGAATTTGCATGATTTTAGATTTCAGACGAAAGTTCAGACAAACCAACCTAGAGCTAGGCGGTTCCAGTGCCTTCGGCAGCGTACAACGAATAGACGTTCTACACACATTTCGGTCTGTTTTTATTTTATACTTTTAAACGAAAACTTGTTGAAAATGTACAGATTTCCCCAGACATGCACATACATGAAATCACCCGAAATTTTTATAAAACAGGAAACGATATCTTTATATACACACGGAGAAACAAAATCTCTGGCGAAAGCATGGAATGACCTACAGAATTTTTTAAATAGTAAATATTAATACTTTTTTAAACGAAAGACATCGTTATAACCTGAAATGTACCGAAAAACTTTGTTTTACTCTTTTTTATTGGCAAAAAGAAAATGTCATTTCAAAACTCGAGAGTAAAAGTAACGGATGAAAATAAACGTGAATCGACCTCCGAAAAATTATAAATATATTTTTTTAAATAGTAAATATAATACTATTTTTAAATTAAATACTATTTAAATAGTAATTTAAGTAGTAAATCTTTTTTAAACCAAAGATATCAACAAAACCATAAGGTGTGCTTGCATGTGAGTATTTTTTTGTTATTACGTTATTATTTATTATTATTTTCGCTAGGAAGGCAAGGATGTCAGAAATCTACAATAGCTAAACATTGTTGGAATTCCACCACCAGTTTAATTTTCAAAAGGCTAAAATTATTCAACAATGTAATTCAGTTTTGGATCTAGACTTTTTCGAAGCTTATTATATACATAAACATACTTCTTCCTTAGTGAATGATATGACCAGCGCACCGTTTTTCTCACTAGTGCGGAGTGATCCTGCCCAGTGACTTATAATTTTCTGTTTTTATGTCAGTTACGTCATTTCTTTAGGATGTATAAACTCTTGCTTTAGCCAGTACTCGGACCTATAACCGTGGGTTTCTTTGAACTCGTTTTAATCTTCTTTTTTTTCTCTTTTTTTTTTTTTTTTTTTTTCGCACTGAGGAAGGAGGTCCAAGAATCCTCGAAATGGTCGCTTGTGATTTTTTGTCTTGATATAGTACGTATTTTTGCGTTTAAACGTTGTAAAAGATTTTAGCTTGTGTAATAAAACATAATTTTAATTTTCTTATCCAATAAGTCTTTTTACCACGTGTTCCTATTTGCGTTTCAGTGGTGTGTAGTAATATATTTAACAATCAAACATTATTAAAAGTTAAATTTTGACTATATATTTTTACATTTTAAAAAGAAGAAAAGTTTTTGCAGCGAATAAAACTCCGGTTTATTAAAGGAAATCTCCTGTTTATTTATTTATTTATTTATTTATTTTTATAACCTTTAAAATTTAAAGATTCAGCATTCTTATATTATCGGGTTTTATATAGCTAATACCAACTATATTAATTTTAGTATATTGCTCATTTATGCTACTTCTGTTATATTACTATTTCGAGTAACTTTTTTTACATCTCTATCATAAAGGAAAATCACGTCCCGTCATTTTGATGTTGGAAACACCTAGCGACTGCATTTCGTTTTTATTGCACTTTTTTTTAAACTTTAAAACATCGCACATTTTCAATTTTTGTACCGTCGAATAGAAAAATAAACATGCTTTCAAATGCAGTTTGTTTGAAAACTGTAACGCAGTTCACTCATTTTTTATGTTTAAAAAAATATTTTTAAAGCATGATTTTTTTTTCTAATCAATCTCAATCGCGTGCAGACGATTACAAAAGATAAATCCGTTTACATTTAATTTAATATAAATAGTTCAGAATTTGTTTTACGCGTATACTCCACTAAAACTTCAAAAATAAATAAATAAAATTATAAAACATAAACGAAAGACACACGAAAGACATCTAGTCGAACACTGAAATTGTCATAATAAAAAAAGGCTGTTGTAAATAGCGATCTTTGGTGGTTTCTTTTACTGTTAACTCTTGGTACGAGGCCAATACGAAAGTGTCGCTTATAAAGAATTCCAGTATTTGAATACATAAATGCTATTTTTCATATGAAAGAATTTTTGACATTGTTAAAGGGTGATCTAAAAAGCTGTATAATATGTAGCTTCCAATTTAAACTAGTCAGATGTGCCAATCCTAAAACTTTCTTCCATCTCATACATGTTAATACTTCAAAATTCGCTAGCACAGTGCCAAAATCAAATGCCAATCTATGTTCACCATGAGGACTTAATCAGCAGTACCTTATGTGAACTTCTAACTTAATCTGAAGTTTGGTGAAAATCCGTGATCAGTTTTAGATAGAGCTTTTAAGGAAATCGTGAAAAATTCTGCATAGAGCGCCACCGGTTGGGTGATATACACCAAAAACTAATCAGCACCAATTTATATCAGGGACTAACTGAATCTGAAGTTTGATGAAAATTCGAGCATTAGCTCTTGAGCTATTGCAGAAATCGGAGAAAATGCAGCATAGCAGCGCCATCTGTGAGTCGATTTACACCAAAAAGTAATCGGCTCTAAATTATATCAAGGTATAACTAAATCTGAAGTTTGATCAAAATCTATGCATTAGTTCTTGAGATAGATGTATTGCGGAAATCATGTAAAATGCAGCCTAGCAGTGCCACCTGTTGGGCGATTTAAACCAAGAAGTAATCAGCGCCAATTTATGTCAGGGACTAACTGAATCTAAAAGTTTTATTAAATTCCGTGCTTGATAATCTTGAGAAGTTCTTGAGATAGAGCGCCCACAAAATTTGTGTCACATACTTACAGACAGACTCACATACAAGCATTTTCTTAAAACAGTCAAATCGTGTTCAGGGCCTTCTAAAACGCATGAATATGAATCCACAGAAAAGTCGAATGCAAGTCGAAATTTTTTTCGAAACATATGTCTGTGCTAGAAAAAAAATGATGAGTATGGCTGTTGTAAACAGTTTATTTCCTTTTAACGAAACAAACCTTTAGATCAGCCATACTCAACATTTGCCCGCATGTAGCCCAGCGACCTTTTATGTGCGGCCCGAGACGCAAAATCATTTATCCAGATTTTAAGTGAGATGCGCATAAAAAGGATTTAACCCTTTCGAGTGCGGAGTCCTTAAAAAAGGACACATAATTTTAATTCTAAAATTGACAAACGGCATCAAGAATATTTAATTAAAATTTTCCTTTTATAATGTACGTGAAAATAAGCAAGTATTTTCTAATAACTTCGTTTAAAAATTCTTATGTCAGTCCAATATTTTATCAGTTTATAAATATAATTAATCCGCGTCGGAAAAGGTTAAGACATTAACTCTAGAACTGCCGGAAATTTTACTCAAGTGTTATAAAGCTATTTTATACCAGAATTTTAATTTAAAACTATTCACCATATTTCTTTAACTTATTTCTCCGTGGTACATATTTAACTTATTTTAGAAAAAAAAAATTCTGGTTCGAATTGAAATACAGTGGAACCTGCCTAAAGTGACCACCCTCGGGACCGGCTAAAATGGTCACTATATGGAGGTGGTCATTTATGAAGTGTCTTTAAAAATGACAAGTTAAATTTTATGTGATCTCAAAAAAAAAAAAAAAAAAAAAAACATTCAAATATACATACAGAAAAATGCACTGTTTTAAGTAAGGAATTGATTAATTACCAATTATAACAACTGAATTACTAATTTAAAATATACTACATAGAAGATAATTAACTTAAAACTCACCTTATTTCTTTTTAATTCAGTTCAAGAACTTATGTAATGATTGATTTAAATAACACATAACGACAAGGTACACTGTAATTAATACGCATTTTTATTTTGATTGTAATTGCATAATGATGATAATGTTTCTTTAACTGACAGTAATAAACTATTCATTAAAAAATTATACACATTTTTATGAAATTTCATTTAAAGCAAAAAAGTCAGAAATTTTCCGTTGCTTAAAACACTTAATTAAAACTTTTCAACAATTATGTCTTTAGTCATGCCTTCAATTTTCCTCAATAAATCCGGCATTGGTGGACAGTTATTTAGGGCATAAGTTTTCCTTTTTTTGCAAATCTTTAACATTTCTGCGTCAGAAATTTCATCATTTTATTTGATTTCAACTTCATCTTCACTAACACAATCTTCTTTATTTTCTTTTTCATTTTTAAACATATCGCAAATTTCTTGCTTCAAACATTCTTGATCAACGGAAGCATTGCATGTTGGGATATCACTGGCAAAATTCTTCAATAATTCAGTATTCACAGGTTCTTCTTCAAAAGGCAATTGATTTATAAGATTTTGAATATTCGAAAGGCTACTGTCGTCATTTGCAGACTAAATCACTGATATCTTCAGAAAATTGTTTCAAAAAGGCAGATTTTTCTAAGCATCTTGAAATTGTAATTTGATGTACCTAAGTCCGAGAATCATTAACCCACATTATGGCATCGATGACGTTTATACATGAAGCAATTTCATTTTCTGATTTGCATCCTTCTGCTCTGGAAATTATAGCCAGGAGCAAGAACATTCTATAAAGTATCTAGAAAGCTTGAATTATTCCTTGATCTAGCGGCTGTAAATGCAATGTGATATTAGATGGTAGAAACTTTACTTTCACATTTCAAAACGACAAATCACTCGGATGGGCTGGACAGTTATCTATAAACAATAGAATGTTTCTCTTTCTTTGCTTCATCTGCTTGTTTATTTGTGTAAACTATTCGGTAAAAATACAGGATGTTATCCATCTTTGTTTATTAACATACCATTAGACTGATAAATTCTTGATGTAAAACTTTTTGAAACGGCATGGTTTTCTGGCTTTTCCTATCACAAGAGGTTTTACTTTGTCTCCTGTTGAACTGTTTGCAAGCAAAGTGGTAATACTCTCTTTAGAAATCTTTCCACCTTTCCATTTATCTCCAGACATTGTTAATGTTTTGTTTGGCTTTGCCCACTAAAACAAACCACATTAATCAGCGTTGAATATGCCTTCTTTCTTGTAATTCGCCACAAATCAGAAATCGGTCTTTTAAAGGAATCTACTGTTTAGCTACCAATGTCATGACATTCTTCACGCAAAATTTTATGAGAAATATTTCTTTTCTTGAAAGATTCTAACCAGCCGTTCGAAGCAGTAAAATTTTCTATATTGAGTTTTTTCTTTTAACTGTAAAGCTGCTTCTTCTAGCAAAAGTCCAGAAACTCGAGAATTCATCCCACGTATTTTTTGTAAACCCTTCAACAGTTGCTTGATTTACTTCGAAATAATCGGTTATTCAAATTTTCCGACTCCTAGAGTCAATTTCATTTTCTTCAAATTGCTGTAGATATTCCAATTTTCTTTTAAAAATATTGCTCACACAAGTTTTAATTATTTGAAAATTTTCAGCTGCTGCTCTTTGACTATTATTTTTTAGAAAATTAATAACTCCAATCTTATCTTTTAAACACAACTCTTTATACTCTTCAGATTTTTTAGATTTAGATTCTTTATTCTCCATACTTTAAGAAGAAAGATAACTGCATTAAAAATAAAAACTTGAACTGCAAGTTCATACTACTAAAACTTAATGTTAAATGTTACAAATCTTCCAAGCAGTACAATGAAAGAACATGTGCAGGTTTATTCTTAGAGTTTCTGAGAACATATGACAAATGAACCCTTTTTAAAACAACCCCGAACAATCGCAAAGTTATCTCCTCAGATAAACGTAGTACTAACACGTGATTTAGTTAGCCAATGAGTAGCAGGCGCAAGCATTCCTATCCTACGATCCGTCAATATGCGTGAGAGAATCATTCTTCATTCCTCTCTCACCTCGAGAGAAAAATAGGAAGGGAAGGTCAGCTTAGACAGGTACAAATGCTATCACAATAAAGGACACACTGGTCACTGTAGGAGATAAATTTCTGTACTTTTTTATGGATGAAAATAAAAAATTCGGAAAATGGTTGCTTTAATTTTTTAGTTTGAAAATTTTCGGCATGCAGAAAAATGGATGTACAAATAACATTTACATATGATGTACAAATAAGTTTTGCAGGTACAAATAACATTGATGATGACGGGTTATCTGGTCACTTTATACTATAGACAAGTAGTCACATTACTGGACAATTCTCATATTATTTTATATGAGCACGAGTAAAATTTTACAATAGCGGTCACTTTAACCAGGTGGCCACTTTACCAAGGTGGTCACTTTAGCAGGTTTCACTGTATTTTCAATTTTTACCTGTCAAAATGACTGCTACGGTGGTTCTAGTGTTAAATGTTGTTTTATTTATTTTCATGGAAAGACAAAAGTTGCCATGCTATTCCTAATTAATTTAAATTATATTAAAACTTCTGAAATGCTATTTGCGTAATCAAAAGTTTTTTTTAATGTTGTTCTAGCAGTGCTACAGCAGTGGTGTATACGTTTTTTAACCTTGAGCACTAGTCAAACATTATTGCAAACTAATTAAAATTACACTATATGTTTCTACATTTAAAAAAAATTTTGCATTGAGCAAAAAATCGGTTTATTACAGAATATCTCTCGATCTGTTTTTTTTTTTTTTTTTTTTTTTTTTTTTTTTTTTTTTTTTTTAGAACTGGAAAATCTGCATTGTTATATTGTTAGGTTTTATATTTATTATGTAGGGGTCATTCCATACAAAATGAGCAAATCACCTGTGGCAAACATGTCACAGATTTTAATGAAAATCAGTTTGTAAGTAGATCATATCTATTTATGAGTAAATGTAAAATAATAGATTTTAGGATTGTTTATTTAAGTATTAAAATTTACATTAAAAGTGGATGCAAAATCGAGGTTTTATCTACTTGCTTGGAGTTTCAATTTTAATTATTAGCCTTACGAATGCAAAGACTATATTAAAAATTATTTAGAATTAGGAATGAGTAATAAGTAACAGATTGACGTAAGTTAGTAAGTGTATTTTTATTCCCTATCGAGAAAAAAAAATTATTTTTGAAAATGTTTGAGGAAAAAATGCAACATTTCTATTACTCGTTTAGAGATGAAGGACACCTCTGACAATATCAAAACTGCTTGACGTTATAGCTAAAAGTATATATATTAAATATTCAAACTTTCATTCTTGCCTTTTTATTCCTTAATAAGAAAAAAAAATAAATAGTAAAAAATTTTGAGGGTAAAATGCAATATTTCTGTCACTTGATTCGACGTGAAGGAAAGCTTTTTAAAACTTTTAATTTTTTTGATATTATAGATAAAAGTGTATATTTTAAATATAGAAACATTTAGACTTGCTTTCAGTTTATTTTTGCCTCAAGAACATTTTTAATTAAAGTAGAAAAATAAATAACTCAATAGAACAAAAAATTATATATTAACACCTAAATCCAGATACAAAAAATAGATGGCAACACTAAATTTTTTCAACTTGAAATCGTGCAATATTTTAAGAAATGTGCGCAAATTCAAAGAAAAATAGCTTATAGAATGTAGTTAATATTGCCTTTTTGAACCCATTTTTGCTAAGTTAGGAATCAAAAGGCAAAGTTGAATTTTTTTTAGCATATCATGGACTTACTAATCTTTATGTCTGTGCAATATTGTTAGTGTCGGACCATTCCTTTATTTATATTTTTACTCATACATAAGAGGAAAAATTATGATTTTGTAAATTTTTTACAGTTTCTAAGTTTTTTTGAAGATGAAGGAAATAAATGGCAACTTTCAAACTTGGGGAATTTGATCTTCATATGCAATACTACATCAGGCATCAATTTCACAGATGTTTTTTTTAATTCCTTTGATTTTTATAAGGTTTCTAATTTTCTCAAAATTCGCAAATTTTCAATTTTTACAACCAATTAAAGATTAATCATGATGTTACCAGATTATTATTACTCAATGAATAAGAAGATAATTTTTCAGAGGTTACATTATTATAAAAAATAATTCATTTCAGTTAAATAGTTTTCAAAATACAGAACTTCAAACTTGCAACTTTGGACGATTGCACACATCCCATTCTTTGTCACAAGTTTTTTAATTGTCCAAGACTGCTAAAATAATTTATTTTTGGTGAACATATGTTGCAGAGCTCTATTTGAATATGAAATGAACCTCTATACCAAATTTTATTAAAATCGTTTATTATGTGGCCACGACTTTTTTTAAATTTTTACTCATTTTACGTGGAATGACCCATAGCTAATAGTGGTTTTTTTTTATGGTTGAATGTTGTCGCAAAAAAAATGGGCCCCGAAAAATTTCTATACCACTCTTTCTCCAAAAAAAAACTTCGCGGCATATTTCTACAACATTGGCAATAGATATTTATCACAAAGTTTATTGTTTGGTAATAGTGGTGTTAAATTTTTATGATAACATTTCTTCCGTGACAAGCGTTCAAACCTACTGGTAATAATAATTTTGTTATATTGCTTTGTTATACTATACTTATGTTATCTTCCTATTTTAATTACGTTTTTTATAAGTGTGTTGCCACCCGCCTTACGTCGCAAAAATGTGTTTGCGGACCGCGAAAAAAAAAAGTTGAGTATGGCTGCTTTAGAGATGTATTTTCATTGTTGTTTATGTATTAACTTAAAAGTAAAAAATAATTATAATTTATGGAAAATATATATATTTCTCTTTCATTCCTAAAACTTTCATGAATATGATTTGTCTGTTTAGAAATGTTTTATAAAATACTGTGCAGAAAACGTAATACGACATCTAAGAACATATCAAAGGAGAAAATATGTTCAGGAAAGGCAAATGATGCGAAAAATACTTTGTGTCTCAGCTGACATAAAATTTCGCTAATAATGTAAATAAGAGAATACCAGTGGGATATTTATTTTTATACTTGGCCAGACATATGATTATTGTTTTCCGCGTAGTTTTCTTGATACTAATTTGGAAATATACTGTGTAAATACAAAATTTTATCTTTTAACACTTTTTCAAAACAAGATTATTAGCCACAGATATGCTATTTCTTTCAGGCGACAATTAAAGTGTCGCCCCTAAAAAATAACGTTATGTTGCATAAGCCAGCCGTAAAACGAAGCAGATGTATCATTGTACGGTTAAATACTGATAATCTCTACTGCAATTTTTTAAACTTTTAAGTATTGCGCATTTTCAATTTTTATACCGTCCTATAGGGGAAAAAGTGTTTTAAACTGCAATTTGTTTGAAAACTGGATCTCAATTTATTTATGAGTTATTATTTTTATTTTATTTCTTTTGTAGTTTTAAATGCCATTTTTGTAATTGTGGCAACTAAAGTACTCCATTTCTATAGAAAGTAAACGGAAAATAGGTGGAAAATAGTATATTACTACATCTTTTTGTTGCATTTTCTCATAACAACTGAAAAAAAAATTATAATTAAAATACGTGCTATTTTGAAAAAATATAAATGAATGATTTCTGATAAAACATGGAGCTATTATAAACTATATTTAATTTAAAGTACCCATATTAATGTTACAAAGAAATAAGGACATATGATTCATTAGACAGCCGACTTTTTTTGTCGAGTTTACGATATCGCTTTTTGTTGGGTTTGTGTATTATTCCGAGATAGCAACGTCCTATGCATACTTTTGTATAGATGTTGTTTAAGAGTGGATCCTAAAGTGGAATCTTTTAGCATATGCAAATGACGTCATTTTATATAAAATAGAAGCGTGTATTTTAAGTCTTAAAACTGCAATAAGTTTTGTAGCCCAGAGGCTTTGAAATTCTTCACAGGTGCAAATGTTGCACTTTTGAAAATAACGCAATTGAAATCACACACTGATAAAACGCAAAGTTTCAGATAAATTTAGAGCGTCTTTATAGAACAACAGTCATTTTTAGGTTAAAATAATATTTGTTTGAGAGTTTACCCTTAAATGCCGGGTGTTGCTTTTCGGCAGCATACCCAATTTAGGCTCTAAAATACTATTAGAATAATATTGAAGCTATAATACCTAATGTTGCCAATAAAATACATTCTGAAAATATTATTAAATCGATTTTCAACATATAGATAGCAACACTTGTGCTGTTTAAGAATAAATATAGATTTATTTTTTCAATTATTTCTACTTGTTCTTTTTGCTTTGTTTGGAAGCTTGCGATATACCCTATTTTGTTCTGCAGTGAGCAAGTAAAATTTATTTCTTATTATAGTTCCTAAAATTCTTGTATGTTTAATATTATAGAATTTTATCAAGGAAAATAATTTTTTCAATTAAAGACCAGTATTGTCGATTAGTAACAAACTGTTTTTTAGCTGTAAACCATACTTAAAACAAACTATGATTTTTTTAAAGTATTTTTCCCATGATTTATTTAAAACATGAAAGCCGAAAAACATTATTGCAATGATTTTTGAAAAATTAGGCATTTAAGGGTTAAACTAACCAATATAAGATGCATTTTTTATTGTTACTAATTTTGTGGGCTTATTATAGATTAATGAAACAGTTGCTTCTTAAACATTTTCTTTCTTCGAAATTCGATGGATTTCACCTCGTTATAATAATAATTTTATTTGCTACATCAGAGGCGACACTAAATTCTGAAAAACGAGAATTCTTGCTTCCTGCTTGTGTGCTATATTACTTTTCAGTCAAACGTTCAAAATCATTAAATAATTTGGAATATATTTGATTTGAGGAACTCAGTCCTAAGTATAGCATTAAGACCACAAAATATGGGACTTGAGCTGATATTCGCAGGTTCTGTACCAGCACGCTAAATGCGTCTTTCATAGTTCCCTTGTACTCGAGTGATAATTCGGATAACTTTCTCTTTAAAAGTCATTCTTGAAAGCATTTATCCCGTAGCAGTATAGACAAAACTTTTCAACTTGAAAAAAATCCCACGTCCTCCTTCCCGGTATTTAATTCGAAACATAAGTTGGAATTTTTAAAATCATTTGCGGGTTGTAATATTTTTACGTTGTACTATCTTTCATTAGCTTTTTATATCCCAAACTTAAAAATAATGATAACAGGAAACTTGTGTTAAAAGAGTTTGTGAGTAAAATAAATTGATACATTTTCTGAGGGGTTAACGTACCGGTTTTGTCGCGAATAAATGAAAAACAACTTGAACTCATCAATGGGCTCGGATCAGAGTTGGGCAAATTTGTAATCTCAATTACCTGCAGTGTAATTACAGGTTAATTCAGTGTTGAATTCAGGTGGTGACCCGGGGGGAACAGTCCCCCTCGGAACAATGAGTTGTTCCCCCCGGAAGATTTGAGATTTTGTGCTTTCAATGGTCAAAAAGTGCAATCCCCCCCCCCCCCCCCCCCGGAGCCACAGAAATCCCTCCCGGAGAAAAGTGGCTGAATTCAACACTGGGTTAATTGCATGTAATTGATTATGGTTACACACTTTCAAACACAGAAATTTTGTCAAATAATGGGATGGGGGCGGTTCCGGTTACAGTGCTGCAAGAATTTTTTACTGCGTGTACTTTTAACTATAATTAACTACACACAACTAAACTGCAATTACATTGCAGATAATTGGAATTAAAATTTTGCCTTACTCTGCCTCGGATAGTATTAGTAATTTAGTTTCTAATGACCATTATCGGGTTGTTTCATCCAAACCACTGTACAGCAGGTATTTATGTCTTCAAATTGGATGATATGAAACACTGCCAGAACAATCGTCAATATACACAAAATTGTTCCTTATATTTTAACAAATAATTTCCGTACTCTTAGAAAACATGTTTTATCCGTAAATTCGTCCAAAAATCTGAAAAAGAGAGCGAAATTCCGTTCATTCCTAGCACGCATGCGCATTATTATACAAAAATCCGAATTTATTTAAAAAATGAAAAACCGAACATTTTATAAATTAAGATTTCTAATTTAATTAAAAAATAAAAAAAGTTCTTCGAATTTAAAAATAAATAACAATTACTTTTCTCATTCATTCAAAAAACCTCACAATTTATTTTTTTTAAATGAATAAGTTCAATAAAGTTAATAAAGTTGAATTTATAAAGTTATTTATAAAAAAAAATATTCGCATTTACAATACAATTTAAAAGAGATATTTTAATTTAAATATTAAACGAAAAAAAAATCGATTTTCTCAAAAAAGAATAAAAAAGTATTCTTATCGAATAAACATATAATATTCATGTTTTCCATCTAGCAGTCTATTTAAAAATATTTATAACTCATATTTTTATCATATACTGATACTAAAGTATTAAAACCCCTAGCCGCAATCTCATTAAAGATGAAATCTTCCCGAAATTAACTTAAAAATTAAAAGGGTTTTTTTGAAAAATTAATCACGCCATACCCTTCTGAAGCAAACATATTTATTATAAGTGTTACAACTGTAGCCCAGTGGTTAGCGTACACGGCTTGTAATGCTAAAATAGCTGGTTCAGCTCCAAGATCGGCAACTTTTATTTTTCCCTACTTTCTTCAATTAACGTATATTTTACCTCCTGTAAGTGGGAAAGAAGAAAAGGATATTCCTCAATTAACGGAGAAATCCTGATAGCACTGCTGCCACGAAAATTTCCGTGAATTGAAGAAAATATTTCCGAGAGTTAACATACATTCTTTCTTTATTAAAATTATTGTCGTCAATAAAATTGTTCTTTATCACATTTAATTTTTGAAACATTCGATTTGATAGTAAACTAAGTTACTTGTATACTTCTTATACCAGTAACCTTAATTTATAAGCCAAACTTTTTGAGTTTATGCGTAACAATTGCGTCATGATGGCGCCTTTTTTAACTGCGGTGCAATGTTCAGATGAAAAAAATTCGAACTCCGCTCAAGTCTTCAAATTGTTATTCAAAGGTACCAAGCGTGTATTAAATGTTGATATTATGACCATCTCTTAGATAATTTTAATACAGTTACAACGGCATCTAAGTTTTAGTATTTTTAAATAGGACTTTTATAAATATATTTTAACATAAATCTCTATGAATCATTAAAATGGATGTAATGTACACTTTTCGTCTATCTTTCATTAGAAAAAAAAAACAATCAGAAAACAGTAATATATTGTTTCGTAAAAAATAATTGTTTTTGTAAACACTAGTATAAATTGGTAATTATATGTAAGTTTTTGTTCTGTACTTTTATTTCTCGAATTCGCTCATAAAGAGTATGAGCTAAATAAATGCTGAAAAAGAAATTACCCCTATTACTTTTTCTGTGAAAAACTGCATTTTTTTACCCCCCTTTAAAAAAGGGGATATTTTACAGAGAAAAAAAAACAGTTTTGTTTATAAATATCAGCAGAATTTGTTATTTATAATGATGCATTTAAAAGTTGTTACAATCTTTTCATTCCGTTTATAAAAACAAATTCTTTCTTTAAAATGTCACGTCTATAGCCATCGAAGCGCAAAATTTGAAAATAATTTTCCGGTTCTTGAATTTCAATTAAGAAGTGTAAAATGGACGTGTTAAAATGTCATCCCCCGATAGATATTTATTTATATACGCGTATCATTTTCCAGTAAAAGTTTCCTGGAGTTAATAATCTAGAAAAACATTTTTGTTCCTTTAAGAGAAAGTAAAACCTATAAAATAACAGCTTAGAAAATAATTAAACTACATTGGTCAAATTTTGATAAGAAATTTTTTATATATATTTCAAATCACAGATGTAAACATATGAAACATTTCCATAATATTTGTTAAAATACCTGTACACAGGATGTCTCAAAAATATAGCGACAAACTTTCAGGGGAGGTAGGGCACATCATATAGAATGAGAATTGCATAATAATCCATCACCAGAAACGTCAAGGGAAAGTGGTAGCAGAGGTACAAGAATTAAAGGCAAGACAGAAGATGGGAAAGTCCCCATCATGTTGTGCTCATATATTGTGGCACAGCGTGATGTAAGCATGTTAGTAAGTAGGGGAGACCGGGCCAAGTTTTCCAACTCGCTTTACTATTTAAATGAGCCGCTAGATGACGCCAGCGGTCAAACTGGCTGAAGTGGCAACACTGCACACACCTTCTACGAAAGTTATAGTTTAGTAGCTGCTGTCACTTCTTCAGGAGAGCTGTTTTTATTTTATTTATTTTTCTTTTTTTTTAACTTTGAGTAAAATTTCAGGTCTTTATTAAAACGTAAAATAAACTTATTAGCGTTAAACTTACTGTTTTGGCATTACATATACTTAAAAAAAGTTTCTTTCTTCACGTAACTATGCGTTTATTTTGCAAATAATATCGCTATTCGTTGAGGTAGTGTAAAAGTTCCAGTATGGCGGCGCGGCAGGTTTTCCAACAGCATACGAGGCATATATTCCAACATGTGTCTCGTTGGAAAACGTACCCCGTCCTAAATCAGCCAGTATTATTGTATTAAAATATATTTATTGTGTAATAAATCAGCCAAATAACCACATATGAAACGAATCCGTTTGATCAATTAGTCATTTAAGTAAAATTAACAATATAAAAACCAAGAGGTAAAATCAAATATATAAAAAAGTATTAACTATTTTCTAAAATCGGTTCATTTAATGAACCAGTTTTAAGTAAATTATGATTTTTGGTAATCCCACATCACTGTAATCATAAGCTACAACCCTTAGATCGCAGAGTACATGGGCCCCTTAAAAAGCAAATTAACACTGATCATGATGCCTGGGTATGCACAAGTAAAAGGCCCATGACAATTTACGACATCCCGTCTATTTTATTTAGAGCTGCTCCAGTGGCGTTGACACCAGTCAATATTATGTCAGAAGTGATGACAAACGGTAAGGCCCGACTAAGATATCCTGATCAAAGTAGCCCAAACTGACCTTGGGCAGCTCGTGCATTGCCATCAGTCAATTTGTACACGAAATGAATGTCTGCCAGCTCCCTGTCCGTAAAATGTTGTATGTTCGTCGTCTCAAGGCCACTACTGCTCCAATGACTGCGATAAAGCTGATATTCCCCCATGCAGTGCTCTGGTGAACAGCACCACCTAGCGGCGTGCGATGACGTTTCCGGTCATTTTGCATCCGGTCGAATTGCTATGCAATTCTAAATCCTTATGATGTACCCTACCTCCCTAATAGTTCGTCGCTACATTTTTGAGGCACCCTGTATAAGGTTATATCTAGACACGTGAATAAATTAAACATGGTTTGCGGGATGTGGAACCATCTGTCACAGAAAGCATACTAAGATAACAATGGTCCAACCTGCAGTCCTCATAAGATTATGTAATGGCCCTCAACCTTTCCAATGATAAAATATACAAATTTCAGGTAAAATCAAAGATTTAGATTGTCTGAAGTTAAGTAAGCAGAGTTTCCGGAGTGGTCATTATAATAAAGCTTAAGGTTACAGAAATATAACAATAATGTTGCCGTGTCGTGAAATTATATAATAAGTTGCCCGCAATTAACTCAGGAAAATGTCTTGGGATCTGCAAAATGACATCATGTTAACCATAGTTACTTACAGTAACCCGAACGTTCGTCGAGCATTAATTTTTTTAGCAAAACATCAAAAGTATGTATTCATATATGGATTGCATTCGTGTAAAGATGGATGCCGAACTGGACTCAGTCGAGAACAGTTAGATAAGCAAAGGAAAAACAGAGTGAATATGTCTGCCAGTAAATCGCCAAATGGATTGGTTACTTTATTGGCTGATTCTTTTGAAAAGAACATCTAGAATTTTGAACATACCTTGCGTATATAGACCATTTTGACATGCTTATCACCGATAGCTTAACACTAGAACACCCGGAAATTTTACGTAAGTTTCATAAAAATATTTCACTCCAGAATTTTTATTTAAAATGATTTAACTGATTTATTTAACGTAGTTTGGCGTAGCTGAAATTTAACTTATTTTACGAACAAAATTCTGGCTCCAATGGACATTTAACCATGGACATGTGGTCGGAGTCGAATCGACTCATTCCGGGCGTTCTAGTGTTAAAGATCGCCAGAATTTGGGTGTAACTTATAAAGATTTTCAATGATGTGATATAGCGTTATTATTTTATACGAGTGGTACTTGGTCTGACGCAAAAAAGTGCAATAGTTTGACGGTTGCATTCGTGATTTATACTGATACTGAATTTTCTGTTGCAAGATTTATGAACCCATGGATATTTAGAGAATAGAATTAATGAACGTGTTTCGCTACTAGTGATTTATATTTAGATTTTATGACTTAACTTTTTTTCTAACCGTCACAAGCTTAAATCATTACAGGAGATGGTACATGTTAGAATAAATTGCACTACTTATATTTTAATGTGTTACTTATGGTCGGAAAAGATGAGAATAAATCATCAAAAATATTTTTTTTAATCTTACAACAAGGAAGTTTTCGAAACAAGATTTTGATAAAAATATTTTTTTTTTCTTTCTTTTGCCGAAGGTTTCAATTGGGGGCTATAGCTTTCTTTTAAATAAAAATAAAATTTCGTTGGTAAATACAATATCTTGCGCAAAATAAAAAAGAATAATTTTTTTTAGGGAAGGGGCTTCTTAAAATTAAATTACTTTAAAAGGAGATAACAATTTAAAGGGAAATTATATTTTTAGGGAATTGAGAATTAAAATTAAAGGAAAAATGCGAATAATTAATATATAATAATTGATATCATATAGAGAATTAAAATTAAAGGAAAGGAGAATAATTGAAGAGCTCAGGTGATAAAAATGGTATGTGAAAAAAAATTATTGGTAAAAATGGTATGTGTTTCTTAACATACAGTTAAACGCAAATAAATATTTAGAACTTAACAGCTGATTTTCTCTAAGTGATGATTGCGTCACTTACCACCTTTAACATCTAGGCTCTTCAATTAACATACGATAATTGATACCATAGCCATATGCTTGTCCTTGTATGAAACTAAAGTTCTCCTACAAATCTAAGTGAATGAGCAACTTTTTAATCTACAAGTAAAACACTGTAAAATATATATATATATATATATATATATGTGTGTGTGTGTGTGTGTGTGTATTAATAAATGTATATATATATATATATGTTGATTTTACAGGAAAAAACTGTCAGCAAGGATAGAAACACTCTAAACATAAATTATTGTTAAACATTCTGAAAAATATATATGTGGAAATTTTTCAAGATTTCAGATTTATTTTGTAAAGTATTATTTACACATTTTCTCTGCATGAAAAAATAAAATAAATATATAGTCTAAGTATACTGTTCAAAAAATATCTTTGAAATTACAGAGAACCTACTGGTAATCCATTATCTTAAGTCTTTTGTGAAATTACAGAGATTAGGAAAACAGATTCTACTAAACAACAGATATTTTAAGTAGTAATTTAAAGTAGTAATGAATTTAAAGTAGGAGCTGTAAATTTACATCAATAGAAATGTACAAGGCTCTGAAAAAATTATTTAGTTTACGTATTTTTAATTATAATGATTTAAATTATTTCTCGAAATTAGTGAAATTTTGAACTTCGAAGAACTAGAAATTTTCGATTGAATTGGCACTGCTGTGCCATTTAATTTTTACAACATTTATTTCTAAACGGCCCGGGATTTTATCACGAAAAGATTACTGACTGTGCTATAGGAGATGTTCCTGCTGTATTCAAAGACTGTCTTTTATGATTCAACGGGCAAAACTCTTACTTTTAATATCATGATCATAGTTAACGAAACAACTGCAAACTGATTCTCGATAAAAATCTCCGCTGACACCGCAGAGACGAATTTTCGCTTTCCAAAATTTTCGTCTTTAATATTTCTAATAAAACTGTAAAGTAATTTTAAAAGTCTGTATTTTAAATTAGATATAACAAAGATAAAAATATCTTTAAATAAAGACATGAAAATCCCTACACAGAATATGGTATAAGAAAAGGGAAATGTCTGTAAAATGATGACTCAGAAACTCAATCGAATTCGTTTAACCGAAAGCCTCGGGTTTTTTCCGTGTTTTTATAAATTTTTTAACAGTGTATACAATGCAAAAATCTGTTATTTTTACAAAAAAAAGACTGCCTGCCAGGACGCCAGTAAAAAACTGTTTCTTTTACGAAAAGAAATTGTATTTATTGCGAACTTTCGGTTCTTTTAACAGATTTTGCGGGTAAATGCTATACTTTTCTTTATCCTATTCCCAAGACCTTCCCAATTATGCTGTCTTTCCCAAAATCGGTTTTCTTTATTTTTCTTTATTCATGACGTCATGGATGAAATTTGCTCCATTTCGTGTACAGTTAGATTTGAGCAAGACAGTTACCATATTTTTCTTGACCCTCATAGAAAAGCTTTTCCAACGATACCAGAAATACAAAAAATGACGGTTAAAGTTTTGCTCTTAGTTCGTTCCTAGTATTCCCTAATTAGTCCATCCGTCTATTAGTAAAATTAAATTCAAAAGCGACACTAGATGGCACTACTTGCGTTACTCTACGTCCACCGCCCCCTGAATACTAGGCCTAAGTGCTGACAGAAAAATGGCAGCTATCGTAGGCGGATTTTTTAAGCGTTTGCACAGTCCTTTAAATTTTGACACCAGTATTTTTCAAATGTTTTCATTGACTTATTTAATCACATAAAATTAAAGCTAAAAAGAGTAAAAAATTATTTGTATTAAAATTCTAGGGACCGTATAGACGCTGAAAAAAATCGATACGCCAACGACAGCCGTCATTTTTTGTGCTAGCGTTCAGGCCTAGTATTCAAACAACGCCACCTAGAGACAATGCCGACGAGCACGGTTTTGACGTCACGGCAGATCGGCCGACAGCGGATCAATCATTGGACCACGTTTCTTGTGTCGTAAAAGTAACAAAAATAGTAAGGCTCCTACAATACTATAATAGTAGCCCTAAAGAATAGGATCACGTCACAAGAAACGTGGTCCAATAAATGATCTGCTGATGGCTGATCTGTCGTGATATCGAAATTGATCTCGTCTGCAATATCTCTAGATGGCGTTGATTCAGGGGGCGTTGGTAGGCCTATCTGTGACGTGTTATTTATATAAAGATGCTACTCTTCTCTTTCGGCTCAGCTGTCCTTGGCGCATTTATAAAAGGCCTTAGTTTTGATAATACATTTTGTCATCAGTTGTCCCCTAATATATCTGATTTTAATTTCAATTGTAAATAAAATAATTTTAGAGTTACTTCAATCGAATAAAGTAAGATAATTAAGTAATGAAAAATTTTTAAAGAAATAGATTTTTTTTCAATTTCACAATTTTAAAAAAAAATGCGCTTTTTTTAAAAAACTTACAAAATAAATTAAAGAGAAGCCAGCTAAATTACGATAAATTATTTGGAAAATACTCAAAAACTAAAAAACAGAAATAAAATTATTATAACCTCCCGTAATTATAAGAAAACTTTTTTAGTTTATTTCCTCTAATTTAAAATAGCCTTTCATATCCATATCTTTTAAAAAGATGCAGCATTTCAGTGCTTGAAAAAAGATTTAACGAAGCATTTTGCATTCAAATAAAATATATCTGTTTATTTTAAATGATAGTTCTATTGTATCTTTCTAACGGCATTTGCAAAATAAATTTATATCTACATCATCAATCTCTTGATAACTGGATATGTCACCGTTTTATTTCAAAAGACAAAAAAATGTATCATCAAGATTTCTAAAACGTCTTTTAAAGCGAAATTTGAAATATATAGCAAAAAAAAAAAAAATCTGATACAATGTAATTATTATTAAAGTTTTAGTTTTCAAAGTACAGCTAAAAAAACGAAATATCTGTATCCGTAAAATTATTTGTCATATCATATATTTGTATCCATAATAAGTGTATTAAATATCAAATATCCGTAACATTATTATCTATGGGGAAAACTATTTGCGATGAGTTTTAGTGATGTTTTCATGCTTCAAATATGAAATTGATATGCATCACTATGGTCCACTACTAGATACTTTATAAAAGTTTGGAGGGAGAGCATACAGTTAGTTTATAGGGATGCCCAAAAGTATTTTAGTGTATTATATAGGGAAAAATTGTTTGCAGTGATCTGCGTTGAATGTCGCACCCACTTGTTTATTATAACTGTGTTGTCTTACATTAATACAATTATCATATGAGTTATTTCATATATAAGGAAATTGATATACAAAGTAAGTCTAAATTGTTTTTACAAAATAAGAGAGGTGATAGTACCCATCCAGATGAGCAATAATTATCATTGAACAAGGGGTCGCAAACTGCGTTTTTAGTCGCAAATACAGGGTGTTTCACCGTAACTGAAGTCGACTTGTCGGAAATAATTTCGCAAAAAATAAAAATAGTGCAATAAAAATGTACCTTTGTTTTGTATGAAATGTGGTAAATCACAAAAACTGTAAAAATAGGGTGCTTGCGCAATCAGTGATACCGTATGAACTGATAAATCGCAGTCCAAAATGTGGAGCTTGAATTGCATACTGCTGGCGCGTATAATGGAAACTTCAATTAACTTTTTTTTTCGGTGTTATATTTACAACAAAGGTGAGTATGCCTATTGAAACTTTCCTTATAATATACTTGACATGACATCACGGTGCTTAAGGAGTGCCAACGCGGCGTGCAACGCCGCTGCGCGTAACCTCCAACTAAATATGAGTACGAACTAGAGTGAATTTCGAAACAATGCACGGCCTAAAAGTATAATTTGGAAGCTCTGGTGGAGTCCCGAGGGCCATTCCAGAGTTGAAAGCCAGTTTTCTGAAAGTTATTACCGTCAATCAACGCTGGATTAGGGTAGAACACCCAGTATTTTTGATTAAATGGGTGGTTTGCGACCCTGTGTTCCATGATAATTATTACTCGTCTGGATGGGTACTATTACCCCTCTTATTTTGTAAAATCATTTTAGACACACGCTGTATATTATTGAAGTACACGCCAGAATACTTTTTCTAGATTATGAAATGCGCAGCATGTATTGCTTCTATTTACAGAGACAATAATGATGTACTGGAATTGAAACAGGGGAGGTAATTTATGGAAGTTCATTTTTAGTTGTGTTACACGCTATTTAGTTGCATTAAAAGTTACCATAATATGGGCATAAGCTTTACAGGTTTCCCCCCAAAAAATTGGATTAATGATTATGGACGAAATTTACCGCAAGTACATATTCGAATGTTTTATGCGCTTTTAAACTTATTCATGTTGTAGTATATTATATGTTGATGATATAGGGTAATATAAATAAATTTATATATATACCTGCATAAAAAGTAATCAATTAATTGTCATTTATGGATGGTAATTCCCAGAAAAGAGCTTTTAATTGCTTCATGCATTTTCTAGTTAATTTAATTTCTCACCTATGCAAAGAATATTTATACATATCATGTCATTAAATGGAAAAAAAGTGGAAAAGTGTTGGAAAATGTTTCATAATATGTGCCTGTGACATGATTTATCGTTCTTGATAACATAAAACATCGTAATGTAGTCATGTAAACGTAACCTGAGCTTATATATATATTAAAAAAAACATACAGCAGAAAAGAACTGATAAGTTAAGGAAATTAAACTAAATTATAGTTACTTTTCTTAGGTTTAAAGTTTTATTTATTTTCTAGTATTCATATAGAAGGATAAATTTAACATTGTCTGTTTTTAAATATATATTTGGTACAAATAGGTTATTTAACAGAGCAACATGACACTTACAAAGAGAGGTTCCGAATGTAAATGTGGTAAACTTTTGTGTATCAATAAAATGAATATAAGTCAGTAGATAAACTTATAAAAATCATAAAGTTGCAATCGTGGGTCAAATTGCCCATTTTCCATTTGGTATAATTGATCTATTTTGAATTATTAATAATTGGATTTAAATTTAGCAAAAGTATTAATTGGCTTTTTTAAATAATAAATAAAATAATCCCCATCAATATCATTTTTTATTAACCTACAATATAGTATTTATATACACCCACAAATACAAAAATGTAGATGAATAAGTGACGTAAAACATGAATTCAAGCAAAAATATTTTCAATTCGGAATACATTATTCAGTTAGAAGTTTAAGGGGACGGTGGAGCTTAAAATCCTTAAAAAAAAATTTTTTTATTTTTGTAAATTTCAACTTAAATATTATTCAAGAGTACATTATATACATTATAACATGCATTTATCCCAAAAAAAAATTTTTTTTAAACTTTATTTTTGAGAAAAAAATGGAATTTTACGCGTCGTGTTGGAAATCTTCGAAACGCCCCATGCGTCTTCAATATCAATGAAAATCCCCAATATTTTTTATAAAAGTTTGGTTTATATATAGAAATTAAATAGAGCATCGAATTTTACATATTTGAATTTAAAGGTTAAAAAAAAAATTGAAAAAATTTGAAATTTTTTCGAAAAATTTTCAAAATTTCAAATTTTTTCAATTATTTTTTTATTTTTTGTAAATTTTATCTTAAATATTATTCAAGGGTACATTATATGCATTATAGCATGCATTTATCACAAAAAAAAATTTATTTTTGACAAAAAAATGGAATTTTACGCGTCGTCTTTGAAATCTTCTAAGTGCCCCCTGCGCGTTCCATATCAATGAAAATCCCCAATATTTTTTATAAAAGTTTGATTTATATATAGAAATAAAATAGAGCATCGAATTTCACATATTTGAATTTAAAGGTTAAAAAAAAAAAAATTTGAAAAATTTTGAAATTTTTTCGAAAAAATTTTGAAATTTTGAATTTTTTTTTTTTTTACCTTTAAATTCAAATATATAAAATTCGATGCTCTATTTTATTTCTATATATAAACCAAACTTTTATAAAAAATATTGGGGATTTTCATTGATATTGAAGACGCATGGGGCGTTTCGAAGATTTCTAAGACGACGCGTAAAATTCCATTTTTTTCTCAAAAATAATTTTTTTTTAATTTTTTTGGGATAAATGCATGTTATAATGTATATAATGTACCCTTGAATAATATTTAAGTTGAAATTTACAAAAATAAAAAAAAAATTATTTTTAAGGATTTAAGCTCCACCGTCCCCTTAATTTTTTTTAAATCTAGAAACAGAAGATATAGCAAGAATTTCTTCTAAGGATGATCTTTTAGCTATCGGTTATAGCCAGAAGGGCGGCAAAAGAAGAGTAATTTAAAAAATGAGATTTAAGTTAGTCTTCTCTGATTATAAATGTCTTCGCTGATTTGTAAATTTCTTTATTCGAAAAGTTAACATGATTCTGACAGATATCAGTAAAAGTCATAATGTTAAAATGCTTCTAATTCAGCATGGGCATTTACATAATTATGTAAAATAGATGGAACTTGTAGAGTTTTATAAGGGAAAAATACTTTATTATTATTGGGTGAGTGCAAAAGTTCTACCCGTTTTGAAGATAAGTACATATCAAGTGGAGTACGGACGTTACAGCTGATGTTTCGAGGACAGGAAAGTGGCCAATAACGCGTAGAGCAGTAGAGTATGCATAGGCATAACGTTTGTCAGAAGAACTCATGCCGTAGAAGAAACAACATGGCAAGCAAGAAAGACCACATCAGACATTGTTTACTGTAAGAGCATGGTAAAGCCGTTACAGCAGCCGCGGTTTGCCGCAGCATTTATTAAGTGTATGCCGAGGATGCCATGGACGGTAGCACCTATTACCGTTGGTTTAGAAAATTGCGGGTCGGAGACAGGAGTTGTAAAAATCCTTCCCGTTTTGACGCTCATCAATGGTTTCTGACGAGGATCTGGACACAGCCATAAAAAATTCCCCACATCCAACAGTCGAAAAATTAGCGGAAACGTTCTCGGAACACAGAACAACAGTAGAAAGAATGATGCATGCGCTTGGCTTCATTGCCAAGCTCGATCAGTGGGTACCACACCAGTTTACAGTAAGGCAACGTGAAGAGAGAATCAGCCCCTGTGTTTCTTTGCTTTCCTGAAACAGTAAAGAAACATTTTTGAACCAAATCTTAATAGATGATGAGCGGTGATTACAGTACCCTAATGGGAAGCGTCAAAGGACCGTGTGCCGATGATGCAGAGAGTATTCCATCGACCTAAATATCGAAAATGTTTTTATCAGTGTATGGTAGTATGCCAAGGGAATATTCAACAAGGAAGTCCTCGCACCGAACCAAACGATCAATGCAGACCTCTACTACCAACAATTGAACAGACTGTGAGCAAAATCCACGTCTAAGCGGCCAGCACTCATCAATCACAAGGGAATTCTCTGTCATCACGATAAAGCCAAGCCTCATGTTGCTTTAAGGACTCGGCAAAAATTTCTAGACGTTGGTTGGAAAGTTTTACCTCACGAAGTGAATAGCTCCAACCTTGCACCTTCAATTTATCCCCTTTTTTATCGATACACAACGCCTTCGCTTTCCAAACCTTCTATGATGTGGAGACTGTGAAAACGGCGTCACAACAGTATTTTGATTGTAAAACAGAGCAGTTTTATCGGCGTGGAATTCACTTACTGCCAGACAGATGGCAAGATCTCATACATAATGATGTTGCTTGCGTGAATTCCTAGGTGATTAACTTTTTGTGTTATCCACCTTTCTGTTTTCACTAAAAAATGGGTAGAACTTTTGCACTCATCCAATATTTTACTAATCTATACAGAGTGTTCAAAATTCGACCGACAAATTCAAAGAAGTAATAGTAGGCATCAAATAGATGGAAAATTACCATAGAACATGTGGTCTCAAACAACATATTTAGTCACACATACGGAGTATTTCATCCTATCTGTACATACATTGACGGTAATAATTTTCAGAAAACTGAAGTACATTATAATAAAACTTTCAACAGACATTCTCCCCTTTGTTGTAAATGTGACAATATAAATAAAAGTGGTATAAGTTTCCATTATACGCGCCAGCAGTATGCACTTGACGCTCCACATTTTGCACCGCGATTACCAGTTCATACGGTATCACTGATTGCGCAAGCACCCTGTTTTTCCAGAAATTTTCGTGATGTTATAACATTTCACACAAAACAAAGTTGCATTTTCATCGCAATGTTTTTATTTTTCTCCAAATTATTTCCATGAACACGAGTTCAATTAGGATGAAACATAGATTAACATACAAGATCGGACATTTCCATAGAGCGTAATGGTAATGCGATTGCGATCGCAGCGCCTTTAGTGACAATGGGGAAGAAACTTCCCATCCTTGTAATATTTTTGTTATTGAGCGTTTACCTTATTGTGATCTTTCTCTTTTTAATGTTGCATGTTTACGTTTTCAAGAGAATGTTACACCGGTACATGAGCATAGAATAGGCATTCTATTCTATATGTCTAATATCTATTCTGTGTTCATGCACGGATATATATACATTCGTACATAATGTGTGAACGATTTAAGTGCAACGAAAAACAAGCTAAAAATTTCGTCTTGCATATTATACGTCAAGTAAAGGTGATATAATTGGATTTAAAGCTACATAAAGCGATGGTGTAATGTAAAAATATACGAAATATTGCACTCTACAAGTCCCAGAAAATTTCATAAATATTCCCATTTGGTAGAAAAATGTTTACAGCCGATGTTTTATTAATTTATGAAGTTTAATGTATTAAACAATCGTTACAATAATCTTTTAAAATTTACGCATTTTTACTTTCTCACAGATAAAATAAAAATATTATTTTTAATGTAAATAACGTACAATCAGTTCAATAATATTTATGATTTTAACATATTAGAAATACTAATAAAATTACAGATAGGAAAAAATTCCTTTTTACAAATATTTAGAATTATATAAATCTAAAACTTAAAAAAAAGCAAAACATAGAGATACTGATTATTACACTTGATAAAACTGTAATCGATGTGAATAAATTAACACAATACCCGAATTTAATTTCTTATAATTTTATCTCATTAACTTACATATTTCATGGAACTGTTAATAAAGAGGAACTGACATATCCTTAAAATAGTGAAGCTTCAACTGTAACCGCTATCGCAGGCATTGCTTACCCCCCCCACCCCCCACCCCCGATAGAAACTTCCACCAGTAGATTTATATAGAAATTTTCAACTTATTTTAACGTCTTATTATTGTAAAATTTTAGTCATAAATAATAGTAGAAACATAATTTTACTTTTACTGGTAGGAGTTTACTTTGGCAATAGTAAGGCCCTGAGTTTCCGCCATATTGTGACAACCAGGGAAACAAACTGACAGTTTTACAAGGCATACTGACACCAGTAAAAACAAATAGAAATTTTTACGTCATTTTGAGAAAAGAATTCCATGAATAAGACGCTTAAATAAGTCGAAATTTTCTATTCAATTTTACTGGTGGGAAGTTTGCCTTTGCGGTAATCAGAAACTGAAGATCCGATTTAAAAAAAGTAGCCGCCATCTTGTGACAGTCTCCTCAGTTACTTCAGTCGCAACTGGTAGACAGTACACTAAATGTCTATTCCTATTTATTCATAACTCCATTACATATTTACGTTTTCAACAGAATTTTCTGGGGCTTTTCTTTTATATTATTATTATAATTATCATTTTGTAAGTTAAAGGTGAACGAAAAGTACGATAAAAGAAACAGCTAAATAAATCAAACATAAGTACAATATCGTCTGCATCTACTTCGTATAGGAAAGAATAGAAATTCAAAACGTAGAGCGTAAACATATTTCATCAACATAGGTAAATTTCGGAGTCTTGTTAATTCTTCCCTCCTTGTCGGTAGTAACGCTAGTGCCGTAAATGTCCCATCTTGTACGTTAATCTACGGTATGAAACACCCTATATTTGTGACTAAATAAGTGGTTTACTACCCAGTGTTCTATGGTAATTTTTCATCCTCTTGATGTCTTCTATCACCCCTCTTAATTTGTCGGTCGAATTTTGGAGCACTCTCTATAATTTTAGTATATTGTTTTTTATTTAGGGGGACAAGACTCTTTCATTTTAAGACACAGTTTACATAATTATAAAAAATTTTAAAGCTTATTTAACGCCTTTTATGAATAAAGGTGATTTAAAAATACATATAACTTTTTATAATTTACTTATACATGAAAAGTTGAAGTAACGCTACGCATCAAATACAAATTAAAAGCATTTTAATAAAATGTGAGGGAAAAGTTCCGAGTTTGTCCCATCGATAAAAAATAGAAAATAGATATCCATTCTTAGGATTTTAAATTGCCATTTCATGTTTTTTGAAGAAACCTAAATTTAAGCTAACGTTATACTTATATAACGTTATCAACATTTTGGAATTTTAATTTTGGAACCCCTCCCCCCCCTTACGATACCACACGTTATCATTCGTCGAACTCCCACCCCCCCTCCCGATGATATCCTTATCAAAATCTAAAAATTATTTTATATTTAGATTCTTCTTCTTTCTTTTTATATGCTTGCATAATATACACATATGATTATACATTTATTAGCCGCATACTTTACGGATGCAAGTAGTCAATAAAATATCAATACATGAAATAAAGTTGTATCTATCAAATAACATCTAAAATAGTCTAACTATTTCAAAGTGTTTAATAATAGCTTATTGTTGCAGAATACATTCAAAAGTAATATTGTTTTCTTGCACTTTCCCCATGCCAAGGGAGGTTAAAAGCAATAAATGTATTTATAAACATTTAATGGCTTTAATAATAGCCTTGTATTTTCATAAAAACATATAATAATAATAATAATAATAAAGGTAATAGGCTATATGAATGTAAAAAAAGTTACTGAAAAAAGAAAAGTTTGGTTGGATAAAAAATGATAACGATATCAAAAAGCAAAACCCCCTCCCCCCGAGATATCTTAGGATATCCAGTGCCAGACCCCTCCCTCCCCCCCCCCTAAAACGATAACGTTATATATGTACAGCCCCTAACTTCAAATGAAATAAAAGAAAAGAAAATTATTTCAAATGATAAAACAAAATAATAAGATTATTTTTTTTTTCTTAATAGTTGGTGATAAATATCGTTCTATTTTCTGGAAAGACTAAACCGTTCTTTTAAAACCTTTTCTTCAAATTAGCATAATGATGTGTCTAATGATTTATCGCGCCACTCAGAATATTTCTAAAATAAAAAAAAAATGAATTGTTAGAAAATGGTAATGATTTCTAATACGCTTTAGCAAAAATTTATTTTGCTCGTAACGTTCCCAAAATTTAAATATTAGAATATGAATATTTAAACAGAATAAACAAGATTTTTTTCATATCGTGCATAGAGATATTTTATTTTGCATAAAAATGATATCTACAAGAATTCCAGTGGTATAAAAAAATATAATGAAATTGCAGAAGGTTTACGAAATTCAATGCAACAAGCTGATAAATTGTTTCCTTTAATTTTTTTGTTTATAGAACAAAATTATTTTTTGAAACAGACAAAAGAAAACATTTTGAAAGCAAAAAACAGAAAAATGAAAAATGTTAGAACAAAAACTTTCTGGGGGAATAGATTGGCAATGGTTTTTTTCCTTCGAGTAATGTTAAAGCTTGACTTTATTATTATATTTTCTGCTCTGTGTTTTTCAACATGATGACAACTTTTACGCCTGGGGCCATTCATCAAGTTTTCAAGCTTCTATAAATAAATAAATCCATTTATTTTGTTTTAGGAGCCAGAATAAAAGAAAATTCTTATACAAAATAAAGTTAACACACAGTTAAAAAACTTTATGTGAAATTACACACAATCTACCGGTAATCCATTAAGTATAATGGAAAATGAGAGAGATTCTGGTAAATTACACGTAAATTACTCGGTAAATTTAGAGTAGACTCGGTAAATTTATTCAGTTTATTTATTTATTTTTAATGATAATAATATGAATGTAAGTTGCTGTGGCATCTATGATATTAAAAACTTATATTTTCCTAATGTTCTGAATATATCGTCAAAATAGAATAATGTGTTTAGGTGTAAAACAATTTACATATTTTTCTTTTAGAAATTATTTCATCATAAGTTCTCCTTGTGATATTAAAATTTTGCTTTACTCTTTATTAACTTCATAAATATTAATATTTTTCATATACTAAGAGTTCCTTACATACTTAAAAAAAAATTTTAATTGATAATCGGTTTTCTGCAAAATTTTAACATTAATATAACTATACAATTTACTTTTCGAAATTAGTGAAATTTTGAACTTTGAAGATCTAGAATTTTTTGAGTGATTTTAAACCGCTGTACCATTTCATTTTTACGATATGTATTTCTAGCCCGCCCGTGATTTTGATTCCGAGTCGTCTGCATTGGAGACGCTAACCTTACTTACTGACTGCGCTATTGGAGCTGTTATAACTGTATCCAAAGGATGTGTTTTATGATTCAGCGGAGAAATACTTTTACTTTTAAGGGGACGGCGGGAATTAAAACATTATTAACCGCCGGTACGGTATGCTATTTCTTTCTCCCAGCTTATTTTGTGACCTCCAAAAATAACGTAACATTACAGAAGGCAGCAATAAACAAATCAGATGTATCATTGTACGATTAAATGCTCTATAGCAATTTTTTTAATTTCCAAGCATCGCACATTTTCAATTCTTATACCGTCGTATTGGGGGAAAAAAGTACTTTTAAATGCAATTTGTTTGTAAACTGTATCTCCATTTATTTTTGAAATATTAATTTTTTTTTTTTGTAGTTTTTAGCACCATTTGTTTAATTTTGGCAACTCAAGTGCTCTATTTATGTAGAAAGTAAAGGGAAAATAGTTGAAAAATAGCAATTATATCTTTTTGTTGCCATTTTCTCATAACAACCGAAAGAAAATGTAATTAAAATACGTGCTATTATGAAAAAATGTAAACGAATAATTTCAGTTAAAACATGGAGCTATTATAAATTATATTTTATTTTAAGTATCTATAGACGCTTTCAGTGTGACGTCAGACATGACGTTTTGGTTGGAAACTGACTCCAAACAAACGGTTTCTTTTTAAATATAAATCGTGGAAAATGTTACCAGTACATAACAAGTAGTAAAATACTTAGATGTGAGATATAGATATAAGATTTAGCTGCATTACACAAACAAAATAGAAAATATAACATAGCAACCGTTTGTTTGAAGTCAGTTTCCAACCAAAACGTCATTACTGACGTCACGATTCAAATCGTCTATATCAATGTTATAAACAAATGAAGGTCTATGAATCATTAGCTAGACTTTTTTGGTCGAGTTTCTTTAATGACGGCATCTTTTTGCTGCATTTGTGTATTATTTTGCGATAGTGAAATCCTATGCATGCTTTACTGTAGATGTTTAAGAGTGGATCGTAAATGTGGAATTCTTAAGCGGATGCGGCCCCACCAGTGGCTGAGAGGTTCTGCTCTCGAAACTGGTAGACGGGAAGTGCCGGGTTCGATCCCAATCGCGCCCGTCGGCCTAATCGTTCGGAGTTTTCGTGGTTTTCTTCGAACCATGGATTTCCATGCGTTAATGCGGGTTAGGTTCCCTTAGAAAGACCCCCACGAAGGGCACTCCCCCTCGGGCCTATATCCCTAGTGTAGATAATCGGCCGTCACAAAATCAACCAACCAACCAACCAACTTAAGCGGATGCGAATTACGTCATTTTACATAAAATAAAAGTGTGTGCTTTAAGTCTTAAAATCGAAATATGTTTTGTACCATTTATATATACATAGATATTTTTTCATCAGGGGCAACACTAAATTCTGAACAAGCAGAATTCCTGTTTTCTAGTTATTTTATTTCCATTATAGACATATGAAATTTTGTGGAAATATACATTTCACCATAAGTATATAGAAGAAATTTCCAGTCTTATTATAATTTTAAGATTTTTTTAAAAAATTAAATTTTTAAACCGAAATTTTAAAAAGCTCCATGCGTCATATATTTTTAGATATTTCCTCGATTTTGCATTTTAATCTCTTAAAACTCTATTACGAACAAAATCTGTGCATCGATTTTTTAATTCCTTGAATACTTAATTTTTTATAGATTTTTTTCTGAATTCGATATCGATATTTATCGAAATTTTTCCTTTTAATAATTTAAAAATCAAATTTAACTAACTTAACGATATCGAATTTTAAAATGTTTGCACAGTTTCTTTGTAAGCAATATCAGGATTCTTCCTTATCAATTTCATAAATTTTGATCTAAAATTATGACGCATGGAGCATTTCTAAAATCTAAAAACGTTGAAAAATCAGTTTTGAGAAAAACAGATTTAAAGTGTATTAACAGGTTGAGTGCCACGGTGACACTGAAGTGCTGAAAATTTTACAATGTTTTAAGTAATTTTTAAGAAAGTATAATCCTGCTATAAATAAAAGGTATGTAAATTTTAAATTAATTTTCAGTAATTACATAAAACAATATGTATATTTTTAGTTTTGTATCATATTTTATACATCAGTCATCCGTCTCTGAATGACGCGTTTTAAACGGAAAGTTCTGTGACACCGACATGGCTATTAACGTGTTAAAGGACCGAAAAATTGTTACAAAATTCAAGCGCTTGTAACTTTGCGAAAAATAGTCGCATTTGCATGCGGTTTTTTACAAATAGTTCAGAAGAAACTAGCAAATAATAATAAAACACAAAAATAATTTTCTATTTTGGGTCGCTTTCTACTCAAACAAAGGTCCACGGTCCACTTAATTTACTTTTACTTCACTTTTAATATTACGAAGCTTCTGGCATGTGATGAATGAAACAGATGCTAAGTGATTGTCGGCAAAAATCCCTGCTAACTCCGCAGAGACGAATTTTTCTGGATCTAAAAATTGACTTTCACCTTCACTCCTTTCGACACTAACTACGTGAAATTTGAAAATAAGACGCTTGTATTTTTGTATTCTCTGACGAAGACTATGTGTATAGTTGAAAGTACTAAGGATATTAAAGTAACTTAACACCTTTTTATATTTTTTTCATCTTTTAAGTAATTTGCACACAGTTTAATTTTAAGTTTAAAGAATTTTTTTTTTCCTTTCTAAAATATTCTTATTTTTAATAAAACAATTTTTAAACGTTTTTCTCTTCTTTAATATTTTTAATAAAATTGTAAAAGAATTTTAATAGTGTGTATTTTAAATTACAGCTTATACCAATGCTAAAAATATCTTTAAATAAAAATATAAACAATCCCTACAGAGAATATATTATGAGAAAAGGGAAATGTCTGTAGAATGATGACCAGAAAACTCAATCAAATGCATTTAACCGAGAACTGGTGTAAATTTACAGAGGATCTCTGTTTATTTTCTGTGTTTTTACTGAATTTTTTAAGGAGTCTTGTACCTTTTAAACGCGTCGAAAATTAAGGAAAAACTTCAAAGTTTGAATTAGTCTACCTTCAAAACCTTTTAATGTATAAACATGGAATTTCGGATATGGCTTAAACAGATTGGGCTTCGTAATATGCTGCCATTAGAAATTTATTAGCCTTTTATAGAATTTGCGTATTGATGAAACCAAAATAGCTCTTTTTTTTTTTTTAGTCTAGAAGTCATTGCGCGCATGATATCTTGAGAAAGTATGTATGGATTGTCATGAAATTTGGTGAAGATACTAAACAGATATGTGTGTTTAAAATGAACCACTTTTAAGTATTTACAATGGTAATATTTTTAGTTATGACTATTTTTATTCATTAAATAAATAAATATATATATATATATATATTTGTTTATTTATTTATTTATTTATATATATAGTTAATGAAATAATATTGGCCTAAGAGTAGTTCATTTTAAACACACATGTATGTTTAATATCTTTACCAAATTTCATGACAATCCATATATACTTTCTCAAGATATCATGCGCGCAAAGACTTATGGAGTAAAAAAAGAGCTATTTTGATTTCAGCAATACACAAATTCTGTAAAAGGCTAATAAATTTCTAATGACAGCATATTACAAAGCACAATCTGTTTAATTAATATTCAAAATTTCATGTCTATACATAAAAAGGTTTTGAAGATAGACTAATTCGAACTTTGAATGTTATCGTTAAATTTCGTCACGTTTAAAAGGTAGTGTAAGGTGCCCTATTGTCGTCCCCCAGCCACTTTTAGGCCCTTGGAAGTTGTAATTTTCAGTGAAAATCTACCAAATTTGGATTTTACATAGACTAACTATGCACGCACATAGAAACATAGGCAGACATCGTACAAAAAATTTTAACAATGCGAAAAATTGTTTTTTCAAAAGTATCTAAAAAATGCAGATGAAAAAAAAATGGTCCCAATTTCGACCCCCCAAAGAACTTCGATACGCCGTGGCTTAACTTATAACTAAATCAAAATTTATTTGTAAATCAGTAAGTAATTTAATTTACATTAAAGTAAGGCACAAAGAAATGTACTAATTATCAGTGGAAAAATAACATAACGAAACATTAGCCATCCAAACACGAGAAAAAAATTGAAAAAAATGTCATGAAGAAGCATTCCTAATTTCGTCCCCGGGACGAAAATAAGAACTGTAAGGGGGACGAAATTGGGATCACGCTACTTCCCAATATGACGGAGCTTCAGTTCCCTTAAGATGGACTGAGCGTCCTAAAACTCACTGTATCCTACTGTCAGCATCTTACCAACGTAAAATACATGCAATGAATGAGAAATAAGTACTTACAGTACAGTAAATAACGTTATCCAAACGACGTAATAAGAACTCAGGTCTTCTAAAAATAGGAAATTCGCCGTCTTTAATTTATGTATGCGTCTTGGCGAACGAAACTTTCAACACTGACCCCTTTTACCTTCCGTCCCCTGTGCCTTGCGTCATAAGTGGTGCCACTTTCGCAGAAACGGAGAAGTTAAGGGGGACAAAATTAGGAGAGGGAAAGAAATATGGGCACTTTACCCTGCAGAACCCCTTAACAATGTTTCGGGCAAATGTGATAATGTGCATTATTTATTTACGAATATTCTTGCATTGTACCAAAAAATTGAAAGTTTCAAAGCAATATTAGCGTAACATTGAAAAATATTACATAAAAAGTACATGTCGTAAAATTTGACTTTTTTTTCTATTTTTTCCGTTCAGTAAAAATTTAATAGATTCCTGTCGTACCTATCCGCATACTTTTAGTAATACCTACACACATTTATATTAATATAAATAATAAATATATCAACAAATGTCTGAACTTTTAACACAATAGAAGGAGTTCTAGCAATAAATAACTTTTAAAACTCGTAGATATATTTTTACAACAGTTATCAACAGTTAATGGCATTTCTGAGATAAAATAAAGTCGTTACTGTAAAAAAAAAAAATCATCAATCAGCATTTATCAACTGGTACGGAAAGTTCGTTATTTGTTACCAATACTCAGAGTTATTTGTTTGACGGATCTCAGCTTAAATTTTAGATAAATGATTTTTTTTTTCCCTGATTTCCCTTGAAAAAATAATTGTTTACTTTATCTCAAGTATTTTTTTTCTTTCTATGTCTCTTTAAGTTTTCTCAAATAAGTGATAACATAAAAGGGAACAAAGCTTTATAAAATTGATAGCTAGTATCACGGTTTACATTGAAAAAAATTTCATCATTTTATTTTTATCAAGTCTTTAGCACCAAAATGGTTTTACTTTTCATGTCATTTTTAAATTGCGTGCTTAGTTAATAATATGACAAAATAGTATTGCAACAAAAATTAGTACATAGCGAAATATTCAGAATTTTAAAATTATGTTTAGATACCTTCCGCTTTCCCTATTAAATGTGCGTTAAAACATTTCATTGAAACGAATTTCGAAACGAAATTTTTTTAAAGAAACGCATTTAAAAATACAAATTAGTTAATAATAAGTATAAAATATTGAAAAAAGTTTAAAAATTCCTTCAGGAACCCACGAATTTGATTTTGAAAAATTGCAACATTATAGTCATATTTTTGGCGTTTTTTTTTTTTCAAAAGTAGAGCTTTCCGGCAACCCTAGCCAAATGTCATAGCTGTTTGTCTTGCGTGAGGAGTGGTTTTTTTTTACTTCAATAGAAATTGTAATGTCCGAACAAATTAGCCACAGTAATTTTTCTAAATTGTGTAAAAATATTAATTTACTTTATGATTACTTTTACCAAAGGACCATTTAATACAGCGACATTTCATTTTAAACATTCGAAAAATTATTCCATTCGATTACAAAAGAAAATAGTTTGCTTATTTCGTATTTCACTAAAAAATAGTTTTCAATGATTTTGAAAGCTTTTATAGAGATATATTTCCTATTTATATATTTATCGTCTGCATAGAAAAACTAGTATGTTGTGGCAATCACAAAACTTTCTTCTATATAAATCACGTCAATTAAATCATTTAAATAGTACAAGAAATTACATGAATTTAGCACCAATTCATATCAAAGTAGATCTGAATTTGAAGTTGGATGAAAATTCGTGTATTAGTTCTTGAGATAGAGCTATAGCGGAAATTCTGAAAAATGTAGCATAGCAGCGCCACCTGTTGAGCGATTTACACCAAAAATAAACAGCACTAAATGATATCAAGGTATACCTGAATCTGAAGTTTGTTGAAAATCTAAGCGTTAGTTCTTGAGATAAAGCTATTGCGGAAATCGCAAAAAATACAGCATAGCAGCGCCACCTGTGGGAGATATTTACACCAAAAATTAAACAGCACTAATTTATACGTCAATTCATGTCAAGGACTAACTAAATCTGAAGTTTGATGAAAATCCGTGCAATAGTTCTTGAGATACAGCTCTTGCGAAAATCGTGAAAATGCAGCGCAGCAGCGCCACCTGTTGGGCGATTTACACCAAAAATTAAACAGCACTAATTTATATCAGGGACTATCTAAATCTGAAGTTTGATGAAAATTCATGCATTTTTCTTGAGTTAGAGCAATTGCGATAATCATGAATAATGCAGCATAGCAGCGCCACCTGTTGGGCGATTTTCACAAAAAAATAATCAGCACCAAACTATATCCTGGACTAATTGAATCTGCAGTTTTATGAAAATCCGTGCAGTAGTTCTTGAGATATAGCTATTGCAGAAATCGTGAAAAATGCCGCATAGCAGCGCCACCTATTGGGCGATTTTCACTAAAAACTAATCAAGTTCAGATTATATCAAGGTCTAACTAAATATGAAGTTTTGTGAAATTCCGTACATTAGTTCTTCAGATAGAGCGCCCACAAAATTTTTGTCACATACAGACTCACAGACAGAGTGACAGAGTGACAGAGTGACAGACAGACTCACAGACAGACATTTTCTAAAAACCATCAAATCGTGTTCAGGACATTCTAAAACGTATAAATCCGTCGAAAACCGGAAGTCGAAAATTTTCACGAATCCAATACTTTCTTCTTGTAAAGATAGAAGAAAGTAAAAAGACCTAATTCGTGTTTCATATGCTATCAATTATCAAAACAAATCGCAGTCTGATATATGATTCTAATATTTACTGTACTTACTACCGGTCCCAGTATAAAGCGGTCGGAAAAATTGTAGCGCCCTATTTGGCGACTTAACTCACTTTTGGCATGAAATAAACAACTAAAAATGTAATAATAAAAAATTAAAAGTATAAAAAAGTATATAAAATATTATTTTAACAAAGAAATTTTTCGGTTCTCTAACTTTTATGTATAGGACTACAAAATGCATCAGGTCTCGATGCTAGGTGCGAGCAGCACCAAAAGGGGTTCCCTTGTTAGTAAAACGAGTGGAAATTTCTTCCTTTTATTTTTATTTATAAAAAGTTTGTATTAACCACTAACAGTTTTTCCCGAACGCCGGTCGGGAAAAAAGTGTTTGCTTGCTCCGTTACTAAAAGCTTTCGGATACCACTAATTTTTAAATGCTCCACAGTTCTAAATGGCATGTTTCGTAATCGATTCTTTTATCAATTTAAATGAACAAAGTATTTGAATATTTGGTAGAAACAAATTTCGTTGGTAAAATTTTACGGCATAAAAAACTCGTCCGAGCACTTTATGATAAACATAAAGAGAGGGTTAATAAATACAGGGTGATTATAAATAAACTTTCCGACTTATGAATCCCTAGCAGGTGGGAGCGAAATCGCGGAAGGCCTTGGCAAAGCAGTTAGTGGGGCCCAACGTACACTGCAATACTGGACTAATTAAAATTTAGTTTTAAATTGTCGATATAATGGAATACTATTTAATTATATAAAAATTATAAAAAATAACACTACTTTCAGATTAAATGTGCATAGTTACTTTATTTTCGCAAAGCTTCCATCCTTTACAATATTTTAAATATTTATTTTTTGCGTTCTTGGTTACTTTCAAGATCTTCAAATTTACCTATCTGTACGGGTACGCTCATAGTGAAAATCATTTGAAATTTTCTAATGGGAAACCCCACTTTTTTCTATCCCAAAATGATTAGCCCACTGAAACACTTTAAATCGCTTTAGAAACGTTACATGTAGCACGAAAAACGGCGATATAGGATACATAGAAAAAACATCATTGTAAATAACATCGTAGAACATGATATGTAAATCACCGTTTGTTTAAAATTATAAAGAAAAAAAAAATGAAAAATTTGTAATTCCAGTATAACTTTTGCTTCTCCTCTCGTTTTCTGTTGCTATTGGTTGTTCACAATGCATAGGGTGTTTCAATGTTTGCAGAATATTACAATATGTTACAATACTTTAAACATAATGAAATTGATATAAACCAATGAGGCGCACAACAATATTTTCTCAGTGGATAATGGAGTGCGTAGCATTTATCATTCATTTACAGGAGCACACAAAAAATTTCGGTTACAGGATTCAGCGATAATTTCATGAAGTGTGTTTGCAGCTGTTGTATAAACTTTTAAACTATTTTTTAATGTATTATGCATTTTGTACAAATTCCATGCATCATAAATTGGGCTGCACAACAGAATTAACGCATTTTAGTGGCTAAAATTGCTGAAAAATTATTTCTCCTACGTTTTGTGCTATCTGATGCCTGAAGAATGATTTTTCGTTCTTGCGATATTTTAAAAAACGTATTCTTTTACTCTAAGTTACATGTATTTTTTATGAAGTACCTCTATATGTGCATTTTCCATTTTAATGTTGAATGTTTAATACATTTGGGAGTAATCCCCATTCCGCATCTATAAAAGTGCTTCAAATTTAAACAGCTATTACTCGATCAGTTTTAATCGTAGAAGAATGGGATATTTTTTGTCCTACTTCTTAGTGTAACAGGATATTTATACTAAATGTATATTATAAAACAGGGAGACCCTATAAAAATTGAAATTTCGTAATTTTTAAAGAAATTTTTTATTGACCAAAATCATTTTTTAAGTACTTCTTTACCTCATTTAAAATATTTTTGTAATTGGAACTACAGTAGAACCTCTTTTATATGAAACTCTTTTAACCGAAACTCTCTGTTAAGCGAAATCCAATTTTAAAGATTTTTTTTTCTAACTATCACATTCCTTGTGTGCAAAATCCATTTTGAAAGCTTTTCTGTTTTTAACTATCATATTCTTTGTGTGCAAAATCCATTTTGAAAGCTTTTTTTTTTTTTAACTATCATATTCCTTGTGTGCAAGCGGTCTTTTCCGAACTACGAGTACATATAAATATTTTCGATCCCCTTTCGATTTAACTTGAGCTCCCATAAGCTTTAGAGTGGAACGAAGAAAATGAACAAATTAGCAATTCTGAAGCTTTTGAATGTTTTGCAAAAGGTTTGGCATGTCTGGAGCAGCAGAAAGACTGTGATACTGGTAAACTAATAATACTAAAAAACGCCATGATAGACCTTCAAAACAAAAGCAAAAGCAATCGAAACTGCGACAAACAAAACATTTTTTCAAACCCTTGTGATCTATGTAAAAGGTACTTAATTTCAAAATTAAAATTCAGGTAATTTATTCTTGTTTCTATTTTGCTATTAGTTTGTTTTTATTAGGCACTTGTTACCATAATAAGAAATATTGCATCTATTTCTCCTTAATCTTAAAATTGTAGCATTCTCGATTATCCGAAAATTTCGATTTTCCGAAAGTTGGTTGGCCCCGATTACTTCAGGTAATCGAGGTTCTACTGTTCATGTCTATGCATAACGGTATAAGAATTAGCCATCGGACACCGTTAAGCGTGGACACCTGTCTGTATATTTAAATATTTGGCATATACATTAATATTATTTTGGCTTGTTTCAATATTTATTATCAAGATTAATACAGAAAATAACAAGAGCTTCAACTGAGTCTTAGCTTAAAAAAGATATTAACAAATTTGTAATAAAAATTGCTCTAAGAAGTAAGATAAAATAGTACAGTTTTAGTAAAATCAAGGCCAGAAACAATTTAAAAAAAAGTTCGACTTGCAAAGAGCTTATTTTGTCATTGTTTGGTCACAATAATTAATGATCACTCAATGAAAACCAAGCTTCTCATTTATTAGTAGCACTCTTGTGAATGTCTTTTATCTGTATAGATTTATTTACGAAATATTTTGCCGTAAACATAATTGATGAGGACAGATAATACGACTTCTACGAATGTGTCAAAGGAAAAGTACATGCAGGAAAAGCAAATGATGCGAAAAATACCTTGTGTCACAGCTGGTATGAGATTACACCGACAATGGAAATGAGAGAATTCGAATCAGATATTTACTATTGTTCTTTTCGTCACATATAGAATTATTTATTTTTTTTTATAATTTTATTGGTAATATACTTTAAATACGTTACATAAATATAAATATAAATTTTCATATTTTAACTTCTATTAATATTTAAATTAATATATTGTGTTTGGAGTAAAAATGTTTAAGCTAACAAATAATACCGACTGTGTTTATATTTCAATAGGCCTTGCCAAAAAAACTTTCATGTTAACGCACCGATGTTTAATGTGCCAATTTCATTTTTTTTAAATAGTGCAAATATTATATTAAATAACAGGAATTTGAATCACTAACGACGGAATTAAAATCTATATTTTCAATTAATGAGTAAGTGCATAAAATTTATATTAACTGAAATTTAAATTTATCTTTTGGCTATTTATTTTCTATCATTGTTTTTAAATCAATTGTTTCTTAACAGTTTTCGGAACTTCGGTCTGTGTATTTAAAAAAATGCATATTCTCTTCCTATTTGGACATTAAATCACATATAGAATAGTTTTCTCATATCATCAGTGTGTTACAACCTGAAAAATTTCTGAATACGTTTTATTCCTTTTTCTTGTAATTTAGATTATATTGGTCAAACTACGAGAGCATTAAAGTTCAGTTTAAGCAAGCACCAGCATATGTGCCTCTCACTGTTGGATTTCCAGTCAGTTTCAATTTGACCGTGGCCAGAATTATTTCTTCTCCTGCCTCTCCCACTTACTTAGATTTTCACGAAGCTTATTTTATTTTTTAAATTTCTGATAAATTTTTTAATGATCTTTCATTATCTCCTTCACTCTCTTGAGCTTGGAAATTACTTTTGTAATTCTTTTCACTCTTTTCTTGTCTCTTTTTATTTTTACGGTTAAAAAAACCCTTTTATGCTTTTTGTTTCTCTCTCTCTCTTTTATTATTATTTATTTATTTATTTATTTATTTATTTTATATGTAATTATTTATTTAATTTTTAATTTACTTCTTTATTTTATTCTAATTTTGTTTAATTCTTTTACTTTCTTTTCCCTTTTCTTTTTTGTTAATTTTTCTCACATTGTGACAATACTTTCTAGTTCTGCATGTGCTCTTCTGTGATTGGTGTTCACCTTACCGTTATCGCCACTGTCGCACTCTTTTTCCCGCTCCTCTTTCCCCTTTCTGTTCTTTCTTTTCTTTTCATTTGTGACCTTGTCTCCTTACGGACACGTGTTTACAGTGGCTGATGCCGAGCTGTTATATAAGACGTGTTCAAATGAAAGGGATTCGAAGCGTCCCATGCGAACAGTTTTCAATGTATTTTCGTGAAACAAACGCGGTAGTGAAGGCGTATGTACCACGCGTCCGCAAGTGCAAGCAGATTTGTGATAACTTTCATTCGTAAGGACGTGGGCATTCAAATAAAAATGGCTGGTGTAGATGCAACTGCGTCCAAAACGGGTCAGTGAGTTGTAATTAAGTTTTTAACACTGGAATGGTGAAAGCCGTTATATATTCATCACAGAATGCTGGCTGTGTACGGTGACAAGTATGTGTCGATGTCCACTGTGACGAGGTGGGTGAGAATGTTTAGCGACGGTCAACAGGAGACAACGGATTTGCCGAGGCCAGGTCAGGCGCACAAAGTTGTGACAGAGAAGCTAATTACCGACATTGACACTGCAATGAAGGGAAATCGACGTCAAAACATTCGTGACGTCGCAAGTGAATTCAACGTTTCCATCGGTACTGTTCACAATATTGACACCAATATTCTGAATTGGTTCCATGATCAACCGACATCGTTCTTCGCGGACGGAATCCTTAACCTTTCTAAGAAATGGGACGCCTGCCAAACCTACATGGGTGATTTTTTTTTAACAAACTTTGTACGCATTTCACTCATTAAATATTGTTGTTTCCATCTATGTATCTGTCTCATTTCTGTCACTACGCATCTGATGGATGCACACCTCGAATAACTTTCATTTGAAGACCTCTCTTATTTTCCACTCGAAACGCGTTCTGTGTATTGTCTTGATTTTATGGTGATTTATACAAAGTTTTATTATTTTAATTATATTTTATCGTTTCGTAAAAGTAATAATAACATGTTGTAACAGGTATACAGAAGGTACATACAGATACTGACTATTTTTTATGCTATTTTTTTTTTTCAAAAATTCGTTTAAAAAATAATTTTTCGACACTATTTCTATCTGTGTCAAACGACATCTTTTAATTTTTTGATTTATAATTATTTAATTTGTAATTTTTAGATTAAAACAATCACAAATCATTTTTCATACTACATTGAAAATTTGTTTTAATACTTACAAGTTTCAAAAATTGGAAGCAAAATAAACACAAATCTAACTTTGAAACGTGTCATTTAACACCGATAGAAATAGTGTTAATCTTTGAACTTCTCGAAACCTTGGTCTGCGCAATTAAAAAAAAAAAAAAAAAAAAAAAAAAAAAAAACATGCATCATCTTCAAGCTTTAAATTTTATTAAACTGTTTTCTCAAATATGCATTGTTACATCTTCACCCCTCGAAAAACAATATGTACGCTTTGGCTTGTTATAAAAGGTATATCTTATTGTAATCAATGCAGCACACCTACAGACGGAAAAGTTGAATTTATTCGAATACCAGGGTAATGCAATTCACACTGTAGGATATACAGTAATGTAAAAAGAGAAAATGAGGGAAATTTCTTCTTTTTTTGTCAACCTGTGGAATCGTTTATCGAAGATGATATGGAGTTTTCTCTTTCTATATAGACTAGCTGCATTCATCCACAAGTAGTTGGTCTTGTAGCCTTATCACTCGTGGTTGAACTACACTCACATAATTAACAACAGATTTTGTTTAAAAACTTGTTTGACAAAATCGCGACATTGTAGCAGGCGGATCAGGAATATCATACTAGACATCGATTTGGAAATTTCGGGGAAAGTGGTGAACTCAGCACTAGGTTATAATCGTCTGGAATACCTACCCTTTTAGGCGAGTGAAACCAGGCAAGTACTTAATGATTTCTTTTACATTTCTTATTTATCATTTCGTTTCATACATCCTTTATAAACAAAATTGCCTCTATGAAACTCCGACAGAAAAAAATGTCCATATGTCTCATTTCTATCAAAATTGCTTAAGGGTTACACAATATTCAATATACCTTTTGTAAGGTTACACATAGTTGAACACTATTTGAAAAATTTTGGACTCAAACTTCTACTAAAAGAAAACCTCAGACATTTAAATTATGTATAGACACATTAATAATATTTGCTTAGAAGTGAAAAACTGGCACAGGTTTTGAACTTTAACTGGTTGTTCAATCAGAGGCCCACTTAGGTGCGTAATTAACATATTTGGGCAAAATACGATGAAATGCCCGATGTTCATTGTACTTTTAACAGTGCTCAGCCAAAACTGAAATACTGTGCAAGCTGTTTAGATACATGATACGAAAACTCTTATCTTACAGGATCCGGAAAATTCAGGTAATTTTAAATTCCTTAGCCACATTTCTTTTTACGGCAATATAGCAAAAGCTGATCGATGCCCTGCCCTCATATAACTCTCTCTCTCTCTGTTTTTTTTTTTTATGCTGTTTTCTGCACAGGCGCTTTATTTCAATCGCGAATTTCCATCTAAAATGTAAGTGATATTTTTTTTGTTCAGTTATCTTTACAAAATACATAATTATGTACCTATCTGATCACGATTTCTCGCGCCTAAGTTTGTCCTTCTTTAAAAAGATAATCGTCAAAGTTGGTGTAAAAAAAAAAATCTTAAATCTCGCACATTTCAAAACACACGTTTCAAATGTATGTATAAAATTATATAAATTCCTAAAAAAGTATATTCTAAATATTGATCTTTAAAAACTGGAAATATAAAATTGGAAAATAACTGGAAAAAATAGGAAAAAGATCTTAATCTTTTTTGTATTCAAATCATTGGTCAAGTTTCGACTAATTATTTCTTGCACAGGAAGCTTTCGCCTCTGAACTTTGAGCCATTTTACCATCATATTTTCCTGAAGACGGCTGTAGAAACAGCTCGAAACGTAGAAGTTAACTTTTAGTTCATTAAAGTTCGTGTTTTGTGTACCATTAAGCAAGATTGTGCATTTATTTATTAGATCTTAACCCTTAAAGCTCCGGCGTCTCTTGCACAAATTTTATTCGATTGGCACCACTTTTTAAAAAGCAGTTTCCTTCAAGTACACAATTTCAAAAATGCTCTGATTAAATAAAGTTAATTTTATTTTCCTTTATTACTGGTACCAAAAACAAATTTTGCAAAGACTTAGGATGGCTCCGCAGCGGAGCTAACGAGGTGGGAAGGGTTAACATTCTTAAAATTTTTACTCAACACCTTCTGCTCGATCATAAAGCAAGCATATTATGGAAGAATGGTGGTGGTGGGGGGAGGGGAGAGAAATACGACAGTAATTTTATCTCTACTTCATTTTCTGACATCATAGCTCATTCTTCGACGTTTTAGCAATTTCTATCATTCTATCGTAAAGCTATTACTATGACAATGTGTTATATGTGTTTAATAAGATTATACTTCATATATAGAACTTATATTTTGTTCTTTTAAATGTAACACGCTGAAATATTATGTTCTAAATGATCATAAGAAGTTCTTTGATGTTAGAGAAATTAATATCGAAGGCATGATCTTATAAATTAAAGATTTTATAAATCAAAAGAATATCTTATGGTTCAATAAATTTAAAAAGAGAGAGAGGAGAGGGGAGGAAGGATTAATCATGATGCATTATTTTTCTAATTACAAAACATTTAATTTCTTCTGTCTTTTTTTTTCTTTTTTTTTTCTTTTTTTTTTTTTGCATTCTTCTGATTATATTTTTAACTTTATTTGGATTGCTTTATTTTGTTTTACATTACTTTTTTTGAATTGATAAAAAAACCTTTAGTTATTTTCCGGGGCAGATTACTTTTTTCTGTATATTTATGCGTAATTTTGGAATACTTTCGGTTATTTTGTTAGTTTAATTTCTTGTTTGAAGGAGTTTATTTTCTAAATGCATAAACGTGTTTAAGTTACATTATGTCTCGATGATGATATATGCAATGCATCAATTTGTATATTTGTCTATTGGTGTATCCTTTAAATATCGATTCTCCAGTTGAAAAAATATTGGTTATTGATACAGAAAATATTATAATTTATTGAACATGCTTTTAATAATACATTTTATAGTATATTAATCCATGTTTATACTCATTTATATTTTTAAACACACTAAGCAAATATTCTTTTTTCTATCTTTCATCTCTTATCTGACCTTTTTTGTAACTAATATTTTCTTTTTATGATACAAAACTAATAAAAAATAATTTTTTATTCATTTGTCTAAAGATTTATAAATGAATATTCACTAAACATAATAAAATAAAATCTATATTATGTATGAACATATTAAAGTTACATATTTTTCTTATTTTTTAAATGTTGTATGCAGTCGGTGGTGCAGTCATTCTATACAATAAGCTTGTCATTTCTTCCTCTAATTTTATTTCCCATAAGCGTTTAAGTTTTTTGCCAGTCGAAGTTTTGATAACTTAAATATACAGTAAAAATATAATTATTCAATATCAATAAGCATAAAGTTGAATTTTCAAAAAGAAATTATTGAAAATCTAACTGTATATAGCCGTTTATAAAGTACACTGTGTCCATGAATTATTGTCGGGGTTTACTTACTTCATTAATTTTTATATGTTAGTAAAGTACAACTCATAAAGTTTTTTTAATAACACCAACAGAGTTACATATGCGTAAAGTTGCAACTGAAAACGTTATTAATAAAATAACGAATATAATCAATTAATAACTGATAATAAAACATTTGTCCCCCCCCCCCTTATAGTTCATAACGAAATCAAAATTTCATCAATAAATGAATAAAATAACATAATATAAATAAAACATAAATTTAAGATGTGCAATTGAACTACGCCCTTAAACCACTGAAATGAATTTTAAAAAAAAGGCTGTAAATAGCAAGATCTTTCACGATTTCTTAGGCTGTTAACTCCTGGCTCGAAGCCAATACGAAAGAATCGCTTTTTAAAAGTTTCAAAACTTTATTTGTATTTGTAATTGCTATTTTTCATTTTTAAATGATTTCTGGAATTGTTTGTGGGCATTTAAAAAACATATTAAATGTTAAAATACCTATTAAAGTTTTCATAAAAAAAAGTATTTCACCTATATTCTGTAACACGGTAAGATCAGAATGGACCCAGTAGGGTAAAGTGCCCATATTTCGTTCCCTTTCCTAACCACTTAATTTCCCCGCTTCTACGAAAGTGGCGCAACTTATGACGCAAGGCAAGGGGGACAGAAGGTAAAAGGGGTCAGTATTAAAAGTTTCGTTCGCCAAGACGCATACATAAATTAAAGACGCCGAATTTCCTTCTTTCAGAAGACCTGAGGTTCTTATTACGTCGTTTGCAGAACGTTATTTACTGTACTGTAAGTATTTATTTCTTATTCATTGCATGTATTTTACGTAGATAAGATGCTGACAGTAGCATACAGTGAGTTTTAGGACGCTTAGTTCCTCTTACGGGAACTTAAGCTCCGCCATATAGGGATGTAGCGTGGTCCCAATTTCGTCCCCCTTGCAATTCTTATTTTCGTCCCGGGGACGAAATTAAGATTGCTTTTTCATGGCAATTTTTTCAATTTTTTCCTCGTGTTTGGATGGCTAATGTTTCGTTATGTTATTCTTCCACTGATAATTAGTATATTTCTTTGAACCTTACTTTAATGTAAATTAAATTACTTACTCATTTAGAAATAAATTTTGATTTAGTTATAAGAGTAATAAGCGTATTGTTTTTTTTTTGGGGGGGGGGGGGAGAATTGGGACCTTTTTTCTTTTGCATTTTTTTAGATACTTTTGAAAAAAACCATTTTTCGCATTGTTAAAATTTTTTGTACGATATTTGCCTATGTTTCTATGTGCGTGGGTAGTTAGTTTATGTAAAATTCAAATTTGGTAGGTTTTCACTGAGAATTACAACATTTAGGGTCTAAAAGTGACTGAGAGATGAAATATGGGCACTTTACCCGACCTTTTCATTTGTAAAAAGTTTGGAAAATAAAATTGAAAATAAAATTGAAAATACAAGTTTTATTGTGTTTAAGTGTTTGAAAAAATTATGAAATTTTCAGGTAAATTTCATGATTACTATGATGTGATAAATTACAGTAATATGTGATAAGTTACAAAAAAAAAAAAAATACCCGAATATCCTGTACTAAAGAAATAAAACAAACTTTAGATTCTATTCAGAAAAATATGCATTCAAACGCATTTATTTCGTGAGATACGCCTTTTTATATCTTTGAAATAAAACTGCCATCACAAACTTTCCATTTAAATAAAACACATCTATTTTAAATGATAGTCTTTTTGTATCTTTTCAACCGTATTTTCAAAATAAATTTATATGCAGTCATTAATCATTTGATAACTGGATACTTCATCGTTTCAGTTCGGTATATAAAAATTTCGAATGTATCTAATATCTTTCAAGGCATGAAGAAGTTGAAATGTAACATTAACAAAAAGATATAGTATGTAAGATTATTATTATTGAAATTTTCTTTTTCGAAGTAAGGTTATAGATGAAATATTTGGAATAGAATACCTGCTGGTGCGTACACAATAACGGGAAATATATGTGATAGCCAAGATATGCAAATGTATTTTTAATGCTTTCTAGCATAGTTGAAAAGTGTTTTTGAATTCGGTTTGTTGGTTTGTCTGTCTGTCCGTGCTCTAACTCTTGTAAACATACGGATTGCCATGTAAATCTTCACTGTAAAAAATGAAGTACTAAAAAATGAGTAAATCGATATATTCATATCGAATTGAGTATGTTTAAATTAAAAATGAGCAAATTTTTCTCAATTTTGATACATCACATCTTATAAAACACAGACAAAACGATCATTTTGTACACTGTAATGGTTTATTTCATCCATGGTGACTGCAGAGATGTTTATTAATGTAAATATTAAATTATGCACTGTATTTTAACATAACTTAAATGTGCTTGCAAATAATGCTCATGTCATAAAAATATTCGATTTAGGTATCTTGATAATAATTTTGCTATTTTTCTCAATAATTAATCCATTAAATGTTTCTTGTTAATAATTTTGAGCGGGAAATAAATGTCAATACATTTTTACTTTAATTTGTAGGTTCAGAAGGGCAATACATAAAGATTCCTATTTGAAGACATCTGTGGAATCAAAAATGAATACATGTTTTTCTCAATTTTGAGTACATTTGGATCGGAGCTATTTTGCGTATGTGACGTATTTAAAATTGAGTACCTTTTACTCAAGTTTGAGAACCCATTTTTTTGAGTATGGTATCTTATTCCGGTTTGATTGCCTAAGAGGGTCTGCTCAGACGAGGAAACCAAGTCTGTAGAGCATAGTGTCCCTCCCGGTCGCCTTTATTAAGGTCTTTAAAAAAACACTTTTCAGCCAGAGCTGAAGCCGCCAAAGTCGCGGCAATGGGCGGTATTTCCATAGATTCCGTGAACGTAAGAATTTACATAAACAGCTCTGCCCGCTGGGGCACAGACTGCCTCTTCGCGACAAAGAGCGGGAGAAATAACAATGCCTTAGGCATCACCCGCTGGCGTAAGGAGCCCCTACACGACAGGCAGCAGGTGGAAAAGGGGTCAGCGCTAAATCGCACAACGCTTAGGTATAAACAAACTGAAGGCTCCTCTCACTCTAGAAACGAGCGCCATCTACTGGCTAATCTTCAAAAAATAACATCTAAAAGGGTTTTTTTAACTAATTTTGTGTTTCTTTTTTCTTCTTAACAACGAATAAAAAACATTCTTCATTGTATTCTTAAAATAATAATAAAAATAAAAATTATAATATGTTCTTTCTGTGCCAAAATAATAATAATAATAATAATAAATAAATAAAAAGCGAGGTTGGGGGGGGGGGATATATTTTAATACCAAATATTTAATTTATATGCTTTAACATTGAAGTTATATTAAAATATATGTGTAGTATCTTGACTTAGGACTAGCATCTGTTAATAATAGCATGTTTTATTTATTTGTTATTTATTTCTTTTATTTTTTTTACTGTAAAGAAAATTTATTTCAGTTTTACTAGTTTATGATGTCATGCAGTAAATTGAAAAATTTATGGCTAATCATAGAAAAATCTTATTTAATTATTATTATTATTTAAGAATTTAAATAAGAACTTTTTTAAATTCATAATTTTCGCATCTTGTTAAGAAACAAGAGAAGTTTAATTTGAAGAACCCCCTAGGATCTTATTTTTCATAATAATATTTTGAATTTATACTAAATAAAAGAGAAAGGGAGACAAAAAAAATAGTAACAGTTACTTTTTATTAATTTTAGCTATCAATTACTTTCCAATACCTCTAGTTAAATGTTACTTAAATAAATAATAATTTTTTATAAATAAAAAAGTCAAATTTATACAAAAGAATTCTCATAACCATTCATAAGTTTTTAATAGTTTGGTACAGAAAAATTATTTCTAATATAAAAACAACAATAACAACAACAACAGAAAAAGGCACAATTAAATGAAAGTTATTTTTGATAAATAACTATTTAAGAGTTCCTTACATGAAAAAGAAAAAAAAAAGAAAGAAAAGAAAAATCATACTCTTACACTTGGACTTAAAAGAAAATAGTAATAATATTTTTAAAGTATATTTAAAAATTTAAATCCAATTTTGCAACATTTAAAGAATCCTATAAATTAATTCCTTAATTTAATTTAATAAGTATAGTACAAGTCTTAAGTAAGATTTAGATGAAGATATTGGAAAATGATTGATAGCTAAAATTATTAGAAAGTAATTCTTAATATTATTTTTTTTTCTCCCTTTCTCTTTTATTATGTATAAATTCAAAATATTATTATGAAAAATAAGATTCTAAGGGGTTCTTCAAATTAAACTTTTCTTGTTTCTTAATACGATGCAAAAATAATGAATTTAAAAAAACTTTTCTTTGAATTCTTAAATAATAATAATAATTAATTATTATTTTTCTATGAATAGCCATAATTTTTTCAATTTACTGTATGATATCATAAACTAGCAAATCTAATTTTTTTTTTTTTTTTAAGTAAAAACAATAAAAGAAGGAAATATCAAATAAAGAAAACTTGCTAATACTAACAGATGCTTGACCTAAGTCAAGATAAAGTGTAAATATATTTTTTTTTCAGGTTTTCAGGAAAGAAAAGTATTCATGCATATAAATTGCAGTACACATACAGACATATACTTAAATATAACTTCAATGTTAAAGCATATAAATTTAATATTTGGCATTAAAATATATCCCCTCCTCACTCCTTCTCTCTCTCTCTCTTTTTTAAACTTTACTTTTCAATTTTTTTTTATTTCAATCTTATTTTTAAAATCTTTTATTAATCTAAACTTAAGATACTGAAAATAATAAATTCATGAATTAAGAACTGGATTTTGAATTTTAATTCTTGATCCTTCGGATTTTAATGTCTATTCTGTCATATAGTAGTGCTCAAATGATGAAAACATTTAGAAAAAGAGTGCAAATTTTCAGCCAAGACCTGGTTTAAATCAAGATAAAGACGGATCTCTACTTCTGCCATGTATCGACATGAAATCATAAACATGATAGCCTGAAGTGGAACCATATTTTGTTGGAGAATTAAATTTCTTATACTATACTAATTGAATTAAGTTAATGATTCAATTTATAAGGTATGAAAAAGTTTTAATTTATGTTAATTTAGATTATTGTTTTTAAAGTCCAAATGTAAGTGGATATTGCTTTTTTAAATAATACTCTCTTAGTTGATTATTTATTAAAAATAATTTAACTAAACAGTGTTGCCTCTACACCTTAAAAAAATTCTCTGTTAAATTATTAAAACTTATGAATGGCTATAAGAATTGTTTTGAATAAATTGAACTAGCTTTATAAAAATGATTTACATGTTGGAGTAAGAGTTAGCTAAAATTATTAATCTACTTTTTCTCTTTATTTCTCTTTTATTAATTTAAATTCAGAATCTTATTATGAAAAATAAGATCCTCTGGGGTTCTTGGAAATTAATTTTAGGTTTCTTTTTTTTTTCGTAATTAGATGGAAAATAATGAATTCATTCATAAACTCTTCATAATATTAAAAATAATAATAGTAATAATACAATATGTTCTTTCTGTAACTACCCATAAAATTTTCATTTTATGATATGACATATTAAGCTAGTAAATTTGAAATAAAGTTTCTCTAAAGTAAAAAAAAAAAGTAGAGATAGAGGTGCGTGTGTGGAATGGGGGGGGGGGGTAATATGTTTGAATACCGATTAAATGTTGAATTATATTTAAATATATGTATGTGTGTGTGTGTGTGTACTGAAAATTTTAAGGCTAGTCATTGAAAAATGGTATTTAGTTATTTTTTAAGAATTCAGGGAAGTTTTTTTTTTCTTAATGCATTATTCTTGCATCTTGTTAAAAAATAAGAAAAGTTTAAAGATTCTCTAGAATCTAGAATCCTATTTTTCATAATAAGACTTTTAATTTATGCTTAATAAAGGAGAAAAAATAAAACAGTAATATTGACAGTTATATTCTAATACTTTGAGCTAGCAATTACTTCCCGATACCTTTAGGTAAATCTTACTTAAATATGTAACTGATATATATATTTTTTTTTTTTTGTATAAAAATAGTACAATTTATACACAAAACATTTCTCTTAACCATTCACAAGTTTTTAATAATTTGCAAAAATAAATATTTTTAATGAAAAAAAAAGCTATCAATTATTTAAGTTAATTTTGATATGATAACTATTTAAGAGTGTGTTGAAAAAAAAAACTACAATATGCTCTTAAATATGGACTTAAAAAAAACCTTTCGTATTTAAAATATGGACTTAAAAAAACCTTTTGTATTTAAAAATTTTATCCAAATTTCGCATTTACAACTTTTTTAAAACCCTATAAATTAATTTATTAATTTAATTCAATAAGTGTTGCACAAGAAATTCAATCTTCCTTACGTTGAACGCAAGGCCTTGGCTGAAAATCTTTACTAGTCGATCACCAGTCGATTTTAGCAGCTCTACTTGTGACGAAAACAGCATTTTAGTGTGGGAGGAGTCTAAATTGATACGTCGCCTTGTTTATACCTAAGCGTTGTGCGATTTAGGCTGACCTGGAAAAGGAGGGGTTGCTGCTGCTATGGCAATGCTGCGTTCAGTGTAAGTCCAGAAAGTACAGATTTGGACTGCCGATCTTATACTTCTTTTTTGCTCCCGACGTATGATCGCTAGGAAGTGAAAACACAAATTTCTTTTTGAAATTTATAAATATGCTTTAATTTTGCCAGCAGTGCCGGACTTGAGAGTATGTTTAATAACTAGGATTTGGGGAGGGAGCTGTGAAATTTGATATGTCAGGTTTCCGTTAGGGTACAGTGATAGTAGCTATGCTCTGGTGTGTCTAATTATCCGCATTCGCAGAGAGACAAGGAGGTGCAGTGGAATTTTTTTAGGTAAGTTTTGAAAGAGCCGTGAGAGCGGTGGTGGGTATTGAGAGATGATATAGGTTCCTAGAGACTTTAGGTATGAGGTTGTGTGTGTAGCGTCCCTTCTAAGAGTGCCACCCAGCCTGCCGGGCTGGAAGAAATCTGTCTTTTAAGATTCGTCTGACATGGGACTGGGGAACTGGGAATTCAAAATCTATTGCCTGTTTTTCTGTTGCTGCCTTGGCCAGTGTATAGGCTGGCTCATTGCTCTCAACGCCAATGTGGGCCGAAACATCACCAAGGAAAGTTTTGTGGGCTAGTGTTAAGAGTTGTTGTTTAATTTTTCGTACTAATGGGTGTTTGGTACGGAGCGCGAAAATTGTTTGGAGGTTGGAGAGGCAATCACTGTAGACCCTAACGAAGGGGAAGTATTGACCAGAGATCCACTCCAATGCCCGCAGGATTGCGAAAAGCTCCGCTTGATAGACGGAGTTATGATTCCCAATCCTGTTGGCCCACTGATGGGTAACCTCCCCATCACTCATGACATAGCATGCTGTTGCCACGTCTGATTCGGTTCGGCACCCATCCGTATATACGGTTGGATCTCGGGATGGCTTGTAGGTATGTTTGTTCGACATTGAAAGTGAAGTGTATAGAATTTATAATTCGTTTACAGGGACATAAAAAAAAATTCTGTTATATTATGGTTTATGGGGGAAAAATCTTGTCTGGCGAACTTTATTGATTTTAAGATATTTCAAACATAACGCGTGTGACATACATGGCTAAGGCTGCGTATAAACGCTTGTTTTGCCATCGTTCTACAGTTTTCCAGGAAATTTTTGTTCTGGATCCTTCTGCGATTCATTCACAAAAGCAGGGGAATCAACAATGCGTTAGACGATAAGGAGCTCAACTGTACTTGACGAAAAGGTTTATCTCTTGCAGGACATCAGTCCCTTTCATTTTAAAGTCATTAAAGATCAAAAACACCTCATGGCCACAAGAAAAGATGCCGATATTAATAACTGTTAAAAGAATGGTCACTTCGCAACTTAAAGGTGGACGACAGCTTGCTTTTCGGGAGTATGGAATAAATAACATTTACAGTTCGTCTACATGCAGGCATGTCAAAATCATTTACCGCGGGCCAAATAATACTCTATATACAAAACCGTGGGCCACATAAAAGTGAATGGACAATAGTATTACCATTGCACAGAATAAAATTTGTTCGTACAAAACACAGCCATGTTAAAGAACTTTTAACTCAAATGTCCAAAGTTACTAGTATACATAGTTTATTTTATCTCATTTTCTCGAAAACATACTCAAAATTTCTTTTCGTCAACCAAACCATAAATTTTAATTGGATTTCCTAAATTGTATTTATTTTAAAAATTCATTGTACACGCTAATCTTGATCTAAAAAGCAAGGATATAGCTGTCAAATCTTCCGTGTTTTCTCCAAGTAAAAAAATAAAAATAAACATATTTTAAATAGGAAAATCTATTTTATAAAATGTGTCTTGTATCTATTCGTTACTTATTTTATTCATTTATTACATGCATTTTCTGGTTGAAATTATGTTTACTTGTTTTGTGAAATAACAAAAGATTGCATACTATACTTCAAAAGATTGGTCGAATGATGAATAATTACAGAAATGTGGAAACCCCCATATCCATACATTTTCGCGCTAATATGAAATGCGCTGGATTTTGATTAACTGCACGAATAAATTATGAACAATAATGTCAAATCAATCATTAGAGGTGAAATTTACTAAGGTGCTTTGTAATTTAAAATGACAATTCCAAGTACATTGTCTATTGTTGCTATTTTAAAAATACACATTTATAATTTCTCGATTTAATCAGAAAATTGTAACCGTTACAGGCGAATATTCAAATAGTCGAATGTTCTTTTGGATGTTTTCCATCTCTAAAACCACGGTTGGTGCAAGTGTATTCATGCAAAGATGTATTGTGTATGTATTTTTGGCATAAATGTTCTAACAATTACATTAACTACAGGTAAAATCACAAAGGCTTGGTGGGTCACAGATAAGTTGTCGGCAGGCCACCTGTTTGACATACCTGTTTTATAGGGATGCACAGAACTATTACATTGCATTCTGGTATATGGTTAAGCATCATTCGCGGTGTATTTTAATGATATTATGCTTCTTCAATGAAATTAAGAAGGATCACGGATATACAGTACAACATCCCTCACAAGCAAGAAAAGTTACACATCTTGCAAAAATTCCTTTTGCGTTTTATTCCACTAATAGATGTGTCATAATGTGCGTCTTGCTAGAGAAAAGTTTCACGTGTGGTTATACCGAAAATCGTTTTATCACGCTTTATGTCCAGTCGTGACCAAAGAAGAGTGGTGGATTGTGTAGGGAGGCAAAATGACTCAACCCTATACAAACCCCAACTACGCCTGCGTTCTTATGGATTTTATGATTTTTCACTGAAATTAAGAAGGATCACTGAGATGCAGTACAATATGTCGCTTACTCGCAAGAAAAGTGACACATCTTGCAAAAATTCCTTTTGCGTTTTGTTCCACTAATAGATCTGTCATAGATGCGCCTTGCTAGAGAAAAGTTTCACGTGTAGTTATACCGAAAATCGTTTTATCACGCTTTATGTCCAGTCGTGACCAAAGAAGAGTGGTGGATTGTGTAGGGAGGCAAAATGACTCAACCCTATACAAACCCCAACTACGCCTGCGTTCTTATGTATTTTATGATTTTTCACTGAAATTAAGAAGGATCACTGAGATGCAGTACAATATGTCGCTTACTCGAAGAAAAGTGACGCATCTTGCAAAAATTCCTTTTGCGTTTTGTTCCACTAATAGATCTGTCATAGATGCGTCTTGCTAGAGAAAAGTTTCACGTGTAGTTATACCGAAAATCGTTTTATCACGCTTTATGTCCAGCCGTGACCAAAGAAGAGTGGTGGATTGTGTAGGGAGGCAAAATGACTCAACCCTATACAAACCCCAACTACGTCTGCGTTCTTATGGATTTTATGATTTTTCACTGAAATTAAGAAGGATCACTGAGATGCAGTACAACATGTCGCTTACTCGCAAGAAAAGTGACACATCTTGCAAAAAATCCTTTTGCGTTTTGTTCCACTAATAGATCTGTCATAGATGCGTCTTGCTAGAGAAAAGTTTCACGTGTAGTTATACCGAAAATCGTTTTATCACGCTTTATGTCCAGTCGTGACCAAAGAAGAGTGGTGGATTGTGTAGGGAGGCAAAATGACTCAACCCTATACAAACCCCAACTACGTCTGCGTTCTTATGGATTTTGTGATTTTTCACTGAAATTAAGAAGGTTCACTGAGATGCAGTACAACATGTCGCTTACTCGCAAGAAAAGTGACACATCTTGCAAAAATTTCTTTTGCGTTTTGTTCCACTAATAGATCTGTCATAGATGCGTCTTTCAAGAGAAAAGTTTCACGTGTAGTTATACAGAAAATCGTTTTATCACGCTTTATGCCCAGTCGTGACCAAAAAAGAGTGGTGGATTGTGTAGGGAGGCAAAATGACTCAACCCTATACAAACCTCAACTACGTCTGCGTTCTTATGGATTTTATGATTTTTCACTGAAATTAAGAAGGATCACTGAGATGCAGTACAACATGTCGCTTACTCGCAAGAAAAGTGACACATCTTGCAAAAATTCCTTTTGGGTTTTGTTCCACTAATAGATCTGTCATAGATGCGTCTTTCTAAAGAAAAGTTTCACGTGTATTTATACCGCAAATCGTTTTATCACGCTTTATGCCCAGTCGTGACCAAAGAAGATTGGTGGATTGTGTAGGGAGGCAAAATGACTCAACCCTATACAAACCCCAACTACGTCTGCGTTCTTATGGATTTTATGATTTTTCACTGAAATTAAGAAGGATCACTGAGATGCAGTACAACATGTCGCTTACTCGCAAGAAAAGTGGCACATCTTACAAAAATTCCGTTTGCGTTTGGTTCCACTAATAGATCTGTCATAGATGCGTCTTGCTAGAGAAAAGTTTCACGTGTAGTTATACCGAAAATCGTTTTATCACGCTTTATGTCCAGTCGTGACCAAAGAAGAGTGGTGGATTGTGTAGGGAGGCAAAATGACTCAACCCTATACAAACCTCAACTACGTCTGCGTTCTTATGGATTTTATGATTTTTCACTGAAATTAAGAAGGATCACTGAGATGCAGTACAACATGTCGCTTACTCGCAAGAAAAGTGACACATCTTGCAAAAAATTCCTTTTGCGTTTTGTTCCACTAATAGATCTGTCATAGATTCGTCTTGCTAGAGAAAAGTTTCACGTGTAGTTATACCCAAAATCGTTTTATCACGCTTTATGTCCAGTCGTGACCAAAGAAGAGTGGTGGATTGTGTAGGGAGGCAAAATGACTCAACCCTATACAAACCCCAACTACGCCTGCGTTCTTATGGATTTTATGATTTTTCACTGAAATTAAGAAGGATCACTGAGATGCAGTACAACATGTCGCTTACTCGCAAGAAAAGTGACACATCTTGCAAAAATTCCTTTTGCGTTTTGTTCCACTAATAGATCTGTCATAGATGCGCCTTGCTAGAGAAAAGTTTCACGTGTATTTATACCGCAAATCGTTTTATCACGCTTTATGCCCAGTCGTGACCAAAGAAGATTGGTGGATTGTGTAGGGAGGCAAAATGACTCAACCCTATACAAACCCCAACTACGTCTGCGTTCTTATGGATTTTATGATTTTTCACTGAAATTAAGAAGGATCACTGAGATGCAGTACAACATGTCGCTTACTCGCAAGAAAAGTGGCACATCTTACAAAAATTCCGTTTGCGTTTGGTTCCACTAATAGATCTGTCATAGATGCGTCTTGCTAGAGAAAAGTTTCACGTGTAGTTATACCGAAAATCGTTTTATCACGCTTTATGTCCAGTCGTGACCAAAGAAGAGTGGTGGATTGTGTAGGGAGGCAAAATGACTCAACCCTATACAAACCTCAACTACGTCTGCGTTCTTATGGATTTTATGATTTTTCACTGAAATTAAGAAGGATCACTGAGATGCAGTACAACATGTCGCTTACTCGCAAGAAAAGTGACACATCTTGCAAAATTGCGTTTTGTTCCACTAATAGATCTGTCATAGATTCGTCTTGCTAGAGAAAAGTTTCACGTGTAGTTATACCCAAAATCGTTTTATCACGCTTTATGTCCAGTCGTGACCAAAGAAGAGTGGTGGATTGTGTAGGGAGGCAAAATGACTCAACCCTATACAAACCCAAACTACGCCTGCGTTCTTATGGATTTTATGATTTTTCACTGAAATTAAGAAGGATCACTGAGATGCAGTACAACATGTCGCTTACTCGCAAGAAAAGTGACACATCTTGCAAAAATTCCTTTTGCGTTTTGTTCCACTAATAGATCTGTCATAGATGCGCCTTGCTAGAGGAAAGTTTCACGTGTATTTATACCGCAAATCGTTTTATCACGCTTTATGCCCAGTCGTGACCAAAGAAGAGTGGTGGATTGTGTAGGGAGGCAAAATGACTCAACCCTATACAAACCCCAGCTACGTCTGCGTTCTTATGGATTTTATGATTTTTCACTGAAATTAAGAAGGATCACTGAGATGCAGTACAACATGTCGCTTACTCGCAAGAAAAGTGACACATCTTGCAAAAATTCCTTTTGCGTTTTGTTCCACTAATAGATCTGTCATAGATGCGCCTTGCTAGAGAAAAGTTTCACGTGTAGTTATACCGAAAATCGTTTTATCACGCTTTATGTCCAGTCGTGACCAAAGAAGAGTGGTGGATTGTGTAGGGAGGCAAAATGACTCAACCCTATACAAACCCCAACTACGCCTGCGTTCTTATGGATTTTATGATTTTTCACTGAAATTAAGAAGGATCACTGAGATGCAGTACAACATGTCGCTTACTCGCAAGAAAAGTGGCACATCTAACAAAAATTCCGTTTGCGTTTGGTTCCACTAATAGATCTGTCATAGATGCGTCTTGCTAGAGAAAAGTTTCACGTGCAGTTATACCGAAAATCGTTTTATCACGCTTTATGTCCAGTCGTGACCAAAGAAGAGTGGTGGATTGTGTAGGGAGGCAAAATGACTCAACCCTATACAAACCTCAACTACGTCTGCGTTCTTATGGATTTTATGATTTTTCACTGAAATTAAGAAGGATCACTGAGATGCAGTACAACATGTCGCTTACTCGCAAGAAAAGTGACACATCTTGAAAAAATTCCTTTTGCGTTTTGTTCCACTAATAGATCTGTCATAGATGCGTCTTGCTAGAGAAAAGTTTCACGTTTAGTTATACCCAAAATCGTTTTATCACGCTTTATGTCCAGTCGTGACCAAAGAAGAGTGGTGGATTGTGTAGGGAGGCAAAATGACTCAACCCTATACAAACCTCAACTACGTCTGCGTTCTTATGGATTTTATGATTTTTCACTGAAATTAAGAAGGATCACTGAGATGCAGTACAACATGTCGCTTACTCGCAAGAAAAGTGACACATCTTGAAAAAATTCCTTTTGCGTTTGGTTCCACTAATAGATCTGTCATAGATGCGTCTTGCTAGAGAAAAGTTTCACGTGTAGTTATACCGAAAATCGTTTTATCACGCTTTATGTCCAGTCGTGACCAAAGAAGAGTGGTGGATTGTGTAGGGAGGCAAAATGACTCAACCCTATACAAACCTCAACTACGTCTGCGTTCTTATGGATTTTATGATTTTTCACTGAAATTAAGAAGGATCACTGAGATGCAGTACAACATGTCGCTTACTCGCAAGAAAAGTGACACATCTTGCAAAATTGCGTTTTGTTCCACTAATAGATCTGTCATAGATTCGTCTTGCTAGAGAAAAGTTTCACGTGTAGTTATACCCAAAATCGTTTTATCACGCTTTATGTCCAGTCGTGACCAAAGAAGAGTGGTGGATTGTGTAGGGAGGCAAAATGACTCAACCCTATACAAACCCAAACTACGCCTGCGTTCTTATGGATTTTATGATTTTTCACTGAAATTAAGAAGGATCACTGAGATGCAGTACAACATGTCGCTTACTCGCAAGAAAAGTGACACATCTTGCAAAAATTCCTTTTGCGTTTTGTTCCACTAATAGATCTGTCATAGATGCGCCTTGCTAGAGGAAAGTTTCACGTGTATTTATACCGCAAATCGTTTTATCACGCTTTATGCCCAGTCGTGACCAAAGAAGAGTGGTGGATTGTGTAGGGAGGCAAAATGACTCAACCCTATACAAACCCCAGCTACGTCTGCGTTCTTATGGATTTTATGATTTTTCACTGAAATTAAGAAGGATCACTGAGATGCAGTACAACATGTCGCTTACTCGCAAGAAAAGTGACACATCTTGCAAAAATTCCTTTTGCGTTTTGTTCCACTAATAGATCTGTCATAGATGCGCCTTGCTAGAGAAAAGTTTCACGTGTAGTTATACCGAAAATCGTTTTATCACGCTTTATGTCCAGTCGTGACCAAAGAAGAGTGGTGGATTGTGTAGGGAGGCAAAATGACTCAACCCTATACAAACCCCAACTACGCCTGCGTTCTTATGGATTTTATGATTTTTCACTGAAATTAAGAAGGATCACTGAGATGCAGTACAACATGTCGCTTACTCGCAAGAAAAGTGGCACATCTAACAAAAATTCCGTTTGCGTTTGGTTCCACTAATAGATCTGTCATAGATGCGTCTTGCTAGAGAAAAGTTTCACGTGCAGTTATACCGAAAATCGTTTTATCACGCTTTATGTCCAGTCGTGACCAAAGAAGAGTGGTGGATTGTGTAGGGAGGCAAAATGACTCAACCCTATACAAACCTCAACTACGTCTGCGTTCTTATGGATTTTATGATTTTTCACTGAAATTAAGAAGGATCACTGAGATGCAGTACAACATGTCGCTTACTCGCAAGAAAAGTGACACATCTTGAAAAAATTCCTTTTGCGTTTTGTTCCACTAATAGATCTGTCATAGATGCGTCTTGCTAGAGAAAAGTTTCACGTTTAGTTATACCCAAAATCGTTTTATCACGCTTTATGTCCAGTCGTGACCAAAGAAGAGTGGTGGATTGTGTAGGGAGGCAAAATGACTCAACCCTATACAAACCCCAACTACGCCTGCGTTCTTATGGATTTTATGATTTTTCACTGAAATTAAGAAGGATCACTGAGATGCAGTACAACATGTCGCTTACTCGCAAGAAAAGTGACACATCTTGCAAAAATTCCTTTTGCGTTTTGTTCCACTAATAGATCTGTCATAGATGCGCCTTGCTAGAGAGAAGTTTCACGTGTAGTTATACCGAAAATCGTTTTATCACGCTTTATGTCCAGTCGTGACCAAAGAAGAGTGGTGGATTGTGTAGGGAGGCAAAATGACTCAACCCTATACAAACCCCAACTACGCCTGCGTTCTTATGGATTTTATGATTTTTCACTGAAATTAAGAAGGATCACTGAGATGCAGTACAATATGTCGCTTACTCGAAGAAAAGTGACGCATCTTGCAAAAATTCCTTTTGCGTTTTGTTCCACTAATAGATCTGTCATAGATGCGTCTTGCTAGAGTAAAGTTTCACGTGTAGTTATACCAAAAATCGTTTTATCACGCTTTATGTCCAGTCGTGACCAAAGAAGATTGGTAGATTGTGTAGGGAGGCAAAATGACTCAACCCTATACAAACCCCAACTACGTCTGCGTTCTTATGGATTTTATGATTTTTCACTAAAATTAAGAAGGATCACTGAGATGCAGTACAACATGTCGCTTACTCGCAAGAAAAGTGACACATCTTGCAAAAATTCCTTTTGCGTTTTGTTCCACTAATAGATCTGTCATAGATGCGTCTTGCTAGAGAAAAGTTTCACGTGTAGTTATACCGAAAATCTTTTTATCACGCTTTATGTCCAGTCGTGACCAAAGAAGAGTGGTGGATTGTGTAGGGAGGCAAAATGGCTCAACCCCATAGAAACCTCAACTACGTCTGCGTTCTTATGGATTTTATGATTTTTCACTGAAATTAAGAAGGTTCACTGAGATGCAGTACAACATGTCGCTTACTCGCAAGAAAAGTGACACATCTTGCAAAAATTCCTTTTGCATTTTGTTCCACTAATAGATCTGTCATAGATGTGTCTTGCTAGAGAAAAGTTTCACGTGTAGTTATAACGAAAATCGTTTTATCACGCTTTATGTCCAGTCGTGACCAAAGAAGAGTGGTGGATTGTGTAGGGAGGCAAAATGACTCAACCCTATACAAACCCCAACTACGCCTGCGTTCTTATGGATTTTATGATTTTTCACTGAAATTAAGAAGGATCACTGAGATGCAGTACAATATGTCGCTTACTCGCAAGAAAAGTGACACATCTTGCAAAAATTCCTTTTGCGTTTTGTTCCACTAATAGATCTGTCATAGATGCCCCTTGCTAGAGAAAAGTTTCACGTGTAGTTATACCGAAAATCGTTTTATCACGCTTTATGTCCAGTCGTGACCAAAGAAGAGTGGTGGATTGTGTAGGGAGGCAAAATGACTCAACCCTATACAAACCCCAACTACGCCTGCGTTCTTATGGATTTTATGATTTTTCACTGAAATTAAGAAGGATCACTGAGATGCAGTACAATATGTCGCTTACTCGAAGAAAAGTGACGCATCTTGCAAAAATTCCTTTTGCGTTTTGTTCCACTAATACATCTGTCATAGATGCGTCTTGCTAGAGAAAAGTTTCACGTGTAGTTATACCAAAAATCGTTTTATCACGCTTTATGTCCAGTCGTGACCAAAGAAGATTGGTGGATTGTGTAGGGAGGCAAAATGACTCAACCCTATACAAACCCCAACTACGTCTGCGTTCTTATGGATTTTATGATTTTTCACTGAAATTAAGAAGGATCACTGAGATGCAGTACAACATGTCGCTTACTCGCAAGAAAAGTGACACATCTTGCAAAAATTCTTTTTGCGTTTTATTCCACTAACAGATCTGTCATAGATGCGTCTTGCTAGAGAAAAGTTTCACGTGTAGTTATACCGAAAATCGTTTTATCACGCTTTATGTCCAGTCGTGACCAAAGAAGAGTGGTGGATTGTGTAGGGAGGCAAAATGACTCAACCCTATACAAACCCCAACTACGTCTGCGTTCTTATGGATTTTATGATTTTTCACTGAAATTAAGAAGGATCACTGAGATGCAGTAGAACATGTCGCTTACTTGCAAGAAAAGTGACACATCTTGCAAAAATTTCTTTTGCGTTTTGTTCCACTAATAGATCTGTCATAGATGCGTCTTTCAAGAGAAAAGTTTCACGTGTAGTTATACAGAAAATCGTTTTATCACGCTTTATGCCCAGTCGTGACCAAAAAAGAGTGGTGGATTGTGTAGGGAGGCAAAATGACTCAACCCTATACAAACCCCAACTACGTCTGCGTTCTTATGGATTTTATGATTTTTCACTGAAATTAAGAAGGATCACTGAGATGCAGTACAACATGTCGCTTACTCGCAAGAAAAGTGACACATCTTGCAAAAATTCCTTTTGCGTTTTGTTCCACTAATAGATCTGTCATAGATGCGTCTTTCAAGAGAAAAGTTTCACGTGTAGTTATACAGAAAATCGTTTTATCACGCTTTATGCCCAGTCGTGACCAAAAAAGAGTGGTGGATTGTGTAGGGAGGCAAAATGACTCAACCCTATACAAACCCCAACTACGCCTGCGTTCTTATGGATTTTAAGATTTTTCACTGAAATTAAGAAGGATCACTGAGATGCAGTACAATATGTCGCTTACTCGCAAGAAAAGTGACACATCTTGCAAAAATTCCTTTTGCGTTTTGTTCCACTAATAGATCTGTCATAGATGCGCCTTGCTAGAGAAAAGTTTCACGTGTAGTTATACCGAAAATCGTTTTATCACGCTTTATGCCCAGTCGTGACCAAAGAAGAGTGGTGGATTGTGTAGGGAGGCAAAATGACTCAACCCTATACAAACCCCAACTACGCCTGCGTTCTTATGTATTTTATGATTTTTCACTGAAATTAAGAAGGATCACTGAGATGCAGTACAATATGTCGCTTACTCGAAGAAAAGTGACGCATCTTGCAAAAATTCCTTTTGCGTTTTGTTCCACTAATAGATCTGTCATAGATGCGTCTTGCTAGAGAAAAGTTTCACGTGTAGTTATACCGAAAATCGTTTTATCACGCTTTATGTCCAGCCGTGACCAAAGAAGAGTGGTGGATTGTGTAGGGAGGCAAAATGACTCAACCCTATACAAACCCCAACTACGTCTGCGTTCTTATGGATTTTATGATTTTTCACTGAAATTAAGAAGGATCACTGAGATGCAGTACAACATGTCGCATGCTCGCAAGAAAAGTGACACATCTTGCAAAAATTCCTTTTGCGTTTTGTTCCACTAATAGATCTGTCATAGATGCGTCTTGCTAGAGAAAAGTTTCACGTGTAGTTATACCAAAAATCGTTTTATCACGCTTTATGTCCAGTCTTGACCAAAGAAGATTGGTGGATTGTGTAGGGAGGCAAAATGACTCAACCCTATACAAACCCCAACTACGTCTGCGTTCTTATGGATTTTATGATTTTTCACTGAAATTAAGAAGGATCACTGAGATGCAGTACAACATGTCGCTTACTCGCAAGAAAAGTGACACATCTTGCAAAAATTCCTTTTGCGTTTTGTTCCACTAATAGATCTGTCATAGATGCGTCTTGCTAGAGAAAAGTTTCACGTGTAGTTATACCGAAAATCGTTTTATCACACTTTATGTCCAGTCGTGACCAAAGAAGAGTGGTGGATTGTGTAGGGAGGCAAAATGACTCAACCCTATACAAACCCCAACTACGTCTGCGTTCTTATGGATTTTATGATTTTTCACTGAAATTAAGAAGGATCACTGAGATGCAGTACAACATGTCGCATGCTCGCAAGAAAAGTGACACATCTTGCAAAAATTCCTTTTGCGTTTTGTTCCACTAATAGATCTGTCATAGATGCGTCTTGCTAGAGAAAAGTTTCACGTGTAGTTATACCAAAAATCGTTTTATCACGCTTTATGTCCAGTCGTGACCAAAGAAGATTGGTGGATTGTGTAGGGAGGCAAAATGACTCAACCCTATACAAACCCCAACTACGTCTGCGTTCTTATGGATTTTATGATTTTTCACTGAAATTAAGAAGGATCACTGAGATGCAGTACAACATGTCGCTTACTCGCAAGAAAAGTGACACATCTTGCAAAAATTCCTTTTGCGTTTTGTTCCACTAATAGATCTGTCATAGATGCGTCTTGCTAGAGAAAAGTTTCACGTGTAGTTATACCGAAAATCGTTTTATCACGCTTTATGTCCAGTCGTGACCAAAGAAGAGTGGTGGATTGTGTAGGGAGGCAAAATGACTCAACCCTATACAAACCTCAACTACGTCTGCGTTCTTATGGATTTTATGATTTTTCACTGAAATTAAGAAGGATCACTGAGATGCAGTACAACATGTCGCTTACTCGCAAGAAAAGTGACACATCTTGCAAAAATTCCTTTTGCGTTTTGTTCCACTAATAGATCTGTCATAGATGCGTCTTGCTAGAGAAAAGTTTCACGTTTAGTTATACCCAAAATCGTTTTATCACGCTTTATGTCCAGTCGTGACCAAAGAAGAGTGGTGGATTGTGTAGGGAGGCAAAATGACTCAACCCTATACAAACCCCAACTACGCCTGCGTTCTTATGGATTTTATGATTTTTCACTGAAATTAAGAAGGATCACTGAGATGCAGTACAACATGTCGCTTACTCGCAAGAAAAGTGACACATCTTGCAAAAATTCCTTTTGCGTTTTGTTCCACTAATAGATCTGTCATAGATGCGCCTTGCTAGAGAGAAGTTTCACGTGTAGTTATACCGAAAATCGTTTTATCACGCTTTATGTCCAGTCGTGACCAAAGAAGAGTGGTGGATTGTGTAGGGAGGCAAAATGACTCAACCCTATACAAACCCCAACTACGCCTGCGTTCTTATGGATTTTATGATTTTTCACTGAAATTAAGAAGGATCACTGAGATGCAGTACAATATGTCGCTTACTCGAAGAAAAGTGACGCATCTTGCAAAAATTCCTTTTGCGTTTTGTTCCACTAATAGATCTGTCATAGATGCGTCTTGCTAGAGTAAAGTTTCACGTGTAGTTATACCAAAAATCGTTTTATCACGCTTTATGTCCAGTCGTGACCAAAGAAGATTGGTGGATTGTGTAGGGAGGCAAAATGACTCAACCCTATACAAACACCAACTACGTCTGCGTTCTTATGGATTTTATGATTTTTCACTAAAATTAAGAAGGATCACTGAGATGCAGTACAACATGTCGCTTACTCGCAAGAAAAGTGACACATCTTGCAAAAATTCCTTTTGCGTTTTGTTCCACTAATAGATCTGTCATAGATGCCCCTTGCTAGAGAAAAGTTTCACGTGTAGTTATACCGAAAATCGTTTTATCACGCTTTATGTCCAGTCGTGACCAAAGAAGAGTGGTGGATTGTGTAGGGAGGCAAAATGACTCAACCCTATACAAACCCCAACTACGCCTGCGTTCTTATGGATTTTATGATTTTTCACTGAAATTAAGAAGGATCACTGAGATGCAGTACAATATGTCGCTTACTCGAAGAAAAGTGACGCATCTTCCAAAAATTCCTTTTGCGTTTTGTTCCACTAATACATCTGTCATAGATGCGTCTTGCTAGAGAAAAGTTTCACGTGTAGTTATACCAAAAATCGTTTTATCACGCTTTATGTCCAGTCGTGACCAAAGAAGATTGGTGGATTGTGTAGGGAGGCAAAATGACTCAACCCTATACAAACCCCAACTACGTCTGCGTTCTTATGGATTTTATGATTTTTCACTGAAATTAAGAAGGATCACTGAGATGCAGTACAACATGTCGCTTACTCGCAAGAAAAGTGACACATCTTGCAAAAATTCTTTTTGCGTTTTATTCCACTAACAGATCTGTCATAGATGCGTCTTGCTAGAGAAAAGTTTCACGTGTAGTTATACCGAAAATCGTTTTATCACGCTTTATGTCCAGTCGTGACCAAAGAAGAGTGGTGGATTGTGTAGGGAGGCAAAATGACTCAACCCTATACAAACCCCAACTACGTCTGCGTTCTTATGGATTTTATGATTTTTCACTGAAATTAAGAAGGATCACTGAGATGCAGTAGAACATGTCGCTTACTTGCAAGAAAAGTGACACATCTTGCAAAAATTTCTTTTGCGTTTTGTTCCACTAATAGATCTGTCATAGATGCGTCTTTCAAGAGAAAAGTTTCACGTGTAGTTATACAGAAAATCGTTTTATCACGCTTTATGCCCAGTCGTGACCAAAAAAGAGTGGTGGATTGTGTAGGGAGGCAAAATGACTCAACCCTATACAAACCCCAACTACGTCTGCGTTCTTATGGATTTTATGATTTTTCACTGAAATTAAGAAGGATCACTGAGATGCAGTACAACATGTCGCTTACTCGCAAAAAAAGTGACACATCTTGCAAAAATTCCTTTTGCGTTTTGTTCCACTAATAGATCTGTCATAGATGCGTCTTGCTAGAGAAAAGTTTCACGTGTAGTTATACCGAAAATCGTTTTATCACGCTTTATGTCCAGTCGTGACCAAAGAAGAGTGGTGGATTGTGTAGGGAGGCAAAATGACTCAACCCTATACAAACCTCAACTACGTCTGCGTTCTTATGGATTTTATGATTTTTCACTGAAATTAAGAAGGATCACTGAGATGCAGTACAACATGTCGCTTACTCGCAAGAAAAGTGACACATCTTGCAAAAATTCCTTTTGCGTTTTGTTCCACTAATAGATCTGTCATAGATGCGTCTTGCTAGAGAAAAGTTTCACGTTTAGTTATACCCAAAATCGTTTTATCACGCTTTATGTCCAGTCGTGACCAAAGAAGAGTGGTGGATTGTGTAGGGAGGCAAAATGACTCAACCCTATACAAACCCCAACTACGCCTGCGTTCTTATGGATTTTATGATTTTTCACTGAAATTAAGAAGGATCACTGAGATGCAGTACAACATGTCGCTTACTCGCAAGAAAAGTGACACATCTTGCAAAAATTCCTTTTGCGTTTTGTTCCACTAATAGATCTGTCATAGATGCGCCTTGCTAGAGAGAAGTTTCACGTGTAGTTATACCGAAAATCGTTTTATCACGCTTTATGTCCAGTCGTGACCAAAGAAGAGTGGTGGATTGTGTAGGGAGGCAAAATGACTCAACCCTATACAAACCCCAACTACGCCTGCGTTCTTATGGATTTTATGATTTTTCACTGAAATTAAGAAGGATCACTGAGATGCAGTACAATATGTCGCTTACTCGAAGAAAAGTGACGCATCTTGCAAAAATTCCTTTTGCGTTTTGTTCCACTAATAGATCTGTCATAGATGCGTCTTGCTAGAGTAAAGTTTCACGTGTAGTTATACCAAAAATCGTTTTATCACGCTTTATGTCCAGTCGTGACCAAAGAAGATTGGTGGATTGTGTAGGGAGGCAAAATGACTCAACCCTATACAAACCCCAACTACGTCTGCGTTCTTATGGATTTTATGATTTTTCACTAAAATTAAGAAGGATCACTGAGATGCAGTACAACATGTCGCTTACTCGCAAGAAAAGTGACACATCTTGCAAAAATTCCTTTTGCGTTTTGTTCCACTAATAGATCTGTCATAGATGCCCCTTGCTAGAGAAAAGTTTCACGTGTAGTTATACCGAAAATCGTTTTATCACGCTTTATGTCCAGTCGTGACCAAAGAAGAGTGGTGGATTGTGTAGGGAGGCAAAATGACTCAACCCTATACAAACCCCAACTACGCCTGCGTTCTTATGGATTTTATGATTTTTCACTGAAATTAAGAAGGATCACTGAGATGCAGTACAATATGTCGCTTACTCGAAGAAAAGTGACGCATCTTGCAAAAATTCCTTTTGCGTTTTGTTCCACTAATACATCTGTCATAGATGCGTCTTGCTAGAGAAAAGTTTCACGTGTAGTTATACCAAAAATCGTTTTATCACGCTTTATGTCCAGTCGTGACCAAAGAAGATTGGTGGATTGTGTAGGGAGGCAAAATGACTCAACCCTATACAAACCCCAACTACGTCTGCGTTCTTATGGATTTTATGATTTTTCACTGAAATTAAGAAGGATCACTGAGATGCAGTACAACATGTCGCTTACTCGCAAGAAAAGTGACACATCTTGCAAAAATTCTTTTTGCGTTTTATTCCACTAACAGATCTGTCATAGATGCGTCTTGCTAGAGAAAAGTTTCACGTGTAGTTATACCGAAAATCGTTTTATCACGCTTTATGTCCAGTCGTGACCAAAGAAGAGTGGTGGATTGTGTAGGGAGGCAAAATGACTCAACCCTATACAAACCCCAACTACGTCTGCGTTCTTATGGATTTTATGATTTTTCACTGAAATTAAGAAGGATCACTGAGATGCAGTAGAACATGTCGCTTACTTGCAAGAAAAGTGACACATCTTGCAAAAATTTCTTTTGCGTTTTGTTCCACTAATAGATCTGTCATAGATGCGTCTTTCAAGAGAAAAGTTTCACGTGTAGTTATACAGAAAATCGTTTTATCACGCTTTATGCCCAGTCGTGACCAAAAAAGAGTGGTGGATTGTGTAGGGAGGCAAAATGACTCAACCCTATACAAACCCCAACTACGTCTGCGTTCTTATGGATTTTATGATTTTTCACTGAAATTAAGAAGGATCACTGAGATGCAGTACAACATGTCGCTTACTCGCAAAAAAAGTGACACATCTTGCAAAAATTCCTTTTGCGTTTTGTTCCACTAATAGATCTGTCATAGATGCGTCTTTCAAGAGAAAAGTTTCACGTGTAGTTATACAGAAAATCGTTTTATCACGCTTTATGCCCAGTCGTGACCAAAAAAGAGTGGTGGATTGTGTAGGGAGGCAAAATGACTCAACCCTATACAAACCCCAACTACGCCTGCGTTCTTATGGATTTTAAGATTTTTCACTGAAATTAAGAAGGATCACTGAGATGCAGTACAATATGTCGCTTACTCGCAAGAAAAGTGACACATCTTGCAAAAATTCCTTTTGCGTTTTGTTCCACTAATAGATCTGTCATAGATGCGCCTTGCTAGAGAAAAGTTTCACGTGTAGTTATACCAAAAATCGTTTTATCACGCTTTATGCCCAGTCGTGACCAAAGAAGAGTGGTGGATTGTGTAGGGAGGCAAAATGACTCAACCCTATACAAACCCCAACTACGCCTGCGTTCTTATGTATTTTATGATTTTTCACTGAAATTAAGAAGGATCACTGAGATGCAGTACAATATGTCGCTTACTCGAAGAAAAGTGACGCATCTTGCAAAAATTCCTTTTGCGTTTTTTTCCACTAATAGATCTGTCATAGATGCGTCTTGCTAGAGAAAAGTTTCACGTGTAGTTATACCGAAAATCGTTTTATCACGCTTTATGTCCAGTCGTGACCAAAGAAGAGTGGTGGATTGTGTAGGGAGGCAAAATGACTCAACCCTATACAAACCCCAACTACGTCTGCGTTCTTATGGATTTTATGATTTTTCACTGAAATTAAGAAGGATCACTGAGATGCAGTACAACATGTCGCTTACTCGCAAGAAAAGTGACACATCTTGCAAAAATTCCTTTTGCGTTTTGTTCCACTAATAGATCTGTCATAGATGCGTCTTGCTAGAGAAAAGTTTCACGTGTAGTTATACCGAAAATCGTTTTATCACGCTTTATGTCCAGTCGTGACCAAAGAAGAGTGGTGGATTGTGTAGGGAGGCAAAATGACTCAACCCTATACAAACCTCAACTACGTCTGCGTTCTTATGGATTTTATGATTTTTCACTGAAATTAAGAAGGATCACTGAGATGCAGTACAACATGTCGCTTACTCGCAAGAAAAGTGACACATCTTGCAAAAATTCCTTTTGCGTTTTGTTCCACTAATAGATCTGTCATAGATGCGTCTTGCTAGAGAAAAGTTTCACGTTTAGTTATACCCAAAATCGTTTTATCACGCTTTATGTCCAGTCGTGACCAAAGAAGAGTGGTGGATTGTGTAGGGAGGCAAAATGACTCAACCCTATACAAACCCCAACTACGCCTGCGTTCTTATGGATTTTATGATTTTTCACTGAAATTAAGAAGGATCACTGAGATGCAGTACAACATGTCGCTTACTCGCAAGAAAAGTGACACATCTTGCAAAAATTCCTTTTGCGTTTTGTTCCACTAATAGATCTGTCATAGATGCGCCTTGCTAGAGAGAAGTTTCACGTGTAGTTATACCGAAAATCGTTTTATCACGCTTTATGTCCAGTCGTTACCAAAGAAGAGTGGTGGATTGTGTAGGGAGGCAAAATGACTCAACCCTATACAAACCCCAACTACGCCTGCGTTCTTATGGATTTTATGATTTTTCACTGAAATTAAGAAGGATCACTGAGATGCAGTACAATATGTCGCTTACTCGAAGAAAAGTGACGCATCTTGCAAAAATTCCTTTTGCGTTTTGTTCCACTAATAGATCTGTCATAGATGCGTCTTGCTAGAGTAAAGTTTCACGTGTAGTTATACCAAAAATCGTTTTATCACGCTTTATGTCCAGTCGTGACCAAAGAAGATTGGTGGATTGTGTAGGGAGGCAAAATGACTCAACCCTATACAAACCCCAACTACGTCTGCGTTCTTATGGATTTTATGATTTTTCACTAAAATTAAGAAGGATCACTGAGATGCAGTACAACATGTCGCTTACTCGCAAGAAAAGTGACACATCTTGCAAAAATTCCTTTTGCGTTTTGTTCCACTAATAGATCTGTCATAGATGCCCCTTGCTAGAGAAAAGTTTCACGTGTAGTTATACCGAAAATCGTTTTATCACGCTTTATGTCCAGTCGTGACCAAAGAAGAGTGGTGGATTGTGTAGGGAGGCAAAATGACTCAACCCTATACAAACCCCAACTACGCCTGCGTTCTTATGGATTTTATGATTTTTCACTGAAATTAAGAAGGATCACTGAGATGCAGTACAATATGTCGCTTACTCGAAGAAAAGTGACGCATCTTGCAAAAATTCCTTTTGCGTTTTGTTCCACTAATACATCTGTCATAGATGCGTCTTGCTAGAGAAAAGTTTCACGTGTAGTTATACCAAAAATCGTTTTATCACGCTTTATGTCCAGTCGTGACCAAAGAAGATTGGTGGATTGTGTAGGGAGGCAAAATGACTCAACCCTATACAAACCCCAACTACGTCTGCGTTCTTATGGATTTTATGATTTTTCACTGAAATTAAGAAGGATCACTGAGATGCAGTACAACATGTCGCTTACTCGCAAGAAAAGTGACACATCTTGCAAAAATTCTTTTTGCGTTTTATTCCACTAACAGATCTGTCATAGATGCGTCTTGCTAGAGAAAAGTTTCACGTGTAGTTATACCGAAAATCGTTTTATCACGCTTTATGTCCAGTCGTGACCAAAGAAGAGTGGTGGATTGTGTAGGGAGGCAAAATGACTCAACCCTATACAAACCCCAACTACGTCTGCGTTCTTATGGATTTTATGATTTTTCACTGAAATTAAGAAGGATCACTGAGATGCAGTAGAACATGTCGCTTACTTGCAAGAAAAGTGACACATCTTGCAAAAATTTCTTTTGCGTTTTGTTCCACTAATAGATCTGTCATAGATGCGTCTTTCAAGAGAAAAGTTTCACGTGTAGTTATACAGAAAATCGTTTTATCACGCTTTATGCCCAGTCGTGACCAAAAAAGAGTGGTGGATTGTGTAGGGAGGCAAAATGACTCAACCCTATACAAACCCCAACTACGTCTGCGTTCTTATGGATTTTATGATTTTTCACTGAAATTAAGAAGGATCACTGAGATGCAGTACAACATGTCGCTTACTCGCAAAAAAAGTGACACATCTTGCAAAAATTCCTTTTGCGTTTTGTTCCACTAATAGATCTGTCATAGATGCGTCTTGCTAGAGAAAAGTTTCACGTGTAGTTATACCGAAAATCGTTTTATCACGCTTTATGTCCAGTCGTGACCAAAGAAGAGTGGTGGATTGTGTAGGGAGGCAAAATGACTCAACCCTATACAAACCTCAACTACGTCTGCGTTCTTATGGATTTTATGATTTTTCACTGAAATTAAGAAGGATCACTGAGATGCAGTACAACATGTCGCTTACTCGCAAGAAAAGTGACACATCTTGCAAAAATTCCTTTTGCGTTTTGTTCCACTAATAGATCTGTCATAGATGCGTCTTGCTAGAGAAAAGTTTCACGTTTAGTTATACCCAAAATCGTTTTATCACGCTTTATGTCCAGTCGTGACCAAAGAAGAGTGGTGGATTGTGTAGGGAGGCAAAATGACTCAACCCTATACAAACCCCAACTACGCCTGCGTTCTTATGGATTTTATGATTTTTCACTGAAATTAAGAAGGATCACTGAGATGCAGTACAACATGTCGCTTACTCGCAAGAAAAGTGACACATCTTGCAAAAATTCCTTTTGCGTTTTGTTCCACTAATAGATCTGTCATAGATGCGCCTTGCTAGAGAGAAGTTTCACGTGTAGTTATACCGAAAATCGTTTTATCACGCTTTATGTCCAGTCGTGACCAAAGAAGAGTGGTGGATTGTGTAGGGAGGCAAAATGACTCAACCCTATACAAACCCCAACTACGCCTGCGTTCTTATGGATTTTATGATTTTTCACTGAAATTAAGAAGGATCACTGAGATGCAGTACAATATGTCGCTTACTCGAAGAAAAGTGACGCATCTTGCAAAAATTCCTTTTGCGTTTTGTTCCACTAATAGATCTGTCATAGATGCGTCTTGCTAGAGTAAAGTTTCACGTGTAGTTATACCAAAAATCGTTTTATCACGCTTTATGTCCAGTCGTGACCAAAGAAGATTGGTGGATTGTGTAGGGAGGCAAAATGACTCAACCCTATACAAACCCCAACTACGTCTGCGTTCTTATGGATTTTATGATTTTTCACTAAAATTAAGAAGGATCACTGAGATGCAGTACAACATGTCGCTTACTCGCAAGAAAAGTGACACATCTTGCAAAAATTCCTTTTGCGTTTTGTTCCACTAATAGATCTGTCATAGATGCCCCTTGCTAGAGAAAAGTTTCACGTGTAGTTATACCGAAAATCGTTTTATCACGCTTTATGTCCAGTCGTGACCAAAGAAGAGTGGTGGATTGTGTAGGGAGGCAAAATGACTCAACCCTATACAAACCCCAACTACGCCTGCGTTCTTATGGATTTTATGATTTTTCACTGAAATTAAGAAGGATCACTGAGATGCAGTACAATATGTCGCTTACTCGAAGAAAAGTGACGCATCTTGCAAAAATTCCTTTTGCGTTTTGTTCCACTAATACATCTGTCATAGATGCGTCTTGCTAGAGAAAAGTTTCACGTGTAGTTATACCAAAAATCGTTTTATCACGCTTTATGTCCAGTCGTGACCAAAGAAGATTGGTGGATTGTGTAGGGAGGCAAAATGACTCAACCCTATACAAACCCCAACTACGTCTGCGTTCTTATGGATTTTATGATTTTTCACTGAAATTAAGAAGGATCACTGAGATGCAGTACAACATGTCGCTTACTCGCAAGAAAAGTGACACATCTTGCAAAAATTCTTTTTGCGTTTTATTCCACTAACAGATCTGTCATAGATGCGTCTTGCTAGAGAAAAGTTTCACGTGTAGTTATACCGAAAATCGTTTTATCACGCTTTATGTCCAGTCGTGACCAAAGAAGAGTGGTGGATTGTGTAGGGAGGCAAAATGACTCAACCCTATACAAACCCCAACTACGTCTGCGTTCTTATGGATTTTATGATTTTTCACTGAAATTAAGAAGGATCACTGAGATGCAGTAGAACATGTCGCTTACTTGCAAGAAAAGTGACACATCTTGCAAAAATTTCTTTTGCGTTTTGTTCCACTAATAGATCTGTCATAGATGCGTCTTTCAAGAGAAAAGTTTCACGTGTAGTTATACAGAAAATCGTTTTATCACGCTTTATGCCCAGTCGTGACCAAAAAAGAGTGGTGGATTGTGTAGGGAGGCAAAATGACTCAACCCTATACAAACCCCAACTACGTCTGCGTTCTTATGGATTTTATGATTTTTCACTGAAATTAAGAAGGATCACTGAGATGCAGTACAACATGTCGCTTACTCGCAAAAAAAGTGACACATCTTGCAAAAATTCCTTTTGCGTTTTGTTCCACTAATAGATCTGTCATAGATGCTTTTTTCAAGAGAAAAGTTTCACGTGTAGTTATACAGAAAATCGTTTTATCACGCTTTATGCCCAGTCGTGACCAAAAAAGAGTGGTGGATTGTGTAGGGAGGCAAAATGACTCAACCCTATACAAACCCCAACTACGCCTGCGTTCTTATGGATTTTAAGATTTTTCACTGAAATTAAGAAGGATCACTGAGATGCAGTACAATATGTCGCTTACTCGCAAGAAAAGTGACACATCTTGCAAAAATTCCTTTTGCGTTTTGTTCCACTAATAGATCTGTCATAGATGCGCCTTGCTAGAGAAAAGTTTCACGTGTAGTTATACCAAAAATCGTTTTATCACGCTTTATGCCCAGTCGTGACCAAAGAAGAGTGGTGGATTGTGTAGGGAGGCAAAATGACTCAACCCTATACAAACCCCAACTACGCCTGCGTTCTTATGTATTTTATGATTTTTCACTGAAATTAAGAAGGATCACTGAGATGCAGTACAATATGTCGCTTACTCGAAGAAAAGTGACGCATCTTGCAAAAATTCCTTTTGCGTTTTTTTCCACTAATAGATCTGTCATAGATGCGTCTTGCTAGAGAAAAGTTTCACGTGTAGTTATACCGAAAATCGTTTTATCACGCTTTATGTCCAGCCGTGACCAAAGAAGAGTGGTGGATTGTGTAGGGAGGCAAAATGACTGAACCCTATACAAACCCCAACTACGTCTGCGTTCTTATGGATTTTATGATTTTTCACTGAAATTAAGAAGGATCACTGAGATGCAGTACAACATGTCGCATGCTCGCAAGAAAAGTGACACATCTTGCAAAAATTCCTTTTGCGTTTTGTTCCACTAATAGATCTGTCATAGATGCGTCTTGCTAGAGAAAAGTTTCACGTGTAGTTATACCGAAAATCGTTTTATCACGCTTTATGTCCAGTCGTGACCAAAGAAGAGTGGTGGATTGTGTAGGGAGGCAAAATGACTCAACCCTATACAAACCCCAACTACGTCTGCGTTCTTATGGATTTTATGATTTTTCACTGAAATTAAGAAGGATCACTGAGATGCAGTACAACATGTCGCATGCTCGCAAGAAAAGTGACACATCTTGCAAAAATTCCTTTTGCGTTTTGTTCCACTAATAGATCTGTCATAGATGCGTCTTGCTAGAGAAAAGTTTCACGTGTAGTTATACCGAAAATCGTTTTATCACGCTTTATGTCCAGTCGTGACCAAAGAAGAGTGGTGGATTGTGTAGGGAGGCAAAATGACTCAACCCTATACAAACCCCAACTACGTCTGCGTTCTTATGGATTTTATGATTTTTCACTGAAATTAAGAAGGATCACTGAGATGCAGTACAACATGTCGCATGCTCGCAAGAAAAGTGACACATCTTGCAAAAATTCCTTTTGCGTTTTGTTCCACTAATAGATCTGTCATGGATGCGTCTTGCTAGAGAAAAGTTTCACGTGTAGTTATACCAAAAATCGTTTTATCACGCTTTATGTCCAGTCGTGACCAAAGAAGATTGGTGGATTGTGTAGGGAGGCAAAATGACTCAACCCTATACAAACCCCAACTACGTCTGCGTTCTTATGGATTTTATGATTTTTCACTGAAATTAAGAAGGATCACTGAGATGCAGTACAACATGTCGCTTACTCGCAAGAAAAGTGACACATCTTGCAAAAATTCCTTTTGCGTTTTGTTCCACTAATAGATCTGTCATAGATGCGTCTTGCTAGAGAAAAGTTTCACGTGTAGTTATACCGAAAATCGTTTTATCACGCTTTATGTCCAGTCGTGACCAAAGAAGAGTGGTGGATTGTGTAGGGAGGCAAAATGACTCAACCCTATACAAACCCCAACTACGCCTGCGTTCTTATGGATTTTATGATTTTTCACTGAAATTAAGAAGGATCACTGAGATGCAGTACAATATGTCGCTTACTCGAAGAAAAGTGACGCATCTTGCAAAAATTCCTTTTGCGTTTTGTTCCACTAATAGATCTGTCATAGATGCGTCTTGCTAGAGTAAAGTTTCACGTGTAGTTATACCAAAAATCGTTTTATCACGCTTTATGTCCAGTCGTGACCAAAGAAGATTGGTGGATTGTGTAGGGAGGCAAAATGACTCAACCCTATACAAACCCCAACTACGTCTGCGTTCTTATGGATTTTATGATTTTTCACTGAAATTAAGAAGGATCACTGAGATGCAGTAGAACATGTCGCTTACTCGCAAGAAAAGTGACACATCTTGCAAAAATTCCTTTTGCGTTTTGTTCCACTAATAGATCTGTCATAGATGCGTCTTGCTAGAGAAAAGTTTCACGTGTAGTTATACCGAAAATCGTTTTATCACGCTTTATGTCCAGTCGTGACCAAAGAAGAGTGGTGGATTGTGTAGGGAGGCAAAATGGCTCAACCCCATAGAAACCTCAACTACGTCTGCGTTCTTATGGATTTTATGATTTTTCACTGAAATTAAGAAGGTTCACTGAGATGCAGTACAACATGTCGCTTACTCGCAAGAAAAGTGACACATCTTGCAAAAATTCCTTTTGCATTTTGTTCCACTAATAGATCTGTCATAGATGTGTCTTGCTAGAGAAAAGTTTCACGTGTAGTTATAACGAAAATCGTTTTATCACGCTTTATGTCCAGTCGTGACCAAAGAAGCGGGGTGGATTGTGTAGGGAGGCAAAATGACTCAACCCTATACAAACCCCAACTACGCCTGCGTTCTTATGGATTTTATGATTTTTCACTGAAATTAAGAAGGATCACTGAGATGCAGTACAATATGTCGCTTACTCGCAAGAAAAGTGACACATCTTGCAAAAATTCCTTTTGCGTTTTGTTCCACTAATAGATCTGTCATAGATGCCCCTTGCTAGAGAAAAGTTTCACGTGTAGTTATACCGAAAATCGTTTTATCACGCTTTATGTCCAGTCGTGACGAAAGAAGAGTGGTGGATTGTGTAGGGAGGCAAAATGACTCAACCCTATACAAACCCCAACTACGCCTGCGTTCTTATGGATTTTATGATTTTTCACTGAAATTAAGAAGGATCACTGAGATGCAGTACAATATGTCGCTTACTCGAAGAAAAGTGACGCATCTTGCAAAAATTCCTTTTGCGTTTTGTTCCACTAATACATCTGTCATAGATGCGTCTTGCTAGAGAAAAGTTTCACGTGTAGTTATACCAAAAATCGTTTTATCACGCTTTATGTCCAGTCGTGACCAAAGAAGATTGGTGGATTGTGTAGGGAGGCAAAATGACTCAACCCTTTACAAACCCCAACTACGTCTGCGTTCTTATGGATTTTATGATTTTTCACTGAAATTAAGAAGGATCACTGAGATGCAGTACAACATGTCGCTTACTCGCAAGAAAAGTGACACATTTTGCAAAAATTCTTTTTGCGTTTTATTCCACTAACAGATCTGTCATAGATGCGTCTTGCTAGAGAAAAGTTTCACGTGTAGTTATACCGAAAATCGTTTTATCACGCTTTATGCCCAGTCGTGACCAAAAAAGAGTGGTGGATTGTGTAGGGAGGCAAAATGACTCAACCCTATACAAACCCCAACTACGTCTGCGTTCTTATGGATTTTATGATTTTTCACTGAAATTAAGAAGGATCACTGAGATGCAGTACAACATGTCGCTTACTCGCAAGAAAAGTGACACATCTTGCAAAAATTCCTTTTGCGTTTTGTTCCACTAATAGATCTGTCATAGATGCGTCTTTCAAGAGAAAAGTTTCACGTGTAGTTATACAGAAAATCGTTTTATCACGCTTTATGCCCAGTCGTGACCAAAAAAGAGTGGTGGATTGTGTAGGGAGGCAAAATGACTCAACCCTATACAAACCCCAACTACGCCTGCGTTCTTATGGATTTTAAGATTTTTCACTGAAATTAAGAAGGATCACTGAGATGCAGTACAATATGTCGCTTACTCGCAAGAAAAGTGACACATCTTGCAAAAATTCCTTTTGCGTTTTGTTCCACTAATAGATCTGTCATAGATGCGCCTTGCTAGAGAAAAGTTTCACGTGTAGTTATACCGAAAATCGTTTTATCACGCTTTATGCCCAGTCGTGACCAAAGAAGAGTGGTGGATTGTGTAGGGAGGCAAAATGACTCAACCCTATACAAACCCCAACTACGCCTGCGTTCTTATGTATTTTATGATTTTTCACTGAAATTAAGAAGGATCACTGAGATGCAGTACAATATGTCGCTTACTCGAAGAAAAGTGACGCATCTTGCAAAAATTCCTTTTGCGTTTTGTTCCACTAATAGATCTGTCATAGATGCGTCTTGCTAGAGAAAAGTTTCACGTGTAGTTATACCGAAAATCGTTTTATCACGCTTTATGTCCAGCCGTGACCAAAGAAGAGTGGTGGATTGTGTAGGGAGGCAAAATGACTCAACCCTATACAAACCCCAACTACGTCTGCGTTCTTATGGATTTTATGATTTTTCACTGAAATTAAGAAGGATCACTGAGATGCAGTACAACATGTCGCATGCTCGCAAGAAAAGTGACACATCTTGCAAAAATTCCTTTTGCGTTTTGTTCCACTAATAGATCTGTCATAGATGCGTCTTGCTAGAGAAAAGTTTCACGTGTAGTTATACCAAAAATCGTTTTATCACGCTTTATGTCCAGTCGTGACCAAAGAAGATTGGTGGATTGTGTAGGGAGGCAAAATGACTCAACCCTATACAAACCCCAACTACGTCTGCGTTCTTATGGATTTTATGATTTTTCACTGAAATTAAGAAGGATCACTGAGATGCAGTACAACATGTCGCTTACTCGCAAGAAAAGTGACACATCTTGCAAAAATTCCTTTTGCGTTTTGTTCCACTAATAGATCTGTCATAGATGCGTCTTGCTAGAGAAAAGTTTCACGTGTAGTTATACCGAAAATCGTTTTATCACGCTTTATGTCCAGTCGTGACCAAAGAAGAGTGGTGGATTGTGTAGGGAGGCAAAATGACTCAACCCTATACAAACCCCAACTACGTCTGCGTTCTTATGGATTTTATGATTTTTCACTGAAATTAAGAAGGATCACTGAGATGCAGTACAACATGTCGCATGCTCGCAAGAAAAGTGACACATCTTGCAAAAATTCCTTTTGCGTTTTGTTCCACTAATAGATCTGTCATAGATGCGTCTTGCTAGAGAAAAGTTTCACGTGTAGTTATACCAAAAATCGTTTTATCACGCTTTATGTCCAGTCGTGACCAAAGAAGAGTGGTGGATTGTGTAGGGAGGCAAAATGACTCAACCCTATAGAAACCTCAACTACGTCTGCGTTCTTATGGATTTTATGATTTTTCACTGAAATTAAGAAGGTTCACTGAGATGCAGTACAACATGTCGCTTACTTGCAAGAAAAGTGACACATCTTGCAAAAATTTCTTTTGCGTTTTGATCCACTAATAGATCTGTCATAGATGCGTCTTTCAAGAGAAAAGTTTCACGTGTAGTTATACAGAAAATCGTTTTATCACGCTTTATGCCCAGTCGTGACCAAAAAAGAGTGGTGGATTGTGTAGGGAGGCAAAATGACTCAACCCTATACAAACCCCAACTACGTCTGCGTTCTTATGGATTTTATGATTTTTCACTGAAATTAAGAACGATCACTGAGATGCAGTACAACATGTCGCTTACTCGCAAGAAAAGTGACACATCTTGCAAAAATTCCTTTTGCGTTTTGTTCCACTAATAGATCTGTCATAGATGCGTCTTGCTAGAGAAAAGTTTCACGTGCAGTTATACCGAAAATCGTTTTATCACGCTTTATGTCCAGTCGTGACCAAAGAAGAGTGGTGGATTGTGTAGGGAGGCAAAATGACTCAACCCTATAGAAACCTCAACTACGTCTGCGTTCTTATGGATTTTATGATTTTTCACTGAAATTAAGAAGGTTCACTGAGATGCAGTACAACATGTCGCTTACTCGCAAGAAAAGTGACACATCTTGCAAAAATTCTTTTGCGTTTTGTTCCACTAATAGATCTGTCATAGATGCGTCTTTCTAGAGAAAAGTTTCACGTGTAGTTACACCGAAAATCGTTTTATCACGCTTTATGCCCAGTCGTGACCAAAGAAGAGTGGTGGATTGTGTATGGAGGCAAAATTACTCAACCCTATACAAACCCCAACTACGCCTGCGTTCTTATGGATTTTATGATTTTTCACTGAAATTAAGAAGGATGACTGAGATGCAGTAGAACATGTCGCTTACTTGCAAGAAAAGTGACACATCTTGCAAAAGTTCTTTTGCGTTTTGTTCCACTAATAGATCTGTCATAGATGTGTCTTTCAAGAGAAAAGTTTCACGTGTAGTTATACAGAAAATCGTTTTATCACGCTTTATGCCCAGTCGTGACCAAAAAAGAGTGGTGGATTGTGTAGGGAGGCAAAATGACTCAACCCTATACAAACCTCAACTACGTCTGCGTTCTTATGGATTTTATGATTTTTCACTGAAATTAAGAAGGATCACTGATATGCAGTACAACATGTCGCTTACTCGCAAGAAAAGTGACACATCTTGCAAAAATTCCTTTTGCGTTTTGTTCCACTAATAGATCTGTCATAGATGCGTCTTTCTAGAGAAAAGTTTCACGTGTATTTATACCGCAAATCGTTTTATCACGCTTTATGCCCAGTCGTGACCAAAGAAGAGTGGTGGATTGTGTAGGGAGGCAAAATGACTCAACCCTATACAAACCCCAACTACGTCTGCGTTCTTATGGATTTTATGATTTTTCACTGAAAGTAAGAAGGATCACTGAGATGCAGTACAGCATGTCGCTTACTCGCAAGAAAAGTGGCACATCTTACAAAAATTCCGTTTGCGTTTTGTTCCACTAATAGATCTGTCATAGATGCGTCTTGCTAGAGAAAAGTTTCACGTGTAGTTATACCGAAAATCATTTTATCACGCTTTATGTCCAAACGTGACCAAAGAAGATTGGTGGATTGTGTAGGGAGGCAAAATGACTCAACCCTATACAAACCTCAACTACGTCTGCGTTCTTATGGATTTTATGATTTTTCACTGAAATTAAGAAGGATCACTGAGATGCAGTACAACATGTCGCTTACTCGCAAGAAAAGTGACACATCTTGCAAAAATTCCTTTTGCGTTTTGTTCCACTAATAGATCTGTCACAGATGCGTCTTTCTAGAGAAAAGTTTCACGTGTAGTTATACCGAAAATCGTTTTATCACGCTTTATGTCTAGTCGTGACCAAAAAAGAGTGGTGGATTGTGTAGGGAGGCAAAATGACTCAACCCTATACAAACCCCAACTACGTCTGCGTTCTTATGGATTTTATGATTTTTCACTGAAATTAAGAAGGATCACTGAGATGCAGTAGAACATGTCGATTACTTGCAAGAAAAGTGACACATCTTGCAAAAATTTCTTTTGCGTTTTGTTCCACTAATAGATCTGTCATAGATGCGTCTTTCAAGAGAAAAGTTTCACGTGTAGTTATACAGAAAATCGTTTTATCACGCTTTATGCCCAGTCGTGACCAAAAAAGAGTGGTGGATTGTGTAGGGAGGCAAAATGACTCAACCCTATACAAACCCCAACTACGTCTGCGTTCTTATGGATTTTATGATTTTTCACTGAAATTAAGAAGGATCACTGAGATGCAGTACAACATGTCGCTTACTCGCAAGAAAAGTGACACATCTTGCAAAAATTCCTTTTGCGTTTTGTTCCACTAATAGATCTGTCATAGATGCGTCTTGCTAGAGAAAAGTTTCACGTGCAGTTATACCGAAAATCGTTTTATCACGCTTTATGTCCAGTCGTGACCAAAGAAGAGTGGTGGATTGTGTAGGGAGGCAAAATGACTCAACCCTATAGAAACCTCAACTACGTCTGCGTTCTTATGGATTTTATGATTTTTCACTGAAATTAAGAAGGTTCACTGAGATGCAGCACAACATGTCGCTTACTCGCAAGAAAAGTGACACATCTTGCAAAAATTCTTTTGCGTTTTGTTCCACTAATAGATCTGTCATAGATGCGTCTTTCTAGAGAAAGGTTTCACGTGTAGTTATACCGAAAATCGTTTTATCACGCTTTATGCCCAGTCGTGACCAAAGAAGAGTGGTGGATTGTGTATGGAGGCAAAATTACTCAACCCTATACAAACCCCAACTACGCCTGCGTTCTTATGGATTTTATGATTTTTCACTGAAATTAAGAAGGATGACTGAGATGCAGTAGAACATGTCGCTTACTTGCAAGAAAAGTGACACATCTTGCAAAAATTTCTTTTGCGTTTTGTTCCACTAATAGATCTGTCATAGATGCGTCTTTCAAGAGAAAAGTTTCACGTGTAGTTATACAGAAAATCGTTTTATCACGCTTTATGCCCAGTCGTGACCAAAAAAGAGTGGTGGATTGTGTAGGGAGGCAAAATGACTCAACCCTATACAAACCTCAACTACGTCTGCGTTCTTATGGATTTTATGATTTTTCACTGAAATTAAGAAGGATCACTGAGATGCAGTACAACATGTCGCTTACTCGCAAGAAAAGTGACACATCTTGCAAAAATTCCTTTTGCGTTTTGTTCCACTAATAGATCTGTCATAGATGCGTCTTTCTAGAGAAAAGTTTCACGTGTATTTATACCGCAAATCGTTTTATCACGCTTTATGCCCAGTCGTGACCAAAGAAGAGTGGTGGATTGTGTAGGGAGGCAAAATGACTCAACCCTATACAAACCCCAACTACGTCTGCGTTCTTATGGATTTTATGATTTTTCACTGAAAGTAAGAAGGATCACTGAGATGCAGTACAACATGTCGCTTACTCGCAAGAAATGTGGCACATCTTACAAAAATTCCGTTTGCGTTTTGTTCCACTAATAGATCTGTCATAGATGCGTCTTGCTAGAGAAAAGTTTCACGTGTAGTTATACCGAAAATCGTTTTATCACGCTTTATGTCCAATCGTGACCAAAGAAGAGTGGTGGATTGTGTAGGGATGCAAAATGACTCAACCCTATACAAACCTCAACTACGTCTGCGTTCTTATGGATTTTATGATTTTTCACTGAAATTAAGAAGGATCACTGAGATGCAGTACAACATGTCGCTTACTCGCAAGAAAAGTGACACATCTTGCAAAAATTCCTTTTGCGTTTTATTCCACTAATAGATCTGTCACAGATGCGTCTTTCTAGAGAAAAGTTTCACGTGTAGTTATACCGAAAATCGTTTTATCACGCTTTATGTCTAGTCGTGACCAAAAAAGAGTGGTGGATTGTGTAGGGAGGCAAAATGACTCAACCCTATACAAACCCCAACTACGTCTGCGTTCTTATGGATTTTATGATTTTTCACTGAAATTAAGAAGGATCACTGAGATGCAGTACAACATGTCGCTAACTCGCAAGAAAAGTGACACATCTTGCAAAAATTCCTTTTGCGTTTTGTTCCACTAATAGATCTGTCATAGATGCCCCTTGCTAGAGAAAAGTTTCACGTGTAGTTATACCGAAAATCGTTTTATCACGCTTTATGTCCAGTCGTGACCAAAGAAGAGTGGTGGATTGTGTAGGGAGGCAAAATGACTCAACCCTATACAAACCCCAACTACGCCTGCGTTCTTATGGATTTTATGATTTTTCACTGAAATTAAGAAGGATCACTGAGATGCAGTACAATATGTCGCTTACTCGAAGAAAAGTGACGCATCTTGCAAAAATTCCTTTTGCGTTTTGTTCCACTAATACATCTGTCATAGATGCGTCTTGCTAGAGAAAAGTTTCACGTGTAGTTATACCAAAAATCGTTTTATCACGCTTTATGTCCACTCGTGACCAAAGAAGATTGGTGGATTGTGTAGGGAGGCAAAATGACTCAACCCTATACAAACCCCAACTACGTCTGCGTTCTTATGGATTTTATGATTTTTCACTGAAATTAAGAAGGATCACTGAGATGCAGTACAACATGTCGCTTACTCGCAAGAAATGTGACACATCTTGCAAAAATTCTTTTTGCGTTTTATTCCACTAATAGATCTGTCATAGATGCGTCTTGCTAGAGAAAAGTTTCACGTGTAGTTATACCGAAAATCGTTTTATCACGCTTTATGTCCAGTCGTGACCAAAGAAGAGTGGTGGATTGTGTAGGGAGGCAAAATGACTCAACACTATACAAACCCCAACTACGTCTGCGTTCTTATGGATTTTATGATTTTTCACTGAAATTAAGAAGGATCACTGAGATGCAGTAGAACATGTCGCTTACTTGCAAGAAAAGTGACACATCTTGCAAAAATTTCTTTTGCGTTTTGTTCCACTAATAGATCTGTCATAGATGCGTCTTTCAAGAGAAAAGTTTCACGTGTAGTTCTACAGAAAATCGTTTTATCACGCTTTATGCCCAGTCGTGACCAAAAAAGAGTGGTGGATTGTGTAGGGAGGCAAAATGACTCAACCCTATACAAACCCCAACAACGTCTGCGTTCTTATGGATTTTATGATTTTTCACTGAAATTAAGAAGGATCACTGAGATGCAGTACAACATGTCGCTTACTCGCAAGAAAAGTGACACATCTTGCAAAAATTCCTTTTGCGTTTTGTTCCACTAATAGATCTGTCATAGATGAGTCTTGCTAGAGAAAAGTTTCACGTGCAGTTATACCGAAAATCGTTTTATCACGCTTTATGTCCAGTCGTGACCAAAGAAGAGTGGTGGATTGTGTAGGGATGCAAAATGACTCAACCCTATAGAAACCTCAACTACGTCTGCGTTCTTATGGATTTTATGATTTTTCACTGAAATTAAGAAGGTTCACTGAGATGCAGTACAACATGTCGCTTACTCGCAAGAAAAGTGACACATCTTGCAAAAATTCTTTTGCGTTTTGTTCCACTAATAGATCTGTCATAGATGCGTCTTTCTAGAGAAAAGTTTCACGTGTAGTTATACCGATAATCGTTTTATCACGCTTTATGCCCAGTCGTGACCAAAGAAGAGTGGTGGATTGTGTATGGAGGCAAAATTACTCAACCCTATACAAACCCCAACTACGCCTGCGTTCTTATGGATTTTATGATTTTTCACTGAAATTAAGAAGGATGACTGAGATGCAGTAGAACATGTCGCTTACTTGCAAGAAAAGTGACACATCTTGCAAAAATTTCTTTTGCGTTTTGTTCCACTAATAGATCTGTCATAGATGCGTCTTTCTAGAGAAAAGTTTCACGTGTAGTTATACCGAAAATCGTTTTATCACGCTTTATGCCCAGTCGTGACCAAAGAAGAGTGGTGGATTGTGTATGGAGGCAAAATTACTCAACCCTATACAAACCCCAACTACGCCTGCGTTCTTATGGATTTTATGATTTTTCACTGAAATTAAGAAGGATCACTGAGATGCAGTACAACATGTCGCTTACTCGCAAGAAAAGTGACACATCTTGCAAAAATTCCTTTTGCGTTTTGTTCCACTAATAGATCTGTCATAGATGCGTCTTTCTATAGAAAAGTTTCACGTGTATTTATACCGCAAATCGTTTTATCACGCTTTATGCCCAGTCGTGACCAAAGAAGAGTGGAGGATTGTGTAGGGAGGCAAAATGACTCAACCCTATACAAACCCCAACCGCGTCTGCGTTCTTATGGATTTTATGATTTTTCACTGAAAGTAAGAAGGATCACTGAGATGCAGTACAACATGTCGCTTACTCGCAAGAAAAGTGACACATCTTGCAAAAATTCCTTTTGCGTTTTGTTCCACTAATAGATCTGTCATAGATGCGTCTTTCTAGAGAAAAGTTTCACGTGTAGTTATACCGAAAATCGTTTTATCACGCTTTATGTCTAGTCGTGACCAAAAAAGAGTGGTGGATTGTGTAGGGAGGCAAAATGACTCAACCCTATACAAACCCCAACTATGTCTGCGTTCTTATGGATTTTATGATTTTTCACTGAAATTAAGAAGGATCACTGAGATGCAGTACAACATGTCGCTTACTCGCAAGAAAAGTGACACATCTTGCAAAAATTCCTTTTGCGTTTTGTTCCACTAATAGATCTGTCATAGATGCCCCTTGCTAAAGAAAAGTTTCACGTGTAGTTATACCGAAAATCGTTTTATCACGCTTTATGTCCAGTCGTGACCAAAGAAGAGTGGTGGATTGTGTAGGGAGGAAAAATGACTCAACCCTATACAAACCCCAACTACGCCTGCGTTCTTATGGATTTTATGATTTTTCACTGAAATTAAGAAGGATCACTGAGATGCAGTACAATATGTCGCTTACTCGAAGAAAAGTGACGCATCTTGCAAAAATTCCTTTTGCGTTTTGTTCCACTAATACATCTGTCATAGATGCGTCTTGCTAGAGAAAAGTTTCACGTGTAGTTATACCAAAAATCGTTTTATCACGCTTTATGTCCACTCGTGACCAAAGAAGATTGGTGGATTGTGTAGGGAGGCAAAATGACTCAACCCTATACAAACCCCAACTACGTCTGCGTTCTTATGGATTTTATGATTTTTCACTGAAATTAAGAAGGATCACTGAGATGCAGTACAACATGTCGCTTACTCGCAAGAAATGTGACACATCTTGCAAAAATTCTTTTTGCGTTTTATTCCACTAATAGATCTGTCATAGATGCGTCTTGCTAGAGAAAAGTTTCACGTGTAGTTATACCGAAAATCGTTTTATCACGCTTTATGTCCAGTCGTGACCAAAGAAGAGTGGTGGATTGTGTAGGGAGGCAAAATGACTCAACACTATACAAACCCCAACTACGTCTGCGTTCTTATGGATTTTATGATTTTTCACTGAAATTAAGAAGGATCACTGAGATGCAGTAGAACATGTCGCTTACTTGCAAGAAAAGTGACACATCTTGCAAAAATTTCTTTTGCGTTTTGTTCCACTAATAGATCTGTCATAGATGCGTCTTTCAAGAGAAAAGTTTCACGTGTAGTTCTACAGAAAATCGTTTTATCACGCTTTATGCCCAGTCGTGACCAAAAAAGAGTGGTGGATTGTGTAGGGAGGCAAAATGACTCAACCCTATACAAACCCCAACAACGTCTGCGTTCTTATGGATTTTATGATTTTTCACTGAAATTAAGAAGGATCACTGAGATGCAGTACAACATGTCGCTTACTCGCAAGAAAAGTGACACATCTTGCAAAAATTCCTTTTGCGTTTTGTTCCACTAATAGATCTGTCATAGATGAGTCTTGCTAGAGAAAAGTTTCACGTGCAGTTATACCGAAAATCGTTTTATCAGGCTTTATGTCCAGTCGTGACCAAAGAAGAGTGGTGGATTGTGTAGGGATGCAAAATGACTCAACCCTATAGAAACCTCAACTACGTCTGCGTTCTTATGGATTTTATGATTTTTCACTGAAATTAAGAAGGTTCACTGAGATGCAGTACAACATGTCGCTTACTCGCAAGAAAAGTGACACATCTTGCAAAAATTCTTTTGCGTTTTGTTCCACTAATAGATCTGTCATAGATGCGTCTTTCTAGAGAAAAGTTTCACGTGTAGTTATACCGAAAATCGTTTTATCACGCTTTATGCCCAGTCGTGACCAAAGAAGAGTGGTGGATTGTGTATGGAGGCAAAATTACTCAACCCTATACAAACCCCAACGCCTGCGTTCTTATGGATTTTATGATTTTTCACTGAAATTAAGAAGGATGACTGAGATGCAGTAGAACATGTCGCTTACTTGCAAGAAAAGTGACACATCTTGCAAAAATTTCTTTTGCGTTTTGTTCCACTAATAGATCTGTCATAGATGCGTCTTTCAAGAGAAAAGTTTCACGTGTAGTTATACAGAAAATCGTTTTATCACGCTTTATGCCCAGTCGTGACTAAAAAAGAGTGGTGGATTGTGTAGGGAGGCAAAATGACTCAACCCTATACAAACCTCAACTACGTCTGCGTTCTTATGGATTTTATGATTTTTCACTGAAATTAAGAAGGATCACTGAGATGCAGTACAACATGTCGCTTACTCGCAAGAAAAGTGACATATCTTGCAAAAATTCCTTTTGCGTTTTGTTCCACTAATAGATCTGTCATAGATGCGTCTTTCTAGAGAAAAGTTTCACGTGTATTTATACCGCAAATCGTTTTATCACGCTTTATGCCCAGTCGTGACCAAAGAAGAGTGGTGGATTGTGTAGGGAGGCAAAATGACTCAACCCTATACAAACCCCAACCGCGTCTGCGTTCTTATGGATTTTATGATTTTTCACTGAAAGTAAGAAGGATCACTGAGATGCAGTACAACATGTCGCTTACTCGCAAGAAAAGTGACACATCTTGCAAAAATTCCTTTTGCGTTTTGTTCCACTAATAGATCTGTCACAGATGCGTCTTTCTAGAGAAAAGTTTCACGTGTAGTTATACCGAAAATCGTTTTATCACGCTTTATGTCTAGTCGTGACCAAAAAAGAGTGGTGGATTGTGTAGGGAGGCAAAATGACTCAACCCTATACAAACCCCAACTACGTCTGCGTTCTTATGGATTTTATGATTTTTCACTGAAATTAAGAAGGATCACTGAGATGCAGTACAACATGTCGCTTACTCGCAAGAAAAGTGACACATCTTGCAAAAATTCCTTTTGCGTTTTGTTCCACTAATAGATCTGTCATAGATGCGTCTTTCTAGAGAAAAGTTTCACGTGTATTTATACCGCAAATCGTTTTATCACGCTTTATGCCCAGTCGTGACCAAAGAAGAGTGGTGGATTGTGTAGGGAGGCAAAATGACTCAACCCTATACAAACCCCAACCGCGTCTGCGTTCTTATGGATTTTATGATTTTTCACTGAAAGTAAGGAGGATCACTGAGATGCAGTACAACATGTCGCTAACTCGCAAGAAAAGTGGCACATCTTACAAAAATTCCGTTTGCGTTTTGTTCCACTAATAGATCTGTCATAGATGCGTCTTGCTAGAGAAAAGTTTCACGTGTAGTTATACCGAAAATCGTTTTATCACGCTTTATGTCCAATCGTGACCAAAGAAGAGTGGTGGATTGTGTAGGGAGGCAAAATGACTCAACCCTATACAAACCTCAACTACGTCTGCGTTCTTATGGATTTTATGATTTTTCACTGAAATTAAGAAGGATCACTGAGATGCAGTACAACATGTCGCTTACTCGCAAGAAAAGTGACACATCTTGCAAAAATTCCTTTTGCGTTTTGTTCCACTAATAGATCTGTCACAGATGCGTCTTTCTAGAGAAAAGTTTCACGTGTAGTTATACCGAAAATCGTTTTATCACGCTTTATGTCTAGTCGTGACCAAAAAAGAGTGGTGGATTGTGTAGGGAGGCAAAATGACTCAACCCTATACAAACCCCAACTACGTCTGCGTTCTAATGGATTTTATGATTTTTCACTGAAATTAAGAAGGATCACTGAGATGCAGTACAACATGTCGCTTACTCGCAAGAAAAGTGACACATCTTGCAAAAATTCCTTTTGCGTTTTGTTCCACTAATAGATCTATCATAGATGCGTCTTGCTAGAGAAAAGTTTCACGTGTAGTTATACCGAAAATCGTTTTATCACGCTTTATGTCCAGTCGTGACCAAAGAAGAGTGGTGGATTGTGTAGGGAGGCAAAATGATTCAACCCTATACAAGCCCCAACTACGTCTGCGTTCTTATGGATTTTATGATTCTTCACTGAAATTAAGAAGGATCACTGAGATGCAGTACAACATGTCGCTTACTCGCAAGAAAAGTGACACATCTTGCAAAAATTCCTTTTGCGTTTTGTTCCACTAATAGATCTGTCATAGATGCGTCTTGCTAGAGAAAAGTTTCACGTGTAGTTATACCGAAAATCGTTTTATCACGCTTTATGTCCAGTCGTGACCAAAGAAGAGTGGTGGATTGTGTAGGGAGGCAAAATGACTTAACCCTATGCAATCCCCAACTACGTCTGCGTTCTTATGGATTTTATGATTTTTCACTGAAATTAAGAAGGATCACTGAGATGCAGTACAACATGTCGCTTACTCGCAAGAAATGTGACACATCTTGCAAAAATTCCTTTTGCGTTTTGTTCCACTAATAGATCTGTCATAGATGCGTCTTGCTAGAGAAAAGTTTCACGTGTAGTTATACCGAAAATCGTTTTATCACGCTTTATGTCCAGTCGTGACCAAAGAGGAGTGGTGGATTGTGTAGGGAGGCAAAATGACTCAACCCTATAGAAACCTCAACTACGTCTGCGTTCTTATGGATTTTATGATTTTTCACTGAAATTAAGAAGGTTCACTGAGATGCAGTACAACATGTCGCTTACTCGCAAGAAAAGTGACACATCTTGCAAAAATTCTTTTGCGTTTTGTTCCACTAATAGATCTGTCATAGATGCGTCTTTCTAGAGAAAAGTTTCACGTGTAGTTATACCGAAAATCGTTTTATCACGCTTTATGCCCAGTCGTGAACAAAGAAGAGTGGTGGATTGTGTATGGAGGCAAAATTACTCAACCCTATACAAACCCCAACTACGTCTGCGTTCTTATGGATTTTATGATTTTTCACTGAAATTAAGAAGGATCACTCAGATGCAGTAGAACATGTCGCTTACTTGCAAGAAAAGTGACACATCTTGCAAAAATTTCTTTTGCGTTTTGTTCCACTAATAGATCTGTCATAGATGCGTCTTTCAAGAGAAAAGTTTCACGTGTAGTTATACAGAAAATCGTTTTATCACGCTTTATGCCCAGTCGTGACCAAAAAATAGTGGTGGATTGTGTAGGGAGGCAAAATGACTCAACCCTATACAAACCTCAACTACGTCTGCGTTCTTATGGATTTTATGATTTTTCACTGAAATTAAGAAGGATCACTGAGATGCAGTACAACATGTCGCTTACTCGCAAGAAAAGTGACCCATCTTGCAAAAATTCCTTTTGCGTTTTGTTCCACTAATAGATCTGTCATAGATGCGTCTTTCTAGAGAAAAGTTTCACGTGTATTTATACCGCAAATCGTTTTATCACGCTTTATGCCCAGTCGTGACCAAAGAAGAGTGGTGGATTGTGTAGGGAGGCAAAATGACTCAACCCTATACAAACCCCAACTACGTCTGCGTTCTTATGGATTTTATGATTTTTCACTGAAATTAAGAAGGATCACTGAGATGCAGTACAACATGTCGCTTACTCGCAAGAAAAGTGGCACGTCTTACAAAAATTCCGTATGCGTTTTGTTCCACTAATAGATCTGTCATAGATGCGTCTTGCTAGAGAAAAGTTTCACGTGTAGTTATACCGAAAATCGTTTTATCACGCTTTATGTCCAGTCGTGACCAAAGAAGAGTGGTGGATTGTGTAGGGAGGCAAAATGACTCAACCCTATACAAACCCCAACTACGTCTGCGTTCTTATGGATTTTATGATTTTTCACTGAAATTAAGAAGGATCACTGAGATGCAGTACAACATGTCGCATGCTCGCAAGAAAAGTGACACATCTTGCAAAAATTCCTTTTGCGTTTTGTTCCACTAATAGATCTGTCATAGATGCGTCTTGCTAGAGAAAAGTTTCACGTGTAGTTATACATAAAATCGTTTTATTACGCTTTATGTCCAGTCGTGACCAAAGAAGATTGGTGGATTGTGTAGGGAGGCAAAATGACTCAACCCTATACAAACCCCAACTACGTCTGCGTTCTTATGGATTTTATGATTTTTCACTGAAATTAAGAAGGATCACTGAGATGCAGTACAACATGTCGCTTACTCGCAAGAAAAGTGACACATCTTGCAAAAATTCCTTTTGCGTTTTGTTCCACTAATAGATCTGTCATAGATGCGTCTTGCTAGAGAAAAGTTTCACGTGTAGTTATACCGAAAATCGTTTTATCACGCTTTATGTCCAGTCGTGACCAAAGAAGAGTGGTGGATTGTGTAGGGAGGCAAAATGACTCAACCCTATACAAACCCCAACTACGTCTGCGTTCTTATGGATTTTATGATTTTTCACTGAAATTAAGAAGGATCACTGAGATGCAGTACAACATGTCGCATGCTCGCAAGAAAAGTGACACATCTTGCAAAAATTCCTTTTGCGTTTTGTTCCACTAATAGATCTGTCATAGATGCGTCTTGCTAGAGAAAAGTTTCACGTATAGTTATACCAAAAATCGTTTTATCACGCTTTATGTCCAGTCGTGACCAAAGAAGATTGGTGGATTGTGTAGGGAGGCAAAATGACTCAACCCTATACAAACCCCAACTACGCCTGCGTTCTTATGGATTTTATGATTTTTCACTGAAATTAAGAAGGATCACTGAGATGCAGTACAACATGTCGCTTACTCGCAAGAAAAGTGACACATCTTGCAAAAATTCCTTTTGCGTTTTGTTCCACTAATAGATCTGTCATAGATGCGTCTTGCTAGAGAAAAGTTTCACGTGTAGTTATACCGAAAATCGTTTTATCACGCTTTATGTCCAGTCGTGACCAAAGAAGAGTGGTGGATTGTGTAGGGAGGCAAAATGACTCAACCCTATACAAACCCCAACTACGTCTGCGTTCTTATGGATTTTATGATTTTTCACTGAAATTAAGAAGGATCACTGAGATGCAGTACAACATGTCGCATGCTCGCAAGAAAAGTGACACATCTTGCAAAAATTCCTTTTGCGTTTTGTTCCACTAATAGATCTGTCATAGATGCGTCTTGCTAGAGAAAAGTTTCACGTGTAGTTATACCAAAAATCGTTTTATCACGCTTTATGTCCAATCGTGACCAAAGAAGATTGGTGGATTGTGTAGGGAGGCAAAATGACTCAACCCTATACAAACCCCAACCGCGTCTGCGTTCTTATGGATTTTATGATTTTTCACTGAAAGTAAGGAGGATCACTGAGATGCAGTACAACATGTCGCTAACTCGCAAGAAAAGTGGCACATCTTACAAAAATTCCGTTTGCGTTTTGTTCCACTAATAGATCTGTCATAGATGCGTCTTGCTAGAGAAAAGTTTCACGTGTAGTTATACCGAAAATCGTTTTATCACGCTTTATGTCCAATCGTGACCAAAGAAGAGTGGTGGATTGTGTAGGGAGGCAAAATGACTCAACCCTATACAAACCTCAACTACGTCTGCGTTCTTATGGATTTTATGATTTTTCACTGAAATTAAGAAGGATCACTGAGATGCAGTACAACATGTCGCTTACTCGCAAGAAAAGTGACACATCTTGCAAAAATTCCTTTTGCGTTTTGTTCCACTAATAGATCTGTCACAGATGCGTCTTTCTAGAGAAAAGTTTCACGTGTAGTTATACCGAAAATCGTTTTATCACGCTTTATGTCTAGTCGTGACCAAAAAAGAGTGGTGGATTGTGTAGGGAGGCAAAATGACTCAACCCTATACAAACCCCAACTACGTCTGCGTTCTAATGGATTTTATGATTTTTCACTGAAATTAAGAAGGATCACTGAGATGCAGTACAACATGTCGCTTACTCGCAAGAAAAGTGACACATCTTGCAAAAATTCCTTTTGCGTTTTGTTCCACTAATAGATCTATCATAGATGCGTCTTGCTAGAGAAAAGTTTCACGTGTAGTTATACCGAAAATCGTTTTATCACGCTTTATGTCCAGTCGTGACCAAAGAAGAGTGGTGGATTGTGTAGGGAGGCAAAATGATTCAACCCTATACAAGCCCCAACTACGTCTGCGTTCTTATGGATTTTATGATTCTTCACTGAAATTAAGAAGGATCACTGAGATGCAGTACAACATGTCGCTTACTCGCAAGAAAAGTGACACATCTTGCAAAAATTCCTTTTGCGTTTTGTTCCACTAATAGATCTGTCATAGATGCGTCTTGCTAGAGAAAAGTTTCACGTGTAGTTATACCGAAAATCGTTTTATCACGCTTTATGTCCAGTCGTGACCAAAGAAGAGTGGTGGATTGTGTAGGGAGGCAAAATGACTTAACCCTATGCAATCCCCAACTACGTCTGCGTTCTTATGGATTTTATGATTTTTCACTGAAATTAAGAAGGATCACTGAGATGCAGTACAACATGTCGCTTACTCGCAAGAAATGTGACACATCTTGCAAAAATTCCTTTTGCGTTTTGTTCCACTAATAGATCTGTCATAGATGCGTCTTGCTAGAGAAAAGTTTCACGTGTAGTTATACCGAAAATCGTTTTATCACGCTTTATGTCCAGTCGTGACCAAAGAGGAGTGGTGGATTGTGTAGGGAGGCAAAATGACTCAACCCTATAGAAACCTCAACTACGTCTGCGTTCTTATGGATTTTATGATTTTTCACTGAAATTAAGAAGGTTCACTGAGATGCAGTACAACATGTCGCTTACTCGCAAGAAAAGTGACACATCTTGCAAAAATTCTTTTGCGTTTTGTTCCACTAATAGATCTGTCATAGATGCGTCTTTCTAGAGAAAAGTTTCACGTGTAGTTATACCGAAAATCGTTTTATCACGCTTTATGCCCAGTCGTGAACAAAGAAGAGTGGTGGATTGTGTATGGAGGCAAAATTACTCAACCCTATACAAACCCCAACTACGTCTGCGTTCTTATGGATTTTATGATTTTTCACTGAAATTAAGAAGGATCACTCAGATGCAGTAGAACATGTCGCTTACTTGCAAGAAAAGTGACACATCTTGCAAAAATTTCTTTTGCGTTTTGTTCCACTAATAGATCTGTCATAGATGCGTCTTTCAAGAGAAAAGTTTCACGTGTAGTTATACAGAAAATCGTTTTATCACGCTTTATGCCCAGTCGTGACCAAAAAATAGTGGTGGATTGTGTAGGGAGGCAAAATGACTCAACCCTATACAAACCTCAACTACGTCTGCGTTCTTATGGATTTTATGATTTTTCACTGAAATTAAGAAGGATCACTGAGATGCAGTACAACATGTCGCTTACTCGCAAGAAAAGTGACCCATCTTGCAAAAATTCCTTTTGCGTTTTGTTCCACTAATAGATCTGTCATAGATGCGTCTTTCTAGAGAAAAGTTTCACGTGTATTTATACCGCAAATCGTTTTATCACGCTTTATGCCCAGTCGTGACCAAAGAAGAGTGGTGGATTGTGTAGGGAGGCAAAATGACTCAACCCTATACAAACCCCAACTACGTCTGCGTTCTTATGGATTTTATGATTTTTCACTGAAATTAAGAAGGATCACTGAGATGCAGTACAACATGTCGCTTACTCGCAAGAAAAGTGGCACGTCTTACAAAAATTCCGTATGCGTTTTGTTCCACTAATAGATCTGTCATAGATGCGTCTTGCTAGAGAAAAGTTTCACGTGTAGTTATACCGAAAATCGTTTTATCACGCTTTATGTCCAGTCGTGACCAAAGAAGAGTGGTGGATTGTGTAGGGAGGCAAAATGACTCAACCCTATACAAACCCCAACTACGTCTGCGTTCTTATGGATTTTATGATTTTTCACTGAAATTAAGAAGGATCACTGAGATGCAGTACAACATGTCGCATGCTCGCAAGAAAAGTGACACATCTTGCAAAAATTCCTTTTGCGTTTTGTTCCACTAATAGATCTGTCATAGATGCGTCTTGCTAGAGAAAAGTTTCACGTGTAGTTATACATAAAATCGTTTTATTACGCTTTATGTCCAGTCGTGACCAAAGAAGATTGGTGGATTGTGTAGGGAGGCAAAATGACTCAACCCTATACAAACCCCAACTACGTCTGCGTTCTTATGGATTTTATGATTTTTCACTGAAATTAAGAAGGATCACTGAGATGCAGTACAACATGTCGCTTACTCGCAAGAAAAGTGACACATCTTGCAAAAATTCCTTTTGCGTTTTGTTCCACTAATAGATCTGTCATAGATGCGTCTTGCTAGAGAAAAGTTTCACGTGTAGTTATACCGAAAATCGTTTTATCACGCTTTATGTCCAGTCGTGACCAAAGAAGAGTGGTGGATTGTGTAGGGAGGCAAAATGACTCAACCCTATACAAACCCCAACTACGTCTGCGTTCTTATGGATTTTATGATTTTTCACTGAAATTAAGAAGGATCACTGAGATGCAGTACAACATGTCGCATGCTCGCAAGAAAAGTGACACATCTTGCAAAAATTCCTTTTGCGTTTTGTTCCACTAATAGATCTGTCATAGATGCGTCTTGCTAGAGAAAAGTTTCACGTATAGTTATACCAAAAATCGTTTTATCACGCTTTATGTCCAGTCGTGACCAAAGAAGATTGGTGGATTGTGTAGGGAGGCAAAATGACTCAACCCTATACAAACCCCAACTACGCCTGCGTTCTTATGGATTTTATGATTTTTCACTGAAATTAAGAAGGATCACTGAGATGCAGTACAACATGTCGCTTACTCGCAAGAAAAGTGACACATCTTGCAAAAATTCCTTTTGCGTTTTGTTCCACTAATAGATCTGTCATAGATGCGTCTTGCTAGAGAAAAGTTTCACGTGTAGTTATACCGAAAATCGTTTTATCACGCTTTATGTCCAGTCGTGACCAAAGAAGAGTGGTGGATTGTGTAGGGAGGCAAAATGACTCAACCCTATACAAACCCCAACTACGTCTGCGTTCTTATGGATTTTATGATTTTTCACTGAAATTAAGAAGGATCACTGAGATGCAGTACAACATGTCGCATGCTCGCAAGAAAAGTGACACATCTTGCAAAAATTCCTTTTGCGTTTTGTTCCACTAATAGATCTGTCATAGATGCGTCTTGCTAGAGAAAAGTTTCACGTGTAGTTATACCAAAAATCGTTTTATCACGCTTTATGTCCAATCGTGACCAAAGAAGATTGGTGGATTGTGTAGGGAGGCAAAATGACTCAACCCTATACAAACCCCAACTACGTCTGCGTTCTTATGGATTTTATGATTTTTCACTGAAATTAAGAAGGATCACTGAGATGCAGTACAACATGTCGCTTACTCGCAAGAAAAGTGACACATCTTGCAAAAATTCCTTTTGCGTTTTGTTCCACTAATAGATCTGTCATAGATGCGTCTTGCTAGAGAAAAGTTTCACGTGTAGTTATACCAAAAATCGTTTTATCACGCTTTATGTCCAGTCGTGACCAAAGAAGATTGGTGGATTGTGTAGGGAGGCAAAATGACTCAACCCTATACAAACCCCAACTACGTCTGCGTTCTTATGGATTTTATGATTTTTCACTGAAATTAAGAAGGATCACTGAGATGCAGTAGAACATGTCGCTTACTCGCAAGAAAAGTGACACATCTTGCAAAAATTCCTTTTGCGTTTTGTTCCACTAATAGATCTGTCATAGATGCGTCTTGCTAGAGAAAAGTTTCACGTGTAGTTATACCGAAAATCGTTTTATCACGCTTTATGTCCAGTCGTGACCAAAGAAGAGTGGTGGATTGTGTAGGGAGGCAAAATGGCTCAACCCCATAGAAACCTCAACTACGTCTGCGTTCTTATGGATTTTATGATTTTTCACTGAAATTAAGAAGGTTCACTGAGATGCAGTACAACATGTCGCTTACTCGCAAGAAAAGTGACACATCTTGCAAAAATTCCTTTTGCATTTTGTTCCACTAATAGATCTGTCATAGATGTGTCTTGCTAGAGAAAAGTTTCACGTGTAGTTATAACGAAAATCGTTTTATCACGCTTTATGTCCAGTCGTGACCAAAGAAGAGTGGTGGATTGTGTAGGGAGGCAAAATGACTCAACCCTATACAAACCCCAACTACGCCTGCGTTCTTATGGATTTTATGATTTTTCACTGAAATTAAGAAGGATCACTGAGATGCAGTACAATATGTCGCTTACTCGCAAGAAAAGTGACACATCTTGCAAAAATTCCTTTTGCGTTTTGTTCCACTAATAGATCTGTCATAGATGCCCCTTGCTAGAGAAAAGTTTCACGTGTAGTTATACCGAAAATCGTTTTATCACGCTTTATGTCCAGTCGTGACCAAAGAAGAGTGGTGGATTGTGTAGGGAGGCAAAATGACTCAACCCTATACAAACCCCAACTACGCCTGCGTTCTTATGGATTTTATGATTTTTCACTGAAATTAAGAAGGATCACTGAGATGCAGTACAATATGTCGCTTACTCGAAGAAAAGTGACGCATCTTGCAAAAATTCCTTTTGCGTTTTGTTCCACTAATACATCTGTCATAGATGCGTCTTGCTAGAGAAAAGTTTCACGTGTAGTTATACCAAAAATCGTTTTATCACGCTTTATGTCCAGTCGTGACCAAAGAAGATTGGTGGATTGTGTAGGGAGGCAAAATGACTCAACCCTTTACAAACCCCAACTACGTCTGCGTTCTTATGGATTTTATGATTTTTCACTGAAATTAAGAAGGATCACTGAGATGCAGTACAACATGTCGCTTACTCGCAAGAAAAGTGACACATTTTGCAAAAATTCTTTTTGCGTTTTATTCCACTAACAGATCTGTCATAGATGCGTCTTGCTAGAGAAAAGTTTCACGTGTAGTTATACCGAAAATCGTTTTATCACGCTTTATGTCCAGTCGTGACCAAAGAAGAGTGGTGGATTGTGTAGGGAGGCAAAATGACTCAACCCTATACAAACCCCAACTACGTCTGCGTTCTTATGGATTTTATGATTTTTCACTGAAATTAAGAAGGATCACTGAGATGCAGTAGAACATGTCGCTTACTTGCAAGAAAAGTGACACATCTTGCAAAAATTTCTTTTGCGTTTTGTTCCACTAATAGATCTGTCATAGATGCGTCTTTCAAGAGAAAAGTTTCACGTGTAGTTATACAGAAAATCGTTTTATCACGCTTTATGCCCAGTCGTGACCAAAAAAGAGTGGTGGATTGTGTAGGGAGGCAAAATGACTCAACCCTATACAAAATCCCAACTACGTCTGCGTTCTTATGGATTTTATGATTTTTCACTGAAATTAAGAAGGATCACTGAGATGCAGTACAACATGTCGCTTACTCGCAAAAAAAGTGACACATCTTGCAAAAATTCCTTTTGCGTTTTGTTCCACTAATAGATCTGTCATAGATGCGTCTTTCAAGAGAAAAGTTTCACGTGTAGTTATACAGAAAATCGTTTTATCACGCTTTATGCCCAGTCGTGACCAAAAAAGAGTGGTGGATTGTGTAGGGAGGCAAAATGACTCAACCCTATACAAACCCCAACTACGCCTGCGTTCTTATGTATTTTATGATTTTTTACTGAAATTAAGAAGGATCACTGAGATGCAATACAATATGTCGCTTACTCGAAGAAAAGTGACGCATCTTGCAAAAATTCCTTTTGCGTTTTGTTCCACTAATAGATCTGTCATAGATGCGTCTTGCTAGAGAAAAGTTTCACGTGTAGTTATACCGAAAATCGTTTTACCACGCTTTATGTCCAGCCTTGACCAAAGAAGAGTGGTGGATTGTGTAGGGAGGCAAAATGACTCAACCCTATACAAACCCCAACTACGTCTGCGTTCTTATGGATTTTATGATTTTTCACTGAAATTAAGAAGGATCACTGAGATGCAGTACAACATGTCGCATGCTCGCAAGAAAAGTGACACATCTTGCAAAAATTCCTTTTGCGTTTTGTTCCACTAATAGATCTGTCATAGATGCGTCTTGCTAGAGAAAAGTTTCACGTGTAGTTATACCAAAAATCGTTTTATCACGCTTTATGTCCAGTCGTGACCAAAGAAGATTGGTGGATTGTGTAGGGAGGCAAAATGACTCAACCCTATACAAACCCCAACTACGTCTGCGTTCTTATGGATTTTATGATTTTTCACTGAAATTAAGAAGGATCACTGAGATGCAGTACAACATGTCGCTTACTCGCAAGAAAAGTGACACATCTTGCAAAAATTCCTTTTGCGTTTTGTTCCACTAATAGATCTGTCATAGATGCGTCTTGCTAGAGAAAAGTTTCACGTGTAGTTATACCGAAAATCGTTTTATCACGCTTTATGTCCAGTCGTGACCAAAGAAGAGTGGTGGATTGTGTAGGGAGGCAAAATGACTCAACCCTATACAAACCCCAACTACGTCTGCGTTCTTATGGATTTTATGATTTTTCACTGAAATTAAGAAGGATCACTGAGATGCAGTACAACATGTCGCATGCTCGCAAGAAAAGTGACACATCTTGCAAAAATTCCTTTTGCGTTTTGTTCCACTAATAGATCTGTCATAGATGCGTCTTGCTAGAGAAAAGTTTCACGTGTAGTTATACCAAAAATCGTTTTATCACGCTTTATGTCCAGTCGTGACCAAAGAAGATTGGTGGATTGTGTAGGGAGGCAAAATGACTCAACCCTATACAAACCCCAACTACGTCTGCGTTCTTATGGATTTTATGATTTTTCACTGAAATTAAGAAGGATCACTGAGATGCAGTACAACATGTCGCTTATTCGCAAGAAAAGTGACACATCTTGCAAAAATTCCTTTTGCGTTTTGTTCCACTAATAGATCTGTCATAGATGCGTCTTGCTAGAGAAAAGTTTCACGTGTAGTTATACCCAAAATCGTTTTATCACGCTTTATGTCCAGTCGTGACCAAAGAAGAGTGGTGGATTGTGTAGGGAGGCAAAATGACTCAACCCTATACAAACCCCAACTACGCCTGCGTTCTTATGGATTTTATGATTTTTCACTGAAATTAAGAAGGATCACTGAGATGCAGTACAATATGTCGCTTACTCGCAAGAAAAGTGACACATCTTGCAAAAATTCCTTTTGCGTTTTGTTCCACTAATAGATCTGTCATACATGCCCCTTGCTAGAGAAAAGTTTCACGTGTAGTTATACCGAAAATCGTTTTATCACGCTTTATGTCCAGTCGTGACCAAAGAAGAGTGGTGGATTGTGTAGGGAGGCAAAATGACTCAACCCTATACAAACCCCAACTACGCCTGCGTTCTTATGGATTTTATGATTTTTCACTGAAATTAAGAAGGATCACTGAGATGCAGTACAATATGTCGCTTACTCGAAGAAAAGTGACGCATCTTGCAAAAATTCCTTTTGCGTTTTGTTCCACTAATACATCTGTCATAGATGCGTCTTGCTAGAGAAAAGTTTCACGTGTAGTTATACCAAAAATCGTTTTATCACGCTTTATGTCCAGTCGTGACCAAAGAAGATTGGTGGATTGTGTAGGGAGGCAAAATGACTCAACCCTATACAAACCCCAACTACGTCTGCGTTCTTATGGATTTTATGATTTTTCACTGAAATTAAGAAGGATCACTGAGATGCAGTACAACATGTCGCTTACTCGCAAGAAAAGTGACACATCTTGCAAAAATTCTTTTTGCGTTTTATTCCACTAATAGATCTGTCATAGATGCGTCTTGCTAGAAAAAAGTTTCACGTGTAGTTATACCGAAAATCGTTTTATCACGCTTTATGTCCAGTCGTGACCAAAGAAGAGTGGTGGATTGTGTAGGGAGGCAAAATGACTCAACACTATACAAACCCCAACTACGTCTGCGTTCTTATGGATTTTATGATTTTTCACTGAAATTAAGAAGGATCACTGAGATGCAGTAGAACATGTCGCTTACTTGCAAGAAAAGTGACACATCTTGCAAAAATTTCTTTTGCGTTTTGATCCACTAACAGATCTGTCATAGATGCGTCTTTCAAGAGAAAAGTTTCACGTGTAGTTATACAGAAAATCGTTTTATCACGCTTTATGCCCAGTCGTGACCAAAAGAGAGTGGTGGATTGTGTAGGGAGGCAAAATGACTCAACCCTATACAAACCCCAACTACGTCTGCGTTCTTATGGATTTTATGATTTTTCACTGAAATTAAGAACGATCACTGAGATGCAGTACAACATGTCGCTTACTCGCAAGAAAAGTGACACATCTTGCAAAAATTCCTTTTTCGTTTTGTTCCACTAATAGATCTGTCATAGATGCGTCTTTCTAGAGAAAAGTTTCACGTGTAGTTACACCGAAAATCGTTTTATCACGCTTTATGCCCAGTCGTGACCAAAGAAGAGTGGTGGATTGTGTATGGAGGCAAAATTACTCAACCCTATACAAACCCCAACTACGCCTGCGTTCTTATGGATTTTATGATTTTTCACTGAAATTAAGAAGGATGACTGAGATGCAGTAGAACACTTCGCTTACTTGCAAGAAAAGTGACACATCTTGCAAAAGTTCTTTTGCGTTTTGTTCCACTAATAGATCTGTCATAGATGTGTCTTTCAAGAGAAAAGTTTCACGTGTAGTTATACAGAAAATCGTTTTATCACGCTTTATGCCCAGTCGTGACCAAAAAAGAGTGGTGGATTGTGTAGGGAGGAAAAATGACTCAACCCTATACAAACCTCAACTACGTCTGCGTTCTTATGGATTTTATGATTTTTCACTGAAATTAAGAAGGATCACTGATATGCAGTACAACATGTCGCTTACTCGCAAGAAAAGTGACACATCTTGCAAAAATTCCTTTTGCGTTTTGTTCCACTAATAGATCTGTCATAGATGCGTCTTTCTAGAGAAAAGTTTCACGTGTATTTATACCGCAAATCGTTTTATCACGCTTTATGCCCAGTCGTGACCAAAGAAGAGTGGTGGATTGTGTAGGGAGGCAAAATGACTCAACCCTATACAAACCCCAACTACGTCTGCGTTCTTATGGATTTTATGATTTTTCACTGAAAGTAAGAAGGATCACTGAGATGCAGTACAGCATGTCGCTTACTCGCAAGAAAAGTGGCACATCTTACAAAAATTCCGTTTGCGTTTTGTTCCACTAATAGATCTGTCATAGATGCGTCTTGCTAGAGAAAAGTTTCACGTGTAGTTATACCGAAAATCATTTTATCACGCTTTATGTCCAAACGTGACCAAAGAAGAGTGGTGGATTGTGTAGGGAGGCAAAATGACTCAACCCTATACAAACCTCAACTACGTCTGCGTTCTTATGGATTTTATGATTTTTCACTGAAATTAAGAAGGATCACTGAGATGCAGTACAACATGTCGCTTACTCGCAAGAAAAGTGACACATCTTGCAAAAATTCCTTTTGCGTTTTGTTCCACTAATAGATCTGTCACAGATGCGTCTTTCTAGAGAAAAGTTTCACGTGTAGTTATACCGAAAATCGTTTTATCACGCTTTATGTCTAGTCGTGACCAAAAAAGAGTGGTGGATTGTGTAGGGAGGCAAAATGACTCAACCCTATACAAACCCCAACTACGTCTGCGTTCTTATGGATTTTATGATTTTTCACTGAAATTAAGAAGGATCACTGAAATGCAGTACAACATGTCGCTTACTCGCAAGAAAAGTGACACATCTTGCAAAAATTCTTTTTGCGTTTTATTCCACTAATAGATCTGTCATAGATGCGTCTTGCTAGAGAAAAGTTTCACGTGTAGTTATACCGAAAATCGTTTTATCACGCTTTATGTCCAGTCGTGACCAAAGAAGAGTGGTGGATTGTGTAGGGAGGCAAAATGACTCAACCCTATACAAACCCCAACTACGTCTGCGTTCTTATGGATTTTATGATTTTTCACTGAAATTAAGAAGGATCACTGAGATGCAGTAGAACATGTCGCTTACTTGCAAGAAAAGTGACACATCTTGCAAAAATTTCTTTTGCGTTTTGTTCCACTAATAGATCTGTCATAGATGCGTCTTTCAAGAGAAAAGTTTCACGTGTAGTTATACAGAAAATCGTTTTATCACGCTTTATGCCCAGTCGTGACCAAAAAAGAGTGGTGGATTGTGTAGGGAGGCAAAATGACTCAACCCTATACAAACCCCAACTACGTCTGCGTTCTTATGGATTTTATGATTTTTCACTGAAATTAAGAAGGATCACTGAGATGCAGTACAACATGTCGCTTACTCGCAAGAAAAGTGACACATCTTGCAAAAATTCCTTTTGCGTTTTGTTCCACTAATAGATCTGTCATAGATGCGTCTTGCTAGAGAAAAGTTTCACGTGCAGTTATACCGAAAATCGTTTTATCACGCTTTATGTCCAGTCGTGACCAAAGAAGAGTGGTGGATTGTGTAGGGAGGCAAAATGACTCAACCCTATAGAAACCTCAACTACGTCTGCGTTCTTATGGATTTTATGATTTTTCACTGAAATTAAGAAGGTTCACTGAGATGCAGCACAACATGTCGCTTACTCGCAAGAAAAGTGACACATCTTGCAAAAATTCTTTTGCGTTTTGTTCCAGTAATAGATCTGTCATAGATGCGTCTTTCTAGAGAAAGGTTTCACGTGTAGTTATACCGAAAATCGTTTTATCACGCTTTATGCCCAGTCGTGACCAAAGAAGAGTGGTGGATTGTGTATGGAGGCAAAATTACTCAACCCTATACAAACCCCAACTACGCCTGCGTTCTTATGGATTTTATGATTTTTCACTGAAATTAAGAAGGATGACTGAGATGCAGTAGAACATGTCGCTTACTTGCAAGAAAAGTGACACATCTTGCAAAAATTTCTTTTGCGTTTTGTTCCACTAATAGATCTGTCATAGATGCGTCTTTCAAGAGAAAAGTTTCACGTGTATTTATACCGCAAATCGTTTTATCACGCTTTATGCCCAGTCGTGACCAAAGAAGAGTGGTGGATTGTGTAGGGAGGCAAAATGACTCAACCCTATACAAACCCCAACTACGTCTGCGTTCTTATGGATTTTATGATTTTTCACTGAAAGTAAGAAGGATCACTGAGATGCAGTACAACATGTCGCTTACTCGCAAGAAATGTGGCACATCTTACAAAAATTCCGTTTGCGTTTTGTTCCACTAATAGATCTGTCATAGATGCGTCTTGCTAGAGAAAAGTTTCACGTGTAGTTATACCGAAAATCGTTTTATCACGCTTTATGTCCAATCGTGACCAAAGAAGAGTGGTGGATTGTGTAGGGAGGCAAAATGACTCAACCCTATACAAACCTCAACTACGTCTGCGTTCTTATGGATTTTATGATTTTTCACTGAAATTAAGAAGGATCACTGAGATGCAGTACAACATGTCGCTTACTCGCAAGAAAAGTGACACATCTTGCAAAAATTCCTTTTGCGTTTTATTCCACTAATAGATCTGTCACAGATGCGTCTTTCTAGAGAAAAGTTTCACGTGTAGTTATACCGAAAATCGTTTTATCACGCTTTATGTCTAGTCGTGACCAAAAAAGAGTGGTGGATTGTGTAGGGAGGCAAAATGACTCAACCCTATACAAACCCTAACTACATCTGCGTTCTTATGGATTTTATGATTTTTCACTGAAATTAAGAAGGATCACTGAGATGCAGTACAACATGTCGCTTACTCGCAAGAAAAGTGACACATCTTGCAAAAATTCCTTTTGCGTTTTGTTCCACTAATAGATCTGTCATAGATGCCCCTTGCTAGAGAAAAGTTTCACGTGTAGTTATACCGAAAATCGTTTTATCACGCTTTATGTCCAGTCGTGACCAAAGAAGAGTGGTGGATTGTGTAGGGAGGCAAAATGACTCAACACTATACAAACCCCAACTACGTCTGCGTTCTTATGGATTTTATGATTTTTCACTGAAATTAAGAAGGATCACTGAGATGCAGTAGAACATGTCGCTTACTTGCAAGAAAAGTGACACATCTTGCAAAAATTTCTTTTGCGTTTTGTTCCACTAATAGATCTGTCATAGATGCGTCTTTCAAGAGAAAAGTTTCACGTGTAGTTCTACAGAAAATCGTTTTATCACGCTTTATGCCCAGTCGTGACCAAAAAAGAGTGGTGGATTGTGTAGGGAGGCAAAATGACTCAACCCTATACAAACCCCAACAACGTCTGCGTTCTTATGGATTTTATGATTTATGGATTTTATGGATTTTATGATTATGATTTTTGATTAAGAAGGATCACTGAGATGCAGTACAACATGTCGCTTACTCGCAAGAAAAGTGACACATCTTGCAAAAATTCCTTTTGCGTTTTGTTCCACTAATAGATCTGTCATAGATGAGTCTTGCTAGAGAAAAGTTTCACGTGCAGTTATACCGAAAATCGTTTTATCACGCTTTATGTCCAGTCGTGACCAAAGAAGAGTGGTGGATTGTGTAGGGATGCAAAATGACTGAACCCTATAGAAACCTCAACTACGTCTGCGTTCTTATGGATTTTATGATTTTTCACTGAAATTAAGAAGGTTCACTGAGATGCAGTACAACATGTCGCTTACTCGCAAGAAAAGTGACACATCTTGCAAAAATTCTTTTGCGTTTTGTTCCACTAATAGATCTGTCATAGATGCGTCTTTCTAGAGAAAAGTTTCACGTGTAGTTATACCGAAAATCGTTTTATCACGCTTTATGCCCAGTCGTGACCAAAGAAGAGTGGTGGATTGTGTATGGAGGCAAAATTACTCAACCCTATACAAACCCCAACTACGCCTGCGTTCTTATGGATTTTATGATTTTTCACTGAAATTAAGAAGGATGACTGAGATGCAGTAGAACATGTCGCTTACTTGCAAGAAAAGTGACACATCTTGCAAAAATTTCTTTTGCGTTTTGTTCCACTAATAGATCTGTCATAGATGCGTCTTTCAAGAGAAAAGTTTCACGTGTAGTTATACAGAAAATCGTTTTATCACGCTTTATGCCCAGTCGTGACCAAAAAAGAGTGGTGGATTGTGTAGGGAGGCAAAATGACTCAACCCTATACAAACCTCAACTACGTCTGCGTTCTTATGGATTTTATGATTTTTCACTGAAATTAAGAAGGATCACTGAGATGCAGTACAACATGTCGCTTACTCGCAAGAAAAGTGACACATCTTGCAAAAATTCCTTTTGCGTTTTGTTCCACTAATAGATCTGTCATAGATGCGTCTTTCTAGAGAAAAGTTTCACGTGTATTTATACCGCAAATCGTTTTATCACGCTTTATGCCCAGTCGTGACCAAAGAAGAGTGGTGGATTGTGTAGGGAGGCAAAATGACTCAACCCTATACAAACCCCAACCGCGTCTGCGTTCTTATGGATTTTATGATTTTTCACTGAAAGTAAGAAGGATCACTGAGATGCAGTACAACATGTCGCTTACTCGCAAGAAAAGTGACACATCTTGCAAAAATTCCTTTTGCGTTTTGTTCCACTAATAGATCTGTCATAGATGCGTCTTTCTAGAGAAAAGTTTCACGTGTATTTATACCGCAAATCGTTTTATCACGCTTTATGCCCAGTCGTGACCAAAGAAGAGTGGTGGATTGTGTAGGGAGGCAAAATGACTCAACCCTATACAAACCCCAACTACGTCTGCGTTCTTATGGATTTTATGATTTTTCACTGAAAGTAAGAAGGATCACTGAGATGCAGTACAACATGTCGCTTACTCGCAAGAAATGTGGCACATCTTACAAAAATTCCGTTTGCGTTTTGTTCCACTAATAGATCTGTCATAGATGCGTCTTGCTAGAGAAAAGTTTCACGTGTAGTTATACCGAAAATCGTTTTATCACGCTTTATGTCCAATCGTGACCAAAGAAGAGTGGTGGATTGTGTAGGGAGGCAAAATGACTCAACCCTATACAAACCTCAACTACGTCTGCGTTCTTATGGATTTTATGATTTTTCACTGAAATTAAGAAGGATCACTGAGATGCAGTACAACATGTCGCTTACTCGCAAGAAAAGTGACACATCTTGCAAAAATTCCTTTTGCGTTTTGTTCCACTAATAGATCTGTCACAGATGCGTCTTTCTAGAGAAAAGTTTCACGTGTAGTTATACCGAAAATCGTTTTATCACGCTTTATGTCTAGTCGTGACCAAAAAAGAGTGGTGGATTGTGTAGGGAGGCAAAATGACTCAACCCTATACAAACCCCAACTACGTCTGCGTTCTTATGGATTTTATGATTTTTCACTGAAATTAAGAAGGATCACTGAGATGCAGTACAACATGTCGCTTACTCGCAAGAAAAGTGACACATCTTGCAAAAATTCCTTTTGCGTTTTGTTCCACTAATAGATCTGTCACAGATGCGTCTTTCTAGAGAAAAGTTTCACGTGTAGTTATACCGAAAATCGTTTTATCACGCTTTATGTCTAGTCGTGACCAAAAAAGAGTGGTGGATTGTGTAGGGAGGCAAAATGACTCAACCCTATACAAACCCCAACTACGTCTGCGTTCTTATGGATTTTATGATTTTTCACTGAAATTAAGAAGGATCACTGAGATGCAGTACAACATGTCGCTTACTCGCAAGAAAAGTGACACATCTTGCAAAAATTCCTTTTGCGTTTTGTTCCACTAATAGATCTGTCATAGATGCGTCTTGCTAGAGAAAAGTTTCACGTGTAGTTATACCAAAAATCGTTTTATCACGCTTTATGTCCAGTCGTGACCAAAGAAGATTGGTGGATTGTGTAGGGAGGCAAAATGACTCAACCCTATACAAACCCCAACTACGTCTGCGTTCTTATGGATTTTATGATTTTTCACTGAAATTAAGAAGGATCACTGAGATGCAGTACAACATGTCGCTTACTCGCAAGAAAAGTGACACATCTTGCAAAAATTCTTTTTGCGTTTTATTCCACTAATAGATCTGTCATAGATGCGTCTTGCTAGAAAAAAGTTTCACGTGTAGTTATACCGAAAATCGTTTTATCACGCTTTATGTCCAGTCGTGACCAAAGAAGAGTGGTGGATTGTGTAGGGAGGCAAAATGACTCAACCCTATACAAACCCCAACTACGCCTGCGTTCTTATGGATTTTATGATTTTTCCCTGAAATTAAGAAGGATCACTGAGATGCAGTACAATATGTCGCTTACTCGAAGAAAAGTGACGCATCTTGCAAAAATTCCTTTTGCGTTTTGTTCCACTAATACATCTGTCATAGATGCGTCTTGCTAGAGAAAAGTTTCACGTGTAGTTATACCAAAAATCGTTTTATCACGCTTTATGTCCACTCGTGACCAAAGAAGATTGGTGGATTGTGTAGGGAGGCAAAATGACTCAACCCTATACAAACCCCAACTACGTCTGCGTTCTTATGGATTTTATGATTTTTCACTGAAATTAAGAAGGATCACTGAGATGCAGTACAACATGTCGCTTACTCGCAAGAAATGTGACACATCTTGCAAAAATTCTTTTTGCGTTTTATTCCACTAATAGATCTGTCATAGATGCGTCTTGCTAGAGAAAAGTTTCACGTGTAGTTATACCGAAAATCGTTTTATCACGCTTTATGTCCAGTCGTGACCAAAGAAGAGTGGTGGATTGTGTAGGGAGGCAAAATGACTCAACACTATACAAACCCCAACTACGTCTGCGTTCTTATGGATTTTATGATTTTTCACTGAAATTAAGAAGGATCACTGAGATGCAGTAGAACATGTCGCTTACTTGCAAGAAAAGTGACACATCTTGCAAAAATTTCTTTTGCGTTTTGTTCCACTAATAGATCTGTCATAGATGCGTCTTTCAAGAGAAAAGTTTCACGTGTAGTTCTACAGAAAATCGTTTTATCACGCTTTATGCCCAGTCGTGACCAAAAAAGAGTGGTGGATTGTGTAGGGAGGCAAAATGACTCAACCCTATACAAACCCCAACAACGTCTGCGTTCTTATGGATTTTATGATTTATGGATTTTATGGATTTTATGATTATGATTTTTGATTAAGAAGGATCACTGAGATGCAGTACAACATGTCGCTTACTCGCAAGAAAAGTGACACATCTTGCAAAAATTCCTTTTGCGTTTTGTTCCACTAATAGATCTGTCATAGATGAGTCTTGCTAGAGAAAAGTTTCACGTGCAGTTATACCGAAAATCGTTTTATCACGCTTTATGTCCAGTCGTGACCAAAGAAGAGTGGTGGATTGTGTAGGGATGCAAAATGACTGAACCCTATAGAAACCTCAACTACGTCTGCGTTCTTATGGATTTTATGATTTTTCACTGAAATTAAGAAGGTTCACTGAGATGCAGTACAACATGTCGCTTACTCGCAAGAAAAGTGACACATCTTGCAAAAATTCTTTTGCGTTTTGTTCCACTAATAGATCTGTCATAGATGCGTCTTTCTAGAGAAAAGTTTCACGTGTAGTTATACCGAAAATCGTTTTATCACGCTTTATGCCCAGTCGTGACCAAAGAAGAGTGGTGGATTGTGTATGGAGGCAAAATTACTCAACCCTATACAAACCCCAACTACGCCTGCGTTCTTATGGATTTTATGATTTTTCACTGAAATTAAGAAGGATGACTGAGATGCAGTAGAACATGTCGCTTACTTGCAAGAAAAGTGACACATCTTGCAAAAATTTCTTTTGCGTTTTGTTCCACTAATAGATCTGTCATAGATGCGTCTTTCAAGAGAAAAGTTTCACGTGTAGTTATACAGAAAATCGTTTTATCACGCTTTATGCCCAGTCGTGACCAAAAAAGAGTGGTGGATTGTGTAGGGAGGCAAAATGACTCAACCCTATACAAACCTCAACTACGTCTGCGTTCTTATGGATTTTATGATTTTTCACTGAAATTAAGAAGGATCACTGAGATGCAGTACAACATGTCGCTTACTCGCAAGAAAAGTGACACATCTTGCAAAAATTCCTTTTGCGTTTTGTTCCACTAATAGATCTGTCATAGATGCGTCTTTCTAGAGAAAAGTTTCACGTGTATTTATACCGCAAATCGTTTTATCACGCTTTATGCCCAGTCGTGACCAAAGAAGAGTGGTGGATTGTGTAGGGAGGCAAAATGACTCAACCCTATACAAACCCCAACCGCGTCTGCGTTCTTATGGATTTTATGATTTTTCACTGAAAGTAAGAAGGATCACTGAGATGCAGTACAACATGTCGCTTACTCGCAAGAAAAGTGACACATCTTGCAAAAATTCCTTTTGCGTTTTGTTCCACTAATAGATCTGTCATAGATGCGTCTTTCTAGAGAAAAGTTTCACGTGTATTTATACCGCAAATCGTTTTATCACGCTTTATGCCCAGTCGTGACCAAAGAAGAGTGGTGGATTGTGTAGGGAGGCAAAATGACTCAACCCTATACAAACCCCAACTACGTCTGCGTTCTTATGGATTTTATGATTTTTCACTGAAAGTAAGAAGGATCACTGAGATGCAGTACAACATGTCGCTTACTCGCAAGAAATGTGGCACATCTTACAAAAATTCCGTTTGCGTTTTGTTCCACTAATAGATCTGTCATAGATGCGTCTTGCTAGAGAAAAGTTTCACGTGTAGTTATACCGAAAATCGTTTTATCACGCTTTATGTCCAATCGTGACCAAAGAAGAGTGGTGGATTGTGTAGGGAGGCAAAATGACTCAACCCTATACAAACCTCAACTACGTCTGCGTTCTTATGGATTTTATGATTTTTCACTGAAATTAAGAAGGATCACTGAGATGCAGTACAACATGTCGCTTACTCGCAAGAAAAGTGACACATCTTGCAAAAATTCCTTTTGCGTTTTGTTCCACTAATAGATCTGTCACAGATGCGTCTTTCTAGAGAAAAGTTTCACGTGTAGTTATACCGAAAATCGTTTTATCACGCTTTATGTCTAGTCGTGACCAAAAAAGAGTGGTGGATTGTGTAGGGAGGCAAAATGACTCAACCCTATACAAACCCCAACTACGTCTGCGTTCTTATGGATTTTATGATTTTTCACTGAAATTAAGAAGGATCACTGAGATGCAGTACAACATGTCGCTTACTCGCAAGAAAAGTGACACATCTTGCAAAAATTCCTTTTGCGTTTTGTTCCACTAATAGATCTGTCACAGATGCGTCTTTCTAGAGAAAAGTTTCACGTGTAGTTATACCGAAAATCGTTTTATCACGCTTTATGTCTAGTCGTGACCAAAAAAGAGTGGTGGATTGTGTAGGGAGGCAAAATGACTCAACCCTATACAAACCCCAACTACGTCTGCGTTCTTATGGATTTTATGATTTTTCACTGAAATTAAGAAGGATCACTGAGATGCAGTACAACATGTCGCTTACTCGCAAGAAAAGTGACACATCTTGCAAAAATTCCTTTTGCGTTTTGTTCCACTAATAGATCTGTCATAGATGCGTCTTGCTAGAGAAAAGTTTCACGTGTAGTTATACCAAAAATCGTTTTATCACGCTTTATGTCCAGTCGTGACCAAAGAAGATTGGTGGATTGTGTAGGGAGGCAAAATGACTCAACCGTATACAAACCCCAACTACGTCTGCGTTCTTATGGATTTTATGATTTTTCACTGAAATTAAGAAGGATCACTGAGATGCAGTACAACATGTCGCTTACTCGCAAGAAAAGTGACACATCTTGCAAAAATTCTTTTTGCGTTTTATTCCACTAATAGATCTGTCATAGATGCGTCTTGCTAGAAAAAAGTTTCACGTGTAGTTATACCGAAAATCGTTTTATCACGCTTTATGTCCAGTCGTGACCAAAGAAGAGTGGTGGATTGTGTAGGGAGGCAAAATGACTCAACACTATACAAACCCCAACTACGTCTGCGTTCTTATGGATTTTATGATTTTTCACTGAAATTAAGAAGGATCACTGAGATGCAGTAGAACATGTCGCTTACTTGCAAGAAAAGTGACACATCTTGCAAAAATTTCTTTTGCGTTTTGATCCACTAACAGATCTGTCATAGATGCGTCTTTCAAGAGAAAAGTTTCACGTGTAGTTATACAGAAAATCGTTTTATCACGCTTTATGCCCAGTCGTGACCAAAAGAGAGTGGTGGATTGTGTAGGGAGGCAAAATGACTCAACCCTATACAAACCCCAACTACGTCTGCGTTCTTATGGATTTTATGATTTTTCACTGAAATTAAGAACGATCACTGAGATGCAGTACAACATGTCGCTTACTCGCAAGAAAAGTGACACATCTTGCAAAAATTCCTTTTTCGTTTTGTTCCACTAATAGATCTGTCATAGATGCGTCTTTCTAGAGAAAAGTTTCACGTGTAGTTACACCGAAAATCGTTTTATCACGCTTTATGCCCAGTCGTGACCAAAGAAGAGTGGTGGATTGTGTATGGAGGCAAAATTACTCAACCCTATACAAACCCCAACTACGCCTGCGTTCTTATGGATTTTATGATTTTTCACTGAAATTAAGAAGGATGACTGAGATGCAGTAGAACACTTCGCTTACTTGCAAGAAAAGTGACACATCTTGCAAAAGTTCTTTTGCGTTTTGTTCCACTAATAGATCTGTCATAGATGTGTCTTTCAAGAGAAAAGTTTCACGTGTAGTTATACAGAAAATCGTTTTATCACGCTTTATGCCCAGTCGTGACCAAAAAAGAGTGGTGGATTGTGTAGGGAGGAAAAATGACTCAACCCTATACAAACCTCAACTACGTCTGCGTTCTTATGGATTTTATGATTTTTCACTGAAATTAAGAAGGATCACTGATATGCAGTACAACATGTCGCTTACTCGCAAGAAAAGTGACACATCTTGCAAAAATTCCTTTTGCGTTTTGTTCCACTAATAGATCTGTCATAGATGCGTCTTTCTAGAGAAAAGTTTCACGTGTATTTATACCGCAAATCGTTTTATCACGCTTTATGCCCAGTCGTGACCAAAGAAGAGTGGTGGATTGTGTAGGGAGGCAAAATGACTCAACCCTATACAAACCCCAACTACGTCTGCGTTCTTATGGATTTTATGATTTTTCACTGAAAGTAAGAAGGATCACTGAGATGCAGTACAGCATGTCGCTTACTCGCAAGAAAAGTGACACATCTTGCAAAAATTCCTTTTGCGTTTTGTTCCACTAATAGATCTGTCACAGATGCGTCTTTCTAGAGAAAAGTTTCACGTGTAGTTATACCGAAAATCGTTTTATCACGCTTTATGTCTAGTCGTGACCAAAAAAGAGTGGTGGATTGTGTAGGGAGGCAAAATGACTCAACCCTATACAAACCTCAACTACGTCTGCGTTCTTATGGATTTTATGATTTTTCACTGAAATTAAGAAGGTTCACTGAGATGCAGCACAACATGTCGCTTACTCGCAAGAAAAGTGACACATCTTGCAAAAATTCTTTTGCGTTTTGTTCCAGTAATAGATCTGTCATAGATGCGTCTTTCTAGAGAAAGGTTTCACGTGTAGTTATACCGAAAATCGTTTTATCACGCTTTATGCCCAGTCGTGACCAAAGAAGAGTGGTGGATTGTGTATGGAGGCAAAATTACTCAACCCTATACAAACCCCAACTACGCCTGCGTTCTTATGGAGTTTATGATTTTTCACTGAAATTAAGAAGGATGACTGAGATGCAGTAGAACATGTCGCTTACTTGCAAGAAAAGTGACACATCTTGCAAAAATTTCTTTTGCGTTTTGTTCCACTAATAGATCTGTCATAGATGCGTCTTTCAAGAGAAAAGTTTCACGTGTATTTATACCGCAAATCGTTTTATCACGCTTTATGCCCAGTCGTGACCAAAGAAGAGTGGTGGATTGTGTAGGGAGGCAAAATGACTCAACCCTATACAAACCCCAACTACGTCTGCGTTCTTATGGATTTTATGATTTTTCACTGAAAGTAAGAAGGATCACTGAGATGCAGTACAACATGTCGCTTACTCGCAAGAAATGTGGCACATCTTACAAAAATTCCGTTTGCGTTTTGTTCCACTAATAGATCTGTCATAGATGCGTCTTGCTAGAGAAAAGTTTCACGTGTAGTTATACCGAAAATCGTTTTATCACGCTTTATGTCCAATCGTGACCAAAGAAGAGTGGTGGATTGTGTAGGGAGGCAAAATGACTCAACCCTATACAAACCTCAACTACGTCTGCGTTCTTATGGATTTTATGATTTTTCACTGAAATTAAGAAGGATCACTGAGATGCAGTACAACATGTCGCTTACTCGCAAGAAAAGTGACACATCTTGCAAAAATTCCTTTTGCGTTTTATTCCACTAATAGATCTGTCACAGATGCGTCTTTCTAGAGAAAAGTTTCACGTGTAGTTATACCGAAAATCGTTTTATCACGCTTTATGTCTAGTCGTGACCAAAAAAGAGTGGTGGATTGTGTAGGGAGGCAAAATGACTCAACCCTATACAAACCCCAACTACATCTGCGTTCTTATGGATTTTATGATTTTTCACTGAAATTAAGAAGGATCACTGAGATGCAGTACAACATGTCGCTTACTCGCAAGAAAAGTGACACATCTTGCAAAAATTCCTTTTGCGTTTTGTTCCACTAATAGATCTGTCATAGATGCCCCTTGCTAGAGAAAAGTTTCACGTGTAGTTATACCGAAAATCGTTTTATCACGCTTTATGTCCAGTCGTGACCAAAGAAGAGTGGTGGATTGTGTAGGGAGGCAAAATGACTCAACCCTATACAAACCCCAACTACGCCTGCGTTCTTATGGATTTTATGATTTTTCACTGAAATTAAGAAGGATGACTGAGATGCAGTAGAACACTTCGCTTACTTGCAAGAAAAGTGACACATCTTGCAAAAGTTCTTTTGCGTTTTGTTCCACTAATAGATCTGTCATAGATGTGTCTTTCAAGAGAAAAGTTTCACGTGTAGTTATACAGAAAATCGTTTTATCACGCTTTATGCCCAGTCGTGACCAAAAAAGAGTGGTGGATTGTGTAGGGAGGAAAAATGACTCAACCCTATACAAACCTCAACTACGTCTGCGTTCTTATGGATTTTATGATTTTTCACTGAAATTAAGAAGGATCACTGATATGCAGTACAACATGTCGCTTACTCGCAAGAAAAGTGACACATCTTGCAAAAATTCCTTTTGCGTTTTGTTCCACTAATAGATCTGTCATAGATGCGTCTTTCTAGAGAAAAGTTTCACGTGTATTTATACCGCAAATCGTTTTATCACGCTTTATGCCCAGTCGTGACCAAAGAAGAGTGGTGGATTGTGTAGGGAGGCAAAATGACTCAACCCTATACAAACCCCAACTACGTCTGCGTTCTTATGGATTTTATGATTTTTCACTGAAAGTAAGAAGGATCACTGAGATGCAGTACAGCATGTCGCTTACTCGCAAGAAAAGTGGCACATCTTACAAAAATTCCGTTTGCGTTTTGTTCCACTAATAGATCTGTCATAGATGCGTCTTGCTAGAGAAAAGTTTCACGTGTAGTTATACCGAAAATCATTTTATCACGCTTTATGTCCAAACGTGACCAAAGAAGAGTGGTGGATTGTGTAGGGAGGCAAAATGACTCAACCCTATACAAACCTCAACTACGTCTGCGTTCTTATGGATTTTATGATTTTTCACTGAAATTAAGAAGGATCACTGAGATGCAGTACAACATGTCGCTTACTCGCAAGAAAAGTGACACATCTTGCAAAAATTCCTTTTGCGTTTTGTTCCACTAATAGATCTGTCACAGATGCGTCTTTCTAGAGAAAAGTTTCACGTGTAGTTATACCGAAAATCGTTTTATCACGCTTTATGTCTAGTCGTGACCAAAAAAGAGTGGTGGATTGTGTAGGGAGGCAAAATGACTCAACCCTATACAAACCCCAACTACGTCTGCGTTCTTATGGATTTTATGATTTTTCACTGAAATTAAGAAGGATCACTGAAATGCAGTACAACATGTCGCTTACTCGCAAGAAAAGTGACACATCTTGCAAAAATTCTTTTTGCGTTTTATTCCACTAATAGATCTGTCATAGATGCGTCTTGCTAGAGAAAAGTTTCACGTGTAGTTATACCGAAAATCGTTTTATCACGCTTTATGTCCAGTCGTGACCAAAGAAGAGTGGTGGATTGTGTAGGGAGGCAAAATGACTCAACCCTATACAAACCCCAACTACGTCTGCGTTCTTATGGATTTTATGATTTTTCACTGAAATTAAGAAGGATCACTGAGATGCAGTAGAACATGTCGCTTACTTGCAAGAAAAGTGACACATCTTGCAAAAATTTCTTTTGCGTTTTGTTCCACTAATAGATCTGTCATAGATGCGTCTTTCAAGAGAAAAGTTTCACGTGTAGTTATACAGAAAATCGTTTTATCACGCTTTATGCCCAGTCGTGACCAAAAAAGAGTGGTGGATTGTGTAGGGAGGCAAAATGACTCAACCCTATACAAACCCCAACTACGTCTGCGTTCTTATGGATTTTATGATTTTTCACTGAAATTAAGAAGGATCACTGAGATGCAGTACAACATGTCGCTTACTCGCAAGAAAAGTGACACATCTTGCAAAAATTCCTTTTGCGTTTTGTTCCACTAATAGATCTGTCATAGATGCGTCTTGCTAGAGAAAAGTTTCACGTGCAGTTATACCGAAAATCGTTTTATCACGCTTTATGTCCAGTCGTGACCAAAGAAGAGTGGTGGATTGTGTAGGGAGGCAAAATGACTCAACCCTATAGAAACCTCAACTACGTCTGCGTTCTTATGGATTTTATGATTTTTCACTGAAAGTAAGAAGGATCACTGAGATGCAGTACAGCATGTCGCTTACTCGCAAGAAAAGTGGCACATCTTACAAAAATTCCGTTTGCGTTTTGTTCCACTAATAGATCTGTCATAGATGCGTCTTGCTAGAGAAAAGTTTCACGTGTAGTTATACCGAAAATCATTTTATCACGCTTTATGTCCAAACGTGACCAAAGAAGAGTGGTGGATTGTGTAGGGAGGCAAAATGACTCAACCCTATACAAACCTCAACTACGTCTGCGTTCTTATGGATTTTATGATTTTTCACTGAAATTAAGAAGGATCACTGAGATGCAGTACAACATGTCGCTTACTCGCAAGAAAAGTGACACATCTTGCAAAAATTCCTTTTGCGTTTTGTTCCACTAATAGATCTGTCACAGATGCGTCTTTCTAGAGAAAAGTTTCACGTGTAGTTATACCGAAAATCGTTTTATCACGCTTTATGTCTAGTCGTGACCAAAAAAGAGTGGTGGATTGTGTAGGGAGGCAAAATGACTCAACCCTATACAAACCCCAACTACGTCTGCGTTCTTATGGATTTTATGATTTTTCACTGAAATTAAGAAGGATCACTGAAATGCAGTACAACATGTCGCTTACTCGCAAGAAAAGTGACACATCTTGCAAAAATTCTTTTTGCGTTTTATTCCACTAATAGATCTGTCATAGATGCGTCTTGCTAGAGAAAAGTTTCACGTGTAGTTATACCGAAAATCGTTTTATCACGCTTTATGTCCAGTCGTGACCAAAGAAGAGTGGTGGATTGTGTAGGGAGGCAAAATGACTCAACCCTATACAAACCCCAACTACGTCTGCGTTCTTATGGATTTTATGATTTTTCACTGAAATTAAGAAGGATCACTGAGATGCAGTAGAACATGTCGCTTACTTGCAAGAAAAGTGACACATCTTGCAAAAATTTCTTTTGCGTTTTGTTCCACTAATAGATCTGTCATAGATGCGTCTTTCAAGAGAAAAGTTTCACGTGTAGTTATACAGAAAATCGTTTTATCACGCTTTATGCCCAGTCGTGACCAAAAAAGAGTGGTGGATTGTGTAGGGAGGCAAAATGACTCAACCCTATACAAACCCCAACTACGTCTGCGTTCTTATGGATTTTATGATTTTTCACTGAAATTAAGAAGGATCACTGAGATGCAGTACAACATGTCGCTTACTCGCAAGAAAAGTGACACATCTTGCAAAAATTCCTTTTGCGTTTTGTTCCACTAATAGATCTGTCATAGATGCGTCTTGCTAGAGAAAAGTTTCACGTGCAGTTATACCGAAAATCGTTTTATCACGCTTTATGTCCAGTCGTGACCAAAGAAGAGTGGTGGATTGTGTAGGGAGGCAAAATGACTCAACCCTATAGAAACCTCAACTACGTCTGCGTTCTTATGGATTTTATGATTTTTCACTGAAATTAAGAAGGTTCACTGAGATGCAGCACAACATGTCGCTTACTCGCAAGAAAAGTGACACATCTTGCAAAAATTCTTTTGCGTTTTGTTCCAGTAATAGATCTGTCATAGATGCGTCTTTCTAGAGAAAGGTTTCACGTGTAGTTATACCGAAAATCGTTTTATCACGCTTTATGCCCAGTCGTGACCAAAGAAGAGTGGTGGATTGTGTATGGAGGCAAAATTACTCAACCCTATACAAACCCCAACTACGCCTGCGTTCTTATGGATTTTATGATTTTTCACTGAAATTAAGAAGGATGACTGAGATGCAGTAGAACATGTCGCTTACTTGCAAGAAAAGTGACACATCTTGCAAAAATTTCTTTTGCGTTTTGTTCCACTAATAGATCTGTCATAGATGCGTCTTTCAAGAGAAAAGTTTCACGTGTATTTATACCGCAAATCGTTTTATCACGCTTTATGCCCAGTCGTGACCAAAGAAGAGTGGTGGATTGTGTAGGGAGGCAAAATGACTCAACCCTATACAAACCCCAACTACGTCTGCGTTCTTATGGATTTTATGATTTTTCACTGAAAGTAAGAAGGATCACTGAGATGCAGTACAACATGTCGCTTACTCGCAAGAAATGTGGCACATCTTACAAAAATTCCGTTTGCGTTTTGTTCCACTAATAGATCTGTCATAGATGCGTCTTGCTAGAGAAAAGTTTCACGTGTAGTTATACCGAAAATCGTTTTATCACGCTTTATGTCCAATCGTGACCAAAGAAGAGTGGTGGATTGTGTAGGGAGGCAAAATGACTCAACCCTATACAAACCTCAACTACGTCTGCGTTCTTATGGATTTTATGATTTTTCACTGAAATTAAGAAGGATCACTGAGATGCAGTACAACATGTCGCTTACTCGCAAGAAAAGTGACACATCTTGCAAAAATTCCTTTTGCGTTTTATTCCACTAATAGATCTGTCACAGATGCGTCTTTCTAGAGAAAAGTTTCACGTGTAGTTATACCGAAAATCGTTTTATCACGCTTTATGTCTAGTCGTGACCAAAAAAGAGTGGTGGATTGTGTAGGGAGGCAAAATGACTCAACCCTATACAAACCCCAACTACATCTGCGTTCTTATGGATTTTATGATTTTTCACTGAAATTAAGAAGGATCACTGAGATGCAGTACAACATGTCGCTTACTCGCAAGAAAAGTGACACATCTTGCAAAAATTCCTTTTGCGTTTTGTTCCACTAATAGATCTGTCATAGATGCCCCTTGCTAGAGAAAAGTTTCACGTGTAGTTATACCGAAAATCGTTTTATCACGCTTTATGTCCAGTCGTGACCAAAGAAGAGTGGTGGATTGTGTAGGGAGGCAAAATGACTCAACCCTATACAAACCCCAACTACGCCTGCGTTCTTATGGATTTTATGATTTTTCACTGAAATTAAGAAGGATCACTGAGATGCAGTACAATATGTCGCTTACTCGAAGAAAAGTGACGCATCTTGCAAAAATTCCTTTTGCGTTTTGTTCCACTAATACATCTGTCATAGATGCGTCTTGCTAGAGAAAAGTTTCACGTGTAGTTATACCAAAAATCGTTTTATCACGCTTTATGTCCACTCGTGACCAAAGAAGATTGGTGGATTGTGTAGGGAGGCAAAATGACTCAACCCTATACAAACCCCAACTACGTCTGCGTTCTTATGGATTTTATGATTTTTCACTGAAATTAAGAAGGATCACTGAGATGCAGTACAACATGTCGCTTACTCGCAAGAAATGTGACACATCTTGCAAAAATTCTTTTTGCGTTTTATTCCACTAATAGATCTGTCATAGATGCGTCTTGCTAGAGAAAAGTTTCACGTGTAGTTATACCGAAAATCGTTTTATCACGCTTTATGTCCAGTCGTGACCAAAGAAGAGTGGTGGATTGTGTAGGGAGGCAAAATGACTCAACACTATACAAACCCCAACTACGTCTGCGTTCTTATGGATTTTATGATTTTTCACTGAAATTAAGAAGGATCACTGAGATGCAGTAGAACATGTCGCTTACTTGCAAGAAAAGTGACACATCTTGCAAAAATTTCTTTTGCGTTTTGTTCCACTAATAGATCTGTCATAGATGCGTCTTTCAAGAGAAAAGTTTCACGTGTAGTTCTACAGAAAATCGTTTTATCACGCTTTATGCCCAGTCGTGACCAAAAAAGAGTGGTGGATTGTGTAGGGAGGCAAAATGACTCAACCCTATACAAACCCCAACAACGTCTGCGTTCTTATGGATTTTATGATTTTTCACTGAAATTAAGAAGGATCACTGAGATGCAGTACAACATGTCGCTTACTCGCAAGAAAAGTGACACATCTTGCAAAAATTCCTTTTGCGTTTTGTTCCACTAATAGATCTGTCATAGATGAGTCTTGCTAGAGAAAAGTTTCACGTGCAGTTATACCGAAAATCGTTTTATCACGCTTTATGTCCAGTCGTGACCAAAGAAGAGTGGTGGATTGTGTAGGGATGCAAAATGACTGAACCCTATAGAAACCTCAACTACGTCTGCGTTCTTATGGATTTTATGATTTTTCACTGAAATTAAGAAGGTTCACTGAGATGCAGTACAACATGTCGCTTACTCGCAAGAAAAGTGACACATCTTGCAAAAATTCTTTTGCGTTTTGTTCCACTAATAGATCTGTCATAGATGCGTCTTTCTAGAGAAAAGTTTCACGTGTAGTTATACCGAAAATCGTTTTATCACGCTTTATGCCCAGTCGTGACCAAAGAAGAGTGGTGGATTGTGTATGGAGGCAAAATTACTCAACCCTATACAAACCCCAACTACGCCTGCGTTCTTATGGATTTTATGATTTTTCACTGAAATTAAGAAGGATGACTGAGATGCAGTAGAACATGTCGCTTACTTGCAAGAAAAGTGACACATCTTGCAAAAATTTCTTTTGCGTTTTGTTCCACTAATAGATCTGTCATAGATGCGTCTTTCAAGAGAAAAGTTTCACGTGTAGTTATACAGAAAATCGTTTTATCACGCTTTATGCCCAGTCGTGACCAAAAAAGAGTGGTGGATTGTGTAGGGAGGCAAAATGACTCAACCCTATACAAACCTCAACTACGTCTGCGTTCTTATGGATTTTATGATTTTTCACTGAAATTAAGAAGGATCACTGAGATGCAGTACAACATGTCGCTTACTCGCAAGAAAAGTGACACATCTTGCAAAAATTCCTTTTGCGTTTTGTTCCACTAATAGATCTGTCATAGATGCGTCTTTCTAGAGAAAAGTTTCACGTGTATTTATACCGCAAATCGTTTTATCACGCTTTATGCCCAGTCGTGACCAAAGAAGAGTGGTGGATTGTGTAGGGAGGCAAAATGACTCAACCCTATACAAACCCCAACCGCGTCTGCGTTCTTATGGATTTTATGATTTTTCACTGAAAGTAAGAAGGATCACTGAGATGCAGTACAACATGTCGCTTACTCGCAAGAAAAGTGACACATCTTGCAAAAATTCCTTTTGCGTTTTGTTCCACTAATAGATCTGTCATAGATGCGTCTTTCTAGAGAAAAGTTTCACGTGTATTTATACCGCAAATCGTTTTATCACGCTTTATGCCCAGTCGTGACCAAAGAAGAGTGGTGGATTGTGTAGGGAGGCAAAATGACTCAACCCTATACAAACCCCAACTACGTCTGCGTTCTTATGGATTTTATGATTTTTCACTGAAAGTAAGAAGGATCACTGAGATGCAGTACAACATGTCGCTTACTCGCAAGAAATGTGGCACATCTTACAAAAATTCCGTTTGCGTTTTGTTCCACTAATAGATCTGTCATAGATGCGTCTTGCTAGAGAAAAGTTTCACGTGTAGTTATACCGAAAATCGTTTTATCACGCTTTATGTCCAATCGTGACCAAAGAAGAGTGGTGGATTGTGTAGGGAGGCAAAATGACTCAACCCTATACAAACCTCAACTACGTCTGCGTTCTTATGGATTTTATGATTTTTCACTGAAATTAAGAAGGATCACTGAGATGCAGTACAACATGTCGCTTACTCGCAAGAAAAGTGACACATCTTGCAAAAATTCCTTTTGCGTTTTGTTCCACTAATAGATCTGTCACAGATGCGTCTTTCTAGAGAAAAGTTTCACGTGTAGTTATACCGAAAATCGTTTTATCACGCTTTATGTCTAGTCGTGACCAAAAAAGAGTGGTGGATTGTGTAGGGAGGCAAAATGACTCAACCCTATACAAACCCCAACTACGTCTGCGTTCTTATGGATTTTATGATTTTTCACTGAAATTAAGAAGGATCACTGAGATGCAGTACAACATGTCGCTTACTCGCAAGAAAAGTGACACATCTTGCAAAAATTCCTTTTGCGTTTTGTTCCACTAATAGATCTGTCACAGATGCGTCTTTCTAGAGAAAAGTTTCACGTGTAGTTATACCGAAAATCGTTTTATCACGCTTTATGTCTAGTCGTGACCAAAAAAGAGTGGTGGATTGTGTAGGGAGGCAAAATGACTCAACCCTATACAAACCCCAACTACGTCTGCGTTCTTATGGATTTTATGATTTTTCACTGAAATTAAGAAGGATCACTGAGATGCAGTACAACATGTCGCTTACTCGCAAGAAAAGTGACACATCTTGCAAAAATTCCTTTTGCGTTTTGTTCCACTAATAGATCTGTCATAGATGCGTCTTGCTAGAGAAAAGTTTCACGTGTAGTTATACCAAAAATCGTTTTATCACGCTTTATGTCCAGTCGTGACCAAAGAAGATTGGTGGATTGTGTAGGGAGGCAAAATGACTCAACCCTATACAAACCCCAACTACGTCTGCGTTCTTATGGATTTTATGATTTTTCACTGAAATTAAGAAGGATCACTGAGATGCAGTACAACATGTCGCTTACTCGCAAGAAAAGTGACACATGTTGCAAAAATTCTTTTTGCGTTTTATTCCACTAATAGATCTGTCATAGATGCGTCTTGCTAGAAAAAAGTTTCACGTGTAGTTATACCGAAAATCGTTTTATCACGCTTTATGTCCAGTCGTGACCAAAGAAGAGTGGTGGATTGTGTAGGGAGGCAAAATGACTCAACACTATACAAACCCCAACTACGTCTGCGTTCTTATGGATTTTATGATTTTTCACTGAAATTAAGAAGGATCACTGAGATGCAGTAGAACATGTCGCTTACTTGCAAGAAAAGTGACACATCTTGCAAAAATTTCTTTTGCGTTTTGATCCACTAACAGATCTGTCATAGATGCGTCTTTCAAGAGAAAAGTTTCACGTGTAGTTATACAGAAAATCGTTTTATCACGCTTTATGCCCAGTCGTGACCAAAAGAGAGTGGTGGATTGTGTAGGGAGGCAAAATGACTCAACCCTATACAAACCCCAACTACGTCTGCGTTCTTATGGATTTTATGATTTTTCACTGAAATTAAGAACGATCACTGAGATGCAGTACAACATGTCGCTTACTCGCAAGAAAAGTGACACATCTTGCAAAAATTCCTTTTTCGTTTTGTTCCACTAATAGATCTGTCATAGATGCGTCTTTCTAGAGAAAAGTTTCACGTGTAGTTACACCGAAAATCGTTTTATCACGCTTTATGCCCAGTCGTGACCAAAGAAGAGTGGTGGATTGTGTATGGAGGCAAAATTACTCAACCCTATACAAACCCCAACTACGCCTGCGTTCTTATGGATTTTATGATTTTTCACTGAAATTAAGAAGGATGACTGAGATGCAGTAGAACACTTCGCTTACTTGCAAGAAAAGTGACACATCTTGCAAAAGTTCTTTTGCGTTTTGTTCCACTAATAGATCTGTCATAGATGTGTCTTTCAAGAGAAAAGTTTCACGTGTAGTTATACAGAAAATCGTTTTATCACGCTTTATGCCCAGTCGTGACCAAAAAAGAGTGGTGGATTGTGTAGGGAGGAAAAATGACTCAACCCTATACAAACCTCAACTACGTCTGCGTTCTTATGGATTTTATGATTTTTCACTGAAATTAAGAAGGATCACTGATATGCAGTACAACATGTCGCTTACTCGCAAGAAAAGTGACACATCTTGCAAAAATTCCTTTTGCGTTTTGTTCCACTAATAGATCTGTCATAGATGCGTCTTTCTAGAGAAAAGTTTCACGTGTATTTATACCGCAAATCGTTTTATCACGCTTTATGCCCAGTCGTGACCAAAGAAGAGTGGTGGATTGTGTAGGGAGGCAAAATGACTCAACCCTATACAAACCCCAACTACGTCTGCGTTCTTATGGATTTTATGATTTTTCACTGAAAGTAAGAAGGATCACTGAGATGCAGTACAGCATGTCGCTTACTCGCAAGAAAAGTGGCACATCTTACAAAAATTCCGTTTGCGTTTTGTTCCACTAATAGATCTGTCATAGATGCGTCTTGCTAGAGAAAAGTTTCACGTGTAGTTATACCGAAAATCATTTTATCACGCTTTATGTCCAAACGTGACCAAAGAAGAGTGGTGGATTGTGTAGGGAGGCAAAATGACTCAACCCTATACAAACCTCAACTACGTCTGCGTTCTTATGGATTTTATGATTTTTCACTGAAATTAAGAAGGATCACTGAGATGCAGTACAACATGTCGCTTACTCGCAAGAAAAGTGACACATCTTGCAAAAATTCCTTTTGCGTTTTGTTCCACTAATAGATCTGTCACAGATGCGTCTTTCTAGAGAAAAGTTTCACGTGTAGTTATACCGAAAATCGTTTTATCACGCTTTATGTCTAGTCGTGACCAAAAAAGAGTGGTGGATTGTGTAGGGAGGCAAAATGACTCAACCCTATACAAACCCCAACTACGTCTGCGTTCTTATGGATTTTATGATTTTTCACTGAAATTAAGAAGGATCACTGAGATGCAGTAGAACATGTCGCTTACTTGCAAGAAAAGTGACACATCTTGCAAAAATTTCTTTTGCGTTTTGTTCCACTAATAGATCTGTCATAGATGCGTCTTTCAAGAGAAAAGTTTCACGTGTAGTTATACAGAAAATCGTTTTATCACGCTTTATGCCCAGTCGTAACCAAAAAAGAGTGGTGGATTGTGTAGGGAGGCAAAATGACTCAACCCTATACAAACCCCAACTACGTCTGCGTTCTTATGGATTTTATGATTTTTCACTGAAATTAAGAAGGATCACTGAGATGCAGTACAACATGTCGCTTACTCGCAAGAAAAGTGACACATCTTGCAAAAATTCCTTTTGCGTTTTGTTCCACTAATAGATCTGTCATAGATGCGTCTTGCTAGAGAAAAGTTTCACGTGCAGTTATACCGAAAATCGTTTTATCACGCTTTATGTCCAGTCGTGACCAAAGAAGAGTGGTGGATTGTGTAGGGAGGCAAAATGACTCAACACTATACAAACCCCAACTACGTCTGCGTTCTTATGGATTTTATGATTTTTCACTGAAATTAAGAAGGATCACTGAGATGCAGTAGAACATGTCGCTTACTTGCAAGAAAAGTGACACATCTTGCAAAAATTTCTTTTGCGTTTTGTTCCACTAATAGATCTGTCATAGATGCGTCTTTCAAGAGAAAAGTTTCACGTGTAGTTCTACAGAAAATCGTTTTATCACGCTTTATGCCCAGTCGTGACCAAAAAAGAGTGGTGGATTGTGTAGGGAGGCAAAATTACTCAACCCTATACAAACCCCAACTACGTCTGCGTTCTTATGGATTTTATGATTTTTCACTGAAATTAAGAAGGATCACTGAGATGCAGTACAACATGTCGCTTACTCGCAAGAAAAGTGACACATCTTGCAAAAATTCCTTTTGCGTTTTGTTCCACTAATAGATCTGTCATAGATGAGTCTTGCTAGAGAAAAGTTTCACGTGCAGTTATACCGAAAATCGTTTTATCACGCTTTATGTCCAGTCGTGACCAAAGAAGAGTGGTGGATTGTGTAGGGATGCAAAATGACTGAACCCTATAGAAACCTCAACTACGTCTGCGTTCTTATGGATTTTATGATTTTTCACTGAAATTAAGAAGGTTCACTGAGATGCAGTACAACATGTCGCTTACTCGCAAGAAAAGTGACACATCTTGCAAAAATTCTTTTGCGTTTTGTTCCACTAATAGATCTGTCATAGATGCGTCTTTCTAGAGAAAAGTTTCACGTGTAGTTATACCGAAAATCGTTTTATCACGCTTTATGCCCAGTCGTGACCAAAGAAGAGTGGTGGATTGTGTATGGAGGCAAAATTACTCAACCCTATACAAACCCCAACTACGCCTGCGTTCTTATGGATTTTATGATTTTTCACTGAAATTAAGAAGGATGACTGAGATGCAGTAGAACATGTCGCTTACTTGCAAGAAAAGTGACACATCTTGCAAAAATTTCTTTTGCGTTTTGTTCCACTAATAGATCTGTCATAGATGCGTCTTTCAAGAGAAAAGTTTCACGTGTAGTTATACAGAAAATCGTTTTATCACGCTTTATGCCCAGTCGTGACCAAAAAAGAGTGGTGGATTGTGTAGGGAGGCAAAATGACTCAACCCTATACAAACCTCAACTACGTCTGCGTTCTTATGGATTTTATGATTTTTCACTGAAATTAAGAAGGATCACTGAGATGCAGTACAACATGTCGCTTACTCGCAAGAAAAGTGACACATCTTGCAAAAATTCCTTTTGCGTTTTGTTCCACTAATAGATCTGTCATAGATGCGTCTTTCTAGAGAAAAGTTTCACGTGTATTTATACCGCAAATCGTTTTATCACGCTTTATGTCCAGTCGTGACCAAAGAAGAGTGGTGGATTGTGTAGGGAGGCAAAATGACTCAACCCTATACAAACCCCAACTACGCCTGCGTTCTTATGGATTTTATGATTTTTCACTGAAATTAAGAAGGATCACTGAGATGCAGTACAATATGTCGCTTACTCGAAGAAAAGTGACGCATCTTGCAAAAATTCCTTTTGCGTTTTGTTCCACTAATACATCTGTCATAGATGCGTCTTGCTAGAGAAAAGTTTCACGTGTAGTTATACCAAAAATCGTTTTATCACGCTTTATGTCCACTCGTGACCAAAGAAGATTGGTGGATTGTGTAGGGAGGCAAAATGACTCAACCCTATACAAACCCCAACTACGTCTGCGTTCTTATGGATTTTATGATTTTTCACTGAAATTAAGAAGGATCACTGAGATGCAGTACAACATGTCGCTTACTCGCAAGAAATGTGACACATCTTGCAAAAATTCTTTTTGCGTTTTATTCCACTAATAGATCTGTCATAGATGCGTCTTGCTAGAGAAAAGTTTCACGTGTAGTTATACCGAAAATCGTTTTATCACGCTTTATGTCCAGTCGTGACCAAAGAAGAGTGGTGGATTGTGTAGGGAGGCAAAATGACTCAACACTATACAAACCCCAACTACGTCTGCGTTCTTATGGATTTTATGATTTTTCACTGAAATTAAGAAGGATCACTGAGATGCAGTAGAACATGTCGCTTACTTGCAAGAAAAGTGACACATCTTGCAAAAATTTCTTTTGCGTTTTGTTCCACTAATAGATCTGTCATAGATGCGTCTTTCAAGAGAAAAGTTTCACGTGTAGTTCTACAGAAAATCGTTTTATCACGCTTTATGCCCAGTCGTGACCAAAAAAGAGTGGTGGATTGTGTAGGGAGGCAAAATGACTCAACCCTATACAAACCCCAACAACGTCTGCGTTCTTATGGATTTTATGATTTTTCACTGAAATTAAGAAGGATCACTGAGATGCAGTACAACATGTCGCTTACTCGCAAGAAAAGTGACACATCTTGCAAAAATTCCTTTTGCGTTTTGTTCCACTAATAGATCTGTCATAGATGAGTCTTGCTAGAGAAAAGTTTCACGTGCAGTTATACCGAAAATCGTTTTATCACGCTTTATGTCCAGTCGTGACCAAAGAAGAGTGGTGGATTGTGTAGGGATGCAAAATGACTGAACCCTATAGAAACCTCAACTACGTCTGCGTTCTTATGGATTTTATGATTTTTCACTGAAATTAAGAAGGTTCACTGAGATGCAGTACAACATGTCGCTTACTCGCAAGAAAAGTGACACATCTTGCAAAAATTCTTTTGCGTTTTGTTCCACTAATAGATCTGTCATAGATGCGTCTTTCTAGAGAAAAGTTTCACGTGTAGTTATACCGAAAATCGTTTTATCACGCTTTATGCCCAGTCGTGACCAAAGAAGAGTGGTGGATTGTGTATGGAGGCAAAATTACTCAACCCTATACAAACCCCAACTACGCCTGCGTTCTTATGGATTTTATGATTTTTCACTGAAATTAAGAAGGATGACTGAGATGCAGTAGAACATGTCGCTTACTTGCAAGAAAAGTGACACATCTTGCAAAAATTTCTTTTGCGTTTTGTTCCACTAATAGATCTGTCATAGATGCGTCTTTCAAGAGAAAAGTTTCACGTGTAGTTATACAGAAAATCGTTTTATCACGCTTTATGCCCAGTCGTGACCAAAAAAGAGTGGTGGATTGTGTAGGGAGGCAAAATGACTCAACCCTATACAAACCTCAACTACGTCTGCGTTCTTATGGATTTTATGATTTTTCACTGAAATTAAGAAGGATCACTGAGATGCAGTACAACATGTCGCTTACTCGCAAGAAAAGTGACACATCTTGCAAAAATTCCTTTTGCGTTTTGTTCCACTAATAGATCTGTCATAGATGCGTCTTTCTAGAGAAAAGTTTCACATGTATTTATACCGCAAATCGTTTTATCACGCTTTATGCCCAGTCGTGACCAAAGAAGAGTGGTGGATTGTGTAGGGAGGCAAAATGACTCAACCCTATACAAACCCCAACCGCGTCTGCGTTCTTATGGATTTTATGATTTTTCACTGAAAGTAAGAAGGATCACTGAGATGCAGTACAACATGTCGCTTACTCGCAAGAAAAGTGACACATCTTGCAAAAATTCCTTTTGCGTTTTGTTCCACTAATAGATCTGTCATAGATGCGTCTTTCTAGAGAAAAGTTTCACGTGTATTTATACCGCAAATCGTTTTATCACGCTTTATGCCCAGTCGTGACCAAAGAAGAGTGGTGGATTGTGTAGGGAGGCAAAATGACTCAACCCTATACAAACCCCAACTACGTCTGCGTTCTTATGGATTTTATGATTTTTCACTGAAAGTAAGAAGGATCACTGAGATGCAGTACAACATGTCGCTTACTCGCAAGAAATGTGGCACATCTTACAAAAATTCCGTTTGCGTTTTGTTCCACTAATAGATCTGTCATAGATGCGTCTTGCTAGAGAAAAGTTTCACGTGTAGTTATACCGAAAATCGTTTTATCACGCTTTATGTCCAATCGTGACCAAAGAAGAGTGGTGGATTGTGTAGGGAGGCAAAATGACTCAACCCTATACAAACCTCAACTACGTCTGCGTTCTTATGGATTTTATGATTTTTCACTGAAATTAAGAAGGATCACTGAGATGCAGTGCAACATGTCGCTTACTCGCAAGAAAAGTGACACATCTTGCAAAAATTCCTTTTGCGTTTTGTTCCACTAATAGATCTGTCACAGATGCGTCTTTCTAGAGAAAAGTTTCACGTGTAGTTATACCGAAAATCGTTTTATCACGCTTTATGTCTAGTCGTGACCAAAAAAGAGTGGTGGATTGTGTAGGGAGGCAAAATGACTCAACCCTATACAAACCCCAACTACGTCTGCGTTCTTATGGATTTTATGATTTTTCACTGAAATTAAGAAGGATCACTGAGATGCAGTACAACATGTCGCTTACTCGCAAGAAAAGTGACACATCTTGCAAAAATTCCTTTTGCGTTTTGTTCCACTAATAGATCTGTCATAGATGCCCCTTGCTAGAGAAAAGTTTCACGTGTAGTTATACCGAAAATCGTTTTATCACGCTTTATGTCCAGTCGTGACCAAAGAAGAGTGGTGGATTGTGTAGGGAGGCAAAATGACTCAACCCTATACAAACCCCAACTACGCCTGCGTTCTTATGGATTTTATGATTTTTCACTGAAATTAAGAAGGATCACTGAGATGCAGTACAATATGTCGCTTACTCGAAGAAAAGTGACGCATCTTGCAAAAATTCCTTTTGCGTTTTGTTCCACTAATACATCTGTCATAGATGCGTCTTGCTAGAGAAAAGTTTCACGTGTAGTTATACCAAAAATCGTTTTATCACGCTTTATGTCCACTCGTGACCAAAGAAGATTGGTGGATTGTGTAGGGAGGCAAAATGACTCAACCCTATACAAACCCCAACTACGTCTGCGTTCTTATGGATTTTATGATTTTTCTCTGAAATTAAGAAGGATCACTGAGATGCAGTACAACATGTCGCTTACTCGCAAGAAATGTGACACATCTTGCAAAAATTCTTTTTGCGTTTTATTCCACTAATAGATCTGTCATAGATGCGTCTTGCTAGAGAAAAGTTTCACGTGTAGTTATACCGAAAATCGTTTTATCACGCTTTATGTCCAGTCGTGACCAAAGAAGAGTGGTGGATTGTGTAGGGAGGCAAAATGACTCAACACTATACAAACCCCAACTACGTCTGCGTTCTTATGGATTTTATGATTTTTCACTGAAATTAAGAAGGATCACTGAGATGCAGTAGAACATGTCGCTTACTTGCAAGAAAAGTGACACATCTTGCAAAAATTTCTTTTGCGTTTTGTTCCACTAATAGATCTGTCATAGATGCGTCTTTCAAGAGAAAAGTTTCACGTGTAGTTCTACAGAAAATCGTTTTATCACGCTTTATGCCCAGTCGTGACCAAAAAAGAGTGGTGGATTGTGTAGGGAGGCAAAATGACTCAACCCTATACAAACCCCAACAACGTCTGCGTTCTTATGGATTTTATGATTTTTCACTGAAATTAAGAAGGATCACTGAGATGCAGTACAACATGTCGCTTACTCGCAAGAAAAGTGACACATCTTGCAAAAATTCCTTTTGCGTTTTGTTCCACTAATAGATCTGTCATAGATGAGTCTTGCTAGAGAAAAGTTTCACGTGCAGTTATACCGAAAATCGTTTTATCAGGCTTTATGTCCAGTCGTGACCAAAGAAGAGTGGTGGATTGTGTAGGGATGCAAAATGACTCAACCCTATAGAAACCTCAACTACGTCTGCGTTCTTATGGATTTTATGATTTTTCACTGAAATTAAGAAGGTTCACTGAGATGCAGTACAACATGTCGCTTACTCGCAAGAAAAGTGACACATCTTGCAAAAATTCTTTTGCGTTTTGTTCCACTAATAGATCTGTCATAGATGCGTCTTTCTAGAGAAAAGTTTCACGTGTAGTTATACCGAAAATCGTTTTATCACGCTTTATGCCCAGTCGTGACCAAAGAAGAGTGGTGGATTGTGTATGGTGGCAAAATTACTCAACCCTATACAAACCCCAACTACGCCTGCGTTCTTATGGATTTTATGATTTTTCACTGAAATTAAGAAGGATGACTGAGATGCAGTAGAACATGTCGCTTACTTGCAAGAAAAGTGACACATCTTGCAAAAATTTCTTTTGCGTTTTGTTCCACTAATAGATCTGTCATAGATGCGTCTTTCAAGAGAAAAGTTTCACGTGTAGTTATACAGAAAATCGTTTTATCACGCTTTATGTCCAGTCGTGACCAAAGAAGAGTGGTGGATTGTGTAGGGAGGCAAAATGACTCAACCCTATACAAACCTCAACTACGTCTGCGTTCTTATGGATTTTATGATTTTTCACTGAAATTAAGAAGGATCACTGAGATGCAGTACAACATGTCGCTTACTCGCAAGAAAAGTGACACATCTTGCAAAAATTCCTTTTGCGTTTTGTTCCACTAATAGATCTGTCATAGATGCGTCTTTCTAGAGAAAAGTTTCACGTGTATTTATACCGCAAATGGTTTTATCACGCTTTATGCCCAGTCGTGACCAAAGAAGAGTGGTGGATTGTGTAGGGAGGCAAAATGACTCAACCCTATACAAACCCCAACCGCGTCTGCGTTCTTATGGATTTTATGATTTTTCACTGAAAGTAAGAAGGATCACTGAGATGCAGTACAACATGTCGCTTACTCGCAAGAAAAGTGGCACATCTTACAAAAATTCCGTTTGCGTTTTGTTCCACTAATAGATCTGTCATAGATGCGTCTTGCTAGAGAAAAGTTTCACGTGTAGTTATACCGAAAATCGTTTTATCACGCTTTATGTCCAATCGTGACCAAAGAAGAGTGGTGGATTGTGTAGGGAGGCAAAATGACTCAACCCTATACAAACCTCAACTACGTCTGCGTTTTTATGGATTTTATGATTTTTCACTGAAATTAAGAAGGTTCACTGAGATGCAGTACAACATGTCGCTTACTCGCAAGAAAAGTGACACATCTTGCAAAAATTCTTTTGCGTTTTGTTCCACTAATAGATCTGTCATAGATGCGTCTTTCTAGAGAAAAGTTTCACGTGTAGTTATACCGAAAATCGTTTTATCACGCTTTATGCCCAGTCGTGAACAAAGAAGAGTGGTGGATTGTGTATGGAGGCAAAATTACTCAACCCTATACAAACCCCAACTACGTCTGCGTTCTTATGGATTTTATGATTTTTCACTGAAATTAAGAAGGATCACTCAGATGCAGTAGAACATGTCGCTTACTTGCAAGAAAAGTGACACATCTTGCAAAAATTTCTTTTGCGTTTTGTTCCACTAATAGATCTGTCATAGATGAGTCTTGCTAGAGAAAAGTTTCACGTGCAGTTATACCGAAAATCGTTTTATCAGGCTTTATGTCCAGTCGTGACCAAAGAAGAGTGGTGGATTGTGTAGGGATGCAAAATGACTCAACCCTATAGAAACCTCAACTACGTCTGCGTTCTTATGGATTTTATGATTTTTCACTGAAATTAAGAAGGTTCACTGAGATGCAGTACAACATGTCGCTTACTCGCAAGAAAAGTGACACATCTTGCAAAAATTCTTTTGCGTTTTGTTCCACTAATAGATCTGTCATAGATGCGTCTTTCTAGAGAAAAGTTTCACGTGTAGTTATACCGAAAATCGTTTTATCACGCTTTATGCCCAGTCGTGACCAAAGAAGAGTGGTGGATTGTGTATGGTGGCAAAATTACTCAACCCTATACAAACCCCAACTACGCCTGCGTTCTTATGGATTTTATGATTTTTCACTGAAATTAAGAAGGATGACTGAGATGCAGTAGAACATGTCGCTTACTTGCAAGAAAAGTGACACATCTTGCAAAAATTTCTTTTGCGTTTTGTTCCACTAATAGATCTGTCATAGATGCGTCTTTCAAGAGAAAAGTTTCACGTGTAGTTATACAGAAAATCGTTTTATCACGCTTTATGTCCAGTCGTGACCAAAGAAGAGTGGTGGATTGTGTAGGGAGGCAAAATGACTCAACCCTATACAAACCTCAACTACGTCTGCGTTCTTATGGATTTTATGATTTTTCACTGAAATTAAGAAGGATCACTGAGATGCAGTACAACATGTCGCTTACTCGCAAGAAAAGTGACACATCTTGCAAAAATTCCTTTTGCGTTTTGTTCCACTAATAGATCTGTCATAGATGCGTCTTTCTAGAGAAAAGTTTCACGTGTATTTATACCGCAAATGGTTTTATCACGCTTTATGCCCAGTCGTGACCAAAGAAGAGTGGTGGATTGTGTAGGGAGGCAAAATGACTCAACCCTATACAAACCCCAACCGCGTCTGCGTTCTTATGGATTTTATGATTTTTCACTGAAAGTAAGAAGGATCACTGAGATGCAGTACAACATGTCGCTTACTCGCAAGAAAAGTGGCACATCTTACAAAAATTCCGTTTGCGTTTTGTTCCACTAATAGATCTGTCATAGATGCGTCTTGCTAGAGAAAAGTTTCACGTGTAGTTATACCGAAAATCGTTTTATCACGCTTTATGTCCAATCGTGACCAAAGAAGAGTGGTGGATTGTGTAGGGAGGCAAAATGACTCAACCCTATACAAACCTCAACTACGTCTGCGTTTTTATGGATTTTATGATTTTTCACTGAAATTAAGAAGGTTCACTGAGATGCAGTACAACATGTCGCTTACTCGCAAGAAAAGTGACACATCTTGCAAAAATTCTTTTGCGTTTTGTTCCACTAATAGATCTGTCATAGATGCGTCTTTCTAGAGAAAAGTTTCACGTGTAGTTATACCGAAAATCGTTTTATCACGCTTTATGCCCAGTCGTGAACAAAGAAGAGTGGTGGATTGTGTATGGAGGCAAAATTACTCAACCCTATACAAACCCCAACTACGTCTGCGTTCTTATGGATTTTATGATTTTTCACTGAAATTAAGAAGGATCACTCAGATGCAGTAGAACATGTCGCTTACTTGCAAGAAAAGTGACACATCTTGCAAAAATTTCTTTTGCGTTTTGTTCCACTAATAGATCTGTCATAGATGCGTCTTTCAAGAGAAAAGTTTCACGTGTAGTTATACAGAAAATCGTTTTATCACGCTTTATGCCCAGTCGTGACCAAAAAATAGTGGTGGATTGTGTAGGGAGGCAAAATGACTCAACCCTATACAAACCTCAACTACGTCTGCGTTCTTATGGATTTTATGATTTTTCACTGAAATTAAGAAGGATCACTGAGATGCAGTACAACATGTCGCTTACTCGCAAGAAAAGTGACCCATCTTGCAAAAATTCCTTTTGCGTTTTGTTCCACTAATAGATCTGTCATAGATGCGTCTTGCTAGAGAAAAGTTTCACGTGTATTTATACCGCAAATCGTTTTATCACGCTTTATGCCCAGTCGTGACCAAAGAAGAGTGGTGGATTGTGTAGGGAGGCAAAATGACTCAACCCTATACAAACCCCAACTACGTCTGCGTTCTTATGGATTTTATGATTTTTCACTGAAATTAAGAAGGATCACTGAGATGCAGTACAACATGTCGCTTACTCGCAAGAAAAGTGGCACGTCTTACAAAAATTCCGTATGCGTTTTGTTCCACTAATAGATCTGTCATAGATGCGTCTTGCTAGAGAAAAGTTTCACGTGTAGTTATACCGAAAATCGTTTTATCACGCTTTATGCCCAGTCGTGACCAAAGAAGAGTGGTGGATTGTGTATGGTGGCAAAATTACTCAACCCTATACAAACCCCAACTACGCCTGCGTTCTTATGGATTTTATGATTTTTCACTGAAATTAAGAAGGATGACTGAGATGCAGTAGAACATGTCGCTTACTTGCAAGAAAAGTGACACATCTTGCAAAAATTTCTTTTGCGTTTTGTTCCACTAATAGATCTGTCATAGATGCGTCTTTCAAGAGAAAAGTTTCACGTGTAGTTATACAGAAAATCGTTTTATCACGCTTTATGTCCAGTCGTGACCAAAGAAGAGTGGTGGATTGTGTAGGGAGGCAAAATGACTCAACCCTATACAAACCTCAACTACGTCTGCGTTCTTATGGATTTTATGATTTTTCACTGAAATTAAGAAGGATCACTGAGATGCAGTACAACATGTCGCTTACTCGCAAGAAAAGTGACACATCTTGCAAAAATTCCTTTTGCGTTTTGTTCCACTAATAGATCTGTCATAGATGCGTCTTTCTAGAGAAAAGTTTCACGTGTATTTATACCGCAAATGGTTTTATCACGCTTTATGCCCAGTCGTGACCAAAGAAGAGTGGTGGATTGTGTAGGGAGGCAAAATGACTCAACCCTATACAAACCCCAACCGCGTCTGCGTTCTTATGGATTTTATGATTTTTCACTGAAAGTAAGAAGGATCACTGAGATGCAGTACAACATGTCGCTTACTCGCAAGAAAAGTGGCACATCTTACAAAAATTCCGTTTGCGTTTTGTTCCACTAATAGATCTGTCATAGATGCGTCTTGCTAGAGAAAAGTTTCACGTGTAGTTATACCGAAAATCGTTTTATCACGCTTTATGTCCAATCGTGACCAAAGAAGAGTGGTGGATTGTGTAGGGAGGCAAAATGACTCAACCCTATACAAACCTCAACTACGTCTGCGTTTTTATGGATTTTATGATTTTTCACTGAAATTAAGAAGGTTCACTGAGATGCAGTACAACATGTCGCTTACTCGCAAGAAAAGTGACACATCTTGCAAAAATTCTTTTGCGTTTTGTTCCACTAATAGATCTGTCATAGATGCGTCTTTCTAGAGAAAAGTTTCACGTGTAGTTATACCGAAAATCGTTTTATCACGCTTTATGCCCAGTCGTGAACAAAGAAGAGTGGTGGATTGTGTATGGAGGCAAAATTACTCAACCCTATACAAACCCCAACTACGTCTGCGTTCTTATGGATTTTATGATTTTTCACTGAAATTAAGAAGGATCACTCAGATGCAGTAGAACATGTCGCTTACTTGCAAGAAAAGTGACACATCTTGCAAAAATTTCTTTTGCGTTTTGTTCCACTAATAGATCTGTCATAGATGCGTCTTTCAAGAGAAAAGTTTCACGTGTAGTTATACAGAAAATCGTTTTATCACGCTTTATGCCCAGTCGTGACCAAAAAATAGTGGTGGATTGTGTAGGGAGGCAAAATGACTCAACCCTATACAAACCTCAACTACGTCTGCGTTCTTATGGATTTTATGATTTTTCACTGAAATTAAGAAGGATCACTGAGATGCAGTACAACATGTCGCTTACTCGCAAGAAAAGTGACCCATCTTGCAAAAATTCCTTTTGCGTTTTGTTCCACTAATAGATCTGTCATAGATGCGTCTTGCTAGAGAAAAGTTTCACGTGTATTTATACCGCAAATCGTTTTATCACGCTTTATGCCCAGTCGTGACCAAAGAAGAGTGGTGGATTGTGTAGGGAGGCAAAATGACTCAACCCTATACAAACCCCAACTACGTCTGCGTTCTTATGGATTTTATGATTTTTCACTGAAATTAAGAAGGATCACTGAGATGCAGTACAACATGTCGCTTACTCGCAAGAAAAGTGGCACGTCTTACAAAAATTCCGTATGCGTTTTGTTCCACTAATAGATCTGTCATAGATGCGTCTTGCTAGAGAAAAGTTTCACGTGTAGTTATACCGAAAATCGTTTTATCACGCTTTATGTCCAGTCGTGACCAAAGAAGAGTGGTGGATTGTGTAGGGAGGCAAAATGACTCAACCCTATACAAACCTCAATTACGTCTGCGTTCTTATGGATTTTATGATTTTTCACTGAAATTAAGAAGGATCACTGAGATGCAGTACAACATGTCGCTTACTCGCAAGAAAAGTGACACATCTTGCAAAAATTCCTTTTGCGTTTTGTTCCACTAATAGATCTGTCACAGATGCGTCTTTCTAGAGAAAAGTTTCACGTGTAGTTATACCGAAAATCGTTTTATCACGCTTTATGTCTAGTCGTGACCAAAAAAGAGTGGTGGATTGTGTAGGGAGGCAAAATGACTCAACCCTATACAAACCCCAACTACGTCTGCGTTCTTATGGATTTTATGATTTTTCACTGAAATTAAGAAGGATCACTGAGATGCAGTACAACATGTCGCTTACTCGCAAGAAAAGTGACACATCTACCAAAAATTCCTTTTGCGTTTTGTTCCACTAATAGATCTATCATAGATGCGTCTTGCTAGAGAAAAGTTTCACGTGTAGTTATACCGAAAATCGTTTTATCACGCTTTATGTCCAGTCGTGACCAAAGAAGAGTGGTGGATTGTGTAGGGAGGCAAAATGATTCAACCCTATACAAGCCCCAACTACGTCTGCGTTCATATGGATTTTATGATTCTTCACTGAAATTAAGAAGGATCACTGAGATGCAGTACAACATGTCGCTTACTCGCAAGAAAAGTGACACATCTTGCAAAAATTCCTTTTGCGTTTTGTTCCACTAATAGATCTGTCATAGATGCGTCTTGCTAGAGAAAAGTTTCACGTGTAGTTATACCGAAAATCGTTTTATCACGCTTTATGTCCAGTCGTGACCAAAGAAGAGTGGTGGATTGTGTAGGGAGGCAAAATGACTCAACCCTATACAAACCCCAACTACGTCTGCGTTCTTATGGATTTTATGATTTTTCACTGAAATTAAGAAGGATCACTGAGATGCAGTACAACATGTCGCTTACTCGCAAGAAAAGTGACACATCTTGCAAAAATTCCTTTTGCGTTTTGTTCCACTAATAGATCTGTCATAGATGCGTCTTGCTAGAGAAAAGTTTCACGTGTAGTTATACCGAAAATCGTTTTATCACGCTTTATGTCCAGTCGTGACCAAAGAAGAGTGGTGGATTGTGTAGGGAGGCAAAATGACTCAACCCTATAGAAACCTCAACTACGTCTGCGTTCTTATGGATTTTATGATTTTTCACTGAAATTAAGAAGGTTCACTGAGATGCAGTACAACATGTCGCTTACTCGCAAGAAAAGTGACACATCTTGCAAAAATTCTTTTGCGTTTTGTTCCACTAATAGATCTGTCATAGATGCGTCTTTCTAGAGAAAAGTTTCACGTGTAGTTATACCGAAAATCGTTTTATCACGCTTTATGCCCAGTCGTGACCAAAGAAGAGTGGTGGATTGTGTATGGAGGCAAAATTACTCAACCCTATACAAACCCCAACTACGTCTGCGTTCTTATGGATTTTATGATTTTTCACTGAAATTAAGAAGGATCACTGAGATGCAGTAGAACATGTCGCTTACTTGCAAGAAAAGTGACACATCTTGCAAAAATTTCTTTTGCGTTTTGTTCCACTAATAGATCTGTCATAGATGCGTCTTTCAAGAGAAAAGTTTCACGTGTAGTTATACAGAAAATCGTTTTATCACGCTTTATGCCCAGTCGTGACCAAAAAAGAGTGGTGGATTGTGTAGGGAGGCAAAATGACTCAACCCTATACAAACCTCAACTACGTCTGCGTTCTTATGGATTTTATGATTTTTCACTGAAATTAAGAAGGATCACTGAGATGCAGTACAACATGTCGCTTACTCGCAAGAAAAGTGACACATCTTGCAAAAATTCCTTTTGCGTTTTGTTCCACTAATAGATCTGTCATAGATGCGTCTTTCTAGAGAAAAGTTTCACGTGTATTTATACCGCAAATCGTTTTATCACGCTTTATGCCCAGTCGTGACCAAAGAAGAGTGGTGGATTGTGTAGGGAGGCAAAATGACTCAACCCTATACAAACCCCAACTACGTCTGCGTTCTTATGGATTTTATGATTTTTCACTGAAATTAAGAAGGATCACTGAGATGCAGTACAACATGTCGCTTACTCGCAAGAAAAGTGACACATCTTGCAAAAATTCCTTTTGCGTTTTGTTCCACTAATAGATCTGTCACAGATGCGTCTTTCTAGAGAAAAGTTTCACGTGTAGTTATACCGAAAATCGTTTTATCACGCTTTATGTCTAGTCGTGACCAAAAAAGAGTGGTGGATTGTGTAGGGAGGCAAAATGACTCAACCCTATACAAACCCCAACTACGTCTGCGTTCTTATGGATTTTATGATTTTTCACTGAAATTAAGAAGGATCACTGAGATGCAGTACAACATGTCGCTTACTCGCAAGAAAAGTGACACATCTACCAAAAATTCCTTTTGCGTTTTGTTCCACTAATAGATCTATCATAGATGCGTCTTGCTAGAGAAAAGTTTCACGTGTAGTTATACCGAAAATCGTTTTATCACGCTTTATGTCCAGTCGTGACCAAAGAAGAGTGGTGGATTGTGTAGGGAGGCAAAATGATTCAACCCTATACAAGCCCCAACTACGTCTGCGTTCTTATGGATTTTATGATTCTTCACTGAAATTAAGAAGGATCACTGAGATGCAGTCCAACATGTCGCTTACTCGCAAGAAAAGTGACACATCTTGCAAAAATTCCTTTTGCGTTTTGTTCCACTAATAGATCTGTCACAGATGCGTCTTTCTAGAGAAAAGTTTCACGTGTAGTTATACCGAAAATCGTTTTATCACGCTTTATGCCCAGTCGTGAACAAAGAAGAGTGGTGGATTGTGTATGGAGGCAAAATTACTCAACCCTATACAAACCCCAACTACGTCTGCGTTCTTATGGATTTTATGATTTTTCACTGAAATTAAGAAGGATCACTCAGATGCAGTAGAACATGTCGCTTACTTGCAAGAAAAGTGACACATCTTGCAAAAATTTCTTTTGCGTTTTGTTCCACTAATAGATCTGTCATAGATGCGTCTTTCAAGAGAAAAGTTTCACGTGTAGTTATACAGAAAATCGTTTTATCACGCTTTATGCCCAGTCGTGACCAAAAAATAGTGGTGGATTGTGTAGGGAGGCAAAATGACTCAACCCTATACAAACCTCAACTACGTCTGCGTTCTTATGGATTTTATGATTTTTCACTGAAATTAAGAAGGATCACTGAGATGCAGTACAACATGTCGCTTACTCGCAAGAAAAGTGACCCATCTTGCAAAAATTCCTTTTGCGTTTTGTTCCACTAATAGATCTGTCATAGATGCGTCTTTCTAGAGAAAAGTTTCACGTGTATTTATACCGCAAATCGTTTTATCACGCTTTATGCCCAGTCGTGACCAAAGAAGAGTGGTGGATTGTGTAGGGAGGCAAAATGACTCAACCCTATACAAACCCCAACTACGTCTGCGTTCTTATGGATTTTATGATTTTTCACTGAAATTAAGAAGGATCACTGAGATGCAGTACAACATGTCGCTTACTCGCAAGAAAAGTGGCACGTCTTACAAAAATTCCGTATGCGTTTTGTTCCACTAATAGATCTGTCATAGATGCGTCTTGCTAGAGAAAAGTTTCACGTGTAGTTATACCGAAAATCGTTTTATCACGCTTTATGTCCAGTCGTGACCAAAGAAGAGTGGTGGATTGTGTAGGGAGGCAAAATGACTCAACCCTATACAAACCTCAATTACGTCTGCGTTCTTATGGATTTTATGATTTTTCACTGAAATTAAGAAGGATCACTGAGATGCAGTACAACATGTCGCTTACTCGCAAGAAAAGTGACACATCTTGCAAAAATTCCTTTTGCGTTTTGTTCCACTAATAGATCTGTCACAGATGCGTCTTTCTAGAGAAAAGTTTCACGTGTAGTTATACCGAAAATCGTTTTATCACGCTTTATGTCTAGTCGTGACCAAAAAAGAGTGGTGGATTGTGTAGGGAGGCAAAATGACTCAACCCTATACAAACCCCAACTACGTCTGCGTTCTTATGGATTTTATGATTTTTCACTGAAATTAAGAAGGATCACTGAGATGCAGTACAACATGTCGCTTACTCGCAAGAAAAGTGACACATCTACCAAAAATTCCTTTTGCGTTTTGTTCCACTAATAGATCTATCATAGATGCGTCTTGCTAGAGAAAAGTTTCACGTGTAGTTATACCGAAAATCGTTTTATCACGCTTTATGTCCAGTCGTGACCAAAGAAGAGTGGTGGATTGTGTAGGGAGGCAAAATGATTCAACCCTATACAAGCCCCAACTACGTCTGCGTTCATATGGATTTTATGATTCTTCACTGAAATTAAGAAGGATCACTGAGATGCAGTACAACATGTCGCTTACTCGCAAGAAAAGTGACACATCTTGCAAAAATTCCTTTTGCGTTTTGTTCCACTAATAGATCTGTCATAGATGCGTCTTGCTAGAGAAAAGTTTCACGTGTAGTTATACCGAAAATCCTTTTATCACGCTTTATGTCCAGTCGTGACCAAAGAAGAGTGGTGGATTGTGTAGGGAGGCAAAATGACTCAACCCTATACAAACCCCAACTACGTCTGCGTTCTTATGGATTTTATGATTTTTCACTGAAATTAAGAAGGATCACTGAGATGCAGTACAACATGTCGCTTACTCGCAAGAAAAGTGACACATCTTGCAAAAATTCCTTTTGCGTTTTGTTCCACTAATAGATCTGTCATAGATGCGTCTTTCTAGAGAAAAGTTTCACGTGTATTTATACCGCAAATCGTTTTATCACGCTTTATGCCCAGTCGTGACCAAAGAAGAGTGGTGGATTGTGTAGGGAGGCAAAATGACTCAACCCTATACAAACCCCAACTACGTCTGCGTTCTTATGGATTTTATGATTTTTCACTGAAATTAAGAAGGATCACTGAGATGCAGTACAACATGTCGCTTACTCGCAAGAAAAGTGACACATCTTGCAAAAATTCCTTTTGCGTTTTGTTCCACTAATAGATCTGTCACAGATGCGTCTTTCTAGAGAAAAGTTTCACGTGTAGTTATACCGAAAATCGTTTTATCACGCTTTATGTCTAGTCGTGACCAAAAAAGAGTGGTGGATTGTGTAGGGAGGCAAAATGACTCAACCCTATACAAACCCCAACTACGTCTGCGTTCTTATGGATTTTATGATTTTTCACTGAAATTAAGAAGGATCACTGAGATGCAGTACAACATGTCGCTTACTCGCAAGAAAAGTGACACATCTACCAAAAATTCCTTTTGCGTTTTGTTCCACTAATAGATCTATCATAGATGCGTCTTGCTAGAGAAAAGTTTCACGTGTAGTTATACCGAAAATCGTTTTATCACGCTTTATGTCCAGTCGTGACCAAAGAAGAGTGGTGGATTGTGTAGGGAGGCAAAATGATTCAACCCTATACAAGCCCCAACTACGTCTGCGTTCTTATGGATTTTATGATTCTTCACTGAAATTAAGAAGGATCACTGAGATGCAGTACAACATGTCGCTTACTCGCAAGAAAAGTGACACATCTTGCAAAAATTCCTTTTGCGTTTTGTTCCACTAATAGATCTGTCATAGATGCGTCTTGCTAGAGAAAAGTTTCACGTGTAGTTATACCGAAAATCGTTTTATCACGCTTTATGTCCAGTCGTGACCAAAGAAGAGTGGTGGATTGTGTAGGGAGGCAAAATGACTCAACCCTATACAAACCACAACTACGTCTGCGTTCTTATGGATTTTATGATTTTTCACTGAAATTAAGAAGGATCACTGAGACGCAGTACAACATGTCGCTTACTCGCAAGAAAAGTGACACATCTTGCAAAAATTCCTTTTGCGTTTTGTTCCACTAATAGATCTGTCATAGATGCGTCTTGCTAGAGAAAAGTTTCACGTGTAGTTATACCGAAAATCGTTTTATCACGCTTTATGTCCAGTCGTGACCAAAGAAGAGTGGTGGATTGTGTAGGGAGGCAAAATGACTCAACCCTATAGAAACCTCAACTACGTCTGCGTTCTTATGGATTTTATGATTTTTCACTGAAATTAAGAAGGTTCACTGAGATGCAGTACAACATGTCGCTTACTCGCAAGAAAAGTGACACATCTTGCAAAAATTCCTTTTGCGTTTTGTTCCACTAATAGATCTGTCACAGATGCGTCTTTCTAGAGAAAAGTTTCACGTGTAGTTATACCGAAAATCGTTTTATCACGTTTTATGTCTAGTCGTGACCAAAAAAGAGTGGTGGATTGTGTAGGGAGGCAAAATGACTCAACCCTATACAAACCCCAACTACGTCTGCGTTCTTATGGATTTTATGATTTTTCACTGAAATTAAGAAGGATCACTGAGATGCAGTACAACATGTCGCTTACTCGCAAGAAAAGTGACACATCTACCAAAAATTCCTTTTGCGTTTTGTTCCACTAATAGATCTATCATAGATGCGTCTTGCTAGAGAAAAGTTTCACGTGTAGTTATACCGAAAATCGTTTTATCACGCTTTATGTCCAGTCGTGACCAAAGAAGAGTGGTGGATTGTGTAGGGAGGCAAAATGATTCAACCCTATACAAGCCCCAACTACGTCTGCGTTCTTATGGATTTTATGATTCTTCACTGAAATTAAGAAGGATCACTGAGATGCAGTACAACATGTCGCTTACTCGCAAGAAAAGTAACACATCTTGCAAAAATTCCTTTTGCGTTTTTTTCCACTAATAGATCTGTCATAGATGCGTCTTGCTAGAGAAAAGTTTCACGTGTAGTTATACCGAAAATCGTTTTATCACGCTTTATGTCCAGTCGTGACCAAAGAAGAGTGGTGGATTGTGTAGGGAGGCAAAATGACTCAACCCTATACAAACCCCAACTACGTCTGCGTTCTTATGGATTTTATGATTTTTCACTGAAATTAAGAAGGATCACTGAGATGCAGTACAACATGTCGCTTACTCGCAAGAAAAGTGACACATCTTGCAAAAATTCCTTTTACGTTTTGTTCCACTAATAGATCTGTCATAGATGCGTCTTGCTAGAGAAAAGTTTCACGTGTAGTTATACCGAAAATCGTTTTATCACGCTTTATGTCCAGTCGTGACCAAAGAAGAGTGGTGGATTGTGTAGGGAGGCAAAATGACTCAACCCTATAGAAACCTCAACTACGTCTGCGTTCTTATGGATTTTATGATTTTTCACTGAAATTAAGAAGGTTCACTGAGATGCAGTACAACATGTCGCTTACTCGCAAGAAAAGTGACACATCTTGCAAAAATTCTTTTGCGTTTTGTTCCACTAATAGATCTGTCATAGATGCGTCTTTCTAGAGAAAAGTTTCACGTGTAGTTATACCGAAAATCGTTTTATCACGCTTTATGCCCAGTCGTGACCAAAGAAGAGTGGTGGATTGTGTATGGAGGCAAAATTACTCAACCCTATACAAACCCCAACTACGTCTGCGTTCTTATGGATTTTATGATTTTTCACTGAAATTAAGAAGGATCACTGAGATGCAGTAGAACATGTCGCTTACTTGCAAGAAAAGTGACACATCTTGCAAAAATTTCTTTTGCGTTTTGTTCCACTAATAGATCTGTCATAGATGCGTCTTTCAAGAGAAAAGTTTCACGTGTAGTTATACAGAAAATCGTTTTATCACGCTTTATGCCCAGTCGTGACCAAAAAAGAGTGGTGGATTGTGTAGGGAGGCAAAATGACTCAACCCTATACAAACCTCAACTACGTCTGCGTTCTTATGGATTTTATGATTTTTCACTGAAATTAAGAAGGATCACTGAGATGCAGTACAACATGTCGCTTACTCGCAAGAAAAGTGACACATCTTGCAAAAATTCCTTTTGCGTTTTGTTCCACTAATAGATCTGTCATAGATGCGTCTTGCTAGAGAAAAGTTTCACGTGTAGTTATACCGAAAATCGTTTTATCACGCTTTATGTCCAGTCGTGACCAAAGAAGAGTGGTGGATTGTGTAGGGAGGCAAAATGATTCAACCCTATACAAGACACAACTACGTCTGCGTTCTTATGGATTTTATGATTCTTCACTGAAATTAAGAAGGATCACTGAGATGCAGTACAACATGTCGCTTACTCGCAAGAAAAGTAACACATCTTGCCAAAATTCCTTTTGCGTTTTGTTCCACTAATAGATCTGTCATAGATGCGTCTTGCTAGAGAAAAGTTTCACGGGTAGTTATACCGAAAATCGTTTTATCACGCTTTATGTCCAGTCGTGACCAAAGAAGAGTGGTGGATTGTGTAGGGAGGCAAAATGACTCAACCCTATACAAACCCCAACTACGTCTGCGTTCTTATGGATTTTATGATTTTTCACTGAAATTAAGAAGGATCACTGAGATGCAGTACAACATGTCGCTTACTCGCAAGAAAAGTGACACATCTTGCAAAAATTTCTTTTGCGTTTTGTTCCACTAATAGATCTGTCATAGATGCGTCTTTCAAGAGAAAAGTTTCACGTGTAGTTATACAGAAAATCGTTTTATCACGCTTTATGTCCAGTCGTGACCAAAGAAGAGTGGTGGATTGTGTAGGGAGGCAAAATGACTCAACCCTATACAAACCTCAACTACGTCTGCGTTCTTATGGATTTTATGATTTTTCACTGAAATTAAGAAGGATCACTGAGATGCAGTACAACATGTCGCTTACTCGCAAGAAAAGTGACACATCTTGCAAAAATTCCTTTTGCGTTTTGTTCCACTAATAGATCTGTCATAGATGCGTCTTTCTAGAGAAAAGTTTCACGTGTATTTATACCGCAAATGGTTTTATCACGCTTTATGCCCAGTCGTGACCAAAGAAGAGTGGTGGATTGTGTAGGGAGGCAAAATGACTCAACCCTATACAAACCCCAACCGCGTCTGCGTTCTTATGGATTTTATGATTTTTCACTGAAAGTAAGAAGGATCACTGAGATGCAGTACAACATGTCGCTTACTCGCAAGAAAAGTGGCACATCTTACAAAAATTCCGTTTGCGTTTTGTTCCACTAATAGATCTGTCATAGATGCGTCTTGCTAGAGAAAAGTTTCACGTGTAGTTATACCGAAAATCGTTTTATCACGCTTTATGTCCAATCGTGACCAAAGAAGAGTGGTGGATTGTGTAGGGAGGCAAAATGACTCAACCCTATACAAACCTCAACTACGTCTGCGTTTTTATGGATTTTATGATTTTTCACTGAAATTAAGAAGGTTCACTGAGATGCAGTACAACATGTCGCTTACTCGCAAGAAAAGTGACACATCTTGCAAAAATTCTTTTGCGTTTTGTTCCACTAATAGATCTGTCATAGATGCGTCTTTCTAGAGAAAAGTTTCACGTGTAGTTATACCGAAAATCGTTTTATCACGCTTTATGCCCAGTCGTGAACAAAGAAGAGTGGTGGATTGTGTATGGAGGCAAAATTACTCAACCCTATACAAACCCCAACTACGTCTGCGTTCTTATGGATTTTATGATTTTTCACTGAAATTAAGAAGGATCACTCAGATGCAGTAGAACATGTCGCTTACTTGCAAGAAAAGTGACACATCTTGCAAAAATTTCTTTTGCGTTTTGTTCCACTAATAGATCTGTCATAGATGAGTCTTGCTAGAGAAAAGTTTCACGTGCAGTTATACCGAAAATCGTTTTATCAGGCTTTATGTCCAGTCGTGACCAAAGAAGAGTGGTGGATTGTGTAGGGATGCAAAATGACTCAACCCTATAGAAACCTCAACTACGTCTGCGTTCTTATGGATTTTATGATTTTTCACTGAAATTAAGAAGGTTCACTGAGATGCAGTACAACATGTCGCTTACTCGCAAGAAAAGTGACACATCTTGCAAAAATTCTTTTGCGTTTTGTTCCACTAATAGATCTGTCATAGATGCGTCTTTCTAGAGAAAAGTTTCACGTGTAGTTATACCGAAAATCGTTTTATCACGCTTTATGCCCAGTCGTGACCAAAGAAGAGTGGTGGATTGTGTATGGTGGCAAAATTACTCAACCCTATACAAACCCCAACTACGCCTGCGTTCTTATGGATTTTATGATTTTTCACTGAAATTAAGAAGGATGACTGAGATGCAGTAGAACATGTCGCTTACTTGCAAGAAAAGTGACACATCTTGCAAAAATTTCTTTTGCGTTTTGTTCCACTAATAGATCTGTCATAGATGCGTCTTTCAAGAGAAAAGTTTCACGTGTAGTTATACAGAAAATCGTTTTATCACGCTTTATGTCCAGTCGTGACCAAAGAAGAGTGGTGGATTGTGTAGGGAGGCAAAATGACTCAACCCTATACAAACCTCAACTACGTCTGCGTTCTTATGGATTTTATGATTTTTCACTGAAATTAAGAAGGATCACTGAGATGCAGTACAACATGTCGCTTACTCGCAAGAAAAGTGACACATCTTGCAAAAATTCCTTTTGCGTTTTGTTCCACTAATAGATCTGTCATAGATGCGTCTTTCTAGAGAAAAGTTTCACGTGTATTTATACCGCAAATGGTTTTATCACGCTTTATGCCCAGTCGTGACCAAAGAAGAGTGGTGGATTGTGTAGGGAGGCAAAATGACTCAACCCTATACAAACCCCAACCGCGTCTGCGTTCTTATGGATTTTATGATTTTTCACTGAAAGTAAGAAGGATCACTGAGATGCAGTACAACATGTCGCTTACTCGCAAGAAAAGTGGCACATCTTACAAAAATTCCGTTTGCGTTTTGTTCCACTAATAGATCTGTCATAGATGCGTCTTGCTAGAGAAAAGTTTCACGTGTAGTTATACCGAAAATCGTTTTATCACGCTTTATGTCCAATCGTGACCAAAGAAGAGTGGTGGATTGTGTAGGGAGGCAAAATGACTCAACCCTATACAAACCTCAACTACGTCTGCGTTTTTATGGATTTTATGATTTTTCACTGAAATTAAGAAGGTTCACTGAGATGCAGTACAACATGTCGCTTACTCGCAAGAAAAGTGACACATCTTGCAAAAATTCTTTTGCGTTTTGTTCCACTAATAGATCTGTCATAGATGCGTCTTTCTAGAGAAAAGTTTCACGTGTAGTTATACCGAAAATCGTTTTATCACGCTTTATGCCCAGTCGTGAACAAAGAAGAGTGGTGGATTGTGTATGGAGGCAAAATTACTCAACCCTATACAAACCCCAACTACGTCTGCGTTCTTATGGATTTTATGATTTTTCACTGAAATTAAGAAGGATCACTCAGATGCAGTAGAACATGTCGCTTACTTGCAAGAAAAGTGACACATCTTGCAAAAATTTCTTTTGCGTTTTGTTCCACTAATAGATCTGTCATAGATGCGTCTTTCAAGAGAAAAGTTTCACGTGTAGTTATACAGAAAATCGTTTTATCACGCTTTATGCCCAGTCGTGACCAAAAAATAGTGGTGGATTGTGTAGGGAGGCAAAATGACTCAACCCTATACAAACCTCAACTACGTCTGCGTTCTTATGGATTTTATGATTTTTCACTGAAATTAAGAAGGATCACTGAGATGCAGTACAACATGTCGCTTACTCGCAAGAAAAGTGACCCATCTTGCAAAAATTCCTTTTGCGTTTTGTTCCACTAATAGATCTGTCATAGATGCGTCTTGCTAGAGAAAAGTTTCACGTGTATTTATACCGCAAATCGTTTTATCACGCTTTATGCCCAGTCGTGACCAAAGAAGAGTGGTGGATTGTGTAGGGAGGCAAAATGACTCAACCCTATACAAACCCCAACTACGTCTGCGTTCTTATGGATTTTATGATTTTTCACTGAAATTAAGAAGGATCACTGAGATGCAGTACAACATGTCGCTTACTCGCAAGAAAAGTGGCACGTCTTACAAAAATTCCGTATGCGTTTTGTTCCACTAATAGATCTGTCATAGATGCGTCTTGCTAGAGAAAAGTTTCACGTGTAGTTATACCGAAAATCGTTTTATCACGCTTTATGTCCAGTCGTGACCAAAGAAGAGTGGTGGATTGTGTAGGGAGGCAAAATGACTCAACCCTATACAAACCTCAATTACGTCTGCGTTCTTATGGATTTTATGATTTTTCACTGAAATTAAGAAGGATCACTGAGATGCAGTACAACATGTCGCTTACTCGCAAGAAAAGTGACACATCTTGCAAAAATTCCTTTTGCGTTTTGTTCCACTAATAGATCTGTCACAGATGCGTCTTTCTAGAGAAAAGTTTCACGTGTAGTTATACCGAAAATCGTTTTATCACGCTTTATGTCTAGTCGTGACCAAAAAAGAGTGGTGGATTGTGTAGGGAGGCAAAATGACTCAACCCTATACAAACCCCAACTACGTCTGCGTTCTTATGGATTTTATGATTTTTCACTGAAATTAAGAAGGATCACTGAGATGCAGTACAACATGTCGCTTACTCGCAAGAAAAGTGACACATCTACCAAAAATTCCTTTTGCGTTTTGTTCCACTAATAGATCTATCATAGATGCGTCTTGCTAGAGAAAAGTTTCACGTGTAGTTATACCGAAAATCGTTTTATCACGCTTTATGTCCAGTCGTGACCAAAGAAGAGTGGTGGATTGTGTAGGGAGGCAAAATGATTCAACCCTATACAAGCCCCAACTACGTCTGCGTTCATATGGATTTTATGATTCTTCACTGAAATTAAGAAGGATCACTGAGATGCAGTACAACATGTCGCTTACTCGCAAGAAAAGTGACACATCTTGCAAAAATTCCTTTTGCGTTTTGTTCCACTAATAGATCTGTCATAGATGCGTCTTGCTAGAGAAAAGTTTCACGTGTAGTTATACCGAAAATCGTTTTATCACGCTTTATGTCCAGTCGTGACCAAAGAAGAGTGGTGGATTGTGTAGGGAGGCAAAATGACTCAACCCTATACAAACCCCAACTACGTCTGCGTTCTTATGGATTTTATGATTTTTCACTGAAATTAAGAAGGATCACTGAGATGCAGTACAACATGTCGCTTACTCGCAAGAAAAGTGACACATCTTGCAAAAATTCCTTTTGCGTTTTGTTCCACTAATAGATCTGTCATAGATGCGTCTTGCTAGAGAAAAGTTTCACGTGTAGTTATACCGAAAATCGTTTTATCACGCTTTATGTCCAGTCGTGACCAAAGAAGAGTGGTGGATTGTGTAGGGAGGCAAAATGACTCAACCCTATAGAAACCTCAACTACGTCTGCGTTCTTATGGATTTTATGATTTTTCACTGAAATTAAGAAGGTTCACTGAGATGCAGTACAACATGTCGCTTACTCGCAAGAAAAGTGACACATCTTGCAAAAATTCTTTTGCGTTTTGTTCCACTAATAGATCTGTCATAGATGCGTCTTTCTAGAGAAAAGTTTCACGTGTAGTTATACCGAAAATCGTTTTATCACGCTTTATGCCCAGTCGTGACCAAAGAAGAGTGGTGGATTGTGTATGGAGGCAAAATTACTCAACCCTATACAAACCCCAACTACGTCTGCGTTCTTATGGATTTTATGATTTTTCACTGAAATTAAGAAGGATCACTGAGATGCAGTAGAACATGTCGCTTACTTGCAAGAAAAGTGACACATCTTGCAAAAATTTCTTTTGCGTTTTGTTCCACTAATAGATCTGTCATAGATGCGTCTTTCAAGAGAAAAGTTTCACGTGTAGTTATACAGAAAATCGTTTTATCACGCTTTATGCCCAGTCGTGACCAAAAAAGAGTGGTGGATTGTGTAGGGAGGCAAAATGACTCAACCCTATACAAACCTCAACTACGTCTGCGTTCTTATGGATTTTATGATTTTTCACTGAAATTAAGAAGGATCACTGAGATGCAGTACAACATGTCGCTTACTCGCAAGAAAAGTGACACATCTTGCAAAAATTCCTTTTGCGTTTTGTTCCACTAATAGATCTGTCATAGATGCGTCTTTCTAGAGAAAAGTTTCACGTGTATTTATACCGCAAATCGTTTTATCACGCTTTATGCCCAGTCGTGACCAAAGAAGAGTGGTGGATTGTGTAGGGAGGCAAAATGACTCAACCCTATACAAACCCCAACTACGTCTGCGTTCTTATGGATTTTATGATTTTTCACTGAAATTAAGAAGGATCACTGAGATGCAGTACAACATGTCGCTTACTCGCAAGAAAAGTGACACATCTTGCAAAAATTCCTTTTGCGTTTTGTTCCACTAATAGATCTGTCACAGATGCGTCTTTCTAGAGAAAAGTTTCACGTGTAGTTATACCGAAAATCGTTTTATCACGCTTTATGTCTAGTCGTGACCAAAAAAGAGTGGTGGATTGTGTAGGGAGGCAAAATGACTCAACCCTATACAAACCCCAACTACGTCTGCGTTCTTATGGATTTTATGATTTTTCACTGAAATTAAGAAGGATCACTGAGATGCAGTACAACATGTCGCTTACTCGCAAGAAAAGTGACACATCTACCAAAAATTCCTTTTGCGTTTTGTTCCACTAATAGATCTATCATAGATGCGTCTTGCTAGAGAAAAGTTTCACGTGTAGTTATACCGAAAATCGTTTTATCACGCTTTATGTCCAGTCGTGACCAAAGAAGAGTGGTGGATTGTGTAGGGAGGCAAAATGATTCAACCCTATACAAGCCCCAACTACGTCTGCGTTCTTATGGATTTTATGATTCTTCACTGAAATTAAGAAGGATCACTGAGATGCAGTCCAACATGTCGCTTACTCGCAAGAAAAGTGACACATCTTGCAAAAATTCCTTTTGCGTTTTGTTCCACTAATAGATCTGTCACAGATGCGTCTTTCTAGAGAAAAGTTTCACGTGTAGTTATACCGAAAATCGTTTTATCACGCTTTATGCCCAGTCGTGAACAAAGAAGAGTGGTGGATTGTGTATGGAGGCAAAATTACTCAACCCTATACAAACCCCAACTACGTCTGCGTTCTTATGGATTTTATGATTTTTCACTGAAATTAAGAAGGATCACTCAGATGCAGTAGAACATGTCGCTTACTTGCAAGAAAAGTGACACATCTTGCAAAAATTTCTTTTGCGTTTTGTTCCACTAATAGATCTGTCATAGATGCGTCTTTCAAGAGAAAAGTTTCACGTGTAGTTATACAGAAAATCGTTTTATCACGCTTTATGCCCAGTCGTGACCAAAAAATAGTGGTGGATTGTGTAGGGAGGCAAAATGACTCAACCCTATACAAACCTCAACTACGTCTGCGTTCTTATGGATTTTATGATTTTTCACTGAAATTAAGAAGGATCACTGAGATGCAGTACAACATGTCGCTTACTCGCAAGAAAAGTGACCCATCTTGCAAAAATTCCTTTTGCGTTTTGTTCCACTAATAGATCTGTCATAGATGCGTCTTTCTAGAGAAAAGTTTCACGTGTATTTATACCGCAAATCGTTTTATCACGCTTTATGCCCAGTCGTGACCAAAGAAGAGTGGTGGATTGTGTAGGGAGGCAAAATGACTCAACCCTATACAAACCCCAACTACGTCTGCGTTCTTATGGATTTTATGATTTTTCACTGAAATTAAGAAGGATCACTGAGATGCAGTACAACATGTCGCTTACTCGCAAGAAAAGTGGCACGTCTTACAAAAATTCCGTATGCGTTTTGTTCCACTAATAGATCTGTCATAGATGCGTCTTGCTAGAGAAAAGTTTCACGTGTAGTTATACCGAAAATCGTTTTATCACGCTTTATGTCCAGTCGTGACCAAAGAAGAGTGGTGGATTGTGTAGGGAGGCAAAATGACTCAACCCTATACAAACCTCAATTACGTCTGCGTTCTTATGGATTTTATGATTTTTCACTGAAATTAAGAAGGATCACTGAGATGCAGTACAACATGTCGCTTACTCGCAAGAAAAGTGACACATCTTGCAAAAATTCCTTTTGCGTTTTGTTCCACTAATAGATCTGTCACAGATGCGTCTTTCTAGAGAAAAGTTTCACGTGTAGTTATACCGAAAATCGTTTTATCACGCTTTATGTCTAGTCGTGACCAAAAAAGAGTGGTGGATTGTGTAGGGAGGCAAAATGACTCAACCCTATACAAACCCCAACTACGTCTGCGTTCTTATGGATTTTATGATTTTTCACTGAAATTAAGAAGGATCACTGAGATGCAGTACAACATGTCGCTTACTCGCAAGAAAAGTGACACATCTACCAAAAATTCCTTTTGCGTTTTGTTCCACTAATAGATCTATCATAGATGCGTCTTGCTAGAGAAAAGTTTCACGTGTAGTTATACCGAAAATCGTTTTATCACGCTTTATGTCCAGTCGTGACCAAAGAAGAGTGGTGGATTGTGTAGGGAGGCAAAATGATTCAACCCTATACAAGCCCCAACTACGTCTGCGTTCATATGGATTTTATGATTCTTCACTGAAATTAAGAAGGATCACTGAGATGCAGTACAACATGTCGCTTACTCGCAAGAAAAGTGACACATCTTGCAAAAATTCCTTTTGCGTTTTGTTCCACTAATAGATCTGTCATAGATGCGTCTTGCTAGAGAAAAGTTTCACGTGTAGTTATACCGAAAATCCTTTTATCACGCTTTATGTCCAGTCGTGACCAAAGAAGAGTGGTGGATTGTGTAGGGAGGCAAAATGACTCAACCCTATACAAACCCCAACTACGTCTGCGTTCTTATGGATTTTATGATTTTTCACTGAAATTAAGAAGGATCACTGAGATGCAGTACAACATGTCGCTTACTCGCAAGAAAAGTGACACATCTTGCAAAAATTCCTTTTGCGTTTTGTTCCACTAATAGATCTGTCATAGATGCGTCTTTCTAGAGAAAAGTTTCACGTGTATTTATACCGCAAATCGTTTTATCACGCTTTATGCCCAGTCGTGACCAAAGAAGAGTGGTGGATTGTGTAGGGAGGCAAAATGACTCAACCCTATACAAACCCCAACTACGTCTGCGTTCTTATGGATTTTATGATTTTTCACTGAAATTAAGAAGGATCACTGAGATGCAGTACAACATGTCGCTTACTCGCAAGAAAAGTGACACATCTTGCAAAAATTCCTTTTGCGTTTTGTTCCACTAATAGATCTGTCACAGATGCGTCTTTCTAGAGAAAAGTTTCACGTGTAGTTATACCGAAAATCGTTTTATCACGCTTTATGTCTAGTCGTGACCAAAAAAGAGTGGTGGATTGTGTAGGGAGGCAAAATGACTCAACCCTATACAAACCCCAACTACGTCTGCGTTCTTATGGATTTTATGATTTTTCACTGAAATTAAGAAGGATCACTGAGATGCAGTACAACATGTCGCTTACTCGCAAGAAAAGTGACACATCTACCAAAAATTCCTTTTGCGTTTTGTTCCACTAATAGATCTATCATAGATGCGTCTTGCTAGAGAAAAGTTTCACGTGTAGTTATACCGAAAATCGTTTTATCACGCTTTATGTCCAGTCGTGACCAAAGAAGAGTGGTGGATTGTGTAGGGAGGCAAAATGATTCAACCCTATACAAGCCCCAACTACGTCTGCGTTCTTATGGATTTTATGATTCTTCACTGAAATTAAGAAGGATCACTGAGATGCAGTACAACATGTCGCTTACTCGCAAGAAAAGTGACACATCTTGCAAAAATTCCTTTTGCGTTTTGTTCCACTAATAGATCTGTCATAGATGCGTCTTGCTAGAGAAAAGTTTCACGTGTAGTTATACCGAAAATCGTTTTATCACGCTTTATGTCCAGTCGTGACCAAAGAAGAGTGGTGGATTGTGTAGGGAGGCAAAATGACTCAACCCTATACAAACCACAACTACGTCTGCGTTCTTATGGATTTTATGATTTTTCACTGAAATTAAGAAGGATCACTGAGACGCAGTACAACATGTCGCTTACTCGCAAGAAAAGTGACACATCTTGCAAAAATTCCTTTTGCGTTTTGTTCCACTAATAGATCTGTCATAGATGCGTCTTGCTAGAGAAAAGTTTCACGTGTAGTTATACCGAAAATCGTTTTATCACGCTTTATGTCCAGTCGTGACCAAAGAAGAGTGGTGGATTGTGTAGGGAGGCAAAATGACTCAACCCTATAGAAACCTCAACTACGTCTGCGTTCTTATGGATTTTATGATTTTTCACTGAAATTAAGAAGGTTCACTGAGATGCAGTACAACATGTCGCTTACTCGCAAGAAAAGTGACACATCTTGCAAAAATTCCTTTTGCGTTTTGTTCCACTAATAGATCTGTCACAGATGCGTCTTTCTAGAGAAAAGTTTCACGTGTAGTTATACCGAAAATCGTTTTATCACGTTTTATGTCTAGTCGTGACCAAAAAAGAGTGGTGGATTGTGTAGGGAGGCAAAATGACTCAACCCTATACAAACCCCAACTACGTCTGCGTTCTTATGGATTTTATGATTTTTCACTGAAATTAAGAAGGATCACTGAGATGCAGTACAACATGTCGCTTACTCGCAAGAAAAGTGACACATCTACCAAAAATTCCTTTTGCGTTTTGTTCCACTAATAGATCTATCATAGATGCGTCTTGCTAGAGAAAAGTTTCACGTGTAGTTATACCGAAAATCGTTTTATCACGCTTTATGTCCAGTCGTGACCAAAGAAGAGTGGTGGATTGTGTAGGGAGGCAAAATGATTCAACCCTATACAAGCCCCAACTACGTCTGCGTTCTTATGGATTTTATGATTCTTCACTGAAATTAAGAAGGATCACTGAGATGCAGTACAACATGTCGCTTACTCGCAAGAAAAGTAACACATCTTGCAAAAATTCCTTTTGCGTTTTTTTCCACTAATAGATCTGTCATAGATGCGTCTTGCTAGAGAAAAGTTTCACGTGTAGTTATACCGAAAATCGTTTTATCACGCTTTATGTCCAGTCGTGACCAAAGAAGAGTGGTGGATTGTGTAGGGAGGCAAAATGACTCAACCCTATACAAACCCCAACTACGTCTGCGTTCTTATGGATTTTATGATTTTTCACTGAAATTAAGAAGGATCACTGAGATGCAGTACAACATGTCGCTTACTCGCAAGAAAAGTGACACATCTTGCAAAAATTCCTTTTACGTTTTGTTCCACTAATAGATCTGTCATAGATGCGTCTTGCTAGAGAAAAGTTTCACGTGTAGTTATACCGAAAATCGTTTTATCACGCTTTATGTCCAGTCGTGACCAAAGAAGAGTGGTGGATTGTGTAGGGAGGCAAAATGACTCAACCCTATAGAAACCTCAACTACGTCTGCGTTCTTATGGATTTTATGATTTTTCACTGAAATTAAGAAGGTTCACTGAGATGCAGTACAACATGTCGCTTACTCGCAAGAAAAGTGACACATCTTGCAAAAATTCTTTTGCGTTTTGTTCCACTAATAGATCTGTCATAGATGCGTCTTTCTAGAGAAAAGTTTCACGTGTAGTTATACCGAAAATCGTTTTATCACGCTTTATGCCCAGTCGTGACCAAAGAAGAGTGGTGGATTGTGTATGGAGGCAAAATTACTCAACCCTATACAAACCCCAACTACGTCTGCGTTCTTATGGATTTTATGATTTTTCACTGAAATTAAGAAGGATCACTGAGATGCAGTAGAACATGTCGCTTACTTGCAAGAAAAGTGACACATCTTGCAAAAATTTCTTTTGCGTTTTGTTCCACTAATAGATCTGTCATAGATGCGTCTTTCAAGAGAAAAGTTTCACGTGTAGTTATACAGAAAATCGTTTTATCACGCTTTATGCCCAGTCGTGACCAAAAAAGAGTGGTGGATTGTGTAGGGAGGCAAAATGACTCAACCCTATACAAACCTCAACTACGTCTGCGTTCTTATGGATTTTATGATTTTTCACTGAAATTAAGAAGGATCACTGAGATGCAGTACAACATGTCGCTTACTCGCAAGAAAAGTGACACATCTTGCAAAAATTCCTTTTGCGTTTTGTTCCACTAATAGATCTGTCATAGATGCGTCTTGCTAGAGAAAAGTTTCACGTGTAGTTATACCGAAAATCGTTTTATCACGCTTTATGTCCAGTCGTGACCAAAGAAGAGTGGTGGATTGTGTAGGGAGGCAAAATGATTCAACCCTATACAAGACACAACTACGTCTGCGTTCTTATGGATTTTATGATTCTTCACTGAAATTAAGAAGGATCACTGAGATGCAGTACAACATGTCGCTTACTCGCAAGAAAAGTAACACATCTTGCCAAAATTCCTTTTGCGTTTTGTTCCACTAATAGATCTGTCATAGATGCGTCTTGCTAGAGAAAAGTTTCACGGGTAGTTATACCGAAAATCGTTTTATCACGCTTTATGTCCAGTCGTGACCAAAGAAGAGTGGTGGATTGTGTAGGGAGGCAAAATGACTCAACCCTATACAAACCCCAACTACGTCTGCGTTCTTATGGATTTTATGATTTTTCACTGAAATTAAGAAGGATCACTGAGATGCAGTACAACATGTCGCTTACTCGCAAGAAAAGTGACACATCTTGCAAAAATTCCTTTTGCGTTTTGTTCCACTAATAGATCTGTCATAGATGCGTCTTGCTAGAGAAAAGTTTCACGTGTAGTTATACCGAAAATCGTTTTATCACGCTTTATGTCCAGTCGTGACCAAAGAAGAGTGGTGGATTGTGTAGGGAGGCAAAATGACTCAACCCTATAGAAACCTCAACTACGTCTGCGTTCTTATGGATTTTATGATTTTTCACTGAAATTAAGAAGGTTCACTGAGATGCAGTACAACATGTCGCTTACTCGCAAGAAAAGTGACACATCTTGCAAAAATTCTTTTGCGTTTTGTTCCACTAATAGATCTGTCATAGATGCGTCTTTCTAGAGAAAAGTTTCACGTGTAGTTATACCGAAAATCGTTTTATCACGCTTTATGCCCAGTCGTGACCAAAGAAGAGTGGTGGATTGTGTATGGAGGCAAAATTACTCAACCCTATACAAACCCCAACTACGTCTGCGTTCTTATGGATTTTATGATTTTTCACTGAAATTAAGAAGGATCACTGAGATGCAGTAGAACATGTCGCTTACTTGCAAGAAAAGTGACACATCTTGCAAAAATTTCTTTTGCGTTTTGTTCCACTAATAGATCTGTCATAGATGCGTCTTTCAAGAGAAAAGTTTCACGTGTAGTTATACAGAAAATCGTTTTATCACGCTTTATGCCCAGTCGTGACCAAAAAAGAGTGGTGGATTGTGTAGGGAGGCAAAATGACTCAACCCTATACAAACCTCAACTACGTCTGCGTTCTTATGGATTTTATGATTTTTCACTGAAATTAAGAAGGATCACTGAGATGCAGTACAACATGTCGCTTACTCGCAAGAAAAGTGACACATCTTGCAAAAATTCCTTTTGCGTTTTGTTCCACTAATAGATCTGTCATAGATGCGTCTTTCTAGAGAAAAGTTTCACGTGTATTTATACCGCAAATCGTTTTATCACGCTTTATGCCCAGTCGTGACCAAAGAAGAGTGGTGGATTGTGTAGGGAGGCAAAATGACTCAACCCTATACAAACCCCAACTACGTCTGCGTTCTTATGGATTTTATGATTTTTCACTGAAATTAAGAAGGATCACTGAGATGCAGTACAACATGTCGCTTACTCGCAAGAAAAGTGACACATCTTGCAAAAATTCCTTTTGCGTTTTGTTCCACTAATAGATCTGTCACAGATACGTCTTTCTAGAGAAAAGTTTCACGTGTAGTTATACCGAAAATCGTTTTATCACGCTTTATGTCTAGTCGTGACCAAAAAAGAGTGGTGGATTGTGTAGGGAGGCAAAATCACTCAACCCTATACAAACCCCAACTACGTCTGCGTTCTTATGGATTTTATGATTTTCACTGAAATTAAGAAGGATCACTGAGATGCAGTACAACATGTCGCTTACTCGCAAGAAAAGTGACACATCTACCAAAAATTCCTTTTGCGTTTTGTTCCACTAATAGATCTATCATAGATGCGTCTTGCTAGAGAAAAGTTTCACGTGTAGTTATACCGAAAATCGTTTTATCACGCTTTATGTCCAGTCGTGACCAAAGAAGAGTGGTGGATTGTGTAGGGAGGCAAAATGATTCAACCCTATACAAGCCCCAACTACGTCTGCGTTCTTATGGATTTTATGATTCTTCACTGAAATTAAGAAGGATCACTGAGATGCAGTACAACATGTCGCTTACTCGCAAGAAAAGTGACACATCTTGCAAAAATGCCTTTTGCGTTTTGTTCCACTAATAGATCTGTCATAGATGCGTCTTGCTAGAGAAAAGTTTCACGTGTAGTTATACCGAAAATCGTTTTATCACGCTTTATGTCCAGTCGTGACCAAAGAAGAGTGGTGAATTGTGTAGGGAGGCAAAATGACTCAACCCTATACAAACCCCAACTACGTCTGCGTTCTTATGGATTTTATGATTTTTCACTGAAATTAAGAAGGATCACTGAGACGCAGTACAACATGTCGCTTACTCGCAAGAAAAGTGACACATCTTGCAAAAATTCCTTTTGCGTTTTGTTCCACTAATAGATCTGTCATAGATGCGTCTTGCTAGAGAAAATTTTCACGTGTAGTTATACCGAAAATCGTTTTATCACGCTTTATGTCCAGTCGTGACCAAAGAAGAGTGGTGGATTGTGTAGGGAGGCAAAATGACTCAACCCTATAGAAACCTCAACTACGTCTGCGTTCTTATGGATTTTATGATTTTTCACTGAAATTAAGAAGGTTCACTGAGATGCAGTACAACATGTCGCTTACTCGCAAGAAAAGTGACACATCTTGCAAAAATTCTTTTGCGTTTTGTTCCACTAATAGATCTGTCATAGATGCGTCTTTCTAGAGAAAAGTTTCACGTGTAGTTATACCGAAAATCGTTTTATCACGCTTTATGCCCAGTCGTGACCAAAGAAGAGTGGTGGATTGTGTATGGAGGCAAAATTACTCAACACTATACAAACCCCAACTACGTCTGCGTTCTTATGGATTTTATGATTTTTCACTGAATTTAAGAAGGATCACTGAGATGCAGTAGAACATGTCGCTTACTTGCAAGAAAAGTGACACATCTTGCAAAAATTTCTTTTGCGTTTTGTTCCACTAATAGATCTGTCATAGATGCGTCTTTCAAGAGAAAAGTTTCACGTGTAGTTATACAGAAAATCGTTTTATCACGCTTTATGCCCAGTCGTGACCAAAAAAGAGTGGTGGATTGTGTAGGGAGGCAAAATGACTCAACCCTATACAAACCTCAACTACGTCTGCGTTCTTATGGATTTTATGATTTTTCACTGAAATTAAGAAGGATCACTGAGATGCAGTACAACATGTCGCTTACTCGCAAGAAAAGTGACACATCTTGCAAAAATTCCTTTTGCGTTTTGTTCCACTAATAGATCTGTCATAGATGCGTCTTTCTAGAGAAAAGTTTCACGTGTATTTATACCGCAAATCGTTTTATCACGCTTTATGCCCAGTCGTGACCAAAGAAGAGTGGTGGATTGTGTAGGGAGGCAAAATGACTCAACCCTATACAAACCCCAACTACGTCTGCGTTCTTATGGATTTTATGATTTTTCACTGAAATTAAGAAGGATCACTGAGACGCAGTACAACATGTCGCTTACTCGCAAGAAAAGTGACACATCTTGCAAAAATTCCTTTTGCGTTTTGTTCCACTAATAGATCTGTCATAGATGCGTCTTGCTAGAGAAAAGTTTCACGTGTAGTTATACCGAAAATCGTTTTATCACGCTTTATGTCCAGTCGTGACAAAAGAAGAGTGGTGGATTGTGTAGGGAGGCAAAATGACTCAACCCTATAGAAACCTCAACTACGTCTGCGTTCTTATGGATTTTATGATTTTTCACTGAAATTAAGAAGGTTCACTGAGATGCAGTACAACATGTCGCTTACTCGCAAGAAAAGTGACACATCTTGCAAAAATTCTTTTGCGTTTTGTTCCACTAATAGATCTGTCATAGATGCGTCTTTCTAGAGAAAAGTTTCACGTGTAGTTATACCGAAAATCGTTTTATCACGCTTTATGCCCAGTCGTGACCAAAGAAGAGTGGTGGATTGTGTATGGAGGCAAAATTACTCAACCCTATACAAACCCCAACTACGTCTGCGTTCTTATGGATTTTATGATTTTTCACTGAAATTAAGAAGGATCACTGAGATGCAGTACAACATGTCGCTTACTCGCAAGAAAAGTGACACATCTTGCAAAAATTCCTTTTGCGTTTTGTTCCACTAATAGATCTGTCACAGATACGTCTTTCTAGAGAAAAGTTTCACGTGTAGTTATACCGAAAATCGTTTTATCACGCTTTATGTCTAGTCGTGACCAAAAAAGAGTGGTGGATTGTGTAGGGAGGCAAAATGACTCAACCCTATACAAACCCCAACTACGTCTGCGTTCTTATGGATTTTATGATTTTTCACTGAAATTAAGAAGGATCACTGAGATGCAGTACAACATGTCGCTTACTCGCAAGAAAAGTGACACATCTACCAAAAATTCCTTTTGCGTTTTGTTCCACTAATAGATCTATCATAGATGCGTCTTGCTAGAGAAAAGTTTCACGTGTAGTTATACCGAAAATCGTTTTATCACGCTTTATGTCCAGTCGTGACCAAAGAAGAGTGGTGGATTGTGTAGGGAGGCAAAATGATTCAACCCTATACAAGCCCCAACTACGTCTGCGTTCTTATGGATTTTATGATTCTTCACTGAAATTAAGAAGGATCACTGAGATGCAGTACAACATGTCGCTTACTCGCAAGAAAAGTGACACATCTTGCAAAAATTCCTTTTGCGTTTTGTTCCACTAATAGATCTGTCATAGATGCGTCTTGCTAGAGAAAAGTTTCACGTGTAGTTATACCGAAAATCGTTTTATCACGCTTTATGTCCAGTCGTGACCAAAGAAGAGTGGTGGATTGTGTAGGGAGGCAAAATGACTCAACCCTATACAAACCACAACTACGTCTGCGTTCTTATGGATTTTATGATTTTTCACTGAAATTAAGAAGGATCACTGAGACGCAGTACAACATGTCGCTTACTCGCAAGAAAAGTGACACATCTTGCAAAAATTCCTTTTGCGTTTTGTTCCACTAATAGATCTGTCATAGGTGCGTCTTGCTAGAGAAAAGTTTCACGTGTAGTTATACCGAAAATCGTTTTATCACGCTTTATGTCCAGTCGTGACCAAAGAAGAGTGGTGGATTGTGTAGGGAGGCAAAATGACTCAACCCTATAGAAACCTCAACTACGTCTGCGTTCTTATGGATTTTATGATTTTTCACTGAAATTAAGAAGGTTCACTGAGATGCAGTACAACATGTCGCTTACTCGCAAGAAAAGTGACACATCTTGCAAAAATTCCTTTTGCGTTTTGTTCCACTAATAGATCTGTCACAGATGCGTCTTTCTAGAGAAAAGTTTCACGTGTAGTTATACCGAAAATCTTTTTATCACGCTTTATGTCTAGTCGTGACCAAAAAAGAGTGGTGGATTGTGTAGGGAGGCAAAATGACTCAACCCTATACAAACCCCAACTACGTCTGCGTTCTTATGGATTTTATGATTTTTCACTGAAATTAAGAAGGATCACTGAGATGCAGTACAACATGTCGCTTACTCGCAAGAAAAGTGACACATCTACCAAAAATTCCTTTTGCGTTTTGTTCCACTAATAGATCTATCATAGATGCGTCTTGCTAGAGAAAAGTTTCACGTGTAGTTATACCGAAAATCGTTTTATCACGCTTTATGTCCAGTCGTGACCAAAGAAGAGTGGTGGATTGTGTAGGGAGGCAAAATGATTCAACCCTATACAAGCCCCAACTACGTCTGCGTTCTTATGGATTTTATGATTCTTCACTGAAATTAAGAAGGATCACTGAGATGCAGTACAACATGTCGCTTACTCGCAAGAAAAGTAACACATCTTGCAAAAATTCCTTTTGCGTTTTGTTCCACTAATAGATCTGTCATAGATGCGTCTTGCTAGAGAAAAGTTTCACGTGTAGTTATACCGAAAATCGTTTTATCACGCTTTATGTCCAGTCGTGACCAAAGAAGAGTGGTGGATTGTGTAGGGAGGCAAAATGACTCAACCCTATACAAACCCCAACTACGTCTGCGTTCTTATGGATTTTATGATTTTTCACTGAAATTAAGAAGGATCACTGAGATGCTGTACAACATGTCGCTTACTCGCAAGAAAAGTGACACATCTTGCAAAAATTCCTTTTGCGTTTTGTTCCACTAATAGATCTGTCATAGATGCGTCTTGCTAGAGAAAAGTTTCACGTGTAGTTATACCGAAAATCGTTTTATCACGCTTTATGTCCAGTCGTGACCAAAGAAGAGTGGTGGATTGTGTAGGGAGGCAAAATGACTCAACCCTATAGAAACCTCAACTACGTCTGCGTTCTTATGGATTTTATGATTTTTCACTGAAATTAAGAAGGTTCACTGAGATGCAGTACAACATGTCACTTACTCGCAAGAAAAGTGACACATCTTGCAAAAATTCTTTTGCGTTTTGTTCCACTAATAGATCTGTCATAGATGCGTCTTTCTAGAGAAAAGTTTCACGTGTAGTTATACCGAAAATCGTTTTATCACGCTTTATGCCCAGTCGTGACCAAAGAAGAGTGGTGGATTGTGTATGGAGGCAAAATTACTCAACCCTATACAAACCCCAACTACGTCTGCGTTCTTATGGATTTTATGATTTTTCACTGAAATTAAGAAGGATCACTGAGATGCAGTAGAACATGTCGCTTACTTGCAAGAAAAGTGACACATCTTGCAAAAATTTCTTTTGCGTTTTGTTCCACTAATAGATCTGTCATAGATGCGTCTTTCAAGAGAAAAGTTTCACGTGTAGTTATACAGAAAATCGTTTTATCACGCTTTATGCCCAGTCGTGACCAAAAAAGAGTGGTGGATTGTGTAGGGAGGCAAAATGACTCAACCCTATACAAACCTCAACTACGTCTGCGTTCTTATGGATTTTATGATTTTTCACTGAAATTAAGAAGGATCACTGAGATGCAGTACAACATGTCGCTTACTCGCAAGAAAAGTGACACATCTTGCAAAAATTCCTTTTGCGTTTTGTTCCACTAATAGATCTGTCATAGATGCGTCTTTCTAGAGAAAAGTTTCACGTGTATTTATACCGCAAATCGTTTTATCACGCTTTATGCCCAGTCGTGACCAAAGAAGAGTGGTGGATTGTGTAGGGAGGCAAAATGACTCAACCCTATACAAACCCCAACTACGTCTGCGTTCTTATGGATTTTATGATTTTTCACTGAAATTAAGAAGGATCACTGAGATGCAGTACAACATGTCGCTTACTCGCAAGAAAAGTGACACATCTTGCAAAAATTCCTTTTGCGTTTTGTTCCACTAATAGATCTGTCACAGATACGTCTTTCTAGAGAAAAGTTTCACGTGTAGTTATACCGAAAATCGTTTTATCACGCTTTATGTCTAGTCGTGACCAAAAAAGAGTGGTGGATTGTGTAGGGAGGCAAAATGACTCAACCCTATACAAACCCCAACTACGTCTGCGTTCTTATGGATTTTATGATTTTTCACTGAAATTAAGAAGGATCACTGAGATGCAGTACAACATGTCGCTTACTCGCAAGAAAAGTGACACATCTACCAAAAATTCCTTTTGCGTTTTGTTCCACTAATAGATCTATCATAGATGCGTCTTGCTAGAGAAAAGTTTCACGTGTAGTTATACCGAAAATCGTTTTATCACGCTTTATGTCCAGTCGTGACCAAAGAAGAGTGGTGGATTGTGTAGGGAGGCAAAATGATTCAACCCTATACAAGCCCCAACTACGTCTGCGTTCTTATGGATTTTATGATTCTTCACTGAAATTAAGAAGGATCACTGAGATGCAGTACAACATGTCGCTTACTCGCAAGAAAAGTGACACATCTTGCAAAAATTCCTTTTGCGTTTTGTTCCACTAATAGATCTGTCATAGATGCGTCTTGCTAGAGAAAAGTTTCACGTGTAGTTATACCGAAAATCGTTTTATCACGCTTTATGTCCAGTCGTGACCAAAGAAGAGTGGTGGATTGTGTAGGGAGGCAAAATGACTCAACCCTATACAAACCCCAACTACGTCTGCGTTCTTATGGATTTTATGATTTTTCACTGAAATTAAGAAGGATCACTGAGACGCAGTACAACATGTCGCTTACTCGCAAGAAAAGTGACACATCTTGCAAAAATTCCTTTTGCGTTTTGTTCCACTAATAGATCTGTCATAGATGCGTCTTGCTAGAGAAAAGTTTCACGTGTAGTTATACCGAAAATCGTTTTATCACGCTTTATGTCCAGTCGTGACCAAAGAAGAGTGGTGGATTGTGTAGGGAGGCAAAATGACTCAACCCTATAGAAACCTCAACTACGTCTGCGTTCTTATGGATTTTATGATTTTTCACTGAAATTAAGAAGGTTCACTGAGATGCAGTACAACATGTCGCTTACTCGCAAGAAAAGTGACACATCTTGCAAAAATTCTTTTGCGTTTTGTTCCACTAATAGATCTGTCATAGATGCGTCTTTCTAGAGAAAAGTTTCACGTGTAGTTATACCGAAAATCGTTTTATCACGCTTTATGCCCAGTCGTGACCAAAGAAGAGTGGTGGATTGTGTATGGAGGCAAAATTACTCAACCCTATACAAACCCCAACTACGTCTGCGTTCTTATGGATTTTATGATTTTTCACTGAATTTAAGAAGGATCACTGAGATGCAGTAGAACATGTCGCTTACTTGCAAGAAAAGTGACACATCTTGCAAAAATTTCTTTTGCGTTTTGTTCCACTAATAGATCTGTCATAGATGCGTCTTTCAAGAGAAAAGTTTCACGTGTAGTTATACAGAAAATCGTTTTATCACGCTTTATGCCCAGTCGTGACCAAAAAAGAGTGGTGGATTGTGTAGGGAGGCAAAATGACTCAACCCTATACAAACCTCAACTACGTCTGCGTTCTTATGGATTTTATGATTTTTCACTGAAATTAAGAAGGATCACTGAGATGCAGTACAACATGTCGCTTACTCGCAAGAAAAGTGACACATCTTGCAAAAATTCCTTTTGCGTTTTGTTCCACTAATAGATCTGTCATAGATGCGTCTTTCTAGAGAAAAGTTTCACGTGTATTTATACCGCAAATCGTTTTATCACGCTTTATGCCCAGTCGTGACCAAAGAAGAGTGGTGGATTGTGTAGGGAGGCAAAATGACTCAACCCTATACAAACCTCAACTACGTCTGCGTTCTTATGGATTTTATGATTTTTCACTGAAATTAAGAAGGATCACTGAGATGCAGTACAACATGTCGCTTACTCGCAAGAAAAGTGACACATCTTACAAAAATTCCTTTTGCGTTTTGTTCCACTAATAGATCTATCATAGATGCGTCTTGCTAGAGAAAAGTTTCACGTGTAGTTATACCGAAAATCGTTTTATCACGCTTTATGTCCATTCGTGACCAAAGAAGAGTGGTGGATTGTGTAGGGAGGCAAAATGATTCAACCCTATACAAGCCCCAACTACGTCTGCGTTCTTATGGATTTTATGATTCTTCACTGATATTAAGAAGGATCACTGAGATGCAGTACAACATATCGCTTACCCGCAAGAAAATTGACGTATCTTGCAAAAATTCCTTTTGCGTTTTATTCCACTAATAGGTCTGCCATAGATGCATCTTGCTAGAGAAAAAGTGTCGCGTGTAGTTATACGGAAAATCGCTTTATTACGCTATATATTTAAACCGAACTTCCAATTTAATTGTGCAATGAAGTTCATAAAATGATAAAAAGAGAAAAAGAAAATTTTAAATGATAAAAAAGTTTTTTAAAAAAACTTAAAACACACCATTACAAACTGGTGCTGCCAGTTCTAAACCTGGGTAAAGTGTAGAAGTTTTAGTATAGCCAGGAACGTCCCTTAAATTGTCTGTCAATTTACTTACTCGCAAGAAAAGTGACGCATCTTGCAAAAATTCCTTTTGCGTTTTGTTCCACTAATAGATCTGTCATAGATGCGTCTTGCTAGAGAAAAGTTTCACGTGTAGTTATACCGAAAATCGTTTTATCACGCTTTATGTCCAGCCGTGACCAAAGAAGAGTGGTGGATTGTGTAGGGAGGCAAAATGACTCAACCCTATACAAACCCCAACTACGTCTGCGTTCTTATGGATTTTATGATTTTCACTGAAATTAAGAAGGATCACTGAGATGCAGTACAACATGTCGCATACTCGCAAGAAAAGTGACACATCTTGCAAAAATTCCTATTGCATTTTGTTCCACTAATAGATCTGTCATAGATGCGTCTTGCTAGAGAAAAGTTTCACGTGTAGTTATACCGAAAATCGTTTTATCACGCTTTATGCCCAGTCGTGACCAAAGAAGAGTGGTGGATTGTGTAGGGAGGCAAAATGATTCAACCCTATACAAGCCCCAACTACGTCTGCGTTCTTATGGATTTTATGATTCTTCACTGATATTAAGAAGGATCACTGAGATGCAGTACAACATATCGCTTACTCGCAAGAAAATTGACGTATCTTGCAAAAATTCCTTTTGCGTTTTATTCCACTAATAGGTCTGCCATAGATGCATCTTGCTAGAGAAAAAGTGTCGCGTGTAGTTATACGGAAAATCGCTTTATTACGCTATATATGTCCAATCGTGACCAAAGAAGGGTGGTGTATTGTGCGGGGAGGTAAAATTACTCAACCCTCCAAGCCCCATCTAGGTCTGATTTCATGAGGGTATTATGTTTCTATGTACGATTTTACTTCTGAATGCAGAGCTAAGTGCTATAATTTCATGTTACAGTAAAATTGTGCAAATTTTCCTTTTCCTCTCCAGTGAAAATTAATTTTGCTGAGATGTGTCACTTTTCTTGCGGGTGGGCGATATTTTCTATAGATTATGAACTGCGCAGAAATTTCCTTTCATTTAATTTAAACAGACGCGCATTGGTAACACGACTAGGATCGATAATTGATTCCCTTTTCGCTGTGGCCCGCACTTACACTGAAAACAAATTCTGCCACTGGAATATAGAAAATTAATCGTGGCGCCAGAAAAAATAGTTCCATGTCATCCTGTTAAATTTTAGTGCCCTTTTTTAGAGATTTCTAATTAACCATATTAAAATTCAAGGGCGTTTTCCTATATTATCGTGGTCAAATTTATTTAAAATCTCTGCAAATACAGTAGACTGCCGATTATCGGACCTCCAATTATCCGAACAGCCTATTTATCTTTAAAAAAACATTAACCGAATTTCCAATTATCCGAACAGCCTATTTCTCACAAAATTTTTTAAACCGAACTTCCAATTTAATTGTGCAATGAAGTTCATAAAATGATAAAAAGAGAAAAAGAAAATTTTAAATGATAAAAAAGTTTTTTAAAAAAAACTTAAAACACACCATTACAAACTGGTGCTGCCAGTTCTAAACCTGGGTAAAGTGTAGAAGTTTTAGTATAGCCAGGAACGTCCCTTAAATTGTCTGTCAATTTATCCGAACTAGTGTTGGTCCCGACTTGTTGGGATAATCGGTGCTCTACTTTAAATGCGAACAAAAAGAAGTGAGATTTAGTAACTATAATTCTAGTTTATGAATTAATTCTAGAAATCAAGTCATAATTTCTCGCAATTCAAACGATTCATATTATAATGTATCGTTTCATCGCCTGTAAAATTAAACACTAGAAATTCTCGATCGTTTCTTCTATTCAGTTTAATTGTTTACCTTAATTGCATAACTCGGAAACCTATATTTCTCGTTTAGGGATTTTAAAATGAATACCTATTCGTTCTACATGAAGGCAGTATATTTTTTCTTTCAGTGTATGTAATATTTAGTGTATTATGTTGCGTGTATAATTTTTATGAATCTGCATGACAACATTCGCACGCAATATCCGGTATGGACACCAGTTGCTAAAAATGGATTTTTACTGAGTTATTTGAATTGCTTATTTAGGCATTTCATTTCATAGGAAGGAAAAATGAATTTTCTTAATCATATTGGAAAATGTTTCAAATTCAACATTTGCTGCATGATTTTTTGTTTTTGTTTATGTTAGTGTGTCTTTCCATTACAGACCATGTTCGGATTATTGTTATTTTATTATTTGGACACTGAAAATAAGGCTTATTAACGTAGTTAAAATTAAAAGGATTTATAAAGATTATGAAGTGATAGATGATGTGAAGTTTCGATTATAGTGAATCCAGATATATAAAAGAATAAACACCACTGAAAAGGGAGTAGTTTCGTAACATTAAAACTATTTCAGAATAAAACAAGAAAGAAAAATCATGCGTTAAGCATAGATTATGAAACACTTTCCAACACTTCCTGAATGCTTTAACAAAACTTCGTTATTTAAGGAAATAAGGTAAATAAGATAACATTTTAGAAAACGCATGAAAAATTTGAAAAACTGATTTCAGCAGTTACCGTCCATAGCCAAATATGCATTTCAATTCTTTTGAACAGCCCTGTATTTGAAGTGTAGGTTGATATATATACTATGTAAAGGGAAATTTAGTTTAGCAAGAAAACGCATAACAGGTTGAAATTTCTCTTTCAGCACACTGTAAAAAAAAAAAAAAAAAAAAAAAAAAAAAAAAAGGATTAAAAAACGGAGATACTACTGGCAATCTAGACGCCAGTACTATTTCCGTATTTTTACGGAAATTTTCCCCCATAAATTACAAAAATATTTCCGTTTTTTTGGAATTTAACGGAAATTTTTCTGTAATTTACCGGGAAAAAGTTCCGCTAAAATATGGAAATAGTACTGACGTCTAGATTGCCAATAAAACCTCCGTTTTTTAGTCCTTTTTTTTTCTACAGTGCAGTTTATACTAATAGATGGAAACACACTTGAATACTTTTGTACAACCCTTATTACACGCCAGTATTCAGCTAAAATTTAATTCAAACTAAAACACTCTTAAAACAATTGAAATCATATTTCTAGAAATTATCATCCATAGACGGCCGTGAATTCAATTCTTTGAGTGACCCTACATATCATTTTGTCTATATTCAAGAAACATGTTTTGGTAAACTAAATGCAGTTCAGCGTAAAAATGCACAACTCATTTACACCTTTAAGCAATTTGCGCTCATACACAGTAACTCTTACAAATTCTTTTCTGTTACTCTGTATATGAATTATACCATTTATACACACCATATAATATGCATAAATATACTGATACATAAAAGCGCATATCATAATTAAAAATGCATTTCCAGCAATCATTGCTAATGTACAGTACTTCGGATACAATATAATATCTGAAATATTTTGTACGTCCCTGTAAATGCTATGCAGTTCGTATTATACATTAAATAAGTTATAGTAAACCTCAGCGACTTATATTAATTTCATTATACATGAAATAGTTTAACGAAATTAAAGTACGCCGCAAACAATTCCCTCCACCCCTGCCGTAATGTAACGGAATACTTTTGACTGCCCCTGTAAATGAACTAAGCATGCTACAAACTTCAGTTGAAATAGGGAACGTGCTATGCTAAACGTGAATAGGATCCAAAAATTTCAGGGCAATCCGAGTATATTTACGAGAGTTAGAGCGCGGTCAGACGACTAGACAGAGAGACCAGCCGACGTCGTAAACACTTTTCAACTTTGTTGGAAAGTGTTAAAAAGGGTGATTTTTTTTTCTATAACTACTTTTTTAAATATCGAAAATATATCGGTTTTTTAGCTTTCTAAAAACTAATCGAAAATTTTTCCGAAAGTCCGTGACAGCAAAAGAAATTTTGATTTTATAAATGCTTTTTTAAATATCGAAAATATATCGGTTTCTTAGCTTTCCAAAAATAACCCAGAAACGTTTCCGAAAATCCGCGACAGCAAAAGCAATTTTGTTTTCATAAATGCTTTTTTTAAATATCGAAAGTATCTGTATTTAAATATCGAAAGTATCTATTTCTTAGCTTTCTAGAGATAAGGAATGCTTTTTGAAATGGTGGGTAACTTCAATGAAGTTATTGTATAATTTCATTCGTGTTGTACAGGCAAAGTACATAAAAAATGTCCCAGTTATAAATTTTAATAGTATAAACTTAAGTGTTGTAGAGTGTTGGTTCAAGTTCACAAAGAAAGGGCAACTCAAACAGTTTTAGATAAGCGCATGCGCGAGTACTCGTTTGTTATTTCCTGGCTTGCAGTGCCACAAACGCAAAATGGTGTCTCCTGAGAGTAAAAGCTTACCTTCAAAGCATATATTTTTTACAAAATAAATAAATTATTTTATTAGAACTTTCAAACATGTATAAAATAAATAAACAAATTACGTGACACAAATAATTGTCAGATAGCTCGAAAATGACTGATATGCAACGGGTAGTGCCATTGAGTTTTTTGCTCCCCACGACGAGATCTTTCCAATGATACCACTCTCATCAAAATCGGAACGCATAGGCGTAACCAGGGGGGTGCCCTGGGTGCCCGGGCACCCCCCCCCCGCTTGCGCAGACTCAAGCATAATTATTAAAAAAAATTGAAATCTACAAAAGAAAAAAGAAGTAAAGGCAGCGTTCAATTAGTTCAGCAAATTAGTTTAGTTCAGAAAACTAACAGCCTAAGTTTTGAAATGTGATAAAAAAAGAAACCCATGTTCTTTTTTCCTTTCTTTCTTTTTTTTAAAGAAAATTATGTTGTTTATCTTTTTTTAAACTAGAATATTTACAAGAATCTGTATTAGTAAGTATCTGTAAGTCAAAAAGGTGGCTTTATAATCCCACTTCGACGTCTTTTGTTTGTGGGAGATTTTTTTTAACTCCGTTCTTTCTATTGCATGTTTCTGCAACGAGAAATTTCATGAGAAATTAACGCAAGTTTTTGACGAGGATAGAAACTATTTGTCTCTTTGCTTTCGTAGTTTCAATTTTTCTTTCTTTTTTTTTTTTTTTTTTTGCTACTTTCTAGATTTTAAAGGGAATGCAGATGTAAAACGATAATTCCAAAATGTGATTAGCCGGGGGAAAGGGGAGGTATACAGACTCTGCCTCCTTTGAAAATGAAAAATAATAGTGCAGAAAATTCAAATTAATCTGGAGATTTGATTGGTTGGTTGAATTTCGTGGCTATTTTTTGGCATTCGTGAAAGGAATAGGGTTGCAGTCTTTCAAGTCAATATAGTAATTTTTTTCCTCTTAAACTTTTTATACGGTTTCTTCTCGTTTCGCGGCGTTCTTTTGAAAGTAGGAAAAGGAACCCGGTTTCAATCTTTTAGCCCAGTACAGTAAATTTTGATCAACTTCGCGATTTTATTCTGTGATCATTTCATGATATTTACAATATTTTCCCAAAATCGTTTGACGAAATCCACGTCTTTCTACGCGTTTTTTTTTTTTTTTTTTTTTTTTTTTTTTTTTTGTCGAAATCTTCATTTTTTATCATTAACCTTTGACAAAATTCGTGCTTTTTACCGCGATCCTCTGGCGAAATTCGCATTTTTTACCGCGATATTTTGACGAAATTGGCATTTCTTCAGCACGATCCTTCGATAAAATTCGCGTTTTCTTTCCACGATCTTTTGACGAAATTCGCTTTTTCTTTCCGCAATCTTTTGACGAAATTCGCGCTTTCTTTCTGCGATCCTTTGACGAAATTCTCGTTTTTACCGCGTTCTCGTTTATCGAAATTCGTATTTTTCTTTGCGCAATCTTTTGACGAAATTGGTGATTACTTTTTGCACTCTTTTATCGACATTCCCGATATTTTTCAACAATCGTTTGAAGAAATTCTCACATTTTTCCGGGACCGATACACGAATTGATTTTGAGAAATTCCATAAAAGAAATAAAAACCGCGGACTTAAAAATTTTAAAATACTCACTGAAGAATCACAGGTCTGTGAAAGAATTTGGAGGAAAGAAATATTGCACAGCATTTTTTATTATGCAGGACTTTCCTTTTCTGTGCACAAATCGCGCGATACCACACGTTATTTCAAACCCTGTCCCTCAAAAAAAACTTCATTAGTAGTGGAGTTTTTTTTTTTTTTTTTTTTTTTTTTTTTTTTTTTTTTTTTTTTTTTTAACGAACATAGAATTAAACAAATCTAGGATTGTGGTGGGGGTGGGGGGGGGGGGGGGGTTGCTGCCTTCGGCAACGTATTCCCGAGCAAGCTACGACCTCTTCTGTCTCGAAACAAGCGAATCTTGAATTATTGCGTTTTTTATTTCAAGCAAAAGTAAATTTTCAGCTTTCAAGAACTGATTTGATGTTATTCCATTTCGAATTTAATCACGGCAATTGCAAAAATTACCGGAGAGTTTTTTCTGTTTAAAAAAAAAGTAAAAAAAATCGACTCAAAGCAGGAAAACCCCCGCTAAAAATCACATTAATAATTCAGAAAAGATTAAAAAACAACAGGGAACGAAATTAACTAACTGAGTAAAAGATTTAAACCGGATTCCTTTTAGGATTGTCAAAAGAAAAAAAAATCACCGCAAAATGCGAAAAAAATCCGCTAAAAATAACAGTAAAAAATTGTTAAAAACTGATAAATCGCTGTAAGAATCTCGAAAAAACTTTATTGATAAGACGACAAAGTTTACTGGTTAAAATATTGAAATGGGATTCTTTTTTACTAATTTGAAAAAATTGCCGCAAAATGCGAAAACATTCGCATATAAAATTAATTGAAAAAATCCATAAATTGTCTTCAATATGCATGAGTTCTGGATACAGGTCCTGCCAAATCTCACGGCTGAGCGGGCTGCATTGTCTTTTCAGAGTTCAGTGCGCGCGCGCGCGCACACACACACACACAGAGAGACAGACAAGCACCTATCTTTATTGTTACAGCCGCATCATGATAGTATAGTTTTTATCATCTTGATAAAATTTAGTTTATATTATCATGACCTGCTTTACCTAATATATTCGACACATTCTAATAAAAACATGAATTACCCTAACTTCCGGCTTATAATCTGTGGATCAAACAATTATGTTCGGACCCAGAAATCTTGTTTCATAAAACGTAACTTGTTAAATCGCGATAAATATTTAACTTCAATAATAAAATAAAATTTCTGGGTCGAAACATGATTGTTTGATCCGCAGATTATAGGCCGGAAATTACTGTATTAATGAATATTGTAATTATTTATGATATTATAATAATTATTTATATAGGCTTTCCTACAAAATTTCTTGGGTCCGTCCGGTGATCCCTAAAGAAGTCGTCATGGAGTCACATTCTGAAAATCTTCCGTGCGTATGTACTGGTGTACCGCATGTATTATCTGAGATTTATCATCTGGCAAAATTTCATCTACCAGACTTTGACTGGGATAATTTTAGATCTCATGCAGTGTTCCCCTGTGCCTATAGAAGTTCCCGGCATGATTAAAGGCCTTTTTTAATCTTTATAAGAAGTTAGGGTGCCGATAGATTTTACACTTGTGACTACACTTATAGTCACTTTCTTATGTCACTGCTGCAAGGACATTTACATATCTTTTTTTTTTTTTTTACCATTAGATTTAGTTTTGATGTTTTGAACTCCTTCTCAACCCTCCTCACGCAAACAAAAATCGCGTTTAAGCCCTTTTAAAAAGAAATACCACACAATTATACCTTCTACGATGAAAACCTGTCTAAAACGAAAATTCGACAAGTTTCATGGGGTTCGGTTTTAGCTGATTTTACTATAAAAGATATTGTTTGTATCCAACATGTCCAGGTTAAAAAGTCTGGGCACCCCCCTCCCCCCCAGGGCCGTGCGAAGAGAAAACTGCGCCCGGGGCATCGTGTCAATTTGGCGCCCCCCCCCCCCTCCTTCAAAATTGATAAAGGGCATAAACAGAAATAAATTATATTGAATAAATATTTTCACTTATTTTAGAACTTTAAAAGATTTAATTTTAATTCAGAAATTCCAAACAACTAAATAACAGAAAAGGAAATTGCACTTATTTGTTAATGAGATCATGATGCTTTGCGACAGATTTTTTTTTAACCTTTCTCACATATTTTTCTAGCCATTTTTAGTTCTTGTTAGTCTTTAAGCTGCAGAAAATGGGTAAAAATAGACAACCAGATTGGAAACAAGCGGTCCCTTCAACCAATTAGTATACTAAAAAAGCAAAAGAAACAAAAAACCTGCAGAACATAATGTAAAAGATAAAAATAAATTATAATTTCAGTACATTAATTAAGAAAGATAACTGAAGCAATGTTTTAATTAATATAAAATATAATATCAGGCAAATACATTTACTTACATTTTATTTTTCTTGCATTTAGGGTAACAAAATCGTTTATTATTTTATGTGTAAAGATTGTGACACACTGAATTTTATAGAAAGTAAATTCAGGTTGCTTAATCTCTCGACTCATAGTATATCTTAAGTAGTTTTTTACTATTTTATTGTTACTGGAATACTTATGAATTATGTACGCTGTCTCCATCTTTTTATAATTCCTTGTTTTCCCAAAGTTAAAATTATGGAGCAACTAAAGGATTTCTAAATGATCAATTTTATAAAAGTTCTTATCTAATGGTGGAAATAAGGTTTTCGCATTTAAAACCTCGCTTAACAATTCAAGTCCATTCACGTCACCAATAAAGGGCAAGATCCAGGCAATATTAACAGATTTTCAATAATTGATTTTAGATTCGCAACCAGCCAGAAACTCAAATTCTTGTTTTACATTTCTCAGTTTCTCAAACCTCCAGTTCAGTTGCACGGTTATAGTGTCTCTACGTAACACTAAATCCTTCACATTCATATAAATTTCCACTTTCATCAGAAGCTTCGTAGTCAAATTGTTCTGCGAATTTTACGTTTTCTGTTTTGTTCAAATAAGGACTCTACATTTACAGACATAACCAAATCTTCGCTTTCTTACTCAAAAATTTCCTCTCTTATTTTTTGAAATGTGTTTTTTAGTGTTTTTCAATCAGTTTGCTGGCGATCGAAACATTGACAGTTTCTTTTCTTCTTTTTTTTTTTTTTCGTGAGAATAATATTAACTTTTTCTATTTCATTTAAAATGCTGTGTCAAACTAGTAGGTCGTAAATAAAGGGAAATTTCTTTATTTGCTTTATTAAGCTTTTTGCTCCTGAGTAAGTTTACTGATTTTACTTCATTTCTATAAGGTCTTCCAGAGCTTTTAAAATCTGTGGCAATTGATTGTAAACTGCAGATATAGCTTTATTTTCTCATGATCATAGAGTATCGCAATGTTTCTTTAAATAAACTGATAAGTGGGACATAAGTATATCCCATCTTTCAGTAGAAGAGAAGAAAAAACAAACACATTTTATGCAGTTCCGGACATTTTTGGACATACACCAGCAGCACGAACTCAAAGTTTAGAGAATGTGCAGAACATGGTAAAAAATAGACGAATTTATTTACTTCGACGATTCGAGCTTACACGACATTATATTGGGAAGCCATATTTGCACCATATTACAACATTGAGCTCTGAAGGATTGATATTGGTATTGTTTATGACGGCCGATTATATCTACAAGTTGGATATAGTAGGCCGGAGTAGGATGGGAGTGTCCTCTGTAAGGTCTTTCTAAGGGAACCTAACCCGTATTAACGCAAGGTTCGAAGAAAACTACGGACAATTTCGAACGATTAGGCTGACGTGCGCGATTGGGTCGCACTCAGCACCTCCCGTCTGCCGTCTTTGAGAACAGAACCCCTCGTGCAGCTGTGAATGTCGAGATTGTCGGACATTAGCTTATCTTAAATTTCTTATGCTAATTTTTTTTCCTTTTTTTTTCTTTTTTTTTTTTTTTTTTGACTTTATGTAGTCAAGAAACCTTTCCACGAATGAAAATTTTCAATTTTCGGTATCGTATAATTTGCGTCATTTGTTCTTTGTGAGATGTACTGGATTCCTAAACTGGACTGTGTTTAAAATTCAGTAACTTGCAAATGGTTACAATTATTAAAAGAAATTCTTGCAGGAGTGTTATGTAAGATATTAGAAGTATTTTTACTGCAGTTCTCGGTTTTAGTTCCAAATAGCAGAGATAGATGGCAAGGAATAGGCACTCAATGGAGGTCTAAACTGAAATCCCCTAGCATCATGCGAAGGAAGAAGGTTAAATATATAGAATAGGCCTCTAAAAATAAGATTGTATTGGAGAATGAGACCCACTCCATACATTTAGCCTCCTCTTTTCGCATCAGTGTTGGGCGATTTCGGTTTTGGCCTTGATTGAGCACCTATGGCGCTACATGTTGTCTTTATAGTGCTTGTGTGGTTATACATTGCTGGCATAATTGTTAATTCAGTATAAACTTGATTGATTTTCACGAATATGGTTTAATAAAGTATACAGCTGTAACCTGAATTAACTATAAAGCTGTTTAATTCTTCAACAAATCATCGATATTTATGTTGTAATGTGAAATTGTAAAACTGCAATATAAGAATTGAAAAAGTCATTTGTAACGCGAGCAGCTAGTGGATTTGGTCTGCCCCTCGGCATTGCACTATCACTCTAAAGCGTAAGCTGAGTTCCCGAGGTGGTCATCGCTGCTTGCAGCGCCATCTATAGTTTCTATTTGGAACTAAAGTCGGAAATCGAGGTAAAAAAATGCTGACATTTTACATTACCTTCCCGCAATTTTTTTTTCTTTTAAATAGCTGTCACCATTTACAGGTTATTGAATTTTAAAAACAGTCAGTCCATTTTAGGACACTCGGTATATGGAGTGCGATCGAACGAAATTGAAAAATACCTTGCTCTATTAATTTCTTCTAAAATCGTTTTTCTTACTTCATTGACAAGAAAGTTCATAATTTCATCCTGAATATATTTTGCCATTTATCTTTTTCACTTTCAGTAATTTTCACTTTAGCTCTTTTCAAATTTGCTGTCGATTATATGATTTAATTTTAAACGACTCTCAAGTTTCTTTTAGCGAATGCATGCATTCCTGTGTTCTAGAGCATTTTTATGCTCATGAATTTTAGGATTTAATTTCTTCCACATGAAAAACCCACAATATGGATTGGCTAACTTTGGAGGGCGATCATGATAATTGGTGAATAATAAAAAGAGAAAACAAAATATAGTGATTCCCTTAATTAAGTTATCAAACAAGCAGCAACCACCGTTAATAATTTCTCCACTAGGTATAATTTTCTTGAACGTTAGTTTGGAAAATTGTAGTCCTTATGCAATCACAGATTTTATGTAATCAGCATTTTCATCCTGTGCTGGACCCTTTTTTAACAGCAAAGTAATGACCGAATGACTATAAGAATGATCCCATAGTGGAATCAGAATAGGTTAGCAATTCATATTCACTGAGTGTGGCAGGTGGCAGAAACTTTCGTATACGATGTAAAGGGCCCGCAGAGTGCAAAAGTTTAAGAAACACTGCAATAAAATATCACAAAAGCATATTATAAAATCATCAGATCTAAAGAGCTCAATGAAAAGTAAATGTGAACAACGCAATAATTTTGAAATGAAAAATGTACATACTTCCACTGGGAAAAATATTCCCGATATGTAAATATATACATTTAGTTTTACAAAAATATAGAATATCGAAGAGTGAAAAAAAAAATTCCAATGAAAATGATCGACGACAATTAAAAAAAAAAAAAAAAAAAAAAAAAACGGAAATTGGTAGTGCAAATTTGGCGCCCCTAAATTTCTGCGCCCGGGGCGACCGCCCCCTTCGCCCCCCCCTTTCGCACGGTGCTGCCCCCCCCCCCCCCCGTTTAAACAGCTGGTTACGCCTATGGAACGCAACACTTCTTCCACTTCCCTAGTTAGTATTTTTTTTCTTTAAAATTATCAATTCAAATGCGTCCTTTTTGTGAGATGCAGAATTTTTATGTTTGAATTAATCCTCTGGTAATATAGTTTGCATTTAAATAAAATTTATCTATTTTAAATTATAGTTCTTTTGTATTTTTAACGACATTTTCAAAAAAATGTTATATCGTCTTTATGAACCTGATGATAACTTGATATGTCACGTTTTAAACTCGATATGCAAAAAATTATTTCGTCGTGATATATAAAACTTCTTTCAAAGCGTAAAAGTGTTTCAAATATGATGTTAATAAAAATTACGGCAACAGATTACTATAATTAAATTTTTACTTTTCAAAGTAGAAGTGAAAAATTAAATATTTCCAACGGAATATTGACTGATATGACGCAATAATTGAAAATTGTTTGAAAATAAAAAAAGAAAAAGAAAGAAAATTGTGATGTAATATGTACAAGTATTTTTATGTATTGCTTTATTTTATTTAATTTTTTTAAGTTTATATAAATCATTCAATTTTAACTCATAAGATGCATGCCAGTAGAAAAATAAACTGATTTATATTTATTATTTTTAATCTAAAACATCGAAACCTAATTTTCTAAAGATAATCTCGGCTTATAAAAGAAGGCATCTATAAAATAAAAGAATTGGGAAAGTTTCAAGAAATTTAAAAGAAATAAATTCGAATTTTGTTGGTTTAAATATTTATTATTATTATGTTATTATTTCATACTTACTGTTAAGCAGACATTTTGCATACATAAAAAATAAATAAATTGCATTGTATATAAATTTTTTCCTAATCCTCAGTGAATAATAATAATTTCAGTTTTGTTAGGTATTAAATTTCCATCCGTTTTTCATCATTCATACTCGAAAACAAAATTACAGCGATACAGATTTTTTAACTAAATAAATGTATTCTTCCATTTTGATCCTTATTACCTTATTGTGGAAGTTTTTACTGTTTTATTAATATTGTTTTATTAAATTCGTTAATTAAATTCGGAGTTTAATGCATATGGCGGCCACCTAATTCCTTACGGCCAAAATTAAAAGTGTAAACTTTATCTTTGGGTGAGATAGCCAGTTGAATCTACCTACCATCAAAAATTATTTACCGAGTATGTTAAATTTGTTTATGTAGCTAAATTGACATCGTTTAATTTTATTACAGGAGAATTACTGTCTTTGTAACTTTTACCAAACAGCATGCACAGCCGCAGAAAAAAAGAGAACTAATAAATTTTAATCGCCAAATTTTTGTAGAGAGGAACGACAGTAATCATTTGACTGGAAATCATGTCTTCTTTCAATTTATGTTTTTTTTTTTTTTTTTTTTTTTTTTTTTTTTTTTTTTTTTAATAGGCTTAGAGGGCCATCTTCATGCCAAAATTGTATCAAATTTTTCCATACGAATACCTAGTTTTTGAATATTTCTGAAAACGTTTTCTTCTTATTATAAGGTGCGTTCGTAATTATATAAATACGTAGCACCTATAGTCGTCGTTCGGTCCGTCTGTCTGTCCGTCCATTCGCATATAACAGAGAAAAAACTACCCAACCGAATGGTCTGAAATTTTAAATATATAATTGATGCAAAATTTTGTCGAGTCATTTCAAATTTTATGAAAATCGGACGCATAGTTTAATTACAGGGACAGTCAAAAGTTTTTTGTTACATTACGGCCAGTGGGAAATTTATTTCAAGTGCACTTTAGTGATGTTACAGCCTTTCGAACAGAATGAAATTGATATGCACTTATGAAGTGCAGTAAAATATACATTCAGTACAGTATGCAGTGCATAAAATATTCATAAAACTAGTTATAGTATGAACGCACCTCATTTCCCACATTTGACGTGCAATTTCAAACGTGTTATTATTATTATACCGCAGACCAGGCCCCTAACTACCGGGCAGTATGCCTAGCTTAACGGGTTTTATACCAGGACGCGGGGCGACAGCCGCCTGATCGCCTAATGACTTTCGTGGCTGTATGGCTATTTAATTTATCACTTTTATTACTGCGTTGGCTGGTTCTAGATTGCTATTATATATTAGGGTGGGCCGGAAAAAACTTTTTTTTTTATTTTCGATGATGGGTAGTGCGGAAAAGTGGCCACTAGTGGTACTAAGTTCACACAAAAAATTTGAGATTTTTAGGACAATTCCTATATTTGCCGCTTTTGGTTTGGAGTTTTGCTAAAAGGCTGATTTTTGAACTTTTTTAGCAAAAATTTTAAAAATGTTACATTAAAATTATTTTAATCGTATTTACTTGAAAAGGCATATTTAATGTTTCAAATGTATAAATAAGTTCTGATAATGTAATATTTAATTGCTATGTGTATTTTAAATTAGACGATTTTTATAGCCTTTTCGCGTTTAAGTGAGAAAAAGTTGCATGTATTGTTTGAATCTTTCAACGGTTTCTCTCTTTTGTCTTGTTTATGTCCCTTGGTCTTTCTTATTTTTTTTCGATGCTTTAAGGGTCATATATTTGGGTGACGGACATCGGAATCCCTCAGAAACAGATCTGGATGGAGAGAAGGGGGTGAGGCGAGAACTTAAGCGAACGCAGTGACTCATCGCGATGTTGGAGGAGTGAAGGAGGAAATACAAGAGGGGAGAAAGTGCGATAAGGGATGCTTATTATTTTCAGTGCTCAGTTTCCCTGAGACATGGCGGACGCTGTGTGGGACAGGAATATGCGTTTAGGAGTGTTTGGCTTTGAAGGGCCTGGTTCAAATTCAGATTGAGTCGAGCTGCTTGCTTGAAAGCTCCCACTACTTGACTTCCAACAATACAACTGTCTTCCATCTGGATCTAACTCCACTCGTTGAAGGCTTTGTCGCAGAACCACTATTCCTCGTTGAAATTGTATCCCTTTTCATTTTCCGCGGTATTTTCTTTGCAAGAGTTTTGCTTGTTTTTAAATCAATATTTCCGAAAACATTTTTCGAACAGTTCTTTGATCCTTCAAGAAGTTCACCTCCCGATGTGGAACTTTACGTCTGATGTCGCTACTACAATTGTTCAAGTCTCTACACTTACAAGCTGCAATGTCAATAAGAGAGGTTTCCGCATTTCGTACGAAATCTTTGCAGGAGCCTTGCCTTTAACGCCGGTATGATTACAAGATTTCTCCAATGATCTACACTCATTGTAATAGTTTTTAATCTTTCTGTTAATTGTTCGTTGGGAAACCACTGGTATGGAAGATTTTATTCAGATTTCGGAAACTTTTTCACCTACCATTTTAATAATATCATCCACTGGTTAAAGATAAATATCTCGATTTTCTTCTATATCGCTTCGCAACCAATAGTAGTGACGCATGATGTCAGCAATAGTTGGCAATTGCCTTTCAATTTGCATGGTGCCCCAAAATGGCTATTTTTCACGCTATCACATGTCTTTACATGATCATGAACTTTCGCACTAGCCATTTCTAAATTCGTCGTAATAAAACGCACAAAACACAGTAAAGGCACGTTAAACGATCCAAAACGCAATGTATTGCACGAGAAAAAGGTTTTACTTTTGCACTGAACAAATGTCACAGGGAAACCGAGCATTGAAAAATAATAAGCATCCCTTATCGCACTTTCTCCCCTCTTGTATTTCCTCCTTCACTCCCCCAACATCGCGATGAGTCACTGCGTTCGCTTAAGTTCTCGCCTCACCCCCTTCTCTCCATCCAGATCTGTTTCTGAGGGATTCCGATGTCCGTCACCCAAATATATGACCCTTAAAGCATCGAAAAAAAATAAGAAAGACCAAGGGACATAAACAAGACAAAAGAGAGAAACCGTTGAAAGATTCAAACAATACATGCAACTTTTGCTCACTTAAACGCGAAAAGGCTATAAAAATCGTCTAATTTAAAATACACATAGTAATTAAATAATACATTATCAGAGCTTATTTATACATTTGGAACATTAAATATGCATTTTCAAGTAAATACGATTAAAATAAGTTTAATTTAACATTTTTAAAATTTTTGCTCAAAAAGTTCAAAAATCAGCCTTTTAGCAAAACTTCAAGCCAAAAGCGGCAAATATAGGAATTGTCCTAAAAATATCAAATTTTTTGTGTGAACTTGGTGCCACTAGTGGCCACTTTTCCGCACTACCCATCATCGAAAATAAAAAAAAGTTTTTTTCGGCCCACCCTATTATATATGGTGTTTGGATTTGTTTGTACGTTGTCGAAAATGGAAGGCGGGGGGGGGGGGGGGGGGAATGTGGTGTGATCACTCTTCTACAGAACTAATACGAGCCGCCTATAAAGGGAGGCCATCGGTACTCGAGTTTGATATACTAAATTTAAGGGGTCTCAAAACTCTTAAAATTGGAAAAAATGAAAAAAAAAAAAAGATCATTTTCGACATTTAATATCTTAAAATGTATTTGATTTTAAGACACAATTTTAATTGAGATGAAATATATATACATGTTTTTTTCATTTCATGTATTTAAAAAATTGCAAGATGCAGAATTAGCATTTACAGGGGGCTCCAAAATTTCAGACATTTGACGAGCAAAAATTCTTTATAACAGATTACGCGCAGGATTACAAAATATATTTTGCAACTGGAATGAAAATTTTGATGCCTATTTATACTTCATATTATAATGATTAACCTAAAGCTAAATAAATTTGTATTTAAAGCATTTCTAAAATTCTAATACAAACTTGTATTTATCTAACAAGGAGAGGGCTAACCTTGTTAACCACAGATTTTGATTATTTTAATATATGTTGTAGGGTAGAGACCCCTTAATATCAGGTTCAACGGATTTTATCCAACGCTCCTTAATTCTTGAAAAACCGGGGGATCTAATATTAGTACACAACTTAAATACTTACTTTGGAACCACGATGACAGGTTAGTCGTAACCTAGTTGGTATGGCGTTTGCCGGCTGATCCGCGGCCCCGGGTTCGATACCTGAATGCGCTGCATTTCTTTTTCTCATTTTTTGTTTTATAAATATGCTTGTAAGTATAACTTAATAATCTCATTGTCAATTAAAATTTTTAATATTGTATATCAGTTATAATTTTAAACTATTTAATTTTTTACTTTTAACTAAATAGTTGTAATAAAACATCATAAAACTGTTAATTACTTTAATCACTTTTAAAATGTATTTCATATATTCTTTATCGATGCAATAATATTGTGCAATTGTGTCATTTCGTCATTTTAAAGAAACATCATTTACGCATTACTTTAACAAAGGAAGTCAATGCGATAATACTATTATTCTGTTTTTAAAGTAACAAGCATAATTATATTAAAAATTAGCATCAGAATTAAATTACAACCGATTTTTTGCATATTAAAGATTTTTAAATTTGTAATAAGTGTGCTTGCGCTTTCAATTATTTTGCTTTCCTCTTTGTCTTCTTTCTGCTTTTATTTTTATTTTATTTGAATATTCTTTTATTTTATCATAACTAGATGGTGCCACAACAGGTTTTGTCACGATTTTGGAATTTTTATCATTCAATAATTTATCCAATTTCTTTTTAAACCTCTTTAAAGAATGAGAAATAATAGTTTACAAATAAGAAATGATAAATTTCAGTTTGTTAACATTATAATTAATGTATGATATTAAAATTTTAATTGAAATTATTAAATTATTATTACAAGTATATTTATAAAACAAAAAATGTGAAAAACAAATGTAGCTCATTCAGGTATCGAACCCGGGCCCGCGGATCAGCCGGCAAACGCCATACCAACTGATCTATGGCTAACCTATCATTTTGGTTGCAAAGTATTTAAGTGGTGTACTAATATTAGACCCCCCCCCGGTTTCTCAAGAACTAAGGAGCGTTGGATAAAATCCGTTGAACCTGACACTAAGGGGTCTCTACCTTACAACATATATTAAAATAATCAAAATCTGTGATTAACAAGGTTGGCCCTCTCCATGTAAGGCAAAATTTTCAAACAGTATAATCACCTTAAAAAATATTTTTTTGAATAAAAAGGAAATTCTAGGCTCAGCTTATGCAGACTAACATGAAACATACGTTTTCAAAATTTCATGAAACAATATTCAGACATTTTTGAGCTATCGCCCGTGTTATGCCAAAACACGTCATTTGGAGAAAAATAACGTCACAGTTTCGGAAACGCCGCTTTAGCTATTAAGCGGGTATAATTCGGAAAGCCATAACTTCTGTTCTAATGGGAATTTCAAGGAAACAATTATATCAAAATGTTCAGAAAAGATAGGAGCTTAAGATCGTAAAAAATTAAAATTTCGAAATTTTTAAAGCTTAGTCCTGAGAGCCCTTAAAATTTTAATTAAGTGACAAGATCTTCACCTGACTAGGCACCTCCAGAGGTATAATTCATAGGGGACTTGGAGGACTTTGCACCCACAACGGATTTTACATAACATAAAGTGGTATTGAAAAAAAGCTTAGAATAACTTAACTGAGCAAAAATCAAACAAAAACAACTACTGTAAAACCAAAACCAATCAAATTTTAAATTTAAATTTTATAATATCTCATAAGTAACGAAATATGAACATGCAAGAGTCCATAGCCCCCTCCCCATTGACCTGCGAAGACTTCCAAAAAATAATGCCTAGTAGATGTAAATAGCTTCACTCGCCACCTCCGCCTTTATTTCAACTGGAGCTAAAACCAAACAACTACTGGTTACTTTATAGGCCTAAGTTCTCAGGAAGGCTAGCATCAAAATATTTGAATTGTCGTTCATCGAATTTTCATAAAATTTCATGCCTTGACCTGCGAATTGACCTGCGAAGACTTCCAAAAATTAATGCCTAGTAGATGTAAATAGCTTCACTCGCCACCTCCGCCTTTATTTCAGCTGGAGCTAAAACCAAACAACTACTGGTACTTTATAGGCCTAAGTTCTCAGGAAGGCTAGCATCAGAATATTTGATTGTCGTTCATCGAATTTTCATAAAATTTCATGCCTTGACCTGCGAATTGACCTGCGTTATTGACCTGCGAAGACTTCCAAAAATTAATGCCTAGTACATGTAAATAGCTTCACTCGCCACCTCCGCCTTTATTTCAACTGGAGCTAAAACCAAACAACTACTGGTTACTTTATAGGCCTAAGTTCTCAGGAAGGCTAGCATCAAAATATTTGAATTGTCGTTCATCGAATTTTCATAAAATTTCATGCCTTGACCTGCGAATTGACCTGCGTTATTGACCTGCGAAGACTTCCAAAAATTAATGCCTAGTAGATGTAAATAGCTTCACTCGCCACCTCCGCCTTTATTTCAACTGGAGCTAAAACCAAACAACTACTAGTACTTTATAGGCCTAAGTTCTCAGGAAGGCTAGCATCAAAATATTTGAATTGTCGTTCATCGAATTTTCATAAAATTTCATGCCTTTTGAATAAAAGCCATATATAGACACACGCAGACATATATATAAAAGTATAAAAACCCTTTTAAAACTCAAAATTTAAATTAAAATCCAAGGTCTCTTTGTTCTAACTTTACATCTCATTCTAAAACTAATTTTACCTTTTGTAACTTTGTTTCCCAGCAATACATCTTATTACTTTTAGATATCATTTTCTTCCGATCCTTAAGATTAAAATATCTGAGTTGCAAATTTTGTAGCCGTTTCTGGTTAGCTCATTCCCGGGCTGACCAAACTCAATTTTGGCATCTGAGCCAGGACAATCAATCAAAAGCTAATCAACGAATTAAAGAAATATTCCTCCCAAGTTTACAACTGTTCCTTCTGCTGGAAAGCAAGATAAGCCCCAAGATATTAGCTAACATGCGCGCCAAAAAGCGGAGATCTTGCAGATTTGAGAAGCCTCTAAAACTTACGGCCATTCAACTCCTAAAATCATCCACGTAAGTGACTCGCGGGACCTCCGATAGGACTCACGAATCGACTGTAAGATGAGCGGCGAAATAAATGAGTTCGATCCACCAAAATGTTCCCGAGGTAAATTATTATCTACTAGTTATGACATCCCCCAGTCGTCGTTTTATTACATTCATACATACATATATATATATATATATATAGGAAAGATTATTACAGCGATCTACTAAAGAAGGCGCACATGTAGAGTCTCCATTTTATCAACATGCCGTTACCACTTAATTATCAAAGTTGATACGCAGACGAGCAGTCATGACAAATCCCATACAACCATCGAATTAATGCTGGCATACCCCACTGATTAGATATTTATTGACTCTGGAGAGAGACGATTTATAAAATTAGATTGTATAAATATTCGAAACAGCTCTGTACCATCATTTAAAAAATAGGTCAATCAAAAAAGCAGTGCAGTCACCTCTAGCCATGTGCCGAATAAATCAAAACAATCACAACAAGTGTGGAAATCCTGGTGTTTCCCCGAGAAATAAAAGTCACATAATTTCAGATCAACTTCTTTATTACACAGTTATTGGTTAAAATAATAGACTACTCTTCAATTACTCGGTATGTGTATTTTATAAGATGTTAAGGTATAAATTTCATAATTCCAATGTCATTCTTCTTCCGATGTCATAGTTACGTTTTAACAGGCGAAAACACTGGCATGTTCGTCTGAGTTAGCGCAGCAAAGCGTATGAATACTAATACCTATATTATGACAAAGTGAATAACCGATTACAAACACAGAAAGTACGGATTGAGTAGTAAATCGTCGTGCTTCGGTTTTCTTTTGGCGCGAAGAACATTCTAGAAACAAGTGGGTAAGTGTGATCACAAATCGCACAGAGGTTTTCGTTTAATATTCCTTTCAAAACACTTTATTCTTTTGCAAAATCTGTTAGTTCCATATTTCGCAACCAGGGGCACACTCTATTCTAAACAAACCTCTATCCGAACGAAACTCCGTTTTACAAACAATCCGTACATATATTAGTCGAGGGGATTAGACCTATAGCACCCGAGATAGGTATGCGTCCCCTGGTGTTAAAAATTGCAACTAAAATATGTACGTCTATGGTGCATCATATGAAAGAGTGGTTAAAGGAGTGTCGGCAAAAGTTAGAAAAGTGCACCTCGAGTGAAAAGTGCGGAGGTTAGAAAAAAGGCTAAAAATACAGAAGTTAGAGCCCGGGGGGGTAGATACTATAAAACGTTTTCAAAATTTTATGATATGTCTTTTGATGTGAAGTGTTCACCTATAAGAATCCAAAATTTCAAGTCTTCAACTTAATTAGGGGCTTAGTTAGAAAGAAAAGCTTAAAATACACAAGTTAGGGCGCAGGGAGGTAAATATAAGATTTTTTCAAAATTTTATGATTTGTCGTTTGTGGTGTGCCGTTTGTGGTGTGTCGTTTGTCGGTCGTCATGAGGTGTTCAGCTATAGGAATCCAAAATTTCAAGACTCCATCATATATAGTTTCTGAGAACAGGCTCTGTGACAGACAGACAGACAGAGGAGTGAGACGAATAGGGTTTCTTTAGATGAACGAAACCCTAAAAAAAAAACAGAAAGAGAAAAATTTGAAGGGAAAATTAAAAGGGAAAATTAAAAGGGAAGAATTTTAAAAGGGAATTAGAAGAGGGTTAGTTGAAGAGGGCTTTTACTAGCGCGTAAATAAATATGCGTAAATTCGATTAGGTTATTGAAAGCATAAAAAGAAAAAGAAAATGGTGATTTTTTAAGGAGAAAAATAGTGAAATTAAAAGAGAAAATATTTAGAATATTCTCCAGTTGTGTCAAATAATTAAAATACTTTACTTATATGTGTGTGAGAGAGAGTATGTGTGTATGTGTATTTGGTTCTACAATTAAAAATATTTGGATCGTTTTGTTTTTCTAAACAAGCATAACCTTTAACATAAAAAACTATATCTTTAAATCTTTTTATTTTATTTCTTCTGAACGATAAATTTACAGTTTAGTGATTGCCAAAAATATTTTTAAAAATATTGAAAATAGTTCCCAGATAAAAAATCGATATCAGCTGTTTTCTCAAGTCTTATTATCCCCTTAATTGATAAGGAAAATTTAAAGAAATTAACTGCACAAAACACATTTTAAAATAAATTACTAAAGCTATTTATATTTAATCAAAAAGATGATTGATAATTTTAAGGCAATTTTTTTCAAAGAAATATATAAGCGACAAAGAGAAATGAAGTAAAAAATATTTTATGTAACATCTGGCAAAAGAATTTTAACGACTACAACAGGGGTAAAACAATCCCAACAGAATAGTCATTTTTAGTCTTTCCGTATGAACAACATGAGATATTTATTTCCTGTACATTTCAGAATAAATTTCCATGCATAATACACACAGATGTCAAATTCAAAATATTCTTTCAGCCGTCCTCAGTAAATTAATGAAAATTTGTATATATAATGTTTATACAGCATTATTTTATTTCTAGTATCTCTGTTTGGCAGCTTATTATTTGTTAGAATAGAGCAGTTATTTATAACACATGTTGATTTTATTGCTTCTGAAAACAAAAGGAAAAAATAATTTAAAAGTTTTTATTCTACTTTTGTAAGTTCTTACTTAGCAATAACGCATTAAAAGAAGCATTGCGAACACTATTTGTTTAAATACATATGTTCTGAATTACATTTTATATGGCTTGAAAGCTTTTCATTTAAATTCTTTTTTTACTATTTTCTAATATTTTTAAATATGTGAAACATACTGTTCATTATGCTTATTGAAAGTTAGTTAATATTGGCAGAAATTTGTTTATTATAGAAGAACATAACATTAAATCTAAAGGTTTTTTTTAACCATTAACAAATAAAGATAAATAGAAATTTATCTTGGAATCCAAACTGCAAAGAAATCCAGTTAGTAAAATAATACGTGGCAAATGAGGTGCGTTCGTACGATAACTAGTTTTACAAATATTCAGATCTTGGTGTAATAGCTGTTTCACTCCTATGCAGAAATGCATGAATAGAAAAATTATTAGGATTATATATATTAAATTCAGTAATATGGAAATAAAGACTCCATCTTAAGTTGGACGTTTCCACCATGGTAACCTAGAATCTTTAGATATCATGGGATATCATTGAATTAAGTACGTATGATATGATTTAATAGAATGGAGAGAACTTTTATTATTATCTTTTTAAGTTTTGATTCGATTTTTGTAAAATTTACTATGACTCGACAACATTGTGCAACGATTATATATATTAAACCATTTGTGCCTGAATTTTTGTTTTCTCAAATTTTTTGGTAAAATCACTTTAAAATGTTGCAAAATGAACTGGAAAAATACTAAAAAAAATTAAGCTTATTTTTTTTTTTTTTTTTTGTATTTATTTGATAAAATGTGAAAGAACTAAATATGAGTATTTTTAGTAGAATAATATGCATAATTATATATTTTGCCTATATTTATATTAAAAATGTTTTTAAATTGTATATTATGTACTATAATTAGTATTTTAATGAACTAAAAAAATATATTTATTTATTTGCAGAAACTAATAACGTTATAACTGTTATAAATAATAAAATAAGAATAATCGTATTGCTGACTTAATAACAATTTATTTCATAAATATCTTCGAAAGGAGATTGCATAAATAACTGTCTCCTAAATTTCTAACAAAATTATGTGCCCATTTGTGCCTAGAACCCTATATTTTATACATTACAAAAATGCATAAAAAATAGGCTTGAACATTTAATTTCGCAATTTAAAAAAATGCGTATTTCAAAAAAGTCCACAAGCTAAGATTATAACTTGCGATTTTGGGTCCATGATAGAAAAAATACAAATAAACTTACTTTTTACATTTTGCCCTCTTGAAAAATTAAAAATCTATAAACACCGAAAAAAGCCTTAATTTAAGCAAATAAATATCCACCTTGTGCTGTCATCTCTCGGTTATAGATAAAGCATTTATAAATAATGATTTCATGCAATTTTCATGTTATAAAGAAGAAGAAAATTATACAAATGCATTAAAATTTGAAACGTCCCAAAAATGGGGCGCTAGGCATAAATGGGTTAAATTTCAAATCATTCGGTTGGGTAGTTTTTGCGCTGTTATATGCAGACAGATAGACGAACCAGACGACTATAGGTGCTACGTATTTAAAAATTACGAACGCAAATTTAAAAAAAGAATGAGAGAGTGAGAGAGAGAGAGAAATAAAAGTTTTATCAACAAAAATCCTGATATTTTTGCCGACAAGTAATTTTTAAATAAAATATAAAACCGATTACATTCAAATATATTCATTAGATTTCCACACAAACGAGTGGTTTATAAAATTTATTAAATCGTCAAACTAATGCATGCTAATGTTATGAGTAATTTTAATCAGTAGGTAGTTGTCTCTTGAAATGTGTAAAGAATGATTTTCAGTGTACCATGCTATCTTTTACAAGTGTCTTTTTTTTTTAAATACCTCTCTGATTTCAATTGCCCCATGATGTGGAGTAATTGAGATCAGTGGCATTTTCTCTCATGCCTTATAACATACAGAGTTTTGGGTAAATGGGATTAACACGTTCATTGCCAAGCTGAAAATTGGAATTTCGTGTGGTGGTCAATTTTTTTGTATTTTTTTAATTTAGTTCTTTGGATTCCGAGTCACTTTCACTATCAACAAATTCATACTTTATACCATCTATATCACTCCTGCAGAAAAGTCGTCGTCCGAATCCAGTAATAACTCTTCCACCTCTGTTCTTTTTAGATTTTTTTGCATGATCCGGCATTGCACTGAGTCTTTTCGAGGGCCCTAGTTGACCAATCACATTAAAAAAAAAACAATACTCAAAACAAATAAAATCAAAACTTCAAGTATGCTAAATCAACGAATAACTCAACAAAATCGTCGCGTCGTGGTGGCCTTGTCCGAACGCCGTAACTGTGGACACTGGCTAACATAAACAATGCATAATAGCTGGCGGCTCTTTGACGGACAACGTTGTTCAATGTGTTCTAGGAAAACTGTGATTACTTCTACGGGAACATACATTTTCACTCCAAAAAATTTGCACATGTAGAATATTAGTCAGACTTCATAATTAGCTTGGTCAATTCTTTTTATCTGTTACATATTGCCCCTGAAATATCCCTGATACCAATTACCCCTGATCCTAATTACCCCTACCTCTTCTACCAAAATTATTTCTTTATGTGTACTTTACCTTCCGTTACAGTTTGGTCCATGGATTCGGGGATCCCTGGTTGTGGGGATCCCCGAGGGACCCCCAGGTCTTCAGGGATCATGGATCCCTGTATATACACTGGTTATCCAAAATAAAGGAAAAGTCAAAAAATGTTAATTTTCAAATACGCGAACACTCAAAAGGAAATAATATAATTCGAGTAATTACTATATCTACAACACAGCTAGCCAATATAACATCTCATTCATGTCACACATGGTCACAAGTGTCACAGTCACTACGGTGAAGCAAAAAAATAGGAAATTCCATACATCTCACTACGGAGACTTTTCCCAAAAGAGCACAATGGTGACTTCACAGTAGTCTCTCTGTCACCTGAAAGCCATCATGTGACTTTAATGTGATAGTATTTGGTAACTTATCACAATGCAACGTTCACGATGACTTTGAAATTGAGTCTACAAATGACAGTCACATGAGAGTCACAATGTAACTATATTGTAAAGTCACATGGTGACTCGTCACAAAGCAGCAGTCACATTGACGTCTCAGTGGAGTCACATATAGTGATCATTTGAGACTCATAATGAGATGTATGGAATTTCCTATTTTTTTGCTTCATCGTAGTGACTGTGACACTTGTGACCATGTGTGACATGAATGAGAGGTTATATGGGCTAGCTGTGTTGTAAAGATAGTAATTACTCGAATTATATTATTTCCTTTTGAGTGTTCGCGTATTTGAAAATTAGCATTTTGTGACTTTTCCTTAATTTTTGCACCAGTGTATAGTATATTTACTTACAATATCAGTTTTTTAAACATAAACAAAATTAAGTACTTAACAACGTATTCACCTTATAGGGTGATAGGCCAATTAATACTGATGTCAGATACTAGAGAATCGATAAAAGAGAAGAAAATAGGCAGACATAGATATCATCATTGCATCCCGATGAAATTCATACGAAACAACCAACAAAACGAATCCTTTCCAACAGTGAAAAATCATCAAAATCATCAGAGCAACCTTTCAAAAGCTATGCATAGAACCTACACTAATGTATATACGGTAATTTTTGTTTATTTAATCACGCAATATCGGTGAATAAATAATGCAAAAATTTGTATTAAAAAATTCTCTGATAGATATTTTTTAATGCGCGAAATCTGCAACAATACTGGCCTGCAATGTGTTAAGAAACATTTCACAGGACTTATAATTTGACTAGAAAGGTAGCCCGTCAAAAATGACGGAAATTTAGATATAAAGGTATATACAACTCATGTGCAAGAATATGAGTTTTCTCGCTTGTTCCGCAGTGATAGATGAAAATAAAACATTTTAATAACGAAACACATTTATGAAAAACTGTGTACAGTAGAAGACCACTAATCTGCACAGTTTGGTTCCAAGTGTTATGCAGATTTGATGCTTTTTGCGGTCATGTCTATTCAATCTTTGTTTACATTTTTTTAATTCATATATTGGACAATTTAGATTGTTGAGCCTTAAAAATAAATAAATAACACGCTTGAAGTAAGGTTAAAAACTATTAAATCAAAAACTTGTGTAAAATTGCAGGCCGTTCTCGTGTTATGTCAGTCCTAGGAATAATATTTCTAACACTGAAGATTTTCCATGTATATATGGAATTTAGAAAACCTTCTCCAATAGAAAGGTCCTGAAATGACATTGTAATTCCTCTAACTTCAAAGTTTAATCGGGCCCTGATGTTGAGTTCTGAAATCTAATAAATACAGTTATTTTGAATATTACAACCGAATTAAACAGTTAAACTTATTTAACTTAAACCCGCTGTTACTTCCCGATGTTATTTTTTAGTATTAAGAAAGAAAATTATTTAAAATTTTCAAATCATGCATTCATGATTTTTTTCCGTCTTTAATAACTAAATAATGAAAAAATAGGCTTTTGTTCAGAGCTCATAAATATGACAATAAAATAATGTAACTAAGAGACATTGCAAAATTAAATCTTTGTGATTACAAACCATAAACAAACGATAAAGCCACCATTTTACCTACTATGACGTCATTAGAATATTGCCCATTGATTGTTGGAGAACTTACTTTGTGAATGATTTCCTCAATGATTTAATATTTTTGACGTTTCATGATGAATGAATCACTTGTGTTTGTTTAGGTTTATGGAATGAGATATTAAGCTGTGACACTAATTTCAATTGAAGTTATCCAAGGATATATGTATTTTTAATCGAAATTAAAAACAATGCTTTGATCTCGAAATAAAAAGTTTTAGTTTGTATAATTTGTTATTTCTGTTAATTATTTATTTAAGTACTTTTCCATTATAGCGCATTTTTAAAAAAAGCTTGGCGCGATTCGGGCATCAGAAAGTGAGATATGTTGCGAAAATATATAAACAGCTAAGAAAACAAATCTAATGAACTTTTATCTTTGTTTATATATGCGCTTATATGCATAAAAAAATCGTTTCTAAATATATATAATTTTTTTTATATACAAATTACGGCACAGATTTCAGATATGAACCGGGATACCTAACTGGCGCCAAAATGGTGTTATTTTGCCTGCTATGGTAACCCGGCTATTGTTTTTTATTTATTAATAAATTGTTTATTTACTTTTATTTTCTGTTTTTTAATTATATAAACTGCTTTGTTCTATAGTTATTATTCAAACTTTTATTTATTTGTAGTTATTTCCTTTTCAAAATGATAGCAAGTAATTGAAAAATATATAAGTAACTGGTATTCGAAAGCGAGATTTCTGCCAAATTGGCGTCATAGAAAAATCACGCCAACCCCCATGCGTATATGACATCTGTGCAAAAATTACTTCTGTTTCTTTATAAAAATGGGTAAATAGCTTTTTTATATTAAATTATCGGCACAGATGTCATATACGCCTATATTGGCACGCTATTTTTTTTTTTTTTTTTTTTTTTGACGCCGATGTCATATACGCACCGGGTACTTAACTGGCGCCAAAGTGTTGTTATTTTGCTTGTAATGGTATTCCGAATGTTGTTTATGCTGTTGATGTTTTCGCCAAATTGGCGTCGGAAAAAAATCGCGCCAATATGTGACATCTGTGCCAAATTGTATACATATGGAAAAAATTGCTTGTGAGTATGAAGCAGTAAATAGGTTGCCAGAAAATACGTTGGCAAACTTCTTTCTGGCCAAGAAACTTTTCTCCGAAGTATTGTACATAAGAAATGATTGCTAGAAATGCATTTTTAATTATGATATGCGCTTTTATGTTTCACTACATTTATGCATACTATACTGTGTGTATAAATGCTACAGTTCATATGCAGGGCTACACAAAAGAATTCGTAAGGGTTACTGAGTATGAGAGTAAATTGCTTAAAGGTGGTTTTTAAAGGAGTTATGCATTTTTACGCTGGACTGCATTTAGTTTCCTAAGAAATGTTTGTAGAATATATATGTAAAATGATATACATGGTCACGCAAAGAATTGGATACATAACCGTCTATGGATGATAATATTTGTAAATGTGATTTCAGTAGTTTTAAGAGTAGTTTAAATTAAATTTTAGCTAAATAGTGGCATGTAATAACGGTACTATTGGCTATGGACGGTAACTGCTGAAATCAATTTTTAAAATTTTTTATGCGTTTTCTAAAATGTTTACTTAGTTATCCTGGTACTTCTTAGTTATCCCGTCGACCAAATTTCTGTCGCCAAATTGTAAGATTTATTGCCAATAATGGTTGCCATTAATTAATTAATTAAATGCCAATAATGGCCAATAAAACCATTAATTCGACGTTTTATTTGTATTTTATTAATGTTTTACTATTGATTTGGCGATTTATATAATTTGGCGAAATTGGTCGACGGGATATCTAAGAAGTAACGTTATCTTATTTACCTTATTTCCTTAAAATAACGAAGTTTTGTTAAAGCATTCAGGATGTGTTGGAAAGTGTTTCATATTCTATGCTTAACGCATGATTTTTCTTTCTTCTTTAGTCTTATTTTGCATTTATTTTATTCTTAATTTTTTAGTCTTATACTGCTTTATAGAAACTTTGGCACAGTTGTCATATACGTTATCATAGATTGGCGCGATTTTTTTCCGACGCCAATTTGGCGAAAACATCAACAGCATAAACAACAACATCCGGATTACCATATCAAGCAAAATTACGACACTTTGGCGCCAGTTAAGTACCCGTTGTGTATATGACATTGGCGTCAGAACAAAATCGCGCCAATATGGGGCGTATATGACATCTGTGCCGAAACTTTAATATTTAATGTTTAAACTCTTCGCTCCACTCCCCTTGCATATAGTACAAACTATAACACGGATAGCGCAAAATAATAGACAGTTTGGTACTTTTCCACTGTAGGGGCTTTGGCATTTTTTTTAAAAAGCTTGGTGTAATTTGGGCATCAAAAAGTGAGATTTGGGTACTTTTCCGTTATGCGACACCATTGTCGCCAAGCGTAATAGTTGGCGCAAAATCGTGAATTGAAGCATTTGAAAAAGAAAAGAAAAACCATTATCGATACTAAAGTGAGCATTTAAAAAATATAACATTTGAAAATTCCAGACTTTTACGAACTATTTCATCAAATCACAAATATATACACTGCTCAAAACAATTAAAGGATATTGCAGTTTTAGGTGGATTTTGTATCTGGTAAACTGTTTAGCTGATTGATACATGGTCGACAGACATAGTAGGTTATATGAGAATAAATTACACATGTTTGGCAGAAAAAAATGCATTTTATTGCGCATTTGTGTACTAAAGGAAAAAAAACACAATTTGTGCATATGAGAAAAAAAGAATAAGAAAAGGTGTTTTCTTCAAAGAAAATCATTTTCAGTAGGGGGTATGGTTTCCACGGGCGGGCAGCAACGTTGAACACCTTTGAGGCATGGACTCAATGAGGCTATTAATGACGAGTTGGGGTATTCTGCCCCACACTTCCAGAAGAGCTTTTTCCAGTTCTTGGAGAGTTTGTGGGGGTTATTGGCGGACAGAAACTCGTCTTCCTAGAGCGTCCCAAACGTGCTCGATTGGATTCATGTCTGGAGAACACGCTGGCCATTCCATTCGAACGATTCCTTCCTCGAAAAGGAAATCCTCCACCAGGTTTGCACGATGTGGCCTGCAGTTATCGTCCACATTAAAATGAAGTTATCTCCGATTGCTGCAGCGTAAGGGACTACAATAGGTCTGAGGATCTCATCCCTATATCGGCGACCAGTCAGAGCTCCATCTCGAATGATGTAGAGGTCAGTGCGCCCGTCAATGGAGATGCCACCATACACCAACACTCCTCCACCGCCAAATCTGACACTTTCGTGCACGAACGCAGGATTATTCCTACTGCCACGGTCCCTCCAGATGAAAATACGCCTATTATCCGGATGCACAGAAAAACGGGACTCGTCAGAAAACAGAATATTGCTCCATTCATTTCTCCTCCAGTTGACATGCTCGGTTGCCCACTCCCTGCGGTCGCGACGATGCCTTGATGTTACTCTAACACATACCATCGGTCGGCGAGCATACAGACCTACAGCATGGAGCCGGTTTCGGACAGTCTGAGTTGAAATCGTGGTGCCTGTAGCCGAGCGAAGGTGTTGTTGGAGAAGAGTAGCGTTCATGGTTCGGTGTCTCCGAGCTGTTAACGCTAAATACCGATCTTCATTGGGCGTTGTTGCCCGTCTACGACCTTGCCCTGGTCTTCGGCCTGCACATCCACTCTCCAAAAAACGGTTCCAGATCCTGGAAATGACACTTTGTGACACTCCAATGGCTTGCGCTACTTCGGCTTGAGTTTGGCCCCCTTCTAACCTACCAACAATTCTCAAAGCTTCTGAATCTGTCAAATGACTTCGCTGAGACATCGTACTCATCGAAACAAAGCAATCACTGAATGCCGATCATCCTTGTCTTCATTCTCTTTTATCCAGTTGAAAGTCAAATTTCATTCGCTGCCGCTGAAGCGACGTTTTTGACGTCGAACTCAAAATTTGCATACTCCACAGTTTGAAAACCAGAAAAATTTGCATTTGTGATTCTCTTCTTCTATTTTCGGCAAAAAAAATTTCGTTTATATCTTTATTTTATATAAAACTTCAAATATCCTTTAATTGTTTTGAGCAGTGTACTTAAAATAAGTGAACAAATAACTGCTGTAAAATAAAGCAATAAAATAAAACTCATATTAAACTGCTGACATAAAATTACAAATATCTTTTAGCATTTTGAAATAATTGACACATTAGCATACATTTTGGCATTGTGTCCGTATAACGGAAAAATATCGAGATTTGTTGTCAAATCATATAAACAGCTATGAAAACAAATTTGATGAGCGTTTTTGTTTGTTTTATATGTATATTATTGATGTTTTTATGTACAAATTACATCTGTTTCTGTATAAAATTAGAGAAACGGTTTTTTTTTTTTTTGTTGTTAAATAAATCGTATAAATAGCGAAAAAAATGCGTGTGTATATAAAATGAAACAGTGAATAGGTTCCTGGAAAATATGTTACCAAATTTCCTTTTCGCCAAGGCACCTATACTGGAAAAGTACCTAAAGCACATTAAAATCGCGCAGTTAGGAGCTCACATAGTACACCGTTGTCTATTGGCGGTTATTTTATTAGTAGCATCGGGAGGAAGATATAAAGATGTACTTTAAATTCTCACCCATAGATTTCGAAAAAATATCTTAAAAGAGTGGAGTTTAAATTAAATTTTGGTGACCTCCATTATGAAAGATTAATGGTTTTAAATGGGAATTTCGCCAAATTAGTCAGCTATCGCCAAGTTGGCTAACATTTGGCGCTACTGTGGTAACCCTGCATTAATATTTTTCAACAATTACTCATTTCAATGAGGCGGTCCTACCGGAATAGTGAGGGACACACAGAGACTTGGATTTTATATAAATAGATTCTTTGGGCGCCTACAGAAGAAAAAATTCCTTTCGGCATGTGCCGGGAGGAACAGGTAGCTTTCGTATTTCTTGGTTCTAAAATTTTGCAAGTTTTACTTGAAGCTAATTTTACTCAAATTTTAAGAAGCTAAAATACGATAAACCCGATAAGAGAATATTCGTCAATACTGAATTAGAATGAGAATTGATCCAAATTTGTAAGCTATAGCCAAGTTGGCATCATTTATGGTTACTTATTTATAGTCGCCAAATTTGGCGATATTTCGTCAAGTGTCGCCAAGCTTGGCGAGAATTTGAAGCTAACGGATATTAATAATATTTAAGCATTGCGTGGCAATGCACGGTGTAAACACCATTTTGAAACAAAATGTCGGATGAAGCTGGCCAATGAACTCGGTCGAGACATTGGTATGTACTATACATATAATCAATCTCATCCAAATCAGTTTATAAATAAGAGAGTTACAGCATTACGAAAATCAAAAAAATGTCAGCCATATTAGAAATTCAAACTGCTATATCTCAGCCTTTTTTAAAGATAAAGACGAAACCAAAGATGCTCCAGAATCCTTGTATTAAGGTGAAACTGTTAAGAAAAAATATTTTTCAGTTTTTTATTTATTCGCACCGTTTTTTAAATATATTTTCTTTATTTCTTTAAATGGCCGCCATTTTGAAACAAGATGGCCGATGAGCTCGGTTGAGGCATTGGTATGTGCTATACATACAATTAATTTCATACAAATCGATTAATAAACACGAGAATTATCGCATGACAAATATCAGATGTATATATATATATATATAAGTCACATTTGAACAGAGGGTGGTTTTGGGGTCTGGGGGGGTCATGATCGATGAAAATATACCAAACTTTTCCGGAAGGCTGCAATAGGTAGCTTTTTACTATTTATAATAATATGACGAAATGACTCCGTTACACACTGGGTTTTTAAAAACAAAGAATATAAAATTTATATAAGTTAAAGTAAAAGATTTTTATTAAAACCATCGTGAAAAGCACCTTTTAAACATATCGATGTCATAAAACACAAAAATTTAACAAATGAAAAAAATAAAAAAATGTATATGCCATTTTCTTTCTTTTTTCTTTTTTTTTTATGAAGATTTGAAAACGTTTTCTCGGATTTTCTTTGGGGAGGCCGACTTCTCCGCATCCCCTGCTTCAGATTATGTTCAAACTTACGAATGCAGGCGAAGAAAAAACTAAATATTGTCAGTTAAGAAAGAATCACATGGCAGAGCCCAATTGACGAACAAATTTAGTCTTAGGATTTAAATGATTTAAATCACTTAGGTAGATTACTTTTTCTTTTTCTTTTAAAAATTCAATAAAGAAAAGGGAAATTTGGTTGATTACGTTTCAAATTCCAGGGAAGGCGTATGACCGCCCATTTTACCGGTCCCATTTTTAATTCAGTTTTTCCTAAAACAACGACAGGAAACGCACCAGAGAAATATTTTCGTACATAATTATGCATTGCGTCAAAGTCGGAAGATGGATTGCTAATTGACTAAACATAATTACAGCAGAAATCAGTCTGATCCTGACACTTTCAATTATAGAAAAACGATGACGCGCAACAGATGTCAGTTAAAGGAACTGCAGTTCAGCAAAATTGTTAATTAACACTCGGTTCGAAAACAAAATTCTAAAACTGGGATTGTCATCATCATTCATCTGCATGTTTTCATGTCAAAATCGTTGCATAATATAAGTGCAAACAGAAATCTGGAAACGCATCAAATATTACTACGTTTTCCTGTGAATTCTTTGTTATGAATTTCGTTATTATTTTTAAATGTGTAATAACTACAACATGTGCGAAAATATACAATTTCAGAGGTTTTAAATTATGTTTTTTTATTATTTTAGTACGGCATCAATACTTTTGGTACTTGTGTATTATCCTTTCCAGCGAGGTATACCGCTAAGAATGTTAAATATGTAAAAAATTAAAATTAATTTGCATTAGAAACTTAATACGTTACAACCTACATACATTTTTACATATATGCTTATATATCTACGTCTATATAGTATATCCATCTTATATGCTTTTATACGTCTTATCATATAACTTGCGCATACTTTAGAATGCATACATATGCACAAGACCTGATCATAGAAGGGGAATTTCTGTTTTTGTTTACTGGTGGAAGTTTTCCCCGTTGGTAATCAGGCACTGCACAAGCATGCATACTTTCATACAGCAATTTATATATATATAACCATTAATTAAACATAACCTACCACCATCAAAAACCGTATTGATGGTGGTATTATTGAATTAAAGCTGTAAGTATAAAAAAGTGCCAAATAATTTATTATAAGAATTATTATGGAAGAAAAAATAAGAAAGTGGACACCGACAAATAATGGAAAAGCTTATATATTGAATTACGTTTTCAAGGGCACAGAATTCAATGATATAAGCAATATGGTGTTTTCTGTGAGAAAAATAAGCTAAAGCTAAAAATTATTTTTCTCTGTGCCCGAACAACCATTATAATCAAGTGAATAGATTAAAAATGAAAACAGAATAGAAACAAATAATATGAAATGGAAAAATCAATTAAACCTGTTTAAATATTTATAGGATATAAAATAGAAATAATACACAACATACCGATTAATATTTCAGTATTTTTCAATATATCCACACGCACATGGCTACCAAAATATCGTAAAGATTAAGGTGAATAAAACAGTTAAGAAATCACAGTAATTGATACCAAAGGATGCAGTTAATACATTTTGAAATACCATGATAAATGGAATTAATATAATATAAAATAAAATAAATAGAAAGTAATTACATTATTTAAAATAACTAAAATGCACTATTAAATTAATTAACTACTATTTAACAATATCGTCAACATTATACACTGCTCAAAACAATTAAAGGATATTGCAGTTTTAGGTGGATTTTGTATCTGGTAAACTGTTTAGCTGATTGATACATGGTCGACAGACATAGTAGGTTATATGAGAATAAATTACACATGTTTGGCAGAAAAAAATGCATTTTATTGCGCATTTGTGTACTAAAGGAAAAAAACACAATTTGTGCATATGAGAAAAAAAGAATAAGAAAAGGTGTTTTCTTCAAAGAAAATCATTTTCAGTAGAGGGTATGGTTTCCACGGGCGGCCAGCAACGTTGAACACCTTTGAGGCATGGACTCAATGAGGCTATTAATGACCAGTTGGGGTATTCTGCCCCACTCTTCAGAAGAGCTCTTTTCAGTTCTTGGAGTGTTTGTGGGGGTTGTTGGCGGCCAGAAACTCGTCTTCCTAGAGCGTCCCAAACGTGCTCGATTGGATTCAAGTCTGGAGAACACGCTGGCCATTCCATTCGAACGATTCCTTTACGAAAAGGAAATCCTCCACCAGGTTTGTACGATGTGGCCTGCAGTTATCGTCCATTAAAATGAAGTTATCTCCAATTGCTGCAGCGTAAGGGACTACAATAGGTCTGGGGATCTCATCCCTATATCGGCGACCAGTCAGAGCTCCATCTCGAATGATGTAGAGGTCAGTGCGCCCGTCAATGGAGATGCCACCATACACCAACACTCCTCCGCCGCCAAATCTGACACTTTCGTGCACGAACGCAGGATTATTCCTACTGCCACGGTCCCTCCAGATGAAAATACGCCTATTATCCGGATGCACAGAAAAACGGGACTCGTCAGAAAACAGAATATTGCTCCATTCATTTCTCCTCCAGTTGACATGCTCGGTTGTCCAATCCCTGCGGTCGCGACGATGCCTTGATGTTAATCTAACACATACCATCGGACGGCGAGCATACAGACCTACAGCATGGAGCCGGTTTCGGACAGTCTGAGTTGAAATCGTGGTGCCTGTAGCCGAGCGAAGGTGTTGTTGGAGAAGAGTAGCGTTCATGGTTCGGTGTCTCCGAGCTGTTAACGCTAAATACCGATCTTCTTTGAGTGTTGTTGCCCGTCTACGACCTTGCCCTGGTCTTCGGCCTGCACATCCACTCTCCAAAAAAAGGTTCCAGATCCTGGAAATGACACTTAGTGACACTCCAATGGCTTGCGCTACTTCGGCTTGAGTTTGGCCCCCTTCTAACTTACCAACAATTCTCAAAGCTTCTGAATCTGTCAAATGACTTCGCTGAGACATTGTACTCATCGAAACAAAGCAATCACTGAATGCCGATCATCCTTGTCTTCATTCTCTTTTATCCAGTTGAAAGTCAAATTTCATTCGCTGCCGCTGAAGCGACGTTTTTGACGTCGAACTCAAAATTTGCATACTCCACAGTTTGAAAACCAGAAAAATTTGCATTTGTGATTCTCTTCTTCTATTTTCGGCAAAAAAAATTTCGTTTATATCTTTATTTTATATAAAACTTCAAATATCCTTTAATTGTTTTGAGTAGTGTATATACATACATATATATATATATATATATAATCTAACAGCATTTTATTTACGAGAGGAATTACTTAGAAAATTGCAGAGAGATACGTATCAAAACATTTTATTTCTTGACCGATTCGTCCTACAAATAAAATGACTAGAAGTCTAGTTTTCAAAATTCAAATTGCTGTTTCTACTCTCCTGCCAAAAAAACAGTTATATTGAAAAAATTGTGCAAGATACGAAAAATTTCTATATTTTTATCAAAAAAGGGGTTCCAGAATCAAATTTTTGTTGGTAAACATCAGATTTGTGTTCAGTATTCGAAAATATATAAATAAATAAAAATAACGAAAATCATTTTTCCTTTAGAACTTCACTGCCAGTTCCTGGACTAGGTAGGCTTTCGCAGCTGTTGTCCCCTACTTTACTGTCTAATCCCCCGCATTTGCACTTGTATAATTTGAAAATTCGATACTAAAAAATTTTGTGGTCAAAAATATTATTGCTGCAACTAAAGTGCACAGAATGTTTTTTAACATTGTCCAACATAGTTGAAAAGAATTTATGAATTCGGTTTGTCTGTCCGTCTGTCCGTTTATCTAATTGTCCGCGCTCTAACTCGTGTAAACATACTCGGATTTTCCTGCAATTGAAATATGTTAATGATGCTTACAATCGCATGTTCGGTACTGTATATGAAGTTTATAGCATTAATAGCTCATTTACTGGGGCACTCAAAAGAATTCTATTATATTATGGTATATGGGGAAGAATCGTTTGCAGAGTATTTTGATGACATTACGCTATTTCAAATGCATTGAAACTGATATAAATCACTGAATTTTACTGCAAAATGATAACGATAGAATAGTAAATTCATTGCATTTGTCGTTCATTTATAGAAATACACAAAAGAAATCGGTTACAGCACTGTCTTTGAGTAATAATGGCTGGAAGTGCGTTTGCAATTTCGGTATGCGCTTTTAAATTTAATTAATTTTTAAGTCACACTTTGTGTGTAAATTCCATACCTCGTATAGAGGGCTGCACAAAAGCATTCACATACCATTCTCCTTATTAGATAAATTTGCTGAACGGGAATTTTCAACTTCGGTATGTATTTCCTAACTAAAGTAAATGTTTGCATGCATGCGGTTTATAGATACAAATCTAAATGCCATACACAGGGCTGCTTTGCTTAAGGAATTCAGATACTTTATAACGACTAATAACGAATAATAAACGACTGTAGATGGGAATTGCTGAAATAGGGTTTTGAAATGTGTTTTCCAAATGATTCAATTAGACATCCAATTTCAACTTATTAAGGGGGTCCGGGGCTGAAAATTATCAAAAAAATGAAATTTTTATTATTATTATTATTATTGGCTTAAAATAAAACACTGAGTTTTTAGCATTAAATACACCAAACCATATGCTTTTATCTTCATTAGATTCAGAGATATAATACCTTTTGCCTTGAGAAGCCATGCATCAGCTGGCCTGTGACGAGAACTTTAACTTAATTTACCTCAGAATGAATTTTTTTACGATTTGTCAACTTTAAAAGAATACATCTAAAGTTCCTTGCAAGATATATGTATGAAATTTTCAACAGAGATTTTATGCTATATTTGCAACAAATTGTCTTCAGGATTTTTTATTTTGAGTGATAATTGTTAAAATATGCTAATTAATGCAAAACTCACTCATAAAAAAACTTCATTTTTTTACTTAAATTTTTTTTTTATAAAATTCATAATCAATATTTTAAGAAATCCTGAAGACAAATTAAAATAACACATTTTCTGTATACAAAAGGGTAAAAATTTTGTAAATCGAGTAAGTACTTCCAGATTTATATCAAAAAATAAATATGTTTAAAATTAATTTTTTTTAAGTATTTAAAATTTTTCAGATTTTTTTTACATGCAATATTCTTATTATATTAAAACATATCTCATAAGAAATTTTAAAAACAAAATCTCCATAAATAAAGAAAATAGAATTTTGAGCCCCGGACCCCCTTAAACGGTGTGAAGTTTTGTTACATTATTCTGAATGTGATGGAAAGTGCTTCATAATCTACGCTTGACGCCTGACTTTTTCCTTCCTTGTAAATTTATTTATCTTAACCCTTTAAAATCTGACCTACACAATTGTGTAGGTGATCCTAAAGTAAATGAAAAATACATTTTCCACTTTTTGTGCGATTTAACCCCTTAATTCTCGCTCCCGTCAATATCACGGATTGAAGCGCCATTCGTTATTTATCGTGCCCGTCATATTTCCTGGCTGGAGGTTTAGTTGCTGAAAACAACTTGTGAAACCAGAAAAAACTAACTGACATTTTTCTGTGAAGTCTTTGAATTTTGCTGTTTGGGTTTGGTTTTTGGCACTGATTGTAATGTTCCGACTTTGTTTTGCATGTTTCGAAATATATTACACTCTAAAAAATTATTAATAATCAAAATTTAATGTATATATATTATTTAAAATATTATTTGTAAAAAATTGTGTGGTGATGATAAATAAAGACCTATGATGTGAAAAATAAAGGTCTTATTCGCATTAATTTTTGTGGTGTAAAACAAACATTTAGACACAGAATTCTCGCATGATGGCTTTTCTTTAAGCGTGAATTGTTCTATAACATCTTTGTTTTCACCTTTAAAAAATTAATTACATATTTTATTTTTAAACCTTATAATTATTTAATTTCTGTAATAAAAAATAGGTACTTTTTTATGGGTTTTCCAAATATTAAGCGATCCTTAAGGAGTTAAAGTCGAGCCTGCACCCACAGAATTGCGTTGATCATCTCTAGTAATAACCTGACATCGGGTACTTTTTTATATATTTTTTTCAATCAAATATGATCCTATTAATTAGGGCAAATCACCAAAACTTTTCATTTCTACCAAAAAAAAAAAAAATCCGCTCTTAAAGGGTTAATTTACGCGATCTTATATGATTTTAATTTACATTAAAAGGAAATTTATTATTAGTTTCTAAACTCAATTTTTAATATGACAAGAAAACATGATACGAATTCAAAGCCAGTTTTCTAAGCGATTCATCTCTTAGTCTATAGTTTTTATGTTCATCCTAAGTACACAATATGTATTGTTGCTCTTTCCCTTTTATTAGTAAAGTATGCTGCTTTATAACTACACAATTATTTCTATCTTAAAATCGTCGCAATTTTCCATTGCGAAAGTTTCTTAGCCACGAAACGTGTACTTCGAACCTCAAATATCAAGAAAATGGCATAAAACTTATTTTTAAATCATGTATGATCAAAGCATTTTCACCATACTCCAACACTTATGTTTAGTGACTTGTGGTCCACAGAAGCAATGTAAACATTGCGTGCACATAACTGCCAATACTACGGTGTGTCATAAAAATATAATTTCAAACCTAAAAATTTTTTGAGGAACAGTTTCATTTGTCTACATGGATATTCATTCATTTCTTTTCTCACATGATTCTGGTATTATTAGATTTAAAAAACAGTAGAAAGCTCCAGATATGGGTCACTAGTATTTACAATGATTCTATAGATTGCAAACCACTAAGAATTTTTTAAGTTTTTCATAATCTATGCTGTACGCACGATTTTTCGTTCTTGTTTTATTTGGAGATGGACATATCAACTAGATCTTATAATATACTGTCTTACATAAACAATAATCATAAGAATAACAAGAAATAAAATCATGCACCATGCATACATCATGAAACACTTTCCAGGACATTCAGAATAATGCAACAAAACTTCACTGTTTAATAAGGTGAAATTTAACATACTCTGTAAGCATAATTACCTTTCACCAATTTCCGTCAATGAGTAGAAATGTACTCGAATGCATTTTTGTATCCCTGTATACGATCTATAAAATTTATACATGTGAAGTAATATGGAAAAAATGAATTAAATTTAAAAAATAATAACACAATTGCACTTTGAATAATTAACATTCATAAACATTACTTACTGAAATCGAATAATTTTGTGTATCTCTATTGATGCTATACGCATCATATTTTATAGTAAGCATCTTGCAGTGTACTCCTAAGTTATGTGTATCAATTTTAAAATTTTAAAATAGCGTAACATCCTTAAAATATATTGCAAACGATTTTTCCCATAGATCATAAGCTAACTGAATTCTTTTGAATGTCCTTGTAAACGAACCATAAATGCTACACATTTCATTTTGAATTCCAAATATATCATGGTAAACTTTTTCTTGACATATGTTATTACCTGACAAATCCGAATATATGTACACCTGTTAGAGTTAAACGGAGAGACAAACCGAATTCATAAACACCTTTCAACTATGTTGAAAAATGTTAAAATCTAGAAATTGTTTTCTGAAATCTCTATTACACAAAAGCAGGATTTAAACTTTGGCAGTTCTAAAAAAGTATTTTTACCATATAATTGTATCAAAATTTGTATCTTATATTGTATTATATCAGCAGGGTCCACTTTTTACCCGACTGAAAAGAAGGGTTATGTGTTTCACGCGTATCTGTGTATGTGGATTTCTTTATACCCTCGAAACATCCAAACGGCTGGATGGATTTTAATGAATGAGGTCTCTATCAATTCGTCTTAACGGCCCGATGGTTATAGGCTAGGTTTTGTTTTTATAAATTCAAAATGGCGGTAGAGACAAAAAAAAATTACGCACCCTATTGAGTGGCAGATCATTGGATAGGTCTTTCAAAATGAAGACGATGTTTCGTTGACTATTTTACAGTCAGAAGCTCCGTTAAAATATTATACAACCTGGAAGTATTGTATAATACTTCCTAGGATCTCTAGCTTTACTGCAACTCTAACCATCATAGACATCTATAGACCTCATCAAACAGTGTTTATAGATAGGAACTAACAATTAAATACAACTTAAAAGTCATCAATACAAGTAAATAAAAAAATATAGGTAAGTAATATTTAAAAAAAATATTTTAAGTCAATTCCTACTTAGGTCAATAAGAGACTTTTTTTTTTTCTCCCATTCTCCTTTCCTCTTGAGTGGCAATTAAAATGCCTTGATCAAGAAGAGGGCTTTCTCGGTCTTAAATTACCTTGATCAAGAAGAGGGCTTTCTCGGTCTTAAATTACCTTGATCAAGAAGAGGGCTCTCTCGATTATAGAAAATTAATTAACTTAATTTAATTAATTAATTAATATTTGAAAAACTGGGTTAACATCAAGTGTCATCCACTGCAAGTTTTAAAAAATTTATTTGAGCTTGATTGTATGAATAATAAGTATTTTATTAACAATTGAAAATTTGAAGAAGATATGTAATAGCGAGAGTGTGAGGTAATAGTAGGAATTGAAAAAAAAAATAGTTTCACATTGATGAGAAATAATTAATTAGTTCACTTTTTACGCAGTGGGGTTTTTTGATTTTGTAAATTTAATTGTTTATTATCAGATGAGCCTGGGATTTTTGCTCATTTATCCCCTCCTTCCTGTCTTTGCACAAATGCTAAAATAAATAAATTATTTACTGTTTTAGTCTTAAGCGAAAATTATTTTTAAAAAAAGACTCATGACTTCAATGAAATAATTAGATACATTATTTAATTTAATAAAATGACCATAATGTAAATTGACTAAAGCATAAAAAAACTATATATAGATAGCTAATATATATATATTATATACTAATATGTATATGAAACTATAAAAAGACTATAAAAAGTTTAAAGAACACGAATGCTTTATGACTAGGTTTTTTTTTTTTTTTTTTTTTTTTCAAAATGCTGTTATAAGTCTTTACAATGGTTTTTTTAAAAGACAGAGTTTTATTGCTGGTTAATAAAAAGCCTGAAAGGAATTTACCTTTATGGTTGAATACCTTGTAATTAGATGACACCAGTTTAACTGGTTAAAAAAAATAATAAAAATTTAAAGAATAACAAAAATTCGAAAAGAATTTGGTAATTTCTTTTACGTAACTTCTTTCTAGGTAATATCGCTCCCTCGCCCCGCAAAAAAAAGTACACATCTCCGAAAAATTCATTTTTTGTTTTATTCCACTAAAAACTCAGCCATAAGTGTATCTTGCTAGAGAAGTAGCTGCATAAGTGTAATTGTACGGAAAAACGATGTATTACGCTATATTTCCCTTCGTGACCACAGAATTGTGGTGGATTGTGTTGGGAGGTAAAATTTCTCAACCCTCCAAACCTCATCTACATTTTCATTTTTAAGGTTTTTACTCTTTAATGCACGTTTTTACTGCTATATTCAGAACTAAGTGCTGTAATTTCATGTAACAGTAAAACCATGCTAATTTTCTGTTGCCTCTCCTGTGAAATTTATTTTTGCCGAGATGTGTCACCTTTTCTGTGGGTGTGCGACGTGATGTCACGAATCAGCAAACAGAAACGAACTTCAATTAATTGTTTCTTAACCTAGTAATTTCTTACAATTGTCAAAAAACAAAAATTACCCCCTTTTATTATTATTATTTGCTTACTTATTTCATCCCAGTTCGCATATTTTACTCAGAATGCCTCGGCACAACAGAGTGCTGTGCGACAACCTGTCATTGTTACCAACGTAAATCATGATTGTCCCTATTTCTATCACTTTTAACCACATTGTTGACAATATCTTCCAATTTCACGAGCAATTGATGATTATACATTAAAATTTTTGGAGTGTACCTGTAAAACAGTAATGCACATTGCGACGACTATTTATAAACATAAAGTAGGACTTTGTACCTTAATTACATATTCAAATTTCCTGATAATTGCCAAGTTTTCACGAAAATTAAGCACTTAAAAAAACAGAAAGATAAAACTTAGAATTTTGTATTTCAAATAAATATATACAAGACCACCACCAAAAGGACTTCTTTCCTCCAAAAGAAAAAAATCGAATTCCGAAATTCGTTGTGTCAGTTAAAAAAAAAAAACATGAAACACATCTTAATACTAGTAGGAAGTGCTAGTACCAACACTTTCTTCTATTTCATACGTGTTTAGTTCTTGAGATATGACTATCGCTACAGTCGTGTAAATCATGGAAAATGTAGCATAGCAGCGCCCCCTCTTGGGTGATTTACACCAAAGACCTAATCAGCAACAACTTATGTTAACATCTAACTGAAGATGAAATTTGGTGAAAATACGTGCATTAGTTTTTGAGATAGAGCTACTGCAAAAATCGTGCAAAATCCATTATCGCAGTGCCACCTATTGGGCGATTGGCATGGAAACCTAATCAGCAACAACTTGTGTCAACGTCTAACTGAATCTGAAGTTAAATGAAAATTCGTGCATTAGTTCGTGAGATAGAGCTATTGCGGAAATCATGATAAATGCAGCATAGAAGCGCCACCTGTTGGGCGATATACACCAAAAACTAATATGCACTAGTATATATCAAGGTCTAACATCATCTAAAGTTTCGTGAAATTCCGTGCATCAATTCTTGAGATAGAGCACCCACAAAATTTTTGTTACATACAGACAGACTCACAGACAGACATTTTCTAAAAACCATCAAATTGTTTTCAGGGCTTTATAAAACGTATAAAACCGGAAGGGGAAAATTTTCACGAATCCAATACTTTCACCTTATAAAGATAGAAGAAAGTAAAAAATATATCAACATAAAATATGCATTGTCGCTTTTGTTTGAAGTCTGTTAATAACTTTGGTCCAAAAGTAATAGTCTTAAAATACCCGTGCATTAATCAATCTTCCAGGCAAAAAAAAAAAAAAAAATATTTGATATTTCTTTACTTTTAATTTAAGATTAGAGCATAAGTTAAGCAGAACAGAAGCTATATACCCCCAAGCAGCCTTTGATTAATTTAATATCTGAATAAAATATGTTATCTTAATTAGTAAGATTATTTTATGCTTATTTTTTAATCCTTGATAAGATTATTAGAAATCTCAGTTGGCAATCTGTTTATAATTAACTGCAAGTTAATAGTATTCCTTTTAGAAAAGAGGAGGTTTTTATAATGATTGTAATACTTTAATGAATCCGCGATTACTTTCTTCCAAAATAATTAAAGGACGTGGAGCTTTTATCTAGAATATAAGAAATTCCAGATAATACCGTGAACCGTTATCTCGATTCTTTTCATGGTAACTTCATTTAAATCGGGGTAAAAGATCCCTCTAAAGAGCAAAACATTTGTTGATAAGGGATGGAATGTTTTATGTATAATTTATTGTTAAAATAACAATAAGTTAGGAAACGGATATTTTTGCAAAGTAAAACTTGTTTGAATTAAGCTTAATAATTACCCCCCTATTCTAAATTAGATGATGAAAGAGAGGTTTAAACATGAAAATAGATTAATGACTCAGATTTTTAAAGTAATTATTGCGTTACAAAATAATTTGTTTTATTCAAACAAATGAGCTACTGCTTAATCCAGATTACGACTTTTTCTTTTATATATTCATGGTAATATATGTATTTGAAGGGTGTAGTATTAAAAGTTAACTATTAAAAGATTTCTTTGAAAGTAAAATTAAAATAAAAAATATTAAAAACATATACTTAATTAGCAAAACAGAAGGCAATATGTAATTGAGTTTCTACAGTTTAATTTTTAAAGTTTGATAATTGTTTAATTTTCAACAGTAATCAAACACTTATTTTCACCAATTAACAGTCACTTGTATATTGTGTTATTAACGGTTTCCAACATAAAAGATGCCATAAAGGTGCTATAAAGATGCTATAACTGGCGCTATATAGTATAAGTATGTAAAATAATTTTTGAGCATCAAAATATTTGCCAAGTATTGCATACTTCTTTTAATAGCATACCATCATCAGAGCAGTAATTTTAATTTTCAACAGTAATCAAACACTTATTTTCACTAATTAATACTTTAAACTAATTAATAACCCACCCTTTAGTTTTCATATTCAAAAAATTTTCAGAGTTTTTCTAATAGGTGGCAACCAAAGCTACTGAAATGCTCAATACTAGTCTTTCTTTCATGAAGATAATTGAAACAGGCGTGGAAAAATCAATTTTGCGGAATTTTCAACTTAAAAGGTGTATTTTTTAGAAACACATTCTAAGATTTTCTCAGATAAAAAATATGATAGAAATTTAAGTAAGTAGGTTTTAAATAATACAAAAATGTTGAGCATTCATTCCAGGTATAAAGATTGTACAAGTAAATTAGGCAAAACATAACCATGTGTTGTATTTTGAAAAGTGGTTCTGTGGGGGGACTTGACCCAATCAATGTGAGGAGGGTTGACGAGATGGTCAAAGCTCCTTAATTAAGTGTTTTTGGAAATCTTTTTATTACACACTGTGCATAATGAAGTGTTAATGGTTATATTTCTAAAATAATGTAAATTTATTCTGTAAAGCTGCTGTAAAATGGGGTTATGGGAAGGAAAATGTTTAAAACTAATTAAATGAAGATGTGAAAAAGTGCTATAGAATCAAGAAAAAATTTAATGAAATATAAATTGGAAAGTTAGGAACTTTTATTTCCTTTCATTAGTATACATTAGTGGGAAAAGATTAAAAAGGATGAAAGCAGCAGCCTCAAGAAATGTTAGGTATTCATTCCTCTGCAAAAGCACATAACATTGATCAAAACACTGTAAGAAGGTATATAGACAAATTTCACCAAGATGAACACAGTAAAATGAAACGAAACTATGCGACAAATACGGATGCCATATTGAGTATCTCAAAAGGGGGATGTTTAAAACGGAAATTTTTTCCTGTGCCTTGAATTGCGTTCAAGAAGGTTTGTTTAGACATCACATTTTCCCAAGTATTTTTTAATAATAACAAAACCATGTTGTACAAAGTTATTCTGCCTTTTTAAAAACTGATTTTATTTCTCTTAACAAATATTTCAATATACACTGGTTATCAAAAATTAAGGAAAAGTCACAAAATGCTAATTTTCAAATACCCGAACACTCAAAAGGAAATAATATAATTCGAGTAATTACTATCTCTACAACACAGCTAGCCCATATAACATCTAATTCATGTCACACATGGTCACAAGTGTCACAGTCACTACGGTGAAGCAAAAAAATAGGAAATTCCATACATCTCATTATGACTCTCAAATGATCACTATATGCGACTCCACTGAGACGTCAATGTGACTGCTGCTTTGTGACGAGTCACCAGGTGACTTTACAATGTAGTTAAATAGTGATTCTCATGTGACTGTCATTTTGAGACTCAATTTCATAGTCATCATGAACGTTGCATTATGATATGTCACCAAATAATATCATATTATAGTCACATGGAGACTTTTCCCAAAAGAGCACAATGGTGACTTCACAGTAGTCTCTCTGTCACCTGAAAGTCATCATGTGACTTTAATGTGACATTATTTGGTAACTTATCACAATGCAGCGTTCACGATGACTTTGAAATTGAATCTACAAATGACAGTCACATGAGAGTCACAATGTAACTACATTGTAAAGTCACATGGTGACTCGTGCCAAAGCAGCAGTCACAGTGACGTCTCAGTGGAGTCACATATAGTGATCATTTGAGACTCATAATGAGATGTATGGAATTTCCTATTTTTTTGCTTCACCGTAGTGACTGTGACATTTGTGACCATGTGTGACATGAATGAGATGTTATATGGACTAGATGTGTTGTAGAGATAGTAATTACTTGAATTATATTATTTCCTTTTGAGTGTTCGCGTATTTGAAAATTAGCATTTTCTGACTTTTCCTCAATTTTTGATAACCAGTGTAAAATAAAGTGGATCTAGCCTCCCATAGGTGAGGAGCCTTGACCCATTATTTTTTCATGTTTAAAATCAATGATTTCTCACGTTTCTTATACAGTACACTTATTTCGTAATTTTATTTTGATATTGTATTGTATAACGAATAAAATGACATCTGAAACTTTCTTATAGGTTCAATATTTAAAAAATAAAAAGTCTTTTTGTAAAAAATGGGTAAACTCTTTCCAGTTTTCCAGTGTCCCCTATTTTCAACAATTTGTCTCTATTTTCTTTTGAACGATTTCATCTATTCTCTTGAAAAAGTTTTCCTCTGTTTTCTCGTCAAATGTTTCTTTAATTTTCCTCTCGAATTTTTCTTCTATTTTCAGGTTAAATTTGTCTTCTATATTCGGAATTTTGCGTTCCACGCCGTCAGTTTTATTGTCTGTAGTTGATAGTTTTCCTTCTAGTACATCTTTCAATCGACTTTTCTCTGCTTTCGTTCTGCTTAATATAACTGTAAAATATCCCAGAAGATGCTTCATTTGTTCCTCCACTCTTCTGGTAGTAGTAAGAGTAATACTCTGACGCATGAAGTATGTTAATTTTATGAATGGCGTAAGATTTATCTTTCTTTTTTTATTACCTGGTTTCTGCACGCCAATGAGGAGTTACCAGGGTTCATAAATATCATGATATTTTCGAAAATATCAAAAATATCCGATATTTTCATATACATCCGATTTTTTCAAAATAGTCAACTTACTGCTGATAATAAATATTTTCAAGCATAATATAAATTAGAAGCTAAAAAATATTGCACTTAACATGAAAACTTAATCAAACAGTGTTCAAAAATGCATTTCTCTTTTCCTTTCTTTTTTCCCTACTAAGAACATAATTGAAGATCATCTAATTGAAAACAGATACTATTTGCTTTATACACTTATATAAACTATAGGATTTATATCGTATCAAGTTTCAAGAAAGTTTTATGTTTTATAAAGCAAAATATTAAATACAAAATAGTTTTTCGTTTTTAAATTGAAGAATTTTAACATGAATCTAAGCTTGTCTTTTTTTTTATTATTATTTATTCCCTCCTAACCTGTTGTACAGTTTAGACTCAACTAAACAAAAATCAGAAAAGATTCTTTTCTAAAGAAGCTGTATATAAATGATTATCTAAATTACAGTTTATCGGCAAATGGCTGTTCTGAATTAATTGTTTGACATAATTATTAGTTCTACATTTAAAAATAAAAGTTTCAATCATGAAGCTTGGAAAATATATTATTCTTCTTTGCCTAAAAAAGTCACTGCCAGAGACAAAAGATGTTTATCTACAGAATGACACAGTCAATAACAGTTGAAAATTTCATCTACACTTGTTTTTACTGAAGAAAATATCAAGTTTATCTTGCACAGTGATATTTTGAAAATAAATATCAAATATGCAAAATATGAAGCATCTTGATATTTTAAAAATAAATACCAAGAATATGAAAATATCGAAAATATCAAAAATTGTTATATTTAAAAATAAATATCAGATATATATCAAGATATATATTATGATATATATCCATTGATATATATCAACGAACCCTGGGAGTTATACAATATGCAATTGTATAATGTCGAATTGAAAAGAAATACACTGTTATATTAACACCAGTTAACACCAGTTCAAAATATATTATCTGTTCCATGAAAATGCTTCATCATAATGTAGTTTCCAGGATTCACTGTACAATTCCCCTCAAAGAATTAAACATTTAAAAATAATTTTCATTATTGCTAAAAGATGTTGAAAAGAAACATATCATTTATCACTAAATATTTATTTTATTGACAATATTAAAGTACCTAAATACTTAGGCATTTTCAAACTTTCAAAAATCCCTGATATTCTGAAAATTTATCACCACGTCTTTTCATTATTGAATCTGTCGGAAACATTCTTTGACGATTTCTTTTCCTTCAGTGAAAAACGACAGAATGTTTTAAAATTGCCTTTGGCCAAATGGATTTCTTTTTTATATCAAGAAAATTTCCAGAATTTAAAATCGAAATTCACGACTTCCCTTTCAAAACTACGTTTTTTATTTAGTTAATGACTATGATTATTTTTGAGAAACTATTTCAATTTATTTTTTAAAGTAATTGGAAGCAGTTTTTTTTTTTTTATCTCTCCTACAAAGCACATTCTTTCCTTATATCTGCACGCTATTTTGATCAGCACATTTCAAAGTTCATTTAGCCAATTTGAAAATCCTAAGTCATGTGTAACTTTTGGTTTATCAGCTATAATACGTTTTAAAAAAAGTTTTACTACACTAAGTTTAATTAAAATAAATGTACTTTGATAATTAATTTTCTATATTCTGAATATTTAAAACTTTTGGGTCGCTTGGTTTAATATGTAAAATTCAAAAATATTCTATCTAATATTTAAAATGTTCAAAATTTCTCATGTTTCTTATATAGTACACTTATGTCGCAATTTATTTTGATAACTGATTGTACAACGAATAAACTGACATATGAAACTTTCTTATAGGTTCAATATTTTAAAAATAAAAAGTCATTTTGTAAAAAATGAGTCAACCCTCCCCAGTGTCCCCTATTTTCCCCATTTTTTCTCTATTCTCTTTTGCAAGATTTCATCTATTGTCTTGAAAATTTTTCTTCAGTTTTCTCATGAAATGTTTCTTTAATGGTTCTCTCGCATTTTTCTTCTATTTACAGGTTAAATATGTCTTCTATATTCGGAATTTTGAGTTCCACGTCGTCAGTTTTGTTGTCTGTAGTTGATAGTTTTCCTTCTGGTACATCTTTCAATCGACTTTGCTCTGCTTTCATTCTGTTTAATATGACTGTAAATATCCCAGAAGATTCTTCATTTGTTCCTCCACTCCTCTGGTAGTAGTAAGAGTAATACTCTGACGCATGGAGTATATTAATTTTATGAGTGGCGTAAGATTTATCTTTCTTATTTTTATTACCTGGTTTCTGCACGCCAATGAGGAGTTATACTCTATGCAACTGTATAATGTCGAATTGAAAACAAATACACTGTCATAAACAAGTTCAAATATAAAAATATCATATATAAAACCAGTTCAAAATATATTATCTGTTCCATGGAAATGTTTCATCCTAATGTAGTATCCACGTTTCACTGTACAATTCCCCTCAAAGAATTAAACATTTAAAAATAATTTTCATTATTGCTAAAAGACGTTGAAAAGGAAACATATCATTTATCCTTAAATATTTATTTTATTGACAATATTAAAGTACCTAAATACTTAGGCATTTTCAAACTTTCAAAAATCCTTGATATTCTGAAAATTTATCACCACGTCTTTTCATTATTGAATCTGTCAGAAACATTCTTTGACGATTTCTTTTCCTTCAGTGAAAAACGACAGAATGTTTTCAAATTGCCTTTGGCCAAATGGATTTCTTTTTTATACCAAGAAAATTTCCAGAATTTAAAATCGAAATTCACGACTTCCCTTTCAAAACTACGTTTTTTATTTAGTTAATGACTATGATTATTTTTGAGAAACTATTTCAATTTATTTTTTAAAGTAATTGGAAGCAGTTTTTTTTTTTTTATCTCTCCTACAAAGCACATTCTTTCCTTATATCTGCACGCCATTTTGATCAGCACATTTCAAAGTTCATTTAGCCAATTTGAAAATCCTAAGTCATGTGTAACTTTTGGTTTATCAGCTATAATACGTTTTAAAACTAGTTTTACTACACTAAGTTTAATTAAAATAAATGTACTTTGATAATTAATTTTCTATATTCTGAATATTTAAAACTTTTGGGTCGCTTGGTTTAATAAGTAAAATTCAAAAATATTCTATCTAATATTTAAAATGAATGATTTCTCATGTTTCTTATATAGTACACTTATGTCGCAATTTATTTTGATAACTGATTGTACGAATAAACTGACATATGATACTTTCTTATAGGTTCAATATTTTAAAAATAAAAAGTCATTTTGTAAAAAATGAGTCAACCCTCCCCAGTGTCCCCTATTTTCCCCATTTTTTCTCTATTCTCTTTTGCAAGATTTCATCTATTGTCTTGAAAATTTTTCTTCAGTTTTCTCATGAAATGTTTCTTTAATGGTTCTCTCGCATTTTTCTTCTATTTACAGGTTAAATATGTCTTCTATATTCGGAATTTTGAGTTCCACGTCGTCAGTTTTGTTGTCTGTAGTTGATAGTTTTCCTTCTGGTACATCTTTCAATCGACTTTGTTCTGCTTTCATTCTGTTTAATATGACTGTAAATATCCCAGAAGATTCTTCATTTGTTCCTCCACTCCTCTGGTAGTAGTAAGAGTAATACTCTGACGCATGGAGTATATTAATCTTATGAGTGGCGTAAGATTTATCTTTCTTATTTTTATTACCTGGTTTCTGCACGCCAATGAGGAGTTATACTCTATGCAACTGTATAATGTCGAATTGAAAACAAATACACTGTCATAAACCAGTTCAAATATAAAAATATCATATATAAAACCAGTTCAAAATATATTATCTGTTCCATGGAAATGTTTCATCCTAATGTAGTATCCACGTTTCACTGTACAATTCCCCTCAAAGAATTAAACATTTAAAAATAATTTTCATTATTGCTAAAAGACGTTGAAAAGGAAACATATCATTTATCCTTAAATATTTATTTTATTGACAATATTAAAGTACCTAAATACTTAGGCATTTTCAAACTTTCAAAAATCCTTGATATTCTGAAAATTTATCACCACGTCTTTTCATTATTGAATCTGTCAGAAACATTCTTTGACGATTTCTTTTCCTTCAGTGAAAAACGACAGAATGTTTTCAAATTGCCTTTGGCCAAATGGATTTCTTTTTTATACCAAGAAAATTTCCAGAATTTAAAATCGAAATTCACGACTTCCCTTTCAAAACTACGTTTTTTATTTAGTTAATGACTATGATTATTTTTGAGAAACTATTTCAATTTATTTTTTAAAGTAATTGGAAGCAGTTTTTTTTTTTTTTATCTCTCCTACAAAGCACATTCTTTCCTTATATCTGCACGCCATTTTGATCAGCACATTTCAAAGTTCATTTAGCCAATTTGAAAATCCTAAGTCATGTGTAACTTTTGGTTTATCAGCTATAATACGTTTTAAAACTAGTTTTACTACACTAAGTTTAATTAAAATAAATGTACTTTGATAATTAATTTTCTATATTCTGAATATTTAAAACTTTTGGGTCGCTTGGTTTAATAAGTAAAATTCAAAAATATTCTATCTAATATTTAAAATGAATGATTTCTCATGTTTCTTATATAGTACACTTATGTCGCAATTTATTTTGATAACTGATTGTACGAATAAACTGACATATGAAACTTTCTTATAGGTTCAATACTTTAAAAATAAAAAGTCATTTTGTAAAAAATGAGTCAACCCTCCCCAGTGTCCCCTATTTTCCCCATTTTTTCTCTATTCTCTTTTGCAAGATTTCATCTATTGTCTTGAAAATTTTTCTTCAGTTTTCTCATGAAATGTTTCTTTAATGGTTCTCTCGCATTTTTCTTCTATTTACAGGTTAAATATGTCTTCTATATTCGGAATTTTGAGTTCCACGTCGTCAGTTTTGTTGTCTGTAGTTGATAGTTTTCCTTCTGGTACATCTTTCAATCGACTTTGCTCTGCTTTCATTCTGTTTAATATGACTGTAAATATCCCAGAAGATTCTTCATTTGTTCCTCCACTCCTCTGGTAGTAGTAAGAGTAATACTCTGACGCATGGAGTATATTAATTTTATGAGTGGCGTAAGATTTATCTTTCTTATTTTTATTACCTGGTTTCTGCACGCCAATGAGGAGTTATACTCTATGCAACTGTATAATGTCGAATTGAAAGCAAATACACTGTTATAAACCAGTTCAAATATAAAAATATCATATATAAAACCAGTTCAAAATATATTATCTGTTCCATGGAAATGTTTCATCATAATGTAGTATCCAGGTTTCACTGTACAATTCCCCTCAAAGAATTAAACATTTAAAAATAATTTTCATTATTGCTAAAAGACGTTGAAAAGGAAACATATCATTTATCCTTAAATATTTATTTTATTGACAATATTAAAGTACCTAAATACTTAGGCATTTTCAAACTTTCAAAAATCCTTGATATTCTGAAAATTTATCACCACGTCTTTTCATTATTGAATCTGTCAGAAACATTCTTTGACGATTTCTTTTCCTTCAGTGAAAAACGACAGAATGTTTTAAAATTTTCTTTGGCCAAATGGATTTCTTTTTTATACCAAGAAAATTTCCAGAATTTAAAATCGAAATTCACGACTTCCCTTTCAAAACTACGTTTTTTATTTAGTTAAAGACTATGATTATTTTTGAGAAACTATTTCAATTTATTTTTTAAAGTAATTGGAAGCAGTTTTTTTAATCTCTCCAACAAAACACATTCTTTCCTTATATCTGCACGTCATTCTGATCAGCACATTTCACAGTTCATTTAGCCAATTTGAAAATCCTAAGTCATGTATAACTTTTGGTTTATCAGCTATAATACGTTTTAAAACTAGTTTTACTGCACTAAGTTTAATTAAAATAAATGTACTTTGATAATTAATTTTCTATATTCTGAATATTTAAAACTTATGGGTCGCTTGGTTTAATAAGTAAAATTCAAAAATATTCTATCTAATATTTAAAATGTTCAAAATTTCTCATGTTTCTTATATAGTACACTTATGTCGCTATTTATTTTGATAACTGATTGCAAAACGAATAAACTGACATATGAAACTTTCTTATAGGTTCAATATTTTAAAAATAAAAAGTCATTTTGTAAAAAATGAGTCAACCCTCCCCAGTGTCCCCTATTTTCCCCATTTTTTCTCTATTCTCTATTGCAAGATTTCATCTATTGTCTTGAAAATTTTTCTTCAGTTTTCTCATGAAATGTTTCTTTAATGGTTCTCTCGCATTTTTCTTCTATTTACAGGTTAAATATGTCTTCTATATTCGGAATTTTGAGTTCCACGTCGTCAGTTTTGTTGTCTGTAGTTGATAGTTTTCCTTCTGGTACATCTTTCAATCGACTTTGCTCTGCTTTCATTCTGTTTAATATGACTGTAAATATCCCAGAAGATTCTTCATTTGTTCCTCCACTCCTCTGGTAGTAGTAAGAGTAATACTCTGACACATGGAGTATATTAATTTTATGAGTGGCGTAAGATTTATCTTTCTTATTTTTATTACCTGATTTCTGCACGCCAATGAGGAGTTATACTCTATGCAACTGTATAATGTCGAATTGAAAGCAAATACACTGTTATAAACCAGTTCAAATATAAAAATATCATATATAAAACCAGTTCAAAATATATTATCTGTTCCATGGAAATGTTTCATCATAATGTAGTATCCAGGTTTCACTGTACAATTCCCCTCAAAGAATTAAACATTTAAAAATAATTTTCATTATTGCTAAAAGACGTTGAAAAGGAAACATATCATTTATCCTTAAATATTTATTTTATTGACAATATTAAAGTACCTAAATACTTAGGCATTTTCAAACTTTAAAAAATCCTTGATATTCTGAAAATTTATCACCACGTCTTTTCATTATTGAATTTGCCAGAAACATTCTTTGACGATTTCTTTTCCTTCAGTGAAAAACGACAGAATGTTTTAAAATTGCCTTTGGCCAAATGGATTTCTTTTTTATACCAAGAAAATTTCCAGAATTTAAAATCGAAATTCGCGACTTCCCTTTCAAAACTACTTTTTTTATTTAGGTAAAGACTATAATTATTTTTGAGAAACTATTTCAATTTATTTTTTAAAGTAATTGGAAGCAGTTTTTTTTTTTTTATCTCTCCTACAAAGCACATTATTTCCTTATATCTGCACGCCATTTTGATCAGCACATTTCAAAGTTCATTTAGCCAATTTGAAAATCCTAAGACATGTATAATTTTTGTTTATCGGCTATGATACGTTTTAAAACAAGTTTTACTACTAGAAGTAAATTTCCAACTGGGCAAAAAATGTCCAGACCAGGATTCGAACCAGAGATGTCCTGGCTGAAGCCGCCAGTGCTCTGCTGTCTAAGCTATCCCGGACGAATCTGGTGAAACTTTTTCACCCAGCTAACCTTAATGATTATAGCATCTGGTCTGAAACCTGGTTCAGCTCAACAGAATAAAAGTCAGGTTTCAGACCAGATGCTATAATCATTAAGGTTAGCTGGGTGAGAATGTTCCACCAGATTCGTCCGGGATAGCTCAGATGGCAGAGCACTGGCGGCTTCAGCCAGGAGATCCCTGGTTCGAATCCGGGTCCGGTCATTTTTCGACGAGTTGGAAATTTACATCTAATATGATTTATTTACCAATTAGAATAATTGTGTTAATATTAATCTAGTGTAGTTTTACTACATTAAGTTTAATTAAAATAAATGTACTTTGATAATTAATTTTCTATACTCTGAATATTTAAAACTTTTGGGTCGCTTGGTTTAATAAGCAAAATTCAAAAATATCCCATATAATATTTCCTTTTGCTGTTATTTAGTATGTCGACAGGGTGTTTAATAATCTACTCTAAAACTTGCGAATAGAACGAGCTATAGTTATGAAAGTGGGACAACGTCATAGGAAAGTGACTACGACCGACCTAGTAATAAATTAAAAAAATCAAAAAACCCGACTGCGTAAAAAGCGAACCAATTAATTATTTCTCATTAATGTGAAACTATTTTTTATATTACTTACCTATTTTTTTTTATTTACTTATATTGATGACTTATAAGTTCTGTTTAATTGTTAGTTCCAATCTATAAACACTGTTTTGGTGAGGCCTATACATGTTTATGAAGGTTAGAGTTGCAGTAAAGCTAGAGATCCTACCTACACAACTTCCAGGTTGTGTAATATTTAAACGGAGCTTCAGACTGTAAAATAGTCAATAAAACATAGTCTTGAAAATCGTTTCGAAAGACCTATCCAATGATATGCCACTCAATAGGGTACGTAATTTTTTTTTGCCTCTACCGCCATTTTGTATTTTACGGCCGCCATTTAGAATTTATAAAAACAAAACCTAGCCTATAAGCATCGGACGGTTAAGACGAACCGATAGAGATCTCATTCATTAAAATCTATCCAACCGTTGGGATGTTTCGAGGGTATAAAAAAATACACATATCCAGATACGCGTGAAACACATAACCCTTCTTGGCAGTCGGGTAAAAACGATAACAACGCTCTCTGTGGCAAAAGTTTAAAATTAGTAACCCAAAAACCAAAAATAATATGAGAGTTAAAGACAAATGGTCAATTACAAAATTTTAGGACGTCCTTAATTTAAAAGGAAATTGTCTCTTTATACGTAAAAATAACATTATTAGAAACCCTGAAATGTAGTTTTTTAATAGCCAATCGTCAGTTTAAATACGTTGCTAATCACATTCAAAAGTGTAGCAGTATAAACATGCACATTAACTAATGTAACAAAAATATACAAAAAACAAGATAAAGTTTATTTTAATATAGAAATTAAGTTAAATAGGCTCAATATGCCCGTCTCCCGAGCAATGTATTCTGAATGTATACCAATGGAGGGTACACAGAGTATGCTCAAACTGATTTTCTGATTAAAATAAATTAAAACCACAACAAAAAATTTTAGTAAAGAAATTGGGATTGCAAACTGTTCATTCATTCATTCGACAATATAGGGTGGATTTGAATCCAGTATAAACCCATGTGTTTATCCATAAGATAAAAATAAGGAAAATACTTTAGCAAAATTTGAAGCAGACTTAACTTATTACTTTATATAAAATGTAACGTTACATTTAAGACCCGGTGTATTTGTAAACAAAGTTAGTCATGCCTGTAGAAAGCAAAACATGGACTGCAACCGCTACCTGTTGATAAAAAAATGATACTTTACTCTGTCTGCAAACCAGCGTTCGATTCGAGTTTTTATTATAAACGACGCAGAAGCAAACAATCAAATGAATGTCTAGCCCGCACGATCGTGTAGGTTGGGTCTTAAAGGGATATATTTATCATTATATTTCCTGTGTAATCAATGTCTTGCTATTACCGTCCATTGTAATTGGATTCTTCCAAATGCTGACTAGCGCGTCACCTTACTATGTAATGCGGATATCGACTATAAAACCTCAGAGTGTGTTTTCTAAGGAGGCTGGGTTGAGTTGAGTTGATTTTTGACGGCCAATTATCTACACGAGGGATACAGGCCCTAGGGGGAGTGCCTTCCGTGGAGGTCTTTCTAAGGGAACCTAATCCGTAGCGCATCCTAATCCGTAGAATAACGCATGGAAATCCACGGTTCGAAGAAAACCACGAAAACTCCGAACGATTAGGCCGACGGGCGCGATTGGGTTCGAACCCAGCACCTCCCGTCTCTAAGGAAGCTGGAAACTTAGTTTCGGAATTCTCCTCCGTAAAGTGAAGTATATGGACTTTTGATGCATTCGTATATTTAAAATATCTTCTCGGGAAATTGATATTTTTAACAGCTTTTTTCTGTGTACTCTTCTTAAAGGATGTCTCTTTTTTTCTCAGTTTTCAAAATATTTCTAAAATCTATGTTGAATTTAATATTTTATGTGTTAAAGCGGGCAAACTGTGAGCAAGATTTTAACAAGATTTTAACACATCCTATAAAATTAAGTCTATGCTTTAGAAATAGTTTGAGAACTAAGAAAAATAGAGACATCTTTAGGAAGTGTACACAAAAAATAGAAGTTAAAATTTTTAATTTCCTGAGGAGATATCTTAAATATACGAGTGCATCAAATGCCCATAGACTTTACATTAGAGAAGGAAAATCGGAAGCTGGTGACCAGCCCCCTTAAGTTGTCCATGTCTGTACTTAATGTTGCGTGTCCGCCAAATTAAAAGGAATGTTTATTAACTTTCATTGTGTATTTATTAGTTTTGCCACTTAATTTAACAACGCTATTTTTAGAAGTGGCAGATGTGACCATCAATTGCAACTGAACACTGATAAATTAGATATAAGCGTGTTACAGAATGAAGTTAACATTCCATATAGTGTCCGACCAAGTAGCCAAATGACGTATAAAGAGTGATTTTGGGGTAAATACACATGGTGAATGTCACCAGGTACTTTAGACATACGAGGGGGTAGGGAGTATTTGCGAGCAGTGTTCAGAATACCAAAATGAGTTCCAGCGGTCATGCAGAATAAAATTAGGGATCTCGAGTGTGTTTTAGGAACATTCCAACTGCGTTAGGACCCGGTGTGCCTTGGGTTCCTTACAGGTATTTTAAAAGGCATATGCTTGCTGATTTTTGATGGCAAAGTGACACAGTGTACAAGATTACGAAAGACAGTTTGCTCATATTTTAAACAAACAAAAAAATCATGCCAAGTTCGAACCTGAATAGTTTATTTCAATACATTTTCTCTATCAGTCAAATATGGCATCGACAGTTTAAGTCATAAAAGAAGCATGCTATTATTTTAAATTTTAAACTTTTTTTTATCATTGTCAAGAGATCACATAAAAGAGAACTTGTTCCCTTTTTCACATGAATGTTTTTCATAATTTTTAGATTTTTAGTTTTTATATAGTATTTTAGTTTTTTATTCCTTTATTTATATAGTACTAGTTTTTTGTTGCTGCGAATTTTTATGTATTATTACGATTATGTTTAGTATTATAATCATTACCACTAAATAAAACTGCAAGCAATGTACAATAAATGATTCAAAAATGCCTTTTTTATTTATTTATTTTTTAAATATATTATATTCAAAATATTTTTGGATTTATATCATTTAAATATCTACAAATCTCAACAATTTTACAGTTTTATCTATGTAGCGTGATTTTTCCTGTCAGAAATCTGATACATATACATGTTATATAAAAATTTTACTTTGCAACATTCATTTAAATTATTCTAAGTTTCCGGCATACTAATTATTTCCTTATCTCTTAATAATATCTGTTATTTATTCCAAGCTAATTTCCTTTAAATTTAAAATGTGTATATTATTAATTATCATATTTCAAGTCTTAATCTAAAACTTTTAATCCCTTCATAAATTTTTATCAGCTACCAAAACTGTAATATTCTGAGAGAAGCTAGTTTTTATTTTCGAATATTATTAAAAGCCATTTTGCTATATTTTATTTCTAATCTTAAATTCCACGAATCTGTTTCCCGCGCCTTTAAGACGCTAGACTTTTCACCCCGAAATTCCTACATTAAGAGGCCTGGGATTCATTTTCCTAAAACGCTTCTTCTCTAACGCTATTGGTTTAGCTATCGCTGCTTGACGTTCGCCGTCCACCGATTGGTTGGTCTTTGTATTAACTTAGAATCTGTCACTCCATGCACCTTGTAACTAAAAGCCGATGCGATGACTTCGGAAAGCAAAATTCTCTTTTGCTCTAGTGTTTTAAAACTATGTTACTAGGTGTCTTAAAGTCTAGTAGAACATCTAAATTTGTTGTTTTAACCCTTAAATGCCTGGTGTTGCTTTTCGGCAACATACCCAATTTAGGCTCTAAAATACTATTAGAATAATATTGAAGCTATAATGCCTAATGTTGCTAATAAAATACATTCTGAAGATATTATAAAATCGATTTTCAACATGTAGATGGTAACACTTGTGCTGTTTAAGCATAAAGATAGATTTATTTTTTCAATTGTTGCTACTTGTTCTTTTTGTTTTGTTTGGAAGCTTGCGAAATACCCTATTTTGACCTGTAGTGAGAAGGAAAATTTATTTCTTATTATAGTTCCTGAAATTCTTGTGTGTTTAATATTATAGAATTTTATCAAGGGAAATTATTTTTTCAATTAAACACCAGTATTGCTGATTAGTAACAAACTGTCTTTTAGTCGTAAACTATACATAAAACAAAATATGATTTTTTAAAGTATTTTTCCCATGATTTATTTAAAAAATGAAAGCCGAAAAATATTATTACAATGATTTTAAAAAATAAGGCATTTAAGGGTTAAATTTGTAGAGTACTGGCAGCTGTTGACAGGTTGTGTTAATTTTACAGTTGACAAATCTAACCAACTACATTAATTTGTTGGTAATAGTTGAGATTGGCTAAGTCCAGTCGAAACATCAAGATTCGTTTAGCAGTCGTATTATATTCCGATGGCCAGGTCATACTTGTAGCAAGGCAAATGACGGAGAAATCCGGCAGTTTTTCTATAACAACATAGCCCAATGTCATGATTTTTATTATTTATTTTATTTTTTATTATTTTATTTTTTATTATATATTATTTTTATTATATTTTAATTACCATGATTTTTGAAAAATCAGGCATTTAAGGGTTAAGATTTTTTTAGCATGAAGTAATGTTTCGTGCTTTTAGCCTGAGGGCTCTACGAAAATCCTCATAATGTGGGAAATGTTTACGCTTTCATGTGTGGTCTGAACAAACATTTTAGAATGACATTGGGCTATGTTGTTATAGAAAAACTGCCGGATTTCTCCGTCATTTGCCTTGCTACAAGTATGACCTGGCCATCGGAATATAATACGACTGCTAAACGAATCTTGATGTTTCGGCTGGACTTAGCCAACCTCAACTATTACCAACAAATTAATGTAGTTGGTTAGATTTGTCAACTGTAAAATTAACACAACCTGTCAACAGCTGCCAGTACTCTACAAATTTAACCCTTAAATGCCTTATTTTTCAAAATCATTATCATAATGTTTTTCGGCTTACATTTTTTAAATAAATCATGGTAAAAATACTTAAAAAAATCATATTTTGTTTTAAGTATGGTTTACGACTAAAAAACTGTTTGTTACTAATCGGCAATACTGGTATGTAATTGAAGAAATAATTTTCCTTGATAAAATTCTATAGTATTAAACACACAAGAATTTTAGGAACTATAAAAAAAAATAAATTTTACTTGCTCACTGCAGAACAAAATAGGGTATTTCGCAAGCTTCCAGACAAAGCAAAAAGAAAAAGTAGCAACAACTGAAAAAATAAATCTATTTTTATTCTTAAACAGTACAAGTGTTGCCATCTACATGTTGAAAATCGATTTAATAATATTTTCAGAATGTATTTTATTGGCAACATTAGGCATTATAGCTTCAATATTATTCTAATGCTATTTTAGAGCCTAAATTGGGTATGTTGCCGAAAAGCAACACCTGGCATTTAAGGGTTAATGCATCCAGCTACAATCTTTCACTAGTTCGATAAGAATTTTATGCAACGTAACATGCATACATGCATACATACATACATATACATATAAATATATTTATTTATTTATTTATTTATTTAAATTAAAATTTATCCATCTGTGAAAGTAATACGAGAAATAATTTTAATGTCTGTTTTAAACATTTTCTGGCTCTTTCTGACGTTTTAATAATTAATTTATCAATAAGCTCACCAGAGATACACTATACTCCAAAACATTTCTTTTTAATGATATCTAGAAATAACATCGGTCTAACATGCTATGAATATAATAATAATTGACTACAACCCTCTAAAAAGCAGTCAATAACAAGCAACAGCTGGAAATAGCCTTCGAAATGAATTATTGTGTCAGGTTCACACATTTGTTTCATTTATTCTGTAACTGTCACAACTAAAAAAATAAAAGGAATATTTTGAGAATATTGTAACATTTGAAATTGTTTTAAAATGTTTAAATGGGTTTTAATGGATAACAAAATAGTTGCATTTATTGTAAAAAATAAATGATGAAGAAAATCTTTCAGCTAATATAAATCTCGACTTATCGATTACAAATGAGCCATTGAAACGAAAATCATTTGTTGAATCGGAATTACCGTTAAATTGAGCAACGCATTAAAAAAATTAAAACTCCATAAAAGTTAATTATTCATTTTTCACAAATTTGCTTGCGACGACATTTAATTATATTTTCCTTTTGATACATTATATATATGGGGCATTCTCACAATCTTTTAACTTTCATGTCCCTGAATAATAATTTTTTTAATACGCTTTTTTGTGTTTTTTTTTTTTATTTCATATCCTTGGGAACATCCCGTTGCATGATTGCACAACAATATTAACGAGATAAATAAGTTTTGGACGATGTTGGGGGTCCAAACACATGGAAAACTCCTATACCGTCCCGTGTCCCTGATGCTGATTTTTAAGTTTGGAGCTGTCTGGATAAAATTGTTTCAATAAAAATAATTCGATGTAATTTTTTTCTGAAACTGGAACTATTGTTTTATATAAATATGTAGCTGAAAATTAACCGGCACACATTTTTAGGGTTGATATTATTTTTTGAACTCTGTCCCTGGGTTTTAGATTTTTTACCATCCCTCTTCTAAAATTATACAGAAAATCACTTCAGATGCAGCGACAGAATTCTTTTCAAGTTTTTACTCATGCAGAAGTATGCTTGAGAAAGAATATATAAAATTCTTTGGCAGGAAATTTACTGCAGAATATAAATCAGCATTTAAATATCAATTTCAAGCACCGTGGTTTTATTGGTAGTCTTACCGTCCCCAAGGTTTGTTCCTGCACTTTTCGAGGTAAATAAAAAAATAATAATGATTTAATCCAATGTTAACAACATTTTCGAAAAATCAATGAACATTGTGGCTATCACTTAGTCTTAACATGATTGATTTTTTTAAAAATAGGTGGTAATTTTCCTTACCGTTCCATCCTTACTGTCTCTTTTTTTACCATTTCGTCCCTTTTTTTACCTTACCGTCCCTTCTTTAACACCCCTTTAAGACAATATTATACAAAAATTCTGTATTAAAAGTACTACATTTGTATTATTTCTTATTTGAATGTCCTGTGGGTACTATGCAAATTCATTATAAGTAAAAATTTAGAAGAAAACTAAAAGTTATAGGGGTAAAATGGTAAGGAAAATTAAACTCGCAAGTTTAACCTAAACCTCAATTAAATAAAAAAAAAATGTCGCTGCTGACCATTTTTCTTTATTTTGAATCATTAAGGCATTCGTCTATCAGATTAAAATGTTATTTTAGCAAGTTTAATTTCGCCAGATTTTTTTCCCAAAAGTCAAAAGATTGTGAGAATGCCCCATATACATTTTACTCTGAAAAAAAAATGTTATTGTTTTGCCTTTTCCTTAAATGTAGCCAATCACATGTTTCTTTCAGTTATTAAAGAAATATTAAAGTAAACATATTTTTTTATAAACACTCTTTTTAAGCATTCAATATTCATCTTTAAAATCCCGAATAATGTTTTAAACGCATTTCTCAAAAATTTCGGTTACAGTACATTAATTTGGCGTGAGCACCGAAATCGATTATGAAGCATTCACTGCTTTCTTTGCCCTTGGTGGAAAACAAAAGCAAGTAAATTTATTTAAAAACTAACTTATCCGCCCGGCGTTGCCCGGACATATGTTGAATGACCGATAAATTAACATAAAATTTGTATGATTTTGTATTTTTAATTCCATTTTGTTGATGTAATATTTTTAAATGAAAAAATTGAGAAAAAATATTGAATTGAAAGTATATGCTATTTAGAATTTTATTTTCTGAGTACTTTAATTTTTGGTCTATGCATACCGAAAATGAGCAAAACCCCGTAGAAACACTCAGGTTTTTACAGATTTCGTTGAAATTTTGATACATTTTATTTTGGAAAAAATATTTCTGCCTGTTCGAATGTTTCAAAAGTTTTGTAAGTGATGTAAACCTGGTCTATTGAGATGCTCTTAAAAGATTCTGTTGAAATACGAACGTTTAGTTACTTTTAGCGTAGAAAAAATATCATCTTCGTGAGGCGCGAAGTGACCTGAGTTCGCTAGGGTATTTGAAAGGGTTAAAATTCGTATTTTTTAAAACCAATTACACCCTCGATTAAAAGAAGACTCCAGCTTTAAGAAAATATTTTGGGTTTGTGAGTACCTGTAAAATTGTGCTCTGTAGGGAGGAAACCGCGACGAAACCTTCAGGGTTTTACCGATTTCGTCAAAATTTTTACTCATTTTATTTTGTAAAAAATAGTTCTACCAGTCCGAACGCTTCAAAATTTTTGCAAGTGATGTAAATCAGGTCTATTGAGATGTTCTAAAATGATTGTGTTAAAATACGGAAGTTTTGTTACTTTTAGCTTGGAAAAAATACCCTCTCCGTGAGGCACAAATTGACCTGAGTTCGCTAGTGTATTCGAAAGGGTTAATGTTCATATTTTTAAAACCAATTGCAACATCGATTAGAAGAAGTATTCAGTTTTATGAGAATATTTTTGGTTTGTCGGTACCTCTAAAATTGCGTCCTGGAGGGGTGTTGCAATAAGAGGGGGAACTTTTTCGGAAAACGACTCCTTTTAATTTCTTTTTTTTTTCTTTCTGAGTTAACTACGGCATTTTTTTTGGAATTTGAGACGTAAAAGTACAATCTTTCGGAGTATGTCTTTCAATTTAGCTGTACCGAGCGGTTTGGTCAATTTGGATTAAAACAAAACAATAAAAAAACAGAAATAAATCGAAAAACTTTTCTTCGCTAGCTGCCGATGCGCAAATGAATTTGTACGCATGCACAAGGGCTTTTCTTGAACGGAGATCAAATGTAGATGGCTTTTTGATGAGAGTGATTTGCGATTTTTAATTAATAACTCAACTAATTATTAGAAATTATAAATTCTGAGTCTCAGAGGCATCCGTAGGCACTTTGGGCTAGCCTCACAAAATTTTTAAACCTCGTACGTCCCATAGATTTTGCTAGCCATCACGCACAGACAGACACACGCACACAAAAGAGCAAAACTTTCTTTTATCAGTATAGATATATAATTTTTGTCAATTTTTTTTTAAGATAGAGCAAAAGGAATTTTAAAAAATGAAACGTTATTTAAACAATTATTTTATGTCTTATAAATTGATTTCCGAAAGTATAATCGTAAATTAATAAATATGAAACTATTAACTGATTAAAGCTTTTTTTACACTCTACATTGTTTTACTTATAATTTATTTTCTACTTTAAAAGTAAACAAAGTTCTAACAAACAAGTTCTACTTTAAAAAGTTTCATTGTTGCAGTTTCACAGTCATATGACCTGTATTGGAGAGTGTTTACTGGGGTATCATTAAATTCATTGTTGTTTCAACCGGTATACAATTATACCCATATACCCGTACCACAATACAACCGTCATACAATTACGACGAATATTTGGAGTTTTATCTCCTGTAGCGGATTAACGGAATAATTTCTTAAAATTAATGTATTAATTTATAATTAAGTTATAAATATATTAGCATGTTGTATTGTCATCGGAAGCACACCTGCTCAGGGTTCGTTGATATATATCAATGGATATCTACATCATGATATATATCCGATATTTATTCTCAAAATATCCAGATTTTTTATACTTTCGATATTTTCATGTACTTGATATTTATTTCCAAAATTTCAAGATGTTTCATATTTTCTGTATTTGATATTTATTTTCAGAATATCAATGTGGAAGATGTTTTTGATATTTTCAGTCAAAACAAATGTAAGTGAAATATTCAACTGTTATTGGCTACGTCAAACTGCAGATAAAGAACTTTCTGGTTGTGACTTTTTTAGCCAAAACAGAAAATAAAAATCTTTTTCATGCTTTATATTTGAAACTTTATGTTTTTAAATGTAGAACAAATAATTATATAGTACATAATTAATTCAAATCAGCCACTGAAAGATAAACTGTCTAATTTAAATAATCCGTTATATACAGCTTCATTCGAAAAGAATTTTTTCCAGTTTTGATTCAGTTGAGTTTAAACTGTAGAACATGTTAGGTAATACGAAATAAAACTTTTTATGCTTACATTTGTTGAAATTTTCTATTAAAAAACCTATTTGACATTTAAAATTTCTATTTAAAAAATATCTGCTTTTTTTATACTTTATAATGAATCCTATTGTTAGTTTTTTTGTAAGTGCATAAAGCAAATTGGTTCTGTTTTCAATTAGTTCATCTTCAATTCTGTTCTAAGAGAGAAAAAAATTAAGAAAAGGAAAAGAAAAATGGATTTTTAGAATATTGTTTGATTGAGTTTTTATCTTAGGTGCAATGTATTTTAGTTTCTAACTTATATTATGATCGAAAATATTTACTATCGGCCGTAAGTTGGCTGTTGTGAAAATATCGAATATATATCGAAGATATCGGATATATATCAAAAATACCGGACATACAGTGAAACCTCTCTGTGCGACCACCTCCCTGAACGACCATTTTTTCATGGAACGAAATTTATTCCCATAGGGTCAATACTAATTTTACCTCCATTCAGAGACCATCCCAGTAGAACTCCCTCCATGAGCGACCAATTTCTTTGAAGAAAATTTCGTTTTTTTCTGCTCGCTTGCAGAAGGTTTTATTAGAAAAATAATTCCGGAGGCATTATTCATCAAACTTCAAAACTAGGTTTAGATTTTTTTTTAAAATCTCGGTAACTTTTAAGTGTTTAAACCCCTTTGTGCCTTTTTGCGCAATGAATTTAACTCTGATGACAAATTAAGAATAACGGTCAACAAACTCCCCTGCCCTATTCTGTCGGGAAACTCTCAAAGAAATAGAGAAATTAATGAAATCGTCATTATTTGTTCCCGTCCAAAAAAATTGCATTTATTTGCTAAACTTCGAAAGGACTGGGAAATAAAATTATAAAAGATATAACCGTAAAATCAAATCAAACGTCAATGTAATAAAACACACATACTACAATATATATTAAAACACACATACACACATAAATAACGACTGCATTCAACAGTTAAAGGTATATATAAATATTATACAGACATACACACAATAAATACAATAAACCCAACTGGAGTGAAAAATTAGCCAGAGCCAGGAATCGAACCCGGGACCACAGTATACAAGACTGCTGCTCTAACCACTGAGCTACTCCGGCCGATGCCTGAGTCTGCAATTTTTCACTAATAAACCATGTTGGGGAAGACACCAGCCATCTATACGACAGCCTTGGACGACCGGACAACGAAGAATAGATGATAGGACAACGATGGACAACGATAGGACAACGATGAATAGGCCGGAGTAGCTCAGTGGTTAGAGCAGCAGTCTTGTATACTGTTGCCCCGGGTTCGATTCCTGGCTCTGGCTAATTTTTCACTCCAGTTGGGGTTATTGTATTTATTTTGTGTATGTCTGTATAATATTTATATATACCTTCAAACGTCAATGTATTCATTTTTTAAACTCTTCAGTAATTAATTTATGTAATTAACTTTTGATCTGATTCTTAAACTTATATATTTTTTCCTATTGTGAAAAATAAATTTTAGTAACATTAACTGTTACCTTTTTCAAAAATTAAAATATAGATTTAAACATGATCTCCATTAAGAGACCACCTCTCGGTTGGTTGGTTGGTTGGTTGTATTTATGACGGCCAATTATCTGCACGAGGGATATAGGCCCAGGAGGGGGGGTGAGCCCTTCGTGGGGGTCTTTCTAAGGGAACCTAACCCGTATTAACGCTTGAAAATCCAAGGTTCGAAGAAAACCACGAAAACTCCGAACGATTAGGCCGACGGGCGCGATTGGGTTTGAATCCAGCACCTCCCGTCTACCAGCTTCGAGAGCAGAACCTCTCGGCCACTGGTGGGGCGACCACCTCTCGGAGAGACCAATTTTTATTGGAACGAAACGTGGTCGCTTTAGAGAGATTTTACTGTATATCAAAATGTCGGATATTTTTGATATTTTCGAAAATATGATATTTACGAGTCCTGTACCTGTGGATATAATTTCTTTAAGTCTAGCATGTTAGGAAGTGGGTAAAAAATCGATTGTAAAATTCCATCTTTACACACAAAATCCGTGTTGTGTTAACCCTTTCGGTACGGAGGAGCTGGCCGCGGTCATACATTCGTGGTACGAGGAAGTTTTCCCCAAGAGTTGGTTGTACTGTAGGGCAGCGTAAACCGCGAAAACGTGTTTTGCGGCATTCATAGATATCTCGAGCGTGATGGACACTAAACTTTTCATTCAGACCGCGACATTCATCAGTGACTGACGCAGTATTTAACGTGTTTAAAATGTTTATATTGCTTTGTCATAACCTAAGTTAATCCTCAGCCGAAAGCCGATTTCGTCGGAATCTTACCTCGTGGAACAGACGGAAAGACAGACAAAACAGGCTCGCCGCTTAACGTTTTAAAATCATATTTATTTCTTCACAAAACATTAAATAAAAGTAAATGGCATTGATATAAGTAATATGTTCCAACATCACAAAATTAAAATAAATAACAAAACTAATAGTGTAACTTGGTGTAATAGTTTTCGAAACAAAGAGAAACGCGCAAGCCCATTACATTGTTCAAACTGATACATAGTTTTACATCTCACACCACCAGCCGCACATACAACGCGTCCTCGTTTTCGAATTTTTCCCCCCAGAATGGTATATCAAAGGAAAATGTCTCCCTGTCAGTATTATGGGATAATTACTTCCTGACCTGCTGCATCGATGATATACATGATTCTTGTGGCATTCTTGTAAAATTTCCTTTCAACTGAAGGTGAAATTTCGCCACTGGTATTTGTTTTGTTTTTACATAGGCAGACAGCATTCGACTCTCAAATGTCTATCAGGTGGAAAAAGTATTTGTGATACCACTTTAAACTTTTGCGAATTGCATCGATAGTACTTATCACCATGTCAGATTTTTCTATTGTACCCATTGAAGAGTTATAATCTATTGCGCATTTCGGCTATAGAATAAATTCATTTCTTGCTGACTTTTTAGGTACTTCTGTTAATTCTGTGGTATGGATAGTGAAAAGCATGTAAAATTCTTTTTTATCAGACCTTTTCATTGCCAATAAATTTTCAGATGAGCGGAACACTGCCTCTCTTTTTTTCAATTTATCAGTATCTTAGGCATACCTTTCGCCTTCTTTGCCCAGTGCCATAAGCGTTCGTACCTTTTTTGTGGAGTAGGATAAACAATGTGGGACTGGAAAACCAGTTGTCCAGATAAACAGTATGGCCTTTGTTTAGAAAAGGCTGCAAAAGTGACATTACAATGTTCCCTGGCTTACCAATATATTAGTATTCGGTAGCTACAGTAGTACTAGCCACACAATAAATGATTATGTCTTGTACATAACCTGTTTTGCAATCAAAAAGAAAGAATGACTTGATACCAAACCTACTCTTTTTCGGAGGAATATACCGTTCAAATGACAGACGGCCTTTTTAAAGGAGCAGACTTTCATCTATACATAATCATTGGTATGGCTGAAATGTATTGTTAAATGATAATCGTACCATTTCCACTACTGCATTTATTTTGTATAAACGATCTGTAGTGTGACATACTATATCCATAAAATGCAACCTCTTCAATAATGAAAAGTTGCGATCCCTGCTCATAACTTCACTGAAAATATCGCTTCGGAGAAATTTATCTTTAGCCCAATATTTCTTTAAGGATAGCTTTTTGTTTCGCGTCATTAATAATGACGCAGCCATAAAACAATATAATTCGTTCAATTCCGTCCCTTTTGAAACTCCCAAGTGATCCCTTTTAAGTTGTCAACAACAGTAAGATGCTCTGACATGGCCAACATACTGTACAGACACTTTTGATCTTCCCATGTTTTTCCTTTTACAAACACATCCGGTCAATTCGAATTATCTATACCATCGACGGATGTTTTTGCCACATGAGGGGTCTCAATTAAACTTTAAAGGAAACGCTCGTTGCACTGAAAATACAGATTCCCTCTTAGGAAAATGCAAAATACAAAACGCTTTACACTCAGGAGTCGCCATTTTGCTCATGTGGTACTGAAAGCAAGTAAATAACAAAGCAGTACTCGCGCATGCGCTTATCTAAAACTGCTTGTGTTACTCTTTATTTGTGACCCTGAACATACACTCTAAAACGCTTACAGTTGATACTACACTATATGGCCAAAGGTGACCGACCACTTGCGATTTTTGACCTTTTTTAAATATCTAGAAACATACATGAGGAATTAATCTGAAACTCCAGATGTGTAAACAGTATAGTATAAGTCATATATTTCCGTAAAGATTTTTTTTCCGAAACCCCATAGGGGACCGTCAACAAATAGAAAAAGAACTAATATTTTTTGGATAACCCTGTCAAAAGTAATGTAGAAAAAGCCTTCAAACTGTAGATTATGATTAAACGGATTATTGTAATAATTTGTGTTCATTTTTATGAGGATAACATGTATACTCGAGGAGAAATTCAGGTTTTCATAAAAACAGTCTCAAATTTTGCCAAGTTTTTTGCTTATAATTTGCAGAGTTCTTAATATTAAAAAAATGTTCTTTTCAAAAAATATGACAAGCAACATTGTACACAATACCCTGTAATCAGAATTAAAATATATTAAAAATTTTATGAAAAATAAGCAGGTTTACTAAATAATGTTTCACTGCGCATGCCCGAACGCAATTAATATATAATGTGCATAATGTGTTAGCTAAATGTATAGAGCAACTTATGTAAAAGTCTCAAAAACATAGCTTGAAAATTCTGAAAATTATCGTTGATAGAATAAGCTCAAAATCCGTTGTTCCCAAAATGAAGCAAAATTATGAGGGGCTGTATCCATATATCCATTGATTAGTGCCAATATAGCATACACAATATTGCACGCACCACTGTATTTAGATACAACACCTCATCTTTTTGCTTCCTTTTGGGAACAACGGATTTTGAGCTTATTCTATCAACGATAATTTTCAGACTTTTCAAACTATGTTTTTGAGACTTTCACAAAAGTAGCTCTATACATTTAGCTAACACATTACGCAAATTATATTTTGACTAGAAAGGTAGCCCGTCAAAAATGACGGAAATTTAGATATAAAGATATATACAACTCATGTGCAAGAATATGAGTTTTCTCGTTTGTTCCGCAGTGATAGATGAAAATAACACAATTTAAGAACGAAACACATTTGTGAAAAACTGTGTACAGTAGAAGACCACTAATCTGCACAGTTTGGTTCCAAGTGCTATGCAGATTTGAGGCTTTTTGCGGTCATGTTTATTCAATCTTTGTTTACATTTTTTTAAATTCATATATTGGACAATTTAGATTGTTGAGCCTTAAAAATAAATAAATAACATACTTGAAGTAAGGTTAAAAACTATTAAATTATCGTATACGATTTCATGAAATGGTATTATATGGTATTATATGTGTGTGCTTCACGATCTTGGTTACGACGTTGGCGAAATTGGCTGCAACTTGTCATAATCCTAATAGTGTGGGCCGCTATAACAAAAAAGTAACCAGTTTTTAGTAAAATTTCTAATATAAAGTAGCTTTCAAAAACTTGTGTAAAATTGCAGGCCGTTCTCGTGTTATGTCAGTCCTAGGAATAATATTTCTAACACTGAAGAGTTTCCATGTATATATGGAATTTAGAAAATCTTCTACAAAAGAAAGGTCCTGAAATGACATTGTAATTCCTCTAACTTCAAAGTTTAATCCGGCCCTGATGTTGAGTACTGAAATCTAATAAATACAGTTATTTTGAACATTACAACAGAATTAAACAGTTAAACTTATTTAACTTAAACCCGCTGTTACTTCCCGATGTTATTTTTTAGTATTAAGAAAGAAAATTATTTAAAATTTTCAAATCATGCATTTATGATTTTTTTCCGTCTTTAATAACTAAATAATGAAAAAATAGGCTTTTGTTCTGAGCTCATAAATATGACAATAAAATAATGTAACTAAGAGACATTGCAAAATTAGATCTTTGTGATTACAAACCATAAACAAACGATACCGCCACCATTTTACCTACTATGATGTCATTAGAATATTGCCCATTGATTGTTGGAGAACTTACTTTGTGAATGATTACCTCAATGATTTAATATTTTTGACGTTTCACGATGAATGAATCACTTGTGTTTGTTTAGGTTTATGGAATGAGATATTAAGCTGTGAAACTAATTTCAGTTGAAGTTATCCAAGGATATATGTATTTTTAATCGAAATTAAAAACAATGCTTTGATCTCGAAATAAAAAGTTTTAGTTTGTATAATTTGTTATTTCTGTTAATTATTTATTTAAGTACTTTTCCATTACAGCGCATTTTTAAAAAAAGCTTGGCGCGATTCGGGCATCAGAAAGTGAGATATGTTGCGAAAATATATAAACAGCTATGAAAACAAATCTAATGAACTTTTAAATCTTTGGGTACAGATGTCATATTCGCCCCATATTGGCGCGATTTTTTTCTGACGCCAATATCATATAGTCAACGGGTACTTTACTTGCGCCTAAGTGTCGTTATTTTGCTTGATGTGGTAACCCGGATTATGTTGTTTATGCTGTTGATGTTTTCGCCAAATTGGCAACCGAAAAAAATCGCGCCAATATGGGGCGAATATGACATCTGTACCAATCTTTGTTTATATATGCACGTATATGCATAAAAAAATCGTTCCTAAATATATATAGTTTTTTTTTTTATATACAAATTACGGCACGGATTTCAGATATGAACCGGGATACCTAACTGGCGCCAAAATGGTGTTATTTTGCCTGCTATGGTAACCCGGCTATTGTTTTTTATTTATTAATAAATTAATAAATTTTTTAATTATATAAACTGCTTTGTTCTATAGTTATTATTCAAACTTTTATTTATTTATAGTTATTTCCTTTTCAAAATGATAGCAAATAATGGAAAAATATATAAGTAACTGGTATTCGAAAGCGAGATTTCTGCCAAATTGGCGTCATAGAAAAATCACGCCAACCCCCATGCGTATATGACATCTGTGCAAAAATTACTTCTGTTTCTTTATAAAAATGGGTAAATAGCTTCTTTTATATTAAATTGTCGGCACAGATGTCATATACGCTCATATTGGAGCGATTTTTTTTTTTTTTTTGACGCCGATGTTATATGCGCACCGGGTACTTAACTGGCGCCAAAGTGTCGTTATTTTGCTTGTAATGGTAACCCGAATGTTGTTTATGCTGTTGATGTTTTCGCCAAATTGGCGTCGGAAATAAATCGCGCCAATATGGGCGTATATGACATCTGTGCCAAATTGTATACATATGGAAAAAATTGCTTGTGAGTATGAAGCAGTAAATAGGTTGCCAGAAAATACGTTGGCAAACTTCTTTCTCGCCAAGAAACTTTTCTCCGAAGTATTGTACATAAGCAATGATTGCTAGAAATGCATTTTTAATTATGATATGCGCTTTTATGTTTCACTATATTTATGCATACTATACTGTGTGTATAAATGCTGCAGTTCATATGCAGGGCTACAAAAAGAATTCGTAAGGGTTACTGAGTATGAGAGTAAATTGCTTAAAGGTGGTTTTTAAAGGAGTTATGCATTTTTACGCTGAACTGCATTTAGTTTCCTAAGAAATGTTTGTGGAATATAGATAAAATGATATACATGGTCACGCAAAGAATTGGATACATAACCGTCTATGGATGATAATATCTGGAAATGTGATTTCAGTAGTTTTAAGAGTAGTTTAAATTAAATTTTAGCTAAATAGTGGCATGTAATAACTGTACTATTGGCTATGAACGGTAACTGCTGAAATCAATTTTTAAATTTTTTTATGCGTTTTCGAAAATGTTTACTTAGTTATCTTGGTACTTCTTAGTTATCCCGTCGACCAAATTACTGTCACCAAATTGTAAGATTAATTGCCAATAATGGTTGTCATTAATTAATTAATTAAATGCCAATAATGGCCAATAAAACCATTAATTCGACGTTTTATTTGTATTTTTATTAATGTTTTACTATTGATTTGGCGATTTATATAATTTGGCGAAATTGGTCGACGGGATATCTAAGAAGTAACGTTATCTTATTTACCTTATTTCCCTAAATAACGAAGTTTTGTTAAAGCATTCAGGATATGTTGGAAAGTGTTTCATATTCTATGCTTAACGCATGATTTTTCTTTCTTCTTTAGTCTTATTTTGCATTTATTTTATTCTTAATTTTTTAGTCTTATACTGCTTTATAGAAACTTTGGCACAGTTGTCATATACGTTATCATATATTGGCGCGATTTTTTTCCGACGCCAATTTGGCGAAAACATCAACAGCATAAACAACAACAAACGGATTATCATATCAAGCAAAATTACGACACTTTGGCGCCAGTTAAGTACCCGTTGTGTATATGACATTGGCGTCAGAAAAAATCGCGCCAATATGGGTTGTTTATGACATTTGTGCCGAAACCTTAATATTTAATGTTTAAACTCTTCGCTCCACTCCCCTTGCATATAGTACAAACTATAACACGGATAGCGCAAAATAATAGACAGTTTGGTACTTTTCCACTGTAGGGGCTTTGGCATTTTTTTTTAAAAAGCTTGGTGTAATTTGGACATCAGAAAGTGAGATTTGGGTACTTTTCCGTTATGCACCATTGCCGCCAAGCGTAATAGTTGGCGCAAAATCGTGAATTGAAGCATTTAAAAAATAAAAGAAAAACCATTGTCGATACTAAAGTGAGCATTTAAAAAATATAACATTTGAAAATTCCAGACTTTTACGAACTATTTCATCTAATCACAAATATATACTTAAAATAAGTGAACAAATAACTGCTATGAAATAAAGCAATAAAATAAAACTCATATTAAACTGCTGACATAAAATTACAAATATCTTTTAGCATTTTGAAATAAGTGGCGCATTAGCATACATTTTGGCATGGTGTCCGTATAACAGAAAATATCGAGATTTGTTGTCAAATCATATAAACAGCTATGAAAACAAATTTTATGAGCGTTTTTGTTTGTTTTATATGTATATTATTGATGTTTTTATGTACAAACTACATCTGTTTCTGTATAAAATTAGAGAAACGGCTTTTTTATGTTAAATAAATCGTATAAATATCGAAAAAATGCGTGTGTATATAAAATGAAACAGTGAATAGGTTCCCGGAAAATATGTTACCAAATTTCCTTTTTCGCCAAGGCACCTATACTGGAAAAGTACCTAAAGCACATTAAAATCGCGCAGTTAGGAGCTCACACAGTACACCGTTGTCTATTGGCGGTTATTTTATTAGTAGCATCGGGAGGAAGATGTAAGGATGTACTTTAAATTCTCACCCATAGATTTCGAAAAAATATCTTAAAAGAGTGGAGTTTAAATTAAATTTCGGTGACCTCCATTATGAAAGATTAAGGGTTTTAAATGGGAATTTCACCAAATTAGCCAGCTATCGCCAAGTTGGCTAACATTTGGCGCTACTGTGGTAACCCTGCATTAATATTTTTCAACAATTACTCATTTCAATGAGGCGGTCCTACCGGAATAGTGAGGGACACACAGAGACTTGGATTTTATATAAATAGATTACATTCGGGCATGCACAGTGAATAATTATTTAGTAAACGTGCCCATCTTTCATACAATTTTTATTATATTTTCATTTTGATTGCAGAGTGTTCAATGTTGTTTGTCATATTTTCTGAAAAGAACTTTTTTTTATATTAAGGGGACCGGGTAAGCGAAATTCAACCAAAAAATCGATTTTTACTTTTTTATATCATAAAATAGTTTAAACTTTTATCTTTTGAACGATGTATTACATATGTTTATATATATAAAAAAAGGTGTTGGATTTTTTCATTTTTTCTAAGAGCACTTCACAGCAAGTGGGCTACTGTTTTTCAATTTCTTGATTGTCACCACTTTTCTGAAGTGGTAAAATTCCCATTGCTTTCCCCTTAATTAATATGTTATTAAATAAGGCGAATTTTACTATTTCAAAAAAGTTATGGCAATCAAGAAATCATAATTAAAAAAAAGTAGTCCACTGGCAACACTGCTTCACAGCTTTAACTTTTTCTCAAAACTTCGATTTTTCAGGTTTGTGTTCCTTTTTTTCAATATCTATTAAAGTTAACAACTCATATTTTTCTAAATACATATATCATAGTGCATTATCATACTATTATAGTGCATACTTTAACACAAGGATTTAATGATTTGTTGAGAATTATTTATTTTAGGCAACGAAACCTTACCAAAAATGCTAATTTAAAAATGTCTTTCAATAAATAATTAATAATTAATTTTCAGTTCGACTTGGAAAGAAAATGGTGTGTTAAAATACGTAAAGCATGTTATGCAAACTACTCTAAATCTAGATCTCTATCTATCACCATTTCTGAGAAAAAGGTACATAAAGTTGGAGTATTTTAACATGGCCGAGATAGAGCTTACCCGGTGCCCTTAAGATCTCTAGAAATTATAAGCAAAATTTAGGACTCTTTTTATAAAAACTTTAATTTCTCTACAAGTATACATGCTATCCTCATAAAAATGAACACAGTTTATTACAATAAGGCACTTAATCATAATCTACATTTTGAACGTTTTTGCTACATTGGTTTTTACAGTGTTATCCAAAAAATATTCGTTCTTTACAATTTGTTGGCAGTCCCCTATGGGGTTTCGGGAAAAAATCCTCACGGAAATGTATGACCTGTATTATTCTACTTACACACCTGAAGTTTCAGGATAATTCCTCATGTAGTTTTCTAGATATTTAACAAAATGTCTAAAATCGCAAGTGGCCGGTCACCTTTGGCCATATAGTGCATAAAAATTTTTAACTTTCACATTCTTTTATAGATACATAAAATATGAATTCTAAATGACAAAAAATAATAATAATAACGTTTAATGAGAGTCGAACAACACATATTGTGCCCCCAGTGAAATTTTCAGAATTTTTTTTCAATATATTTAATTTGCCATTGAAACATTTGCTGGTGAATTTTGTAAAACCTGAGTCATTATAATAGTATCATAAGTTAAGTGACAACAAGTCTATGAAAATTCTTTGTAAAACAGTTGATATTAAAGAATCTTTTTTCGAAAACTTTTGGAGAGATTTCAATACATTTCTTTGAATGTTTTGTCAGTAACAAAATTGATCGCTCTGTAAGAAATCAAAATTAAAAATTTACTAGTTAAGAATCTCTTATTCTTCATTGAAACAATATATATATATATGTTATATACCATTCATAAAAAGGAAACGGTTTTCCAGAAAGTCGAAACGAATCGAAATATAGCTTATAATAATAATAATAATAATAATAATAACAATAATAATAATAATAAAGTTGAAATCGTATCCGTAGTTCCCGTGAAGAGCGAATAACCAATAGCAGCTATTTTCTATTGTATTTCTCAGTTTTTGTTGCCCACTTAACTGAAATCCTTCTTTTGCTTCTTTAATGTTTCAATCAAATTTCTTTTAAAGGGGAGTAGTACACAGTGAGACGAAAATTATTATTACTTGACGAATGGCAACGATTTTTATTCTTTTGAAAAACATTTTGCTACATCTTTAAACTACACAAATACGCTACACATTAATGTATAAATGGTTTTAAAAAAGTTATTTATAAAAGCACAGAAGCAGCATAACGGAGTATCGAAAATTGTCTCACTGTGTACCACTTGTGGTACACAGTGAGACAATGTATATATTTTGATAAATCATACATTTTTATACTCTATCAATAATTTTCTGCAGTTTATGACTTCTAATTAATATTTCTAGATTTAAAAAAAAAATTAAAAATATGAGCCTCGGGTGGGCAATGGCAGACCTTGGGCTACGTTCATGCAAACTTTCAGCCTATTACGTTTAGTATATTTCACTAGCCATCGCACGGCCCCCCACACACACAGATAGAGAGAGAAAAAAAAACCCTTATTTTATTAATAAATAACTTTTTTTACGTCAGAACCGCATAGTAGATACACAATGAGGCACGTCCCACTGTGTACCACAAGTGTGTGTCGCACTGTGTACTTTTGTTACGATGTAACAAAATAGATGCCATATCTGTTTCATCCTCAATTTCATAGCTTTGAATGCTTGTGTCGTTTTGTCGACATAGTCTATCATTAAATATAGCTAGGTTTGGTTAAGTAAATCTATGCCATAATGAAAGAAATAAACTTTAAAATGGACGTTTATGTAACTTTAACCCCTGTAAAATAAATAATTACTTACTATTTTGTTGGACGAGTAACCGAAGTGCCGAAACTACATCCACGTATTGCATAAGATGAGGTGGCTCAGTGTATGTTCCAGCTAGGAGAAAAAGTTATAACTATATGTCAAAATGGCTGCTGTCTCACTGTGTACTCCCCTACCCTATAACCTTCTTTTGGATAATAAACTCTTTGTTGCTTTGAATCTCTTCCTCTTTTATTGGAATCAAACCGCAATTAATTCTTGATTTATTACTTTAAATAAATTTTACAATACTAGTTGTCTCTCACCCCTACGAGCTGTCCTCATCAACCCCCGTTCAGACGCCACATACTCTAAAAATAAGTTAAAAAATTACCAGATTACGGAAGATTGAGTGATATTATCCCGCCCGGAGGAAGGTTTTTCTAATCGGGTTACCATTCATCTCCCATTGAGCTGGGTATTTTTCTGTTCCAAGACCGCATCCACCGTTGTCGTCACAATTGGCGGCTGTTTTTGTGATTGATTAAGTAAGACACATTTGAAAATCCGGTTATATGAAATGCTTAAGTAAAAAATGTCGCTGTATTCTGGACTTTTATAACAACACCTAAACGGAATTTTCTCTTCTAGACACTAAGAATTTTTTTTTTTTTTTACTTATAACATTTGAAATATATTGTTTTAAATATGACATAATTTTCCCCTCATTTAATGTTTTTCGCAAGTTACAATTTAATTATTTTAAATTCTTCTTTAAAACGTGGAATGTATTTTGCAACTTAAAAGCGTTTGGAAATATTATATTGAGTTTTTTTTTTTAATATAATGTAATTTTTACCATTAAATGCCTTTTGCACATAATAATTTAATTATTTCAAAGTTTTTTGTTCTTTAAAATTTATGTGTAAATACATTTTTCAGTTGAAAAATAATTGGAAATATTATTATTTAGGCTTTTTTTGATCTGGCAACAGTAGATAAAAAACCGACTTTATCGAAATATGAAATAAATCTCCATTCAGATAATAAAATTTTAAAGTAAAAAAAATCTGAAAAAAAGTACGCAAAAAATCAGATAAATTATAAAAAAAATTATAGGACACTGCATACCACAATTTAAACAAGTATATTCCAGCAAAAAAAAGAGTTTAATTGCTATGCATGGTTTTATTTAATTGTATAAACTTATGTAACTGGACTATCGTGGTTAATTTCAACGTTAAATAGCACTGACTTAAAATATTTTTTTTTTGGACTTCAAAAAAGTCTTTTTCACAGGGTTTTTTTTTCCCCTCTGTGCGGGATAATATCACTCAATCTTCCGTAATCGAGTAATTTTTTAACTTATTTTTAGAGCATGTGACGTCTAAACGGGGGTTGACGAGGGCAGCTCGTAGGTGTGAGAGACAATTAGTATTATAAAATTTATTTAAAGTAATAAATCAAGAATGAATTGTGGTTTGATTCCAATAAAAGAGGAAGTTTTTATCTACAAGCTATCGTTTTTCATATATTTATATGGAATATTTTATATATATATACATATATATGTGAAGTTTGTTGGTAACGGCTAATAGCCGATCGAACAATTTAGTTGTGGAATCGGGGCTTGGGATGCCGATTTAGTCGACCAATGTGAAAAAGTAAAGCTCCAAGTCTTAAAGTATAGCTCTGAGTGAGAAAATATGGTGGCTGTTTGCAGTCGTATTATTAATTCATATGGTCGTGGCGTAAGTCTAAAGAAGGCAACAAAATTCGGGAATCTAGAGATTACTCCACAAAAGAAAACCGAAGCCAGCTTATCGTTCGAAGAACTTTATTCATCAGGCATAAAAATATAAACAAGTCCCACATTGTAAATGGGAATTCCGTGAAGCCTTCAGACTGTATGTCGTGCTGTAAGATCTTCATGGGTAAATTAGAAAACTACGAGATTAATAGACACCAGATAACATTTTCATGAGTACTTGAAATTAAACAGAATCTGAGCTCCGCTAAGCCGAGTAGCGCTAACTGTTATATGATTTACACGAACACCTAATTCAGCTCCCAACTTATGTCAAGGTATAAAAGAGTATACAGCTTAATGAAACTCCGTACATGAATTCATGAGATAAGACTATCGCTAAAATCGTGTAAATCCTGAAAAATACAGCATAGCAGTGACACCTGTTGAGGGATTTACACCAAAACCTAATCAGCAACAACTCATGCAGACATCTAACTGAATCTGAAGTTTAAATAAAATCCGTGCATTAGTTCTTGAGATAGAACAATTGCGGAAGTCGTGAAAAATGCAGCATAGCAGCGCCACCTATTGCGCGATTTAAACCAAAATGCAATAGACAACAACATGTGTCAACGTCTAACTGAGTTTGAAGTTTGGTGAAAATCCGGGCATTAATTCTTGAGATAGGGCTATTGCGGCAATCGTAAAAAAACATAACAGTGTCCCTGTTGGGCGATTTACACCAATACGTAATCAGCTCCAAATTATATCAAACACTAACTGAATCTGAAGGTTTATTCAATTCCGTGCATTAGTTCTTGAGATAGAGAGCCCACAAAATTTGTGTCACATACAGACAGACAGATGGCCTCCCAGACAGACACTTTATGAAAACATGTTTTTCGGGATATCTTACCCCCTCAAACGTGTAAATCCGTCGCAAACCGGAATTCGAAAATTTTCACGAATCCAATACTTTCTTGTAAAAATGGTAAAAATAACATGAATTTTAGGCCATAGTAAGCACCTCTACTTCGAAAATAAAAAAATTCAGAAAATACTTATCCAATTAGTTGAACTTGAATGAATAAAACAATGAATGTTCAAGACCAAAACGTGATAAATCGATTCTTTTTCATAAAACTGAATAAAAGTTTCTGGATTTAATCAACCGTTGTGAACAAAATTAAAGATAGGGGGAATAAAGAAACGACAAAAGGAAAGAACTTAACTAAGTAGATGCTTTTTAATGAATGAGTTTAATGTAGTGTAGGTTTCGATCTGCATTACTCATAAGAGCTAATGATTCGTACCGTTTTTCATTTTTTCTTTCCTTAATCAGAAGCTTCCTAAGTTCTTCGAATATATTCTAAAGAAACAAATATTTCTTAGCGAAATAAACTTTTTTGTAATGGAATAATTTCTCCTGTGAAGAAAAGGAAAGAAAAGACTATGGTTAATAATTAAGTTTTAAATAAAATAAATAAGGATTGGACTTAGTCCAGATGAATACTTTATTGAATTCGGTAATTTAATATTAATAATTACTTTTCATATTTAGCAAATTTATAAACTGATTACGAAATGAAAAATTATTCAATTTATTAGAAATAAAAATTGAATTTCTGGTTGTCTGTTTTATTTATTACAAATGTGTTCCATTTAAAAAATAATTCAAACTTTAGGTAAATTTTAGAACATAAGAAAGTTCTTGCATTCCCAAATTTTATATATTTCTGTTATTTATGAAAAAAAAGTTTAAAAAATAATAATACATTAACCCTCTAATTCCCACAGTAAAATACGTTCTAGTATGCGTTCCGTAATTCAGAGAATCTGAATTTATACCAGAAAATTTCACTAATAAATTTCGCTTTATTTCAATTCAGAGTGTTTGTTATTAAATAAAATTGATATTACCATTTTAAATTTCTGGTATGAATTAGAATATACGAATTAAAAAAACCATTAACTTCGAAACACCGGGGGTAGCATATATGCTACCATGGGCATTAGAGGCTTAAATATTTTCCCTTTGCGTATCATTTCCCTGAACTGAACAACTAGTAAATTTGTTCAATCAATTAAACAATTGGTCACGAATAAAATTATTAAAGAATGTTTTTATAGCGTATACATAACGTAACAGGATACTTAAACAACAATTTTGGCTAAAAGTGAATATACTTTTTACGATATAATTTAGATTAAAAAGATTAAAGATACACTGTAACTGTAAAAAATATCGTGAAAAAGTACCTCTCTAGGTAATTTTTCACGATATTTTTAACAGTGTAGTTGATAATGTTGACAAAATTAAAATATTAACTGTTAATAAATTTTAACTGTTTTAACTGTTATTAAAAATTAAACCGAAAATGTATATGAAAAAAGGAAATAATCATTATGACGTCACAAAAACGAACATGTTCTTGATAATATAAGTGTCATTATTCTCATTGCATGCGTAAAGGTGTGGGTGTGTCTGGCACTTTTCCACATGAATTAACTTTGCACTTAAATCATTTAAAGCCCAGATTTTAAATTCAGTATTTTTATGTTTACTTATCATTTATATATCGTAATACTGTAATCCCTTAACATTTGCGAGGGTCAGTTTCGCGGAAACCACCGCAGATGTCAAAATTGCGAATGTTAGACTATCCTCTACTGTATAAAAGGGGGTTAGGTTTTAAGGTTTTGTTATAAAGGTAAAACGCAATTGAAACTCAAAAATATATTTATTAAGAATTAAAAAGTACAGTCGTGGGGGAAAAAATTAAACACCCCCTACTAACTCCTCAACAAGTTATCGTAGACGAAAGTTACTTGTACCGAGCGATTGGAAATAAAGTCTACTTTTAAATGATGTATATAAAATTTGCTTAGGGGGAATAGCTTAGAAATAAAGTCTACTTTTAAATGATGTATATAAAATTTGCTTAGGGGGGGGGGGCATCTACATATTAAAATGAATCCAAACTTCATTTTTTCAATGGCAATACCCAATTTTAACGCGATATTTCAAAACTTCGGTTCAAACTATACCTAGACACCAAATTTCAAGTCATTTGAATGATGAGTGTTTGAATTATAAACAATCAAAATTTAGTTGCTTCTAATGTTAAATTACATTTTCATATTTTTATTTATATCTCCTGAAATTATGCTCCTAATGTGCTAATATTTTGTGTAGCAATGATACTAATATACCCAAACATAAATACGCTGAATTTGCAATTTTTATAATTTTATGATATGAATTATGAATTATGAAATTAATATTCGAAAAAATTATGAATTGGAACCTACAATTTTTTTTGATGGATTTAGGTTTATTAAGTCCTGCTTTATGAATATCCAAAATTTCACATTTTTCTTCCAAGTAGTTTTCAAATTATGCTTAAAAAACGACAAAATGATGGTTTAAGGGTCCGTCTATTATAGAAGCGACTAGATATATTGAAATTACTTATGCTCTCCTGTAATCTAGCAGGCTTCATTGGCTGCTTGAGTGGCGCTTAAGGTGCCTTGATCAAGAAGGGGGCTCTCTCGGTCAACAATCGAGTACCGAATTTCAATTTGGATACAGCCCTTAAAATACGCTCGTTTTAAAATAATTAATTTCTCGGAAACTTATGGTACGAATTGCATAAAAATTTGTTTTGGGGCTAATTGAAGGGTGTAGAGCTCATTTATGCTATCAGAATTGGGTATTGCTATTGAAAAAATGAAGTTTGGGTTCGTTTTAATATATAGATGGCCCCCTAAGCAAATTTTATATACATCATTTAAAAATAGACTTCATTTATAATCGTTCGGTACCAGTAACTTTCTTCTACGATAATTTGTTGAGGAGTTAGTAGGAGGTGTTTAGTTTTTTTTTTTTTTTTTTTTTTTTCCACGACTCTGTTTTTTCACGATGCTGTAAATACATTTAAATAATTATAAACATATTGCACAAAGTTTAATTGCAAGTCGATGTGAGAAAAAAATTATTGATATACGATTGTTTGGAAGAACAGACCTTTTGTTTATAAATTTCCACATAAGGAAAAGTTGCGGTCCCGATTTCTCTTTTAAATTTGAGACTCCTCACCAGTTAAGGTTCGCATTCTATTGTTTTTTCAACAAGTTGTTATTATTGAGGTTTTAAAATTTCCCAGAAAATGTTTCAGTTGCAATAAAAATTTCGAATTTAAAAAAATTTAAGATTTCTTTTATTTTTAGCATCAAGTTATATTTCTGATTTTTCGAAATTACTGATCTATATTTGCCGCAATCCGCAATACATGATTTGGAGTTCTCGGAACTTAGGCTGTACAGTACAATGCAGCAGCAGCTGTTCAGTGTCAAATAGTGTATGGAATTGCTGAAACAAAGCGAGTTTACTTTGTAAAAGATTATTTTTTATAACAGAGAATTCGCGAATAACAAAGTTAAGTATTCGCGAATGTTGAAATGCTCTTCATTTTTTTTATTTCACGAATAATCAAAACTCGCGAATGTTAAGTGTGATTGCTGTACTGCAGCATTGATTTATTTTCTAAATCATCGTTTTCATACTTAAAAAATTATATGACTCTTCTGTTTCGGATTTGACGTCTCCAACACATGAAAATTGCCTTTTGAACACTTTCCAAATACGATCGTATTTGAAATGTGGTTATGAATTTGGTTTGTCTGTCTGCCTGCAGTTGGTCCATGCTCTAACTCGAGTAAATATAGTCAGATTGCCATGAAATTGATATGTGGTTACGGTTTACTATAGCATGTTCGGTATTGAAAATAAAGTTTGTAGGACTTACTGTTCGATTGCAGGGACACTCAAAAGATTTCCGTTACATTACAGCGTATGGGAGAAAATTTTTTGTGGTGTATTTTTAATGATATTACGCTATTTTAAACATATTGAAAATTATATAATATATCACTCGGGTATATTACAACATGCTTACTGTAGAATATTATGTGCATAGAATCTATTGGTCATTTACAGAGTCACACAAAATAGTTTTGCTACAGAATGATTATGAATGATAATGAATGCAGAATGATAATGAATGCAGAATGATAATGAATGTAGAATGATAATGAAATGATACAGAATGCTAATGAATTGGTGTTTAGCCGGATATTTTACACAGTTATTATAATTGTAATGATATTAGAGACCGCAGTTTACAGACACATTTTGGGGGAGGTTTGGGTAGCTCAGGGGTGGCTTTTAAAGGGCAATCTTTAGAAAAATGTTCTCCGCTGCAACCAATACAGTAGGGGTTTATATTACAGTTAGTTGCGATGACAAACAATTTTTGACATCGATAACATCACGGGGTTTTGTTAGCGGCTCTAATGTTTTTAATTTCAGTTCTGATTTTGAATAGGGATCTGAAGCTTTATATTTCGTATAAAGTTTCATTATTTGGAAGTCCAAGAAGGAAAAGTGGAAGTAATCTAGTATCTCTTCAATTATTCATTTGGGAAATTTTGATTCTAATGAATTCTTTGCAGTATAATGTTTCTTTGATTAATTCAGTGTCAGTGGACCGAAAGTCAATTGATTAATATTTTTATGGGGAATTCTCTGTCAGGCACAATGTAATGTTGTTGTACATTATTCTGCTTAAAGTGTTCTGAGATTGAAGATTCATTTTATTACGAAAGCTGGCATAGAAATGTTTTACATATTTACCAGTAATTTTGGATTCAGTGTCGAACCATGTCGCTAGATGACAGTTCGTTCGTAAAATCAATAATATTATCAATTCCGGTGACCATAACATGTTTGGGTGTTTTTCTTCAGATTTTTGGAGAGGGGGAATTCTTTGCATTATCCAACTCCTGATCACCGACTTTATTTTTTTTTTCGGAAGTAAATGGAATAGTGCTCGTTTTGGAAGCTTTTTAGAAATAACTGCTTGGTCAGCATTTATGGCTTTTCTTTTTTTTTTCTTTTCTTTTTTTTTTTTTTTTTTTTTTTTGCTATTTACAAGAATGAAATCATCCACAACAGTGTCCAAGAATGCTATACTTATTTTATTATCTTTCTTACTACGCCAATTGACTGCAAAATTTAGAACCTCTAAAAAAGACACATCACTATTACGTTTCATATATTTATCAATTTTTTCTATAAGATTAACTACGTGCTTTTCATTATCAACTAAAATTTCATTGGGGGCCTTGAATTCCATTATGATATTTATTTATCATTTCAGAAGATTGCATTTCCGTAAAAAGAAATTTAAACCTTTGTGTGGGAATTTCATCATCCTTAGTAAAAATGTTCAGCATGATACTCCCTCTTCTGGTAAGAACAGCCAGTCTGGACCCTCTCGCCATCTCGACTTCTTGAAGGTTAAAAGGGACAATTCCACTGAGCCATACTTTACAAAGCATCTAAAATAATCTGCATGAAATTAGTTGTTTATTAAAATTAAGCTGAGTCTTCGATTTTTACTTTTGTTTTGTTTATCATTGTCAAAAAATGTCAGGAATATAATGTTGCTCTCGAACATGTGCATATTTCCTTTGACAATACAATATTCTGTTAAAAAAAAAAAAAAAAAAAAAAAAATGAAATTTCCGTCCGCCACCCCTCAGGGGCAAAAACATTTGTCCATTAAGGGTGCGTAAATGTTATAGTGTATAGGATCACGTAAATATCATTCATTGTTTCAGAAATAAACTGATATTTTTTTTTTATTTAGCTGTGGCATGGCTGGTAAATAGACGTCATTCCGCGCAGGTTGTGAATGGATGTGAGTTCTATCCCCAGAAGGACATTAATTGTTTTTTTTTTTTTCTTGCTAGGAAGCTGTATTTAAAATTTTATATTCATTTTATTTTTTTTTTTTTAAACAAACTGGGGAAAAAAACATTTTTAATTTAATTATTTCTTTTGAAAAAGATATTTTTGAATACATTGACCTTCAAAAAAATTTAAAAAAAACCCTTTTAATATATTATAATGTAAGCTTTTGTTATAAATATATCTTTTTTTTTTTCTTATAATCCATTTTACTAATCAGGACGACATTTTTAATGTTATTTTCACCTAATCTGCAAATTTTAAAACCTAAAAAACATGAAGCTCTAAATAAAAATCTTTTAGAGGAAGGTTGTTGGGAAAAAAAAGAAGTATTTAAAATACACTGACGATTCTAGATAGCTTAGTTCAGTCTAATCAAAGCCGCCTCAAGACTACAAGCCAAACACAAGGTTTCGTGACGTCACGACGCGGGGCTTAGATCAGCCGTGGAGAGCACATACGTTATTTAAAACATTAATTCTTTCCTCCATATTTCAACTTATTATCACAGCATATGGGAAAAAAAATAAAAACTTATAGTTTAAAGACGCTAATTAAGTGCTTTTTAATCAATTTCGATCAGTCGAAACAATAATAACGATAACACAAAAACAATATTTATGGAATAATATCACTGTGTCAATGAAAATGTGCATCAGAATTAAAGATACATTAAAGAAAATTCGTTCGTTAATGAAAAAAAAATCCCAAGTATTAAATTTATTTTAGTAGACAGTTTTTATTATTTATTCTACTTTGAAATTTAGAAACAATATTAATTATCTATTTGATATATATTCAAAAACAAGACATTATACAAAGAAAATAAGTTAAAACTGCTGTGAATGACTAAGAACAAAAAATCTTCTTAAAACACCATAAAAAATTTGTAAATGCGCTAGGCCTTTCGGAAGATCTGAGTCTTTCTTCGTCAGGCGCAAAAAAGACGTCCTTCTACTATGAAAGCAAAGGCAAGACTCTTATTATATATATATATATATATATATAAATTTGCAGTTTAAACACATAAATTGAATTATTTTGCTTTCAATTATTTCAAAACAAATAAATAACAATAAGTGTGCCAATCAAAACCCACATTTAAAAATTAAATTAAAGTGGAAGAAAAGTGAATGTTAAATGAAAACAAATTCAAGTTGTGTTCTATTTTTATTTTTAATTGGGCTTGAAATTATACAGTAAATATCCTATTAAATATTAAGTGATTTGAAACCTGCATATAATAAATAGTAAAATTAAAGTATATATGAAATTAAGTATTCTTATAAATAAATTTTCGTACTGTAAACTTTACTTATCAGAAATGGGTAATTTTCACATAAAATCCATTAAATTAAAAAACATAAAACTGTCATAATACTAAAACAACACAAGTTCATGAAACAGAAAATTATTATTTAGTTTTGTATTAGTTTGATATATTATGCAAGGTACAAGCAATAGATTTTTTAAAACATGTATTGACATATGAAGAGAAAAATAAAAGAAAGAAAGAAAAGACTTTCATCAATTGGAATTAAAATATTCCTAATTTATGTTCATTTTCCTCGAATGTTTAGGTAATAGCTGATAAAAAAAAAAAAAAAAAAAAAAAAAAAAAAAACATCGAAAAACACAAAAACCTTCCACGAAAATATTTCATTTCCAAAATAATGTTGTGTGGGTTCTTAAATGTTTGTTCACATCTTTTAAGCTTAAAATAATCAATTTTTATGAGATGAAAAGTATTTCCTGACTAGATCTAAAAGTAAATTTATAATTATAGAATAATAATTTTATTTATTGTTATTTTTAATTAAACATTAAAATGTATATGAAAACACATAGGATTTTTGCGAAGAAGGTGTGTGTGTGAGTGTGTTTGGGGGTGGGGGGGGGGACTACTGTTTTGCATAAGGGTACTAACAACCCTTCCTCTAGTCTTGTAAATAAATTGTTTACAGTTGTGGCAAAAATAGAGAGATTCAAAAACATTATCCCCATAGCTCTATTTACACAGTACATAAGCATTTATAATTTAACAAAAAATTATAAAAAGAATTTTTATTAAGATAGCAAACGTTTAAGATTTAAAAAGAACAATAAATTGATACAAGTATATCGATCGGGGTTTGCTTTAAAACAAGATAAAAATGCTATGTATTCACAGCGACTTTTATGAAAATTTCTAGAATATTTAAATTTTTAAGTATGAATATATATATATAAATTTGTTGTCAAATTAAAGTCCAACTAATTAATTCTGCATACAAAATAACCCGAGTTACTATTCACACAAGTGTCTTTTAATAAATGGGCGTTAATTAAAGGTCACTCAAATGAATTAGAGAAAACATAACAAATTATCACGATTTAGGGATGTTTGCCATTTTAAATTACTGCTCTATGTGGAAAGAAACAGAACTACAATAATATAGTTTCGTTTTGAGATACGGTATTATTGATAGAATCGTACTAGGATTTGCTAGTTAATTTATTTCAAAGAAATTAAAAATAAAAGATTTTGAACACAAGAAATAAAACTTGTGCTGATAGCATATAAATATAATTTGAAAATAAAACTTACCTTGAAAAAATATGCTATTAGGCTAAATAAAACGCACGTGCACGTAAAATAGCAAGATACAGAAATTCAAATGTTCGGGGCTGGCGCGTTGGCAGTTAGCCAGCCCCAGGCTGTGACGTCACATGTGGGGGGATGAAGGGCGTGTCTGGCTTGTAGTCTTGAGGCGGCTTTGGTCTAATTTATCAGTATTTATCTTAGACAACGTAAAATAAGTAAATACTTTGTTCTACGAATTACATTGATGAAAATTGATGAAACGAAAAAAAAATTCCAATCATTCTTGATGCAGGATAGGGATACAGCTGTTTTGTCGCACACTAGAAACATTAGTGTCACGTGATTAGGTCTCATTGTTCCGGGGGGAAAATCAGAAAATATAAATTCGTGTAAAGTTAGATAAAAATTAATTGATTCAATAAAGTTACAAGTGTAATAAATCCTAAATATTTTTGAAAATGCTGAAATCAAATAAAGTTGTTTATCTTATTATTTATTTGTATATATATTAGCATGCTAAGATGGCCTGCAATTTCTCGAAAATTTGTGTATTATGATCTATTAAAACTTGTAATAAAAAATACATAATAAAGAAAAAATCGTCTACAGGAAAGTCGCAAAGAGTAAAATTTAAAAAATATATAAACATATAACATTGCATATAGATATATAAGAATTCCATGTAACACAAATTCCAAATTTTTCCACTAAACGAAGAATGTTTTCTTATCCTAATTTCTAGAAATCTCTCCAGTCTCGATTCTAAAAAAGGAAACTAACACTGCTGCTGCAGCTGCCATATTTGAATTTATTGTGACCATTTTTGCTCGAGATTGAGAAAACTGTAACATAACTGGCAGTTTTATGGTGAAATGATTTATCAATTCGTTGAAACAGACAGTTTTTTAAATAGGAAAAATTATTTTAAGTGCTTTTTAATGATTAAATATTAAATCAGTTAAGACAGTTCAATTATAGGATCACAAACTATGCAGAGAAATTTAACCAACTTTTGTATGCTTATACTTGTCTAGATTATGGTACGCAGAGCTTAGTCATCGCTTAAATATGTTTAATACTTTTTTCAATTTCGAATTCAAGACTTCATTATCGAAAAAGAGATTTAATTAATAGTTTGAACTAGCTGTTTTCATCTACCTTTGCCAGATTTTCTCTGCATTAGTTCTTGAGATAGAGCTGTTGCGAAATCGTAAAAAATACACCATAGCAATGTCACCTGTTGAGCTATATGCACCAAAAACTAATCAGCATCAATTTATATCAGGGACAAACTGAATATAATTTTTTATTAAATTCCGTGCATTAATTCTTGAGATAAAGCGCCCACAAAATTGGTGTCACATACATACAGACAGACAAACAGACTCGCTGACAGACATTTTGTAAAAACATATTTCTTGAAATATCTGACCCTTAAAATGTGTAAATCCGTCAAAAATCGGAATTCGAAAATTTTCACGAATCCAATACTTTCTTCTTGTAAAGATAGAAAAAATAAAAGTATCTCTCGAGTTACATTTAACACATTTCATCTTTTCAACTTTTTATCTTTTGAATTTTGAACTAAACTTATAATTCGATAATACCAGGCCGATCTAGGAAAAAAGGGGAGAGTTTCAGTTGACATCTCGGGAGCCCCCTTCCAATTTGTATCTTCTACACCTCTTTTATTGTTGCATTTACTAAACAAATTGCTGTAATTGAAACTAAGAAAGTAAAAATGGAAAATATTTCCATAGTTAACAAAAATATAAAGTAAACTTTAAAGTAATGAAATTGGAAAATAAGATAAATTAAAATTATTGTTCTGCCCTAAGCAATAGAATTTCTTATTAGTGTTATTTTCTGTTTTAACTTATTTTGCTACAATAAAGTATTTAAACTTCGTCTAAAATAAACGAAGTACATTTAATTTGTTATTAGATTTTGAACGTTATTTGAGATTTTGTAATTTTGCAGCTATACTTCTTTTCTCAAAATGTTTAATCTAAAATGTCTTAGAAAAAAAAATACTTTTTTTTATAAGCGTATATCTAATGAAAATACTGAACCAATTTAAAGCTAATTGAGACAGTTTATTGATCCTTTAAGTGTATTGGATAATCTCTTTAATGAAATATGTAGCTCTTACAGTTAGTTTACAGGTGACAGAAAAGCTTTTGCAGACATTTGTACTCACGTAAGTGTTTTTGATTTTTTATATAAATAAATTTCGTGCACATATGTCAAAAATTGTAAGGTCGTGGGGAAAAAAAGTAAAACACCAACTACTAATTCTGCAACAAATTACTGTAGAAAAATGTTACTGGTACTAAGCGATTGGAAATAAATCCTAAATTATTTATATAAAATTTGCTTAGGGAGTCATATACAAGTCAAAATAAACCCAAAATTCTTTTTTTTCGATAGCAATGCCCAATTTCGACACCATAAATAGATTCTACATTCTTCAATTACCCTAAACCCAAATTTTCATGAAATTCGAATGATTAGTTTCCGAGAAATTAATTATTTCTTGCCAATATGAGCATTTTACTCACTTAATATGTTTCAACTATTGTTAGCACAAATGTTTCAATAAAATGGGTAAAATATATTTTTTTCAAACTATGCTTTTCTGGACATCGTAGAACCATTATTTCGACGTTTTTTCTCATAGTTCAAACACTATTTGAAAAAAAAAAGGAAATTGAGAATTCGCATAAAGCAGGACATAATAAATATTAATCAATCAAAAAAAATTGTAGGTTGTAATTCATATTTTTTTTAATATTAATTTCATAATTCATATTATAATAATTTTTAAAAGTATAATATCAATGCTATTATATTTGGGTTTCTTAATATTATATCCAAACAAAAAATTATCACATTAGGATTATAATTTCAGGAGATAATAATAAAAATATGAAAATGTAATTTAACATTAGAAGCTCTAAACTTTGAATATTTATAATTCAAAAACTTATCATACAAATTTTTTTTAGGTGCGTTCGTAATTATATAAATACGTAGCACATGCAGTCGTCGTTCGGTCCGTCTGTCTGTCTGTCCGTCCGTCCGCATATAACAGAGTAAAAACTACCCAACCGAATGGTCGGAAACTTTAAATATATAATTGCTGCAAAATTTTGTCGAGCCACTTAAAATTTTATGAAAATCGGATGTATAGTTTAATTACAGGGACATTCAAAAGTTTTCCTTTACATTACGGCCAATGAGAATAAATGATTTCAATTGCATTTTACTGATGTTACAACCTTTCGAACAGAATGAAATTGATATGCACCTGTCAAGTGCACTAAAATATACGTTCAGTACAATATGCGGTGCAAAAAATATTTATAAATCTAGTTATAGTACGAACGCACCTCATTTGCCCCGTTTGACGTGCAATTTCCAACTTGTTACAAATTGTCTCCTTAAATTTTAAGAATGTAAAAAATCCCTATACACATTGAAATCTCCATTTGATGAAATTTTATCATCTTCTGAAAAATACCTAAAATTTACGGATATTTTTTTTTTTAAACGCACCTCCTAGGCACCTGACGTCTACTTTCTGATGACGAAAACCGTATTTTAATACACTGTAAAAAAATTTTTTTTTAAATCTCTTAAATTGACAGAAAACTGTCAATTTTGACGCGAGTGAAGAACTGCTTAATTTACAGAAAATATCTGTAAAGTTTCATTAAAACAGTTTTTTCTGTAAAAAATACAATTTTTTTTTTTGTAAAAATTACAGATTGTTTTTACAGTGTAATTATATTAGGTAATGAGTCATCACGCTTCAAATTTTTGAGATAGGTTAACATGGATTTCGCGATGGGAGAATTTTAGTGAAATGGCCCCTTAACTGCTGAGCCAGAAATCGTTGCATACTACTGAATTACCGCTCAATCGAAAGACGAATAAAAGGCTGGATTAACTCTAGGATCTGTTTTCGGTACTAAACTTTTTGTAGAAGTCTATTATAATTAACCTTTTTTAACTCAACAATTACAATTTGAAAAATATTTATTAAGATGTTAGAATACATCCATTTAAGCATATAAAAAAATTAGAATATAAAAATACAAAAAATTATCGATTAAAAAAACCTTTCTTCAATTGTGCAATAAACAGAAAATTATATACTGCCAATTTTCTAATACAAAATCGTAAATTATACAAACTTATGATTGTAATAAATCTATTTTTGGAAGATTCCAGCCTTTTTTATTTAAAAAACATACTGAGTTCATATTAGCATTAATGATGCGAAACTGTTCAAATGATAAACAAAACGTTGGCAAGAAAAATTAACTCAATACCGCCGTCTGTGGAAAATTCTATGAGCATTTTTATTAACTGATGTATTGGGAGATAGTAACAATATATAAAATCATATTTTAAAGGCCAATGTATAAGTAACATTCATTTTTGTGTATTTCGCAGATCTGCAACAAGGTGAAATAAATACAATTCACCTATACAAAAGCCTTTAGCGATAGGTTCTTGGTCTTCAAATGAAGCAAAATTTCATTAGTATCCATTCATTAGATATTCATTAGTATTTCATTAGTTAAACTGGAAATTAAAAATTAAACCGTAAAAAATGAAAAACTCAGCCGTCTGTGAGACCCCTAACAGCATTTAAGGATTAATAAGACTATACAGAATGAAAAAAAAATATATTTTTGTAATTTCTCATAAGAAATTTAAAAATGTAAAAGTATTTCATGGTTAAAGATTTAACATTCGAGTGGGACTCCGACTTATAATGAGCTTTAAGGTATTAATTTCAAATTAAGGGGCTATACATATATAACGTTATCAACTTTTTGGTAATTTTAGACCCCCCTCTTACGATATCATACGTTATCATTCCTCGAACTCCCTCCCCCACCCTAATGATATCTTTATCAATGTCTAAAAATTCTTTTGATTGTTGCAATCAGCTTTCTTTTGTTTGCAGTGATATACAGATAAGGTTACACATTTATTATTTGCATACTTTATTGATTCAAATGAAGAGAAATCAATAAAATATCACTATTATAAATGTAATAATTTTATATCAAAGAAAACTTAAAAAAGAAATAGTTACTATTTAAAAGTATGTAATAATATTTTTTGTACATAATGCATTCAATAGTAATACAGAAGAACACCACTAATCCGAAATTCCGGTTAATCCGAACCGATTTTATTTTCGAAAATTATACTTGAACAGATTAACTAAAAAGATTTACTTATGAAATTTTCCGGATTAAAAGATGAATGTCGGGGAAAATGTGTAGAAGCTAGAATTAAACAAAAAATGACAGTAAAGTACGTTTTTTAATTTTTAAACAGCTTGAATGGAATAAAACAATACTCAATAATGTAAAAGTATAACATATGTACACGAATATAAAATGAAAACGTGCACTGTAGGCCTACTGGTAGAAGCCATCTTCAAAAAATCTCGAATATCAGTTTGTTTGCCAGTCACTATAAAATTATTTTTTTAATGCAAAAAGTATTTAATTCAGATGATAAAAATTTATTTTATTTTATTTTTTTTTTTTTAACAATTTGATTTCACGAACTATCTACAGAAATGTTTTTTCTTCCCTCCTCGTCGACATGGTGACTGAACCATTTATAGATTCGAAATTTTGAACCTTTTGTAATTTGTTGTTACGTAATTCATCATTCTGAAGTTCCATTGGATTATTAGAAACATCAGGAGTGATTAAACAATGACTATTTTTTCCGAAAACTATTTTTTCCGAAAATCGTGCCGGACTATCCAGCATGCCGGACCTTAGGATACCCGATTAGAGGATGTCTATTGTACTACTGAGTTCTTATAACTCACATTTTTTTAGCACTTATCTTTTTCTTTTCTATTTTTATCGGAATTTCAGATAATTCGAATTTTTGTAATCCGAACAGGCAACCGGTCCCAATTAGTTCGGATTAGCGGGGTTCTACTTAATGCCTTCTTACACTTGCCACCACAAGGGGATGGGGGCGGGCAAGCAGAACTTTTTATCAACAAAACAGGTGTACAACATTCTTTCTCTTTTCTTTTCAGGTAAACACAAGTATCATTTCAAACCTACTTCGCAATTGCTTTCTCGAACAGTGGATTATATATGCATACGCATATGACAAAATAATAGTAACGCCAAACGTTGAGGCATTCCATGTTTTGGAATTAAATAATGTTATAATCCTTTAATGATTTTAATAATAACATTGTATTTTCATAAAAATAGATCAGACTAAAGAAGATCGCTGACTTTTTTTTATGTAAAGAACTAGTCACAAATAAAAAGAGATAATTTTGATGTAAAAAACAAATTACAAATAATGAGAGAAAATTTTGATTGGATCAAAAATGATAACGATATCAAAAGACAAATCCCCTCCCCTCTAGAGATAGCTTAAGATACCATGCGCCAGAGCCCCCCTCCACCCTAAAGTGATAACGTTATATATGCACAGCTCCTAAGTTCTAAATATTTTGGGAGAATATGACTTGATTTTTACACCACTTTTATTTTGAAAACTCGAGAAATGTAATGAAAGTAATCCAAAGTAATGTAATAACTTTGAAAATCGCATAAATGGAAATTATATACAGGAAATTATAATCCACGACTACGGGTTTTACTTTGATATTAATTTCTAAATATTTAGAGAGAATGTGGTATGAATTTTTGCACTTTTTTTTTTTTTTTTTTTTTTTTTGGTAATTGTTACTCCGTTAAGGGGACAAAGGACTTTCAAACTCTACTTTTTGTTTATCTTTTTTTTTAATTGCACTTATAGCTTACAGAAAATCAACAAACTGAGATATTTTAACCCATTTTCGACCAAAGGTGCGTAAACGCACCATTTCAATAAATATTTTTTTATTACGACTGTGACGAATATTTGTCACTAATTTTATTTTTCTGCTACTTTTAAGCGTTAAGACATCTATAAAATATCTGTAATTCAATTGGAGTAAACACTTTCTGAATTCACACACAGAAATTTTCAAAATACACTAGTCTTTTAAAATTGAAACGATTATTGACAAATTCGACTTTTTGAAAATGTATAATTATTCCACTTGAGATTAATCATATGTTTTTGTAATGGATTAAAGTTGAAAGTTCTGTAAATAAAATAGTAATAAAACAAATGTCATAAAAATTTTTTTTTAAATTATTGATTTTAAATTCAATAGTGCGTTAGCGCACCATTTATCCTTTAGCGCATGAAAATGCCGAATGCATTTTATTTCTCAAATAAAATATTATTTTCCATGCACGAAAATTTTTTTTGTCTTAATAAATGTAATTTAAGCATATTTCAATGAAAATAATACCACATTTTATAAAATTTTTATGCTTGGCCTAAAATGGGTTAATGCAACAAAAACTAATATTAGCTTAAAGGATTATATTAATTATATTTAAGGGAGCCCAAGTAAATTAAATTATGAATAAAAGTAACATGATACAATGCTTAGCATGCTTTCCCGAACATAAATTTTAAGGGAGACGAGACCAAACTGGTTGCCAAGGGCGGCTAGTAAAACAGAAAATTGAAACACATAAAATATTTTTTCAATGATACATTAGAAAATACATGGAATTTCCATAAAAGCTTTTTATTTCACACCAAACGTGAAAAATTTAAAAAAAAAAACTAAGATTTTATGAATGCTGTTTACCCCCACCAGATTCATGCATGCAAATCATTGATAGAATTCGATATGAAAAATAAATATTTCCCAGTTTTGTAGAATGGTATGCGCTATTATTATAGAGCATCTGAAATACGTAAAGATTTTTTACGAGAAATAATATTTTGTGAACTTATACGAAGAGAAAAAGAAAGGGGAAAATTTAAATTCTAATATATCCCTGCGTACGCATTTGTGAAATTAAACTCACCTATTCTTATGACATAAATATTATTCGAATAAAAATTAATAAAATGCATATGGCTGCATGGCATACCTGCAACAAAATCACTTTTAAAAAGTTCTTAGTGAAAAAATGAATTATTCGTAACAGACATAAATACATAAATGCAAACAAATTATTTGCTGAGCATACTATTCCTAATCTGCTATTCTGAAATTTTCACTGGAACTACTTATTACCCGACTGCCAAGAAAGGTTATGTGTTTCACGCGTATCTGAGTATGTGGATTTCTTTATACTCACGGAACATCCCAACGGCTGGATGGAATTTAACGAATGAGCACTGTAAAAAAAAAAAAAAAAAAAAAAAAAAAAAAAAAAAAAAAAAACGGACTAAAAAACGGAAATACTACTGGCAATCTAGACGCCAGTACTATTTCCGTTTTTTTACGGAAATTTTTCCCCATAAATTACAGAAAAATTTCCGTTTTTCTGATTAAAAACGAAAGTTTATGTGTAATTTATGGGAAAAAATTCCCGTAAAAAAACGAAAATAGTACTGGCGTCTAGATTGCCAGTAGTATTTCTGTTTTTTAGTCCGTTTTTTTTACAGTGAGGGCTCTATCGATTCGTCTTAACCGTCCAATGGTTATAGACAAGGTATAAATTTTTATAAGGTTTCTATAAATTCAAAATGGTGGCCGTAAAATACAAAATGGCGGTAGAGACGAAAAAGATTTTTTACGCACCATATTGTGTGACATATCATTGGATAGAACATTCAAAATGAAGACGATGTTTTAGTGACTATTTTACAGTCAGAAGCTCCGTGTAAATACACAACCTAGAAGTTGTGTAGGTAGGATCTCTAGCTTTACTGCAACTCTAACCATCATAGACATCTATAGTCCTCATCAAAACAGTGTTTATAGATAGGAACTAACAATTAAACAGAACTTAAAAGTCATCAATACAAGTAAATAAAAAAATAGGTAAGTAATATAAAAAAAATAGTTTCACATTTGATGAGAAATAATTAATTAGTTCGCTTTTTACTCAGTCGGGTTTTTTGATTTTTTAAATTTAATTCTTACTTGTTATTTAAGAGAACAAGGGACCTTCAAACTCATTTTACTGTTAGTTTATTTTAAAATGCACTTTAAATACTATTCGAGGGCATACTTTATGAATTATGGCATATATTTATCACGCAAGAAATCAAAAGAAAAAAGAATTTCGGGGACAAAAGTAAAGAACTTACCTGAATATTTTAAGCGTTATGAAGAACTTTTCAAAATGCTCTTTGCGCATTCCATATCAAAATCTCCAATATTTTTCATGCCAATTTGGTTTACATATACAAATAAACACTGTGCATAGTTTATAAAACTAAATATAATGGGAAAAGTTAAAGGTAGTTAAGTGCATATGATGTATATGATAGTACATGGTAGTTAAGTGTATATGATGCAGAAATGCTGAAATTTTCATAAAATTTAGAAAATACTTTTTTTCTTACCTGTATATTGAAATATATAAAATTCGAATCACAGTTTGTTTGTTTGTTTGTTTTTTTGTTTGTTTTGTATGTAAACCAAACTGGCATAAAAAAAATATTGGGAATTTTTATTGATATGGAAGGCGCATGGGGTATTTTGAAAAGTTCTTCATAATGCTTAAAATATTCAGGAAAATTCCTTATTTTCCCCCCCTTTAATTTTAATCCCTTATTAAATTTGTCTTTATTTCTTGTGTGATAAATATATGCCATAATGCATATAGTGTGCCCTTGAATAGTATATAAAGTGCCTTTTAAAAACTAACAAAAATCAGTTTGAGGGTTCCTTGTTTCCTTAAAATTTCAACTACCAAGTAAAAAAGAATAAACCAAATATATAAAGTAATGTTAAAAAAAGTAATTGGAAAATCGGGTAAAGGAAAAAAAATCTCCCCTAAGCAATGGAATTTTTTATTAGCTTTATTTTGCTTTTTACTTTTTTCAGTAGGATAAACATCATTAAACTTCGTCCGAAATAAACGAAATATATTTAATTTGTTATGAGATTTTAAAGTTTATTCGAGACTCTGTTATTTTGTATCTATATATCTTTTTTTTTTTTTTTTTTTTCAAATCCTTTTAATCCAAAATGTTCTGGAAAAGGAAATTGCTTTTTTTTTATGAGCGTACATTTAATGAAAAAAAAATCATGAAATCTAACGTTCTTGGTGATTTAAAAACAAAAGTTTACCTAAAGGTTTATGTATTAATTTCGAAATTTATTTTCTTAATTCCATTTGTAACTCCCATAAGGTTACCGATTTTAAAAATAAAATGTTAAAAGCTACGTAATTTATCTAGATTTACTCAGCCTTAAATGCGTTGCATTATTATACTAATTTATATCTTAAAATATTGAAATTTTATGCCAGACGTATAATACTTTTCTTTCCGTTCAGTAATCCATTAAAGTTTTGTACTGTTGAAATTTAAGTTCTGTTTAATCATAATTTTGTATGGATGTTTAATATTTAAAGCTTTATAATTATTGTTATTATTTAAATCTGCTTAAAGTACAATAATCTCTCACTTATACGTCGGTGCAAGGGACTGATGAAAAACGACACATGAACAAGAGAGACGCATAAATGAAATTCAAGTAAAAATTAAATTAATCCCTCTTCTTCCCCCTACACTACAAGTAACAGGTGCGAAGAGGTGTGGCCAAGGAATGCAGCTTCCAATTATTGTTCAGAAAACAAAGACAAAAGATAAACAATTGGCTTTCCTTTTACAAGCTGATGTGATTTTTTTTAAGCACACGTGTACAATAGGAAGAAATTTTAATGGAAACTTGAAATTTCTCCGACTCCTAAGTGAGAGATGCGTTTAACGTTGCCGCGCATAAACGAAAACAAATAACATTGCGTCGCTATATGTTTATCCGGGACTATCGAAAATCGACGTATAACTGACAGAGAAGCACAAAAGAGTGTCATTATCCTTATTATTATGTCATTTTCCTGGCTTCTATAAATTTCAAATAAAACTGAACATTACACTGAATTTGAGGTACTATAGAAGAAATATGTTCCTTTAAAAAAAATTTAAATGTTATATCTAAAAATAAAAAAACAAGAATGTGAAAAAAGTTTTAGAATGAAATTGTCATTAACCTGGCGGTCATTATCCTGGCATACATATGCCAAGAAAATGACACATAATTATAATTACATAAAAAGGAACTTAAGCTTTTCAAACTTTAACAATTTTACATATAAATTCCTTTATTCAGCTGCTCATCCAACATTTAAAAAAAAAATCGGAAGCTTTCAAACGATTTAAATTTTCAAAATTTCACATTTTGTGATATTTACCCGTAAATATAAATAGTAAAAGCATATTTCAGTTTTAAGACTTAAAACACACGCTTTTATTTTATGTAAAATGACGTCATCCGCATCCGCTGAAGAATTCTTCATTTGCAATCCAGTCTTAAACAACATCGACAGTAAAGTAAGCATATGGCGTCACTATCACTGAATAATACACAAATACAAAAAAAAAGAGATGTCGTCATTCAAGAAACTCGACCAAAAAGAATTGGCTATCTAAGGATTCATATTCCTTCATTTGTTTGTAATATTAATATAGATACTTAAAATTAAATTTGGTTTATAATAGCTCCATGTTTTATCAGAAATCATTCATTTATATTTTTTTCAAAATAGCACGCATTTTAATTACATTTTTTAAAAGTTGTTATGAGAAATCGGCAACAAATAGATGTAATTACTATTTTCGAACTATTTTTCCTTTACTTTCTACAGAAATGGAGTACTTGAGTTGCCAAAATTAAACAAATGGCGCTAAAAAATGAACAAAAAATATTCAAAACAAATTGAGAAGCAGTTTTTAAACAAATTGCATTTAAAAGTACTTTTTTTACAATACGACGATATAAAAATTGAAAATGTGCGATGCTTAAAAGTTTAAAAAATTGCAGTAGAGTACTTAACCGTGCAATGATACATCTGCTTTGTTTTACGGCTAGCTTATACAATGGAACGTTAATTTTTAGAGATGACATTTTAACAGCTGGGAGTAAGAAATAGCATACCGGTGGCTAAAAAACAAAGAATGCGTGGGAAATGAAAACAAGCGTTTAATTGGCATAACAATTACAGCATGTGCTCAAATGTGCAACCACCAAAATCGATACAAGCCTGGAAGCGACTAGCAAGTGACTGGCGTATCCTTTCAAAGAATTCAGGTGTCTCATTTATGAGGAACCAACTGAAACTGATGAGGAGCTCATTGTAAGACTTTCAGTCACTGCTACAACTGTTCGTAAAACAGCTGTCTAACTCGCAAAAATATTGCTGAATTGACATTAGGGCCGGGAGGCGTCTACCTACACAAACCATCACCTCATCGATTTGAAATTTTAGGATCAGTTAAAACTCCATTCGCATATTAAAATGCAACTGGTCTGCCAAGTCATAGTTTGGTGGAAAATACCTGCAGACCCGATGGTTTTAATGGTTGACTGGTTCTTTCATTATATTCCTTTGTAATGTGTACATGTGATTGAGAGAGTCCTTCGTAATTTTAATTTTCTTGTTATTTGAATTGTGGGTTTATTAAGTACTAATTTTGTACGACTTTAACACAGGGTTCGTGCGCATCAAGAGATTCAGGTGATTTTAGGTGTTTTAGTACCGAAAATTTCGTAAAGTATCGGTCGCTATATCTGAAGATGGAATTTTGTTTCATTAAATAAGGCAAATATTTCTTTACGAAAAATCTGGTAAAAGGTCCTTGAAGCGTCTTTGACTCTGTTAACAAAATGTTATCTCTTTTATAGTTTATTTTAATAATAATACACAAATTTATTAGGTACTCAAATTATTATTTTTTCCATTTTGTTTAGAATTTCAATAGAAATAATGTTTTCGTACAAGTATGTGACGTATTATTATACCCCCCAAAAATTGGATCATTGGTGACTCCCACTTTGTGATTATTCGATAACAGTCTTGTGATTCCAATATAAATAAGCATGGCACGTAGAATGCCTCTTCTCTAGCCACAAGGACATCGAATTACAGAGGATAAATAAGAAGGACTTCCTATTCTTTTGGATTACATCCCACCTCGCATCACGATTTCTATATAAAGTTAAAAACGACGTAGTCAAAAGAAAACACGATATGCTTAACGAAAGAAGAAAACGAAGAAGAACCTGAGATTTTATCATTGCGTTTTCCTGTAGCCAAATGTATGAAAACTTGAAAAAATGGGAGCAGGAAAACACAATGCTAAACCTACCAGTTAACCACTAAAATCGGGTCTGCCGGTGATTTCCTCCAAGATACGACTTAGCAGACCAGTTGCATTTTAATATGCTAATCATGTTCAATCTAATCTTGAAATTCCAGATGTCGAATCGATGAGGTGATGGTCTGTACAGACGCCACCCGGTCTACATGCAATTGATCTATATTATTTAGAAGAACTATATTATGATCGGAATAGAAAATTAAGTGCTTTACATTTAATTTTTTCTTTGATTTAGAAAGACAGCCAAAATAATTCTGTTACATTGCGGTCGAAGGGGAAAAATCGTTTGTGAAATAATAAAAGTAAATAATAATAATAATAATAATAATAATAATAATAATAATAATAATAATAATAATAATACAGATAACATATTACTTTTCAGGTTCTTCTTCGTTTCCTTCTTCCGTTAGGGGGAACAGGATCTTTGAGTTTGTCAAAATAATCAAAAACATCGCCTTATCAAAGTATCAAAACACAAAGAATATGCAATTAAGATTTTTTTTTCCCTTTCTGCCTAAAGAATATATCCTTAACTTCATTATCCAGAAAATAGATGTTGTATGTACAAAATAAATATTTGAATTTTAAATTTAAAAATTCATTTGACTAATGCATGATTAAGTCCTGCGCGCATGATAAAATTCTAAATTATGCATATAGAAAACAATTTTTTAACAAAATAAATCCACAACACATCTATTTCTAACTTAAATCCAAAATATACACAAAAAGTATTGTTTAAAATTGAGCAAAAATTTCAAAAAAAATTTCAAGTTTTCAAGTGCAAAAAAAAAAAAAAAAAAAAAAAAACAGATATGTGTATTTTATTTTTTTTTAGCATGTAGACTATAAAGAAGCACATATTTAGTTTTTTTTTTTTTTTTTTTTTTTAGCTTACAATAGTTTAAAAGTAACAGCGCGCGCAGTCTCCAAATTTACTAATCTGAGAAAATGCACTTTAAAGTTTCAATATCTATGGACATTCAATTATACTCATCGTCTATAAATGATTATAACTCAAGAAATAATGCATATTTTTGCATATTATTGAGAAAATCTAAAACCTTCAGAATAAAATAAAAACCTAAAACTTATTTTTTGAAAGTTTAAAGGTGCTGTTGCGCATATCATGTTTTTTTTTTTTTTTTTTTTTTGACTACGTCATGTTTAACTTTTTATAGAAATTGTGATGCAAGATGGGATGTAATCCATAATAACAGAAAGTCATTCTTATTTGCTGTAATTCGATGTCCTTGTGGATGGATAGAGAAGAGGAATTCTACGTGCCGTGCTTATTTATTCTGGAATCAAAGACTTATCGAGAGACAATAATCACAAGGTGGGGGGTCACCAATGATTCAATTTTTTTTTTTTTTTTTTTTTTTGGGGGGGGGGGGTATAATAAACCGTCACATACTTGTGCGGAAACATTATTTTTATTAAAATTCTACACAAAATGGAAAAAATAATGATTTGAGTACCTAATAAATTTGTGTATTATTACTAAAATTTTTGTATAAAAATTTGTGTATTACAGTAGAACCTCGATTATCCGAAGAAATTGCGACCGACCCTCTTTCGGAAAATCGAAATTTTCGGATAATCGATAAGGCTTCCATTTTAAGATTAAAGAGAAATATATATGCAATATTTCTTATTATGATAACAAGTGCTTAATAAAAATAAATCAATATCAAAATAGAAACAAGAATAAATTAGCTGAATTTTAATTTTGAAATTAAGTACCTTTTACATATATCACAACAGTTTGAAAAAATGTTTTGTTTGTCGCAGTTTCGATAGCCTTTGCTTTGCTTTGAAGCTCTATCACGGAGTTTTTTAATATTAGTTCACCAATATCGCAACCTTTCTGCTACTCCAGCCATGCCAAACCTTTTTCAAAAGATTTAAAAGCTTCGGAATTGCTAATTTGTTCGTTTTCTTCGTTCCACTCCGCAGCTTACGGGATCTCAAGTTAAATTCGAAGGAACTCTAAGAAAGAAGATAGAAAATATTTATATGTACTTGTAGTTCAGTAAGGACGGCTTTGACACAATGAATATGATAGTTTTAAAAAAATAAAAAAAAATAAAAAAAAAAAGCTTTCAAAATGGATTTTCTATTTTCTACACAAGGAACGGGACAATAAAAAAGCAGCTTTAAAAATGTATTTCAGTTAACCGAGAGTTTTGGTTAAAAGAGTTTCGGATAAAAGAGGTTCTACTGTATTACTATAAAAGAGATAACATTTTGTTAACAGGGTCAAGGACGCTTCAAAGACTTTCAAGGACCTTTTACAAGATTTTTCGTAAAGAAATATTTGCCTTATTTAATGAAACAAAATTCCATCTTCAGGTACAGCGATCAGTATTTTAACAAAATTTCTGGTACTAAAACACCTAAAATCACCAGAATCCCTTGATGCGTACGAATCCTGTGTTAAAGTCATACAAAATTACTACTTAATAAACACACAATTAAAGTCACAAGATAATTAAAATTACGAAGGTCTCTTTCAATCACAGGTACACATTACAAGGGAACATAATGATAAGAGCCCTCCTTCTGGTGTCCCGGGCGACCCCAACTTTGACATTTCAGAGTTATTTTTAATTATAATTATATTTTACTTATATCTAATTTTTGACAAACATGTACTTCTTTCTGTGTATCTATACTTGTAAGACAATACAATCGAGTTATCCTTTCCATGTAGTAAATATGAAATTTTCTGATACAGCGCTTTAATCTCTTCAGTGTTTACTTTTTAATTTGTAGCAAGTGATCTTAGTAAATCCGACATAGAAATGTTATCCATCGATGTTAACCTAGATCAGGCCTGTCCAGACTTTCTGTTACCAGGGGCGCGCTTTAACTGTTAGCAAACAATGAATATATATATATATAAATATATATATAGTACATATAAATATATGTATTTATAAATATATGTATATATTTATATTCTTTATATTTTTCATTATATTTATATTCTAACTTATATATACATATATATAAATAGTTAATTTAATCGCCCTTTTATTTATTTATTTATATATATATATTTATTTTATTTTATATTTACTCAGTACTCATTACCTTTATACTCATTATTTACTCACTACCTATTTTTTCATTCTACTTTAAATAAATGTTAATTTAAGTCATTTCGTGATTTCTTCAATTAATTTCATTCTTTTTTATGGGTATAGATGGCAGCACTAAACATTTTGTTAAAATCAAGTTACAATTTAGTTTTCCTTTTTCACACCAGATGGCAACATTTTTTTGGTTTCAGTTTCAGTGACTCAACTCCTGGCCACATGTTTTAATACTCTTAAATCTGCTTGCATCCTCACATGTTATCTGAAGTTTGGATCCTAGTATGTAATTGAGGTATTGCGCTCTAAAAATTTTTTATATTTTGTGTGAGGTTTATCTTTCTTTAGATCTTTTGGTTTTTTATCATTTATATTCTTTTATGATGCGCTATTAGGAGCTAAATTTTGTCATTTTAGGCTTAATGCCGACAAAAATGGATGAAATAACGCATCTTCACTATAAATTAACATGCAAACTCCTCTGATGACTCTGTGGGTTATTCATACTTTCTTATTTTACATACTGGTTTCCTATGTTCATGTATTGTTCAGCTTTAGAATTTTACAATTTGTTCATATATTTGTGATTTCTCCTTTATTATTATTATTATTATTACATACTAGCAGACCCGCCCGGCGTTGCCCGGGGTTTGTAAATAATAACCTTAAACAAAACTTAAGTTTGTATGATTTTATATCTTTGGAAATTCTTTTAAATGAACCTCATTTTGGAGGCCCCATTGCCTTCCGCAGCGTCTAATGTGTTTCCATCAAACTTCTTTCCGAACGAATCTGTAATCTAGATCCCCACTACATATGGCAACATTTACCGGAAGTGCCACACGAGCCGGAGACTATCGAAAACCAAGTTGAGTGAGACAAACCTCGTAGGAATCAAGCCCACAGAAACAAAAAAAAAGAATGCACCATTAATGTTAGAAAATGTTGGTAACTAAAGTCTAAGATAAAATTTCATAATACAGAAAGTAGCTGAATTGTAATCTAAGTTGAAGGAAGCAAATACCGTTGAAATTGGGCCCTTAAACCCGAGGAAATAACTCGCCACCAAGCGGTGGAAGATGCCTTCTCAACCTTGTAAATTTCATGAATTAATGTTAGCATTAACACGATATTTAATAAACGGGTGAAATCCCTTATCTAAAGTTAACTTTAAAGTAACGCGATTTTTAATTTACGGCTGTAGTGAGTAGACGTAAGTTAATGCTGAAAAAGGAGATTAATGTTCGAAAAATGTGGTAGCTAAGGTATAAAGAAAGACCGGGCCCTCGTGGCCAGGGTCTTAACAGGAATGTAGTTGGGTATAACAAAACTTTTTAGGGGTTTTAAAGTAGCTGGAAGACGCTAAAACTATTTTAAAGAAAATTGCAATAGAATAGGATACTTTTTAAAGAAGCTGCAACAAAGGCCCCATGAAGACGATTAATATTTAAAATTGGCGGTAGCTGAAGTCTGCAATTTTTTTTTTTTTTTTTTTTTTTTTTGTCGTTCATATCGTAGCTGGAGAACCAAAGAAGTTGTTAGGAAAGAAATTTCGTGAATCGGATCATTTTTAAGGGAGCTATAACAGGGGGCCCAAAAGGGCCCCTCAAGACTCAACTTTAAAATTACGCATTACGAAGGTGAGAAAATTAGGGTGGGAAAAACGCATGGCACACGAAAAATGTAAGGGGCCCTGGGTCGGGCCCTACAGGACCCTAGACGGGCCCAAGGTCTTAACTAGAATGTAGATACGGGAGAGTAACTACATGGAGAATATAACCCAAAAATGAAGATCGGATTAAAAGGAAGCAATTTTTTAACTATTTAGTGCACTAAAACTTAGAGGGGCCCTGTACCGGGCCCCTTGCAAGGGTGCCAGGGTCTTAACTGAAATGTAGAAATGGGGTAGAAAACTGAAACGAGAATTCACCCCAAAAACGATGAAGATCGGATAGAAAAGAGGCATGTTATTAACAATTTAGTGCACTAAAACTTCAAGGGGCCCTGTACTGGGCCCCTTGCAAGGGTGCCAGGGTCTTAAGTGAAATGTAGAAATGGAGCAGAAACTGACGTTTTAGTGCATTAAAACTGAAAGGCGCCCAGGGGCCCCGGCCGTTAAAAAATTAAAAATCTGAGCCTCAGGTGCATCAGGACCTGTCTTGGACTAATCACACCTGAATTTTCAGACTTCTACGTGCGGTAGTTTTCGCAGGCCATCGCCAACAGACACACACACACATACACACAGATCGATTAGTTCTTTTATTAATATATATAAATACATATATATATATATATATATATATATATATATATATATATATATAAACCTTTTGTACAATTAAACCATTTAAACACATGAAAATTTATTAAATATGATGCAATAACCATTATTAGACAAAAGATACAAATATATATATATATATATATATATATATATGATCCAACCAATATATCGCAGTTTGTACCTGACTATACTGTGCATTATTGCTCCTTGGCCCATTATCTTTTAAAAAACTTTTTTTTTTTTTTTGACAACAGTTGCATATAATCTTACCCTTGTTTTTTTATACATCATTGCTGGTTACAGTGGATCTCAAAGTGGAAATATGTTTTTTCTTTTTCAATCCATTTTTTCATTTAATTTTTTTCCCTAAATGTTAATGTTGGTAGACCTAAATTCGTATTATTTAGCTTTTCTATGTCTAATACGAAGATGAAACCACACACTTTATTTGCAGTGCTAAGGTATTTAGGGCCTGAGGATTCTACCTAGATTCTACAAATTTTCATTATATTCCTTTAATTCTATTTTTTACTATTTTTCTTTGTGGTAATTTGTAATTGTTTTTAATGCTTATATATATAGCGAGTGAGGAGAAACAGTGATTTAAAACATTAAGGACTAGCGTTACCATATGGTCACAGCATAGCTGTCAATCCTTTTACTGTTTGAATACCAGTAATTTAGCACAAAAATCTGCACTTTCTTTAATGACAGAAACTCAGCTATAAAATAAGATAAATATTGCTTTTCTCAAAAAACGGTACAAAAGGCAATTTTTGTATTTTAAAAAGAAAAAATAATTCCGTCTTTAATTGGTTAAGAAGACGATAAAAAATTAAGGAAAAAAAATTAAGTGGAAGTTACAAAGTTTATAGACTTTTCAAAATACTGAGAATGTATTAAAAAAATTTTAAAAACGCACTCCATCGGTATCTGACGTCTCAATTTAGGATTGTGAAAACCGTATTTAAATAAATATATTAGGTAATGGGAAATCGCCTAATTGTAATGTACTGGATGCATTAAAACAGATGAAGGTGGACGCAAAAAGCGGCAAGTTACTTAAAATTTAAGGCAACAATCTTTTAAAAAACCCTACATCGGCATCTGACGTTTACTTACTGAAATGAAAACTATATTTCGATAAATATAATACACTGCTGGCTATTAAAATTGCAACACTATGAAAGATTGTAAATACAAAAAAAGATATTTGTTGTACGTAAACAGTATGGCATGAAAACAAAATGATTAAATTTGTAAACAGTTTGGGGGTTTACAAGGGTGCGAAATTGGTAGAAACAGCTGCTCCCCCTGGCAGCTAAAACGGCCCTTATCCAGTTAGGCATGGAGCCGAACTGGGATTGGAGGACAGAAACGGGCTACTCATTCCATGCTGCTTCAAATCTATGCCACACTTCATCAACCGTATTAGCTGGAGATGGGTGGCGGGCTAGTCTCTAAGCAATTCATGACCAGATATTTTCAATGGGTGACAGATCTGGAGACCGTGCACGCCAAAGCAGCAATCGAATACCCTGTGTATAGAGGAAGGTCAGAACAAGACGTTGCAACATGTGGTCTTGAGTTATCTTGCTGGAAGGTGGCGTTTGGCAGGCCTCGAAGACAGGGCACAACCACTGGACGTAAGATGTCAAAAATGTACCGATCTGCGTTCAAATTACCGTCAATCCGAACTAGAGATGTGCATGTCGTGTACCCAATGGCTGCCCAAACCATCACACCAGGTGCAGGGCCCCTGTGCCGATATCGAATGCAAGCAGGCGACAGGCGTTTTCCTCGGAGCCTCCAGACAAGTATACGGCCATCAGAATGCAGCACGTACAACCGGGACTCATCTGAAAAGACGACATTGTGCCAGTCATGCATCCAGCTTTGTCGTTCGGCACACCAGAGTCGCCGAATCTCTCTATGCTGCATTGTCAAGGGAAGCCGCAGTACTGGTCGCCGTTCTGACAGTCCACACTGCTGCAAACGTCGTCGAACCGTACGAGAGGATACTGGGTGCGCTTCAAACATGTCCATTTCCTCACTAATGGTTCGAGATGTGGTTGTACGGTTTTGCAGGGTCGACCTCACAATATGTCTTTCCTCTCCGGCGTTAGTCATGGGAGGTCGTCGACATCCTGCATGCCGTTCAGTATGACCCTCAGCAATCCATTGATTCCATATTTGCATGACAGTGGTTGGATTTCGACGAATGCAATGGGCGTTATAACGGAAAGATAATCCACACTCTCGATAGGCCTCTATCGAATACCGACACTTGGTGGTAAGCATTTCTTCTTATTATTCGAGGCATAACACGATATTCTGAGCAAAGACCGACCTTACAAAGCGTGTTCCGAATGAGAAATCCACTACGCAACTTTTCTTTTATGCAGTGCTTCATATGTCGTTTTTCCCGCCTGCCTCGTCTAAATGCGTTGAAATACTAATCACTTGCATATTCCAACATCTTCTTCCTTTCATGTGATTTTGACGTTCGTCAGATCATTCCTTCCTGGTGTTGCAATTTTAATGGCCAGCAGTGTATGTAATGAGTAATCACATAATTACATTTTTTCATGTGTTAAGATTGGATTTCTAGATCGAATAGTGAAAAATTTGTATGTATCGGCGAAATATCTCGTTAACCCATTAATAACAAAATCGCTAAACCATTTAACAGCCTATCTGATGCATTACATAAATATTGTTAAAAAAATGCTTCAAAATATCTTTAATATGCATTGCTTTAGGCTGGAGTATAACATTCATTACATTCGAAACGATTTATTTTATTGACAGAAATAAAAAGTACTTAAACTCTGAAGCTTTGCCAAACTTCTGAAGATTTATGAAATTCTAAAATTTACTGTCCAGACTTTTTTTTTATTGAATTGTCAGAAACAACTGTCTAATACTGAAATTCTTTTCCACCTAAAGGCGACGGATTGTTTAAAAGTCGCTGTTGGTCAAAAAAGTCTTTTTTTTTTTTTTTTTTTTTTTCGAAAAAGTTCCTAATATCTAAAATCGAAGAAGAATTGGATTTATACATTTATTTATTTTTTATCCTATTGATTTCAGAATCTTCTCCAATTAAGTTTATTTCAGGGCAACTTTTTACGCGAACTTGTTTCTTACTGTTTCTCAATCGTTCTTACACCATATGTAAAATAATTAACAAGAAAATTGATCGTCACCAAAATACTCCCTGTAAAAATAGTGGTTGATCCTCTTAGATTTCAGCTCGCTAAATGAAAAATATGACAATGAAATTATTGTATCATGTAACAATTTTTAACCCTTAGCGGATCAGTACCGCCATATGCTGTTCGTTTTCGAAAGCCACGCCTATCATTCTGGGACGATTTTACTATGCAAAGGGGTGTTACGCTGAGATGGGCATTTTCCGAAGATCTACTTCCACCTTCTTGTCTGCGTTTTTACTAAGATTGGTGCTTACTTGTTTGTTATTTTTTACTTCCAATCAAAGTTTAAAATTCTATTAATATCACGTTTTAATTCAAATTAAAACTTCTATATTTAGTGTTCAAATGGCTAGTTAGAGTACAAATAAATCTCTCAAGAGTGGTAGTAAGAAAATGATATATAATGTCATTCAATTTTGTTATCAAGGAGCAGAAAAATGAAAATTAATTATTCCGATAGCTTATTCTACAAAACCAGCTAGTCAAATTGCCAGGGTTTCTAGTAGTACTATTAAAAAGATTCGCCGAGAAGCAGGGAAGAACATATTCCTGTTTTTTGTTCACCTAAAGAAAGATTTAAAAAGATGGTTTTTGAAGAAAACAGGTATAGATGAATTCGATTGGAACGTTATTGAACAAACTGTGCACGGTTTTTATGTCAAGGAGAAAATAATCCCGTCTTTGAATAAATTGCTTCCTGTTTTAAAAGAAATGATCAGTTTAAAAAATAAAAATTAATTTTGTTTCGCACAAAAACAAAAATGTTATATAACTTTTTAAAATTTTTAAGCTATTTCGTTTTTGTAAATATTAACTACAAAAACGTTTTTAATATGTAAATCGATATTATTTCCTCTTCTTAAAAAATGCAGCTAAAGAAACTCCGCTCACCCCTATTTTGATAAAATCAAAGCAGACCTGACACATGCGCAATAGCGCGGAGGGTTCTCCTATCCGAAAACAAACAGTAAGTGGCATTGTCCCCTTTAACCAAATTTATTAGCTTTGCACCCTTTTCTTTTTAAGGAATACTTTTACTTGTACTCTGATAATATATGCAAGAGAAACATACTATAAAATTTACTATTAAAATATAGTGGTGCGAATAGAATATAAAAATAAATTATGTATTTTAAGCTACCGTCCGTTAAAGGTTAAAAGGGTGGATTGCTTTTAAAATGAAGGTAATTTATGTCTTAATAAAACATAAATCGAAATTGTGTAAACCAATTATGTATGTATTAATATGGGAATTGAACAAGGAGGCAGTCGAAATAAAAATGTCGTTTTCTAACTTCTAAATGTTTAATAAACTCTTGTTAAACCTGCGATTACGAATATATACAATATTAATATTTCAAAAAAAAGGGAAAGAACTATAATATAGATCTCTGCGGTATTCTATTAAAATAGTTAAAGGGACAACGTTCCAATCATAGAAATAAAATCAAAGCGGTCCACAGAGACGCTCTGACCAGTACTTAAGGTATGTGTTTACCCTCAAATCGCTATTTTTTTCGAAATTTTTCGATTTTTTAAAATTATTATTTGAACTTAAAATTCAAACATTTAGAATTCCAAAAATACCTTACCTTTGGTTCAGTGATAATTAGAAGCAAAGTTATAGCCCAAAATATAAACCGGAAGTGACCGTTTAAAGAGCCACAGAAAGGTAAACCATACATATTAATACACAAATATATAATCTATACACAAATATATAAACCACTGAAAATATGGTGAATTTTAAAGTTGTAATCTTTATACATAATTTTTTGTGCTCTATCAAAATCTTAATTTGCGTTTTCTGGAAAACTACATTTTTCATTGTGTATGTTTACGAGAAACATCATTTCTTAAAAAGTATTGAAAATTATCTTAAAAGATATTGAAATAAAATTTTATAACAAGGTTCTGCTCATCCATTGATATGTTACGAATCAAAATACAGCTTGTAAGTTTGTGTATAATAATTTAAGAGCTATTTTTATTGAAAAATACAGATTTTTTAAAAATCATGTTTTGTATACAAAACTTGATATATGTTAGTAAATTTAAGAAGTACTGCAAATCTTTTGCTTCATAACACAAGTAAGTGGTTTGCTAATATATTGTTTTAAAAAAAGTGAAATATATTAAATAGGTTTTGTTATAGAAACATAAATAATTTGACATAAACGCAATTCTTTAATAAAATTTGACTAAATATTGCCTAATTTTAAAAAGTTAATTAAAATTCCATTAAAATATTTATATAAATTCATAATTTTTTTCGCTGTTTTAACTGAAAAACATATGTGTTTGATAAAAATTTCATATTTTTCAAAAAAGTACCCCGAAGGTAGGCACATACCTTAAAGGCATCTCCCGTGCCCAGATATCTGCTACAGCATCTTCCACAGTTTCGCATATAGCTTGTACTATTTGGTCGGGTCTTTGACCTCGAACTTCCAGTGTGGTTTCTCCGGGTATCTGGTATGTAGTGATAATTTCGGCACCACATTAAAATGTATGTAACCTATAAGTAAATGTATATAAACATGAACGACGATAGAGTGACAAAAGGAATTAAAATATGTTAGTGGATATTACCGGACACGAAAGAGGGGAGACACAAAAAAAACAATGCAATAGACAAATATCAACAAAATATATTTTCAACATATATTTTATTCATTTGTTATTTAAAACATTTAAAACACATTTTTTTTACATTTAAACTTTTATCTAGCATTTTAAATTACTGTAGCAATCCTTTATTATTTCATATTATTGGGATATTATTTCTCTGATAAATGGTATATGCTGGTAGAATTTGGATGCTATATTTATATTTAGGAATGTCAGATCTATATAGTTCACGTATTTATTCACAGGAAGGCAAGATATTTATTTTTTAACACCAGTGTAATTAATGTACATTTTACCAACTGCATCCGTAAAAACTTTAATTAATAAAATGTAAAATGATTACGCACATCCAATTGAAATTTCAAGTAATATTCATCCTTAATATAAAATACATGCGATATTAAATACGCTTTTGATTTAAAAGGAAATTAATCTAAAATTAACAGAATATGTGACACTTTAGAAACAAAATTATGTAACATTTTTAAAAAAGCTCTATTCACTGAAAACAAGTACTTTTGATAAACATGCGTGAAGGGAATATAGTACTTATATGCCTTGACTTTTAAATAAATAATTGCTGAGAGAAAACTATCTTTACCGTTCAAATGAATTAGCATCTATATTTAAAACCAATTAAGTGCTTTAAATTTCGAGTTTAGTATGGTGTCAATCATGAATTATAACAGAACTACTAAATGTCCTATGAATGACAAGCATGTTATTTTAGGCATATGTGCTTCGTTAACGATTTTAAAAGGTCCTATATTGGAGAGACTGACACAAAACTGAATGCTTTAAATTAATTTTTAAATATAAAAATGAGCATGCATGATACTTTGAATGCTGCATTTACAAGTAAATGATTCCCGACAGGATATTTTTGGATGTGTGATTTATGGTTTGTAATTTTAATTTTGAGTGCTTCCCAACATCTACTCGTGAAATATTTGAAAATAAATTTATATTTATTTCAGTACGTAAAATAATAATTTAAAATATAAGTTTGAAACTATAAATGGAAAACATTTATAACAAATTAATGATTTCTATCGGATTTAACAAACTTTGATTTTTCATCCGAGGAATGTTTGAAAATGTATCAGAATATAGTAGAACGTCGCTTGTCGAGTACTTGTCAAAATCTACTCGGGAAATATTTGAAATTAAGTGTATACTTATTTCAGTATGTAAAATAATATTTTAAAATATAAGTTTAAATCTATAGATAGGAAGCATTTAAATGAAATTAATGATTTTGTCAGATTTTCTACACATTCTTTCATTTGAGAAATTTAATCTTTGGTAACGTCTTAGAATGATGTAGAACCACGCTTGTTGAACACCCATTTGACGAGTAATTCTATTTTAGACAGAAATTCGATTCTCGACCTATGAGGATTTCGTTGCAAAATCGACCGAACAGAAAATGTTACAATAACGACCGAATTCAGCTTATTTTGTTTTCATAGGCGCAAAGCACCAGGGCTGCGGAGTCGGAGTCGTGTAGTCGGAATCGGAGTCGAGCCGATATTTGAGCGAAAGAGTCGGAATCGGAGTTGGATCTGTTAAAATTCCCGGAGTCGGAGTCGTCTTTTTACAAGCAGGTTTGCGGAGTCGGAGTCGGCCTATTTTTGAGTGAAAGAGTCGGAGTCGGATCTGTTAAAATTCCCGGAGTCGAAGTCGCAGTCTTCAATTTTTCCCACCGACTCCGCAGCGCTGCAAAGCACACCTGCAGCCCTGCGTGTACGCAACATTGTACAATTCCCGTCATTTTTGTACTGTGCATTTTTGTGTGTAATTTATCACTGTAATGTGATTTTATATTTTACGGTACTTGTTATAAAATTGTTTTTGTCTTATGTAATGTACTGTAATGAATTTTACATTTTATGGCACTATGATGTGCAGTATATTGTTTGGAAAACACGTATACAATAAATACATTTAAATTTAAAAAAATCAAAAAACCCAACTGCGTAAAAAGCGAACTAATAAATTATTTCTCATCAATGTTAAACTATTTTTTATATTACTTACTTATTTTTTTTATTCACTTGTATTGGTGACTTTTAAGTTGTGTTTAATTGTTAGTTCCTATCTATAAACACTGTTTTCATAAGACCTACAGATGTCTATGAAGGTTAGAGTTGCAGTAAAGCTAGAGATCCTACCTACACAACTTCCAGGTTATGTAATATTTAAACGGAGCTTCTGACTGTAAAAGAGTCGATGAAACATCGTCTTCATTTTGAATGTTCTATCCAATGATATGTCAGACAATAGGGTGCGTAAAAAATCTTTTTCGTCTCTACCGTCATTTTGTATTTTACGGCCACCATTTTGAATTTATAGAAACAAAACCTTTTCTATAACCATTGGACGGTTAAGACGAATCGATAGAGCCCTCATTCGCTAAATTCCATCCAGCCGTTGGGATGTTCCGTGAGTATAAAGAAATCTACATACCCAGATACGCGTGAAACACATAACCCTTCTTGGCAGTCGGGTAAAAAGTAATGGAAAAAAGAAGGTATCGAGGGGCGAATCAATTTAGCAAATTATCATTATTTATTATGGGAAAATTTGATTCGATTGTTAGACAGTTTTCCGAACAAATTTTGTTCGGACCACTGTATATATTTTTCTTGTAATACGAAGAGGGTTGAAAAGTTTAAATGTTTTGATGCTAGTAACACTCGGCGATGTGAAAATTCATAACTAAGCAATAAGTTTCTGCCCTAGTCAATTTTATGTTTTGATATAAAAAAAATCTCGAGATAAGTGTGTAATACATGAGATTATGTGTAACACATGATATCAATAAAACATAATCGCTAAAAAAAGGCAGTCTCCAAAATTTTTAAACCTAGTAATATGTCTAACATTATAAAAAACAAGAAATATAAATCATGCATCAAGCATAGATTATGAACACTTTCCAACACTTCCAGAATACTTTAAAAGTATTTCCCTGTTTAATAAGGTAGATAAGACACCTAAGTAATACTTTTAAAAACGCATAACATATTTGAAAAACAGGATTCAGAAATTAGTGTTCATGGCCAGAAAAGTACTTAAATTCTTTTGTTGGAAAATACTTGAATAATTTTGTACAGATTTGTATATTACCTACAGAATTTTATACACGCCATGTATTAATCTGAAAATTAATTCAGGCAAAAGACGCTCTAAAATTACTAAAATCACGCATTTAGAAATTATCACCCATAAGCGATCTTCCATCTAGTTCTTTGCGTGGCCCTGTGTATGATGTTATTTATATTCTACAAACATCTAAGCATGCTAAATATAGTTCAGCTTTAAAATACATAACTAAACTGAAAACGACTATTAAGCAATTCCCTCTCATATTGAGTAAAGCTTACCAATTGTTTTGTGTAATTTTCTAAACTAAGCAGACGATTTTATTTTCCTAGTTTCGAGCTTAATTAAAGAACTGTTTTTATTTTCCCTACAGAAATGGAGGTGGGTGATTCAGAGTTAAAAAACGAAATGCTTTGTGTCATAAAATTTTGCTATCGTTTGGGCAAAACAGCTCCAGAAATAGTTAAGCTAATGAAAGAAGATTACAAAGACAAAGTTTTCGTGAGTCTACGATTTTTAGATGGCATGGGGATTTCAAAATAGGACGTTTGTCTGCAGAACTGGTTCCTAAGCCTGGCCAACCAGAAAGTGTTATAAAGGATCGAAATGTTAACAATGTGTAGACAATCTGTGTAGACAATCTTGCAAGAAAATCGTCGAATGACAGAGGAGGTAGCGGCATAAACTAATATTTCGAAAACGTCGATATTTCGTATTATGCGGAACAATTTACAGCTTCACCTTTTTAACAGATGATGGGTCCCTCATCACCTTACTAAAGAACAAATGCAAACAAGAATTCACCAGTGTTGTGAGAGGAAACAGATGCTTCAAAATGATCCGAATTTCCTAAAGACAGTTATAACAGGTGATGAAGCTTGGGTGCATTATTTTGATACCCTTACCAAGTCCCCAGCATGTGCATCGAAACACACTGATTCTCCGCCTCCGAAAAAATTTCGACAGGCCAAAAATGCTAGAAAGGTCCTGATGTTATCCTCTTTTATCATAAAGGTGTAATCTATCAGCATGCTGTGCCTCCAAAAACTACTGTGAATGGTGAATATTATGATTCAGTTTTGAAAATTTTGCGACAACACATATCGAGAAAGCGTCATGAACTAGTAGGGAATTGGACATTACATCACGATATTGCTTGCCCGCAAGTCGCTACTTCTGTTCAACAATATCTTAGTAAGTGCAATATTAAAATCATACCATATCCCCCTTACAGTCCAGATCTCGCACCATGCGATTTCTGTCTTTTTCCGATGTTGAAGGAGATGCTCCGTGGCAGAAAATTCAGTACAGATTCTGAAGTTAATTCAGCAATGCAGGGTTCTTTGAAGCAGCTTCCAGAAAAAAGGCTTCTCTACTTGTTTTGAAAAGTGGGTTGAACGATGGGACCGTTGCATATCACCTGAGGGAAGGTATCTAGAACAAAATGGAGTATTTTTAGCTGTAAACATATCTCTTAATTTTTTGTGATTTTGCTCTCAGTTTTTATGGAACGCCCTTTGTATATTAAATTAAGTAGACGAAAATAATATGACTCCATCTTAATTAAAGGGTAATCACCATGGTAACCTACAATCATTTCCTAACATAGGCTGACATTAAATTAATTACATATGATAGGATTTAATAGAATGAAGAAAACTGTTATGAATGTATTTTTTAAGTTTTCATTCGATTTTCATAAAATTTGAAATTACTCCATAAAATTCTGCAACATTTATATTTATTAAATTTCAAACTATTCGATTGGGTTGTTTTTGGGCTGTTATATACAAACAGACGGACAACTCTAGGTGCGACGCATTTATATAATTACGAACACACCTTAAAACATTCTAATATTATTAATTTTAAAGGATCATCCTAAAAAATATATTTATTTTCTTAACCCTTTATCAACGGCATTATGATCTACTGCAATTTTTTTCATATAATATTTTTTTTCAGTTACTACAATGAAAATTAAAGGATAAACATAAAAAAATACTCACCCGTGTGAGAAATTTAATTATTGAGAGGTAGTTAACTAAAGTGGTACTTTAAAGTACCGTCAGTACACTATGACTAAATTCTCGTAACAGAAAACCCACAAGTTATTTCAACTGGCACCAGAAAATATTTTCGATTTAATAAGTATATGACATATAGGCTTTCTCTTACTTACAAATAAATCGTTTGGCAAATTCCGATGCCAATCATTTATTTCAACACTTTAGAATTGAAAATGCTTTCCTCCTGAAAAGGTTTTAAAAAACTATTTTTTTTTTTTATGGTTTCGATCTTGTTAGCAGTCCTTTAGTTTTGCGACGTCAATATTCCAGGGACAACATGATCTCTCGCATCTCCGCATATGCAATGTATGAATTTACATATGCCATTTCTAGCATAGCAAAAACCAGCCGGTGCCACAACTTTTTCGATTTCCTATAAAAAATAACAATGAAACAGAAAAGAAATACCAGGTAAATCACTACTGCACTACATTTTAGTAATTGCATTTTAAATCTGGTGAAAACGATGGATAACTACACAGACGAAAAGTAAACAAGAAGTTTTTCTCCAGCACAGATTGTACTGACGGTACTTATAAGTACCACCGAGTAATTCAACTGTTAAATCAAATACATACACCAATCAACTAAAATAGCTAGTCAAATTGAATTCTAAGACCATAGTGAACACATAAAAAAAAATCCAACACTTATCTTATATCTTTTACTGTGTTTGCAGCAATGAAAAGACGAGCATGGCAATCTGTACAAAAAGTCGACACAAAATACTTCGACTGCTTCAAAGATAGCCTCATTCCTCTCTAAATTAACAAACCTAGAATTACCGCAGTCATGTATTCGGATAAAGTGGAGTTAAAAGAGCGATTTTTGCAAAGTACCATTATAATATTAGTAATATTCACTATGGTATAAAAGTTTAAAGTGAGTGGTACTTATAAGTACCGTCAGTAGATAAAGGGTTAAAAAGCTAGTAACCAGAAACCTTCGAAAGGGAGCCAACCGCTGACGCCGAGTAGGAGAGACCTGTTGTACATCATTTTAGATCTTTTACAATCAAGGTTTTAAATATACAAGGAAAAAATAATACACATTTTATAGTTATGAAAAAAAGTTTACAAAGAATATTTAAAGCGATAGCTTTAAAAAAAATTTTTTTTTTTTTTAAACACAAATTCTAATTCATAAAATTATTTATCATTCTTTAGATTTTAGTAATTTTAAATTATCAGTCTTGGAAGAAGTATGAAAATTAACTAAATATACGATATTCTCTTATATAAATAAATATCCAGGGAAATAATTTTGAAGACTGCATGCATCGTTGACTCAAACTTTTCGGCTCCAATTACTTTAAAATTTATCGATAAAGTAACGAACTCTGAAGTTTCCGAGCTTAGAAATAATTAATAATATATTCTCCAGGTATGCATATTGCTTCCATGCGATAACAATGATATCGAAAATTTTTGCATTTAATTTCTGATGCAATTCATACATTAAGTAAAGTTTCGAGAAAGTGCGGCAGCCTAGAAATTATTTATTTAACCTTTTACCATTTCGGCGGTAGTTTGATACATATCATCAAAATAAACTGTTATAACATTTATTTAATCCGTCTATTAGTAAAAGTAAATTTTAACATATATACGAGATACTTTATTGTCTTGTTCTTATAAATAATTTCTGAGTCTGTGAAGTTAGAAAGTATATTACATAAGTACACTGTTGTTCAAAATTAAGGACCAGTCGCAAAATGCTAATTTTTAAATCAGCGAATATTCAAAAGAAAATAATACAATTCAAATAATTACTATCCCTACAGCACAGCTAGTCCATATAGCATCTCATTCATGTCACACATGTTTACAAGCGTCACAGTCACTACGGTGAAGCAAAAATAGGAAATTTCACACGTCTCATTATGAGTCTCAAATGATCACTATATGTGACTCCACTGAGACGTCAATGTGACTGCTGCTTTGTGGCGAGTCACGAGGTGACTTTACTATGTAAGTACATTGTGACTCTCATGTGACTGTCATTTTTAGACTCAATTTCAAAGTCATCACTTACTTCAAAGTCATCATTTACTGCTTAAATTTTATCGGCATATAATGGTTCATGAATGATATGGAAACTAAATTCATCGAAATTTTTTGTTTGTGAACATTTATGTTATGATTGGCATAGCTATATAACAAAATCTTAAAAATTCGATTTCATTTGAAACGAAAAGGATTCATCTGAGTTTATGAGATATTCTTTTAAAACGCAACTATTTTTGAAAAAAAAATGGCATAAAGCGATAAAAAATAAATTATCTATAGTAATAAATTATTTAAAAACAACGTCTAAACACACAATAAAATAAGTTGATTTGATCAGACGTATACGTTTCGTGAGTACTAGGACTCACATCCTCAGTGTAAAAAACTTTAAAAACAATATCCCCCCAACTACATGTACAGTGAAAACCCAAATGTCAAAACATAATACCAAAAGACCATCATGTTCCAACAGCCAATGAAATTAATGCGGAAGTGAAGTGTCGTGACACAACAAACCCACCCAGAAAGTTGAGATGTATGGTGTACTAGACAAATCATTAACCAAGGAGTCTTTAAATTTATGGATATGAACAGCCTCAAAAAAGTCTAAATCCAGAGGAGTAATGCATTTCTTGATAATGGTAGCTGAGTCAAAATTAAAATTATGTCCCTCTCCCCAGCAATGCGAGGCGATAGAGGATTTCTGAAATTCTTTTTTCTTTACATAGTTTCTGTGTTCATTGACTCTGTAACGGAGTTTTCGTTTAGTTTGTCCAATGTAGGACAAACCACATTGGGATTGAATATTGTAAACGCCCCAATAATTATGGGGAGGAATTTGATACTTAAGCTGCGAAAAAGTTAATCTACTAAAAAACAACTTTTCAAAAGTAAAAAAAAAGCCAAGCAAAAAAAAAAAAAAAAAGAAAAGAAAAAAGGGGAAAGTTGTGGCTAAAAAATAGTGTGATATCAAATTTCCAAGCTAATATTATGGTACTTATTTAACATTTTTTATTAAAAATTTACCATATGTAAGTCGAGTACCTAAGTATGCGTTGATAGAAAGCCTTTTCTCCTTTACTAAATACATCATAACGTGTTTCTGAAAATTAATTTTTTTTAATTATGCATGATGGGCTTGGCGGCCATCTTTCCATATTTTACACAATTTTCTAAGCACACAAGTACATTGTTAAGATCGGAAATTCGAAATTGTTGCTAAAGCAAACATTTTATGCTTTTAATTTATGGAAATGAGTGCCTAGAAATTTGTGTCTTAAAATAAAGTTGAAGTAACTTCAGGTTTTATCTTATGATTCTCTTTTTTCGGAGGGGGTTAATTAATTAGTTAAAGCAGTAAAAATCAATTTGTTTTTTTTTCTTCAAAATAAAAGACTTTCTTAATTTATCTGTCTGTAGCCAAAACTAGAAGTTCAAAATTCTTAATAATGCAAACATATTACGAGCTTGTCTGCTTAGAAATTTGTGTAAAATATGGAAAGATGGCCGCCAAGCCCATCATGCATAATTAAAAAAAATTAATTTTCAGAAACACGTTATGATGTATTTAGTAAAGGAGAAAAGGCTTTCTATCAACGCATACTTAGGTACTCGACTTACATATGGTAAATTTTTAATAAAAAATGTTAAATAAGTACCATAATATTAGCTTGGAAATTTGATATCACACTATTCTTTAGCCACAACTTTCCCCTTTTTTCTTTTCTTTTTTTTTTTTTTTTTTTTTTGCTTGGCTTTTTTTTTACTTTTGAAAAGTTGTTTTTTAGTAGATATCAGTTCTTTTTTTTAAACAGATTATATATAATTGAAATAATTCTACTCGCTAAAATTAGTCCTTGTATAGCCTTTATAAGTAGGGAACAAACACAATAGTATACACTTTGTTTACCTATCATTCATTTTTTAGAGTAATTAATAATTTAAAAGTAAGGAAAGTCAATTTCTTCTTTCAAAGTATCAGTCTTTCTCAATTTATATCGCCTTAAAATTTTCTATGAAGGATGAAAATTTAGTAAAAATCAAATAGAGTCAAAATAAAATATATATTTACAGTTAGTCTGTCAGTTAATTGTTTGTTCTAACTTTTTTTTGCTGACGGTTTTGCAAAATAAATTTATCTTTACAAATACCTACGGAAAATCCGAGAATGAAGCCCCGCAGGCATCTAAAGAATCGAAGACCTGTCTAAAGAAGTAAATCTAGCAATTCTAGACATGATGATGAAACATTTTTGATAAAAAAAATCTAAAAATTTAAAGATATAAACTGTACATATAACTTCATCTTCATTTAGATCGTGTTATAGAGAAGAAAGAATAAATATGTAATTTTACTCAAGTCTGTTTATCCATACCTATTTGCATAAATGTGAGAATATAATTTCGTATAAAAATTCCCGTAAATTGATTATATTTAATAGTCTATTATTAAAGCCGCATAAACATTAGGATAAAATTTTTTGGCAGTTAAAAATTGCCTGAAATCTATAGTCTTATCGTTCGTCAAATTTGTTATATGTTTTTTTTAATACCCAGACACCTTTCCTAAACTCTGACCAAAGATCACAGAAATACTGAAATTATCCAAATACTTATACCTTTCTGTCGTATTTCTTTTTTTGAGTGGGGGGAGGGGTGAGGAAGGGCGCTTAAGAACTTCGTTTTGTTCTTAGAATTCTGAATTAATCATTGAAAAGATCTGCCTACGTAAGTCTTGTTGCAGAATTTTCATTAGGTAAGAGTTGCATCAACTTATACATCATGTGAATATATTAAATTACTTTTGTAAAATACTAGATGGGAGCCATTGATATTTTCAGAGCATTTGCCTACATTTTAAACTTAAATTATTTACAACTATTCATTAATTTTCTATACGAATTAAAGAAGTCGTTGTTTCCATGGCAACTGTACCTTTCACTATTGCTTGTTTGTTTGTTTGTTTTATTGAACACATATATATCAGATCACGTGAGGATCACGGCAGGATTCGAACCCGCCCCCACCAACGTTCTCAAGCGATTAGCGGCGTGGTGTCTTATCCACTCAGCCACGGTGGGCCACTATTGCTTTATCTAATACCCAGATACTCAAATTTAATCAGCTGCGCTTAGAATCATGCTCATAACAGAGTACATTTATATGTAAGAGTGGTGACACATATGCACAAGTCGTGTATTCATATTCAAGTTTTTGTCCAAAGTACAGTAACTCAGTTTTCATTAATAGACGTGGAAGATTTCGATTAAACTAACCAAAAAAGTTTAAAAACATTGGCTTTCTGATTTGATTTTATTCAAAATCGTCTTAACCAACCAAAGTTAATGTCCGGGATCCAGAGTGTTTACTGCAAACATAAAAAAAGTTTTCAAAAATGCAGGCTTCTGATTGATCAATCTCATCGCGCTAATAGCGTGAAATTTATCTTGATCCCGGTCTATTCAACGTCCTTTAAATATTCGAGAAAGCCTTGACAAGTCAGGAAAATATCACAGAAAGCAGGCAAAACAAAGAAGAAAAATCATTCATTGGCTCGTTCATATCCACGAGCCAATGAATGATTTTGTTCCTTTGCTTTGCCAGCTTTGTGTGATGTTTTTGTGACGCGTGTCAAGACTTTCTCAAATATTTAAGGGGCGTTTGTTCATTTCACCACCATGAAGCTATGAAAGGAGAGGAGCAGACATGTCAATCTTCCCGTGTGAAAAACTACATAAAGAAAACGAGTTCTTTCCCCCTCTTCTGGCCTTTTCTCTCTTGATTTTGACCGATAGCAGCCCATTTAGCAGTCTCCATAGCAAGATGCAGCTATATATGGCGGACGCAAGGGGGAGGGTGTTAGCGTGACCAAGGACATAATAGGCCAGTTTATGACGTTTAAAAGTCACACGGAGTTGGATCATCTTTACACGATGATTAGTACAAAGCGGTGCGACGATTTTTTTTTGTGTCCAGTAACGTGTACAGATAATCAACTCCACACTTAGGAAAAGCTTCAAATGACGTCATCTACTTCGAGGCAAACGAAAAAGGACAGGCTACCGCGGCGCTACAGCGTCTAGAATATATAGTGTGGAAATCCAATGAGTCGATCACAGCGATATCTCCAGGATATTTCCCAAAACTCCAAGACAATTTGGTCTAGACGCTGTAACATTTTTTTAAACGTTTTATTAACTTACATTTGACCTGTGTGCTTGGCGTCAAACCCGCTGTAATAATACGATGTTTACTTTGAAATTTGAAAATATATAGCAGATGTCGCTGCGATAATCTCCCTGGATTTCAGCGTCAGTGCACATTTAAGGGATACACTTTTTAGCGGTTCTTGGATAGCAAATTTCCACATTATGTATTCTAGTCGCTAGCGGTGCATTACACATGTCTCTTTCTTCTTTAAAAAATATCCTGCAGATGTCGATGCAAATGACTGTTTGGAATTCAACATCGTTGTACATTTAAGGGATTCAATACTTTCGCGCTTTTTTAAGTATTGCTGGGATAGTCGATTTCTACAACATATAATCTAGACGCTATAACGGAGCTATAGTTTCTAGAAGATATAGTTTAAAAATCGGCTTATTAAAAAAGTGCTAAAAATTGTATCCCATAAATGTTGAACGAGGCTGAACGACGAATGTCGATTACAGCGACATATGGTAATTCCAAAATAACTATTTCAAAAGAAAATGTTTCGCTCAGAGAAGATCTAGAAAATGTTGCTCCTATCGACATTTGTCATTCAGTATTTTTCAATATTTATGGGATTCAATTTTTAGCACTTTTTAAAGAATTACTGGAATAGCCGGTTTCCACACTGTGACCGTGATCTAGGTAGATTTTTCTGTGTTATCGTAACGAGATTGACCAATCAGAAGCCAGAATTTTTGCTAACTTTGCACTGTTTGCAAAATTGTACCTGGATACCGGCCTATATTTCTAGACGCTATAACTGAGCTCAGGAATAGTACAGAAAGCAAACTCTGTATTTTGATACATTAAGGCCGGGATCTAATTAGGAACAAGTGTGTCTCTATAACGAAGTAGCGACATACGGCCAATAAATGTTTATTGGTAAAAGTGATAAAAACAAATCGTTAAAGTTCTTTACGAGCATGCCATTATCGCCAGGTTAATGCATGCTGAATTATTTCCCTAGTCTAATAGAGATCGTCCATGCGCGTATCTTCTAATGGAGGATATTCCAAATATGGGTTCGAGGCTGAAAAAGTCACGTGGTACCGGTAATTTACCCAAAGAGTTTCTAACTGATAGAAGGGAAACAGGAAACTACACTGTTAAAAATATCGTGAAAAATTACCTCGGTTCTTACAGGTTCTCTATTTTCTGACCAATGAGAACGCTACATAAACGCCTATGAAGCGTTCTCATTGGTCAGAATACAGATAGCCTTTAAAAACAGAGGTAATTTTTCGCGATATTTTTAACAGTGTACAACTGCTTTCTCCCATGAACTGTTTCCTTGGCTAGCGGGGATTTACATTACATAGACGGAGCCTTCCCTTCTTTACGCTAGACGTTCTTGCCTTGACCATGTGATCATAACGTAGATTGAATATCCTCTATTCAAGAAAGCGGATTGCCGTACTTTCGACAAAAGCTTGAAATGAGCATGTCTCCTGTGCATATATCACCACTCTTATGTATAAAGGCTCTCTGTTATGGTGTTGTTTCTGATACAGCGCCTAGAATACCTAGTGTGGAAATATGCTATCCAAACAGTTCTAAAAATTTGTATCCCTTAAATGTGCGACGATACTGCTAAAATTTCAAGTGTCGATCGCAGCGACATCTGTGGGATTTTCGTATTACTATTATTACATTGTATAGACTAGCAATTTTTTGCAGTTGTAGAAAATATCCTGCAGATGCCGCTGCGATCTGCATATTACAGCAGTATCATTGCACATTTAAGGGATACAATATTTTAGCGCTTTTTTAAGTATTACAGGGTTAGCCGATTTCAACACTATATATTCTAGGCGCTATAGTTTCTGAGCGCTGTTGGTTAAATTTCGATATTCGTGTTTTAGAGTGAGCAATAGAGAAAAGTACTAAAACTATTGAAACAACAACTTCTTTAATATTGAAATGTATAGCAAAGGAGTTCAGAATCAATGCCTTAAATAGTTTCGAATACGCACTGTTGTTATGACATCAATACCCTTCCTGGATGTGGAAATGCAAAATTGTGTTCAACATAATTGGCCGCAATCTAGATAGATTTTTCGCTGTTAGCGAAACGAGATTCATTAATCAGAAGCTTGCACTTTTGCGAACTTTTCGCTGTTTGCAGCAATGCAGGCTATTGATTGGTGAATCTCGTTTCGCTAACAGCGAAAAATCCATCTGGATCCCAGCCTAAATTTCTGTAAACATTGCACTTCATCCATGGCACTAAGAAAATGACTCAAAACTTTTATGACATAGGTCGGGATCCAGAAGCAGCAAAAATTCTCAAACATTCTGGCTTCTGATTGGTCAAACTCATTTCGCTAACAGCGAAAAATCTATCTGGATCTCGGCCATAGTTTTCTTCGATGAAATCAATGCAAAAGGATAATATAAAAAATTTTAAAAGACTTCTAAAATGATTTGGCGGGTTTATCGCTGTTTGGCATAATTTATAAACTTTAAAATTAATTAACAGTTTTTCGCTAATTAAGAATAGAAAATTTGTGTTTTTAAAGCTGAATTTTACAAAAGCACGTAGATTGAGTAAATATCTGCCCAAAAATGCAATCCTTACTTTTTTATGTCCATTATTTAAGTCTCTACCTTGATTGAACCATAAATTGTGACGAAGAAAATAAATCGATCATTTTCAGTATCTCGACGTTATTTTAAAAAATCTATATCTCTGTTTATAATTAATTTATGAGGATGCATTTGGTCTCAAATTGAAGATATTTTCCATTAGGTCCTTTTGGTTTTGGTTTTATTTTTCTGCGATGATTGGTTCTTTTGATATGGGAAATTTTACGCTGGCATGTTTGGTTGATTTAACATGGAGAAGTTGACATCAGTATAATAAGCAGTTACGGTGTCTTGCGTTTTATTCTTGGCGTTTGTTTGTTTGGCGAGGTTAGCATTTTTTTTTTCAGCTTGGCTTGGCAGAACGACCGTCCTGCTTGATCTATAGTAATGTTCAACGCAAAACTGTTGGGTTTCTTTAACCCCTTGATGGGCAAAGTACTTCTGGTTCTCAAATGTTGAAATGATTGAATGACACCGGTATTTATGAACAAATTTATATGAAATAGAGTAAAAACTTTTCTTCGCGTACATTATACAAAGAAATATTTAATTTTTAAATTCTGGTGCCAATGTGGCATTTGGGAATTAAAATTAAGTGGTATATATAACATATCGGTGCCCTTCAAGGGGTTACCTTTTGATTCCCATGATAGAATACGTTCTAGAAATTCCGTAATTCAGAAAATCTGAATTCATACCAGAAAATTTTAATAATAAATTTCGCATTATTTAATGTCAGAATGTCTGTCATTAAATAAGTCAGATATTGCTATTTTAAATTTCTGGTATGAATTTAGATCTGAATTTAAAAACCCTACTAAATTGGAAACACTGGTAGTAGCATATATGCTGCCATGGACATTAGAGAGTTAATCAATATCAAACGCTGCTATTCGTCGAGAGAATACTACGCTGTGACTAAAAGAGCTTACCATCTATCATAATGCTAGGGTCACCGTAGGTTCTTCAGATATTATAGAACCTACAGCTCTTTTAATGCCCAATAAAACGATCATCAAGTTCTTCTCTCCATTTAGTAACATATTAAACAAGTTGTGTAAAATCGGCAAAATTAAAGTAATTTTTTATTTACTCACAAGATGTAAAAAATTTTAAATACGATTTTAGTTTAAGATCTTCTTTACAAATTGCCAGGTTTTGCTTCCCCATTATGACTCATAAGCCTACAAACGTGTTTTTTCATCACTTAAAGATAGATTTAAGCTGCGTTTTTTCAGTGGTTCTATATCCATAAAAAAACTAGTCGGAAGTACCAATCCCAAAACTTTCTTCTATCTCATACATGTCAATACCTCAAAATTCATTATCACTCTGCCAAAATTAAATGGCAATCTATGATCATCATGAGAATTCTAAAAAGATGAAATTCCGTGCATTAGTTCTCGAAGTACAACTGTCGCTGAAATCGTGTAAATCCAACAAAGTGCAGCATTGCAGCGCCACTTATTAGGTTATTTACACCAGAACCTAATCATCATCAACTTATGTGAACGTCAAACTGAGTATGAAGTTTGGGGAAAATTCGTGCATTAGTTCTTGAGATAGAGCTATTGCCAAATCATGACAAATGCAGCATAGCAGCGCCACCTGTTGAGCAATTTACACCAACACATAATCAGCAGCAGTATTAATCAAGGTATACTTGAATCTGAAGTTTGATGAAAATTAGTGGATTAGTTCTTGAGATAGAGCTATTGAGGAAATCGTGCAAAATGCAGCACAGCAGCGCCACCTATTGGGTTAATTATACCAACACGTAGTCATCATCATTTCATATCAAGGACTAACTGAATTTGAAGTTTGATGAAAATGTGTGCATTAGTTCTTGAGATAGAGCTACCGCGGAAATCGTGAAAATCCTGCAAAATGTACCATAGCAGCGCCACTTGTCGGGAGATTTATACCAAAACGTAGACAGCACCAACTCATATCAAGGACTAACAGAATCTGAAGTTTTATAAAAATCCGTGCATTAGTTCTTGAGATACAGCTATTGCGGAAATCCTGCAAAATGCAGCATAGCTGCGCCACCTGTTGGGCAATTTACACCAAAAAACTAATCAGCACCAATTTATATTAGGGACTACTTGAATATAAATTTTTATTAAATTATATTCATTAGTTCTTGAGATAGAGCGCCCACAAAATTTGTGTCACATACAGACGACAGACAGACTCACAGACAGACATGTTGTAAAAACATGTTTTTTGGAATCTCTGACCCCTAAAATGTGTAAATCAGTCGAAAACCGGAAGTCGACAATTTTCACGAATCCAATACTTTATTCTTGTAAAGATAGAAGAAAGTAATAATGTACGTGGTCATTCTTCTGTTTAAAGTTTTCACGTATGTTAAAAATATCCCTTGTATAAGCTTCGGAGAACTGAAAAATTTTCTTTCTTATAGCAAAAAATGCTTCAAGAATTTTAGCTGCATAACATAAGTAATTTGATTGAGAAATATTAACAATTTCGTGTAGCTTTAAAACCCTTATGTCAATGACAGCGTACCATGGTACCTGTTTTCTCTTTTCACCCCGATTTTAGCGTGTTAATATATAAAGAAACTAAAACGAATTTAGATCCCCATTATTTGTAGTATTCACTGTCATTTAGTATAATCACTTTAAAATTTGAATCTTTCTTATTACTATTTTGAGGCATTAAAAATTTTTATGCCTTTCATCAATGACCAGGGTACCCGGGCAGAAGAAAAATGTAAAATTTTGGTTTTCCATAAAGCAGGACTTAATAAATCTAAATCCATCAAAAAAATTGTATGTTGTAATTCATCATTTTTTCGAATATTAATTTCATAATGCATAATTCATATAAAAAAATTTGCAAATTCAGCGTATTTATGTTTGGGTATATTAGTATTATTGCTACAAAAAAAATTAGCACATTAGGAGCATAATTTCAGGAGATATAAATAAAAATATGAAAATGTAATTTAATATTAGAATCACTAAATTTTGAATGTTTATAATTCAAAAACTTATCATTCAAATGACTTGAAATTTGGTGTCTAGGCATAGTTTGAACCGAAGATTTGAAATATCTCGTTAAAATTGGGTATTGCCATTGAAAAAAATAAAGTTTGGATTCGTTTTAATATGTAGATGACCCCCTAAGAAAATTTTATATACATCATTTAAAAGTAGACTTTATTTCCAATCGTTCGGTACCAGTAACTTTCATCTGCGATGATTTGTTGAGGAGTTAGTAGGGGGTATTTCCTTTTTTTTCCACGACTGTACATCATGTACTGGCTTTCCATATTGATTACATGTTTATTTTTTTTTTGCCCCGTTTTTGAGGCTCTAACAAGCACATCTGACACCAATTACTTTTATCCTTCCTGTTTCCTTTCGCTTTAAGCTCTTTGGGCTGGGTTCTGAACGTGCGGCAGCTTCAAATAGGGGCAAAGATCTTTTCAGTATATTTTTAATTCCCGATTTGGTCGAAAAAGGTCTCAAAGCATGTGCATTTTGCGATTAATCTTGAACTGCTAAAAGGCTGAAGGTCTCACCTAATTCCCGCAAAAACAGACGAGGACTGTCTGTTTTATTTTTAACCATATCATTATTGGTAGTATGTATAATGTAAGCAGGAAGTGCTGAAATAATTCAAGTGGCCATATGGCTGTATGCCTATGTGTTCTATATCTCCCCAATAATTTATCCATTATATCCACTTCAAATTTCGTTTCATAATAAAACGGAATCATTTCGGGTTTCCGGTATTGTGATGGTTTTATCATGATGCATAGTAGACATTAGAATGACAGATTTGTTCCTTTTGGGAACATACGAGCAAATACTTAAATCATCATGAAATCGAAATTCCGTGGATAAAACTTGTGCGATTTACATTGCCTCATTTCTTGGTGAATATAAGGTTTGTTTCTTTTCAAAATTCTTACCATTATGAGCTTCCAATATAGTATATTTTTGGCCAAAAAACAGAAGAAAAAAAGTTGACCAAGGTAATTTTTCATCCTGAAATCTTCAATGTGGCAGCCAAGACTTTCACAAATCTTTCATCTTGATTTATTTCACGGTCTGTTCCTGTTTTTCCGGTGCATAGTTGGCTGTTGAGACGATAATATATTTTTCCTTCACATACCCACCATATTTTGATCCCATATTTAGCTTGTTTAGAGGGTAAATTTTGTATGAATCTTGCTCTTTATTGATACGTGAATAACTGCTCGTCAACCGTTAAATTTTCCGTCCGTTTGTATTTTTTCAATAGGTTTTTATCAATAGGTTTTAATGTTTATAATTCAAAAACTTATCATTCAAATGACTTGCAATTTGGTGTCTAGGCATAGTTTGAACCGAAGATTTGAAATATCTCGTTAAAATTGGGTATTGCCATTGAAAAAAATAAAGTTTGGATTCGTTTTCATATGTAGATGACCCCCCTAAGAAAATTTTATATACATCATTTAAAAGTAGACTTTATTTCCAATCGTTCGGTACCATTAACTTTCATCTGCGATGATTTGTTGAGGAGTTAGTAGGGGTGTTTACTTTTTTTTTCCACGACTGCACATCACGTACTGGCTTTCCATATTGATTACATGTTTTATTTTTTTTTTTTGCCCCGTTTTTGAGGTTCTAACAAGCATATCTGACACCAATTACTTTTATCCTTCCTGTTTCCTTTCGCTTTAATCCGTAAATCACGAATTTATGCAGCTTTATCATTGTGAAGACTTTCCACTTGTCTGTTCTGGTTGTCAAGACGAATAAATCTAAGAATATTCCAGAATCGTTTTGCACTCATACTTGCACGATATAATGGATATGAGTTTATTTTCCACATTTCTAATGTGCGATCTTTGTCTGAATTGTTGACACTTGAAGTAAATAATATTCCTAAAAATTGCGTCGAATTCTTCTCCAATGGTGGCGCAGTTATATTATATGAAATAGTGGTGTTTTATGGCTTGCAAATGTTAAAATCACATCAGGTACCCGGGTACCCCGATCATTGGAGACAAGGGCAAATTTTGGCCATTGACATAAGGGTGAAGAGCTTACTACATCTGAACAAATAAACACTTTTGGTAAAACCCTTCATCATCACGTCCTTCAGCTTAATAAAATTGCTGAAGAGAATTTTCGGATAAATAAGACGGTGAAGACAGTCGTGCTAACGTCACTTTTCTTCAACAAACCCACTAAACATGTAGGGTTTTATTAAATTATGCATTTTACAAGAATATTTATAAAATGCATCATACTTATCTACAACATATTCAAGAGCATCATAAATATCTGAGCTTGATAAACTAGTAAGGTAAAGGCAGTAAATCAAAAAATTCCTCTTGTACTAACAATTGACAGTAAACTTTCCTTAGTAAAATTGATTTGTAATGCGAGTACTTTCATCGAACACAGATGAAAATGTACACTTTCTTCAATTTCTTCAAATAGCTGCTTATAACGTTTCCCATCTATTTTCACAACTTTCATTAAAACACTCTGGAAGAAAAGGGAAATAAAATTTTATGATCATCTTATCATTAGTAAATAGCTTAATTACTTCATTGATTACTCACGATCACAACTTATTTACTTTATGGAAACCTAATGAGAGTTGTTTTTTATCCATTATTGCGCACATCTGAAAACTTGGAGAAAAAACTTGAAAAGAGACATGAAAACTTTATTTTTGTACGTATATTATTTTGAAGAATATTTTTCTTTTTCTTTTTACCGTAAAATTTACTTCGCTGATCAAACAAAATATACCCTCGCTTTTAGCACTTCACCAGATCTATTTCAATATATCTATCCTTCCGTAATGGCAACTAATACTGGACGATTAATGATTTATGGTAATGAAATAATGTTTTCATTACCACAGCTGGAAACTTTTACGGGTTTTTTATATCATTAAAAATTAACAGATTTTTTTTTTATTTAGTCGCATATTTTAATCATTAATTTCTATTTCATTACTCATTATAAAATGAAAACCTGTTTTTTATTGTCAGATTTTTTAGTTCAACGGCAAAATACTATGTCTAATGGTTAATCTGAGCTTATGGTTAATAATCCATAAACATTCAAATGCAGTATCCGAACAAATATGAATTGGGCTAAGGTTGTTGTTTTTTTTAATCTACCGTGGTATTTACATTAACTTTTCTAATTATTGACAACGATTCATACGCGAATCTTTGGAATATACGAGCCGAAGTGCATGTGTAGCATTGGACCTAACCGAACCGAACATTACTAGATTCAAATAAATAAAAGCAAAGGTTTTGGTTAATACCTGTATTACACTATATATTTACATATTTAGCGATTTTCATCAGATATTATTGCATTAAAAAATGGGGCATTCTTCTGATGTATTAACACCAAGGTAGATTGTAAATTTCTTGATTTTTTTGCAATTGTAAAGGACACAGACGATTTTTTAAGATGATTTTTAACACTTTCCAACAAAGTTGAAAAGTGTTTATGCATTCAGTTTGTCTGGCCGTCTGTACGCTCTCTAACTCCCATAAATATACTCGGATCGTTCTGAAATTTTTGGATGTTAGTGATCTCTTCCATAGCACAAACCCTATTTCAAATGAAGTTTGTAGCATGTTTAATTCATTTGACAGTCAAAAATTTTCCGTTACAATACGGCATATGGGAAAAAATCGTTTAAATTGGTTTTTAAGATGTTACGTGCTTTCAAACATAATAAAATTGATATGCAATTATCAAGTGCACTAAAATATGCATTCCGTAGAATATGCGGTGCAAAGAATAATTATTATTCATTTACAGGCCACACAAAAGAATTCCGTTACATAATGATATAGGGGTGGAGGGAATTTTTTCCGGCGTATTTTAATTATGTTAAATTATTTCAAGCAAACTGAAATTGATATCCGTCGCTGAGGTTTACTATAACTTATTTCATGTATAATACGAAGTGCATAGCATTTACAGGGACACGCAAAAGATTTCAGATACTATATTGCATCCGAGGTACTGTACGGTAGCGATGATTGCTGGAAATGCATTTTTAAGTATGTTATGTGCTTTTATGTTTCACTATATTTATGCATTGTATATGGTGTGTATAAATGCTATAATTCATATACAGGGCTACACAAAAGAATTCGTAATGGTTACTGTGTATGGTTGTAAATTGCTTAAAGGTGGTTTTTAAATGAGTTATGCATTTTTACGCTGAACTGCATTTAGTTTACTAAGAAATGTTTGTAGAACATAGATAAAATGATATACAGGGTCACGCAAAGAATTGGATACATGGCCGTCTATAAATGATAATTTTTGGAAATGTGATTCCAGTAGTTTTAAGAGTGTTTTACTTTGAATTAAACTTTAGCTAAGTAGTGCGTGTAATAAAGGTGCTAGGTTAACTACAGGGTTGTACAAAAGTATACAAGTATGTTTCCATCTATTAGTATAAATTGCTGAAATAGAAATTTCAACCTGTTATTCGTTTTCTTGCTAAACTAAATTTCCCCATTATATAGTATATATAATAACCTACAGATCAAATACAGAGCTGTTCAAAAAAACTGGAATACATATTCGCTATCGACGGTAACTGCTGAAATCCGTTTTTTAAATGCTTTATGCGTTTTCTAAAATGTTTACTTAGTTCACTTATATACCTTATTTCCCTAAGTAACAAAGTTTTGTTAAAGCATTCAGTGTTGGAAAGTGTTTCATAATCTATTCTTAACGCATGATTTTTCTTACTTGTTTAGTTTTTCTTTGGAAGTAATCATTATGAATTTTTTGGCACAGATGCTTTTATGAGAATTGGGTTTTTTAGAAGCATTACTAGATTTTTAATAGACTGCACGAAAATATTGCTTTTGCAGATAAAATGGAAATGAAAATTTTTTAAAAAGCAATGCGAAATTGAATTTTATGTAATGAATTAAAGCACTTTTTAATAACTACAGAGGCTGTTCGCACATTTTTTAGACGGTTTTGGTTAGCGGTAATAAAAAATCGTTTGCTGCAAAAGGAATAATTGCAATTGTACTATGTTTTTAAAAGTCAAAATTATCGTCTGCGGCTTGAGATTTTTGTTTTTATTCAAATGGCGTTTTAACGAAGCAGTGGTTCAAAGGCTATATTTACGCTCTTTTCGAAGAGACACATTCGTATTCCGTTATCCAAAAACGATGATAATGAACAATAAACGGTCAAGTGCGAGTATTACTCGCGCACAGAGAGTTCCGTAGAATAAATATATGAATTTGTAATTGCATTATAAAAAAAAACCGTTGCTAAAATAATACTAAGACTTTGTAAAAAAACTATACAATATAGGGTTGGGTATAACAGTATATATTAGAAAAGTGCAAATGGATCTATCATGAAAATTCAAAGAGATATGGAACCTAAATAATATCAAATATAGCTATTCTGTATAACTCATTTTTTAATATTATCCTAATCTGTTTATGATGAATTTAATTCGGTACTGACAATAAAAGCAGTGAATATTTAAACTTCATTTGGTATTTCATAAAACTAAATTCAGCCTAAAAATAACCTTTATTTCTACAGTGTAGCTAAAACAAAACCTTTGTTCAAAGTTTAAATTTGGCATTGTGCTAAGCGTGCTTCGAAAGGAGGTCGCAAAGTTGCAACGCTGCCTTGGTCAGGGCCGCGTTTTTCCAGATAGGTTTTTAATTATCTTTTAAAGTCACTCGAGGCGTATTGAAAGATATACTCAATGCAAACTAGTTGCGAATCCCACAGTATTTATGTGATTCATTTAAACTAATTAAACCTTTCGAGGAAGTTGACCTTAAAAAAAGGACACCTAATTTTAATTCCAAAACAGAAAAACGGCACCAAGAATATTTAATTAAAATTTTCCTTTTATCATGTACTTGTAAATAAGCAAGTTTGTATTTTCTAATAAATTCGTTTATAAATTCTGGTATCAGTCCATTATTTCATAAGTTTATAAACAGAATTACTCCGCGCCGGAAAGGGTAAAGTGGTCGCAGGACTCTTAAAGCTTCAAAATTTTAGAAATTTGAATTTTTTTAGATGTTAATCTTTTCTGAACATTTCGATATAATTGTTTCCTTCAAATTCCCATTAGAACAGAAGTTATGGCTTTTAGAATTGTACTCGCACAATAGCTGAAGCGGGGTTTCCGAAACTTTGAAGCCATTTTTCTCCAAATGTCGTTTTTTGGGCATAAGGCGCAGGATACCTCAAAAACTTCTGAATATTTTTTCATGAAATTTTCAAAACATATATTTCCTGTTAGTCTGTATAAACTGAACTGAAAATTTCCTTTTTATTGTCAAAAAAATATTTTTTAGGTGATTATACTGTTGAAATTTTCAAAATTTTGTATTAGCTAAATGCAACATTGCATTAAAAATATAAAAATGCTTTAGAAACAAATTTATTTAAGTTCAGGGTAATTATAACAATCCCAATTAAAATTGTGTTTTAAAATGATATACATTTTATGACATTAAATGTTGAAAATGGTCTCTTTTTTTTTCCAATTTTTAGAGTCCTGAGACCACTGAAATTAGTATGTTTTTAACAATTTGACATTTTTTGCTTTTATACTGTTACTGGACATTACATTACACATATATATCATTAAAAGTGGTTAACTAGGCATATAGAGTACACCGCCCCTGTCATTGTGTATGTCCAAACTGGCCGTATCTTTAAGGGTTAATATCTCAGCTAATTATCGATGATTTTTTTCAAAATTCATTATCAACAATGCTTTTTTACTTCTGCTACAATAGGTACAGTCGTGGAAAAAAAAAAGTAAACACCCCTACTAACTCCTCAACAAATTATCGTAGACGAAAGTTACCGGTACCGAACAATTGGAAATAAAGTCTGCTTTTAAATGATGTATATAAAATTTTCTTAGGGGGCCATCTACATATTAAAACGAATCCAAGCTTCATTTTTTTCAATGGCAATACCCAATTTTAACGAGATATTTCAAATCTTCGGTTCAAACTATGCCTAGACACCAAATTTCAAGTCGTTTGAATAATAAGTTTTTGAATTATAAACATTCAAAATTCAGTGCTTGTAATGTTAAATTGCATTTTCATATTTTTATCTATATCTCCTGGAATTATGCTCCTAATGTGCTATTTTTTTTTTTTTTTTTTTTTTTTTTTTTGTAGCAAAACTGCTAATATACCCAAACATAAATACGCTGAATTTGCAATTTTTATAATTTTATGATATGAATTATGAATTATGAAATTAATATTCGAAAAAATTATGAATTGCTACGTACAATTTTTTTGATGGATTTAGATTTATTAAGTCCTGCTTTATGAATATCCAAAATTTCACATTTTTCTTCCTAGTAGTTTTCAAATTATGCTTAAAAAACGGCGAAATGATGGTTTAAGGGGCCGTCTATGATAGAAGCGAGTAGATATTTTGAAATTTATTCCGCTATCCTGTAATCTAACAGGCTTCATTGACTCCTTGAGTGGCGGTTCAGTTGCCTTGATCAAGAAGGGGGCTCTCTCGGTTAACAATCAAGTACGAACTTCAATTTGGATACAGCCCTTAAAATACGCTCGTTTTAAAATAAATAATTTCTCGGAAACTTATGGTACGAATTGCATAAAAATTTGTTTTTAGGCTAATTGTAGGGTGTAGAGTTGTGCTGTCAGAATTGCGTACTTCTATTTAAAAAAACAAAGTTATGTTTCGTTTTAATATGTAGATGGCCCCTTAATCAAATTTTATATACATCATTTAAAAGTAGACTTTATTTCCAATCGTTCGGTACCAGTAACTTTCTTCTATACGATAATTTGTTGAGGAGTTAGTAGAGGGTATTTACTTTTTTTTCCACGATTGTGTAAATCCAGCGATGCTCAACAATTTTTCTGAATGCCCATAAATCGAAATTTGTGTGTAACAGAAAAATGCAATTTTCTCAAAAACTATGCGACCTATGGTGATCGCTATAATTTTCCGGCAAGGTTTAAATTAACGTCTACTACCTCCAATTTTTTCATAATTTTAGTTTCAGTAGATTCGGAATTAGATGGGGGGGGGGGGACATATTTTTGCGCTACATTTTCAACAATATCTTTGAAAATATAATACCTAATATTAAAAGGAATGTATTTTTGAGTTCAGCGTTACGAAAGCTTTCACACGATACCCCACACGATATGCAAAGAAAAGTTTTTTTTTTCAAGTACCATAATTAGCCCCTCTACATTTTTACTAAATATATTTATGAATGTTTATTAATCTGAAAATATGTGGGTCAATGGTCTTTATTACTTCTCCGAATTTGAACTTTCCACGTTCCATAGTTTTCTAGTAAAATGGCTGTGATAGACAGACAGACACAGGAGTGATCTTATAATGGTTCCGTTTTTACTTTTTAAGTTCGGAACCCTAAAAAGGGAAAACAATTATCACAATAGACAAATCATGGGTGTATTTAAATGATTGCAGCAAAAATTGAGCCATTTATTATCATAAAAAGGGGAGAAAAAAAATTAAGTACATGGTTCAAAAAATCGAAAGAAAGTTTTTCTAAGGGATTCATGATTGTTGCAGGTTTTTCATATAATAGCAAGTTAAAAATAAAGAGAGTGGAAAAAAGTGTCAAGATTAACTCCAAATATTATCATGAACATATTTTATCGCCAATTTTTCTGAATGAAATACCACCGCTTTACCCGCAGTGCCATCAATCTGTGAAACTCCATCCCGACAAAGCTAGCAGTCACACATCAAAATCCACTGTAAATTTCCTAAAAGAAATGGAACAAAAAACCGGTATCAAGGCCATACCCTTCACGGATATCCCTACTAAATCTCCCGATGCATCACCTATGGATTTTTGTGCTTTCAGACTTTTAAAATCTGCATTATCCAAACGTCATCCCACAACCCTTACAGGACTCTGGAAAGCCGTTCAGGAGGAATGGTTTAGAATACCTCTTCTGACACTTGAAAAGGCATTATTATCCTGGAAATTGCGGTGTCGAAAGATAGTTCAGAATAAGGGCCGTCAAATAGAACATTTAAAACACAAGAATGTTATGTAATTTAGTTTTGTGAATACAATATACATGGTCTAAAAAATGTGTGAACAGCCTCTGTATATTATGATTGTTTAGCAAATATCAAGAAACACAGACATGCTTGATTACATGTTTTAGTGCAATAATACTTGATGAAAATCGGTAAATATTTAAATAGTGATGCAACGAATAGTGGTTTGGCCGAATAACTGAATATTTGGGCCAAGTTACGGCCCAATATTCGGCCGCTGAATATAATATCATAAATTATTATTTAAACGAATATAATACATGTCGATATCTTCATACAATTTTCATTAAACATATTCAGACTTAAAGATAATTTTTAAAAAAATTACTTAGTTTTAATTCAAATCAATGGTTGCTTTTAGAGAAGTGTTTAAGTTTGTTGGAACCTTTTGAGCAAGCTACAGTAAAAATTAGTTCAACAACATCACTCATTTTGGAAGTTATTCCAATGGTGGAAACTTTATTTGTCAAAGCCTGGAGAAGGGAATGAATTTTTTGGTGTTTGAACATTTAGAGACTACTCTGCTCAAAACATGAATGGACGCTTTAAACATATTCATAATAATGGACACTTTTGCTTGTCAACTTTGCTAGACTCAAGGTTTAAACTTGCATTTTTTTTATAAAGCTGTAGAAAATCATCTCAAGTTAAAATCTTGAATGATTCTACTTATGGCTGCTAGCTGAAACAATGAGATTCCGGAAATTAAAACAAATGTACATGTGGCAGAAACAAGCAAAGATGTTGATAATGAGTCAAACACCACATTTTGAGATTGCTTCATGCAGATTTCAACTACTAACAAAAACAAAATAATTAACAAACTTCAGCCCTTACAAATGATGAGCAGCAGTTATTTTTATAAAACACTCTTAAATTATATGTCCACTAAACTGGTAGAAAGCAAATTCTATTAAATGTGCAATACTTAAGCATAATAAATCATTTTTATAATATATAAAATTCAAATAGTTAAATTTACTTTAAATTTTTAAATAAAATTATTTTTCATGTATTGCACGTTAAGAAAATTCAAATGATTTTATATTTAACATTTGAAATAATATTGTATTATAAATTAAATAAACATTTATATTTCCCTAACCCCTTCGGGACGACGGTCATTTGCAGAATTTTTAATTAATCTTTTATCACCGGTTTTTCAAAACAGACATTTTTGCCTTATTGAATCGGGAAAATGCTCTGATTAAGTAAGGCAAAATTTAGAATAAAAATTTACTGATGAGAATAATCACGGATTCTGAGCACCTTACGCGGTACGTATACCGGTCGCTCGTCCCCAAGACAGGGTTCGTACGCTTCAAGCGATTCATGAGATTTTAGGTGTACCAGAAATTTCGTAAAGTACTGGTCGCTATAACTGAAGAGAGATTTTTTTTTTCGTTAAATAAGACAAATATTACTTTACAAAAATTCTGGTAAAAGATACTTGAAAGTCCTTGAAGCGTACGAACCCTGCAAGGGGTTAATGTACAGGGCTATTACAAATGGTGGACCGATTTAAAAAAATCATATTTTCGAAACTACTGCACATATTACAATAAGGGATACATGAATTTAAAGAGAAATATACCAAGTTCTTTCCAGTTACAAATGTTCGATGTGTGACCCTCTTGTTACATGGCATGCGTCCAATCTGTAATCCCGCTCGTCCCAAACATTTTGTAGCATCACTCTGTCAATGGTTCTGAATTCTGCAGAAATGCGTTCTTTAAATTCTGACAGTATCAAAGACGTTGTTTATGTACCACCAATGCCGAAAACAAAGTGTTCAGAACTTAAAGAATGCATTTGTGAAGCTTTCAGAACCCTTGCCAGAGTGATGCTACAAAATGTTTGGAACGAACTCGATTACAGATTGGACTTATGCTGTGTAACAAAGAGGTCAAACATCGAACATTTGTAACTGAAAAAAACTTAGTATATTTCTCTTTAAATTCGCGCATCACTTATTTTAATATGTACAGTAGTTTCGAAAATATGATTTTTTTAAAATCAGGTCCACCATTTGTAGTAGACCTGTATAACACATAAATATAAACCTATAGGTATGTTATTTAAAAGATATCAATTATTGATATTATATCAATCAAAGATATTATTTATTGTAAATATAAATGATTCTGTTTTAATATTCGGCTGAGCTATTTGGTCGAGTACCGAATAGCAACCGAATATTCATTGCATCCCTATATGTAAAAGCCTTTATGAATTTTGGAAACTGTCCAAAATTGGACTAATAGACACTTCTGAAGACGAAGAGAAAAGTTCGTTTTGAAAGAAACAGGACTTTATCGCTAAACATTTTTACTTTAGTTCGGTTGCAAAACTTCTGTTTCGCAAGAATGAAACTTCAAGAACAAAGAATTTAAAAGAAAATCTATAGTTTTTCGTTTTGGTTTCCAGGAAAATGTATCTTGAGTAGTGGCCATCATTTTAAGTCCCGCGGGAATAAACTGTAAGAACAAAAGGGGATTCTTTCGATACAACTGTCCCAGAAGTTTCAAATCCACTTAAAGTTGAAAATCGAAGACAAAACTTTTCTTTTTGCCGTAAAACTTACCGAACGACATTCTTCGAATATAACTCTGAGCATCACAAAAGCTGTCTAGTGAAAAAAAAAATCAAAATCCATGATTTTTCGCTACTAGTATTTGAAAGTTTTCAAGCGTTAAATCTCTTTTTCAGCATTTTAATTTTTATTAGAGCCACGTCGTCTTTTAAAGCTATCGAAAAATGTTCATAGTAATTGTACAAGGCAACTTATGTAGCCTAAAAGCATAATGTAACGTAATGAGTCCTTAAATTTCTTTAAGCTCTTCAGTTCCGAAGCTAAAATAATAATTCAAATGCTTATTCATTGGGTTTGTTTTTTCAAACAAAATGACATCGTAAATGACAGAAAAGTATCTTTCCTGAAATGGATCCTTTATGCGCTTAGTAATTTAGGTTCAAAAATATGGATCTAAAACTACAAACCTCCTTAAAACATCAATTTAATAACCATTAACCTAAATTAACGCAGTGACAAATTGAAGAGCTTTAAACAAGTAAATAATCTACAAATCCTAAAAAAAATTTGTTGAAAAAGATTTAAGTTAAATACTTATGAAAATTTCTCACTTTCTTGGCCATACTGTCTTATGGGCACTTTTAGGCATTTTGCAAACTCAGATGAAAAAAACTTTTATTTTATATGGGAATCAGTTTAGATGTTGCGATTTATTCGTTTGCTTTGAACGCAAAGAATATTCAGCTATTAAGAAGTGATGTGTAAATGTAAAAAAATCGGACATTTTAGTTTTTATAAGGAAAAGAACAGAGGTCCCCGTTTGGGGACCCAGGGACCTAAGAGGTTAATATACTCTATAACTTTAACAAACCATACTTAAGAACATGTTTATCGTGAAATATCACTTAAGCCTTTCTTTAAATATGCTTAATGATGTATTCATTCATACATTATTCAACTTTTTCATGAACAATGGCAGATAAAATTATAAAAACAGTTTAATATAATTTCATATGTACTAATAAAAAGAAAAACATGCAATCACTTGTAACCAATTATTGAATGAATTATTAATTGTATCCAAAAAAGCAGCGGGTTATTTGACATTATGACTTAAGTATTAGTGTGTATTTAAAAAACCGATAAAATCATTTTTTAAGCATTGATACAAAAAAGAACTAAACTAGTAACATATTTACACTATGTGCTCGTACCTTTATTTGTAGCAATTACACTATATGCCCATGCGTTTATTTGTAAAAATTACACTATATATGCCCATATCTTTATTTGTAGCAATTGTAATGTATTTGTAATTAGAGATTATTGACTACGTAACAAACATTTACAATAATGGGGATTATATTGCAGTGAAATATAAGGGCATATTTAGGTTTTGCAACAACATGGGCATAATTAAGAAATTTAGAGTGCAAACAATCAGAACGAAGAGCAGGCAGACAGACAGAGAGATAAAAAGCCGAAATGCTAAATATTTTTCAATGATTTGAAAATATTTTCGAAGTGAAAAAAAAGAAGAATTTGATTACTGAAATTCTTAATTACTTGTTCTTTCATAACATTGTGCTGTTATTGCTAATGGTATTAAACAATTCTAAATAATAAATCTGTATTTTGAGTATTTAGCTGACACATTAATTTTTTATGACATACAGCATTGTACCAAACATTAAAGTTCTCTGCCTATTTCAGTATCTGTGCTTAATTACCCGTGTCGTTTATGCAATCAAATCTCACTATTCTGATTAATTTTTGTAACTTAATAATCACTTTGTATATCTTGCTTTCTGAAAAGAAAAGCGATTTTTCCTTTATTTTTTAGCCTGAATTTTTTCAGCTGAAAACTCGATCTGTATGATATACTAGTAACGATTTAATGACGCTGAAAATTCGAAGCACTTTTAATTTGGGTTTGTTATCAGAAATCCAAAAAGCCCGAATTTTACTTATTAATTTTCTGCTTCAATAAGCGTGCATATGCCTGTTATAAAATAGAATTTTTACTGCGTAAAAAGAATCGAAACTAGGGAACTTATTTTCAGAGAAGCGTAATGCTTAAGAAGGTTTCACAAACGTTGTTAAACACAAGCTGATTTTATTTTATTTCAAGGAATTATTAGATTTCTTTATATAGAACGTAGATGCTATCAGTAATTAGAAAATTTATACTGTAAATGCTATTTTTCTATTGCTCTCTAATTTTGATTTTTAAAACAAGTACAGTCGTGGGGGAAAAAGTAAACACCACCCTGCATCAAATTATAGTAAGAGAAAGTTACTGGTACTAAACCATTCGAAATAAAGTCTAATTACGCATATACACTGCAAAAAAAATTGTTGATTTTACAGTACAATGCTGGCAGCTGGGGCGCCAGTATTGTACCGTAAAATTAATAATAATAAACCGTAAACTAAACAATAATATACTGTTAAATAGTAATATATGGTATATTACTGCATTTTCATTTATTAGACGGTATACTACTGTTTATTTACGGTTTATTATTGTTAATTTTTCAGTATAATAATGGCAGCTGGGGTGCCAGTATTACAGTGTAAAATCAACAATTTTTTTACAGTGTACAATTTGCTTAGAGGTCATCTACAAACCAAAGCCAGTCAAAACTTTATTTGTTCAATGGCAACACACAATTTGGACAATGTATTTTAAACCTTCCATTCAAACTATGCCTAGATACGAAATTTGAGGTCATTTGGATGATACGTTTTTGAATTACTGAACACTCAAAATTTAAGCTTCTAATGTTAAATTACATTTTTATATTTTTATTACGATCTCCTGAAATTGTAATCCTAATGTGCTATTTTTTTTTTTTTTGGTATATTTATAATGCTAAAAAACCAAACATAAATACACTGAATTTGGAATTCTTATAATTTTATAATATGAATTACGAATTATGAAATTAATATCCGGAAAAATTATAAATTGCAACTTGCAATTTTTTTATGGATTTATATATTGTCAGGTTCTGATGAGCAGATATTAACTCGAATTACTGGTATATGATATTATCCTTTTAAGTAAACCCTCGATTTAACGGACTAATTGGGACTAAGATGTGCTGTTAAATCGAAAGTCCGTTAAATCGCAAAGTACTATTTATGATATTATTTTGCTATAATTATAGTACATATATATATTATTACGTACTTGTAATTACATATATTATTACAGTCCAAATTACACACATATATATATATATATAATATATATATACAATATATACAGTGTATATACATGTATTGTATATATACAATATATGTATATACATAAATATATATTGTATATACATATATAGTACTGTATATATATATATATATATATATATATATATATATATATATATATATATATATATATATATATATAACACAATACATTACTTTTAATAATACAATATTGGTAATGAAATACAAACGAATTAACACATATGCAACTTTTATGGGAATGAAACACTTTTTACACAGAAATAATAATTAATAAACAAGCAATAAACAAATGGAAAAAAAGTACAATGCCCCCAAAACAACAGGCATCATTTTATGTTATTTACATCACATTAAGGTTGCTCCATACTGCTGGATTGAAAAAAGGCGTCTAGTTTTAGTTGTTTCCCACTTGAATGCTGTTTTTTTATTATAAGAGCTCGAAATTGTCTAAAGTGTTCATAATACGCAAACACTTTGTGATCTGAAGATATAAGTAATGACGTAAGTATGTAAGTAATGACGTCATCCATATGCTCTCGTACTATAGATAATTTCGGTCGAAATTCGCTTAATTCTTCTTTCTTGTCGTCCTCGACCTCATCTTCATTATCATCATGCAGAATACTTTCTGCGATCTCCTCCTCATTTAGAATCTGGTAGCCTGGATCTGCTTCGTCATTCTCGAGCCACTGTTCTATATCTTTCTCAGGGATATAATCGCCAGCCTCCATTATTGTACTCCTAATATCCGAGATCTCAAACCCTGTAAAATCGTATTCAGGATCTGCGTCGTTGAATAGTTTTGACCAGCCGTTTGCCAGTGTGGATACCTTCATCGTTTTAGAAGCTGTTTTATCATGGAGGCTTCCAGTAAATAATAGTGATAAATAAATATTTGACATTTGTCAAATATACAAATTTGAAATACGGGCGTTGAATTTCAGGTTAGGGAGAGGGGAATAATTTTAAATTAACGATTTTGATTTGTTAATTTAAGGATAAAGTGTTTTAAAAGGGATATTAAACGAAACCCTCTGTGCGATCTGCGATCACACTTACCCACTTGTTTTACTTTAATTTTTGTTTAATTTTTAATTTTTAATTTTTTTTCTTCTTTTTAAAATTAGTCCGTTGAATCCGAAGTCCGTTGAACCGAGGTCCGTAACATCGAGGGTTTACTGTACTTATATCTTGTATTCGTGTCATTTTCTATGTACTGGGAGATTTTAAAGCTACATTTATTTCATATCTTGAAGTTTGTGTCAATTAATAGCAGTTCCCCTGCCTATTCAGATGCATACCTGGGATCGGGCGGACAAAAGAGTTTCTAGCAAGATAATGGACATCACGGGAATGTGATAGTTGAGGTTCACTGAAGGAGAGAGGGCCCTGATCGCAGAGGGGAAGCCCCGTATAGGCTGTTTGGGAGATGAGGAAGATAGCTGAGAGAGAGCATGAGTAGAGTTCCCGTATGTAGTCATTTTGTTCCTGAGTGGAGTCTTCGGACAGTGTACGTATTGAGATGCGGGCGAGAGCGTAGGCTCTTGGCGTATACAGCGAGTTTAACTGGAGATCAAGTGTTATCTCCGATCAATCTGTTTTAACGAACGTAGTGTGATATAGAATATTTTAATAAGCGAACCAGTACGTAGAAAGTATTTTCTATATGTAACTTAATGTCGGACCGGATCAGCTATATCTAAGTTCTTAATTGTAAATATTGTTTTGTTATTTGTAAATAATGTGTAAATAAATTGTTAGTTAAGTTTAATTGAATGTGTTATTCTTTTCAATAAGCCTCTCAAAGCGTACCTGATATCACGTAATTATATCAGTGGTGGCAGCATATCAACAAAAAAGGAACATTCTTCAAAGTCGTGTGGACTAAGAGGAAATACGACATACATATTATGTTCTGCTTTATGCAAATCCAAAATTTCAAAATTTTCTTCGAAGAAGTTTTCAAATTATGCTTTAAAAACGTCAAGATGGTGGTTTAACTGATCGTTTAGGACTAGGGAATCCAACAGATGAATACATTGTTCCATTGTTCTAATAATTTGCCATTTCAACAGTTTCATAAACGGCCAAGGGCCCTGTTTTACTCATTAATCACAAAAAAAATGTAAAGAGGAATTGTTATAAAAGTTTAAGTGTTAATTAAAAAACACAAGGATCCTAGACTTTATTTGGTTAATAATAAAAATGAAATTTTAAGAATAAGTAAATTCGTCTGAAAACTATCTGAAAATCAAGACGAATTTTAAACGAGAAATTAAAAGAAATAATTCGGTGAGAAGTGATTGGAGTTCAATAACTCAAGGAAATTAATACTTATATATTTTAAACTTGTGTCACTAACAAGTAGGGCTATAAACCTTACGCAACTAGGCACGTTCAATATATTAAGACTCATGACGGGTATAAAGTAGCAACTTTTATTTATTTCTTTTGTAGCCCCTTATATACTATTTCTTTCGGGCAACAATTAAAGTGCCGTCCCTAAAAAATAACGCTATGTTACATGAGCCAGCCGTAAGACGAAGGAGATGTATATATATGCATGTACATCATATTCACACTTTTCTATAGTTGTTGTTTAAGATTGGATTGTAAATATGGAATTCTTCAGCGAATTCAAATGACATCATTTTATAAATTAAAAAAAAAAAGAAAAAAAAGTGTGTTTTAAGTCTCAAAACTGAAATATTTTTTGTACTATCTATATTTATATTTTTTTTCCATCAGGGGCGACACTAAATTCTAAAAAATGATAATTCCTGTTTTCTAGGAGGGGGGGGGGTGGTATTTACAGTGGCGGTCAAAAGTTCCCGGCCAGTTTGTTTCTTTGATTTTTTTTGCCAGAACGTTTCAGCGGAAAAGAAGCACAATTGCTCCAAAATTTAGGGATAAGCAAATGTCCTCTCACCATGTGATCATTTTGATAGGATACTGAAAATACTTGATGCAAAGGGAAGGAATTCGAAATCCGCGTGTGCAAAAGTTTCCGGCTCGTTAGTTTCAGTCCGGTTCATTCGTTAGTTTTTGCTATCGGTAAAATGTTTTTTTTTTTTTTTTTTTTTTTTTTTTTTACTGTGTTTTTTAATTAATCAACGTGAATAACGTATTTGAAATTCAAAAATGAAAAGTTCAATGATTATTGTTCGTAAACAAGTGATTTGTTTGTTGCTAAAGGGCCAATCCTCTCGTGAGATTGTGGCAAAGTTATCGATCGGGAAATTCACTGTGAATAATATTTTTAAAAAATACAATGATGGCCATGACCTTCAAGACTTGCCACGGTCCGGGTGACTCTGGAAAACAACTATTCGTGTGAACAGAATTATCAGGCGAAAAGCAGTTCATGACCCGCATAAAAATGTCGCTGCAATTTCCCTCGATTTACGGTGTTAAAATATTGCTGAAATAAGTCGGTCTACCGTGTCAAGACGCTTACGTGACGTAGGACTTTATGGAAGAGTCGGTGTTAAAAAACCTTTCATAGGTAAAAAAAAGAAAAAAAAAAAAAAAAAAAAAACGACGAGTGCCCGATTGGCGTTTGCCAAGGAACACAAAGACCGATGAAGTGTAAACTGAAAAAAAGTACTTTTTCCGATGAATCGAAGTTCAACCGTTTTGGAAGTGATGGCAGACACATACGTCCAACGACCTAAAAACAAAACATAAGATTCGAGATATGTTACTCGTATAATGAAGCATGGCGGAGGACACGTTATGCTGTGAGGTGCATTTTCTGGGAAATGTGTCGGTCCGTTAGTTGAAATTCGCTGCAAGATGAATGGTGTAATGTATAAAGATATCTTGCAAGATCATTTGCTGCCTTATTGGAGGAAAAAATTATCGTCTCATTGTTTATTTCAGCATGATAACGACAAATCATACATGCAAGCTCTTCAAGCAGTAGCTTTGGCACACAAACAAAAATTCTTTTGAGATGGACAGCCCAATCACTCGATCAGAATCCAATAGAAAATCTTTGGAAAGAATTTGAAAACGTGTGCGGTATTATAAATATTCCAATTCAACAGAATTTTGCCAAAAAATGCAAGAGCCATGGAAAAAACTTACCATAGACGATTTTTAATCGTTCATTGAATCGATGCCACATCGCTGCGCCGCAGCACTTATTGTTAAATGTATGAAGACAAAATACTGATTGTAAATGTTGTTGATCTCTGTTATTTTCTATTATAACACCATTTTCTTCCAAACATGCCAAGATGGCCGGAAATTTTTGAGAACATGTGTTTTCTTTTGCAATTAATTTTGTCAATTAAATTTAGCAATATTTATTTTTTACTCCATAAATACATTCCTAACTATTATTTCAGTAAAGTGTATAAGTATCACTTTGAGATTCCTCTTCATATGGGTATACTTACAAATTAACCAAAAATTTTATGCTGGCCGGAAACTTTTGACTGCCACTGTATATTGTTCATTATAGTCTACATTGTTTTATATGTAACGCGAATTTTTCAGTATATTGGATATATGTCGTTCCATTTGTAGGTTTCGAATGCATTTTCTACAAATTTCTCTTGACGGTGAAGATTTACCTCTGTGGGCTTTTTAAGTTACAAAGGAGAGAGATATCACATTCGTGTCTGCATTGTCTTTATTGACATTTTAATAATATATTTAGTTTTTTTTTTTCAGTACAAGAAAATTGATATTTTATCTTATGCTATAGCAGATGGGCGGCTTGGACCTCCAAACGGGCCACCGGTTCTCTCTGCTCACAAACATCTCAAACAAATTTGGCCACTATATTATGAAAGGGCATTACATTCTCAGTAGTTTATACCAATTTTTAGTTTTAAAAGACTTTAAAAATTTTTAGTTTTAACAGAAAAAACATCACCTTTTTTGCTTACCTTTTATGAGCTCTGAAAAATATTTAATAAAAGTAAGTTATACTGAATATTTAATACGTGATTTATCACATTCCTAACTAAGCATGAAACTAACAAAGTGAAAAATGCCCAAACCGGGAATCGAATCCGGAACCCTTTGAAAGGCGCTCCAAGTGCTGTACCGTTTAAGCTACGAGGACGATACCAGCTTAGCATCTCTCACTCACATATGTTGGTAAGGATGCACTGCAGCACAAGTTGGAATAGTCCTCATGAGCACGCAATTCTTCGGCGAAACATGAGACGCAAATAAACCCAGCATTGGTGAACATATATATAATGTTTTAATTAATTTTTCAATACATTTTTTGCAGTGAAATTAGCTTTAAATTATTGCATATTTAATACGTGATTTATCCCATTGCTGCTGAAAATTAATTGAAAAATTAATTAAAAAATATATATCTGTGTTCACCGAGACTGGGTTGATTTATATCTCATGTTTCGCCGCAAGATTGTGTGCTCATGAAGACTATTCCATCTTGTGTTGCAGTTGCAGCCTGAAATAGGACGTCATCAAGATGGCAGCCTAGAATCATTACCTGCCATGGGATATCATTGAATTAATTACGTATGATAGGATTTAATAGAATGGAGAAAACTTTTATTAATATCTTTTTAAGTTTTGATTCACTGGACACAATTCAGCAACGATTATATATATATATTAAATTTCAAACCATTCGGTTAGGTACTTTATGCGCTGTTATATGCGGACAGACGGACGGACAAGACGATGACTATAGGTGCTACGTATTTATATAATTACGAACTCACCTAAAAATTCATAAATAGAAAAAAAGAACGAAAAATCATGCGTCATAAAATACTTTCTGACACATTCAAAGTACCGTAACAAAACCTCAAATTTTATTAAGGCAAAAAATCATGTCTAATTAAACAATTTGGAAAACACATAAAGAATTGAAAACTCAATTTCTGAAATTACCGTTAATAGTCGGGAAAATACCCGCATTTTTTTTTAGAAGCCTTTTATATGTATATGAACTATAGCCTGAGCAAACTGGGACGATAATCCGGTTGAAGAAATCACGACAAATATCGCTCCGGTTCGTGAAATTATGGTAAATATTGAGTAATGGTAAATAATGTGAGTGAAATGCTAAGCTGGGTATTGTCCTCGAAGCTTAAATGGTAAAGCAATTGGAGCACCACTCGATGAGATCCACTCAATGCAAACTAGTCGTGAATCCCATAGTACTTATGTGATTAATTCTAATTAAATTAGCATGTTTTTAACAATCTGACGTTTATTGCTTTTATACTGCTACTGGGATACACATTACACAAATATATCATTAAAAGTTGTTATCTAAGCTTTAAAAGCCGATGGTATATAGAGTACGCCGCTCCTGTCATTATGTATGTCCAAACCATCCCTGTCTTTAAGGATTAATATCTCGGCTAATTAATGACCATTTTTTTCGAAAATCATTATCAATTAATGCTTTTAGGTAGCTTTCATTACAAAAAGCTACCTATTGCAGCCGTTCGGAGGAAAGCGATTTCAAAAAATTTTGGTATATTTTAATCGATCATGACCCCCAGACCCCGAAACCACCCTCCGTTCAAAATTGATATATATATATATATATATAATATCTGATCTTTGTCACACTGTAACTCTCGTATTTTTGAACCGATTTGGATGAAATTTGGTGTATACATAGTACATACCAATGTCTCGACCGAGCTTGTTGGCCAGTTTCATCCGCCATCTTGTTTCAAAAAGGCGGCCATTTAAAAAATTTAAAATTTGAAGTGTGGTACCAAAAAATTGAAATTTAAAAAATATTTTTTTTCGTATGTGTTTGACTTTGATACAAAGATTCCGGAGCAGTTTTCTTTTTGTTTATATCTTAAAAAATGGCTGAGTTATAGCACTTTGAATTTCTAGCGTGGTTGACATTTTGAAATGACCTGATTTTTGTCACACGATAACAGGCGTATTTATGAACCGATTTGGATGTGCCTTGGTGTATGCATAATACATACCAATGTCTCGACCGAGTTCGTTCGCCAGCTTCATCTGCCATCTTGTTTAAAAATGGCGGCCATTTAAAAAAAAAAATTTTAATTTTAATTTTAAATGAGGTACCAAGAAATTGGAAAATGAAAAAGATTTTTTTTTGTATGTGTTTGACCTTAATACAAAGATTTCGGAACAGATTTTGTTTCGTCTACATCTAGAAAAATAGCTGAGTTATAGCATTCTGAATTTCTATTGTGGTTGACATTTTGAAACGACCTGATTTTTGTCACGCAATAACAGGCGTATTTATGAACCGATTTGGATGTAACTTGGTGTGTACATAGTACATACCAATGTCTAGACCGAGTTCGTTGGCCAGCTTCATTCGCCATCTTGTTTGAAAAGGGCTGCCATTAAAAAACAATTTTAAATTTAAAATTTAAAATGAAGTATCAAAAAATTGGAAAATGAAAAAGATTTTTTTTTTATGTGTATGACCTTGATATAAAGATTCCGCAGCAGTTTTTGTTTCGTCTATATCTTAAAAAAATGGTTGAATTATAGCACTTTGAATTTCTAGCATGGCTGACATTTTGAAACGATCTGATATTTGTCACGCGATAACACGTGTATTTATTAACCTATTTCGATGTAAGAAGGCATGTGGATAGTATATAGCAATGTCTTGCCCAAGTTCGCTGGCCAGCTTTATCAGCCATCTTGTTTCAAAATGGAGGCAAGTAAATAAAAAATATATATATATTTAAAGTAAGGTGCAAAAAAATTATAAATTGAAAAAGGTTTCTTTTTTAAGTATTTGACCTTGATATAAGGATTCCGGAGCATTTTTTGTTTTGTCTTTATCTTAAAAAATGGCTCAGATATAGCAGTTTGAATTTCTAATGCGGGTGACATTTTGAAAAATCTGATTTTTTGCCTGCGACAGCACTCGTATATATCAAGCGATTCCGATGTGAGTGGGCATGTGCACAGGAAGTACTAAGGTCTCGACCAAGTTCACTGGTTAGCCTCATCCACCATGTTGTCTTAAAATGGCAGGCACTTCAAGATATCGCCGAATTTGGCAACCAAATATAAGTTATTTTAAATAAAAGCTGCTTGGATAAAGCTGACTAATTTCGAGAAATTCTCATTCATAATGATTTAGTATTAATAAAAATTAGTATTGAATCTCCTATAATCGGTTTCCACTAAATTGAGCTTTGTGCGTTTGAATAATATAAGCCGGCTTTTTAAAAATAAGGAATATGTAAGCTACCTCTTCCTCCGGGCGCTGGCCGGAAGGACTTTTATACTTCTGCTACGATAGGTACCTTCAGCGCTCCTAAACAACTTTGCTGAATGCCCGCAAATCGAAATTTGGGGGTAACGAAAAAATGCGCTTTCCTCAAAAACAATGTGACATAGAATCATCGCTATAATTTTCCTGCAAGGTTTAAATTAACGTCTACTACCTCTAATTTTTTCATAATTTTATTTTCAGTAGATTCGGAAATAGAGGGGGGGGGGGACATTTTTTTGCACGACATTTTCGACGATATCTCTGAAAATATAATATCTAAAATTAAAAGAAATGTATTTTGACTTCGGCTGTTACGAAAGCTTTCACACGATACCACACACGATATACAAAGAAAAGATTTTTTTTTTCAAGTAACTGAATTAAGCCCCTATATTTTTCCTAAATATATTTGTGAATGTTTAATAATCTGTAAATAGTATTTATTACTTCCCGCAATTTGAACTTTCCACGTTCCATAGTTTTTGAGTAAAATGGCTGGGACAGACAGACAAACACAGGAGTGATCTTATAAAGGTTCTGTTTTTACTTTTTAAGTACGGAACCCTAAAATTGAAAGAAATCGGTCCAGGAGTTCTCGAGAAAAATGGTCCAACAGTTTGAAAAACAGGGTTTCGAGAAAAACAATTTCAAAATTTTACAGCAACATTGTGTTCAACGAGCGGCATTACATTTAGTGAGCAAAAAATACTATAAGGAATTGAAATATCACGAAATTGCTTGAGTGCAACAATCTACACACTTGACGGATGCAAATAATTTTAATTTAAATCTAGTCGGATGTACCAATCCCAAAACTTTATTCTACTTCATACAGGCTTCATACACTTCATTTATTATGACAGTGACGAAATTAAATGGCAGTCTATGCTCATCATGAGCATTCTAAAAAGATGAGATTCCGTGCATTAGTTCTTGAGATATGACTATCGCTGAAATCGTGTAAATCCAACAAAATGCAGTTTAGCAGCGCCACCTATTGGGCGATTTACACCAGAACCCAATCATCATCAACTTATGTCAATGTCTAACTGAATATGAAGTTTGTAGGAAATCCGTGCATTAGTTGGAAGATTACTATTGCGAAAGTCATGACAAATGCAACATAAAAGCGCCACCTGTTAAGCGATTTACACCAAAACATAATCAGCAGCAATATTAATCAAGGTATACTTGAATCTGAAGTTTGATGAAAATTCGTGCATTAGTTCTTGAGATCTATTGAGAAAATCGTGCAAAATGCAGCACAGCAGCGCCACCTATGGGGTGATTTACACCAACAGGTAATCAGCACCATTTCATATCAAGGACTAACTGAATCTGAAGTTTGATGAAAATTCGTGCATTAGTTCTTGAGATAGAGCTTTTGAGAAAATCGTGAAAAATGCAGCATAGCAGCGTCAGCTGTTGGGCGATTTACACCAAAAACTAATTAGCACCAATATATATCAGGGACTACCTGAACATACATTTTTATTAAATTCTATGCATTAGTTCTTGAGATAGAGCGGCCACAAAATTTGTGTCACATACAGACAGACGGACACACAGACTGACAGACAGACATTTTGTAAAAACATGTTTTTCGGGTTCTCTGACCCTTAAAATGTGTAAATCCGACGAAAACCGGAAGTCGAAAATTTTCACGAATCCAATACTTTCTTCTTGTAAAGATAGGGGAAAAAAAAAAAAAAAAAAAAAAAAAAAAAACGAAAAATTTGGCCCGAAAAGTAGAACCTCCCCTTAAAGGGGTCAAATACCTTTGGAAGTGCCGAAATTTTGTTTTTATTTAATAGCTTATACTCGTATTAAAATGTTATTCTTAAGGAATATTTTAACGGGACACAGGACCTCTGAGTTTATCAAAACTATCAAAAGCATCGCCTTCTTCAAAGTACCGAAAACACAAACAATATGCAATTAGGATCTTGTTTTCTCCTTTCATCTTAATTTATATATCCTTAACTACATTATCCAGAAAAGTATGTTGTATGTACAAAATTAACATTTAAATTTTTAATTTAAAAATTCATCTCACTAATGTGTGATTAAGTGTTGCGCGCATGATAAAACTCTAAATTATGCATATAGAAAATAATTCTTGAACAAAATAGAATCATAACACACCTACTTCTAACTTAAAACCAAAATATGCGCAAAAAGTTTTGTTTAAAATTTAATTTTAGCACAAAATAAAAAAAAGTTCAATAATCTCAAAATTTTTTTTTTCAAGTTTTTCAAATGCAAAAAAAAATAAATACCAACATATGTCATTTTTTTTTAGCCTGTAGACTATAAAGAAACGCATATTTGGTTATTTTTTTAAGCGGTAGCTTACGTAGTTTAAAAGTAACAGTGCGCGCAAACTCCAAATTTACTAATCTGAGAAAAGGCTTTTTTAAAGTTTCAATATCTGCGGACTCTTACTGCGGACATTATACTCACCGTCTATAAAGGATTATAACTCAAGAAATAAAGCAGATTTTTAATGCGATTTTTTGCATATGGTTGAGAAATTTTAAAACATTCAGAATAAAGCAAAAACGGAAAACTGATTTTTTGAAAGTTCAAAGGTCCTGTACACCCTTAAAAGAAACCCCATGCAAAAATTTGCTTTAGAAGGGAAGTTATGTCTAAAACAGTTTGAGCTCTTTTTCGTACTATCAAGAGGTAATTGGATCTTTAAAGTCAATTTTCTCAAAGTATTGATTTTGGTAGACTATAAAGAAACGCATTATTTGGTTATCTTTTTTAAGCTGTGGCTTGCATAGTTTAAACGTAACAGAGCGCGCAAACTCCAGATCTACTAATCTGAGAAAACACTTTTCAAAGTTTCAATATCTGCGGACCTTCCATTATACTCATCGTCTATAAATGATTATAACTCAAGAAATAAAGCAGATTTTTAATGCGATTTTTTGCATATGGTTGAGAAATTTTAAAACATTCAGAATAAAGCAAAAACGGAAAACTGATTTTTTGAAAGTTCAAAGGTCCTGTGCCCCCTTAAAAGAAACCCATGCAAAAATTTGCTTTAAAAGGGAAGTTATGTCTAAAACAGTTTGAGCTCTTTTTCGTACTATCAAGGGGTAATTGGATCTTAAAAGTCAATTTTCTCAAAGTATTGATTTTGGTAGACTATAAAGAAACGCATTATTTGGTTATTTTTTTTTAAGCTGTAGCTTACATAGTTTAAACGTAGCAGGGCGCGCAAACTCCAAATCTACAAATCTGAGAAAACACTTTTCAAAGTTTCAATATCTGCGGTTTCAAAGTTTCAATATCTCTATATCTCAATATCTATCTATCTGCGAATCTTCCATTATACTCACCGTCTATAAATGATTATAACTCAAGAAATAAAGCAGATTTTTAATGCAGTTTTTTGCATATGGTTGAGAAATTTTAAAACATTCAGAATAAAGCAAAAACGCAAAACTTATTTTTTGAAAGTTCAAAGGTCCTGTGCCCCCTTAAAATAAACCTCATGCAAAAATTCGCTTTAGAAGAGAAGTTATGTCTAAAACAGTTTGAGCTCTCTTTCGTACTATCAAGGGGTAATTGGATCTTAAAAGTCAATTTTCTCAAAGTATTGATTTTGATAGACTATAAAGAAACGCATTATTTGGTTATTTTTTTTTTAAGCTGTAGCTTACATAGTTTAAACGTAACAGAGCTCGCAAACTCCAAATCTACAAATCTGAGAAAACACTTTTCAAATTTTCAATATCTGCGGTTTCAAAGTTTCAATATCTCTATATCTGAATATCTATCTATCTGCGGACATTCCATTATACTCACCGTCTATAAATGATTATAACTCAAGAAATAATGCAGATTTTTTAATGCGGTTTTTTGCATATGGTTGAGAAATTTTAAAACATTCAGAATAAAGCAAAAACGCAAAACTGATTTTTTGAAAGTTCAAAGGTCCTGTGCCCCCTTAAAATAAACCTCATACAAAATTTCGCTTTAGAAGGGAAGTTATGTGTAAAACAGTTTGAGCTCTCTTTCGTACTATCAAGGGGTAATTGGATCTTAAAAGTCAATTTTCTAAAAGTATTGATTTTGGTAGACTATAAAGAAACGCATTATTTGGTTATCTTTTTTAGGCTGTGGCTTACATAGTTTAAATGTAACAGAGCGCGCAAACTCCAAATCTACTAATCTGAGAAAACACTTTTCAAAGTTTCAATATCTGCGGACCTTCCATTATACTCACCGTCTATAAATGATTATAACTCAAGAAATAAAGCAGATTTTTAATGCGATTTTTTGCATATGGTTGAGAAATTTTAAAACATTCAGAATAAAGCAAAAACGGAAAACTGATTTTTTGAAAGTTCAAAGGTCACCCTTAAAAGAAACCCCATGCAAAAATTTGCTTTAGAAGGGAAGTTATGTCTAAAACAGTTTCAGCTCTTTTCCGTACTATCAAGGGGTAATTGGATCTTAAACGTCAATTTTCTCAAAGTATTGATTTTGGTAGACTATAAAGAAACGCATTATTTGGTTATTTTTTTTAAGCTGTAGCTTACATAGTTTAAACGTAACATTGCGCGCAAACTCCAAATCTACAAATCTGAGAAAACACTTTTCAAAGTTTCAATATCTGCGGTTTCAAAGTTTCAATATCTCTATATCTATCTATCTGCGAACCTTCCATTATACCCACCGTCTATAAATGATTATAACTCAAGAAATAATGCAGATTTTTTAATGCGGTTTTATGCATATGGTTGAGAAATTTTAAAACATTCAGAATAAAGCAAAAACCGAAAACTGATTTTTTGAAAGTTTAAAGGTCCTGTGCCCCCTTAAAAGAAACCCCATGCAAAAATTCGCTTTAGAAGGGAAGTTATGTCTAAAACAGTTTGAGCTCTCTTTTGTACTATCAAAGGGTAATCTATATACTATTTAAAAGACCAGGCTGTTATTTTAGTCATCTATTCTGAGCTTCCTACTGAACCATTTCATTTTTATTAGTTCAATACTATATCAACTTTGTCTTTCATTTTAAATTTCTGCTTCAGTCAGTTAATCGGAGTAAAAACGAGTTAATCTCGAGCACAATATTTATTAAAATCACGAATAGTCGGCTTATCAGGATAGGAAATTCTCGTCGATTCACGAGCCACTGGTGTGCAATAGAACTACGAAAAATTAAGAAGATTACACAAAAATCGCTATGACAGCTCCTTCTTCCGGCGGAATTTTTCCACATTTTTCAGGCAGGACCTTCTTGCCATGGCCAAAAACATACACAAAAAATTTTGTTCAATTCTGTACATAACTTGATACACTTTTCGAAGGTACAATATTGAAAATTGCACAAAATCCACTATTACAGCGTCCCCCTTCCGGCGAAATTTTTCCAAATTCAGGGAGGACCTTACTGCCATGACCAAAAACATAGACAAAAAAATTGGTTCAATTCTATTCATAACTTCATACACTTTTCGATGGTACAATATTCAAAATTGCACATAAATCGCTATTACAGCGCCCCCTACCGGCAGATGTTTTCCAAATTAAGGAAGGGCCTGCTTGCCATAGCCAAGAACTTAAAAAAAATTGATTCAATTCTATGCATAACTTCATACACTTTTCGATGGTACAATATTGAAAATCGCACAAAAATCGCTATTACAGCGCCCCCTTCTGCCCGATTTTTTCCAAATTAAGGGAGGATCTGCTTGCTATAGCCAAAAACTTTTTTAAAAAATTTAGTTCAATTCCATGCATAACTTCGTACACTTTTCGATGGTACAATATTCAAAATTGCTCAAAAATCGCTATTACAGCGCCCCTACCGGCGAATTTTTTCCAAATTAAGGGATGACCTGCTTGTTATAGCCAAAAACTTCTTTAAAAAATAGTTAAATTCTATGCATAACTTCTTACACGTTTCGATTGTACAATATTCAAAATCGCGCAAAAATCGTTATTACAGCGCCCCCTTCGGCGGATTTTTTCCAAATGAAGGAAAGACCTGCTTGCCATAACCAAAAAAATTTTTAAAAATTTGGTTCAATTCTATGCATAACTTCATACGCTTTTTGGTGGTACGATGGCGACAGACACACGGACAGACGGACAGACATTCTATACAAGTTTTTTTTTTTCAGTACAAGAAAATTGATATTTTATCTTATGCTATAGCAGATGGGCGGCTTGGACCTCCAAACGGGCCACCGGTTCTCTCTGCTCACAAACATCTCAAACAAATTTGGCCACTATATTATGAAAGGGCATTACATTCTCAGTAGTTTATACCAATTTTTAGTTTTAAAAGACTTTAAAAATTTTTAGTTTTAACAGAAAAAACATCACCTTTTTTGCTTACCTTTTATGAGCTCTGAAAAATATTTAATAAAAGTAAGTTATACTGAATATTTAATACGTGATTTATCACATTCCTAACTAAGCATGAAACTAACAAAGTGAAAAATGCCCAAACCGGGAATCGAATCCGGAACCCTTTGAAAGGCGCTCCAAGTGCTGTACCGTTTAAGCTACGAGGACGATACCAGCTTAGCATCTCTCACTCACATATGTTGGTAAGGATGCACTGCAGCACAAGTTGGAATAGTCCTCATGAGCACGCAATTCTTCGGCGAAACATGAGACGCAAATAAACCCAGCATTGGTGAACATATATATAATGTTTTAATTAATTTTTCAATACATTTTTTGCAGTGAAATTAGCTTTAAATTATTGCATATTTAATACGTGATTTATCCCATTGCTGCTGAAAATTAATTGAAAAATTAATTAAAAAATATATATCTGTGTTCACCGAGACTGGGTTGATTTATATCTCATGTTTCGCCGCAAGATTGTGTGCTCATGAAGACTATTCCATCTTGTGTTGCAGTTGCAGCCTGAAATAGGACGTCATCAAGATGGCAGCCTAGAATCATTACCTGCCATGGGATATCATTGAATTAATTACGTATGATAGGATTTAATAGAATGGAGAAAACTTTTATTAATATCTTTTTAAGTTTTGATTCACTGGACACAATTCAGCAACGATTATATATATATATTAAATTTCAAACCATTCGGTTAGGTACTTTATGCGCTGTTATATGCGGACAGACGGACGGACAAGACGATGACTATAGGTGCTACGTATTTATATAATTACGAACTCACCTAAAAATTCATAAATAGAAAAAAAGAACGAAAAATCATGCGTCATAAAATACTTTCTGACACATTCAAAGTACCGTAACAAAACCTCAAATTTTATTAAGGCAAAAAATCATGTCTAATTAAACAATTTGGAAAACACATAAAGAATTGAAAACTCAATTTCTGAAATTACCGTTAATAGTCGGGAAAATACCCGCATTTTTTTTTAGAAGCCTTTTATATGTATATGAACTATAGCCTGAGCAAACTGGGACGATAATCCGGTTGAAGAAATCACGACAAATATCGCTCCGGTTCGTGAAATTATGGTAAATATTGAGTAATGGTAAATAATGTGAGTGAAATGCTAAGCTGGGTATTGTCCTCGAAGCTTAAATGGTAAAGCAATTGGAGCACCACTCGATGAGATCCACTCAATGCAAACTAGTCGTGAATCCCATAGTACTTATGTGATTAATTCTAATTAAATTAGCATGTTTTTAACAATCTGACGTTTATTGCTTTTATACTGCTACTGGGATACACATTACACAAATATATCATTAAAAGTTGTTATCTAAGCTTTAAAAGCCGATGGTATATAGAGTACGCCGCTCCTGTCATTATGTATGTCCAAACCATCCCTGTCTTTAAGGATTAATATCTCGGCTAATTAATGACCATTTTTTTCGAAAATCATTATCAATTAATGCTTTTAGGTAGCTTTCATTACAAAAAGCTACCTATTGCAGCCGTTCGGAGGAAAGCGATTTCAAAAAATTTTGGTATATTTTAATCGATCATGACCCCCAGACCCCGAAACCACCCTCCGTTCAAAATTGATATATATATATATATATATAATATCTGATCTTTGTCACACTGTAACTCTCGTATTTTTGAACCGATTTGGATGAAATTTGGTGTATACATAGTACATACCAATGTCTCGACCGAGCTTGTTGGCCAGTTTCATCCGCCATCTTGTTTCAAAAAGGCGGCCATTTAAAAAATTTAAAATTTGAAGTGTGGTACCAAAAAATTGAAATTTAAAAAATATTTTTTTTCGTATGTGTTTGACTTTGATACAAAGATTCCGGAGCAGTTTTCTTTTTGTTTATATCTTAAAAAATGGCTGAGTTATAGCACTTTGAATTTCTAGCGTGGTTGACATTTTGAAATGACCTGATTTTTGTCACACGATAACAGGCGTATTTATGAACCGATTTGGATGTGCCTTGGTGTATGCATAATACATACCAATGTCTCGACCGAGTTCGTTCGCCAGCTTCATCTGCCATCTTGTTTCAAAATGGCGGCCATTTAAAAAAAAAAATTTTAATTTTAATTTTAAATGAGGTACCAAGAAATTGGAAAATGAAAAAGATTTTTTTTTGTATGTGTTTGACCTTAATACAAAGATTTCGGAACAGATTTTGTTTCGTCTACATCTAGAAAAATAGCTGAGTTATAGCATTCTGAATTTCTATTGTGGTTGACATTTTGAAACGACCTGATTTTTGTCACGCAATAACAGGCGTATTTATGAACCGATTTGGATGTAACTTGGTGTGTACATAGTACATACCAATGTCTAGACCGAGTTCGTTGGCCAGCTTCATTCGCCATCTTGTTTGAAAAGGGCTGCCATTAAAAAACAATTTTAAATTTAAAATTTAAAATGAAGTATCAAAAAATTGGAAAATGAAAAAGATTTTTTTTTTATGTGTATGACCTTGATATAAAGATTCCGCAGCAGTTTTTGTTTCGTCTATATCTTAAAAAAATGGTTGAATTATAGCACTTTGAATTTCTAGCATGGCTGACATTTTGAAACGATCTGATATTTGTCACGCGATAACACGTGTATTTATTAACCTATTTCGATGTAAGAAGGCATGTGGATAGTATATAGCAATGTCTTGCCCAAGTTCGCTGGCCAGCTTTATCAGCCATCTTGTTTCAAAATGGAGGCAAGTAAATAAAAAATATATATATATTTAAAGTAAGGTGCAAAAAAATTATAAATTGAAAAAGGTTTCTTTTTTAAGTATTTGACCTTGATATAAGGATTCCGGAGCATTTTTTGTTTTGTCTTTATCTTAAAAAATGGCTCAGATATAGCAGTTTGAATTTCTAATGCGGGTGACATTTTGAAAAATCTGATTTTTTGCCTGCGACAGCACTCGTATATATCAAGCGATTCCGATGTGAGTGGGCATGTGCACAGGAAGTACTAAGGTCTCGACCAAGTTCACTGGTTAGCCTCATCCACCATGTTGTCTTAAAATGGCAGGCACTTCAAGATATCGCCGAATTTGGCAACCAAATATAAGTTATTTTAAATAAAAGCTGCTTGGATAAAGCTGACTAATTTCGAGAAATTCTCATTCATAATGATTTAGTATTAATAAAAATTAGTATTGAATCTCCTATAATCGGTTTCCACTAAATTGAGCTTTGTGCGTTTGAATAATATAAGCCGGCTTTTTAAAAATAAGGAATATGTAAGCTACCTCTTCCTCCGGGCGCTGGCCGGAAGGACTTTTATACTTCTGCTACGATAGGTACCTTCAGCGCTCCTAAACAACTTTGCTGAATGCCCGCAAATCGAAATTTGGGGGTAACGAAAAAATGCGCTTTCCTCAAAAACAATGTGACATAGAATCATCGCTATAATTTTCCTGCAAGGTTTAAATTAACGTCTACTACCTCTAATTTTTTCATAATTTTATTTTCAGTAGATTCGGAAATAGAGGGGGGGGGGGACATTTTTTTGCACGACATTTTCGACGATATCTCTGAAAATATAATATCTAAAATTAAAAGAAATGTATTTTGACTTCGGCTGTTACGAAAGCTTTCACACGATACCACACACGATATACAAAGAAAAGATTTTTTTTTTCAAGTAACTGAATTAAGCCCCTATATTTTTCCTAAATATATTTGTGAATGTTTAATAATCTGTAAATAGTATTTATTACTTCCCGCAATTTGAACTTTCCACGTTCCATAGTTTTTGAGTAAAATGGCTGGGACAGACAGACAAACACAGGAGTGATCTTATAAAGGTTCTGTTTTTACTTTTTAAGTACGGAACCCTAAAATTGAAAGAAATCGGTCCAGGAGTTCTCGAGAAAAATGGTCCAACAGTTTGAAAAACAGGGTTTCGAGAAAAACAATTTCAAAATTTTACAGCAACATTGTGTTCAACGAGCGGCATTACATTTAGTGAGCAAAAAATACTATAAGGAATTGAAATATCACGAAATTGCTTGAGTGCAACAATCTACACACTTGACGGATGCAAATAATTTTAATTTAAATCTAGTCGGATGTACCAATCCCAAAACTTTATTCTACTTCATACAGGCTTCATACACTTCATTTATTATGACAGTGACGAAATTAAATGGCAGTCTATGCTCATCATGAGCATTCTAAAAAGATGAGATTCCGTGCATTAGTTCTTGAGATATGACTATCGCTGAAATCGTGTAAATCCAACAAAATGCAGTTTAGCAGCGCCACCTATTGGGCGATTTACACCAGAACCCAATCATCATCAACTTATGTCAATGTCTAACTGAATATGAAGTTTGTAGGAAATCCGTGCATTAGTTGGAAGATTACTATTGCGAAAGTCATGACAAATGCAACATAAAAGCGCCACCTGTTAAGCGATTTACACCAAAACATAATCAGCAGCAATATTAATCAAGGTATACTTGAATCTGAAGTTTGATGAAAATTCGTGCATTAGTTCTTGAGATCTATTGAGAAAATCGTGCAAAATGCAGCACAGCAGCGCCACCTATGGGGTGATTTACACCAACAGGTAATCAGCACCATTTCATATCAAGGACTAACTGAATCTGAAGTTTGATGAAAATTCGTGCATTAGTTCTTGAGATAGAGCTTTTGAGAAAATCGTGAAAAATGCAGCATAGCAGCGTCAGCTGTTGGGCGATTTACACCAAAAACTAATTAGCACCAATATATATCAGGGACTACCTGAACATACATTTTTATTAAATTCTATGCATTAGTTCTTGAGATAGAGCGGCCACAAAATTTGTGTCACATACAGACAGACGGACACACAGACTGACAGACAGACATTTTGTAAAAACATGTTTTTCGGGTTCTCTGACCCTTAAAATGTGTAAATCCGACGAAAACCGGAAGTCGAAAATTTTCACGAATCCAATACTTTCTTCTTGTAAAGATAGGGGAAAAAAAAAAAAAAAAAAAAAAAAAAAAACGAAAAATTTGGCCCGAAAAGTAGAACCTCCCCTTAAAGGGGTCAAATACCTTTGGAAGTGCCGAAATTTTGTTTTTATTTAATAGCTTATACTCGTATTAAAATGTTATTCTTAAGGAATATTTTAACGGGACACAGGACCTCTGAGTTTATCAAAACTATCAAAAGCATCGCCTTCTTCAAAGTACCGAAAACACAAACAATATGCAATTAGGATCTTGTTTTCTCCTTTCATCTTAATTTATATATCCTTAACTACATTATCCAGAAAAGTATGTTGTATGTACAAAATTAACATTTAAATTTTTAATTTAAAAATTCATCTCACTAATGTGTGATTAAGTGTTGCGCGCATGATAAAACTCTAAATTATGCATATAGAAAATAATTCTTGAACAAAATAGAATCATAACACACCTACTTCTAACTTAAAACCAAAATATGCGCAAAAAGTTTTGTTTAAAATTTAATTTTAGCACAAAATAAAAAAAAGTTCAATAATCTCAAAATTTTTTTTTTCAAGTTTTTCAAATGCAAAAAAAAATAAATACCAACATATGTCATTTTTTTTTAGCCTGTAGACTATAAAGAAACGCATATTTGGTTATTTTTTTAAGCGGTAGCTTACGTAGTTTAAAAGTAACAGTGCGCGCAAACTCCAAATTTACTAATCTGAGAAAAGGCTTTTTTAAAGTTTCAATATCTGCGGACTCTTACTGCGGACATTATACTCACCGTCTATAAAGGATTATAACTCAAGAAATAAAGCAGATTTTTAATGCGATTTTTTGCATATGGTTGAGAAATTTTAAAACATTCAGAATAAAGCAAAAACGGAAAACTGATTTTTTGAAAGTTCAAAGGTCCTGTACACCCTTAAAAGAAACCCCATGCAAAAATTTGCTTTAGAAGGGAAGTTATGTCTAAAACAGTTTGAGCTCTTTTTCGTACTATCAAGAGGTAATTGGATCTTTAAAGTCAATTTTCTCAAAGTATTGATTTTGGTAGACTATAAAGAAACGCATTATTTGGTTATCTTTTTTAAGCTGTGGCTTGCATAGTTTAAACGTAACAGAGCGCGCAAACTCCAGATCTACTAATCTGAGAAAACACTTTTCAAAGTTTCAATATCTGCGGACCTTCCATTATACTCATCGTCTATAAATGATTATAACTCAAGAAATAAAGCAGATTTTTAATGCGATTTTTTGCATATGGTTGAGAAATTTTAAAACATTCAGAATAAAGCAAAAACGGAAAACTGATTTTTTGAAAGTTCAAAGGTCCTGTGCCCCCTTAAAAGAAACCCATGCAAAAATTTGCTTTAAAAGGGAAGTTATGTCTAAAACAGTTTGAGCTCTTTTTCGTACTATCAAGGGGTAATTGGATCTTAAAAGTCAATTTTCTCAAAGTATTGATTTTGGTAGACTATAAAGAAACGCATTATTTGGTTATTTTTTTTTAAGCTGTAGCTTACATAGTTTAAACGTAGCAGGGCGCGCAAACTCCAAATCTACAAATCTGAGAAAACACTTTTCAAAGTTTCAATATCTGCGGTTTCAAAGTTTCAATATCTCTATATCTCAATATCTATCTATCTGCGAATCTTCCATTATACTCACCGTCTATAAATGATTATAACTCAAGAAATAAAGCAGATTTTTAATGCAGTTTTTTGCATATGGTTGAGAAATTTTAAAACATTCAGAATAAAGCAAAAACGCAAAACTTATTTTTTGAAAGTTCAAAGGTCCTGTGCCCCCTTAAAATAAACCTCATGCAAAAATTCGCTTTAGAAGAGAAGTTATGTCTAAAACAGTTTGAGCTCTCTTTCGTACTATCAAGGGGTAATTGGATCTTAAAAGTCAATTTTCTCAAAGTATTGATTTTGATAGACTATAAAGAAACGCATTATTTGGTTATTTTTTTTTTAAGCTGTAGCTTACATAGTTTAAACGTAACAGAGCTCGCAAACTCCAAATCTACAAATCTGAGAAAACACTTTTCAAATTTTCAATATCTGCGGTTTCAAAGTTTCAATATCTCTATATCTGAATATCTATCTATCTGCGGACATTCCATTATACTCACCGTCTATAAATGATTATAACTCAAGAAATAATGCAGATTTTTTAATGCGGTTTTTTGCATATGGTTGAGAAATTTTAAAACATTCAGAATAAAGCAAAAACGCAAAACTGATTTTTTGAAAGTTCAAAGGTCCTGTGCCCCCTTAAAATAAACCTCATACAAAATTTCGCTTTAGAAGGGAAGTTATGTGTAAAACAGTTTGAGCTCTCTTTCGTACTATCAAGGGGTAATTGGATCTTAAAAGTCAATTTTCTAAAAGTATTGATTTTGGTAGACTATAAAGAAACGCATTATTTGGTTATCTTTTTTAGGCTGTGGCTTACATAGTTTAAATGTAACAGAGCGCGCAAACTCCAAATCTACTAATCTGAGAAAACACTTTTCAAAGTTTCAATATCTGCGGACCTTCCATTATACTCACCGTCTATAAATGATTATAACTCAAGAAATAAAGCAGATTTTTAATGCGATTTTTTGCATATGGTTGAGAAATTTTAAAACATTCAGAATAAAGCAAAAACGGAAAACTGATTTTTTGAAAGTTCAAAGGTCACCCTTAAAAGAAACCCCATGCAAAAATTTGCTTTAGAAGGGAAGTTATGTCTAAAACAGTTTCAGCTCTTTTCCGTACTATCAAGGGGTAATTGGATCTTAAACGTCAATTTTCTCAAAGTATTGATTTTGGTAGACTATAAAGAAACGCATTATTTGGTTATTTTTTTTAAGCTGTAGCTTACATAGTTTAAACGTAACATTGCGCGCAAACTCCAAATCTACAAATCTGAGAAAACACTTTTCAAAGTTTCAATATCTGCGGTTTCAAAGTTTCAATATCTCTATATCTATCTATCTGCGAACCTTCCATTATACCCACCGTCTATAAATGATTATAACTCAAGAAATAATGCAGATTTTTTAATGCGGTTTTATGCATATGGTTGAGAAATTTTAAAACATTCAGAATAAAGCAAAAACCGAAAACTGATTTTTTGAAAGTTTAAAGGTCCTGTGCCCCCTTAAAAGAAACCCCATGCAAAAATTCGCTTTAGAAGGGAAGTTATGTCTAAAACAGTTTGAGCTCTCTTTTGTACTATCAAAGGGTAATCTATATACTATTTAAAAGACCAGGCTGTTATTTTAGTCATCTATTCTGAGCTTCCTACTGAACCATTTCATTTTTATTAGTTCAATACTATATCAACTTTGTCTTTCATTTTAAATTTCTGCTTCAGTCAGTTAATCGGAGTAAAAACGAGTTAATCTCGAGCACAATATTTATTAAAATCACGAATAGTCGGCTTATCAGGATAGGAAATTCTCGTCGATTCACGAGCCACTGGTGTGCAATAGAACTACGAAAAATTAAGAAGATTACACAAAAATCGCTATGACAGCTCCTTCTTCCGGCGGAATTTTTCCACATTTTTCAGGCAGGACCTTCTTGCCATGGCCAAAAACATACACAAAAAATTTTGTTCAATTCTGTACATAACTTGATACACTTTTCGAAGGTACAATATTGAAAATTGCACAAAATCCACTATTACAGCGTCCCCCTTCCGGCGAAATTTTTCCAAATTCAGGGAGGACCTTACTGCCATGACCAAAAACATAGACAAAAAAATTGGTTCAATTCTATTCATAACTTCATACACTTTTCGATGGTACAATATTCAAAATTGCACATAAATCGCTATTACAGCGCCCCCTACCGGCAGATGTTTTCCAAATTAAGGAAGGGCCTGCTTGCCATAGCCAAGAACTTAAAAAAAATTGATTCAATTCTATGCATAACTTCATACACTTTTCGATGGTACAATATTGAAAATCGCACAAAAATCGCTATTACAGCGCCCCCTTCTGCCCGATTTTTTCCAAATTAAGGGAGGATCTGCTTGCTATAGCCAAAAACTTTTTTAAAAAATTTAGTTCAATTCCATGCATAACTTCGTACACTTTTCGATGGTACAATATTCAAAATTGCTCAAAAATCGCTATTACAGCGCCCCTACCGGCGAATTTTTTCCAAATTAAGGGATGACCTGCTTGTTATAGCCAAAAACTTCTTTAAAAAATAGTTAAATTCTATGCATAACTTCTTACACGTTTCGATTGTACAATATTCAAAATCGCGCAAAAATCGTTATTACAGCGCCCCCTTCGGCGGATTTTTTCCAAATGAAGGAAAGACCTGCTTGCCATAACCAAAAAAATTTTTAAAAATTTGGTTCAATTCTATGCATAACTTCATACGCTTTTTGGTGGTACGATGGCGACAGACACACGGACAGACGGACAGACATTCTATAAACATGTTTTTGGGGATCTCTGACCCCTAAAACGTGTAAATCCGTCGAAAGCCGGAAGTCGAAAAAAATTTCAATTACAATACTTTTTTTTATCCTCAATAGAAGAAAAAAGTTGCAGTATTTAACCGCACAATGATACATCTGCTTCGTTTATGGCTTGCTTATGTAACGTAACGTTACTTTTTTAGGGATAAAAAATGATAAAAACACGATTTCCAGAATTTAAGGGAAAATATTTTTAAACATGAAGAATTAACACTGAACTAGTTAAACATATTTAAGTAAAATAAGTTTAAGGGGACACTATACCTCAAAAATGGTCAAAATGTTAATTTGCTTTTTTTAATGTTAACCTTTAACTCATATCACAGAAATTGTCACATAACTAGTGTGAAGCGGTCTGTGAGACCGCTCCATTTAAAGATGAATAAAAGCCGAGATTAACTCATAGGATGGTGTTTATGTACTAAACTTTTTGTACAGGTGTGTTATAATTAAAATTCACCTATTCAAAAGTCTCTGGCGTTAGTACTAAAGTTCCAAACGAAAACATTTCTGAGCGATTTGAACGAAATTTCTGAAGATAAACTGAAATTTGCAAGTTAAACTATGAAATTTTAAAAAAGCATCGGTCTGTGAGACCGATAACATCAGTTAAAGGTTAAATCAAAACCTGTTTGATTGTGAATAATTTTACGCCTTAATTTTGGCATTGCGACAGTGATATCGCGAGATGCTGTAAATTTTGTTAATAAATCCAGCGCAATTACCCATGCAAATGAAAAATTTAAATAGCTTTTTACTTTCTTCTATCTTTACAAGAAGAAAGTTCCCAAAAACCAATATGAAGGAATCACTGGTCTTCCAAAAGCCTGTAATAAAATTTAAAAAAGAATCAATTGTCAGCACTGAAAAACCAATCATTGCTTATTGCATTTGAAAAATCAATCATTCGTATAATGTTTGAATCTGACAATAAATACAAAATATTGAAAATTATGTATTTCACGCTTAACAATAAAATTTGGAGATTTACATAGAAGATTCGAAGATTCAATACTACCTTAAAATTTTTATTTTACAAAACATTTCTGTTAAAACCGAAAAAGGGGAAATAAAGAAGAAAAAAAGAGAAGCCCTTATATCAAAAATGTAAATCTTAATTGTTAAAAAAAAGGATTTTATTTTCAATTTAGAGAACAAAAAAAGTTCCGACCTACGCTAAATTTAATCACACGGTACATTTTGTAATATTTCATGCATTATTAAGATTTAAATAATATTTTTTCAACTGTTAAGATTTAAAAAAAAAAAAATTCAGTGCCCTGTAGTAATACATATAATCCAAAGATAAACATAGTAAGCTATACAATGAAGGACTTTTTTTTTCTCTTCTTATGCCTGTGAAAAGTGCAATTTTTCCTGATCAAAATACACCAATATATAAGAAGCCTGTTTCACTAATAAATCTGAGACTGAGATCATATTTAAAAGAAAAATTATATTAGCATTCATAAAACTCAGACTGTTTAAAATTATTGCATAAAATGACACCCTAATCCTGGTAGCAAGGTTCCAATGATGACAATGATGTCATTCTAAAAAAAAGAAAAAAATGCATTTTTATTTATATGTAAAAAATATTTGTATGATTGCGTCAATATAACCTCACATTAACTGATCATTGTTTCTGTACATAACGAAATACAATTCATTTGAAGATTTCTGGTATACATTGACTGAAACATTTCTGAAAAATACGTCTTTTCCACTTAAACTTAATTATTCAATATTTTAAATAAATTTAACATTCCCTTGCAACAAAAAATATGTAAAGTGTGCATTTTCAAAAAGCTTTCAGATATGAAAATAACACAATAGTTAGCAATATATACTATATATCTAAAATTTTAAAAAACATATTTTCTCTATCAATTTATTATTTTGGTAAACCTGCACCTAAAACACACTACAATCCGAAAAAAAAACCACCTAGTTTTATTATGTATTTCAGGCATTGTAAAATATTGGTTTAGAATGAAAACCAAAAGAACGCAGTTTCCCAATTCGCGATTTCCCAAAAATTGAATTTCTGGATAAGGCAAGTTTTAAAACTCTCGGGAGATTCTCAAAAGGTGGGATCATTAAACGTTAACTATATGTAATTTTTAAAATTTTCAAATTTAAGGCCAATTTTTTTTAATAGTATAGTATTTTGTCTATAAATATAATATATAAATATTTTATAATAGTATGTCTACAAAATTATACACAAACAGCAACTATTCTGGAAAATTAATGATTAAAGCATTTAATTAGCAGTTACGTACGTTACAAATTTTGGACACTTTTTCGCACGTAAGTTACAGGTTTTGGTAGTTGCTCTTAGTATTTAAAAAATTCTTAAGACTAAGAATGTAGTAAATGTGTCTGTATACATGTATATATGCATAATTAACTTTTTGTTATCCAGTAATAATAATAATAATATCAAATACTTTGTTACGTACGTTACTTTCGGGCATAACAAAATACAGAAAATTTCTTTATAGAAAAGTCCTTCTATCTCCAAAAAAGCAATAAATCAGCCTGCCATCTCTTAACGAAATTATCAAAAAATCATCCGTTTCCTTTATGCATTCGTTGTTTACCATTAGAACCACCTGGAAAAAAGTTAAATCTCTTTTTCTTGGTGGTACATTGGAGCAGTTAACGTTATGAATGTCAGAAATTGGCCTCTTTAGCATAAAATAATAAAATTTTAAGATATTTTTTACAAAACTTTTACAATAAATTATGTCATTTTCTGTCTCTGAATAGAATTAAAAACTCAGTGTAAAAAAAAAATAATAATAAAGTCAATGATAATTAAAGTTATGTTTGAAAGGCTTAAAGTTATAACGAGTGTCCTGTGCCCACCTTTTGAGAATCGTCCTCACGTCTTCATATATTTATGCAAGTGATAAATCATGTTTATGCTATTAATATTCTTCCTTTGAATTGTTTGCATAATCTAGGTAACTTCTTGTAGTTTTTCTTTCTACACATTTTTTAGCTATGACTTAATTCGAGAATTAAAGTATCAGATTTTCCATTTCAAAATGTCAGCTGGCCAATGGAATATATATGTCCCGTTGGTAGTCAAAGTGTTAAATTTGTATAATGGTGGCTTAGCAGATAAAATCAATGATATCAGACAGAGCAGAAGAATTTATCATCAAAATAAAATCGTCAACTAGTCAGAGGCAGTCGTAATAAATCTCGCGCTCACTGAACGAATTACAGCATTGTTTAAATCATGTTTCTGGAATTACAAAAATCCAGAAAGTTGGCATCGCTGCAATAGTCTCATATTCAAAAATATCATATATTTCAGTATTCTATTGGGCGCTATAGTATGGATCCGTACTTTAAATTATTTGCAGATCTGTATGCATGACCAGGTTATTTTCTAATGCATTCGCTGGATTTTATAAAAAGCTGTAGGCTGCGATCATTATAGAAATAAATGCTTTTCAATTACTTTTTACGAAATATGTTTATTTGAAGTAGAAATATATAATTAAAGTATTTCATACAGAACTGGATAGGGATGGTGCCTGATAGAATTTCTAAAGACGTTTTTTTACATGACTGAGTTCATGAAGCGAAAGCCAGCAATTAAAAAATTAATTATTCTTAATACGCACTTTGGCATCACACGATTGGCGAAAAGAGCACATGAAAAATGAATATCATATGAATACAAATTATCTGTTAGGCTTTGGACAATTGGGAGAATTTTGAATTACGTGGCAGGGTAAACAGTATTTGTACACTGCATATGATGTGTAGAAATGCTGTAATTCATATACAGGGCTACACAAAAGAATTCGTAATGGCTACTGGGTATTTGTAATGGTTCAATCTGTATGATTGTAAATTGCTTAAAGGTGCTTTTTAAATGAGTTATGCATTTTTACGCCTGACTGCATTTTTTTTACTAAGAAATGTTTGTAGATAAAATTATAAAACATAGATAAAATTATATACAACATCACGCAAAGAATTGGATACATGGCCGTCTATAAATGATAACTTCTGAAAATGTGATTCCAGTAGTTTTAAGAGTGTTTTATACTTTGAATTAAACTTTAGCTAAATAATGGCGTGTAATAAAGGTACTAGGTTAACTACAGGGTTGTACAAAAGTATACAAGTATGTTTCGATCTATTAGTATAAATTGCTGAGAAAATTGAGAGAAATTTCAACCAGTTATTCGTTTTCTTGCTAAACTGAATTTCCACATTATATAGCATATATATTAACCTACAGATCAAATACAGAGCTGTTCAAAAGAATTGGATTACATATTTGATATGGATGGTAACTGCTGAAATCAGATTTTCAATTATTTTATGCGTTTTCTAAAATGTTTACTTAGTTCTTTTATATACATTATTTCCCTAAATAACGAAGTTTTTTTAAAGCATAGAGGAAGTGTTGGAAAGGGTTTCATAATCTATGCTTAACGCATGCTTTTTCTTACTTGTTTTCATTTATTTTCGAGGTGTTTGTGTTATGTTCTAACAGATATAGCCATTTCAATTCTTTAATCAACATTTCAAATGTCATTAGCTCGGAAACTAATTATGCATTATTTATAAAATTGTGGATTCTAGATAATTAGGGTGGCCTTACTACGTATTTCGTATTACAAGTACGTAGGTCACATAGATTTTCAGTAGCAGAGTGTCAAAATTTGGCGAAAACAGCTCGAAATGGTTCGTGTAATATAACACACTAGTATATCAGACGAACTTAACTGACACATTGCAGTGAGTCTAGATTAGTCCAAAGTTAATTTCGCAATTCAGAACGTTTAGTTATACTAACGTTCATTACAATAACATTTTGTTATATTTTATTGAAACCCATAATAATGCATATTAAGAATTTACATTTTAACACTTCGGGGTCCACTTTATTTTATTTATTTTTATTTATTTATTTATTTATTTATTGTGAAAAAAATATTTTTACGCTAACAGTGTCAATAATAGCTATACAAATAGATTTACTGAGGTTTAATGAATATGTCACTGTCTGAAATTTAAAGTATGTATAGTTATTTTGCGTACTATTCAATTCATTTTCATATGACAACAGACTAAAGAACACTTATTTGGAGACGTTTGCAAAATATCGTATTATAACAGCATTTAACAGATATTACAACTTTCTAATATTTTTTGGCGTTTTATATAACACATGATTCGTTTAGAAAAGGAAATTTTAGTTTTAATTTAAAGAGTGAAACATATCCTTCTATATATATAAAAAAAATTTTGATTTGGAAATGGGCCAATGAAAATCTGCGTAGATATTCCGGGTAGATCCACATCCAATTTGAATGCTTAAGCATGGCCTTTCATCGTTAATATTAAAAAAATTGTTGCATACAAAAATATGAAAATCGGTGGTATTATAGAGAAATGTTTGATAAACACGCTGATGCAGACAGTTTTCAAATCGAAGAATTATTTTAAGAGATATTTAATGCTAAAGTTGGACAAAATCGTTCCATTAAAAAAGATTTATTGGAGCGAAAACTATACATGAGAATTTAATCATTTTTAGTTTATTTTATACCTTATAAGTTCCCAGTGTGCAGATTGTATTTATTTTTCTTATTTGACTCATTTTTTGAGGTTTTATTTCAATTTTAAATTCAAATTTTCAGCCTTTCTAGAGATATTTTTTACAAATTTTAGAAAATGTTATTAATTTAAACTGTTGCCAGTTGTATAAACAGCGCAAACAATAATGTTTACTTCAAATTAAAAATTTATTTTACACGTGACTATTATAAACAGAAAATATAAAAAGCAGGAACTCATTGAAAATTGCGTCATAAAAATTATAATTACACGTGAATTTTAAAAGAGACAGAATATTGTAAAATAATAAATTCATAAACATGCGCTAGAAGTCTTAAATAGGAGAATTTACGTCATATTTACATCACATTACACTTATCCTTCTATATATAAAAAAAAGTTTTGATTTGGAAATGGACCAATGAAAATCTGCGTAGATATTCCGGGTAGATCCACATCCAATTTGAATGCTTAAGCATGGCCTTTCATCGTTAATATTAAAAAAACTGTTGCATACAAAAATATTAAAACCGGTGGTATTATAGAGAAATGTTTGATAAACACGCTGATGCAGACAGTTTTCAAAACGAAGAATTATTATAAGAGATATTTAATGCTAAAGTTGGACAAAATCGTTCCATTAAAAAAGTTTCATTGGAGCAAAAACTATACATGAGAATTTAATCATTTTTAGATCATTTTATACGTTATAAGTTCCCGGTGTGCAGATTGTATTTGTTTTTCTTATTTGACTCATTTTCTGAGGTTTTATTTCAATTTTAAATTCAAATTTTCAGCATTTCGAGAGATATTTTTTACAAATTTTAGAAAATGTTATTAATTTAAACTGTTGCCAGTTGTATAAACAGCGCAAACAATAATGTTTACTTCAAATTAAAAATTTATTTTACACGTGACTATTATAAACAGAAAATATAAAAAGCAGGAACTCATTGAAAATTCCGTCATAAAAATTATAATTACACGTGAATTTTAAAAGAGACAGAATATTGTAAAATAATAGATTCATAAACATGCGTTAGAAATAGCAAATAAAGCCTTTGTGCAACAATATTAAAAAGCAGAAAAACCAACGTTTTAAATGCACAAATAATATATGAAAAGCAGCAAACAGCTGTTTCGAATCTACTAGCGAGATTCTTCTTCAGTGCAAAAGGAACAGCGTGCTAGAAAAAGCAAGGCTGTACCTCAGCCTTGCTTTTTCTAGCACGCTGTTCCTTTTGCACTGAAGAAGAATCTCGCTAGTAGATTCGAAACAGCTGTTTGCTGCTTTTCATATATTATTTGTGCATTTAAAACGTTGGTTTTTCTGCTTTTTAATGCGTTAGAAGTCTTAAATAGGAGAATTTACGTCACATTTACGTCACATTACACTTATTATATAAAATCAACAAAAAATAATATTGCAAAACGGTTTAAATTTAAAAATTGCTCGAGACATTTATTTGATATTTTAAGATGATCATTATATTTCATTTCTAACAAAAGTATTTTTACGTGAATATTAAGAAGAAAAAGAAAAGTTTGATGAAAATTACGTCAGATTATAATTCTCAGATTCAAATTATAATTCAATCTTCCGAAATCTTTTTAAAGCCGATTAAATTATCGTGCTGTTAGAGTCTGCGGTGTCTGAACGGGGGTTGACGAGCGTAGCTCGTAGGGGGCAGAGCCCCCTAGTGTTTAAAATAAAAGAATCACCAACGTTGCGAAGAAAATTAAGCAAATGTTTATTACTATTATTTTTACTAAATGCCAAAATATAAATGAAGTCATAATAAGAAATGCATAGACATATAACTAACATTACTATATGTAGATAGTAACAAAAGTAATTATTAAGACAAAATAATACTCAATACAAAGACTATAATTAATACGCCAGACCCGATCGGTTTAATAACATTTTTTTTTTTTTTTTTTTTTTTTTTTTTTAGTGTCATATATATTAATGGAAAAAGGGAAAAATGTTATTTTTCAGCATATAAATTAAAGATAAAAGCAGACAATTTTTCCTTACGGAGCATTAGTATTTCCGATATTTCAACAATGTCATTAAATATTTCCTGCTTCATTATTCAGTATAAATTAATCTTCGTCATTTTGGCATCTATTCATACCTTACTCATGTCATTTAGGATAGAAGAGCTGCATTGATCGAAGTCTGATGTTGATAGATTCCTTTAAGAATTTCCGAATGTCTAATTATGCTAATGATATTAAGCTAGGTGTTTGCTTTTTTTAACTCCAGTCTTGTGATTCGCATACTTTCTATTATTAATGAATTATTTTCCTTTAAAAGTATTTTGTTAACATTTATTTTAATTATGGTTTATTACATTTGATTGCAACTTTTAAACTTATGTGTCAGAGAGACGTATTCCAAAAAAGCGAGTTTTTTTTTTGTTGTTGATTTTGAAAAATATATAATTTTTTTTTAAAGCTCTAAAATACAGGGATGAAATTAACGAAATTTACACTTCATCAATAAGTAAAATAAATTAGAAAACAGGAATTTTGCTTTTTCAAAATTTAGTGTCGCCTCCAATGAAAAAAAATATTTACCCTATATATTTGAAATCCTAATGAAACGAATTTATGAAAAGACTGATTAAAATACCGATTACGTTTCACAGCTCTTTCTCCTAAAATATCGAATATTATGCTGTGAAATTAACACCAAATATCCGTATTGATCCACAGGTCTCAAAACTGGTTTTAGAATTTTTAAATTTAAATTAGAATTTCGAGATTTTTTTTTCTAACTTTAATTACATTTCTCTAACGATCGCAACTAAATTACTCCATTTTGTGGAAAAGGTAGAGAAAACGGATAACGATAAAGGATTATTAGATTTCTTCTTTTTCGTCGTTTTCAAATTGAAATTGAAATTATCTTTTAATTCAATTGGTAGTGAAGACGGTATTGCGATTAAATTTTGTTTTTCAGGAAAATTTGATTAAAAAAAAAAAAAATCCCATTCCAGTCGTCATGAAACAGTTTACTTTAGAAACCAAAAATCTTCTGTCATCTTCAACTTTTACATACATTTCATAGACATAAAGAAAAAAAATCCATTTTTGCGAAATGAAGACAGAAAAGGGAAAATGAAAGGGATTATTAAATTTCTGTTTTGTCGTAATTTTCAAATTGAAATTGAAAAGCGAAATTCTTAAAAAAACGAATGAAATTTTTAAAATAAGAATTAAATGATCAGGAGTTAAAAGCAGAAAATAGGGAAAATTACGTATATTTGCACATACAATACACATACACAATATATAATACAATATCATAGCAAAACGCGGTAGCGTTAAGCTATAATATGATTAAGAAATGGAAAATGCAAACGACTTTCTTAAATTTCTGGCGAACCAGTTGACATACGACAATGATTTTTCTTTTGAAAGATAGAACTCGACGAGACGAATAAACTGGTAGCATTAAAAAAATTACTGTAGCTTTCAGTAGTTTTTTATTCAACCTTAAACGAAAAAATGAAGACACAAAATTCAACAAAGTGTAGCTAACGTTCCAGTGGGTGGATTAACTTCGTTTTTGTTTTATTTTGATCCTCTTGTTCAAACTTAAAATAGATTTTTTTTTAATCTTTGTATGTTTGACGGTCGATGAGAAAATCGAATTTGTCTTTTATAATGTCTCCATAAAATTATAGCAATCTCTCCTTTTCATTTTTTAATTTTCTAATTCAATAATTTCTTTCGTATTGCCACCCCCTAAAAAGCAATACAATAATTTTAAAAAAAGGATAACACGTGTACTTTTGTTGTTATAAGTCAATAAAAATTGAAATTCAACTGATAGATTTTTTAAATTTTGAAATCGACGTCATAGCCTACTAGATACATACGGCCCACCAATTTCGCCGAAAACCGTCAAAAAAGTGAAGCCGGATTCAGCTTCAAACCCTGAACCAAAACATCGCAACGTGCTCTTTGTTTACATTTATACCCTGCCCAGAAAGCGGCTTGTTTCTCATTGTCGGAGTTTTAGAATCGTTGATCGTATTTTCAAAATAATAAATTAAACACTTATATTCTTCAATTTCCTAAAATTTAAAAGGATATTTTACTCAGATTGCAGCATTTTAGTGTTACACCATACTTTTAAGATTAGCTAAATTACTTATTGTTTACTTGATCGTTCGGTTCATTCATGAAATTCTTTTTTGAATGTCCCGTATTTATATAAAAATAGCTTGTGTTTCATATACACGTTTTAAAATTAAAATTTGATTTTTATCAAACTACAGTCCTCATAACTGGCTTGAAGCAGATTTTTTTTGACGAATTTACTGTTACCGTAAAATGTTTGTTTTTGATATCGCCCGAATAATAAAAAAAAAAGCCGATCTTCTTTAAACATTAAATGTTCTTATTTCTAATCAGAGAAAGAAATGGTGATCACGGATTTAAATATCGTTGCAATATTCTGTGTTATCGAAGCAATTTTCATTATTTTCATGTTAGTTTATTTTGTTACTTAATAAATTACATTTATTAATTATTACAAGGAATTTTATGAGTACTTTAATATATTTTTTAAAAATTCCATTAGTTTTATTGTTTTAGCAGTGAAAAAAGTAAATAAATTTGTGACATTGATGATTTTAGACTTCATGTTTTATTTATTTATATATTTTTATGTCTGTTGGTTTAATAGTTTTAAGAGAAACACATTATAGGTATTAGTCACTTAAATAAATAGAACTTTACATTTACATTAATTTGAACAGTTTATAATAACCCCCAACAGCTGTAATGTCTTTCTCACAGACCTCTGCTTTTTTAAATTTTCACACAGTTTTATACCACTTAGTTTCTAGACCTAGTATTAGAGCAGAGTTGAGATCAAAAACAGTATTCAATGAGGGAAGAGTTCCATATACTGTTCTGGTTTTCTTGGCGTTCTTTTTTTGGCAATGAATTTTTCAATGTGATTGTTGTGATTTTCAGCATTTGGGGTTGCTATTTTTATTACTTGAATGCTACTGGTGGATAACTAACAATTTTGAATACATATTTTTTTATAATTAATTTTTTTTAATTCATAATTTTCTGAGATTTTTTTTAAATGATATTTTTCTGTAAATGTAATATTGAGTAAATATATATATTTTTTTGTGTGTGCATTTTTTTTTATGTTAATATGTATATAACATTAATGGCTTAGTTTCAGATGTAAAATAAATATATAAAATTATAAATATATATAAGTACAAAGTTATGTATATATAAATGTGTATATAATTTGTATTTATATGTGTGCATATATATAATTGAGTGCATAACATATATAAAAATAATACATGTACTATAACATTGTTTATAATATAAAAATATATGTTTATAAAAATTTAAAAACCATGTTTTTCTGACATCTTAAAAAAATTGATAAGATGCTAAAATAGCCTTTTGGCGCCATTTTGTATTCCTTCGCCAATCGCACCATACAGAACAGGATATGGAACTCTTCCCTTCAGGGTGTTAATCAAACTTTTTATTTAACGTTCGTTCTATCTTAGTAATCTGCTTACAGTAACTTTGCGAAATTTTTCTGTTTCAGTAGTTAAAGGTTAAACAAACTTATTTGATATTTGCATGCAGAGGCAGATTATCCATTAGGCTGACTAGATTGAAGCCTGGTGCCCGGAAGGAAAGGAGAGTCTGTGTTAAGATTTTCTTTCAGGTTTTTTTTCTTCATATCAGGCTAATATTTTATGTAAAAGAGAAATGAAGAATATTATTTGTTTCACTCACTTATTGAGTCTTGTACATAATTAACATATACATGATAGATTCCAAATGCTGCTCCCCTTTTAATTTTTGATATTCATAAAAAGAAAATATTGGATCCTTACAATTTTTTAGTTTCCAGTTTGTACATACACATTGGATATATACAGATACAGCTTTTGTAGTCACAGCATCTCTACAAATGATATCTTTTAAAGAAACTGTTAAGTTTAATAAAGCATTTTCCCTATTTTTCGCATCCTGAGTGATCATCCAACCATGTCCATTTATTCTATTAAAATTCATTGTTCAACTAAGAAAGTTCTTTTAAGGTTAGAGATTCTATATAAATGTTTATGTGAAAATATATGAATTTTTAAACTTATTTACTGTAAATCTATTCTGAAAAAAAAAACATTATGCAAAAGATTCTCAGAATTGCATCATACTAGTTGATTCAAAATAGAGGCTATGGCGATTATCGTTTAAACTACTGATGGGAGAAACGTTCTTTCAATTGCAAAAAAAGGCATAGAAATCACATACAGCTTTTGTTTTATGATGGGCTGTATGAATATTAAAATGAGAAATTTTATTTTTTATATGGCCCCTAGGTCCTAATAATTCTAGAAAAATACCAAATTATCACATTTTGAATGTTATGAAATTTAAATATTTACCTGCAATATGAATACTTCTTTTTGTTTTTAATCCCAGAAAACACTAAAATATATCAATTTAAAGGAGGTGGTCTCCAAAAAAGTGTAGCCTATGGGCCCAGGAGGTAATTTATTTGTTTCTGTTTGTATGCACAAAAAATTTTATTAGAGTATATATCTAGCTAAAGCATTCTGTAAAAAAAAAAATGGATTTTTTTTTTTTGTGTAATCCTTTAATATGCTTAAATTTCCTCAAAAGTAAATAAATAAATGTGAGTACTTTTCTGCAGAGTTGTCCCTAACAAATGCAAGGCTGTGTACGAAAATTTTTGTGAGGTTTTTTTTTCCCCTTTAGAGTCTTGTATCGAGTTTGATCAGGTTGACGATAATTTTTAGGGTTTTGTTTGACTAAAGACTATTTGTCTCACTCCTGTCAATGTAGAGTTCATTCTTGGAAACAAAATTTAAATATAACAATAACTACAAATTAAGCATACACAAGATCAGCCATACTCAACCTGCGGGCCACATGTGGCCCAGCAGCATTCAATGTGCACCAAGAAACACACTCATTAATCCATATTTATAATATTAATTAAGTTAATGCATAAAAAGTACTGTATTTTATGGAAGAAACTCCGCACTCATCGTAAGTGCCGCACTCCTCAAAATTGTTCTGAATAAGCTTTAAAATATCATAATCACTGCACCTGCCATAAATGCTGCACCTGTGGGATCTCTATTTTTGTCGACAGTGTTTCATTGACTTAACTTTAATCAAAGTTTTCTGGACAGTGTAGGGTACCTCCTTTTTAATAACTTAAGATTCTACAATTTTATTCAAAATATTTAAATGTTTTAAAAATTTTATGTAATTTTTAAAATAAGGAGACGTCAATTGCTTTTAAAACCATCCAGAGCGCGGGACACGGATCCCTCTCCTTAATTGCTCCCCATTTTTTTAAGTGGTACGCACAACTTAGTACGCTTTATACGTCGTATACACTTTAGGCCTTCTTTAGTTTCTATTTGAAACCCTCAAAATCTGAGTCGTCAATATCTGAGTGGAAAAGTTGTAAATTTTCTTTGTTCATCTGTGTGGTTCGGTATCATCATCAGAAATGTCACAGTTTTCATTATCGGCAAAGTCAGAAAGTTTTGCATTGTTAAGCAGGAGACTTGAAAACAATCTTGAGGAATTTTTATTTTATCCAAATTTTACGTACACGAAAAAAAAATAAAAAATCGTAAACGCCGCGGCGTTTCTTCCATAAAATATGGTATTTAAGATGTTCACTGTTGTTTTACATATTTTTATGGGAAGACACAATCTGTTCTGTTATTTAAAATTATGCTAAAACATCTTGAAGGCCATTTTCTTAGTGAAAAGTTCTTTTTACATGTCCTATTTATGTTAATCTCCAACACTTATCAAACGTTGTTAAATATTAATTTAATTTGCTGTATATATTTGTACAGTAAAAAACAAATAATAAAAAGTTTTTTTGCATTGAACAAAACTGATTTATTGGAGAAAATCTCCTCATTATTTTTTTTTAGAACACAGAAATTTTGCATTGGTATATTATTACATTTTTTTATATAGCTAATACTGCTTTTTAGGGTTGAATGTTTCTCGCGGAAAAAAAAAAGGCATCAAATCATTTTTACGCTATGCATCAAAACATTTTTACGCTACTCTTTCCAAACAAAACATTTCACAGCCTATTTCTTCAACATTTGTACTAAAAATTTACCATGAAATTTATTGTTTGGAAATAGTGGTGTTAAAACTTTTTTATGACATTCCTTTTGCTACAAACGTTCAACCACACTGATAATATTAACTTGGTTATAATGTTTTTTTTTTAAGTATGTTGTGGCCTAGCTAGCATCACAAATATATGTTTGGGGCACGTTTGAAAAAAAGGTTGAGTATGGCTGGATTAGATGATTAAAAGCAATATTTTCTGCTTTTGAATGTCCGCACTTAACATTTTATTCATAAAAGTTTTATATTTTATAAATATCAATTTTTAAATATCTAAATTTTATTTTGAAATAAATAACTTGTCGTAAAACGCAGTCTTAAGTAAATGTCTTATTTGAAAATGTGGCATGTAATAAAAAAAATGGTATGTGTACAGGGCCCGATTAACCTCTGAATCTAGAGAAAGCACAATATCATTTGGGGGGGGGGGGCTCGCATATGGTAAAATGTTTTTAAATTCTACATTCATGGAATCATTTCAATGACACAAATGTTATTCCCAAGAGGAAGTTAGCAGAGTTAGGCTTTTCTTCAAACAGCTATTTATATATCCCCTGCTTATGAGATGGAGTACTATATTTGCGACCAGTGTAGTTGTTGTATGTTTAATTGTTTGTTTGTTTCTAATGAGCATCTAACGATGTCAAGTGATTGATTAACAGCCTATTGATTATTTAAATTTCTGTGTTAAAGTTTCTTGAAGTATTGTCAATTTTCTGCTGCATTAGGTTTAGCCAGTTTTAATAACCAAAAAAGCTTGATTAATAAATAAATATATTTGATAAAAAATATTGTGCTTATCAGTAATATCAGCATTTTTTTTTTTATATAAATAAATTTATACTCTCTTCATGAAAACCATGAGTTCAGTCATATTATCAAGAATTACATATTAAAATACATATGGAATGATATAAAACCAAAATATTCTGTAAATTTGCCCCTACATCTGAACTGAAAGTTTCATTGTTTACATCTGCGTTGAAGGGTTGCAGATTTGAGGGAGTATACTGTATATATTTTTCTTTAGATTTTATAGTTTTAGTGTTAGAACTGTTATCTAGTTTTGCATTACAGGATTTTTTCCATGTTAAATAATTACATTTTTAGTTTAGAAGCCTAGTTATTTGGGTTACTAGTTTATTCAAACTTGAACTGGAAAAAAGCCAAAAATGTTGATTATAATTCATAGATTGTGAGTACTAAGTGTAGCAGATATAATATCAATGTTTAGTTGGTAGCCAAATGACTTGGGAAGAACGTCAGAAACATAATTAAGAAGGTTCTGATTTCTTGGGAGAGGGGGGGGGGACAAACTTGAAAAATGCAACTTAATAAACTAGTAACCTAAATAACTAGGCTTCTAAGCTAAAAATATAACTATTTAATCTGGAACGAAAAAAACCAATATACAACATTTGACAGCAGCGCTGCTGTTAAAATAGTAAAATCGAAAGAATATAAAATGCTATGAAATTAATGCTGGAAGTATCTATTTATCCCCGTCCCCGTTATCACTATTTATGATCAAATTTCCTGCTACTTGATCGCTAAGTTTTGGAATTACTGTTTTTAAGCTGATCTGTGTGTGAATATGAAAGTATTGATTATAGAACATCTGATACTAGAAGTTAAGAATCAATTCTTATTGTGATAGATGTTGTTTTATGTGATGTTTATGTTTATTGATACTTGATTTTTCTAGAATCGCCCATCTCCAACTCTCATTCATATCCAAATACATTGTTTTTTTATTCTTTTGAAAAATATTCAGAATTATCTTATGAAAAATCAGGTGATCAGATATATTTTAAGTTAATTAAACCTCAAGTCCAAACTGGTTACTTTCTGATACATTTTTGTTCACAAACATATCAAATTGACAAGTGCTGTTATTAAAATTTAAAGGAGCTACTTTGCTGCATTCATTTTTGCTCAAGAACACTTGAAAGTGGAAGATGTTATTCAGAAACTACAGTAATCAAATATCATTTTAACCTCGTTTTGATAAAAGCAGATCATTCTGGAAATACACTCAAAGTGGGTGTTCTGAACTGAATTACCGAAAGATAGCACATGAAAACCTGTTGCCCCACAACAAGAATCACTTACAATTTGAAAAGTAATTTATTTATCAAGGAATGAAAAAAAAAGTGCTTCAATAGTCAAACTCATCAATTTTATGCCTTCACATTTATAAATGGCTCAGAAAGTTTTGTGTTGTTGAGTCAGGAATTTGAAAATTATCATAAGAAACTATGTAATCAAACTCTTTTTTCATTTTTTGTAAAAACTAGAGTTTTTTAGAAAGTACTGCCAAAGTAGACATTTTAAAGAGGTTTCAGACACATTAGTGTGGGGAAGGGAAAACATCTGCTGTCCTGAGACAATAACTGCTATTAATCAAGATAAAATTCATTTATTGAAAAATAACAAAAGAAAGTGTTCAATTACAAATCATCGCAATAACCAAAACTTTATGTTTAAAAATGAGCCAGAATGTGTGTCAAAGTTTGATATTCAGCGATTTTTTTTTTTTTTTTTGGAGAACCATCTTAATGATGAAAAAAAAATATTTATAATATTTGATCAGTTCAGTACATTTCATATGTGCAGTGTGAAATAAAATTCATATAAAATATTTTTGTATAAGTTATTTTCATTGTGGAAATTACTTGTTTTCATATGTAAAAATTGTATATATATTTTTTATGAGAGGCCTATTTAGGGCCCCTTCACAAAAATCCATTTAATAAAACAGGCTCCTTCACAAAATTCCTTTCAATAAAACACGCCTCTTCACAAATTTCTTTTCAATAATTTCAACAGGCCCCTTCACAAAATTCCATTCCATAAAAACATACTTTTCATTGATTATTTTTATTAAAATGTTTAATAATTAAACAAAATAAGCTCACCAGAATTGAAAACTTCAGTTGAAGGATTTAAAGAAGTTGTTATTAATAAATGTTTGGTTCTAATTTGAGAAACTGTATTTCATCTTTCGTGACAAAATGTTATTTTTCACAAAATTTATGAGCCCGAAGAAAAAAAAAAACCTGTATTGGCCTGTCTGCATATTTTTTAAACTACTTGACTGAATGACATCCTGTTTGGTATTTTATTCAAAGTAAAAATTTACCAAAAATACAACTCTTATTAATATGCTCAGTAAAAATAAAAGTGTATTGCTATGAGTTTGTTTTGTCTTTTTTTGAAGGAATCTATATATCAAAATATTAATTTAAAAAGAAATATTTACACTTCTACGATTGGACATTTAATGATGTGCATACATTATGCCATTTTAGGACTGTCCTATGTTATTTTTGTGCAGTTCTTCTAATTTTGTCGACTACGCCATATTTTTGTTTTTAATGGGACAAATATTCGGTATTCGGCCCTTTTGCTGAATATTGAAGGCTTGTTGGTCAAATGCTTCAGCCGAATATTGCTAAAATCTCACTGAATATTGAAAGCTATCTTGTCAAATAAATTCAGGAAAAAAGTTTCTTTTCCGTTTTTTGCAATTTTTTTTAAATCTAAATTGGCTGCTTTCTGGGACATTCATGAAGTCATTTTCGTTCTTGCAAAAAATGCACAGTTATTCAGATACTAAAAAATATACAGCCTTTCTGTATTTCCTATAAAGGTTTTTAATTGTCAGGGAAATGTCTTTAGAGAATGATATGTTACAACTCAAGATGTAAAAACTCTAATAGAAAAAAGAAAAACACTTGAATATTCATCACCATCTGCAAATTCCATGCACATATAAAAAGGCCAGTGGCGTGGCGTGAAAATTTTCGGTGGTCATCGCAATTATTTAAGTTTGTGGTGAAAAATTATTAACTCTAAAATTCAATGGTTGAATGTTCAAAAAAGAAACTTTAAATCTTACCTTCACTTATACATGAACTCCAAATGTTCTGCTAAAACTAGATCGTAGAGTTTTAAAAGCTTATTAAGAGTTTTAAAATATTGCTTGGTCATCGCTGCATCCAGCGATGACCGGACGCCACGCCACTGAAAAAGGCCCTTATGAAATTCATAATAACTTACTTTCTGTTTTCTATGAAGTAAGAAATGTAAAAAATCATTCACTAGGTGCATTAGCTAAGATTCATTTTCAAGATGGAATATCAAATATCACTATTCCAAGTACAACTGTACATCTGAAAACAGAACTAGTGTCAAACTAGATAGTCACTAGATGGCGCAACCTGATTTATGAAGATTGTTTTATAAATATTTAAATATAAATTTTAAAAATATTGAGCAAAATAATATTTTAATTCTATAGTTTTCACTTTAAAATAATTATTTGCATGATTATTGGCTTTAATATGTAACATTATTATGTATATATATTTTTATTTACATATTCTTTCATTCATGTTCTTATCAGTTTCTGGATATGTTTTTAATGCTTATTGAATTGCCGCTATAGGTCTCAATGCCCCCCCCCCTTCAAAGTTCAATGCTTATTGAATAAGTGGAATATTGTATGTGCTGATTCCAATGTCAAAGACTTTGTTAACATACATATTCTACGCTAACCATACCTTTTGCTTTAATGTAATTTGTGCAGAACAGACTCATTCTTTCAAATTTATTTATCATTAGGGACACAAACCCTCCACCACAATAAAATTTACTTGATTAAAGGTTATTTCAGAAAATATCGCCGCATGAATTAATTATGAGAGAGAGAGTGTAAGAATATTATTTATTTTGAATGCAAGAAAGGATAAAAGTATCATTTGATAGTAAAAGTTAAATAAATTCTTTATATTTTAATAGAAATATCTTATTATTCTGACTTACTGTAAATCAATTTGATATATCTTACAATCAGGGACCCGGAGCTGGAGCTGGAGCCCGGAGCCGGGGCGCTCCGGAGCTGTGTTTTCCCTGGAGCTGGAGCCGGAGCTGGAGCTCTAAATTCCCACATCCAGGGCTCCTTTAGTTTTTAATATTCTTTTAAATCTTTTTTTTTTTTTTTTTTTAGTCTTTTAAATTTCTAGGCTTAAAATATTTTAATTACAGTAGAAGATCTTTATAACGCGATTCTATATAATGCAATTCTCCATATAACGCACAACTTCTCAGATGTAAACAATGAATTTTGCAGGTAAGAAGCACCTGAAATCCCACATCGTAAAAATTGCTACTCTCTAGAAAACTACATTTGATACATTAATTCAACTTTATCTCCTTAATTCAAAACTTTTTAATGAAAAAAAATTGCTATTATTACAATAAATATTATATTTTTGGAAATGAGTAATATAATGAATGATTAGGCCCAGGTATAGTTGGACCATGTTTATAAAATAAACAATATAAAATGATCATATAATGCAAAAATTTATAATTTGGATAATTCCTGGTGACAAGAAGTGCAGTATAAAGATACTCTAATGTATTTTGGTATGTTTCAAATTTATATGGTCATGTTTATAAGGTAAATTTAATGATGTGTGAAATGTGATCCATATAATGCAAAATTCTATATAACGCACAACCTTGCGTTTTTAGGTTTGCGTTATAAAGATCTTCTACTGACGTCATTATTCAGTATTTTAATTATATCATTTTTTAGGTTTTTATTATTATTATTAGAGAAGGAAACCTTCTCGAAACATGGTAACACTACTTAACTTCTACTTTCTACTTGAACTAAGTGACAACACTATTCGAAAACAAATATGGCCGCCTGTTGTTTGCATGTGTAGTTGTACAATTTTGGCTATTTGAAAAGTGTAGAAGAAATTTAAGATTTTTGTGTTTAAAATTCCACCAAACTTTCTATTTTAAAAGCAAAAGCTAAAAGATGTCATACTTTCTGAACAAGCATTTGAAGTTTGATGAGAAGAAAAATGCATTTTGTCAGATCTTTAATGAAGGTAGAAAGTATTTGTGAGCAAAAAATTAAACGTGTAAATTAAAATCTGCAACTCAAAAGCGTGAAGTCGGAGCCGAGTTGGAGCCGGAGCTGGAGCCACAGTATTTTCTCTAGGAGCGGAGCTGGAGCATGGAGCATCAAAAATTGTTCGGCTCCGGGTCACTGCTTACAATAAAAGGATAAAATGCAATTTTGTAATTTTTTGGGCTAAAATAAGTTTTTTCAAATTTAAAAATAAATTTAAAAAGTGCATTTAAGAGTAGTAATGATTAATGAGTTCCTTTTTTAGATAAAATGTTTATGCATTACTTTACTGTAGATAAAGTTATGATATTATAACTTAGATGTAGTAAAAATTATTTTATTAAAAGTTGAAATATTACAAAAACAAGTTATTCAAAAATGTAAACAGATAATAGAATATAAATTTGTTTTTAATTCTTTTTCCACTTTAAAATTTAAAATTCTATATATATACAGGGGTGGGGAAATGCATCATTTTACTCACCACTGACGACTGAATTTTCTGACAGGGCGAGTGAATTTTTAGGTAGTCTTTGAAAACTACAAGCTATAGAGATATGAAAAAACTTTTTTTTTAGTAGTTAGCTATATTTTTCAGCTTTCTTAATTACTGGGATGTAAACATGGTACTAAGTTCTGTTTTATATTAAACTTTCATCTCTTGTTTATATTTCTTAATTTTACAGGGGAAAAAAATATGAAAATGCATTATAGTAATATTGTATTGTAACCATACGTTGCATTTTACTGGCTGGTGAAATAAATCGTTGGCTAGTAAGATTTTCTAGAAATGCCTCACCACTGTATTTATATAATCAAAAGTTATTTTCTTTATTGGAAAAAATTCGGTATTTGACCTAAAATTTGGCCGAATATTCAGCCAAATCACTATTCATCCCATCCCTAGATCCAACCTGGCTCAACTCTACTCATTATAAAACTTAAAAAATCAACCCAGTCCCAACATCACTCAATTTCTGAAGAACATGCCAATATTTCTTAATCAACATTACCCTACAATTAAAGTTTTTTAAAAGATGGTTAAGGAAAATCATAATTTTAAGGCTAAAAAAAAATGTATATTTTGAAAAATATTTCCCTATAATTACATAAACATTTAGTATATGTTTTATGAACAAATAAATTTGCAAGGTATTAATTCATTCACAGTGGATGAAGAAGCAATAAATACTGCTTATAAATGTTATAAAAAAATTCTTCGGCCAGTTAATGTAATATAAAATGTAAAAGTCTTTTCCACATCAAATGCGGTCAAATTAATTTGTACACCCAAAACACGGTCTGTGTTATTTTTCCACAATTATGAGACGAATGTTACAAGATTGATTCTAATTATTTTAATACTCAGTCATAAAAAATTTTTTTACTACTTCATTTACATAAAAAAGGATGCAGGTCGATTGTTACCCCAGAAGTGACCAGGAATAATTCTGGTGCAATTCCTGATCACTTAAAAATTATAATTATTTCAATTATAAGTGCATATGTATTTAAGCAAACATTTTATCATACTACAGTACAGGCATCAAAGGGTTCTTATTCCATGCCAAAACTGGGAACAATATCTTTAATGGTTTTTATAATAATTGGATGTTGTTGATTTTTGACCAGGAATTACCACAGAGAACTCTACTAATTTAAAATTAAATATACCACATAAATGTTAAATATTAACACATTGCAACGAGCAAAAGTGGAAGTATAGATGAAATGTAAGAAAATATGGCATTACTTGATTATCCCGTCGACCAAAAAATTATCTCTGAACTATATGATTAAATGCCAGTAATGGTTGATCGTAAATGTTAGATTCACCTGACATTAAACATGATACACATGTTTGTTATGTCATCGGGTGATTTTTAATTAGATTTTTTATAAGGATTTTTATTAATGCTTTACTAATTTATTTGTTCTTTTGTTATTTAAAATGAAAATTATGTTAGCTTGTATAATTTGACGAATAGTTGGCAATTTGTATAATTTGCTGAAATTGGTCGACAGGATAATCAAGTAGTACTGAAAATTTTGTTATCTTCTTGTAGGAAAGACGGTTGCAAGTCGATATTTTTAGATAGCCACTCTTTTCTTCCAGTGGTCCTGTGTCAGGCACTAATTTTTCTTTTATCTATCAGACAGCTGAAAATAAACATTTATCTACCCATCTCCTTTGATACTTTTAAGAATTTTTATATCAGATTACAGTTCATAAAAAATGGGTACTTGTTAGTTATACTGTCGCCAAATAGTAAGATTAAAGGCCAATAATGGTTGATTGTAAATGTCACATTCACTTGACAAGACATGTTTACGTCATCAAGTGATTTTTATTTCGACGTTTTATTTGTATTTTTGGTACTTCTTAGTTATTCCGTGGACCAAATTACTGTCGCCAAATTTTAAGATTAAATGCCAATAATTGAGGTACATAAAAACCTGTTCGCACAGATGCCATATATGCCCCATATTGGCGTGATTTTTTTCTGATGCCAATGTCATATACGCACTGGGTACTTAACTGGCGCCAAAGTGTCGTTATTTTGCTTGATATGGTAATGAGGTTTTCGCCAAATTGGCATCGGAAAAAAATCGCACCAATGTGGGGCATGTATGACATCTGTGCCAACCTGTTTAGTTTATTTTTTATGAAAAGAAGAATACTATTTTTTTTCTGTTTACGATAAATTTCATACACACCTCCCTTCACCATTTTATTTAACATAATAAGATGGTTATTTTTAGGTTAAAGTTATGTAGTGCAAAATGAATGCTTAAAACATATATCTCAAACAAATAAATACAAAAGTGAAATACATATATATTTTTTCATTAAATAAGACCTTTAAAATTTTGATTTATTCATTTTTCACTCCTTTGTTTAACTCAATTTAGTTTTTATATGTAAAGATGAAATCTTGGGATTTGATTTTTATCCCACTTCTTGATATGGTAATTATAAAAGTACAAAAGGTAGTATGAATTATAAAATCAAATTTGGTGCCTAAGCTAAATTGCAATGGAAATATTTTTGAAAAATCATGCAGCCATGGAATTAGACATGATTTTCTTTTAAAAACTATTTATACTTAGTTTTTAAAAGAAAACCATTCTTTTCTGGTCACATGACATGTTTTTTGCACAATGACAGGTGGGAAATTTTGTAAACGTGCATTATAATGCCTGTATACCACATTTCTCACCTGTCATTGTGCGAAAAACATGGGTACTACTTAGCTATTCCATTGACAAAAAATCTATCGCCAAACTATAAGGCCAAATGCCAATAATGGTTGATCGTAAATGTCGACTTTAAGCAAGTTGCACATATTTACGTCATCAAGTGATTTTTATTTCGACATTTTATTTGTATTTTTATTAATTCTATACTAATTTATTTGTTCTTTCGTTATTTAAAATAAAAATTATGTAAATTTGTATGGTTTGGCTAAATTGATTGACGGGATAACTAAGTAGTATAAAACATGTTGTCATATGACCAAAATTACTTATATCTTGTTAAGTAAATCATAAAAAAAAAAAAGGAAAAAGTGTTGATTACAAACTGTGTCAATAGCTATGTCTGCCAGTTTTATACCTTAACATTTAAAATGAGTCTAAGTTTTACATTGTTGAACAGGGAACTTGACAACCACCTTAATCATTGATTTACAATTGGATATAAAAATTGAATTTTATTTTATTTGTTTGCTTAATGTCAAATTTTTTACAAGTATACCTCAAAGTTACGAAAGCTAAGACATTTCAATCCACCTTAAATATAAAAAAAATTTGGTTAAGCAATAAATAATCTTTTAACTTTAGCTAAAAGCAGTACTTTCAGAATATTTTCTTTTTTTGTAATAGCATTTAAACAAAAAAATTAAAATAGCTCCAATAACCTGAGTTGATGAAAATTAGATATTCCTTTTTAGTTATCGAACAATTCCACATCAGTTTTACTTAAAGGCATTTTGATGTTAAAATAGCTACTGTTTTTGTTTTACATATTAGTTTAATAATTTTGTTTAAAAAGATAAAAAAAACTAAAATCCAAGTTTTAATAGCATATTTAATTAAATTATAACAGCATGTATCTATTATTCCCCCCCTCCCTGCAATAAACATGACAAAATCTGATGGCAGAAGATAATCAGATCCCCCCACCTTTTTAAATAAAATACAAATTTTTAAACGAAGTGTTAAAACAAATGTTCACTTTCTTGATTTACTTTCTGCATTACAATACACTTAAACTAAACTTGAAATAAAACATAAAAAATAAACATACAAGTACACAAACTCATGGACATTAATTTTATTAGCAATAATATAAACATAATGATGAAAGATCAACAGATTTGTTATCAAACTTAATTTTTTAAAAGGTAGAAATACTTTTTTTTAATTTATCATGTGTAACAAATCGTTCGCGACAGAAAAGTTTTTAATTTAACTTGTGGTGAGTCGCTCGTATAATATACTCACTCACTTAAAAACACTTTACTACCTTTATTCGTAGAACATTGATAAACGTCGATTCTGACACTCATCGTATTCGAACACACAAAAACGCAATGTAAACTTTTCGTCTGCGCTGCTATGACAACGGCTCTGGCCAGCTGCCATTCCGAACGAAGAATTTTCTCCCTTGCCTTTCTGCGGCTGCCACAGAGTATCCCCCCAGTGACGTAGGGTACCGAAGAAACGATATACAAGTGTATACTTTTTTTTTTTTTTTTTTTTTTTTGACTATCTGTGTCAGAATCCACGCTTGTGGAGAAAAATTACAAGGATATTTACATGAAATAAAATTACAATATATAACAAAATATAGGCATAATGTGTAGTATGCAAAATGAACAATTTATCAACAATTTCAGTAAGTAATATAAGATGCCAGTTTTTTAGGAAAATGGACATGTCTGCCCGAACGTGTGACAGTTTTTGTGGTGGCTGCTATGCCTGGATGGGCTAGGTTGTGCAAATGTTCATATATCAGCCGACGAAAGAAACTAGGAACTAAGGGTCGAGGCGTACCTGTTGAAGTATCACATAGTAGGCTACAATCAGAAATGAGGCAAGGTTTCAATTCCAATTTGAGCAATGTACTATTATGCAGGTTCTGTAGCTCTGAATCATTTTCCTGAGCTTTTGCGAATTCCTCAAAATTTAAGATTGGAGATTTTGAAATAGAATCAATTTCAATTCTTGAGAGGCAATCTGAAACAATGTTTTCGGAACCTGGTACATGTCTAATGTCAGTGGAATATTGGGAAATGTAATCTAAATGGCGTGATTGCCGCGGCGAACATTTATGGGGATTTTGCTTAAATGCATAAATTAGCGGTTTTTGATCAGTATAAATTTGAAAAATTCTCCCCTCTAGCATGTGCCGAAATTTTTTTATTGCCGAATAAATAGAAAATAATTCCCGGTCATATGTTGACCAATTCCGCTGACTGTTGTTTAATTTCATGGAAAAAAATGCTAAAGGTTCATAACGTTCCTGATAAAACTGCATAAGGGTGCCGCCGATCACGACATCTGAGGCGTCAACCCATATACTCAACTGAGCGCCTGGAATAGGGTGCCGTAAAAGAGCAGCCTGAGATATTGCATTTTTGGCAGCTACGAAAGCTTTTTCAGCATCTTCGTTCCAATTAAGGGGTTCTGTTTTAGGAACACGGGAACGAGATTTCTTTTTGTTTGTATGGCCTTCTAACAATTTCACTAAAGGCGCAAGTATGTGTGCAGCTTGATATATGAAAGACCTATAAAAATTAAACATACCCAAAAATCTTCGAAGTTGAGATAAGGTTGTGGGCTGCGGAAAATCGATTATGCATTTAACTTTATCTGGAAGTGGTTGAATACCATGTTCAGATATTCGAAATCCTAAGAAATCAATGGTAGGTTTACCAAATGTGCACTTGGATACATTTATGCACAAACCATATTCTGCTAATTTGGAAAATAGTGCTTTTAAATGATGATAATGCTCCTCGGCATTTTTAGAGGCTATGAGTATATCATCGACGAAAGCAAAGACGCCTGGTAAATCACGTATTACCTCATCTATGAATCTCTGAAATGTTGCAGACGCATTGCATAAGCCAAATTGCATGCGTGTGCTTTCGAACAATCCAAAAGGTGTGCATATCGCTGTTTTGGGAATATCATCAGGATTGATTGGTATTTGATGATATGCTTTGATGAGGTCAAGTCGACTAAAAATTTTAGTGTCACGTAAATTAGCAGTAAAATCAGCTATACATGGTATCGGGTATCTGTCTTTTTTGGTTTGCGCATTCAAGGCACGATAATCACCTACAGGTCTCCATTCCAAAGTTCCCTTTTTTGGAACCATGTGCAAAGGTGATGCATAGTTGCTACGTGAAGGTCTTAAATGTCCGAGTTGTATCATATTTTGAAATTCTGTTTTAGCAATTTTCAGGCGATCCGGAGCCAACCTGCGGGGTTTTGCCACAACTGGAGGTCCTTTTGTTGAAATAAAATGCATTGTGTTGTGTTTGACAGGCTGATTGGGATCTGGTAATTTTGTAATAGATGGGAATTGTTTAAGAAGTTCATTATATATATTATCAATATTGATTGTTTTTACTGAATGAATTAATGCACATTTCATGTGACATGTTGTTTCAAATTTTGTTTTTAAATCTCTTAGACATTTGTGGCGGAGATCTGGAACCAATTCGAAATTATGGAGAAAATCTGCTCCCAAAATTGGTGTACTAACATTTGCCACTAGAAAAGTCCAATTAAATTTTCGTCTTAACTTAAAATCTAGAGAAAGGGTTTGTTGACCATAAACATTTATAGGGGAAGAATTAGCAGCCAAAAGCGTTTGTACGGGTGGATTCCGTTTTTTTACATTGTTGGCAGGAAGGATTGACACGTCCGAACCGGTGTCGACCAGAAAAGAAACATTTGTAGTCCGGTCTCTAATGAACAGGCGACATGACTGTTGAGGCAAAGAATAAGTCGCCTCTACTCTTTGCTGGTTTCGTTTCCCGCCCAAGAACACGGCTTTATGCATTTTTCTTCCCTACATTTTTTTCCAAATCGTCTATGATACCAACAGATACTTGAATCCCGATTATCACTATTACTTCGCCCTCGAGGTTTACTCCAGTTTCTGCGGTATGGGGACCGACCACGTGAAACAGCAAGCTGATCGATGCGCTTATTTAATTTTTCGATTTCTTTCAATAATTTACCCTCTATCGCCTGTTCATTCGAGCAGGACACGGCAATTGCAGAAGCTGGGGAAGGGGTAACTTCTGAAATACGATCTGAAATTTCCGCTGCTTTATCAAGGGTTAATTCAGAAACAGCCGCTAAAATTGTCTGAACAGAATTTGGTAATCGTTGCAAAAACAATTCTAACATTAAATTGTCTGGAACATTTAGGGATTCCGCGCGACGTTTCATACTACGTAATAAATCTGAAGGTTTCCGATTTCCTAGTTCTTCTCCAGACAAGAGCTGTCGTATCTCTTGCTGGGATGATTCACCTGAGCGCGCAATTAATTCCTTTTTTAAGACACCATAAGGGTCAGTAGCATCTGGTTGCATTAAAATATCACGAATGATTGATGCAACATCGGGTGGAAGATGCGAAACTATATAATTATATTTTGTAACAGATTCTGATATTGTTTTGGGGGTAGCTAAAGCAAATGTGCTTTCGCACATCACAAACCATAGCGCAGGATCTGATCTGTTATATAATGGAATTTGAACAGCATCGACACTAGACATGATTTATGGTAATAAATATATAAAATAGTACAATCAAACCAAAATAAATTCGCGAGTTAAATTTTTCTAATAAAATAACAGAAAAAATATCAGGAAAATGACTCAGAAGAACTTATCTGCTTTCCATCGAGCCGCTGTAGAACGATGTATTCTTTGAAAGATGAAGATGATCGGATAACATTCCAACTCATCTAGGAAGGCTGATGCTCTATATAAGAACAGTCCATGGTCACCATTGTGGTGAGTCGCTCGTATAATATACTCACTCACTTAAAAACACTTTACTAACTTTATTCGTAGAACATTGATAAACGTCGATTCTGACACTCATCGTATTCGAACACACAAAAACGCAATGTAAACTTTTCGTCTGCGCTGCTATGACAACGGCTCTGGCCAGCTGCCATTCCGAACGAAGAATTTTCTCCCTTGCCTTTCTGCGGCTGCCACAAACTCTTCCTAATAATGACATTAGATTAGATGTTATGAATGATTTTCATCTAGTAATATTACAATCATCCGATAAAAATAATTTTGAATTAACTTCATTTAAATTTATTATTTCGATAATTATTAAAATGATAATTTTTTTTTTTTAATTTGATGATTAGAGTTAATATTTTTTATTAAACTCTTTTTGAATCACGTCTATACGATCGAGGAGAAAAAAATGTAAACAACTTGGAATTCTCTGAACCCTGCCCAGTGCGTTTTGATTGGTTCTCGTCATTGAAGTTACGGTCAGAGTCAAATTTCGATTTTGGGCAGGGTATCAGAGTCCTCTGGCGAGCGACGTCATACATTAAACCCAAATCAGTCTGCCTGTAGTAGTATCTAAGTATGCCTTGCCCATGTGCAAAGATGCTTGGAGCTGTCAGTACGCTCACTTCTCTCTTGTAATCACGATGCATGCCGTGATATTAGTCCAGATAATATGCTACTAAATTTAAACTCATGTTATTAATAAACAATGTTTCATCTCAAGAAGTCTCTTTGTCAATGAATCCAAGCTTCATACAACAATGATTACATGAAAATGACGCCATTTTCTATATACTTTTAGTCGTGATGTTACATTTAAATAAAGGTACTATGGTAACACTTATAGTAAAGGCTTAAAAATTTATGTATGAAAAATGTGCATTATCTGTTCAAAATGATGCCATTTTTGCATGTGAAAATACAGTGAGTCTGATTTTTAATTGATTTATAAAAATAATGCTCATGCCCATTTTCTTTTTGTGGCAATATGAAAGAAAAAGTTGCATTAGAAAATTAAATAACATTTTTTTTTTAATTATAAACTATAGCAGATGGTTGAAAATAGGGCTGAGAAATCTGATAATTGTTTTAAATTTGCAATAATTTTACTCCCATTCTAAAACTATTGTATGGTGTTGTACCTATATGATGTTATCAACATTTAGGTAATTTTAGTCCCCACCCCATCACTTACAATATCATACGTTATCATTCCTCGACCACCCCCCCCCCCACACACACACACACACACACATCTTAATGAAATCATCATCAATGTTTAAAAATCCTTTTTATTTTTATATGTTTGCGTTTGCATAAAGATATGATTTTACATTTAAACAACTGTATATCAATTAACATCTAAAAGGGGCACTTACTATTTAAAAAGGTATAAGACTATTTTGATGTAAAGAAAAAATTAAAGCACTAAAACAAAAAATATCGTTTGGATTAAAAAAAAAAAAAAAAAAAAAAAAAAAAAAAAAAAAACCCTTAAACCAAAAATATCTTATGACAATCAAACGTCAGGTCCTCCCCCCCCTCTCCCGCACACATTAAAATGATAATTTTATATATGCACAGCCCTTAATTTGTATAAACACTGCAGCAGCAAAAGAAGGTGACATTTCAAAATTCCTCCCACAGTATTTAAAAAACTAATAAGTTGTATTGAAAATACCTTATATTATAAAGAAGCTTTTCTATGAAACCTTTAAACACATAAATGCTAAACTTATTATGTTTGTTTTTGCTTTTCATTACATTGGTTTTTATTTGTCACATATTGTATCCCACAAGGAGTAATAATTCTCCAAAACCCCTTACAAATAAGGATACTGGCTGCACCACTGGTATAAGGAATATACACAAATTATGAAAAATTAGGCATAGATTATGAAACACTCTCCAACAGTAGCTATTAAGAAATTTAATATTTTCATACAATGAAATGAAATAACTAAATGTGCCATTTAAAAACCCGTAACTCAGTAAAAATGCATTTTCAGCACTTGTCCCCATAACACTTTTTGATGCATTATATTTATTGAATTTCACATTTAAATAGCACCCTCTATAGCGAACATCATTAGCATCTAATAATTACAATGCAATCGCAGTATATTTACAAGTGTGACAAACTGAATTCATAAATACTTTTCAACCATGTTGAAAGTGTTTTTCTCATTTTATATCTTAGCCATTTTTTTTTTTAAATAAATAGATAATTAAAAACAATTCATAAATCAAGGTTTACATGATAGACAAAACAAGTAAATACCTGAAATACCATTTATAATAAAAATATATAGTCAAATAAAAGACAACAAATTTTTAATAAATTTCTTTTATTTGAAAGTACAAGTTACAGAAACAAAATAAAATTTCTTTATATTATAAATATTATTGAATATAATGATTACTACATATAATAAATGAAACAATATTAATATGTATCATACTGGTCTATGATAATGACAATGTTTTGCAGAAAACTTTATTGATCTGAAGAAACAGGTATTTATATTTCAATCTGAAAGGAAGATAAAGCATTAGTAAAAATAAACTGTGTAACTCGCTAAATTGTGAACTATTAAGACAGTTTTTTGGAAAGAAGTGAGATAATCATTTAATAACTTTCAGTTGGTATAATAATTAAGAAGTAATAAATAGTGCATCAAAACCAAAAAGCATGTTCTTGACATACCTAAAAAAAGGAAAGAAAGAAAATTTCAGCCCATTAATTGAAATAAAGAATACATAAATTAGTAAATAATATTTAGTGAGACAAAAAGAAATAAGTCTAATTCAAACTGCTAAGAATATCAGTAGATTGAAGACATACAAAATGCAAGTGATCCTATTAAAAGGGAAACCTTTATTGTTTACACATCAAAATTTCTAAAAATATTACAAGTATGTATATAGAGTATTGTATATTTACTTCTCATAAATAAGAGTGACAGAACTGCTTTCAGGGAAGTCAAAACTCATACTAAATTTAAACAAGTTAGAAATTGTATGGCAAATGAGATGTGCGTTCATACTATAACTAGTTTTATAAATATTCAGATCTTGGTGCAATAGCTGTTGCAGTTTTATGCAAAAATGCATGAATACAAAATTTATTATGATTCTATATATTAAATTCAGTAATATGGAAATAATAGGATTCCATCTTAAGTATGACGTAATCAACATGGCAACCTAGAATCATTACATGTCATGGGATATCACTGAATTAATTATGTACGATAGGATTTAATAGAATGAAGAAAACTTTTATTAATATCTTTTTAAGTTTTGATTTGATTTTCTTAAAATTTGAAATGACTTGACAAAATTCTGCAACGATTATATATTAAATTTCAAACCATTTGGTTGGGTATTTTTTGCGCTGTTATATGCAGACAGGTGGACGAACCAGATGATGACTATAGGTGCTACGTATTTATATAGTTATAAACATCTAAAAAGAGCTTAAAAAACACTATTTCTGTTTCCCTTTCATTCTGATAAAAATAACATTAAAATGACTTGAAATGGAACCAAGTAATTTTTAAGGGGAAAAAAGTTGTTTTATTTTTTCCTGTACGAGAATAAATAAAATTGTTAATTTCAGAATGAATGAGTTCGGGCCCACCCGAGCTCGAAGAATGGTACAAAAATGTAGCCCAAGCCCATATCTCTCATCTCTAATAGTAACACGAGAACACTGAAACTGAATGTTAAACCAACGGCAATGTTCTTTTCAAAATTCTTATTTGCATTTCAATACTTTAGTTTTTTTTTTTTTTTTTTTTTTTTTGGCCTGGGTAACCTGAACTTGATGTCTAACCAAATATGTTTACTTTTTATTTCTTTGGTTGCAGTTTTTTTTTTCTTCTGAGGACACTTAATTTTGAAACAAGTTCAGAAACTGAAATTTTCCTCTGAGAAACTGCACCTGAAATCAAGGGCAAAAAGATACCCAATTAGACATGTCCTATGCAAAACAGAAAAAATTATTTAAAAATATTCAAAAGCAAACGAGAAATTTGTAAAGTTGCCATTGGTTTAATATTAGTTTGCAAGCATCTTCCTATGAGAGTTAACATAGTATAATTAATAAATAAACTTAAAATTTCGAACCCGAAATCAAAATAACATTAATTATTATTAACATTAAAACTCTTCATTTCACGATTTGCATAGTAATATAAAAAATAATTTTAAAATATGGTACTTTTCTGTTAGTCGGCACAGGCGATAAATCAACAAATATTTTTCCTTTGTCAGTCGCATTGCATTCACTTAATTTTAAATATAAACCATTCACTCATTTCATTCTAATACATATGTCACATTTAAATACATGCCTTTCACTCATTTCGATTCAATTGCAGAAAAAAAATATATCATCAACATATTGTTTCTAATTTTCATGTGTGTAAAAAAAAAAGCTATTTTTGGACAGATTTGTACACGAGTAACATAAAAGTACCAAAAATACTCATAAGTTAAATATAAGTATTAAATAGCTTAACCAGCATGAGTAATAGTCAGTGTAGAATAATTTAAATAGAAAAAATAAGAGAATATGCTTTCCACACATGGAAGAATTCAATAAAACACACTTATTTATATTACACGCTATACATAAAGGTTATTTTTCCAAAAAAAGCAGGGTGGGGACAACCAAACGCAGCAAATGCACAATATGTTTTACTAATAAACATCATTACTTTCCATATGTTATATTTATAAACTGCATTAATTACAACTAAATAAAATAACCAAACCATACAAGTGATAAATTTTATACCTATGGTCATTTAAATTTCTCAAAATGCTTTTGAACTAAATTCTGATTCAGCAGCAGCTATGAATATTATCATTAACATCTCAAAACTAATCTTTTGAACTAAAAAAAAAAATTAAACTTACTTGCTATGCTCACAATTTCTTAGTTAATTCATATTTAAAATAAAGTATGAAGCTGCAGCTTACTTACAAAATATATTATACGAAAAATGTAAATTCTGTGAGCAAAATCTAAAAGCGTAAAAATCATAAAAGCAGATTTTTTTTTTGTTTGTTTGTTTGTTTGTTTAATGAACTTTGACCCAAAAATTTAGAAGCCTTATTTCAAATTATAGCATTTTATGGAATCGGATACGTATTAATTCCAATTTGGATTGTCGTTGAATACTAAGGTCATTCCATGGTAACTTACGTTATAATTTAAAACAATTTACAGCGGTAATTTCAGTAATATAACACCAAAAAATTTTCAAATGTAAAGTTGACATGATTTGTTAATTAAACCTATCCAAAAGCCAATTTGGATAAAAATTACCTAGAAAATGAAAATTATATTTTTTATGGCAACTTACGTTACTTTTTCAGTAATGTCAGTTACCATAATAAATATAACTGGCAGAGTTCAAGAAAAAACACTAAAATTAGGCCATTATCATATAAATTTATCTTTGAATAGGTTTAATTAACAAATCATGTCAACTTTGCATCGTGAGTATTTTTTTTTTTTTTTTTTTTTGTCTTTTATTACTAAAATTACTGAAGTAAACTGTTCTAAATGTAACATAAGTTACCATCGAATGACCCAGTGAATTATAAACATTGATTGAGCGAAACAAACAATATCACTTATTTTATTTTCCAGCTCAGAGCTTTATAAAAATTAATTACAATGTTGACACATTTTAATTAAATTCTAAAATACACCATATGCTCCTGATAATTTCAATAACTTATACTAATGAAATAAATAATTCATATCACTTCAAAGAATTGTAAATAAACAACCCAAATCACAAAAAAAACATTGATAATAATAGTAATACATTTTAGATTAGTTCAACATTAACAAATATTAAGTCAAATACATTAGATTATTACATATGCAGCTTAATAATTATTAAACAAATAAACATGATACTATCATAGATAATACATTTTATATTATTTCAATAATAATATTAAATAAAATATATGCAGTTTAATAATTATTAAGCTGATATTAAATTAAAATTATCCAGGTGTACCATTTAAAAAAAATTTTTGAAATGGAAGAGGTATCATTTGATTATAGTTCACAGCTACGAAGCAATATACATAACCATATTCTCAAATATATAGATTATTACTAATTAATTACCGTGCTTAAATTGCTTATTTAACACTGTGATCTTATTTTAGACAAATCTGATAAGTTATTCTAGCTTTCGTGTAATTTCTGAATTTTTTTAAGTCTGAGCGACACATTTTTTGCAATATCAAATCCTTAAAAAGTGTGTATAGGGAGGGAGGGAGAGGTTAACTGCTTCCCGCTAACAGAATACTCATATACTCGATGTTTATATAAAACATAGTTTACATATTTACATAAACTACATTTTTTAATTGATCATTTAACGCCATTTTATAAATTTAAAAAACTAATGCGAAGAAAACATTGATTAAAGAATAAAAGGAATTAAATAATAAATATTGTATTGAGAATAAAATTTTCTTAGATACAGGTTGATTTTGTGAGAAAAATGACGTTATATATAAAAGATAAAACAATGATAAATAAAATACAGAACATGTACTTTTGAGAAAAATGACTTACTTACAATCATCATACACGAATATTATTGAAGATTCATATCTTCAAAAAAAGCATGCAAATCTCATGTAAAAGTCAGGTCAACAGGCAATCGACAAACATTCACATAACTGTTGAAAATGTCCCATTGAAAACATCCTGCAATGTAAATAAATAGAAAAAAAAGACTAATAAACTAATAAAAACAATGTAGAATGCATTTCAAAATCCTTCGTTCTGAGCAACAGAAAATAAATATATAAAAAAACTACATACTTACAGTCAGTCATACAAGTTAGTAATACGTTATTTATACGACAGTTCCTGATTGATGAATTTTAAGGGAAAACAACAAAACAGCACATAGTCCAAGAGCATCAGACAATCCACTTTCTTGCAGAAGATCACAAATGGTAGTCACTTATTATAGAAGACTACACACCTGCGATATCCTGAGAGCAAACTTGGTAAAATATGTATTTATCTTGGCACCAGCAGATTCTAATCTCTACTTCTAGTATTAACTTTTATAGGTTTGAAAGTTTTTCAAACTCTTTCTGAAAAAAAAAAAAATAATTTACGAACTTTTCAATCGTAAATCATCTCTTGTGGGGAAGTGGAGAGAAAAAATTCATGTTCTAGATTTTACAGTTTTAATATACTACTACTGATTAATTATTAAAGAAAACTTCAGAAAGATATAAACATATAAGATAAAATTTTTAAAAGAATAAGGGATGGTTTATAAATTATTAATAATAATAATTACAAGTAAAAACTTTATTTAAAAACAAGTTTGTTCAATTTAAAAGAAAGTTAAATTTTATATGTCATTAGAATTTTTTTAGGGGGAGGATAAGAAGCTAAATACAATTCAAAGTCTTCATATTACTTTAGATAGCATCGTATCATTGTAAAAATTAACACATTTAAAACTGATTAATAATAATGTAAATCATTTATGCAGAGTTTGCTATGATCAGTCAATTATGTAAAAATAATAGAGAAAACTTTGGAGTTAATTCAAAATTAATTCTATGGTTAAAAATTTGTTGCTAGTTTTAGGATAAATTTAAAAATTGTCAATACTAAAAATGCATTGAAATAGAGTATCAAATAAATACCTGAAGGAAATGAAACTATTTATTCACAAAAAAGGCATTACCGTACATTATAATAGAATGACGACGTATTATATTAATTTGTATTCATATACTATCAAATTTGTTTTTAAATTCATGCATATGAAACCAGGTTAATTTTAAAGAATTTGGAAATGAGGAACATAATTATCTATTAACAAATGCATAGGCAGCGTTGTATGTAAATACAGGAAGATGCTAATTAAAGAATTTACGAATACATCGTTTTATAGAGTTTGGTAATATTAAAAAGTAACATAGTTAACAAATTAATTTTAGTAGCGTAGTATGTAAATACATGAAAATAGTAACTTACGATTGTATAGCTTTATAAAAGAAACTTCTACAGTTATGAAACAATGTAAATAAATGTTAAAAACATCTGAAAAACCATTACATACCTTTAATTTGTAAATCCCTTATTAATTTCAAATAATCTTTAAAATCATAAGCTGTCGTCTGCTTCTTCAATCTTTTAAAATGGCGGAATACGGAAAAATGAAGCACGCTGATTGGTTGGGTCTAGTATTTTAAAGCCAAGGCCTAGACCACAGAGACCAAACCTCGCAGACCCTCCTAAACCCGGCTAAACCCACGCCTGGCAGACCTCGCAGACTTTGTAGACCTGATAAGCCATAGTGTAAACGCAGCATTAGAAACCATCTTGGATCGACAAGAAATGAACAAAGACTGGAGATGAATTCTCCTACAAGTGGAGCACAGGTGCAGGACCTTCCAGATGAACGTAATGAGATGGACAATTGTGGACAAAATTGTGGGGGGGGGGGGGGAACACTGGATTTTGGGGGTATTTTACAAGACAATGATTGAATTACTTTTTTCAGTCAGAAGCTTTTTAATCCTTACATTTATCATTGTACGAAACAGATAATTTAATTTTAAATTGTAATAAAGCAGATTCAATTAATTATTGTACTTTTATTGTTGTTCTTTAAGCTTAAAATTGCATGAAGTCAAAAATATATACAGTGAAACTTCCATTTAACGAAGCCTCATCATTACACTTAAACGTGAAGGAAATGAAGAAAATTCGTTAAATAGAAATCAATTAATTTCACGAAATTTGTTTAATAAAATACACATGCATAAAATAAAAAATACACATAAAATCGAAATATTAGAAAAATGTATTTTAATTCGGGCAGTTTTATGCAATGTAGACATATGCGAAAAATTTAATTAGAATAATGTCTAAAAAAAAAACATGTAATAAAAAGATGTAGACTAAAACTGAAGCGTAGCGTATGTTTTCTCTTTTTTCTCAGTATTCAAAATCATTGGCTTGTAAAAAGTCTAATATTACTTTTTACAGTATAAAAAAATACACTGTTCATAAAAATTTTCGCAGTTTTGGAAGTATCCGAACAATTCATCTGTAACGTTTTGTGAAACTGCAATCCCTTTCTTATTGTATCGAAGGCTTTTAGCATTTCTTCTTTTATAACACTTTCAATTTCTTCTTCATCAGTTTCTTCACTACATTTTACTACACTTTGCAATATGTCATCGTCAGTAGTATATTCAGTTGTCTTAAGTGGTTCAGTTGTGTTAAGTGAATAAACTTCGTTATATAGAATATATTTTTCGTAATATGGAGATTAATTTACATGTTAAGGGTGTTCAGAATCAAGGTTCAGCAGAAAATTTCATTAAGTAGAAAACTTCGTTATATGGGGACTTCATTAAAGGGAAGTTTCACTGTATATGATATATTATTTCAGAACTTTATTTAAGGGGGTCCGGGACACAAAAATTTTCAAATTTTTCAAAAAAAATTTATGTCGTAAAAAATTTCTCTGTTTTTTCCTGCTTAAAATGACATTTAAATCATATTTCTATCTGAATTAGAACAAAAAATATTATTTTTTTCGTTTTGGTTTGTTTTCAAAATCTAGCTTTCAAGCAATGGCTGTCATGGAAACGACTTCTTGTAAAAATGCGTTTTTCTTCATGATAGGTTTTTTCATTATTTATCTTTTTTAAATTCCTATAACTCGAGAACCGTTAAAGATACAGGGTTGAAACTCGAAACATATCTTTTTCAATTGTTTTACTTTAATTTTGATTCAGCATATTTGAAAAAAATAATTATTTTTGAAAATATGATTTTTTTTTTTTAAGTTGCGCCACTTTTTTTGTAATTTTTTCGTTAAATATTTTTAATTTTTTTTTAGAAATTAATATTTTTAAAAATGCTGAATCAGAATTAAAACTTATATATTTCTGTTTATTTAAATGAAAAAAAATTGAAATTCTATAAATAATATTTCGAGTTATAACGATTTTAAATGACCCCACTTTTTTAATAAATTTTAAATTATTATTTTTTTTAATTCTGAGAAGTTTTATCATGTGATTTTGTTTACAAATGATAAGGTTAACCATCACAAAAAAAATTCAGAATTTTAACACAATAAATAAAAATTATTTTAAAATGTGTCCCGGACTCCCTTAAAATGTAAAAAAAAAAAATAAATAATAATTACAATAAAAAAAATCTAGAGATAAAATAATTTGGATTTTCGTCAGTAGAGATGTTAGTTTAAAAATTAGATAAAATATAAATTTTTACGAAAAAAGAAATCATAAATGTAATTGTATATTATTTAGGAAAATAACAAAAGTTGCAGCAGTTCATAATGAGCTTAAAAATTGTAAAATATCAAAATAGAAAGTTAATTTAAAAAAAAAAAAAAAGTCGTTTCGCGAAAAAATATTGATGTTATAGATGTAGAAGAAATTTGTTTTTTTTCTTGCCTTTTTTTGTTTGTTTGTTTGTTTTTGCGTCGGGTCTCTTAACATAAGAAAAAAAATCTTATCGTTTGAATTCTCTAAAATTTTAATAATTTTATCCAAACTCTCCAATATTTCATGAAAAAATATGCATATTTAGTAGTGAAAACATAATCCGAAGTATCGAACAGACCGCGTTCTTCAGCGAAAATTTCTCAGATTTTATTTTCTTAAAAATATTTCTACTCGTCGGAATGTTTCAAAATTTTTGTAGGTTATATAAATACGGTATTCCGGTATCCTCTAAAAAACCTGTGTCGAAATACTGACATTTAGTTACTTTTAGCGTAGAAAAAAGATTACGTCTTAGGGAGGCACAAAGTAACTTGATTCGAAAGTTATAAAATTCGTATTTTTCAAAACCGTTCCACAGTCAACGAAAAGGTTTCAACTTTAAATAGATATTTTTTATAAATCCGTACCTTAAAACTGAACCCTTATTCGAGCGTTGCCGAAAGGGAGGAAAGGGGTATGAAATGCATTCATATGGGTATGAAATGCATTGGGTATGTATTGGGTATGAAATGCATTCATATATTTAAAATATCTCCTTTAAGAAACTAATATTTTTTTTCTTGTTACTCTTCTTAAAGATCTCTTTTAAGAAGAATCCTTTAAGAAGAGCACACAGAAAAAAGAAGTAAAAAAATAATTTACTGAGTAGATATTTTAAATATACACAGGGGCCGATCGGCCCGATATAAAAATTTAAAAAGCCTGTAAAATATGCACCATTCTCAATGCACATGACTTTCGTCAGAATATGTATGTTTGTGCTGCATCAGACTGTTACATCATGTCTGAGACCGGCCTTATTTTTTTTTTCAGCAGACTCCGGCCGCCGCACAGTGGAGTATTTAACCCAAAATCCTGGCCAAAAATGCAAAAATTAAAATTTCGTCAACAATTGCAAAAATCATATTTTTAATAGCTAACTAATTGGTGCCTCGACCTATGTCTATTTTAGGAACCTGAGTTATATCCGGTAGCTCCTGGCCTCAGTTGAAGAGGAAGTTACTTTGTGAGAAGACGTGGTTTTTTGTTGATTTTTGCATTGTTGTTATGTTTAAATATAATTTTTTTGTGGCTCAATGAATTGTTGATTTGAAACTAAACAGGGCATGCGTGTTTAACAAAGGTCAGAGCTTAGTGTTAAACTATGTGTTAATTTAAATAGTTTAGTTTTTAATGTAATAAAAAAAACATTAAATGTGTAAAACGGTTATTTTTAAAGCGTGTTTGGCACTAATTTAAGCATATCGAAAGCTTTTTAAATATGTGCCGGGCTTTGCCGGACTATGTTTGAATTATAATCGTATTAGTTATAGTCTTGAGTGCCAATTTCTGCAAAAAAATCTTCCGCATACTGTTGCCATTTTTTAAAAATATTTTTTTTTCGGGGGGACTACTTAAATCCCATTTTTTGTGGCCACCGAATTGAAGAGATAAAAACTATATTTTTACTCTCGTCATTGCAGGTTTTTAGCTTACAGGATATTGCAGGAAAAATTTTTCCCCTACAGGTTCTGTATGTACGCATGTGTGTAAGTACGTACATACGTACGCAACTCGAAACCTCTTGATAGAAATATCAGATCGGCTTCAAATTGTAAATACTTATTTACTGAAAAAAGTTTCTCCAATTAGTTTCGGGGCTCATAGGTAGAAAGTAGGGGGAGAAAAGAGGGAATTAAAGAAGTGTGGAGTAGACGCAGAAATGATTAAAAGGTTGTAAGTAATAGTGGACGTCATAACAAGTGGGCGTCGCATTGACGAAAACTAGTCGGATGTGGCAATCCCAAAACTTTCTTCTATCTCATACATGTTAATACTTCCTGAAAAATGCAGCATGTAAGCACTACCGGTTAGATGACTTACACCAAAATCTAATTATCAACAACTTTGACAACTTCTAACAAAATCTGCAGTTTGATGAAAGTACGTGCATTAGATTTTTAGATAGAGCTATTGCGGAAATTGTAAAAAATTCTGCATAGCAGCGCCACCTGTTGGACGATTTACAACAAAAAATAATTAGGACCAATTTGTACCAGGAAGCAACTAAATTTGAAGATTGATGAAAATTCATGTACCAGTTCTTGAGATACAGCTATTGTGGAAATCGTGAAAAATGCAGCACAGCAGCGCCACCTGTTGGGCGATTTACGCCAAAAATTAAACAGCATTAATTTATATCATGAACTAACTGAATCTGACGTTTGATGAAAATTCATGCATTTTTTCTTGAGTTCTATTGTGATAATCATGAATAATGCCGCACAGCAGCGCCATCTGTTGGACGATTTTCACCAAAAAGTAATCAGCACCAAACTATATCATGGACTAACTGAATCTGAAAATCCGTGCGGTAGTTCTTCAGATATAGCTATTGCAGAAATCGTGAAAAATGCTGCATAGCAGCGCCACCTGTTGGGCGATTTTTACCAAAAACAAATCAGGACCAGTTTATATAAAGGTCTAATTGAATCTAAAATTTTATGAAATTCCGTACATTAGTTCTTGAGATAGAGCGCCCACAAAATTTTTGTTACATACAGACTCACAGAGTGACAGACAGACATTTTCTAAGAACCATCAAATCGTGTTCAGGACATTCTAAAACGTATAAATCCGTCGAATATCGGAAGTCGAAAATTTTCACGAATCCAATACTTTCTTCTTGTAAAGATAGAAGAAAGTAAAAAGTTCCAAGCATCTGCTGATGAAAGAGCAAGACTGTATGTTAACTTTACAATTGGTACCCCATGATTCCAACAATGCTCAAGGTTTTGATTCATTGTGGCACTGTAATTAAGAAAGCAGTCGTACCCATTGCCCAATGGTCAGAAGAAGCTGCCTAGGACAGAAACAAACACTTTAGACAGTAGCGTACAAAGTACTCAAGAAAGTGCAATAGAGATGTTCGCAATACAAAAATTTGCAATAGAGATGTTCCAAATTGGTTTCTTTTAAGCAGTGATCCTTTTATAAACTGCTCTAGACAAAGACCAAGGGAAAAGAGCAAGCCATACAGTAGCGAGACCCCACAACTTCTTCTTACAGCAAGGTCTGATGGTAGTACCAGTTCTTTTTTTTTTTCTTTTTTTATTTAGTTGTCAAAATATTTACAAAATGTGTATTTTTTATTACGTGAAGTATTAAAATCTTACTTACAGTTCGTCAGCTTTTAAGATATATATACTAAATTAAGCTATGGATTTGTATGTATACTGCAAATTATGCTAAAAGTTAGTTCAGTGAGACGCATAAGCACAGTTAGACATTTCCATTCAGCCATTTCAGTGAATAAACGGAAATGTACTTGAGAACTTTTGTGCAGCCCTGTATATGATCTATAGAATGTATCCGCACCAAGTAATATAAAAAAAAAAAGTTTAATTTAAAAACGCATATCACATCTACAAACGCACTTCCAGCAATTATTGGTCATAGACTTCAATAGTTAAATTTATTCTTCAGCCAAATTCTTTTGTGTGTCCCAGTAAATGAACGATATATTCTGTGCACACCATATTCTACAATAAGTGCCTTAGTACACACCAGTGATGTATATAAATTTCAGTACGTTTAAAATAGTGTGATATCATTAAAATATAGAGCAAACGATTTTTTTTTCCATAGACCATAATGTAAGGGAATTCTTTTGGGTGTCTCTGTAAATGAACCGTAAATACTATAGACTTCATTTACAATACCAAACATGCCAATAACATCTAACAATTTCAAGGCAATCGGACTATATTTACGTAGAAAAATATTTCTGGCCAGGATTTCGGGTCAAATACTCCACTGTGCGCCGCAGAGATCAGGCTTTTTTTTTTTAACTCTCTCTGAATAGTCCGGACAGGCCGGAACTGGATGTAATTGTTCCCAGGATGTGTCAGATAGGCAGAATGTTTTGCAAAAATAGCATTAGTGATAATGAACTCCTGTTAATGAATTATTGGAAATATAACTTAAGTTGGTTCTCAAATTCCCTACTCAGTAACGCGAAACTTTCAGAGTCATTTCTGACAAATTTTAAAATGTAAAGGCATAAAATTGACAGGCATTACTATTGAAGCGATTTGGAATCGAAAAGCGCTTTCCATTTTTTGATAAATAAACTACTTAACGAGTTATAAGCTATTCTTATCACATAACGACAGGTTTTTCTCCTTTCCCGTGCTATCGCGTCAGGAAATTTCAAAATACCAACTATCACAATATTTCCTGAAAGATTTTTTGCTTTTATCAAAAACTGGAAAACGTTCTTTGAATGGTTTCCGAATAAGAACATCTGCCAATTTTATGCGTTTCAAACAAGAATGAATTCAGAAATGTATCAGAAAGTAGCTTCTTTGAATTTGAGAACAGCCTTAATAAATTACAGAGAAATATTTTTTTAAATCTACTTTTTATTATGCAGCTTCAGAGGTTATGATGTTTATAGCCCTCTTTATTTCTTTTATTCAAAACTACGTTTAACTTTTTTTTTAAATAATGAATCTTTATTTGAATGTTGAAAAGTCTAAGCATCTAAGTAATCATGAATGTTGCTATTGTGTATTTTCTGTCTTGCGAAAAGATAGTAATCTAAAATGTACTTTAAAATTTTCCCATAAATATGTATGTATTCATTAAAAGAATCTTAATTGTATGTTACAGGGATGAGATCGCTGCGCCGCAAATGACCGATTGCTACCGCTACATTTTAATAGCATTCCTCACTTTATTTAATGACAAAGTATTTTAGACTTAATAAGGGGGAAATACTATTCAAACTTAATGGTGAAAATCATACGTTTCTGGCGCAACGCTTTCATCCCTGATGTTACGAAAAATTGGAAATTTTTTTATATAAAAATTGAGTCAGGGCGAACCAGGCCGGATTTAATTGATTTTTTTTTTTTTTTTTTTCCCCACGGAACGAGCCTGTTTTCACTGATTTCTGTACGTGCGAGGCCAAACGTTCTGTACGTGCCAGGCCCATTTTTACACTGTGCCGGGGCGGGTCAAGATAACTTTCGCTCGGGCCAGTGAAAGTATTCTGCACCCCTCGGATCGGATGACTTTTTCGTAATGCTCCGACGACCTGTTAATTTCGCATTCTTACCCTAACGTGTTAGAATTCTTTACGGTTTTCCGGTGTAGTTTTCTTCGTAATCCAGCCGACTGCTATATGCAGTCGGAAAGCCTTATCTGTGTCGGTTTAAGATGGCGCTATGCAGCTATTGTAAATGCGGATAGAGAGACCTATTTTTTGTTAAATGTATATTAGCATAGTATTATTAGTTCCCCCCCCCCCCCCCAATTTTGTTATGTTCATTACAAAGATAATTTTACCTTAAATTTGATGTAAAATAAGTGAGAGTGAAGCACAGTTTTTCAATTATTTGGCTAATATACCTTGTACTTTAAAATTTGTACATATATATATATATAAACCTTTATGCTAAAATATATTTTTGAGATTAAAACTTATTGTACTAATCCAAAAGAATAATTACAAATAATTTTTGTTTAAATAATTCCTTGATTTTGATCTAAACAATAAAAAATATATAATTGTAAATGTAAATAATTATGAGTGAAACATAAATTTCCAATTGTTTGGCTGTTATAGCTTGTATTTTAAAGCTTGTATTCAAAGTAATAATAATCATAAAATATATTTTTGAGAAGATTAAAACTTATTGTACTAATCCAAAAAAAAAAAATAATTACAAATAGTTTTTGTATAAATAATTCCTTGATTTTACTCTAAATAATAATAAATATTATATCATTGTAAATGTAAAATAATCATGACTGAAGCATAATTTTTCCATTATATTTGGCTGATATAGCTTGTATTTTAAAACTAGTATTTTAAAGCTTGTATTTAAAAAAACTTTCACGTTAAAATATATTTACAAACAGTTTTTGTTTAAATAGTCCCTTGATTTTACTCTAAGTAATAAAAAATATATAATCATAAATGTAAAATAATTATGCGTTTTTATAAATAATTCCTTGATTTTACTCTAAATATAAATGAATTTTATATCATTGCAAACGTAAAATAATCATGACTGAAGCGAAATTTCTCAATTATATTTGGCTGATATAACTTGTATTTTGAAAATTCTATTTTAAAGCTTGTATTAAAAAAACTTTCACGCTAAAATATATTTTTGAGAAGATTAAAATTTACTGTACCAAAACAAAAGTGTTTACAAACAGTTTTTGTTTAAATAATCCCTTGATTACTATAATAAAAATTATATAATTGCAAATGTAAAACAATTATGAGAGAAGCATGATTTTTCAATTATTTCACTGATATAGCTTGCAAAATAATAATAATAATAATAATAATAATTTAAAAAAAACTTGTATAAAAGAGTTAGTTTAATAAAGTGTACTCACGTAGAAAAAAAAAAAACCTTTATGATAAATATATATTTGAGATGATTAAAACTTATTGTTAGATTAATTACAAATAGTTTTTGTTTAATAATCCCTTGATTTTTATTGTACATGTAAAGTAATATGAGTGATGCATAATTTTTCAATTATTTGACTGACTTTTACTTTTTTTAAACTTGTAAAAAAAAGAAGCTTGTATTAAAAAGGTTAGTTTAAGAAAGTGTATTCATATTAAAAGAAAACAAAAAAAGACTTCATGATAAATATATATTTGAGAAGATTAAAACTTATTGTATTAATTCAAAAGAGTAATTACGAATAGTTTTTGTTTAAAGAATCCCTTGATTTTAATCTATTAATAAAAAATCATATAATTGTAAAAGTAAAATAATTATGAGCGAAGCATAATTTTTCAATTATTTGGCTAATATAGCTTGTATTTTAAAACTTGTAAACAAAAAAAAGCAAGCTTGTATTTTAAAAGTTAGTTTAATACAGTGAGTTTCACATTAAAACAAAACAACAACAACAACAAAAAAAGATTTCATGATAAATATATATTTGAGAAGATTAAAACTTACTGTATTAATTCAAAAGAGTAATTACAAATAGTTTTTGTTAAAATAACCCTTTAATTTTAATCTAAATATTAATAGAAATTATATAAATGTAAAATAATTATGAGTGAAGGATAATTTTTCAATTATTTGGCTGATATACCTTGTATTTTAAAGCTTACATAAAAAAAAACCTTCATGCTAAAATATATTTTTTAGAAGATTAAAAATTGTATTAATGCAAAAGTGTAACTGCAAATAGTTTTTGTATAAACAATCCCTTAATTTTACTCTAAATAATAATAAAAATTATATAATTGTATCTTAAAATTTCATAAATTATTTATAACTCACCACCAATTAAAACTTTACATACTGTTTATAGCGATATTATGTCATTCCTTTAGATGAATCTAACAATGGTATCTTTTTAAAGAGATTGCAAACATACGTGTTCAAATCTCAGGTAAATAAACAAACAACATGCGCCCTTGGAAGTGATTGGTCAAAACTAGAAAAACTCCCGTAGTTTCTCTAGTTGAAACTGATTAACCTTGAAATGGAGACGTTGACGGTTTTTCTCAAATTCTGTTCATAGGACAGAATTGTAAACTGTTGAATGTCGCTATGATTTACATGAATGTTTGGTTCCTAGTCATTTTATTCCGTTAAGGACAGAATACTGCCACAGCTAGGCTCGGGCCTAGAAATTCCAGCCGTGCAGACCTCTACGGCGATGATCTTCTGTAATCGGGTTGTTATATGTTTCCGTTTCAACAGATCATGTTTTTGGTTACTATGGCCTCATTTACCGCTGTTGTGAGAGCAGATTGCTGTTTTGGGGGTTGATTAATACATTTGAAAATTAACTTGTATAAAATGGTTAGGTTAAAAAAGTCACTGACAACCATAGATAAACTTACAAGATAGGATAGTTAGATCAAAATTCATAATTACAACATTAACTAGCATCACAAGTGACGGAACAACTAACGAGCTTCTGAACTTTATCTATGTATATAAAATTTCTTTATGCTCTATTCCATACTTTAAACATCTATTCTTTAATTCGATTGCATTCTTTTTGAGGCAGACGATTTTCTCAAAATTGATCATGGTAATGTGCCTTTAGAATTTAAATGTATTTTTATTATTAAGGAAATAACAAATTTTTGTCAAAACTTAAATATATCTAGCAGAAACTTGACGTCAATATGAAATCAAAACTTTCCATTTTCTCTTTTACTCTACGAATAACACAAAACTGTGAGTACTACGAATAACACAAAACTGTGAGTACTTCGTTAATTTTTATTGTCGAATATTACTTGCATGATTTGACTTGCATGATTATATTGCATTATTTATGAATAATGCAATATTATAATCTATGTAGCAATTAATTGGACTTTATGTGTTTTTTGATAAGTATGTAGTTAAATAAAAAAATTTAGTATTTCAGGAAAATTTAGGGGAGGGGGATAGCATTTTTTGACCATTGAAAACACAAAATCTCAAATCTTCCGGAGGGGGATGTGCTCCCCATACCCCCTGAATTCAACACTGCTTTTAATGGTGGGAAGTCACCTGTGTTTCGAAGAAATTTCACACAGATTTTCAGTACTGTCATCTTACAGTGGTAAAATAAAATATTTTTCCATTTCACTTTTGCATATCTTTAGAAATTAAAATTTATTTTTATTTATTTTCTTATGGATACACATAAACGTGACCCTTAAAATTTCAGAAAAAACAAATAATTAGCTAGCTGGTTAAAATAGAAATTTCAGAATGAGGGTGATTTAGATAAAATTCCTAAAGAATCAAAAACTGGAATCAGTGAAAACATGGAAAATTTTCTTCACCCATCATGGGACAAAGCTTGCACTTATTTGGCCAACATATAACATCATGAAATTTTATGAAATTCTCCAGATTTGGCATAAAATATTGAAATTATTGTACTTACTCGGCCAATTTTTAAATCTCCTAACTTTTCCCAGTGATGTTGCAAATCTGCTTCCATTGGTTTATATATTAATAGTAAATATTTTCTCTCCATATGAAGATTAAAAAACATGGTTATAAGTTTGATAGCAATTATGAGTTATAATCAGGTGATAGTAAAGCAGAGAGCAGTTATACTGGTGAGGATAAACTATTCTTAACTACTATCATTTGATGATGAAAACTGATAATTAATAGCTCAAAACTCCAGTCATGTTCTTTAATTATTATTGTATAACTTTGTTACATAGTTTCCACTTAATCCTATAATCATGTGGCAATATTTTACCATACTTGTTTATTGATTCATAAAATAGTAGCTCTGAAAAGTATCAGTGTGTTGATTGATAGAAGAATAATTTAAATATTTGTTTATCCCATACACTAGAAAAAAGTCAATATAAATTTTTAAAAAAATTTTTTAGTATCCTTTTATATCAGAAATAATCAGATGTGACAAGAATTCAAATGTTAGAGGGTTAACTAACCAATTATAATTGTGAGAATATCTTTTAGATTAAGGCGGTTCTCAAGCACACTGCTCAACAAGCCTGAAATTTTCTGACACACTAACTCATTTTTAAACATAAAAGCACAAAATTGGTAGGGTTGACTATGGAAGCAATTTGGAAATGAAATGATTTTTCCATTTTTTGATAAATTACTTATCGAGTTATAATTGATTATGGGTCACGTAACAGCTGGTTATTCTCCTTTCTTTGGCTGCTTATTCCCCTTTCATCCAGAAATTCGGTTCAAAACGCCCACTTTGACAGTATTTTCTGAAAGATCTTCTACGTTCACCAAAAAATGGAAAACTTGTTTCGATTACATAGTTTCTGAATAACAACCCCTCATAATTTCATGCATTTCTGAACAAAAATGAAATAAAACTTGTGTCTTAAAGTTGCTCCTTTGGATTTAAGAACAGCCTTAAAGGTAACCTTTCACATTTGAAGACCAAATTAATAAGTTCTAAAGTTCCACAGGTTTGCATGGTTTCATAAATAGCATAGGAAAAAAAAAATGTATGCATGCCTGAGTTACAAGTTACAAGACCAGATGTAAGTTGTATATTATATAGGTATTTCAGAATTGTAGAATCCTTATTTTTTTTCTCGATGCATAAATATTTCATATTTTTGTGTTTGTACAAAATATATATAATTTTATTGTCAGCTGTTCTGTGCAGCAGTGGCGTAGCTACATATTCAGCGCCCTGGAGCAAGTAAAGTTTCTGCGCCCTCTCGTCTCTCAAAAAAGTTCTGCGTAATTTTGTTTCGAAGTTACATTTATATACACACGCACACGCACACACGCACACACACACGCACACACACACACACACACAAACACACACATATATGTATATACACACACACACACACATATATATATATACATACAGTCAACTCTGTGAAATCCGCACACTTAGGGACCGAGGGTTTTGCGGATAACACATTTTTGCGGATTATAGATCATCCATTTGTTTACATTTTATTTTTTACAGTCTGGCAATAAATAAGAAACAACATCACACAAATTATAATGTAAAAGAAAAACATAATGCATCATTATTTTACTGATTGTATTAATTTTTTTAAACATTGGCACAACATAACGGTAATTTCAGTTTTGCTTTGTTGTCAATGATAATTTTTTTTTGTAGTCTATGAACACTCTTACCTTTTTCTCTGAGATAAAATTTTGTTGCCCTGGGAAATTTAAATATTTATACCCAATTTATATTTAAATATTTATTCATTGGAAAATTGAAAACTTATGAAAAAAATAGAAAATTTAATTTCATCTAAGAGTTTAACTGTTAACGATATTTTCATTGTTTACATTCCAACATGTAGTGTGGATAATAGACATTGACGGATTATATATCGGCGGATTTCACAGAGTTGACTGTATATACACACATATATATATATATATATATATATATATATATAATAAATTTGAAATCACAAATATATGAAGAAAATGGTAAAGTTCTAAAGATGATTTAGAAATGATCATAGGAAACCAGTATGTGAAATAAGAAACTATGAATGACCCACAGAATCATCAGAGGAGCTTGTGAGTTCATTCATAGAAGATGCGTTATTTCATCCACTTTTGTCGGCATTAAGCCTAAAATGACCAAATTTAGCTCCTTATATAGCAAACATTACAAAAAAAAAGATAATAAAAAATAAGAGATCTCAAAAAAGGTACACCTCATACAGGATATTAAAAATTATTAGAGCACAATACCTGAATACATTCTAGGAGTCAAAACTACAGCATATCAGGATGGAAAACATAGTTAAGACTATTTTAACATGTGAGCTACAGTTGAGCATCTGACAAACCCATAACTGTGCTGCCATCTGGTGTGAGAAAGGAAAATGTAAATTGGAACTGGATTAATAACATTAATGTTTAGTGTTGCCATCTTTAGCTCCAAAAATATAAAAAATAAAAGGAATGAAATTGATTGAGGAAATCAAGAAAAGACTTAGATTAACTTTTAGTTAAAGTAGAATTAAAAAATAGGAGTAAACTTGAGTGAAGTACTGAGTGAATACAAAATAAAATAAAGAATAAGAATAAATTAAAACAAAAAAAAAGAAAGAAAGAAAGAAAGAATTATTTAAAAATAAATAAAAGGACAATTGATTAAATTAACTATTTTAAAGACAAAATATTGTTATATAAAAAATGAAAATATAAATAACATTTAAAAAGATGAGGAATATTTGAGATAGTAAAATATAGCCTTGTGTTATGTAACTAAGTGTGAAAATTTAAAAAAACAATGAGGAATATTGAGCTAGTAAAATATATCCTTATATGATAAATTATTATTAATATATATATATATATATTATATATACATACATATAATTTTTTGTGTGTATGATTTTTTATAATTTTTTCAGCAATTCACATCCCACCCTCCATAGTAGTGTTTTCGATTTTTTAGTTTTTTTATAAACATATTAAATGCTTATACTGGTAAGAAGTAGAAAAAAAAATGACTATTAAGATTTGAGCCATGCAGATATAAAAGAAATGGGATAATTATAAGACAATGGTAATTGCTTTAATTTAAAAATGTTAGGCTGTAAGAATTGGGAGGAACATAAACGTTTGATACGAAGAATATGATTAAGCAGAATATTTCTATATACTGAAATATGCAAGCAGGAATTGAAGTTCGTAAAATTAATTACATTAAATGAAAATTCATTGCGTTTATCATAAATGTTGAATGTTAGGGTGTTATTAGGGAGAATATTAATGTTAACATCCATAAAATTGATACCAGAATTATATGAAAAGGTAGTACTAAGCTCTATATTAGAAGGGTACTTTACAGGAAGAGATATAGAATTATTATCTTTAAGAGAAAGAATAATTATATCATCTATGTATCTGTAGAGCAATAAATTATTATTAATAAATTTACGTTCATAAAAGTAAAGATATAAATCAGATAACATGCTTGGTGAAGCAGCTCCTTGAGGTTGAATAAAAAAAGCATTGTCTTGGAAAATAAAATTATGAAATAGTAGAAAGTTAGTCAAAGATGTGAGGTAGTCAGTATCAATGTTATCAGGTAAATTTAATAAAGGAAAATACTTTATAAATAATGTATTGATAATATAATGTAAGTCTTTTAGAATTATTTTATTAAATAGGTCTTTGAAATCTAAAGTAATAATATTATTGACATTTGTTAATGGCTTTATTTTATCCACCAATTCAACACTGTTTTTAATGCAGTGAGTGTTGTCTTTTTAACTGATAACTCATAAATTTGTGCAAGAATATTTAAAAATAGTGTATTAGCACGAGTATTATATGTATTACAACCTACGGTGACAGTGCGGAATTTAAGAGGATTTTTGTGAAATTTTGGAATCATGACTACATAAGGATAATTGAGATTGTTATTTTTAATACCTAGTAATTTGTGATAGCTTAATATATAAAAATCCCTGCCGGCCCGGCCTACAGGCAGAGGTAGATTTCGAAGTCAAATATACTAATTTCACAAACAAAAACTAAATCATGATTATAGATAAATCCACTTTAACAATTTTATCTGGCCGCTCTTGACGAGTTTTTATTTCATTTTCATATAATAGCTGGTTTTATCAGAATCATGTTAGGGCGGTATTCAAAAAAAATACTTTTCCATGCTCAACAACTCGAAATTTTCTGGCATAATTCCAGATTCATTTTTAATTAAAAAAAATATGAAACTTGCTGACGTGATTTTTGAAGAGATTTATAAGCGACCTGTGTTTTTATTTTTTGTTCAATTAATTAAAACTTGATATATAAACAATTATTTTCTCAGAAGGACAATATTTTTCGTTTCTAACACAATCGCTTCGGGAAATTCCGTTCAAAATGCCCACTTTGACATAATTTTTTGAAATATATTCTGCCTCTATCTAAAAATCTATTATTACGGTACATTATATAGTTTCTGAATAAGCGAATCTACCAATTAAATGCGTTTGAGAGCAAAAATGAATTTAAAAACCAGTCAGAAAATAAGCAGTTTGGATTTAAGCGCATCCTTAATACAATGATTTTTCCAACACAATCCGCTTCGGTAAATTCGGTTCAAAATGCCCTTTTTAACAGCATTTAAAAAAATATATTCTGCCCCTATCAGAAAATCGACCATTACGGTACATTATATAGTTTCTGAGTAAGAAAACGTACCAATTGGAAGCCTTTGAGAGCAAAAATGAATTGTAAAATGAGTCAGAAAATAAGCAGTTTGGATTTGAAAACACCCTTACTAAGATCATTTTTTACTTCAACCGGTATGTATTTTTAATTTGTTTTTGCTCTAAGAATTGGTCCTATCCAAAACTCGTCTATATAGATGTTGTAGACAATATTAAGAAGATATATGATAAATTCATGGGGATTTTATATCTTTTGAATTGACGGAGTTATGGATTTTTTTCTTCTTCAAACCACCTTTTTGTTTTCGTTTTTAATTTTTTTTTGCGGTACGAATTGGTCCTATCAAAAACTTGTGAATATAAAAGTTGTAGATAATGTTAAGGAGATTCATGATAAAATTAATTGGATTTGATATCTTGAGAATTGACGAAGTTATGGATTTTTTTCTTCTTCAAACGCCCTTTTTGTTTTCGTTTTTAATTTTTTTTTTGCGGTACGAATTGTTCCTATCAAAAACTTGTGAATATAAAAGTTTTAGATAATGTTAAGGAGATTTATAATAAAATTAATTGAATTTGATATCTTGAGAATTGACGAAGTTATGAATTTTTTTGTCCCAAAAACCCTATTTTTTGCGCCCCTTGAGCCCATTTTTAACTTTATCAAAAATCTGTGATACATAAATTTTTGGCCCTATCTTTAGAAGTAATAAAAACTTTAAACTGATTTGATATGTACAAAAATTAAGAAGTTATGGGGGGTTTTCTGTTTTCACAAAACCCCTCCCTATTTCCCTCCCCTTGGTCCGATTTTGCCCATTAACGAACTTGACCGAGATTTTATGCCCATTGATTTTATGTATCAGTTTGGAAGAGATTGGTGCAGAATTACGAAAGTTATCGTGTCCAGAAGAAAGTGATATATATATATAGATAGATAGATAGATAGATAGATAGATAGATAGATAGATATATAAAGTTTTTTACTGAGGGTGGTTTTGGGTTCTAGGGGTCATGATCGGTGTAGATCTGCAAAAATTTTTCAGAAATTCCAACATAGGAACGATCCCAATAGGTAGTATTTCATACGAAATCTACCTAATTATTATTTTCCTTTAAAGTAACATGATGAAGTTTGAAAATATTATTAGAAGTGACTGCCTTAGTTAGAAGGTGATGATAGTAATATTTGTAGATGATAGCATAGTTGTTAGCAGCCTTATCTACATATATGTAATGATGAAATTATTTTGAAGTTCTGCAATATGTGGTTTAAGGGTGGAGAAAGAAACTGAATTTTTGGCAATATGCAGTTTTAATAATTGTTGTTTCAAAAGAAAGATGACATAATGCTTCCAATCTACAAAATATTCAGTAGGTTTATTATAGTTGATAGCAATTTTGTAAATGAAGTAATCTGAATCATATGTGATTTTTTTTATGATGGACTGTATATTACATTGTGAAAGAATACGATATTTAGTGCCATGACGCATCAAAGATCTTAAATGAATATTATTTACAATGTCTAAATTACCAGTTATAATATGTCCATGATGGGCATAAATATATGTATTTAGATGGGGATCATTGCATTTACATGTAAAAGTATCAGTGTGTGTGAAATTTTTAGAAAACTTACTATAATTGAAAATTTTACGACTTAAACTAATAGGATATTTAAAAGAGCTTTTTAGATTAACACTTTGAAGTGGGAATTTACATTGCTCGTTGTGAAATAATTGATTAAAATATATCCTTATATGATGAAGCAATATGTGAAAATTTATGATGTTAAATGCATACCCCGTATTTTTTTATTATTATTATTATATGTCCATACAATATATAAGCATATATACATACACATATACACGCTCACACACATAAAAACATATAAGGTTTTTAACTTTTTTTAGCATTCCCGACCTCAACCCTCCGTAATGGTATTTTTATTTTTTATTTTTTTTTAGTGTATAATGTATGGAAAAACATACACATACACTAAACTACTTTCTTTTAATATATATATATATATATATATACATACATATAATTTTTTTGTGTGTATGATTTTTTATAATTTTTTCAGCAATTCACATCCCACACTCCATAGTAGTGTTTTTGATTTTTTAGTTTTTTTATAAACATATTAAATGCCTATACTGGTAAGAAGTAGAAAAAAAATGAATATTAAGATTTGAGCCATGCAGATATAAAAGAAATGGGATAATTATAAAACAATGCTAATTGCTTTAATTTAAAAATGTTAAGCTGTAAGAATTGGGAGGAACCTAAACGTTTGATACGGAGAATATGATTAAGCAGAATATTTCTATATACTGAAATATGCAAGCAGGAATTGGAGTTCGTAAAATTAATTAAATTAAATGAAAATTCATTACGTTTATCATAAATGTTGAATGTTAGGGTGTTATTAGGGAGAATATTAATGTTAACATCCATAAAACTGATACTAGAATTATATGAAAAGGTAGCACTAAGTTCTAGATTAGAAGGGTACTTTACAGGAAGAGATATAGAATTATTATCTTTAAGAGAAAGAATAATTATATCATCTATGTATCTGTAGAGCAATATATTATTATTAATAAATTTACGTTCATAAAAGTAAAGATATAAATCAGATATAAATATTTAAAAATAGTGTATTAGCACGAGTATTATATGTATTACAACCTACAGTGACAGTGCGGAATTTAAGAGGATTTTGTGAAATTTTGGAATCATGACTACATAAGGACAATTGAGGTTGTTATTTTCAATACCTAGTAATTTGTGATAGCTTAATATATGATTATTATTTTCCTTTATATATATATATATATATATATATATATATATACATAGCTGCCAAACTTTACGCTTTTTTCATACCACTAAAATTTTATAGAAAATATTATTTCATTCAATCGTCGAAACATCATGATTAAACAAGGCGAAAATCTTCTTAAAATTTTAGTGGTAGCCAAAGAGTGTAAAAGTTGGCACCTATGTATATATATATATATATATATATATAACTAGCTGACCCGCCCGGGCCCGTTATTATAACGTAAACAAAACTTAAGTTTGTATGATTTTATTTATTCATAAAGTAGTTCAAATGAACTTGGTCTTAGGGGTGGCCCACTGCCTTCGGCAGTGTCTTGTGTGTTCCCGACAAACATCTTTCAGAACGAACCTGTGGTCTGGGTCCCCGCTACCAAAGGCAGTATGCCAGGAGTGTTCCTTACTAGCCGGAGACAATCGAAAACCAAGTTGAATGAGTAAACCCCGTAGTAATCGAACCCATAGAACCTGAGATAAGAATGCGAATCCTGGCGGTTGAACTATAATCTTTAAAACAATCATAAGCTAAGTTGAATGGACCAATTTCCGTTGAAATAGAGCCCATAACAACCGAGAAAAGAATGCGCCGTTAATGTTCGAAAATGGTGGTAACAGAAGTCTAAGATAAACTTTCACAATGCAGAAAGTAGCTGAATAGTAAGCTAAGCTTAATTATCTATTTACCGTTGAAATAGGACATATTGAACCCGAGAAAAGAATGCACCATTAATGTTATAAAATGTTAGTTACTGAAGTTTAAGACAAACTTTTATAACACAGAAAGTAGCTGAATCGTAATCTAGGTTGAATTAACCAATTCCCGTTGAAATCGGCCCCCTAGAACCCGAGGAAAGAATGCACCCCGAAGCAATGGAAGGGTCTTGTTGCCCCCACCCCCTGTAAATTTAACGAATTACCTTTAACATTAACGTGATATTTAATTTACGGATGAAATCCCATCCCCTCTAAAGTTAACCACTTACCTTTAACAGTAGCACGAATTTTAATTCCCGGCTGCCGTAAAAGAAGATTAATATTCGAAAAAGGTGCTAGCTGGAGTAAAAGAAATTTTTTATTGGTTTCTAAAGTAGCCGGGGGACCCTAGAACTATGCTAAAGAAAATTGCAAGGCTATCAGATAATTTTTAAAGAAACTGCACCAAGGACCCTAAGAAGGCGATTAATATTAAAAATTGGTGGTAGCTGAAGTGTGAGTAATTTTTTTGTTATTTATGTAGTAGCTGGAGGACCTAAGAAATAGTCAGGGAAAAAATCCTAGTGAATCGGGCCATTTTTATAGGGAGGCCAAAAGGAGCTTACTGATAGTTGAGAGCAAGGCCTAAGATGAAAACACGATCAAAGGTCCTAGTACTTAGCGCTTTAGATTTCCCATTAGTTGAAATTAAGCATAGGATATGTATTATTCATTCGAATAAAATCTTAAAGAAGCGCGAAAAAAAAAATGGGGGAAATTCTTAAAAAAGGGCACTAGGTGCCCAATAAAAATATGAGGATGCTGGCCCAGGGAGAGGAGTCCAAGTCTCAATTTTAAAGTTATGCATTGAGAGGTTGACAATGTTAGGGTGTGAAAAATGTATGGCGCAGAAAAATTTCAAGGGTTCAGTGTCTTAACTGGAATGTAGAAACGGAGAATAATTAAATGGGGAAAGGGTCCCCAAAACGAAGAAGATCTGAAAAAAAGAGGGGGCAAGTTCTGAGCAATTCAGGGCATACAAACTGAAAAGTGCTATGGGGGCGCCGGTCATAAAAAATTAAAATTCTGAGCTCCAGGTGTATCAGATACTGTCTTGGACTACCCTCATCCAAATTTTCAGACTTCTACGTGCAATATATTTCACTAGCCACCACACACAGAGCGAAACTTTCTTTTATTATTATAGACTAGCTGGCCTACCCAGTGTTGCCCGGGCCCGTGATAATATTCTTAAATGAACCTGAAATTTTTATGATTTTATTTCTTAAGGTGACTGGTCACCCAGCTTCCGATTTCCCCCCCACTGTTGTAAAGTCTGTGGGCATAGGATGCATTCGTATATTTAAAAATCTCCTAGGGAAATTAATATTTTTCACTTCTATTTTTTGTGTACACTTCCTAAAAGATGTCTCTTTCTTCCTTAGTTCTCAACATATTTCTAAAGTATAGACTTAATTTTATAGGAAGTGTTAAACTATTACTCACAATTTGCCCGCTTTTAACACACAAAATATTAAATCCAGCCTAGATTTTAGAAATATTTCGAAAACTAAGTAAAAAAGTGGCATCCTTTTAGAAGAGTACACAGAAAAGGGATGTTAAGAATATGAATTTGAGGGGAAAATATGAGGGAATATGAGGGAAAAAAATATAAGTGATTTTTTAATTATATGCATCGTTTTAGAGGTCAACTACTTAAGCTCTTTAAACTACTTAACTCTAGTTAAATAAAAAATATATATATATATTGTACTCCACTTTTCTTTAACAGTTCTTGAAATAAGTGTTCAAAGACAGCTGTGAAATAAGCAACAGTTTCATATTTTAATTCAGTCCATTACTGTTGATGTTCCAACTTTGAACTCAATTTACTCCAAATCTAAATTTTGTCACTTGTATCCCTTGGCTTCTGGGGTCCTCATATTTTATTAGTTGGTAATGTAGCAACGAGTAATGGTGCTTGCTCTCGGCAAAGCACTGCCACCTGGGCCACGTAGGAAAGAAGCATTGATTGTAATTTCATTGACTTATATATACTTGCCCGTGAATATGGATTTTGAAAAGAGAGGGGATAAATGTAAGACATTTTCTTGAAATTTATAAAAAATACTATCTATAATTATACACAATGTTATGCTAATGATGCATTAATTTTAATTAATAAGCAATAAATTAGTTATACATTGATTTACACTTATTACATTTTAAAGAATGCATATCATCAAAATTGAACTAGCTGACCCGTTCGGCATTGCCCGGATCCCTGATAATTAACACAAATTTGCATGATTTTATATTTTAAACCGATTTTATATGATTTTATATTTTAAAAGAAATTTTCGCTACAAAATTTATTATTAGAGGTAAAAGCATTTTCAAAAAGATTTCTTCTTGGGGTTTTTTCGTAGGTTGTTTTATAGTTTTAAAAAAGTAGTCCTTGTTGTCTGAATTCTATAAAATTTTCATCGTTAATAAATATAATGGTTTTACAGACCGTGGAAAACTATTGATATCTAGTTGTAAAAGAAATATGTTTTCCCCTCGCTTGTTTTTTTTTTTTTTTTTTTTTGCGTAGGGTTTCTTTAAAATAGCAACAACAACAACAAATCTTACTGTCTTTACTGAATTTTTATTTGATTGTAAATATAACTGTATGTAATCCCTCTTTAAAATTTCGTGAAAAAAATTACATATTTAATAGTGAAAACATGAGCCGAAGCCGAGTGAGCCCACGTCAAAACACCTACCTTTTTAGCATTTTCATCTAAAAATTCTCGATTTTTTTAAATACTTTTATTCATTAGAGCGTTTCGAAATATTTGCAGGCACTGTAAATTTGGTCTTCCGAGATGCTCTTAAAAGATTGTGCCGAAATACAGACACAGCGTAGAAAACAGATAGTCTTCGAAAGGCGAGAAGTGATGTGCAGTTCGGAATAAATTTTAATTTAGAATGCTTTCAGCTGATTTTACACCTTTAAATTTCTAATTTTTAATAAACAATTTATAGCAATTAACAAACAATTAATTCATCTGCACCTCGAAAGTAATCTCTATACTAAATTTCAAGAATGACGCTAACAGTTTCAACTAAATCATGATTTAAAACGCTTTTACAACGTTTTCCGCTCGTTTCATCCTTTTACATTTCGAATTTTTAAAAAACTGTTCTAAGGGAGCATTTACTACATGAAAGTAATCACCGTGCTAAATTCCGAGCTTCAATACCAACTGTATCACCTAAATCGCAATTTTAGAATGTTTCTTACTCTTGCATTCTTTTAAATTTCGAATAAAAAAAAATATGGGCGAGCATTTACGTCTCTTAAGAAATATCCATATAAAATTTCAAGTTTCTAACCCTAACATTTCTAAGTATATTTAGAAAAATTTTTAGAACGTTTTCCGCTCATTTCACTCTTTTAAATTTCTAATTTTTAAAAAATCGTTTTGAGCGAATATTTATACCTTAAAATTAACCACCATGTCAAAAAACAAGCTTTTATACCAACTGTGTCGCACAAATCGCAATTTTAGAGCTTTTTTGCTCTTGCGTTCTTTTAAATTTCGAATTTTTGGAAAACTGTTCTTGGTGATCATTTGCGTTTCCAGAGTAACAGCCATTCCAAATTCCACGTATCTGGCCCTAACAATTCCTAATAAATCATAATTTAGATCGTTTCCAGACCGTTTTCCGCTCATTTCATCTTTTTAAATTGAAAATTTTTTTTAGAAACCGTTCTTGAGCATTTATACATCCGAAAGTTGCCACCATTCCAGATTCTAACCTTCTATATACCAACTGTATCACAGAAATTGCAATTTTAGAACGTTTTTTGCTCTTGCACCCTTTTAAAATTTGAATTTTTAAAAAAAAACTATATCCGGGCAAGCATTTAAGTCTCTAAATTAACAACCATGCCAAATTTCACGTTTCTACCCTAACTGTCCCAAATAAATCGTAATTTAGAACGTTTCCTATTCCTTTCCCCTTTTAAATTTCGAACTTTTTAGAAACCATTATTAGCGAGCATTTACATCTTAAAAGTAACCACTAGACCAAATTTCAAATTTCTTGAACCAATAATATCGCAGAAACAGCAATTTTAGAATGTTTTTTGTTCTTGCACCCTTTGGAAGTTGTTGTACCGACCGATGTAAAATATAGCCTATGTTGGAGCGGAGATGTTCACCAGCATTTTGACACCACTATTAAGGTTCCACTCCACACTTATAAAGTAAAAACGGAACTATTATATAATCATTCGTGTCTCTTATTTTGCTGGCACTCAGCGGGGGAGTTGAGGGCGCTCGATGTGCCTATCCTATCGACCTAGAATCATCGAAGGAATCATGTTGGAAATGATTAAAAAAAAAGTGCCTGTAATTAGCCGAAATATTAATTAAAAACCCATCTAGAAAATAACGGCGCGGATCAAAATAGTATTGCTACTTTGCGACCTACTTTCGAAGCGCGCTTGCCACAATGCCAAATTTAAACTTTGTACATGATCTTTGTTTTAGGTAAGGGGAATCATAGTGATAAACAACATTTTTCATTCCAACTGAATTCAATTATTGAAGGCAAATATTTAAAAAAATAATTCATACAATAATTCTAAAACATTAAAAGTCAGTAATTTTGGGACAACAATCCCTTATAATTAAATAAGTAATTCATTTATAATGAAAAAAACTTTTCGATTAGAAATCACTTGAATAATCATGCCTGCATATGCTTTTATTTTTAAAAATGAATCGGAAAGTTTCACGTTGTTAAGTGTACTATTTTTTTAAATTGTTTTAAAAATGTCTACTATTACGTGAAACATGATTGACAAGTGACTTTTCATGAGAGTCTCTGATACCTCTTATCGAAGCGAGGTTGGTTCTCTGCTAACTTTAAACTTTGTACAAGGTCTTTGTTTTAGAGAGAGAAATATTCATCGGTTTTCATTCCAATAGAATTAAATTATGGCATATGGTATTATTATACATACGCAAGTATATTGTCTTTGAACAGTTCTAATATTTTGTATGGAACCCTTTGTAGGCGAGTAAAATTCGCACTCAACAGATTATCTTTTAGTATCCACTCGGTAGTTCCAGAATCAGCCCCTACAGAAAAACAAACTTTACTTCTTTATAATATTAGTACAGATACGACTTCAGTTTGAACCCGTATATTTTTAGAGAACTTTAACAATAATAAAGATATTTTAACGAAATTTTCAACAGATTTACATTACTTAATGCCAAATTCGATGTCATGCAAAGTACTGATAGTGCACGTAATTAAATCAACTATACCATGTTTAATATCAACTACATTTCAAAATATGAATTACCTAATTGAGCTCTAATTGGACGTGGATGATGATAAATTCCACCAGTTCTCGTGTTGTTGTTGCATTTGACAAAAAGCAAGGTAAATCTATTGAAAATTTTGTTAAAATGTATTATTAAAGTTAAGAACAAGAATTCGGAATTGTCTTGGAATGAAACCCTGTGTATTTTTTATTAAACAAGTGGATTGGAACCCTATTATTTTCTATGCAAAAATTATTTGCTGGACTGTGCTTTTCCATCTCTTAAAGTTTGCCTCGTCATTTTTAAACAATTTTTATAAATCTAACCTAGTTTTGTGTTATTATACATTGGTGCATTTTATGTTTTCTAACTCTAATATTGTAAACGCTATTCAAATGAAACATAACCAACGTAACTGCGAGAAAAAAAGCATTATAATTTGATTCATAAAAAATACTGATTATTTTAATCGGTGATTCAAATAACCGGCGAAAACATTTATCATAAACTCAAAACCCCCCCTAGAACCGAATTCTGGCTGCGCCACTGCCTGAATGACTGTACGCTGATTGAAACAAGATTCATCTATATAATGTCTGATTAATAATGAAAAAAATATGCAAATATTTTGAGAAATCTTTATTTCGCTTTTTCTAATTTTGCGCCCTGAGGATTCGTGCGCCTGGAGCAGTCTGCTCCAACTGCTCCACGGTAGCTACACCCCTGCTGTGCAGTTAGTTTATTTATTAATAATAAAATATTAATAATCTCTCAGATAGCACTCAAGAGAGCAAAAAGGGGTGCAGTCTATTTTGCAAAGTTCTGATTTCTACACCATGAGAAAAGCAAATTCACTTAGCTGATGAATGAAATTTCTGTACGGATATGGATTAAAGTTATTCTTTTACTAAGCAGTCAGTACTATTTTACTATTCAGTTACTGCTAAACTTTTAACACTTCCATAAATTTGATTGTTTTAATTCTTAGGAAAAATTCCCCTCTCAACAACGTGAAACCTTCTGATGTACATTTAAACATAAAGGCATACCTGCGGACATAATTATTGAAATGATTTGAAATCGAACAGTTTTTCATCTTATGGTAAATGCATAACATCATGAATTGTAAGTGATTGTTGTCTCAGGAGGGAAATTTTTCCTTTCTTGTCCTCTCATACCTGGAAATTTATTCAAAATGCCACAACTTTCGCAGAATTTTCTGAAAAAATTCTGCCCTTTTTACAGAAATATAGTTTGATGACATAGTTTCTTAATAAGAGTACCTTCCAATTTGATATGTTTGCAAACAAATATGAGCTAAAAAATGTGTCAGAGAATAGCCACTTTGGATATTTGAGAACATTCTCAAGAAAAATAATTTTTAGAAAAAAAAATTGCTTCATATTCTACAATTTATGAGAAGATTTCTATATTATCTGTTTTTTAATATTAAATAAAATAAAAACATTTCTAAGGAGCACAAGGAAGTTACTTTTGACCGTATCCTTAGTTTCTTGGTTACTGTTTGTCTAAAGAAATTTGCCAAATAAAATCCTTTCAAAGGGCTTTTCTGTTTCAATGAAGCTTTTGTTTTTTAATATTTCAAATGTAGAGGTGCAGATTCACACTCGCCTCTCGCCCACATGGCAACTTTGTTGTAGCGACTAACTTTTGGTGTCTGGTCGCCATATAAATTTTCTTACAGAAAAACAAATGTTTGAAGTGTATTATGCACTGTGAAAATCAAAATAATCTCACACATTTACACTTTTTTAACATGTATTTTTGTATGACAAAATCACAATAAGAAATATTGTTTTCCTAATACTCCCTACTATCATGATTGTTTAGCTTATAGTTTTTTAAAAACTATCTTGCCTAACTTTATCATCTGACTGTACATAGCTTAAGATTTATATTACACTTGCATTCAAATTTCAAGAATTTTTATGATTAAGTTAAATATACATATTTGATATAATATGTAATTACTATTTTGTTGTACATGTGTACACTAAATAAAGAATTTTTCCCTTTGAATTCCTGGGATTTTCGTTTATTTATTTTCAAATAAGCGCTATTATTTTTATGCATGTTTCAGAATGTAGCCAGTGGTTTTGGAACCACTGGCTACTTCCAGATTTTGGGAATCTGCACTGTAGTTATATGCAAATGTCACAACAGGCAAATAAAATAATCTCAACAGGCCGATCGTGGGCCCAAAATCAATTCCTAATTTAGATACTGGCTTGATTTTTATACACTCAAAATTTTAACAAATCAATCAAGCAGTCATGCACACTAGAAAAATATTACAAAATTATAGAAAAAGAAATTCTTTTATTTTACATGAAATATTAAAATGTAACAAGCAATGTACAACATTATTTTGATAGCTGAGCTTCATTAATAAAAACAATTGTCATTCTTTCTCACAATAATCTTTGGCCATCTTTAT